>CM057349.1:182650398-184098954 GCA_030015575.1 Agapanthus africanus | reverse complement strand
GTCTTTAGAGTCCTACACAGAGGTTTCCTGGCTCAAGCAAAACAAAATAGGAGCGCATATGAGATATGTGCGGGACCGAGAATAATGCGTGTATGTGATACCATATTCTATTCTCACGATGAATGTATCGATTGGTTGTATGTGATATAACCTAGTTATCGAATCGAGGACTGATTCGATAAGTCGATACATTGGATATTAGTCGGTCATATACGATATGACCGGATCGTTAAATCAAGTGTTGATTTAATGATTTAATGTATAATTATATATTTGATATATTACTTTACATTAACTAGTATTTGTTCACTTAAGATTAACTTTCTCACTTGATGTGCACAAGTTATATATGTGATATATTTTTGTGCACTTGATTTGTATCATGTTTGATGATACATGCAAACTTGGGTGTATGTTTGATTTAAACAATGTTTAGAAAATGGTTAGGGTTTCATTTCATTTGCTTTATTTACTTATTCATTTATTTATTTGTTCATTTTGGTAAGAAATAAAATGGTGACTTTATTTGGATTTCACTTGAAGCTTCATGAAGCTTTGAAAGTCAAAACCATTTTGTTTCTTTCCTAAACCCTAACCCTTTAACTAAACCCTAGTTCATTCTCTACATGAGTTAGTCTCACCCATGGTTGCATTATGATAACTCTTCACTTGATTTTTCATTTTAAATTTAATTGATATTCTTTTCTTCTTCTTCTTCTTCATGAGAAAGAAAAGAAAAGCTTGCTTCAAAAATGTCAAGTGATGATTCCAAGTGAGAAATCCAAATCCAAAGTGAACCCACTTCCTATTTCTTCATCCTCTACCACTTGCCAAGTAGTATAGGGTGTTTTCTTCACAAGTTTCATGACTTGGTGAAGTTGGAGCTTGATCGTGTGTTGCATCGACGTAGATCATCTTCGGCATCGAAGTCGACGACCTAGCCCGATCATTTCTTCGACGAAACCATCGCTAGAGTCCGGGATCCGATGATCGCAGCGGAGGGATATCATCACGGAGCTAAGGAAGTGGAGGACCGGATCTACAAAGCTTATAGTCTCTTTCACTTAGCAGTAAAGTTGTTTACTACTTGCATGTTTCGCCTAATCTCTAGTTAACGATCGCATTAGGGTTTCTCGGCACCGGAAAATTTTGAATTTGGCATGGTCGATGCCTTGTGAGACCTCATCAGTGTGCCTAGGAACCCTACAGTTCCGTACTTTCGGGGCGTGACAAAGTTGGTATCAGAGCGTTAGGTTTTACCTTCGGAGCATAGGATGACCCTTGGTTGATGGAATAGGTGACTAAAGTAGAGTGACGTACCGTGGGTATGTTCCGTGGCATATTTACGACACGCCACTCCACTTAAGAAGCCTTAGGATGTACATTTCTTGTTCAGTATTATATCCCTTCCTGATCTAGCCTCATTGGTACCAGTTATGGTTTTGCTGCCACGATTACGGGCAGGGAGAGCTACGGTTAGAGTTGCGGTCAGCATGAGCTCGTTACGAACGAGGACTGACCGAGGCATAATTCTGGTGACACACGATTGTAGAGATGTGTCTTTTGATTATGATTGCGCTACGAGCGTTGGATGGGTCGCTGTATGAGATTGCTCGGACGTGCCGATCAACACCAGAAGATTGAGCCACGGAGAGAGACAAGCCAGATTTTGATGACCATTGATGTATGGCTTATTCATGATAACTGAGGCACTGTTCAGCGTGCAGACGAGTGAGCCAGTATTGCTATGAACGACGAGATATCGCCCCAGATGTTGGAGCTATTGCAGTACGAGTTATACTAAGAGATGATAGAAAGCCGCTAGTCACCAAGGGGGAATGACTAGGACATGTGGATCATTCGCTACCCCGATGCGAGGTCATCAGATAGATTGATTCCAGCTGAGACGACTTCACGCGGAGACGTTGAGAGTCGACAGAGACGATCGAATGTCAGAAACCTATTATTCCAAGTTTAAAGTAGTCGGGAAGACATGCAGGCAATTCTATGGTCCCCCTAGAAGAATGAAACCCTAACTCGACTTAATGACCGTGTGAAAGCCCTTGAACCTTAGGGTTTGCGGCAGTTCTGCGGCGCCATTAGTGAGGCTTGGGTTTGCCCTTCCACGGCTGGACCACCGATGATGTGGTACGTACTCATACTATTATACTGTACCCAAGATATTGAGCTCTTGGGGGATTATGATGTCTTGACAATCGATCGGATGGATCGACTTAATTCGGATGCTAGGTGGTGAGATGCACTTTTTGGGAGACTCCAGATACGAGGATAGCCGTTGGAGCTCAGTCCATGCAGCCATGACGAGACGAGTCCGAAGCAGTCGACATTAGAGAAAAGTGGAGTAAGAGGTTCGTACAAGATCTGGATATGATGACGTTCCACTCCGCCGACATCAGAGATGCGATGCGCACGCCGAGGCATAGTACTGGATATACCTTCCAGAAGGAGTCGCGATGAGTATGCAGTCGTTCCGGAGCAGAAGCAGATATAGTAAAGGACGATAACTTCCAGACAGTTAGGCAGAGACGAGACTTGGAAGAGACCTTGAGTAGGATTCCTTCCAGGACACTGCTGCAATGAAAGTTTCACCCAGGATCAGACGTGTCACGTGCAATCAGAGAGCCAGAAGCCGACGCCAGTGACATGTTGCTTCACGAGTGACATGGATTTCATTCGTATAGATTTCATGATGTTGTTCCATGATTTTGACTATATCCTCATATTTACATGCTTGATGCTTATTGTCATTGGGTGACACGTGGACGGGATCCATCTATATACAGACATTGATCACATACCAACTCTGATTACATTGATCATACTTTTCATGCATTCATTCATCATCCATATGATATATTGCCACCTGATGCTCTAACACGGGCACATGGGATTACATTTGGGTTAGATAGTTACCCTAGCCATTGTTATAGGTTGCTGGTTATATATTTTAGGATTATATATTATGATCGTATGACCTAGGATTGCGTCATACATGCGATTTTCTGTTCGTAGATGTTTTTCTATTCACGAGTTGGCAACTCACACCCGTTGTGCCCCAGTTTCTTACAGGTGTTGCCGTACGGGTTTCATTACGGCTTGCGGCACTGCTTCTTTCGGGTGACTGGCTAGTAGGTGGGTTTATTTGTATCATACCCATCATACATTATATATTATATTTCAGTTGTATCTAGAAGTTCCATCAACCAAACATGTACTTATTTGAGATAGAGACCAGTGATGTTTATTCTTTCGACCTTAGAGTCGCACGTTATATTTCTCTGGGTTTCATGCTGTTTGGAGTTCATTTCCTGTTGTGGTCCTCGCCTTTAGGCGTTGTATATTATGTTGCAAGATGGTTGATTTACATATGTTTTTTTCCTTCACTCCACTACTTTTCTTGGTTTGGATTTCTGGGCTCGTCATACTTAGAGCACGTACGCCTTGAGACGTTCGTAGCCTAAGTGCCGGTCATGTTCTGTAATTTCGGGACGTGACATGTCATTTTATGGATTCGAGTCGATATGAGATTGTTGATACCTTTGTAGGTCCCCTGATACGAGTTTGACATGGATGTGACCTGAGAGATAGGTATATTTATATGGATAATGTTTTGCATTTTGAGTGATATGCCGTACGAGACTTAGATCCGTACCCCGATGTTGTATAGGTTGATAGAATCCCTATTTGTTTAATGCCGTCGTATGATGGATTTACCGTACGCAATGAGTTTTATCTGTTGATATATCCATACCCTTGTTTAGAGGAGGCCGTACGATGGATTGCACCGTACGTGACATAGCATTTAGTTGACGATGTAATTTATGCTACGTTCATGTTATTCTCATTTCATTACATATACTTGTGCTAGTACGCCTACACCATTATCGATGATGCATATGTTGCACATACACAGATTGCCGGCTCACACACTTCATCATCGATAATTGCTATGTCACTACGCAGTAGAATTGCTACATCATGCTATGATATATTTGCTATGTTCATATCACTGTTCCACGTTGCATGAGATATACAGACATGCTTGCATCCTGGTAAATGTTGCATATATACTGACATGTACACCCACATACTTGGTTACAGTTACATGTACTTTATGCATACATACTGACATGTACACCCACATATCTTGCTATAGCTGGATATACCCCTAAGTGGTATTGTATTGACATATGATTTTGAGACGTTGATTATTGTGCTATTGCGCTTATAAAATGCATCATATATACTTTCTTACATGTAGATACTTATACCTTGCTACAGTTACATGTACACCTCATATGATGCTGCACTTGATTTCAGAGGATTTGGGAACTGCAGGATATATTTTAAAACTGGATTCATTTAAAAGAGCGGTATTCCCTTACTATGCTCATATTGCTGTTTTATGTTGCATATATCATATTTTCATGGATTTACGCATTGAGATATGGATTTCATGTGATTTATGAATTTGAGAACCGTGGGGGTATTTCAAGAAACCATGTATTGTTTGAAAACCCGGTTTCTCTCTATATGATATTTCGACGCGTTCACAATGAGATTTCTCAGTTTTGAGATTTGTGATATATACCCGATGCGAGGAGTGGAGTGGGCCGTGTGCGGGTACATGGTGGAGCCCGGTATGGTTCCCCTCGGCAAGAAGATCGCAGGTGATGGCGATGAGCCTGGAAGGCTGGGCAAGTACCTACTGGTTATAGTATTTGGACTCGGCGGTTATCGTGGGGATACCGACCGGAGTGATGTACAGACATGACATCGGGGCCAGTCGTGGGGACGGCGCCTGAGGCATCAGGATTTACATGTCGATGCTAGAAATGGGTTTCATGATGTTTCGAGTGTCGAGGTTAGACACTCAGGTTTCCATGATTTTGTTGTGTCGCGAGGGACACACATTGTTTATATCCTTATATTTACCTGCATATACTTTTATGATATTTACATGCAGGAGTTGTTGTGTCAGTGGGTGACACGTGGACGAGATCCACTGCATACATGCATTGATTATATTGTTGGACGAGATCCACTGCATACATGCATTATTTATATTGTTGGATGATATCCACTTGCTGATAGGAATTTATTATGTGTTGGCACATATGCAGATACGGTCATCCTAGATATCATAGTATTACCTTTATGATATAGTTGACCTAAGAATCGTTGTTTATTTCGATTTCTACCTGATGATGTTTTTCTATTCACGAGTTGGCAACTCACCCCCGTTGTGCCACAGTTCTTGCAGGTTGACCGTATGGATCAGTTGCGGCATCGCTGGCACACAGCTGTTTTCGGGTGACTTGCTTATGGTAGGTGGTACATGTTGGATCGTGCCCCTCTTGTATTCATTATTCATATTGTATCTAGTCACTCCATCAATTCAGAAACTAGTTATTGTATATGTTGCAGACTTAGAAGACTTGTAGTTGCGAGACTTGAGTGATGGGTTTTATGTTCGCTCTTGGGGTTGATGTCTTGCTTTACTTTATTTCCTTATGTGGATCTTCGCCGTTAGGCGTCGTATACTTGTTTTTATACTTGTGGTGGTTGTTTCCGCCGTTGGGCGTGATTTGCTCCCGTTTGGGGATGCTTTATTATATTCTGTGTTGTACCCGTTTTTGGGGTTAGTTTTTACTAGGGAGGTGCTGCCCAAATTTTCAAATGACAAAACATGATTTACTATATCTTTATTTCAAAGCATCACCTCTTTATTTCTTAAAAAGGTTTAGATTTCTGGATTTCAGCTTACTTGAATTACGTTACGCCTGTAGACGTCGCGTGATTTAAGTGCTGGTCACGAGCTAATATTTTGGGTCGTGACAGGAACCAACATTCCCCAGCTCAATATAACAAGCGGATTCGGTCAATACATCAATATTATTATCTTGATTAAGGCGTGTCATGGTCGCTACCTGGAGAGAGAAAGAAGTAAACACTTTAACATATGCTCTTGCAAGATTAGATTGGTTATTATTTTATCTAATCAGGATGGCTCCCATTGTTTTTATCAAATCTTCCTTCAAACCCTAAAAGGTAAGACTAGTCAGGATTAATTACAACCTACAAGTTCGCGAATCGTTCAGCCAGGCAGGTATTGATACTCCGAGAGAGTCTCCCCGTGCTTTCGCATGGAACTAATTAAATAACCTCATTTCCGCAGGGGCACAACCCCGTTAACACCTTTCTTAGACACCTACTGGATTAGCTACTTGTAAAGTGCAAAACTCTTCCAGGAGTAACTCTTACTCGCAGTGGGTATCGGGATCAACTATCTCATAAAAGGTATGCAATCTTGTTGCAAATTTCAACACTTGAAATTCCCAATATCTGCTTTTGCCCCAAGCGATTTATGACCTTGACAAGGTCAACAAACCATAAACCGCAAGTCCAGTCCAACCCGTTCATTTCCTGGTTGAATTAAACCCACTCGTACGACCCTTGACAGGGTCAACAAGGCCGTACGACTACCCTAATCCAATCGCATCATATAGTTATAGATTAGCACTAATCAGCTACCGCACACTACGTCTTGACAAGGTCAACAAATGCAGCACGAATACTAAATAGTCCTTATCTGAAATGATGGAGGGCTACGACAGGTTTTTAAGAAAACCATTTGCGTAATGAACTTGATATCATTGTAGAATCGAGTGATTTGAAAAGGAGTGGTTTAAGCTCGGCTTTTAAAATCGAGTGTTTTTCAAAATAAACCGAGTGGGTTGTAGCATTTGCTAGCTTTTGCTAAAGAGGTCACTCCCGGTGAAGGGATCTAGGGTCTTTCCTCATCGAATGAGGTGCTGGATATTCATCAAGGAATACCACTATGCAAAGCAAGAACTACAGCTACCTTTTCGAAAATTTGATTCTACAACATATTTAGGTTTCTTTCTTTTTCATTAATCTCATTAATGAAATCCCATCATTTATGTTTCCTAAACATCACAGAAGAAACGAAAATATAACGTATGCTTATTCCATCCGCATTCGCCATGGGGTCCCGTCATGCACCGTTAGGTTACTTAACTAACGGCAGAGCGGGGCCAGGACCAATGTGGATGCAAAACATAGCAACGTTTATTATATATCATATATATAATATAAAGGATTCGTCTCACGCAGTTTTATGATCACATCATAGAACATTGCAGCAGAAGTCAACATATGAAATATAAGATATACTAGGAGGTCCGTGTTTTAAATCAAGCCAGTAAAAAACACGGATTCCACGGTCGTGATGAATAACCAAACCCACATCCCTAAACCCCTACGTGAGCAGCAAGCAACCCTACCAATTCTAGAGTTAGGAGACCCGGTCTCAACTCCTCGAGATGGTCCCCCACTAGACTCTAGAACCCGGTTACTTGTGCTCCCTACCTTGGGTGTATCCTAATGTGGAAATGTAAATAATATATATCAAAGGTGACATCATCCTCAACCCGGAAGTGTCCTAATAAAAGAATATTGCATACAAATTTTTACATGAATGAAAATAAAAAAACTCTCATCTTACGCAAAAAAATCCCGGCTATTCAATCACGACGATCCAATATAACATATTACAACAACACATAACATCACATGTCATCAACGTAAGTAAATATGTGTATCCCAATTGTCGTTGACATATAGCAACGAAACCGGCGATACACCACATATTACACTTACGGTTGCAGAAAAGAAAATGAAAACTACAATAATTAGAATTCGCAACCACCTTAGACATCATAAACCTGGAATATCTCATACTCTGGATTTCATGCCTAACATTATAAACCTGGTATTTTAGTCCTGAATTGAAAATACTTTTCAATATCCAGTCGGGCAATTCAACAAGATTCCCAATAAATGATCGAATGCTAGTCGAAAACTTTAGCAGATGGCCGCAACCCTGATGTCGTTGACGAAGTGCACTTAGGCTGAATACCGCGGCCGCGAGCACCCGAGAGGATGCTTTTGGCAATGAGGTTCTCCTACAGTCACTTGGTCGGGGCTATGGGGCATAGCTATCTAGTAGTGTTACCCGGCGAGTGTTCGCGTATTATACGAGATTGCGACGGAGTTTTGATCCGAATCGAAACTCCGTGGCAATCTATCGAATGAGACTAAATTGCTAGATTTACAAAACACTGACTAGTTTTCACAAAACTAATTATTGTGGATTCCAAATATTATATCACATATCAGTATATACTAGACGATGTTAAACATTTCGATCGATTCATCAAACACCACAAATCTCAGAGACCTCAACACTTGAGTCTCATTTAAAAATACCTAGAAAGTGTCAAATATCCCTACGGAGCAGCCCAGGAAAGGGGAGTCCCTGACTCACCAACAATGCCGAGGAACCGCGGCTAAACGTGTTTGGACGAGTTGGGCTCTTGTTTTTCTTAGGGATCTATAAAAACCCTGCACAATTTTCTGCATATTTTTAATCTAAAAAATTCCAACTTTTGAAAAAATTTCCAGAAACTTGGATTTACGGGTTTCGAAAAGTCGATCGAAGACTTTAACTTTGTCTAGACTACTCTTAATGCTCTAGCTTGGTTCTGATACCATGAAAGTATTTCTTAGCACCTCTACTTGGTTTCTACATGCATCAAGTATGCAATTTTAAAAAATTTAGTGCTCTAAGCAACACTAACCTAGAATCGAACTAAAGAATTAGGGTTTCTAACTAGTAAACAAGCTTTACACTAAGTGAACAAGGAATACAACCTTTGTAGACCAGTCCTTCACTTCTAAAGCTCCAAGTAGTAGTCCCTTAGCTCCAAGTAGTGGTCCCCCGAACTCTTCTTAGGCTCCATTAGGCGAAAGGAACAAGCTTGCTTAAGGATCTTCGAGGCCGAAAATGATCCACCTTAAGGAATTTCTAACTCAAACTACCTCTTCACTAACTAAGGAATTAGTGAAGGAAACAACCTATACTAAAGGCTAGTTTGGTATAGATTGATGAAGTAAGAATTTTGCTCACTTTAGAATTCTCTTTCTCTTTCTCTTTTTCTTTTATCACCTCACCATAAGCTAGAGAGAAAAAATGAGATGAAGAAGATGATGAATGAATCAACTAGGGTGAAAAATATCTCAAGATATATATCAAGAGAGTTAACCATGGCTAAAGATAATGGTTGGGTTAATAAATATCTAGAGTAAAACAAAATTATTGGAATAAGCCAAAACTTCTACATGCTTCCACAAGCATCTTAAGCCATGCCAATTTCCACCTAATTTTGGTTTTTCCCTTAATAATTAAATCACCCAAATTATCTTTAGTTTGGTGTGAGTCTCATACACCCATTTCCAATCTATCATCCAGCATGACACAATAATATATGTAATATATTATACAAATGTAAATATATCACATAAATGTATATATCATCATATATACATACATCAAGAGGAGAAATTCTTTAGTGAGCTAATATTAGTTAATATATATTAATATATCAAATATATAATTATATATTAAATTATTAAATCAACACTTGATTTAATAATCCGGCTATATCATATATAACCGACTAATATCATTTCTATGTATATCAAATATACATATAACAAATCATTGAATCAACACCTGATTTAATAATCCGGTTATATCACATATAACCTATATCACGAGATTAGAATATGGTATCACATACACGAATTTAATCTCGGTCCCTCACATATCACATATGTGCCTACTTCGTTTCGCTTGAGCTAGGAAATCTCTTTGTGGGACTCTAAAGACTCGTCAATACGCTGGCAGTAAATAATGATCACATCAGTCACCGAAAAACCGTTAGCGGTACTAGCTGGACGTAACGGCTACCCAGGTATTGAGCGAATAGAAGATCAACAAGAAAGCTTGTCCAAACTCCCCGCAAAGCCTATAAGCAACACTACCTTACAGTCCGGTCTCTTCGTCTGATATATCGCATATCGAGTCTAGGGGTGGTAAACGTCAGACCCCAGTAACTTGATAAGTCATGCTGATGTGAGGCTCATAACATATCGAGAAACTACTGATAACACTTACCAGTAAATATCATCTGCCCTGGCCAGGGATTTTCTGTTATAGCCAAGCGAGCATAGCGCAACATCAACTCCTAATACCGGAAGAGACGAAACCCCTCCTATCGCTCATTACCTCCATGTGACTCGAGACTGTACCCAAAATCCACCTGTTTGCACGACTCCTTTGATCCGTGGTAGGGAGGAAATCAAAGCACAGTGGTAATTACACAAGACTCTATGACGATCTTGGGTATACAGACTAACCAGTAACAGTGTCACCAGAGAACTGCTATCTGACGATAGGTATAATACCATCTAGGAGTTCTCGGTGAGTCCTGTTCGGTGTACCGATTCTCCAATGGGCACATGTGTACAATCTTTGATGTCAAACACCAATGGATGTAGGATCATCCATCGCCCCATACAGGGTCAAGAAACGTACACACTAGTCTACTCTGGAATATCGATGCCCTGTCTCGATACTCCCTCGACTAGGAACAATTAAAGGATGTGCTTACGGACTACCCAAGCCCCACTAGTATGATCTGCATCATAGTTCTGGTAGTTAAGCTAACATCCTATGGGCTTTATCAACATGTATCAGAGAGAGACAGTATAATAATACTATTATACAAGTTAAGATAAAGAGAAACCAAATAGCATACTATCACGTCGAGCAAGAAAGTCCTCTCTATATATGTCCAAGCATCAACTATAATGTACAATCATGTACAATAATGGCCTCTAGGGCATACATATAACACACACACACATACACACACACACACACACACACACACATATATATATATATATTGTTGGGTTCCTTATCACCCTCACCATGTTTTCTAAGGCATCTAGCATGAAATTTTAAAAAATCTAGAGTGCTAGGAAACTCTAAACCATGGATCTAACTAGAGAATTAGGGTAAAGCTAACATGTAAACAACTTTACACTAAGTGAACAAGGAATACAACTTTTGTAGACCGGTCCTTCACTTCTAAAGCTCCGTGTAGTAGTCCCTTCACTCTAAGTAGTGGTCTCCCGGACTCTCGTTAGGCTCCACTAGGCGAAAGGAACAAGCTTGCTTGAAGAACTTCGAGGCCGAAGATGATCTACGTCGAGGAATCTCTAACTCAAGCTACCTCTTCACTAATTAAGAATTAGTGAAGCAAACAAGCGATACTAAATGGCTAGTCTAGTGTAGATTGATGAAGTAGGAATTTTGCTCACTTTAAAATAATTTTTCTCACTCTCTTTCTTCACCTCAGGAAAACCTAGAGAGCAAACTAGAGATGAAGAAGACGAAGTCTAGAATGGAATGAGAAACCATGGGTGAGATAATATCATATATTATCATTGTGGAGACTTAACCATGGCTAAAAATAATGGTTGGGTTAATAAATATCTAAGTAAGACAAAATTAGTGGACTAAGTCAAGGTTTCCACAAGCTTCTATTAGCTTCACAAACCATGGCATTTTCCACCACATTTTGTTTATCCCTTAAATAAACAAAAGCCTTAATTATCTTAAGTATGGTATGAGTCTCACACACCCATGCACAATGTATCATCAAGCATGACACAAAGAACATATACATTAATATATATCACATATATATTAAATGTACAATGTGAAAAGAAATTCTTAAGTGAGCTAATATTAGTTAATATATATTTATATATCAAATATATAATTATATATTAAATTATTAAATCAACACTTGATTTAACAATCCGACTATATCACATATAACCGACTAATATCATTTATATCAACTTATCGAATCAACACTTAATTCAATAACCCGGCTATATCCCATATAACCGACCTGTAGGGTTACCTAGTGCGACAGCGAGGTTTCGGGAGGCATCGTCCATGCCGTTTTAAAAAATTTACCATTCTAAACAACCCTAACCCTAGAATCTTAACTAGAGAATTAAACAATACAACATGCAAACAACTTTGCATACAAAGTGAATGAGGAATACAACCTTTGTAGACCGGCCCTTCACTTCTAAAGCTCCATGTAGTAGTCCCTTCACTCCAAGTAGTGAACACCCGAACTCTAGTAAGGGTTCACATGAAGAAATGAACAAGCTGTTAGTGTATATGCCCTAGAGGCCATTACTGTATCATACTAGTTTGTATATTACTTAATGGATGCTTGGGATATTCACCTTGTATATACAATCTTGCTCAAAATAGTAGTATGCTACTTGGTTTGTTTCTACTTCAATGTGTACTTGTGTTTATTTCAGTATATCACTTATACGCATTAGTGGAGCCCTTAGGATCTTTGCTTGATTACCAGCGTTGTGATGGCAGTCACACTAGTGGGGGCTGGGTAATCTATAAGCACATCCTTATTCAGGTCCCTGGTCGCAGGACTATCGAGACAGGGCATCGATACTCCGGAGTAGACCAGCGCATGCGCTTCTCATCCCAGTGTGGGAGACGGTCTGTCCCACAGCCGTCAGTACGTCGTACTTGAGATAGTATGCGGGTGCTCGTTAGGTTACGGGTACACTGGACAGGACTCGTCGGGAACTGACTAGTTGGTATTATACCTATCGTCAGTTATCAGTTCCCAGGTGACATGAGTACAGCTTAGTCCGCTGACTTGACACTGTCACTCCGCCTCGAGTGTGTTCCCACTGTACTTTGATCACTACCCTACCACGGCTCAAAGGAGTCGTGCAAACAGGTGGTGGTTGGGTGCAGTCCCGAAGCACTTGGAGGCAGTGACGGTTAGACAGGATTCGTCTCTCCCGGTATTGGGGGTTGACATCGCGCTGTGTCTAGGAGAGCCATTACACGAGTAGTCCCTGGCCAGGGCAAACGAGATATACTGGTAGGTTTCCAGTGTTATCTCAGGGTGTATTGGGCTTCACTCCGGCACGACTTGTACCGCTATTGGGGGACTGACGTTTACCGCCCCCTAGGCCCGCCATGCGATGTATCAGACGAACAGACCGGACTGTATGGAGAATGTCACACTCAGGCTCAGTAGGAGTTCAGATGGGTTTCGCCTCGTCGGTCTTCTTGTCGGCATTACCTGGGGACCGTTACGCACAGCTAGTGCCGCTTGCGGTCTGTGGTTAAACCCACTGCCAGCGTAGTGTCGAGTCTTTAGAGTCCCACACAGAAAGCTTTTCGCCTTTAGGCAAAAGAGTAGAGGTCGCATGGTATTGCGACAGGTCGCATGGTTTTGCGACAGGGTTCGGTCACATCCGTGCACTTGTGCACGTACAGTGTCCGGACAGTTTACACTAGCGGGCTTTGGTTTAAGCCAGATCCTAGTGTACCTTATGGGATTGGATTTATCCAGTTTGCATTCGTGTTCCTCGGAACGCGGATGCGGGTGTGTATGCACAGTTGACAGGGAGGCAGAGGCAGTGGATTCTCATTAGGGTTGTTGACAGTTGACCGTTGACTTTTGACTTTTTGCTCAACCCTAATGAGAATATGATATGTGATTAACTATTATATTAATTAAGTATTATGGTGATATGGTTGTTGACTTGTTGACTTTTGTTGACTTGTTGACTTTGGTGACTTGTTGACTTTTGTTGACTTGTTGACCGGTTGACTAGGCTTGACTAGTTGACCATCATGATAACCATGGTTATCATTTCATGCCAAAGACTTTTTTCTTGCTTGCTTTTTGAATAAAATGAGTGCATGATATGATAACATTATGGTTGCTTCTAACCATCACCAAAAGACTTTTTTGATATGATGAGTTATGATCACTTTGGATTATGAGAGGGTGAGAGAGAAAAGAGAGCCTCATTCTTTCTTGCTCATTCTCTCTCTTGTTCTTGAGCTCTCCCCTTGCTCTCACCCTCAACCTCTTGCTCCCTCTCTTGATCTATGGTTCTCTTGTCTCATGAGTTGAGAATCAAGAACCATAGATAAAATCCCATTCTATTTCCTCTCTACTCATTCTAGTTCACTAGGTTTAGCAAACCAAGTGAACTAGTTTCTTCAAAGACCGAAGAAGGAGCTAAAGGTTGGAGCTTTCAAGTGGATCTATCTTCGGCGTACGGAGACGACGAGAAGGAGCCATCGGACCACCACCGGAGCTTGAAGAGAAGGAGTTCAAGTTTAGGTATAACCATCTTCATCCGAGTAGCTAAATATCTTTAGCTTAGTTTGCTAGTTTTAGTTTAGGTAACGATCCCGACCATAAGTTAGTCCATGTTGCCTCTTGCGATAAAAATTTTGATTTTATACCGTTTCCGCCTCCCCGTAAGAACCGGGGGTCGCAATATGGACTTACAGTGGTATCAGAGCCTAACTAAACTTAAACTAGCTAGGTAGTAAAGTGTAACGAAGTTCGGAACCGAAAAAAAATCACAAAACCGGAAAACTACAAAAACTGAGTTTCTGTTGAAATTTTTTCTGGTCAAAATGAAAAACTTCATACTCCTAAATTCGTCTCAGGGTTTTGTTAGAACACCCATGAAAAACGATTCACCAATTCGTCTAAACCGCCGCGCTTCCGCCGCGTGACCCTTCTTGGCCGCCGCGGAAGCGCCGCGGTTTGTTGTCTTTAGTGCGTCGTTTTTCGTGCAGTGTGTGTCTGTGTTGGTTTTGGGATTTTTGAGATATATTATATGTGCCCAGATTTTACAGAAAAGAAATTTCCTTTTGGGGTCCTATAATTCCGTATTTTTTCCGAACTTCATTGCACTTTGACTATGATGGTTATATCTGTGATGTTTGCATGTATTGAACGTCGGCTAATCGCTATAAGTCGATTAGTCGGGGTTATACATGATCTGTAATGTGCTGGAATGTGTATATAAATATGTTGGATTGTCGCGGGTGAATAGCCGGGGGTTGTGAGACGAGAGTTTACTTTTCTTGCAATTCATGTAAATTTGTAAATTGATGTAATAATTATTTGTTTGGCCGCACAACCGGGTCGGGGTTGTAGCCGTCATTGTATAATTTCTTTTTACTGTTTTTGCTCCTAGGATAGACCCGTGGAGGGGTGCACAAACTACCGGGTATGCCGAAGTGTCGAGTGGCCTACTCATGGAGATGAGGGAGGTTGCTACGCTTCGGGTACTTGGCGGGTAGTTTGCCGTACCCGTAGGGGTCTTGGGTGGGGTTTTGGCTATTCACCGCGACCGTGTTATCTGTTTTTGTTACAGGCTCGTACAAATTACAGATTACTAGTATATCCAATGTATTTATCTGTGATCTGAAATGTTTATCATTGCTTACTATTTAGGCGTTGCTTATGTTTTACAGACGCGCTAGCCCAGCCCCCGCTCTGTCGTTAGTTAAGTAACCTAACGGGTAATGACGGGGCCCAGTGGCGAATGCGAATGGCATAAGCGTACGTCATATTTTGGTTGTTTTCTGCAATGGTAGGGTTAAATGATGGGACGCATTAAAAGTACTAATGCAAGAATATCACGCATTAAAAGAACTAATGCAAGATAATAAACCAAGTTAAAGTCGTTGGAACACTTTCGAAAAACCACTCGGTTCTTTTCAAAAATAACTTTTAAATGCGGAGCTTGAGCCACTCCTTCTAAAAGCTATCTCGTTCCATCGATTAAATCAAGTTCACTACGTTCACGGTTTCGCCAAAACCATTCGTAGCCCTCCGTCGTTTCGTATGAATATTCAATAAGTATTCAAGCTGTGTTTGTTGACCTTCGTCAAAGCATAGTGATTGGTAGCTATTGGGTATTCATATGTAGCATAGATAGATGCGTTGGTTTGGGACATTCGCATTACCTTGTTGACCTTCGTCAAGGGTACATACGGGTGGATTCAAATTAACCTGGATAATGACGGGCAGAACTTGACATGTGACTTATGATTTGTTGACCTTCGTCAAGGTCATAAGAGCATGGGGCAAAAATCCACATCGGGAGTTTCATAAGTACTGAAACTTGCTAGATTTGCATACCATTTGGAGTGTGATGATTCTGGTAGGATTCCTTCAGTTTCGTCACGCAATGATATTTGGATCCCGATCCTACTGTGAGTATATGCTACTCCTCGGGAAATTTCTCACTTAACGATCAATGCTATAAACCTAGTAGGTGCCTAGAAAGGTGTTAGCGGGGCTACGCCCCCAGGGAAAAGAGGTTCTCTAATTAAGGAACTTCGCGAAAGCGTTGGAAAACCTCCCTCGAAGTACCGACACCGGCCTGGCTGAACGGTTAAGCAAGTATTGTACGGTGGGATTGATCCTGACTAATTCTTCCTTTATGGTTTGAGGAGGGATTCGAGAAACAGTGGGAGCCATCCTGTTTAGACAAACTAAAAACCACTCTAAACTTGCAAGAGCATCATGCTGAGTGTTTCTTCTTCTCTCTCCTAATTGCAGCGACCAATCAACATGACTGGACTTAAGTTACTCCTAGATAAAAACAAGCTGACAGGGCCAAACTACAAAGATTGGCTCAGGAATGTCACGATAGCAATCACTTATGACAAGCTGGGGTATCTTCTTACCACCAAAGCTCCCCCTGTCCCTAGTCCAACTTCCAGCGTCGCGGATAAGGAAATCCGCAAGACTTGGGAGATTGATAGCGCAAAGGCCAAGTGCCTCCTGCTTGCCTCGATGGACAACGAACATCAGAGGAAGCATGAGAATATGGACATGGAGTCCATATTGCTCCATACAAAAGAACTGTATGGAGAGCAATCACGTATCGCAAGATACGAAGCGTCGAAAAAGTTATTTTCGACAAGAATGGCCGTCGGATCATCAGTAGCCGAGCATGTGCTAAAGATGATCGGCTTCATTGAGGAGCTCGCTGACCTAGGGATCACATTGGAGAGTGAGCTATATACGGATATAGTTCTCCAGTCCCTTCCTTCCACTTACGCCCAGTTTATACTGAACTTCAACCTACAAGAAAAAGAGGTTGAACTATCAGAGCTCCTCAACATGCTGAGGAGCGCAGAGGGCACCCTACAGAAAGGTAGGGAAACATCCACTTTGTTTGTAGGAGGATCATCTTCTTCTAGGTCCAAGGCGAAAGCCAAGGGAAAGAAGAAGAAGGCCCCCGCCAAACCAAGGGGCGGTGTTGGTAAAGTGGATACGAAGGGAAAAGGCAAAGCAACAAAGATAGCGGGGAAGCTTGTGGATAAAGAAGAATGCTTCTATTGTCATAAGAAAGGACACTGGAAGAATGATTGCAGGGCCTGGAAGGCCAGAACACAGGAATTGAAGCAGGTTGCAGCTTCAGCTTCAGGTGTGTATGTTATTGAAAACTGTCTTTCAATAAACTCTACTTCCTGGGTATTGGATACCGGATCAGGATCTCATATCTGTAATTCTTTGCAGGCGTTGAGAAACCGTAGGGTTTTGAAGGCAGGTGACATGACCCTCAAAGTTGCAAACGGAGCTAGCATGGATGCTAAAGCCGTGGGGGACTATCACCTGGGAATGTCAGATGGACATGTTTTGGTTTTGCGTAATTGCTTTTTTGTACCCAACGCAACTTGTAATATCATTTCTGTATCTTTAGTTTCTAAAGAAGGTTATGAATTTGCGTTTGTAAGTAATGTTGTAAACATTCACCTTAATCAAGTATTGATTGGGTCAGGTACTCTGAGTAATGGTATATACGTGTTAAACCAACCACAGATTTTTAATGTTCAGAATACACACAAAAGAAAGTCTCCGGAAATAAATCAGACTTTCTTATGGCATTGTAGATTGGGTCACATCAATGAGAGAAGGTTGACTAAGTTACATACAGAAGGATATTTGAATGCGTTCGAATATCAATCGTATGCCACTTGTCAATCTTGTCTCAAAGGAAAGATGACAAAGACTCCGTTTACTGGACAAGGAGTAAGAGCGAGCGAGCTCTTAGGACTCGTACACAGTGACGTGTGCGGTCCAATGTCTACGCATGCCCGAAGCGGACATTCTTACTTCATTACTTTTACGGATGACTTCTCAAGGTACGGTTATGTCTTCTTAATGAAACATAAGTCCGAGGCCTTTGGAAAATTCCAGGAGTATAAGAATGAAGTAGAGAAACAGACCGGCAAAAGTATTAAGATTCTAAGATCGGATCGAGGTGGAGAATACTTAAGTGCCGAATTCCTGAATTACTTAAAAGAGAATGGTATTCTCTCTCAGCTTACTCCTCCATACACTCCGCAACATAACGGTGTATCGGAGAGACGGAACCGAACCCTATTGGATATGGTTCGGTCCATGATGAGTAACGCTGAGTTACCGCGATCATTCTGGGGATATGCACTAGAAGCAGCTGCGTATCTCTTGAACAAGGCTCCTACCAAGACTGTGCCCACCACCCCATATGAGATGTGGACTGGGAAGAAACCCTGTCTTAATTATCTTAAGGTATGGGGATGTCCAGCTTTTGTAAAAAAGCAGCATGCGGACAAGCTTGAGGCACGTTCAGTACAGTGTAAGTTTGTGGGATACCCAAGGAACTCCAGGGGGTATCTTTTCTATTCCGCTGAGGAACAAAAGGTTTTTGTTTCTCAGCATGCCCGCTTCTTGGAAACTGAGTTTTTGGAAACCCAGATAAGTGGGAACACAATAGAACTGGAAGAAATTCCAGAACCACAGACTGTTACTGAAAGCTTAGTGGAACCAGAGGGTTCAACAGAACAGGACATTCCTACGCCGCTCCGCAGGAGTAGTAGGCAGTCTCATCCGCCCGAGAGATACTGCGGTTTTCTCATAGACGGGGATAGAGAGGATTGCATCATAGATTATGATGAGCCTACTAGCTTCCAGCAGGCCGTTCAGAGCATTGACTCAGTGAAATGGCTGGATGCAATGCGGACCGAAATGGAGTCCATGTACACCAACAAGGTATGGACGTTGGACATTGCTCCAGACGGGGTAAAACCCGTAGGATGCAAGTGGATCTTCAAAAGGAAGATTGGTGTAGATGGACAGGTTGAGACCTATAAAGCTAGGCTGGTAGCAAAGGGTTTTCGTCAAAGACCTGGCTTGGACTACGACGAAACCTTTTCTCCAGTAGCCATGCTGAAATCCATTCGGATCCTTCTTGCCATTGCTGCCTTCCACGATTATGAGATCTGGCAAATGGACGTAAAGACAGCTTTTCTAAATGGAAATTTAGAGGAGTGTGTCTATATGGACCAGCCAGAGGGTTTCATTCAGAGTGGGAGCAGCGGAAAGGTGTGCAAGTTGCTTAAGTCCATCTATGGACTAAAGCAGGCATCGCGGAGTTGGAACATCTGCTTTGATGAGACGGTCAAAGAATTTGGCTTTATCAAAAATCCAGATGAACCATGCATCTATAGTAGATTTGTAGCGAGAACTGTAGTATTCCTCGTTTTATACGTGGATGACATTCTCTTAATAGGAAATGATATTCCTATGCTACAATCTGTCAAGGGGTTCTTGTCACAAAGGTTCTCCATGAAAGACCTGGGTGATGCCTCATACATCCTGGGGATCCGGATCCATCGTGATAGATCCAAGAGGATATTGGGACTTTCTCAGTCCAGGTACATCGACACCGTACTGAAAAGATTCAGTATGGAAGATTCCAAGCGTGGTAACCTACCAGCTTGTCACGGGATCACCCTCTCTAAAGAGATGTCTCCCAAGACTGATTTGGAGAGGGATCGCATGTCTATTATACCCTACGCTTCTGCGGTAGGCTCTATAATGTATGCGATGTTGTGTACCAGACCGGATGTAGCTTATGCACTGAGTGTAGTAAGCCGGTATCAGTCAAACCCTGGGGAGAAACACTGGATAGCGGTGAAGAACATTCTCAAGTACCTGAGAAGGACTAAGGAGATGTTCTTGGTGTATGGCGGAAAAGACCTCCAGATCGAGGCCTTTGCTGACTCCAGCTTCCAGAGTGACAAGGATGATTCCAAGTCCATGTCGGGTTTTGTCTTTACCCTCAATAGAGGGGCGGTGTGTTGGAAGAGTTCCAAACAGGAAACCGTTGCAGACTCGACGATGGAAGCGGAATACATCGCTGCATCTGATGCCGCAAAAGAAGCTGTCTGGATGAGGAAGTTCTTGAAAGAACTTCAGGTGGTTCCGTCCATTGTTGATCCAATACCTCTGTATTGCGACAACAACGGGGCTATAGCTTTAGCGAAGGAACCCAGGTCCCATCAGAAATCCAGGCACATCTTAAGGCGGTATCACCTGATCAGGGAGATCGTAGATCGCCAGGAGATCGAGGTTCGGAGAGTCGCTTCAGAAGATAACACTGCTGATCCATTCACCAAGGCCCTGCCCCAGACTCAGTTCGAGCGGCTGATCGAGATGATAGGTCTTCGATACGCCAGTACGTGGCCTTAGTGCAAGTGGGAGATTGTTAGTGTATATGCCCTAGAGGCCATTACTGTATCATACTAGTTTGTATATTACTTAATGGATGCTTGGGATATTCACCTTGTATATACAATCTTGCTCAAAATAGTAGTATGCTACTTGGTTTGTTTCTACTTCAATGTGTACTTGTGTTTATTTCAGTATATCACTTATACGCATTAGTGGAGCCCTTAGGATCTTTGCTTGATTACCAGCGTTGTGATGGCAGTCACACTAGTGGGGGCTGGGTAATCTATAAGCACATCCTTATTCAGGTCCCTGGTCGCAGGACTATCGAGACAGGGCATCGATACTCCGGAGTAGACCAGCGCATGCGCTTCTCATCCCAGTGTGGGAGACGGTCTGTCCCACAGCCGTCAGTACGTCGTACTTGAGATAGTATGCGGGTGCTCGTTAGGTTACGGGTACACTGGACAGGACTCGTCGGGAACTGACTAGTTGGTATTATACCTATCGTCAGTTATCAGTTCCCAGGTGACATGAGTACAGCTTAGTCCGCTGACTTGATACTGTCACTCCGCCTCGAGTGTGTTCCCACTGTACTTTGATCACTACCCTACCACGGCTCAAAGGAGTCGTGCAAACAGGTGGTGGTTGGGTGCAGTCCCGAAGCACTTGGAGGCAGTGACGGTTAGACAGGATTCGTCTCTCCCGGTATTGGGGGTTGACATCGCGCTGTGTCTAGGAGAGCCATTACACGAGTAGTCCCTGGCCAAGGCAAACGAGATATACTGGTAGGTTTCCAGTGTTATCTCAGGGTGTATTGGGCTTCACTCCGGCACGACTTGTACCGCTATTGGGGGACTGACGTTTACCGCCCCCTAGGCCCGCCATGCGATGTATCAGACGAACAGACCGGACTGTATGGAGAATGTCACACTCAGGCTCAGTAGGAGTTCAGATGGGTTTCGCCTCGTCGGTCTTCTTGTCGGCATTACCTGGGGACCGTTACGCACAGCTAGTGCCGCTTGCGGTCTGTGGTTAAACCCACTGCCAGCGTAGTGTCGAGTCTTTAGAGTCCCACACAGAAAGCTTTTCGCCTTTAGGCAAAAGAGTAGAGGTCGCATGGTATTGCGACAGGTCGCATGGTTTTGCGACAGGGTTCGGTCACATCCGTGCACTTGTGCACGTACAGTGTCCGGACAGTTTACACTAGCGGGCTTTGGTTTAAGCCAGATCCTAGTGTACCTTATGGGATTGGATTTATCCAGTTTGCATTCGTGTTCCTCGGAACGCGGATGCGGGTGTGTATGCACAGTTGACAGGGAGGCAGAGGCAGTGGATTCTCATTAGGGTTGTTGACAGTTGACCGTTGACTTTTGACTTTTTGCTCAACCCTAATGAGAATATGATATGTGATTAACTATTATATTAATTAAGTATTATGGTGATATGGTTGTTGACTTGTTGACTTTTGTTGACTTGTTGACTTTGGTGACTTGTTGACTTTTGTTGACTTGTTGACCGGTTGACTAGGCTTGACTAGTTGACCATCATGATAACCATGGTTATCATTTCATGCCAAAGACTTTTTTCTTGCTTGCTTTTTGAATAAAATGAGTGCATGATATGATAATATTATGGTTGCTTCTAACCATCACCAAAAGACTTTTTTGATATGATGAGTTATGATCACTTTGGATTATGAGAGGGTGAGAGAGAAAAGAGAGCCTCATTCTTTCTTGCTCATTCTCTCTCTTGTTCTTGAGCTCTCCCCTTGCTCTCACCCTCAACCTCTTGCTCCCTCTCTTGATCTATGGTTCTCTTGTCTCATGAGTTGAGAATCAAGAACCATAGATAAAATCCCATTCTATTTCCTCTCTACTCATTCTAGTTCACTAGGTTTAGCAAACCAAGTGAACTAGTTTCTTCAAAGACCGAAGAAGGAGCTAAAGGTTGGAGCTTTCAAGTGGATCTATCTTCGGCGTACGGAGACGACGAGAAGGAGCCATCGGACCACCACCGGAGCTTGAAGAGAAGGAGTTCAAGTTTAGGTATAACCATCTTCATCCGAGTAGCTAAATATCTTTAGCTTAGTTTGCTAGTTTTAGTTTAGGTAACGATCCCGACCATAAGTTAGTCCATGTTGCCTCTTGCGATAAAAATTTTGATTTTATACCGTTTCCGCCTCCCCGTAAGAACCGGGGGTCGCAATATGGACTTACACAAGCTTGCTCGAAGTCTTCGAGGCCGAAGATGATCTACGTCGAGGAGACTCAAGCTCATGATAGCTTTTCACTAATGGTAGATTAGTGAAGCAAACACCCTAAACTAAATGGCTAATATAGTAGAGGATGATGAAGTAGGAAATGGGCTCACTTTAGATTTATTTTTCTCACAATATTTCTTTACCATTTCAAAAGCTAGAAATTTTTTTCCATAAGGAACAAGAAGATGAAGTGGAGATGAGAATGAACTCATGAGGTGAGAATAGCAACCATGGGTGAGTTAGTGTCATACACTAACTCATATAGTGAATAAACCATGGTTAATATTAATGGTTTGGTTAACAAATATCTAAAAGTGAAACAAAATGAGTGGACTTGGTCAATGGTTCTACAAGCTTCTCCAAGCTTCAACCATTAATCCATTTTCCATCTAATTTTGATTTTATTTTAGATAAATAAAACCATTCATTATATTAAGCATGATGTGAGTCTCATACACCCATGTAGCATGTGTCATCAAGCATGACACAAATAAAATGTACATTAATATATATCACATATATACTATATGCACACACAAGTGAGAAAAAGAAATATTTAGTGAGCAAATATTAGTTAATGTAACTTAATATATCACATATATAATTATACATTAAATTATCAAATCAACACTTGATTTAATAATCCGGCTATATCACATACAACCGACTAATATCAAATGTAACAATTTATCGAATCAACACTTGATCCGATAACCCGGCTATATCTCATATAACCGATGGTATTATACCTCACGTCAGATGGCAGTTCTCCGATGACACTGGTACAGGGTAGTCTGTAGACCCGAGATCGTCATAGAGTCTTGTGTGATTCCTACTGTGCTTTGATTTCCATCTTACCACGTCCAAGAGGGCGTGCAAAACGGTGGCTTTTGGGTGCAGTCCCGAATCATATGGAGGCAATGAGCGATCGGAGGGGATTCGTCTCTCCCGGTATAGGGAGTTGATGTTGTGCTATGTTCGATTGGCTATAACTGGAAGTCCCTGGCCATGGCTGATATAGAGATTTGCTGGTAAGTGTTACCAGTAGTTTCTCGACCTGTTATGGGCCTCACATCGACACGACTTATCGGTTACTGGGGTCTGACGTATACCACCCCTAGACTAGATATGCGACATATCAGACGAAGAGACCGGAATGTACAGGAGTGTTACTAATTGGATTCACAGGAGAATGTACAGGCTTGATTGTTGATCTTCTAATCGCTCAATACCTGGGTGGCTGTTACGTTTAGCTGACCGCTTGCAGCTTGTGGGTGTTTGATATGATCATCACCTGCTACCGGCGTATTGACGATTCTTTAGAGTCCTACACAGAGGTTTCTTGACTCAAGCAAAACGGAGTAGGAGCATATATGTGATATGTACAGGACCGAGGATAATGCGATATGAGATACCGTATTATATTCTCGCGATATTTTGATATATGCCGGGTCATCGGATCAAGTGTTGATTCGATGAATCGGTACATGATATATTAGTCGGTTATATTCGATATAGCCGGATTGTCGGATCAAGTGTTGATTCGATAATTTAATGTATAATTATATATGTGATATATTGCATTACATTATATAATATTGGCTCGCTTTATTGTTTCATTTTCTTACCGGATAATACATTGATATATATGCGATATATGTTAATTGTATTATTTTCTTTTGTTACAAATATATATTATATATGTGATATATAATATTGTAACATGATATGATTACTAATGCAACATATTTAGTGGAGATTAAACAAGGTTAGGATTTGATTTGGGTTAGTTCTTTCTTGATACTTCTAGAAGGTTTTACTTTGTTTCTAGCAAAAGATATTATGCTTGATATTTTTCTAGATATTTCTAACCCAACCCAAACCCTTCACCTTAGGTTAAATCTCTACAAGGGTTAGCCTTGTCATCCTTGACCATGGTTACATTTGTAATCATATTAACATTTCATTATTCATCACAAAAGGAATGATTCATTCATATTCTTCTTCTTCTTCCTTGAGCTTTGAAAAAGCTTTCTGGGTTTTCATTTTGTGATGGATTTGTGTGAGAATTTGATAATAAAAAAGAGCATAAATCCTACTTCATCATCCTCATCTAATCTAGCCAATTAGATTAGGGTGTTCACCTCATTAGTGAGAAAGAGCTTGAGTTACACAAACTTCAAGGTAGTTCATCGGAGAAAAGGAAGACTACAAGCTAGGATGGATCATTCGGGTTGTGGAGCCTCTCTTGAGTCCGGGAGATCATGGATCACGGCGAAGGGACTTCTACTCGGAGCTTATGAAGCAAAGGAGCGGACTACAAAGGTTGTAATCCCTCATTCTTAGTTGTAAAGATATTTACTTGCATGTTAAACCCTAATAATCTAGCAAAGATCCCGGCTTTGGGTTGTTCGGCACGTCTAAAATTTGAATCGGGCATGGTTGATGCCTTATAGACCCTTGTAAGAGTGCCTATGAACACTACAGTGGTATCAGAGCCTAGCTAGAGCATTAGGCGACGTGTATACGAAGTTAAAAGTCCGATCGAACCCCGAAACGTCCATTTTGTACCCCTCTCTAGAAATTTTTTTAAAATGTGATTTTTTTCTGAATTAAAAATACTCAAAAAAATCAGCAGGGAATTCTAAGGATAACCATGAAATACGATCCCCCAAGGCTCTCAAAGAGCCGCGGAACCGCGGTAAGAACATGCTTGTCGCGGCGGTTCCGCGGCCATAAGAGGGAATTGGGGACTCGTATTTGAACAGTAATATCCGTAGGTGTTTCTGCATATTTCTGGGTATTTTTAATCTTAATAAAGTGTTGAGTTTTCTGGAGATCTTTTGGTACTCGTTGATTCGATCGAAAAGTTTAACTTCGTTCTGTTTTCCGGATAATTTAGAAAGTATTAAAATGTTCGAACGAATATCATTAACTCACTTTTTCCCAACACGAAAAACTTTCAAGTGTTGGAATTTTCCGGGTTTAAAACTTACAGAAAAATATGCAAGCATATCTGTGGACCCTCTAGAAGAACACAAACCTTAACTCGATTATGTGACCGTCTGAACTGCCTCTAAACCTTAGGGTTTGGGGCAGTACGGCGTTGCCACATGTGAGGCGTTGGTTTGACCCTTCTACGGCTGGACCATTGGTACTGTGACATATTCTGGGATTTTTTGAACTCCTCTCAAGTGTTGAACTATTTAGGAAATCTTGGGTATTTGATTATTCGACCGGAAAGTTTAATATTGTCTATTTATCTGGAATGTGATACAATATGTGGAATTCATATAGTTAGTCTTGAAATCCGAAGTATGTGATATTTCGGATTTACGAAGACTAAAGTGAATGTGGATTCTAAATGTTGTAGTTTTACACTTTCTTTTCTGTGACCGTAAGCGTAGTATGTGGGGTATCGCCGGCTTCGTTTCTATACATCAACGACAATCGGGATATGCATACTTGCTTACGTTGATGATATGAGATATTATGTGTTGTTGTGATATGTAAAATTCATTTATATGTAATATTCTTTTATTGGGGCACTTCCGGGATGAGGTTGATGTCACCATTGTATATTATTTACTTTTCCGCATTAGGTAAACCCAAGGAGGGGAGCACAAGTAACCGGGTTCTAGGGTTCAGTGGGAGGCCATCTCGAGGAGTCGAGACCGGGTCTCCTAACCCTAGAATTGGCAGTGTTGCTTGCCGCTCTTATAGGGGTCTAGGGATATGGATTTGTCTATTCATCACGACCGTGGAATCCGTGTTTTATACAGGCTCGATGTAAAACAAGGACGTCCTAGTATATCCAATATTTCATATATTATCTTCTGCTGCAATGTTCTGTGATGAGATCATATTACTGCCTAAGACGAATGCTTATCCTATACATATATGTTGATATATAAATATTACTGCTTTCGTTTCTTCTGTGATGCTTAGGAAGCATTAATTGATGGGATTTTTATTAATGAGATTAATAAAAGAAAAGAAACCTAAAAGATGTTGTAGAATCAAAACTTTATAAAAATGGTAGCTACAGTTTTGCTTTGCATAGTGGTATATATGATATACCCTGCACCTTATTCGATGGGGAAAGAGCCGAGATCCCTGTTAGTTATATGTATACCCTAGAGGTCATTACTATACATGAGATGTATATTGTAGTGGATGCTTGGACATATATAGGGAGGACTTTTCTTGCTCGACATGTTAGTATTCTATCGGGTTACTCTTTATCTTAACGTGTACACTGATTGTCTCTCTGTTACATGTTGGTAAAGCCTTAGGATGTGTACTTGACTACCTGGACTATGATGCGGATGATACCAGTGGGGACATGGTAGTCCATAAGTGTTAGTCAATATGTATGCCCTAGAGGCCATTACTGTACATATGATGTATATTGTAGTGGATGCTAGGACGTATATAGGGAGGACTTTCTTGCTCGACATGATAGTATGCTATCTGGTTGATCTTTACCTTAACGTGTACACTGATTGTCTCTCTATTACATGTTGGTAAAGCCCTTAGGATCTGTACTTGACTACCTGGACTATGATGCGGATCATACTAGTGGGGACATGGTAGTCCATAAGTACATCCTTCAAAGTCCCTAGTCGAGGGTGTATCGAGACGGGGCATCGATATACCAGAGTAGACTAGCGTATACCTTCTCGACCCATACAGATGGGCGATGGATGATCCCATATCCATTGGTGTTTGACATCAGAGATGATATACGGGTGCTCAGTAGAGACTGGGTACACTGGACGGACTCGCCGAGAACTCCAGATGGTATTATACCTCACGTCAGATGGCAGTTCTCTGGTGACACTGTACAGAGTAGTCTGTTGACCCGAGATCGTCATAGAGTCTTGTGTGGTTCCCACTGTGCTTTGATTCCATCTTACCACGTCCAAGAGGGGCGTGCAAAACGGTGGTTTTTGGGTACAGTCCCGAGTCACATGGAGCAATGAGCGATAGGAGGGGATTCGTCTCTCCCGTATAGGGGGTTGATGTTGCGCTGTGTTCGATTGGCTATAACAGGAAATCCCTGGCCAGGGTTGCTGAGATTTACTGGTAAGTGTTACCAGTAGTTTCTCGAATGGTTATAGACCTCATATCGACACGACTTATTGAGCTATTGGGGTCTGACGTTTACCACCCCTAGGCGAGATATGCGACATATCAGACGATCAGACCGGACTGTACGGTAGTGTTACTGGTTGGATTCACTGGAGTGTGAGCGGGCTTGCTCGTCGATCTTCAGATCGCTCAATACCCGGGTGGCCGTTACGTTTAGCAGACCGCTTGCGGCTTGTGGATGTTTGATATGATAATCATCCGCTGCCGGCGTATTGACGAGTCTTTAGAGTCCTACACAGAGGTTTCCTGGCTCAAGCGAAACGAAATAGGAGCTCATATGAGATATGTGCGGGACCGAGAATAATACAAGTATGTGATACTGTATTCGATTCTCGCGATGTGACATTGATCGGTTATATGCGATATAGCCGGGTTATCGGATCAAGTGTTGATTCGATAAAATGTTACTAATGATACCAGTCGGTTATGTGCGCCATGACGGATCGTTAAATCAAATGTTGATTTAATGATTTAATGCATAATTATATATTTGATATATTACTTTGCATCAACTAGTATCGGTTCACTTTAAAATGGATTTTCTCACTCGGGTGTGCGCATTGCATATGCGATATGATTTTGTGCACTTGATTGTATCATGTTTGATGATACATGTTTACTTGTGTTTTGTGTAAAGTTTAAACCATGGTTATGTAATGGTTAGGGTTTACATTTTCTTATTCATTTATTTGTTCATTTATTCTTTTGGAAAAATAAATAGCATAAAGGAAAATGGTGGCTTGTTTTGTATTCTAGTTGAAGCTTCATGAAGCTTTGACCTAAGTAACCATTTTGTCTCATGCTTAACCTAACCACTCCATTAACCCTAGTTTAATCTCTACACTTGACCATGGTTCTTGTTATGATAAGTATTGATTTTCTTTTTCATTATTTATTCAACTTATCATATTATTCTTCTTCTTCTTCCTTGCTTCAAGTGAAGAAAAGCTTACCTCATCAATGGTGATTGATGTTTTTGAGTGAGAAATCCAATTCTAAAGTTAACCCACTTCCTATTTCTTCATCCTCTACCTCTTGCCAAGTAGTAGAGTGTGTTTTCTTCACAAGTTTCTTGACTTGGTGAAGTCGGAGCTTGATTTAGCGATGCCTCGACGTAGATCATCTTCGGCATGGACATCGACGACCTAGCTTGCCCATTCTCCGACGAAGCCGACGCTAGAGCCCGGATTTGATTTGGACAGCGGAGAGGACTTCGTTGCGGAGCTATGGAGGTGGAGCACCGGATCTACAAAGGTTGTATTTCCGTATTCCCTTAGTTAAGTGTTAACTAGTTAGCTTTTTTCGCCTAGATTTCTAGCCAACGATCCGTAGTCGGGTCTCTCGGCACCCATAAATTTTTATATTGGCATGTTCGATGCCTTGTGAGACCTCACTAGGGTGCCTAGGAACCCTACAGTGGTATCAGAGCCTAGCTAGAGCCTTAGGCGAAGTCTAGACGGAATTTGAAACCCGATCGAACCCGAAACCCCAAATCAAAATTGCTCTCTGGAAATTTTCTAAAATCGTGGATTTTTCCAAATTAAAAATTGCTAAAAAATTCAGCAGGGAAAAATAAGAATTACGGTGCAAAAAGTTTCTGGTGAACAGTAAATTTCGCGGCGGATCCGCGGCAGAAGCATGGCTTCTGCGGCGGATCAGCGGCCCCTTGGTGACGTCAGCCCTATATTTTTGCACAGTAATTCCTGATAAATTCTTCTGAGTTTTCTGGGAATTTTTAAAAGTTATTCAAGAGTTGAATAATCTGGGATTGTTTTGGGGATTCGGTGTTTCGATCGGAGCATCAAATTTTGTCTGTGTGGTTTTCCGGATAAATTTTAGAATATGTTAAAAAGTTCGACCGGATATAAATATCCAATTTTTCCCTGGATTTTTCCGTAGTTTAACGACGTTCTAAGTAGTGCAAGTAACGCGATGGTCCCTCTAGAAGACAACAAACCTTAACTCGATTATGTGACCGTCTTGAACTGCCCTTTGAACCTTCGGGTTTGGGGCAGTACGGCGTGCCACATGTGAGGCGTTGGCTTGACCCTTCTACGGCTGGACCGTTGGTACTGAGGTACGAACTGAATGTTGTTAGACTAGTTTCATGTGTTGATCTGTATCGGGAAAACTTGGGTGTTAGAATGTTCGATCGGAAAGTTTAACATTTTCTATTTATCTGGAATGGGATACAATAATTGGAATTCATAAATAGTTATGAGATAACTAAATGAATGTTATAAACATAGCAGTTTAGTCTCACTTGATCGGTTGCCACGGAATTTTGATGTGATCAAAAGTCCGTCGCAATCACGTAGCGTACGCGGATACTCGCCGGGTAAACTTAATAGACAGCCTCACGCCATTGCCCCGACCAAGTGACTGTAGGAGAACCCCGTCGCCGAAAGCATCCGTTCGGGTGCTCGCGGCAGCGGTGTTCCGCCTTGGTGCACTTCGTCGACGGTATCAGGGGTGCGGCCGCCTACTGAAGTTTGCGACGAGCATTCGATCAGGATGTCGGGAATCCTGTTGAATTGCACGACTTGGTATTGAAAAGTGTTTTCGATAATGAGACTAAAATGCGGGGTTTATAATTGTTAGGCATGCGATGTCTAAGGAATTCATTCGGTCAGGCATGTGATGTCTGAGGTGGTTGCGGATTCCAACTGTTGTAGTTTTTCACTTTCTTTTCTGTGACCGTAAGTGTAATATGTGATATCGCCGGTTTCGTTGCTATATGTCAACGACAATTGGGATGCGCATATTTACTTACGTTGATGACATGTGATGTTATGTGTTGCTGGATATGTTATATTGGATCGTCGTGTTTGAATAGCCGGGGGTTTTTATGTGAGATGAGTGTTTTTCATTATCATTCATGTAAAAACTTGTATGTAATATTCTTTTATTGGGGCACTTCCAGGTTGCGGAAGTTGTCACCGTTTGTATATTATTTACTTTTCCGCACTAGGATAGACCCAAGGAGGGGAGCATAAGTAACCGGGTTCTGGAGTCCAGTGGGAGACCAACTCGAGGAGTCGAGTCCGGGTCTCCTAACTCTAGAATTGGTAGGGTTGCTTGCCGCTCTCGTAGGGGTCTAGGGGTGTGGGTTTGGCTATTCATCACGACCGTGGAATCCGTGTTTTATACTGGCTCGTATTGAAAACACGGACGTCCTAGTATATCCAATATTTCATATGTTTCTTCTGCTGCGATATCTGTGATGTGATCATGTGATGTTCTGTGATAGATACAGTATATAGTATATATGATATATTATATAGACGTTACTTATGTTTTACACCCGCGCTAGCCCTGCCCCGCTCTGCCGTTAGTTACCTAACCTAACGGTGCACGAGGGGACATCGAGGCGAATGCGGATGGCATAAGTGTACGTCGTATTTATCTGTGATGTTTAGGTATTTAAATGATGGACTTCATTAATGTGATTAATGAATTAAAGAACCTAAGATGTTGTAGAATCGAATTTCAAAATTAAAAAGGTAGCTACAGTTCTTGCTTTGCACAGAGGTATATATGATATATCCTGCACCTTATTCGATAAGAAAGGACCGAGATCCCTTCACCGGGAGTGACTCCTTTAGCAATAACTGGCAGATGCTACACACTACGGTTTGTCTTTTGATTGCTTTTAACTGTTTTTGCTTTGCACAGAGATATATATGATATATCCCGCACCTCATTCGACGAGGAAAGGACCGACGATCCTTCATCGGGAGTGACTCCTTTAGCAAAACTAGAAAAGCCTCAAAAGCACTCCATTTTAAAATTCATTCGATCCTACACGATATCAAGTTCATTACGCAATAGGTTTTCAGAAAAAACCTGTCGTAGCCCTCCGTCATTTCAGATAAGTACTAGTTAGTATTCGTGCTACGTTTGTTGACTATGTTAAGGCGTAGTGTGCGGTAGCTAATTAGTGCTTATCTGCATAAGCATATGATGTTATTGGATTAGGGTAGTCGTGCGACTTTGTTGACTATGTTAAGGGTCGTGCGGGTGGGTTTAATTCAATCGGGAAATGACGGGTTGAACTTGACTAGCACTTATGATTTGTTGACTATGTTAAGGTCATATAGCTGCTAGGGGCAAAATATTATCGGGAATTTCAAGTGTTGAAATTTGCAATGAGATTGCATACCTTCTATGAGATAGTTGGATCTCGATACCCGCTGCGAGTAAGTGTTACTCCTGGGAGATTTTTATACATTACAATTAGCCGATCAAGTAGGTGTCTAGAAAGGTGTCAACGGGGTTACGCCTCTGGGAAAACGAGGTTTACATTAATTAGGTTCGTGCGAAAGCACGGGGGACCTCCCTCAAAGTACCGACACTGGCCTGGCTGAAAGATTGGCGAACTTGTAGTGTGTAATTAATCCCGGCTAGTCTTTTCTTTTAGGGTTTGAAGGAAGATTTGATAAAAAGCAGTGGGAGCCATCCTGATTAGATAAAATAATAACCAATCTATTCTTGCAAGAGCGCACGCTGAGTGTTTTTCTTCTCTCTCTCTCCAGGTAGCGACCATATCACGCCTTAATCAAGATAATAATACGGAATATTGACCGAACCCGCTTGTTATACTGAGCTGGGGAACGTTGGTCCCGCTCCAACTTATAATTGTTATAAGACAGAGCAGGAAATAGGGATTACCAGAATTCCCGTGCCGCCCAAACGAAGAGAGTGCATGATGATGCATCATCTTCGGGTGTGTTCATTATACAGAACTGTTCTCAGTATCCTTTACGTCCTGGGTATGTGATACCGGATCAGGATCCCACATATGTAATATGTTACATAGGGCTACAGAAAGGTAGAGAACTGAGAACGGGTGATAAGTTTCATGAGGCAGAAAACGGGGCAAGTGTTGCAGCCAAGTCTGTTGGTCACTGTCACCCTGTATTACCAATACATTGACTCTGAACGAATGTTATTAGATACCGAACCTGATATACAAAATCGTATCCGTCTCTTTATTAGTAAAGAAACTATATAATTTTGTATTGTTGGATAATGTTTTTAACATTTCCTATATCAAAAGTTGATCGGTTCAGGCACGTTGTCTAAAAGCATTAATGTTCTAAATCAAACTACAGTTCTTAGTATACAGAACACACACAAGAGGAAGAGTTCAGAAATGAACGAATCCTTCTTGAGGCATTGTAGACTAGGTCATATCAATACGACCCGACTGGCTGAAGTTACATTTATATGCATATTTAAATTAGTTTGAATTTACATCTTGTGAAACTCGCCAGTCATGTCACAAAGATAAGATGACCACAGCTCTGTTTATTGGAAACAGAGAAAGAGTTAGTAAACTCTTGGGATGATACATGTTGATGTATGTAAGGTCCCCTGTCTACCCATGCCAGGACAGGTTCTTTGTACTTCATTACATTCTCTGATAATCTCTCAAGATTCAGACATATGTTCCTGTTGAAACATGAGTCCGAGCCTTTTGAGATATTCACAGAATATAAGCAAGAAGTAGAGAACCAAAATACGGGTATAAGTATTATGTCCTATGATGAGATCAGGGAGGAGAATACTTGTGCATGGAATTTCTGGACTATTCTAAAGGAGAATGAGATTCTCTCTCAGCATTACTCCTCCGTATACACCATTGCACGATGGTATGTCGGGGCGGAGCAGATACACCCTATCTGATATGGTGTGCTCTATGATGAGTACTACTGAGTTTCCTATTTCCTTTGGGAGTTATGCACTTGAGAAGCTGCATACCTATTGAATAGGGTTCAAATCAAATCAGTTGCCTACCACTTCATATGTGATATTGAAAGGGAAGAGCCCATATCTTAAGTTAGTTAAGATTTGGGGTTGACCGGCCTATGTCTGAAAGCAAAATCCGGACAAGCTCGAGGCAAAGTCTGTAATGTAGAACTGAAAGGTTCCAGCTATACAACTACAGCAGATGATTTGGTACAACCAGAGGATTTAGTAGATACCAACGAACCTCAGCCTCTCCGCCGATCTAGTAGGGTTCCTCACCCACCTGAGAGATACTTCTGTTTCTCTATGACAGTGGGAGCGAGGAATGCATCATGAGATGATGACCCAACTAGTTTCGAGCTGGCCATCAAGAGTGAGACTCTGTAAGAATGGCTGGATGTTTATCGATCTGAGATGGAATCCTTATACACCAACAAAGTATGGACTTTGGTTGCTATATCTGAAGGGTTAAATCCCCTTCAGGAGCAAGTATATCTTGAGAAGATTACTTGGTGTACATGGAAAGGTTGAGACTTTCAAAGCTAGACTTGTTAAAGGTCTACGTCATTGACCAGGTATGGATGATGATGAAACCTTTTCTAAGTAGCTATGCTTAAGTCCATCCAGATCCTACTTGCCACGGCTACATACCATGACTACGATATCTGGTGGTTGGGTGTCATGACTGCTTCTCTAAATGATGTTTTAGAAGAGTGCGTCTATAAGTACACAGCCAGAGGCCTTCGTAGACAGTGGAGCAGCGGAAACGTGTGCAAGATGCTTTATAGGATAAAGCAGGCATCGCGGAGTTGGAACGTCTGTTTTGATGTGTTAGTCAAAGAAGTTGACATCTTCAAAATGGTAGATGAACCTTGTATAAACAAGAAGGTAGTAGGGAGTATGGTGACGATCCTCGTAGAGTACGTGGATGACATACTCTTGATAGGGAAGGAGTTTCCTATGCTACGCTCGATCAATCTCCGCTTATCACTATGATTCTCCATATAGGATCAAAATGATACCTACTAAATCCTGGGTTTTGGATCTATGAGATAGATCTAAATGGATATTAGGACACTCACTAGTTATAGTGAGATGGTATCAGTTGATCCTGGGGAAAATCACTGGAAGTGTTCCAGGGTGATAAAGACGATTGAATGTCAGTCGCAGGCATTGTCTTTACCCTCAGTAAAGGGACGGTATGTTGGAGGAGTTCCAAGCTAGATACCGTGACATACTAGACGATAAAGGCACGATACATCGCTACTTAAGATGCTACAAAGAGGCTGTTTGGGTGTATATTGGTTCATGAGATGAACTACGTTCCCACCATTGTGAGACAATGGAGTCGTGGCTTATGCCAAGGAACGCCGGTCCCATCAGTGATCCAGACATATTCTAAGGCAGTATCACTTGATCATGGAGATGGTTGATCTCCAGGGTGATCGAGGTTGGAGAGTAGACTCAGAGGACAACACAGCGGATCTACTCACAAAGGCCTGTTCCCAGAGAGAGACTTTTATGGGATGGTTGAGTATGAGATACTATAACCACTGCTATCAGATGGCCCTAGTGCAAGTGGGAGATTGTTAGTTATATGTATGCCCTAGAGGCCATTACTGTACATATGATGTATATTGTAGTGGATGCTAGGACGTATATAGGGAGGACTTTCTTGCTCGACATGATAGTATGCTATCTGGTTGATCTTTACCTTAACGTGTACACTGATTGTCTCTCTATTACATGTTGGTAAAGCCCTTAGGATCTGTACTTGACTACCTGGACTATGATGCGGATCATACTAGTGGGGACATGGTAGTCCATAAGTACATCCTTCAAAGTCCCTAGTCGAGGGTGTATCGAGACGGGGCATCGATATACCAGAGTAGACTAGCGTATACCTTCTCGACCCATACAGATGGGCGATGGATGATCCCATATCCATTGGTGTTTGACATCAGAGATGATATACGGGTGCTCAGTAGAGACTGGGTACACTGGACGGACTCGCCGAGAACTCCCAGATGGTATTATACCTCACGTCAGATGGCAGTTCTCTGGTGACACTGGTACAGAGTAGTCTGTTGACCCGAGATCGTCATAGAGTCTTGTGTGGTTCCCACTGTGCTTTGATTTCCATCTTACCACGTCCAAGAGGGCGTGCAAAACGGTGGTTTTTGGGTACAGTCCCGAGTCACATGGAGGCAATGAGCGATAGGAGGGGATTCGTCTCTCCCGGTATAGGGGGTTGATGTTGCGCTGTGTTCGATTGGCTATAACAGGAAATCCCTGGCCAGGGTTGCTGAGATTTACTGGTAAGTGTTACCAGTAGTTTCTCGAATGGTTATAGACCTCATATCGACACGACTTATTGAGCTATTGGGGTCTGACGTTTACCACCCCTAGGCGAGATATGCGACATATCAGACGATCAGACCGGACTGTACGGTAGTGTTACTGGTTGGATTCACTGGAGTGTGAGCGGGCTTGCTCGTCGATCTTCAGATCGCTCAATACCCGGGTGGCCGTTACGTTTAGCAGACCGCTTGCGGCTTGTGGATGTTTGATATGATTATCATCCGCTGCCGGCGTATTGACGAGTCTTTAGAGTCCTACACAGAGGTTTCCTGGCTCAAGCGAAACGAAATAGGAGCGCATATGAGATATGTGCGGGACCGAGAATAATACAAGTATGTGATATTGTATTCGATTCTCGCGATGTGACATTGATCGGTTATATGCGATATAGCCGGGTTATCGGATCAAGTGTTGATTCGATAAAATGTTACTAATGATACCAGTCGGTTATGTGCGCCATGACCGGATCGTTAAATCAAATGTTGATTTAATGATTTAATGCATAATTATATATTTGATATATTACTTTGCATCAACTAGTATCGGTTCACTTTAAAATGGATTTTCTCACTCGGGTGTGCGCATTGCATATGCGATATGATTTTGTGCACTTGATTGTATCATGTTTGATGATACATGTTTACTTGTGTTTTGTGTAAAGTTTAAACCATGGTTATGTAATGGTTAGGGTTTACATTTTCTTATTCATTTATTTGTTCATTTATTCTTTTTGGAAAAATAAATAGCATAAAGGAAAATGGTGGCTTGTTTTGTATTCTAGTTGAAGCTTCATGAAGCTTTGACCTAAGTAACCATTTTGTCTCATGCTTAACCCTAACCACTCCATTAACCCTAGTTTAATCTCTACACTTGACCATGGTTCTTGGTATGATAAGTATTGATTTTCTTTTTCATTATTTATTCAACTTATCATATTATTCTTCTTCTTCTTCCTTGCTTCAAGTGAAGAAAAGCTTACCTCATCAATGGTGATTGATGTTTTTGAGTGAGAAATCCAATTCTAAAGTTAACCCACTTCCTATTTCTTCATCCTCTACCTCTTGCCAAGTAGTAGAGTGTGTTTTCTTCACAAGTTTCTTGACTTGGTGAAGTCGGAGCTTGATTTAGCGATGCCTCGACGTAGATCATCTTCGGCATGGACATCGACGACCTAGCTTGCCCATTCTCCGACGAAGCCGACGCTAGAGCCCGGATTTGATTTGGACAGCGGAGAGGACTTCGTTGCGGAGCTATGGAGGTGGAGCACCGATCTACAAAGGTTGTATTTCCGTATTCCCTTAGTTAAGTGTTAACTAGTTAGCTTTTTCGCCTAGATTTCTAGCCAACGATCCGTAGTCGGGTCTCTCGGCACCCATAAATTTTTATATTGGCATGTTCGATGCCTTGTGAGACCTCACTAGGGTGCCTAGGAACCCTACAATAAGTACATCCTTCAAGGTCCCTAGTCATGGGTGTATCGAGACGGGGCATCGATATACCAGAGTAGACTAGCGTATAGCTTCTCGACCTATATAGATGGACGATGGATGATCCCATATCCATTGGTGTTTAACATCAGAGATGATATACGGGTGCTCAGTGTAAACTGGGTACACTAGACGGACTCGCCGAGAACTTCCAGATGGTATGTACACTAGACGGACTCGCCGAGAACTTCCAGATGGTATTATACCTTACGTCAGATGGCAGTTCTCTGGTGACACTGGTATAGGTTAGTCTGTAGACCCGAGATCGTCATAGAGTCTTGTGTGATTCCCACTGTGCTTTGATTTCCACCTTACCACGTCCAAGAGGGCATGCAAAACGGTGGTTTTTGGGTACAGTCCCGAGACACATGGAGGCAATGAGCGATAGGAGGGGTTTCGTCTCTCCCGGTATTGGGGGTTGATGTTGCGCTATGCTCGATTGGCCATAACAGGGAAGTCCCTGGCCAGGGCTGGTTTAGAGATTTACTGGTAAGTGTTACCAGTAGTTTCTCGACCCGTTATGAGCCTCATATCGGCATGACTTATCGGTTATTGGGGTCTGACGTTTACCACCCCTAGACTTGATATGCGACATATCAGACGAGGAGACCGGACTGTACGGTAGTGTCACTATCAGGATTTTTGCAGGAGTTGGAGCGGGCTTGCTTGTTGATCTTTTGATCGCTCAATACCCGGTAGCCGTTACGTCCAGCTAGTACCGCTGACGGGTTGTGGGTGCTTGATGTGATCATCACCTACTGTCGGCGTATTGACGAGTCTTTAGAGTCCTATATAGAGGTTTTACTGGCTCAGGCAAAACGAAATAGGAGCGCATATGTGATATGTACGGGACCGAGAATAATACGAGTATGTGATACCGTATTATATTCTCGCGATGTTTGTGTCGGTCGGTTATATGCGATATAACCAGGTTATCGAATCAAGGGTTGGTTCGATAAGTCGATACATTGGATGTTAGTCGGTTATATGTGATATAACCGGATTATTAAGTCAAGTGTTGATTTAATAATTTAGTGTATAATTGTATATGTGATATACTAATTTACATTAACTAACATTGGTTCACTTAAGCATTTGTTTTTCTCACTTGTGCACAACTTAATATATATGTGATGTATATTTATTTGTGTTCATTTTGTATCATGGTTGTTGATACAAAATACATGGGTGTATGAGACATACATCATTATAATTATGTTGGTGGGGTTTTAATATACGAAGTAAATACAAAATTAATGGATAACTGTTCAAGTGCATGAAGCTTCATGAAGCTTATGAGTGCATTGACCAAAGTCCACTAGTTTTGGTTTACTTAGGATATTTAATAAACCTAACCACTATAATTAGCCATGGTTATGTCTCTACATGAGTTAATATATGATACCCACTCACCCATGGTTAGCAAACTCTCTCTTGATTAGTTTTCATTCTCATTTTGAGTTCATCTTCTTCCTCCTTCAAATTCTTTCTAGGGTTTGATAAAGAGAGAGAAACATTGTGAGAAAAGAAATTCTAAAGTGTACCCATTTCCTATTTCATCATCCTCTACTAGACTAGCACTTTAGTTTACGGTGTTTGCTTAACTAATTCTCTAGTTAGTGAAGTAGAAGCTTGAGTTCGTATTCCCTCGACGTAGATCATCTTCGGCCTCGAAGACTTCAAGCAATACCGTTGCAATCTTCTCATGGAGCCGTCCGAGAGTCCGGGAGTTTGATGATCGCAGCGAAGGGACTACAACAAGGAGCTTTAGAAGTGAAGGACCGATCTACAAAGGTTGTATTTCGTATTCACTTAGTGATAATTGTTATTTACTAGCATGTGTTACCCTAATTATCTACCAAAGATCTTGTTTAGAGTTATTCGGCACGGCTAAAATTTTAATCGGGCATGGTTGATGCCTTGTACAACCTTCTTAGAGTGCCTAGTAACCCTATAGTGGTATCAGAGCCTAGCTAGAACATTAGGCGACGTGTATACAAAGTTAAAACCCCGATCGAACCCGGAAATGTCAATTTTACCCCCTCTCCGGACATTTTTTAAAACTGTGATTTTTCTGAATTAAAAATACCTAAAAAATTCAGCAGGTGATTTTAGGAATTATTGTGCAAAACGACACTGTAACTCGTACGGATCGCCGCGGAACCGCGGCAGTACCCTTCTTGTGCCTCGGATCCGCGGCCGTACAGTGAGATTTGGTCATGCTTTTTGTACAGTAATACTCTTATCTGTTAGTGCTATTTTCTGGGTATTTTTAAAATGACTCAAGTGTTGAGTGTTCTGGGGATTATTTTGTATTCGTTGATTCGATCGGAATATTTAATTTCGTTATGTTTTCCGGATAATTTAGTAAGTATTAAAATGTTACGAACGGATATCATTAACTCAATATTTCCCGGCACGAAAAACTTTCAAGTGTTGAATTTTTCTTGAGTTTAAATATTTCGGAAAAACGTGCATGTAAAGCGATGGACCTTCTAGAAGAACACAAACCTTAACTCGATTATATGACCATCTTGAACTGCCTCTAAACCTTAGGGTTTGGGGTAGTACGGCGTGCCACATGTGAGGCGTTAGCTTGACCCTTCTGCGGCTGGACCGTTGCTACTGTGACGTATTCTGGAATTTTTGAACTCCGCTCAAGTGTTGAGCTATTAAGGAAATCTAGGGTATTTGATTATTCGATCGGAAAGTTTAATACTGTCTATTTATCTGGAAAGTGATACAATATGTGGAATTCATATTGTTAGGCATGAAATGTGAAGTATGTGATATTTCGGATTTGTGATGTCTAAAGAGATTGTGAATTCCAAATGTTGTAGTTTTACACTTTCTTTTCTGCGACCGTAAATGTAATATGTGTTATCGCCGGTTTCGTTGCTATATGTCAACGACAATTGGGATGCGCATATTTACCTACGTTGATGACATGTGATGTTATGTGTTGCTGGATATGTTGTATTGGATCGTCGCGTTCTGAATAGCCGGGGGGTTTTATATGAGATGAGGGTTTTTATTTTCATTCATGTAAAATTCATTGTAAGTAATATTCTTTTATCGGGGCACTTCCGGGATGAGGTTGATGTCACCATTTGTATATTATTTACTTTTCCGCATTAGGTAGACCCAAGGAGGGGAGCATAAGTAACCGGGTTCTAGGGTCCAGTGGCAGACCAACTCGAGGAGTCGAGTCCGGGTCTCCTAACTCTAGAATTGGTAGGGTTGCTTGCCGCTCTCGCAGGGGTCTAGCGATGTGAGTTTGGCTATTCATCGCGACCGTGGAATCCGTGTTTTATAGAGGCTCAAAATAAAACACGGACGTCCTAGTATATCCAATGTTTCATATGATTCTTCTGCTGCGATATCTGTGATGTGATCATTTGATATGTTGTGATAGATACTGTATATAGTATATATGATATATTATATAGACGTTACTTATGTTTTACACCCGCGCTAGCCCTGCCCCGCTCTGCCGTTAGTTACCAAACCTAACGGTGCACGAGGGGACAGCGAGGCGAATGCGGATGGCATAAGTGTACGTCGTATTTATCTGTGATGTTTAGGTGATTTAAATGATGGGGCTTCATTAATATGATTAATGAAAGAAAAGAAACCTAAAAGATGTTGTAGAATCGAATTTTCAAAAACAGGTAGCTACAGTTCTTGCTTCGCATCACGGTGTTCCTTGTAGAACATCATGCACCTTATTCGATAAGGAAAGGGCCGAGATCCCTTCACCGGGAGTGACCCCTTTAGCAATAACTGGCAGATGCTACAACACTCGGTTTGTATTTTGATTGCTTTTGGTGTTTTTGCTTTTCATAGCGATATATATGATATATCCTGCACCTTATTCCATAAGGAAAGAGCTGATATCCCTTCACCGGGAGTGACCTCTTTAGCGAAACTAGTAAAAGCCTCAAAAACACTCCATTTTAAAATCATTTGATTCTACAACGATATCAAGTTCATTACGCAATAGGTTTTCAGAAAAACATGTCGTAGCCCTCCGTCATTTCAGATAAGTCCTACTTAGTATTCGTGCTACGTTTGTTGACCTCCGTCAAGGCGTAGTGTGCGGTAGCTAACTAGTATTTATCTGCTTATGCATATGATGCAGATTGGATTAGGGTAGTCGTACGACCTTGTTGACCTCCGTCAAGGGTCGTGCGGGTGGGCTTGATTCAATCAAGAAATGACGGGTTGAACTTGACTTGCACCCTGTGGTTTGTTGACCTCCGTCAAGGTCATAGGATGCTTGGGGCAAAATTATCGAGAATTTCAAGTGTTGAAATTTGCAATGAGATTGCATACCTTCTATAAGATAGTTGGATCCCGATACCCGCTGCGAGTAATTGTTACTCCTGGAAGAGTTTTACACATTACAATTAGCCGATCAAGTAGGTGTCTAGAAAGGTGTCAACGGGGCTACGCCTCTGGGAAAATGAGGTTTACTTTAATTAGGTCCGTACGAAAACACGGGGAATCTCCCTCAAAGTACCAACACTGACCTGACTGAAAGATTGGCGAAGTTGTAGGGTGTAATTAATCCCGGCTAGTCTTTCCTTTTAGGGTTTGAAGGAAGATTTGATAAAAACAGTGGGAGCCATCCTGATTAGATAAAATAATAACCAATCTGATCTTGCAAGAGCGCACGCAGAGTGTTTTCTTCTCTCTCTCTCTCCAGGTAGCGACTATGTCATGCCTTAATCAAGATAATAATACGGATGTATTGACCGAACCCGCTTGTTATACTGAGCTGGGGAACGTTGGTTCCGCTCCAACTTATAATTGTTATAAGACAGAGTAGGAAATAGGGGATTACCAGAATTCCCGTGCCGCCCAAACGAAGAAAGTGCATAATGATGCATCTTCTTTGGGTGTGTTCATTACAGAGAACTGTTTCTCAGTATCCTTTACGTCCTTGGTATGAGATACCGGATCAGGATCCCACATATGTAATTTGTTACATGGGCTACTGATAGGTAGAGAGCTGAGAACGGGTGATAAGTTTAATCAGATAGAAACGGTGCAAGTGTTGCAGCCAAGATGTTGGGAGTTATCACCCTGTATTACTAGAATACATTGATTCTGAACGAATGTTATTAGATACCGAACCTGATATACAATATCATATCAGTCTCTTTATTAGTAAAGAAAGGATATAATTTTGTATTGTTGGATAATGTTTTGAACATTTCCTATATCAAGAGTTGATCGGTTCAGGCACGTTATCTAAAAGCATAGATGTTCTAAATCAAACCACGGTTCTTAGTATACAGAACACACACAAGAGTAAGAGTTCAGAAATGAACGAATCCTTCTTGAGGTATTGTAGACTAGGTCATATCAATGTGACCCGACTAGCTGAAGTTACATATAGATGCATATTTAAATTAGTTTGAATTTACATCTTATGAAACTGTCCGGTCATGTCACAGAGATAAGATGACCATAGCTCTGTTTATAGGAAACAGAGAAAGAGTTAGTGAACTCTTGGGATGATACATGTTGATGTATGAAGGTCCCCTATCTACACATGCCAAGACCGGTTCTTTGTACTTCATTACATTCTCTGATGATCTCTCAAGATTCAGACATATGTTCCTGTTGAAACACAAGTCAGAAGCTTTTGAGATATTCACAGAATATAAGTTAGAAGTAGAGAACCAAAACGGGTATAAGTATTATGTCCTTTGATATGATCAAGGAGGAGAATACTTGAGCACGGAATTCCTGGATTATTCTAAAGGAGAATGAGATTCTCTTTCAGCATTACTCCTCCGTATTCACCACAGCACGTCGGTGTATCGGGGCGAAGCAATCACACCCTATTTGATATGGTGTGCTCTATAATGAGTACTACTGAGTTTCCTATTTCCTTTTAGGGAGTTATGCGCTTGTGAAGTTGCATACCTATTGAATAGGGTTCCGATCAAATCAGTTGCCTACCACTTCATATGAGATATGGAAAGGGAAGAGCCTATATCTTAAGTTTGTTAAGATTTGGGGTTGTCCAGCCTATGTCTAAAAGCATAATCCAGACAAAGCTCGAGGCAAAGTCAGTTCTGTAGAAGTTTGTTGGATATCCCAAGCATTCGCAAGGGAATATCTTCAACCTAACCTAGGAACAAAAGATATTTTGTTTCTCAGCATGCCACCTTTGAGAAAGGGAATTTCTTGTAAAGAAATTAGTGGACATGAGGTAGAACTGGAAGGAGTTCCAGCTATACAAATTGCAACTGATGATTTGGTAGAACCAAAGGATTCAATAGTTTCTAATGAACCTCGGTCTCTCCGTCGATCTAGTAGGGTTCCTCTCCCACCTGAGAGATACTTCGGTTTCTCTAAGACAGTGGGAGTGAGGAATGCATCATGAGATGATGACCCAACTAGTTTGGAGATGGCCATCAGGAGTGAGACTCTGTAAGAATGGCTGGATGCTTAACGATCTGAGATGGAATCCTTATACACCAACAAAGTATGGACTTTGGTTGCTTTATCTGAAGGGTTATATCCCCATCAGGAGCAAGTATATCTTGAGAAGATTACTTGGTGTACATGGAAAAGTTGAGACTTTCAAAGCTATGCTTAAGTCCATCCAGATCCTACTTGCCACGGCTACATACCATGACTACGATATCTGGCGGTTGGGTGTCATGACTGCTGTTCTTGTCACGTCCCGAAAGTACGGAACATGACCGGAACTTAAACTACGAAACGTCTCGAGGCGTACGTAATCTAAGTAAGCCGAAAACCCAGAAATCCAAACCAAGAAAAGTAGTAGAGTGAGGGAAAAACCAACTTAAAACAAGTAGTTTTAATAGCATAAGCCGAATTATGCGTTTTAAAAAAACATCGAGTATTTTCTGAAAATTTCGGCAGAGTCTCCTTTGTAAATACTGGCCCCCAAACGGGATACAACATGAATAGTATACGAAATCAATAAAAGGCATCCCCAAGCGGGAGCTAGCTCTTCGTCAATCGACGGTCACAACCACACAAGCAGTATAATATACAACGCCCAGGGCGAGGATCAAAACTCAAAAGGAAACTCAAAACAGCAAGAAATCCATAGAAATACAACGCGCAACTCTAAGGTCGAAAGAATAAACATCACTGGTCTCTATCTCTGAAATAAAATACATGTTTGGTTGATGGAACTTCTAGATACAACAGAATAATAGTATACAAGGTATAATGATGGGTACGATACAAATAAACCCACCTACTAGCAAATCACCCGGAAATGGAAGTAGTGCCAACAAAGCCGTAATGGAACCTGTACGGCAAAACCTGCAAGAACTGTGGCACAACGGGGGTGAGTTGCCAACTCATGAATAGAATACATCTAGGAACTGAATCGCATGTATGACGCAAACCTAGGTCAACGATCATAATATATCCTCAAATATATATAACATGCAGCCTATAACAATGACTAGGGTAAATATCTAATCCGAGTGTAATCCCATGTGCCCGTGTAGTGCCTCACGTAGCAATATATCATATGGATGATGTATGCATGCATGAAACAGAATGCATGTACTGAATAAAACTGCTTTCATAAATCAGTGAGATTTCTGTATTTTAAAAATGAGGTACCATAAATGAAATCAGCATAAAACAGTGTCCAGCATCGACACAAAACAAGTGTCCAAATATCTCGATATCTCTGTGTCACAATCTCTGTACCTCAATATCTCAAAATCTCAATGTCTCAATCACAATATCTAGGGCGCCGTCAGTCCAGACCGGCCCCTACCATCCATCTCAAGACCACGATGGTATCCTCCGGATATCCGACGCGTCGGGTAAAATCACCAGTCGGTAGTGCTCCCCTGCCAGGCTCAACGTCAACAACACGATCCTCTTGCCCCGGGGTACCGCACCGGGCCCACCATGTACCCGAAACGGTTCCTCCACTCCTGGAATCGGGTCTCGAAATCCATCAGCAAACTGATGGTGGACGACTCATACATCATGGGAAAAACCGTACTTTTTATTTAAAAAGATAGAAAGCGGTTTATATAAGTTTTGCGGTTTTCCCCCCAAATCCAGAAAATCTCATGGAAATCTGAATCCAAATCATCAATAGCATGTAAAACCATGAATGCGGCATAACAATGAATAACAGTATGCATGAAGTGACAAGTAATAACTATAATGTTAAGCTGGCATATGTAAAGCAGGTACACTAATATCATGTCAAATTACTAACTAACAAGCTAAGTCAAGCAATAATATTTTCTAAGGTGTACGTGACATGGCAATTACCGATGAAGATGTGTGTAAGCCGGCAGGTAAGTGTACGTGGTACATACGCATCATCGGTAATGGTGCTGGTGTCCTAACAGTATGATATCAACAATGCAATAAGAAATTATAATATAAGTATGCGATGCGGAGCGAACAGCAATAATGAGCGGGAGCATAATACTAGACACAACGATAACTATAAGTCAAACAATGGTGCCTTTTAAAAATAACACGAACCGCGGTGTTTTGAAAATAAGGGTTACGGTGTTTTTAAGAAAAGATACGTCTTTTGAAATATCCGTAGAATCCCTTGACCTGTCTTTTAAAATACCCGCGATTCGTTAGCTTTTGAAATAGGTAGGAGTCGAATCTAGTCTACCAACTATACTAAACTATAGGGCTAAGCTAACAGGATAACTAAAGGTAAGGAAACCGCCTAACATATGAGTCGATATATATATATATATATATATATATATATATATATATTAGTCGGTGATCCCGCCTCAATAATATCACATCCGATACCATATCTATAATCAGACATTCCCAAGTCAAGAGTGCGGATCAATCATCAATATATAGCTCGTACGTAAATCCGTCGTACGGCATCCCAAATCTGGGTACGGGTCAATATCACATTCATCATACTATTCATCTGGTATCCTCTTTATCAAATATCAAGATCGGGGTACTGATCTCCGTCTAGTACAATACTGATACCGCCTAAGTATGCATGCATGTGTGTGAAACACTACGTCAAGGACCCGCTACAACGTCATGTCGTATCTCAAATACGAACCCTGCCATATCACCGATCTCACGGCCTCAAATCAAATCTCATCGACTCATCTCAAATCCCAAGTACTATCCTCATCATCCATGCATGTGTATATGAATGTATATATGCATAGTCCCATACCCACGCATATATACATATATACACATCCCCATCTACGCACAAGAAAGTAATGTATGCAAGTCTGTGTGTGCGTATGTGGGTATAACAACTACTCTAGGGTTTCGCAACTAACCCAAAGCTAATCCATGAACACATAATCATATCATGAATAAACATTCTCGTATCATAAAACACCTATATAAACATATATATATGAACTATACTACGGACTGCGGGGGTGCTATACGCCATCCACCCGACTTCTCCCCGTAGATATAAATCTACTCACCTGGTCCTCGCTTGCCGGTGCCGACGTCGCCACGCGCTTGCTAGTCGTCTCAAAGTCCACATGGGGTACCTACATATCATAACCACCGTATCGCATTAAAACCAAATTCGAAATCGAAACGGCATACGAAAATCAAATCGGCACGCGTATCACGCATAGGTCAAAACCTATCGCCTACGCATGCAAGAATAGCCAAACCAACCCTCGATGTCGATGTACAAATGTCAAACCATTGAGAAAACCCCAAACACACTCATTTGCACACTCACAAACACTAATTATAATATAAAATAGGTTAAAATTCACAAAAACCCCAAACTCACTTTAAAAGTCATTTTCCCGAAAACCTTAGCAAGCAAAATTTACCGTTTTTAGTACAACACTTGATGTTTAAACAATTATAATGGCCAAAATATTTATTAAACATCTTAAATAAGTCATACAACCCATTTCAAAAATTTAATCTCATCAATTCTTATAAAACTAAAAATTCTAGTTTACAATATACCCAATTTTAACAATTTCGAGTGAAAATACACAAAACAACAACTACGCTTGGTTTTACATGATCCAAAGGCATTAAACCACTCATTATAATATTTATAATGACATGAAACCTTAATTATATTTTAATCTAAAGCATTTAATAATTTTCCAAAAACCCTAGTTAGCAAAATAGCTTAATTAGTAAAATTTAAAAATAACAATTAACAAACTAGTTACTAGGTAAGATTTTACATGCCATAATATGTTAAATTATATACTTAAACCATGTTTAAATGATATGAAACCCTAATTTGATCCATACCCAATTCTAGAAATTCCAAACTTGCAACTAAAGCCTAATTAACACTTTAATAAATTAGCATTAAGAAATTAGCTAACAAATTAAGCAAAAAAATGGTTAGAATTTATACCCAATAAATTTGAAGATCCACAAGCACACACATAGCCTCCCAAATTGGAATCTTGTTCTCTAGATCCATACAATTTTGGCTAATGAGAAATGGGTAAGAGTCGAATTTTGATTTTGGTGAGGTTTTATTTTGATTTTTGACAATTTTTTTTGAGGATTTTTGGAGAAGAGAAGAAATGAGGGAAAGAGAAGGGAGGGGCTGAACAATTCAGCAGTGGGCTCGGCTAGAGAGGAGGGGTAAGAGGTGAGAGAGTGAGGGTGTTGGTTTCAAAGTCAAAAATAAAGTCAAAAGCCCATTCTTATGCATGTATATTATTCTTTTCTTTTCTTTTCTAGTGAAGAAAGTGTAGGTACTTGGGGATTGGGGAAGCCTAAATTTCGGCCAGCAAGAGGGGAAAAGGGGAGGTGGTGTGTGTGTGTGAAGCAATGAACACCAAACACCAATTCAATATGCACCAAATCCCTTTTATTTTCACAAAATAAGCATTTTTCTTCAATATTTTCTAAACCGTTTTGGCAAACCATTTTATTTCAAAAACCACATGATAAAATTATGTTTAATGTGTTATGATGCACAAAATTTGTTTCAACTCATTCCAATTTGTAATTTTCCCTAATTAAATGTATTAGTGACGGCTTAAAACAATATTAAAATAATCAATTTCGGAAAAAATTTCAGAAAATTTGAAATTTCACCAGTGGCTCAATAAACACCAAATACTAGCAATTACATAGCTATAATATGTATATTTAATTTTATAATAAAGATATTTATATTTTGACTTTTTACAGAAAACCCCCTTATTTTACCGATTTTCCGAAATTTCACCGAAACGATTTTCAAAACGTTACAGTTCTAAATAGTGATTTAGAAGAGAGAGTCTATAAGTACACAGTCAGAGGGATTCATAGACAGTGGGAGCAGCGGAAACGTGTGCAAGATGTTTTATGTGATAAAGCAGGCATCGCGGAGTTGGAACGTCTGTTTTGATTTGTTAGTCAAAGAGTTTGACTTCATCAAAATGGTAGATGAACCTTGTATAAACAAAAAGGTAGTAGGGAGTATGGTGGTGATCCTCGTAGAATACATGGATGACATACTCTTGATAGGGAAGGAGTTTCCTATGCTACACTCGGTCAATCTCCGTTTATCACAATGATTCTCCACATAGGATCAAAATGATACCTCATAAATCCTGAGTTTTGATCTATGAGATTGATGTAATTGGATGTTAGGATTCTCACTAGTTGTAGTGAGATGGTATCAATCGATCTTGGGGAGAATCACTGGAAAAGTTCCAGGGTGATAAGGACGACTGAATGTCAGTCGCAGGCATTGTCTTTACCCACAGTAAAGGGACGGTATGTTGGAAGAGTTCCAAGCAAGATACCGTGGCATACTAGACGATAAAGGCCGGATACATCGCTACAAAGACACTACCAAAGAGGCAGTCTGGGTGTATATTAGTTCATGAGATGTTCGTTCCTTTCATTGTGTGACAATGGAGTTGTGGCTTATGCCTAAGAACGCCCGTCCCATCAGTGATCCAGACATATTATAAGGCAGTGTCACCTGATCATGGAGATGGTTGATCTCCAGGGGATCGAGGTCAGGAGAGTAGACTCAGAAGACAACACGACGGATCCACTCACAAAGGCCTTTTCCCAGAGAGAGACTTTTATGGGATGGTTGGGTATGAGATACTTCAACCACTGTTATCAGATGGCCCTAGTGCAAGTGGGAGATTGTTAGTTATATGTATGCCCTAGAGGCCATTGCTATACATGAGATGTATATTGTAGTGGATGCTTGGACATATATAGGGAGGACTTTCTTGCTTGACATGATAGTATGCTATCTGGTTACTCTTTACCTTAACGTGTACACTGATTGTCTCTCTGTTACATGTTGGTAAAGCCCTTAGGATGTGTACTTGACTACCTGGAATATGATGCGGATCATACTAGTGGGGACATGGGAGTCCATAAGTACATCCTTCAAGGTCCCTAGTCGTGGGTGTATCGAGACGGGGCATCGATATACCAGAGTAGACTAGCGTATAGCTTCTCGACCCATATAGATGGGCGATGGATGATCCCATATCCATTGGTGTTTGACATCAGAGATGATATACGGGTGCTCAGTGTAGACTGGGTACACTGGACGGACTCGCCGAGAACTCCCAGATGGTATTATACCTTACGTCAGATGGCAGTTCTCTGGTGACACTGGTACATGTTAATCTGTAGACCCGAGATCGTCATAGAGTCTTGTGTGATTCCCACTGTGCTTTGATTTCCACCTTACCACGTCTAAGAGGGCGTGCAAAACGGTGGTTTTTGGGTACAGTCCTGAGTCACATGGAGGCAATGAGCGATAGGAGGGGTTTCGTCTCTCCCGGTATTGGGGGTTGATGTTGCGCTATGCTCGATTGGCCATAACAGGGAAGTCCCTGGCCAGGGCTGGTTTAGAGATTTACTGGTAAGTGTTACCAGTAGTTTCTCGACCCGTTATGAGCCTCATATCGGCATGACTTATCGGTTATTGGGGTCTGACGTTTACCACCCCTAGACTTGATATGCGACATATCAGACGAGGAGACCGGACTGTACGGTAGTGTCACTGTCAGGATTTTTGCAGGAGTTGGAGCGGGCTTTCTTGCTGATCTTCTGATCGCTCAATACCCGGGTAGCCGTTACGTCCAGCTAGTACCGCTGACGGCTTATGGGTGCTTGATATGATCATCACCTACTGCGGGCGTATTGACGAGTCTTTAGAGTCCTACATAGAGGTTTTACTGGCTCAGGCAAAACGAAATAGGAGCGCATATGTGATATGTGCGGGACCGAGAATAATACGAGTATGTGATACAGTATTCTATTCTCGCGATGTTTGTGTCGATCGGTTATATGCGATATAACCAGGTTATCGAATCAAGGGTTGATTCGATAAGTCGATATATTGGATGTTAGTCGGTTATATATGATATAACCGGATTATTAAGTCAAGTGTTGATTTAATAATTTAGTGTATAATTGTACATGTGATATACTAATTTACATTAACTAACATTGGTTCACTTAAGCATTTGTTTTTCTCACTTGTGCACAACATAATATATATGTGATATATATTTATTTGTGTTCATTTTGTATCATGGTTGTTGATACAAAATACATGGGTGTATGAGACATACACCATTATAATTATATTGGTGGGGTTTTAATATACAATGTAAATACAAACTATAATTAGCCATGGTTATGTCTCTACATGAGTTAGTATATGATACCCACTCACCCATGGTTAGCAAACTCTCTCTTGATTAGTTTTCATTCTCATTTTGAGCTCATCTTCTTCCTCCTTCAAATTCTTTCTAGGGTTTGATAAAGAGAGAGAAACATTGTGAGAAAAGAAATTCTAAAGTGTACCCATTTCCTATTTCATCATCCTCTACTAGACTAGCACTTTAGTTTATGGTGTTTTCTTCACTAATTCTCTAGTTAGTGAAGTAGAAGCTTGAGTTCGTATTCCCTCGCCGTAAATCATCTTCGGCCTCGAAGACTTCAAGCACTACCGTTGCAATCTTCTCATGGAGCCGTCCGAGAGTCCGGGAGTTCGATGATCGCAGCGAAGGGACTACAACAAGGAGCTTTAGAAGTGAAGGACCGATCTACAAAGGTTGTATTTCGTATTCACTTAGTGATAATTGTTATTTACTAGCATGTGTTACCCTAATTATCTAGCAAAGATCTTGTTTAGAGTTATTCGGCACGGATAAAATTTTAATCGGGCATGGTTTATGCCTTGTAGAACCTTCTTAGAGTGCCTAGTAACCCTACAATCCCTTCACCGGGAGTGACGTCTTTAGAAAAACTGGCAGATGCTACAAACTCACGGTTTAGTTTTTAAAAGCTTATATAGTTTTTTCTTTGCACAGCGGTATATATGATATACCCTGCACCTTATTCGATGGGGAAAGTGCCGAGATCCCTTCACCGGGAGTGACCACTTTAGCGAAACTAGAAAAGCCTCAAAAACACTCCTTTTCAAAATCACTTGATTCTACGACGATATCAAGTTCATTACGCTCATGGTTTTCTTAAAAACCTGCGTAGCCCTCCGTCATTTCAGATAAGACTATTTAGTATTCGTGCTGCGTTTGTTGACCTCTGTCAAGGCGTAGTGTGCGGTAGCTGATTAGTAATTATATGTAAAGCATGTGATGTGATTGGATTAGGGTGGCCATACAACCTTGTTGACCTATGTCAAGGGTCGTGCGAGTAGGCTTGATTCAATCAAGAAATGACGGGTTGAACTTAACTAGTGTACTATGGTTTGTTGACATCTGTCAAGGTCATAGCACACTAGGGGCAAAAGCATTATTGGGAATTTCAAGTATTGAAATTTGCAATGAGATTACATACCTCCTATGAGATAGTTGGATCCCGATACCCACTGCGAGTAAGAGTTACTTCTGGGAGAATTTTATACAGGACAATTAGCCGATCAAGTAGGTGTCTAGAAAGGTGTTAATGAGGTTACGCCTCTAGGAAAACGAGGTTTATTTTAATTAGGTCCGTGCGAAAGCACGGGGAACCTCCCTCAAGTACCAACACTGATCTGGCTAAAATATTGACGAAATTGTAGGGTGTGATTAATCCCGGCTAATCTTACCTTTTAGGGTTTGAAGGAAGATTTGATAAAAACAGTGGGAGACATCCTGATTAGATAAGATAATAACCAATCTAATCTTGCAAGAGCATACGCTAAAGTGTTTCCTTCTCTCTCTCCAGGTAGCGACCATGTCAGGCCTTAATCAAGATAATAATATTGATGTATTGACTGAACCCGCTTATTATACTGAGCGGGGGAACGTTGGTCCCGTTCTTTCTTATAAGAGTTATAAGACTGAACAGGAAACAGGAGAATATCTGGATTCTCATGCCGCCCAAACAAAGAATATGCATGCTGATGCATCTTCTTCGGGTGTGTTAGTTATTGAGAACTGTTTCTCAGTTCACCCTACGTCCTGGGTATTAGATACCGGATCGGGATCCTACATATGTAAATTATTACGTGGGCTACGTAAAGGTAGAGAACTGGGAAATGGTGATCATTCCGTACAAGTAGCGAATGGTGCAAGTATTGCAGCCAAAGAAGTTGGTGAATATCACCTTATATTACCAAGTAGTAATACACTGATTCTGAATGAGTGCTATTATATACCGAACATGATGTGCAACATTATATCAGTTTCTTTATTAAGTAAAGAAGGATATAATTTTGTAGTACAGGATATTGTTATGAACATCTTCCTAGATCAAAAGTTGATTGGATAAGGCTCGTTACATAATGGCATATTCATTCTCAATCAAAATACAGTCCTTAATATACAAAACACACACAAGAGGAAGAGTTCAGAAATGAACGAATCCTTCTTGTAGCATTGTAGACTTGGTCATATCAATGCGACACAGCTAGCTAAGTTACATAAGGATGGATATTTGAATTCGTTCGAATTATCATCTTATGATACTTGACATTCATGTCTCAAAGGTAAAATGACCAATACTCCGTTTAGTGGATACGGAGGAAGAGTTACGGAACTCTTAGGGCTGATACATAGTGATGTATGTGGTCCCATGTCTACACATACCAGGAACGGTTCTTCTACTTCATTACATTCACTGACGATCTCTCAAGATACGGACATGTGTTCCTGATAAAACATAAGTCTGAAGCTTTTGAGAAATTCAGGGAATATAAGCACGAAGTAGAGAAGCAAACGGGCAAAAGTATTAAGATCCTTCGATCTGATCGAGGAGGAGAATACTTGAGCAATGAGTTTCTGGAATATCTAAAAGAGAATGGGATTCTCTCTCAGCTTACTCCTCCTTATACACCACAGCACAACGGTGTATCGGAGCGGAGGAATCGCATCCTATTAGATATGGTGCGCTCTATGATGAGCACTGCTGAGTTACCTATTTCCTTTTGGGGTTATGCGCTTGAAGCAGCAGCATACCTATTGAATCAGGTTCCATCAAAATCTGTACCTGCCACACCATATGAGATATGGAGTGGGAAGAGACCATGTCTTAAACGAGTTAAGATATGGGGTTGTCCGGCCTATGTCAAAAGGCAAATTCCAGACAAACTCGAGGCACGATCAGTTCTTTGTAAGTTTATAGGATATCCTAAATATTCAAATGGATATCTATTCTACCACAGTGAACAACAAAAGGTGTTTATTGCTCAGCATGTCACATTTTTAGAAAAGGAATTTCTTGAAAAAGAAATTAGTGGCAAAGCGGTAGAGCTGGAAGAGGTTCCAGCACCACAAACTACAACTGATGATTTAGTGGAACCAGAGGATTCGGTAGTTCCCGACGAACCCCAGTCTCTCCACCGATCTAGCAAGGTTTCTCATCCACCTGAGAGATACTACGGTTTTCTTATTGATGGTGGGAGCGAGGATTGCATCATGGAAGATGATGACCCGACTACTTTCAAGCAGGCCATCACAAGTGGTGACTCTGTGAAATGGCTGGATGCAATGCGATCTGAGATGGAATCAATGTACACCAACAAAGTATGGACTTTGGAAGTTGCTCCTGAAGGGGTAAAACCCATTGGGAGCAAATGGATCTTTAAGAAGAAAATTGGTGTAGATGGAAAAGTTGAGACTTTCAAAGCTAGACTTGTTGCAAAGGGTTTTCGTCAACGACCAGGTGTGGATTATGACGAAACCTTTTCTCCAGTGGCTATGCTTAAGTCCATCTAGATCTTACTTGCCATTGCTGCATACAATGACTACGAAATCTGGCAAATGGATGTTAAGACCGCCTTTCTAAACGGTGATTTAGAAGAGTGCGTGTACATGACTCAGCCAGAGGGCTTCATAGATAGTGGGAGCGGAAAGGTGTGCAAGCTGCTTAAATCCATATATGGGTTAAAGCAAGCATCGCGGAGTTGGAACATCTTCTTTGATGTTGTAGTCAAAGAGTTTGACTTCATAAAAAACGTAGATGAACCTTGTATCTATAAGAAGGTTGCAGAGAGTAAGGTTGTCTTCCTCTTATTGTACGTCGATGACATACTCTTGATAGGAAATGATGTTCCTATGCTGCAATCAGTCAAGCTCTTCTTATCACAAATATTCTCAATAAAAGATCTAGGTGATGCCTCCTGCATATTGGGAATTATGATCTATAGAGATAGATCTAAACGGATACTGGGATTGTCCCAATCCAGGTACATTGACACCATACTAAAATGGTTTAGTATGGAAGAATCCAAGCGTGGGAACCAACCCACGAACTCTGGACTCACTCTCTCCAAAGAGATGTCTCCCAAGACTGATTTGGAGAGAGCTTGCATGCAAGGGATACCCTATGCTTCGGCAATAGGCTCTATCATGTATGTGATGCTATGTACGAGACCCGATGTAGCATACTCACTAAGTGTAGTGAGTTGGTATCAAGCAGATCCTAGAGAGAGTCACTGGATAACTCTGAAGAGCATTCTCAAGTACTTACGAAGGACTAAAGAGATGTTCTTGCTGTATGGTAACGGAGAACTCCAGGTGGAGTCCCTTACCGATTCGAGCTTCCAAAGTGATAAGGACGACTCTAAGTCGCACTCGGGATTTGTCTTTACCCTCAATGGAGGGGCGGTATGTTGGAAGAGTTCCAAACAGGATACTGTTGCAGACTCGACGATGGAGGTTGAATACATCGCTGCCAACGATGCTGCCAAAGAGGCTGTCTGGATAAAGAAGTTCATTAGTGAACTTGGTGTGGTTCCATCCATTGAGCATCCAATACCTCTGTATTGCGATAACAATGGAGCTGTGGCTTTGGCCAAGGAACCCAGGTCCCATCAGAAGTCCATACATATTCTGAGGCGGTATCACCTGATCAGGGAGATAGTTGATCGCCAGGAGATCGAGGTCAGGAGAGTAGATACGAAGGACAACACTGTGGATCCACACACGAAGGCCATTCCCCAGATACAGTTTGAGAGATTATTCGGGATGCTGGGTATGAGATACTACAACAGCTGGCCTTAGTGCAAGTGGGAGATTGTTAGTTATATATATGCCCTAGAGGCCATTGTTGTACATATGATGTATATTATAATGGATGCTTGGATATATATAGAGAGAACTTTCTTGCTCGACATGATAGTATGCTATTTGGTTTCACTTTATCTTAACATGTTGACTTATATTAGTTTACTGTCTTACTCTCACATGTTGATAAAGCCCTTAGGATATGTACTCGACTACTGGGACTATGATGAGATCATACTAGTGGGGACAGGGTAGTCGACGAGTACATCCTATAACAGTTCCTAGTCGAGGGTGTATCGAGACAGGGCATCGATACACCAGAGTAGACTAGCGTATACGCATCTTGACCCATATGATGGACGATGGATGATCCCATATCCATCGGTGTTTGACATCAAGGATGGTGTGCGGGTGCTCAGTGGAGACTGGGTACAATGGACGGACTCGCCGAGAACTCCCAGATGGTATTATACCTCACGTAAGATGGCAGTTCTCCGGTGACACTGGTACAGGGTAGTCCGTAGACCCGAGATCATCATAGAGTCTTGTGTGATTCCCACTGTGCTTTGATTTCTACCTTACCACATCCAAGAGGGTGTGCAAAATGGTGGCTTTTGGGTGCAATCCCGAATCACATGGAGGCAATGAGAGATAGGAGGGGATTCGTCTCTCCCGGTATAGGGAGTTGATGTTGTGCTGTGTTCGATTGGCTATAACTTGAAGTCCCTGGCCAGGGTTGATATAGAGATTTTTTGGTAAGTGCTACCAGTAGTTTCTCGACCTGTTATGGGCCTCACATCGACACGACTTATCGGTTACTGGGGTCTGACGTATACCACCCCTAGACTAGATATGCGACATATCAGACGAAGAGACCGGACTGTACGGGAGTGTTACTGATTGGATTCACAGGAGAATGTACAGGCTTGCTTGTTGATCTTCTGATTGCTCAATAACTGGGTGGTTGTTACGTTTAGCTGACCGCTTGCAGCTTGTGGGTGTTTGATATGATCATCACCTGCTACCGGCGTATTGACGATTCTTTACAGTCCTACACAGAGTTTTCTTGACTCAGGCAAAACGGAGTAGGAGCACATATGTGATATGTGCAGGACCGAGGATAATACGATATGAGATACCATATTATATTCTCGCGATATTTTGATATGAGCCGGGTCATCGGATCAAGTGTTGATTCGATGAATCGGTACATGATATATTAGTCGGTTATATTCGATATAGCCGGATTGTCGGATCAAGTGTTGATTCGATAATTTAATGTATAATTATATATGTGATATATTGCATTATATTATCTAATATTGGCTCGCTTTATTGTTTCATTTTCTCACCAAATAATACATTGATATATATGCGATATATGTTAATTGTATTATTTTTTTTGTTACAAATATATATTATATATGTGATATATAATATTCTAACATGATATGATTACTAATGCAATATGTTTAGTGGAGATTAAACAAGGTTAGGGTTTGATTTGGGTTAGTTCTTTCTTGATGCTTCTAGAAGGTTTTACTTTGTTTCTAGCAAAAGATATTATGCTTGATATTTTGCTAGATATTTCTAACCCAACCCAAACCATTCACCCTACGTTAAATCTCTACATGGGTTAGCCTTGTCATCCTTGACCATGGTTACATTTGTAATCATATTAACATTTCATTATTCATCACAAAAGGAATGATTCATTCATATTCTTCTTCTTCTTCCTTGAGATTTGAAAAAGCTTTCTAGGTTTTCATTTTGTGATGGATTTGTGTGAGAATTTGATAATAAAAGAGAGCATAAATCCTACTTCATCATCCTCATCTAATCTAGCCAATTAGATTAGGGTGTTCACCTCATTAGTGAGAAAGAGCTTGAGTTACACAAACTTCAAGATAGATCATCGGAGAAAAGGAAGACTACAAGCTAGCATGGATCATTCGGGTTGTGGAGCCTCTCTTGAGTCCGGGAGATCATGGATCACGGCGAAGGGACTTCTACTCGGAGCTTATGAAGCGAAGGAGCGGACTACAAAGGTTGTAATCCCTCACTCTTAGTTGTAAAGATGTTTACTTGCATGTTAAACCCTAATAATCTAGCAAAGATCCCGGCTTTGGGTTGTTCGGCACGTCTAAAATTTGAATCGGGCATGGTTGATGCCTTATAGGCCCTTGTAAGAGTACCTAGAAACCCTACAATATAACCGTCCGATATCACATATTGCGAGAATAGAATACAGTATCACATACGCGTATTAATCTCGGTCCCGCACATATCACATATGTGCTTCTACTTCATTTCGCATGAACCAGAAAACCTCTGTGCAGGACTCTAAAGACTCATCAATATGCCGGCAGTAGGTGATGATCATATCAAACACCCACAAGCCGCAAAGCGGTCTGCTAAACATAACGGCCACCCGGGTATTGAGCGATCAGAAGATCAACAAGCAAGCCTGCTTATTCTCCTTCGAATCCAATCAGTAACACTACCATATAGTCCGGTCTCTTCGTCGGATATATCGCATATCACAGCCAGGGGGTGGTATAACATCAAACCCTAATAGCCTGATAAGTCATGCCGATGCAAGGTCCAAAACGGTTCGAGAAACTACTGATAACACTTACCAGTAGATCTCAGCAACCCTGGCCAGGGATTTCCTGTTATGGCCAATCGAGCATAGCGCAACATCAACTCCCAATACCGGGAGAGACGAATCCCCTCCTATCGCTCATTGCCACCATTTGACTCGGGACTGTACCCAAAAAAACACCTTTTTGCATGATCTCTTGACCGTAGTATGGTGGAAATCAAAGCACAGTAGGAATCACACAAGACTCTATGACGATCTTGGGTCGACAGACTAACCTGTAACAGTATCACCAGAGAACTACTATCTGAAGATAGGTATAATACCATCTAGTAGTTCTCAGAGAGTCCGTCCAGTATACCTAGTCTCCACCGAGCACCCGTATACCTTCTCTGATGTCAAGCACCAATGGATATGGGATCATCCATCTCCCATCATATGGGTCGAAAAGCGTATACGCTAGTCTACTCTGGAGTATCGATGCCCTGTCTCGATACTCCCATGACTAGGAACTTTTAAAGGATGTACTTACCGACTACCCTGTCCCCACTAGTATGATCCGCATCATAATACTGATAGTCAAGTACTCATCCTAAGGGCCTTATCAACATGTAATAGAGAGACAATAAGTGTGCATATTATGATAAAGAGCAACCAGATAGCATACTATCATGTCGAGCAAGAAAGTCCTCCCTATATATGTCCAAGCATCCACTACAATATACATCACAAAAAATTCCTTTTCTAAAAATGTGGCATGCTGAGAAACAAAACACATTTTGTTCCTCAGTTAGGTAGAAGATATACCCTCGCAAATGTTTGGGATATCCTAACAAACTTATACAGAACTGACCTTGCCTCGAGCTTGTCCGGATTTTGTTTTTCAACAAAGGCCGGAAAACCCCATATCTTAACTCATTTAAGACATGGTCTCTTCCTATTCCATATCTCATATGTAGTGGTAGGCCCTGATTTGGACGGAACCCCATTCAATATGTATGCAGCTTCTCAAGTGCATACCTCCAAAAGGAAACAGGCAACTCATCAATACTCATCAAAGAGCGCGCCATATCACATAGGGTGCGATACCTCCGCCCCGATACACCGTTGTGCTGTGGTGTACTCGAAGGAGTAAGCTGAGAGAGAATCCTATTCTCTGTTTACAAAATCTAGGATCTCCATGAGCAAGTATTCGCCTCCTCGATCACATCGAAGGACTTAATACTTCTACCCGTCTGGTTCTTATCTTCAAGCTTATATTCGTTGAATTTCTCAGAAGCTTCAGACTTGTGTTTCAACAAGAACACATGTCCGAATCTTAAGAGATCATCGATGAATGTAATGAAGTATAAAGAACCAACCTTGGTATTTATAGACATAAGGCTGTATACATCATTATGTATCTGTCCCAAGAGTTCAGTAACTCTTTCTCTGTTTCCAGCAAACGGAGTATTGGTCATTTTACTTTTGAGACAAGACTGACAAGTATCATAAGATGAAAATTTGAATAGATTCTCATATTCATCCTTATGTAACTTAGCTGGTCGTGTCGCATTGATATGACCTAGTCTACAATGCCACAAGAAGGATTCGTTCATTTCTGAACTACTCCTCTTGTATGTGTTCTAGATACTTTGAACTGTGGTTTGATTTAGAACGTGTATGCCATTACATAACGTGCATGATCCAATCAACTCTTGATTCAGGAAAATGTTCACAACATTATCCTCTAATACATTATTATATCTTTCTTTAACTCATTAAATAAACTGATGTAATGTTGTATATCAGGTTCGGTATGTAATAACATTCGTTCACAATCAATGTATTAATACAAGGTGATATGTGCCAACTTATTTGTCTGCAACAATTGCACCATTCTCTAACACTTAGAGATATATCACCCATTCCCAGTTCTCTACCTTTCTATAGCCCATATAACATATTACATATGCGAGATCCTGATCCGGTATCACATACCCAGGACGCAGATGATACTGAGAAACAGTTCTCGGTAATGAACACACTCAAAGAATATGCATCAACATGCTTATTCCTCTAATGGGTAGCATAGGAATCCGGATATTCCCCTATTTTCTGCTCGGACTTTTAACAATTATAAGATAGAGCGGAACCAACGTTCCCTAGGTCATATAATAAGTAGGTTCGGTCAATGCATCCATATTATTATCTTGATTAAGGCGTGACATGGTCGCTACTAGGAGAGAGAGAGAAGAAAACACTCTGTGTGCGCTCTTGCAAGATCAGATTGGTTATTATTCTATCCAATCAGGATGGCTCCAACTTTTTTTATCAAATCTTCCTTCTAACCCTAAAAGGTAAGACTAGCCGGGATTAATTACACCCTACAAGTTCGGCAATTTTTCGGCCATGCCAGTGTTGGTACTTTGAGGGAGGTTCCCCATGCTTTCGCACGACCTAATTAAAATAAACCTCATTTTTCCAGGGGCGTATCCCCGTTAACACCTTTCTAGATACGTACTTGATCCGCTAATTGTAATGTGTAAAACTTTCCCAGGAGTAACTCTTACTCGCAGTGTGTATCGGGATCCAACTATCTCATAGAAGGAATGCAATCTTATTGCAAATTTCAACACTTGAAATTCCCGATAATATTTTTCCCCTAGCAACTTATGACCTTAACAAGGTCAACAAATCATAAGCGCTAGCCAAGTTCAACCCGTCATTTCCTGATTGAATTAAACCCACCCGCACGACCCTTAACATAGTCAACAAAGTCGTACGACTACCCTAATCCAATCGCATCATATGCTTAAGCAGATAATCACTAATTAGCTATCACACACTACACCTTAACATAGTCAACAAACGTAGTAAGAATACTAAATAGTACTTATCTGAAATGACGGAGGGCTACGACAGGTTTTTAAGAAAACCTTTTGCGTAATGAACTTGATCTCGTTGTAGAATCGAGTGATTTTGAGAAGGGGTGTTTTTGAGGCTTTTACTAGTTTTGCTAAAGTGGTCACTCCCGGTGAAAGGATCTCGGCTCTTTCCTCATCGATTGAGGTGCAGGATATTTCACAAATACCGTTATGCAATGTAAAAACTATAGAAGCAATCAAAAGACAAACCGAGTGGGTTATAGCATCTTCCAGTTTCGCTAAAGTGGTCACTCCCGGTGAAGGGATCTCGGCTGTTTCCTTATCGAATAAGGTGCTGGATATTCTACAAGGAATACCGCTATGCAAAGCAAGAACTAGAGCTACCAGTTTTTAAAACAAGTTTCTACAATATCTTTAGGTTTCTTTTATTTCATTAATCTCATTAATGAAGTCCCATAAAATTATGCTTCCTAAGTATCACAGAAGAAACGAAAGCAGCAATAGTTATTATATATCATATATATAATATAGGCATTCGTCTCAGAATATCAAGTGATCGCATCACAGAATATCAGCAGAAGAAGAATACATATGAAATATTGGATATACTAGGAATTCCGTGTTTTATTTAAGCCAATAAAAAACGCGGATTCCACGGTCACGATGAATAGCAAAACCCACATCCCTAGACCCCTATGAGAGCGGCAAGCAACCTTACTGTCACGACCCAAAATTAGGCACATGACCGGCCCTTAAACCACGTAACGTCTACAGGCGTACGTAATTTAACCAAGCCGAAACCCAGAAATCTAAACCACCCCAAATGGGATAAATGGAGGAAAAAACATAGTTTAAAGCATTCGGAAACTCTTAAGTAAAAAAAATCTTTAACTTTAGTTTTCTTTCTTGAAAATTTCGGCAGCACCTCCTTTGTAAAAACTAGCCCCGAAAACAGGTACAACATAGATAATATAAAAAAATCCCAAACGGGAGCAAATCACGCCCAACGGCGGAGACAACCACCACAAACATATATGCGACGCCGAAGCGAAGAAATATAAAAGAAAACTGCATAAAGAAGTAAAACTTTTCAACAAAACCGGCTTCCACGAGCACGGCACCCAAAGTCACAAAAATAATTATACAATACCGAATCCTCACAACTCATCTCTAAGTCAAAAAAAAAGAAGTGGTGGATGGAGAATACTAGATCCAACAAAAAGATAAACAATGTACAAACAGATAACCGCAAACCCACCTAAAAGCAAAGGCCTCACTGCCAACCGTAGCGGTATCCGCAAAAGTAGAGATGATAAGAAGCCCTGCCGCGGCTACTCAGAGGGTAAGCCCTCCAAAACACTGTGGCACAACGGGGGTGAGTTGCCAACTCATAAATAGTAAATAACATCATACTGTAATCGCAGGTATGCACGAACAGCGATAAATCTAGCATATGTAATCTGATAGCATAAGTATGGCAGTATGGATATGCAAAATCAGGTAAATGTATATCAGCACGGTACTACAACTACATGAAGCAATGCATATCAGAATAATCCTGAGTGTGTGGGATGATATAATAAAACCCCATGCAAAATCATCAGCATGGGAAAACACAATTGTCCCTCACTGAAACATCAAATCCCAAATCCTCAGGCACCGCATCCTCAGATCGGCCCTCACGTCCTGTAAGTCTCATGGAACCTGAGTGTCAAATATCGACACCCGAAACATCATGAAAACATACACCTGTATGTGTATATATATATATATGTGTGTATGAGGATATCAACCACGTATGTCCACCGACGATACGTACAAATCATGGAAAACCTGAGTGTCAAACACCGACACTCGAAACATCATGAAACCCGTGTCTAGCATCGACACGTAAATCCTCATAACTCAGGCGCTGTCACCATGACTGGCCCTGACGATATGTCATACATCACTCCGGTCGGTATCCCCATGATAACCGCCGAGTCCAAATACAATCACCGGTAGGTACTTGCCCACCTTCAAGGCTCATCGTCTGTACCACGAACATCTTGCCGAGGGGAACCGTACCAGGCCCCACCATGTACCCGCACACGGCCCACTCACTCCTCGCATCGGGTATATATCACAAATCTCAGAACCGAGAAATCTCATGGTGGACGCATCCAAATATCATATCAAGAAAAACCGGCTTTTCAAACAATACATAGTTTCTTGAAAATACCCCCACGGTTCTCAAATCCATAAATCAAATGAAATTCATATCTCAATGCGTAAAATCCATATAAAACTGATATACGTAATATAAAACATCAATATGAGCATATAAAGGGAAAACGGCTCTTTAAAATAAATCCAGCTTTAAAATATATCAAGCGGTTCCCAAAATCCTCCGAAAACAAGTGCAGCATCATAAGAAGTGTACATGTAATTGTAGCAAGGTTTAAGTATCTACATGTAAGAATATGTATGATGTATTTCATAAGCACAATAGTCAACATCTCAATATCACATGTCAAAACAATACTACTTAAGGTATATACAACTATAGCAAAAATATGTCGGTGTACAGATCAGTATGTATGCATGATGTACAAGTAGCTATAGCAAGATATACGTGAAATGGAATAAGAGTCACTATCTCAACTATCCCTGCCCAATGCAATATCACGTATGTAGGTGGTTTGTGCGTGTCATGGCAATTACCGACGGTGTGAGTCTAGCATACAAATCAGTGCTCGTGCAACATGAACCGTCAGTAATGTGTTATATCCAACAGGTACAAGTCAAGGAACAACAGATATACTTTGCAATGACGTTCATATGAAATCAACTAGTATGCAATAACATGCAGCTAACATATCATATCAGCCCCGACGCATAACACCATACGGGCGATTTCCCCGTAGATGTTAAATCTACTCATCGATAGTCTCGAGCTATGAAAATCCGACCACCTGCTTCCCCTTGTTCGCAGCACCCGAAGTCTCCACTTGCGAACCTAAAATTTCACAAACACATCGCATATCTAAATATCCTATAATGACGAAAAGACAACGAAACGCGATGAAAACGCCCGGAAAATTACACTGGGCGCTTAGCGCATCTATCGTGCACGACATCGGCCAAAAACCCTAACTGGGGTTGCTAAACTACAAAACACCAAGTCTAGACTCCGATCGTCCCGATCGCGCAACATAACACAAACAATTACGAGAAATAAAATAGATATAACCTCGCAACGACCAATCGAACCCACGTCGGAAAAACCCCGAAACCTAGTAAGCAACTTATCGCGATATTTCGCACTAGAATCAAGCCAACACAAATCTAGCGCTTACAAACGTCTTATAATAGCTTAACTAAGCTATCTAAAGCATTTCTATATTTTTAACACTTGTTAATTAAGTTTTACCAAAAACCTTGTAAGCAAAAAGGCATAATTAAACAAAGTATCCATTAACAATAATTATCATTTTCTACTAGGTTAAGCTTTTCCTAATCACAAATTAACACTTTAATTAACATTAAACACTTAATCAAGATTTAACCTAACTTGAATTTCAAAATAAATATGAAGAAAGAATTTATCATGACTTAAAAGCTATATTAAACACATAATTAGCTAACTTAAATAGCTAGATTAAGATTTAAACAATTAATTAAGGATTAAGGTAAGAAATTATACCTCCTCAAGAACACCAAAATGAAACTTAATCCATCATCTTATCATAAAAAAAACCATGCTTTGTTGAAGATCCAAGAAGGATTAGTGAAGGAAATGATGGTTTTATTTTTTATTTAGGATTTTGTGGATTTATTTTTGGAATTTTTGAAGTGTTTTTGTGAGTAAAATGAGAAGAAAAGAACTTTGAAAAAAGAAAGCGCAGAATTTTGGGGAGGCTCAGCCAAGGGGAGTGGGGGGTAGTTTTATGAATTTCGTGTGAAGAAAGTTCTAGGAAATTAGATAATAAATGCAATTTTGCCACCTTTACATCTTTTCTTTTCTTATTAAATTAAATCCTTTGCACTCTAAAAATATCTAGATATTTAGAAAAGAAGCTTCCAAAATTTTCTAGTGATAAAATTTAATTTATTCACAAGAGAAAAAATTTCCTGATTTACGTGCACAATTTACCGCTTAAAATAATATTTTATTTGGGAAAAATTCTATCTGAACCAAAACCTCCCATATACCCCCAAAGTTCGCGCACTAGATTTATTTTAGCTAAACTAGGTGCCGACAAGTTTTTACGGACGTTTGATCAAAATCGGGTTAAAACGGACAATACCGACTATTTTGCCCTAAAACGGGAAAATTCGCAAAACGATTTCTAAAACGTTACAATCTCCCCCCTTATAGAAATTCGGTCCCCGAATTAAAATTTAACTACGCGTACCTTCGAAGAGATGAGGGAATTTCTTCTGCATCTCGCTCTCGGCCTCCCAAGTGATCTCCTCACTAGTCGGGTTACGTCAAAGAACCTTCACAGATGGCAAGACCTTTGACCGAAGTTTCTTCACCTGCCGATCTAAAATAACTACCGGCTGCTCGGTGAATGAAAGATCGCGCTGAAGCTTAACGGTCTCATGCTGAATCATATGAGAAGGATCATGAAGATATCTATGAAGCATCGACACATGGAAAACGGGGTGCACATCCGGAAAACTAGGTGGGAGCGCCAAACGATAAGCAACAGAACCCACTCGCTCAAGGATATCGAAGGGACCAACAAATCTGGGACTGAGCTTCCCTTTCCTCCCAAATCGCATAACGCCCTTCATCGGAGAAATCCTCAGGAATACATGATCCCCCACTGCGAACTCAAGTCTGCGACGATGACGGTCGACATAAGACTTCTGCCTGCACTGGGCTGCTCTCATCCTGTCCTGAATCAGTTGGATCTTCTTCGTAGTCTCCTGAACTAGCTGGGGTCCCAAAACTCTACTCTCGCTGAGTTCGGTCCAACAGACTGGCGATCGACACTTCCTACCATACAAAGCCTCAAAAGGTGCCATCTGAATAGTCTCCTGAAAGCTGTTGTTGTAGGAGAACTTAATCAACGGCAAGTGACGATCCCAACTGCCACCAAAATCAAGCATACAAGCATAGAGCATATCCTCCAGAGTCTGTATAGTCCGCTCAGACTGACCGTCTGTCTGTGGATGAAAAGCGGTACTAAAACTCAACCGGGTACCCAAAGCTTCCTGAAGCTTCTACCAAAGACGGCTGGTAAACTGGGTGCCTTTGTCGGATACTATGCATGTAGGAACACCGTTGAAACACACAATCTCATCTATGTAAAATCGAGCATACTGAGAATAACCGAAAGTGGTCTTCACTGGAAGGAAGTGAGCCGCTTTCGTCAACTGGTCAACAATAACCCAAATGGAGTCATACCCTCGACTGGTCCTGGGTAGACCCACAATAAAGTCCATGGAAATCTGCTCCCATTTCCACTCCGGAACGTGTAAAGGCTGTAACTCTCCAGCCGGTCTCTGATGCTCAGCCTTGACTTGCTGACAAGTCAGGCACCTCGAAACGAAGTCCGATATATCACGCTTCAACCCTTCCCACCAGTAAAAGTCCCTCAAGTCACGTTACATCTTGGTGGAACCTGGATGAACGCTAAAGCCCGAATGATGTGCCTGTTCTAGGATCTCGCGTCTTAACCCATCAGCATCTGGTACACACAAGCGAGTCCCGCATCGTAGCATACCGTGGTCATCAATCATGAACTCCGAAACTCTTCCCTGCCGAACAAGCTCAAGAATCTCAATCAAACGGGCATCACTGGGCTGCGCCTCACGGATACGATCAAGAAGTAGTGGACCGGCGCGGACATGAGCAAGTTGTCCCCCAGCGGAAGTAAACTCGAACTGCACTCTACCATCACACAAGAGCTGCCAATCTGCAGAAGCCTGACGCTGGACTGTGCTCAACTGGGACAAGCTACCCTCGAGCCTACGACTCAAAGCATCAGCTACCACATTCGCCTTGCCCGGGTGATAAAGGATCTCACAATCATAATCCTTCACTAGCTCCATCCAACGGCGCTGTCTCATATTCAGATCCCGCTGCTGGAAAATGTACTTCAAGCTCTTGTGATCCGTGAAGATATGACACGACTCACTGTACAAGTAGTGTCTCCAAATCTTCAACGCAAAGACCACCGCGGCCATCTCAAGATCGTGAGTGGGGTAATTCAGCTCGTGCTTCTTCAGCTGCCTAGAAGCATAAGAAATCACTCTATCGTGCTGCATCAATACACAGCCGAGCCCCACTCGAGAAGCATTACAAAAAACAACATAGCCGCCCGATCCAGAAGGCAAAGATAAAACTGGTGTTGTCGTCAACCGAGTCTTCAACTGCTGAAAACTCTGCTCGCATGCATCAGTCCAAAGAAAAGGAACTCCCTTCCGGGTCAGTCCAGTCAGCGGTGCAGCGATACTCGAGAAATCCCTCACAAAACGGCGATAATAACCAGCTAAGCCCAAAATGCTGCGGACCTCAGTCACCGATACAGGTCTGGGCCAAAGCTGTACAGCCTCGATCTTCCTCGGGTCCACCAGAATACCATCACCAGTCACCACATGACCCAGGAAGTCCACACTATCAAGCCAAAACGTGCACTTTGAGAATTTAGCATATAGCTGGTGCTCTCTCAATATCTGCAAAGCAATCCTCAAGTGCTCCTCATGCTCCTCACGACTCCTAGAGTAGACCAGTATGTCATCAATAAACAAATAATAAACTGGTCGAGGAACGACCTGAAAATCCGTTTCATCATATCCATGAACGTTGCTGGCGCATTGGTGAGTCCGAACGACATCACCAAAAACTCATAATGGCCATAGCGCGTACGAAAAGAAGTTTTCGGAATGTCATCATTCCGAACCCGCAACTGATGATAACCCGAACGCAAATCAATCTTAGAAAAATGTTTCGCACCCTGGAGATGATCAAATAAATCATCAATGCGAGGTAAAGGATACCTATTCCGCACCGTAACTCGCTTCAATTGACGATAATCCACACACAACCTCAAACTGCCGTCCTTCTTCTTGACGAACAGAACAGGAGCTCCCCACGACGAAACACTCGGACGCACAAGTCCCATGTCAAGCAACTCTTGCAATTGACCTTTAAGCTCTCTAAGCTCTGCCGGAGCCATCCGATAAGGCGGTATAGAAATAGGCTCCGTGCCAGGAATCAGATCAATGCAGAACTCAATATCGCGCTCTGGTGGCATCCCAGGTAACACATCTGGAAAAACGTCGGGAAACTCTCGCACGGTAGGAACCTGGTCCAACGACCACACTGTGGCTCCAGTATCATGGATGAAAGCCAAGAATCCCCGAAAACCTCTCCTCAAAGCCCGACTAGCGCAAATGACCGAAATCAAACTGTGAGGGGCGGCACCACGGCCCCCCTGCACGACAAACACTGACTCGTCGGGAAAACAAAACCTCACTGTCTTCTTGCGGCAGTCCACGGACGTGTAGCATGTAGCTAACCAGTCCATGCCCAGTAAAACATCGAAGTTCAACATCTCAAAAAGGATCAAGTCGATAGATAAATCTCTGTCACCAATACGGATCGCATATGACCGGAACACGTGCCGTGCAACAAATGACTCTCCAACAGGAGTAGTCACGACAAGCGGCCGATCTAGCAAACATGACTCTCGGCCTAACATTGGCACGAAGTGCGTAGAAACATACGAATGCCTAGATCCCGGATCAAAAAGAACATGTGCATCATAAGAACATACAGAAAGGGTACCTGAAACCACAGCATTGGACGCCTGCACGTCCTGATGCGTCAAGGCAAACACCCGAGCCTGCCTTCTACCAGCAACTGGCTGTCCTCTGCCTCCGCCACCTCGTCCTCTCGGCACAAAACTACCACGACCACGACCTCTCTGAACAGGAGTCTGACGCGGCGCAACAACAGGAATAAGAGGCAATGCTCTCTGAGGCGGAGAAGGTGGTAAGGTAACCTGTGGTACGGCTGGCCCTCTCTGATGTATCACGGTACAATCCCTCACGAGGTGCTATAAACTGCCACATCCAAAACACCCATGTGTCGACGGCTGACCCTCCCGGGAAAAAGTGCTGAATAACTGGCCATGTCCCACGTCTCTGTTACTCCCAGTGTCTGATCGAACTCTGTCTCGGAATCTAAACCTCTGCCTCCTGGCAGCTATACCAGTACGAGCTCTCTTCAGTTCCGGAACAACCGATGACTCAAATAGACGCTCCTCCACCAAAAGGGCTGCATCCACCGCTGCTGCATATGTCTCACAATGCTGAATGCCGATGGCTAGGAACAACTGGGTAAGTAGGCCTCGAACAAACCTCTTCACCCTCATCTCCTCAGTCGCCACCAGGTACGGAGCATACACAGACAGCTCGGTAAACAGTACATCATACTCAGACACAGTCATCCCCGGAGTCTGGCGTAACGACTCAAACTGGCGCGCTCGAGCATCCCTGACGCTCGGTGGAAGAAAAAGAGTGAGAAACACCATCACAAACTCAGCCCAGGTCATAGGAGCAAGACCTGCGGCTCTACCCCTCTCTAAGGACTCACACCACTTCTGGGCCAGACCCTCCAGAAGGAAACTTGCGAACTCCACCCATCTCTCGTCGGAGCATCGGAGCGAACGACAAATCCTGGCCATCCGGTAGATAAACGACTGCGGATCCTTAGTAGCATCTGTGCCAGTGAACACCGGAGGCCTCAGCCTCATGAACTCTGTCAGCGACACGGTAATAACCTCCGGAGCTGTAACTGTGACTGCCGGAGCAGTAGGTACCATCGTGGTCCCTGCAACGGGTGGAACAACTGCCTGCCCCTGCGCTCTAATGGCCTCAACTAAAGTACCCATCATCTGGCGTAGGTCCTGCATACCATCCCCAAACATAGCAATGTGCTTCGGTACAACAGGCGTACCGCCCTGGTCAGTCCTCGCCTTAGACGAGTCGACTCTGACCTCGGCCCTCGCGACCGCTCTCTGTACCCTCATAGTCTTCGGCGGTATATAGGCTGTAAATTAAAACAAGATTCGATAAGGATACAGAAATCGAATCACAAGGATGTACAAAATCACTGAAAGAATTTCAATAAGTCCTAAGGTCACTTAGGCGGAGTATCGTGTCGTAAGTATGCCGTGGAACATACACACGCTACGTCACTCTGCTTAAGCTACCTACTCCATCATACCAAGGTCATCCTACACTCCGAAAGGTAAAACCTAGCGCTCTGATACCAACTTTGTCACGACCCAAAATTAGGCACATGACCGGCCCTTAAACCACGTAACGTCTACAGGCGTACGTAATTTAAGTAAGCCGAAACCCAGAAATCTAAACCACCCCAAATGGGATAAATGGAGAAAAAAACATAGTTTAAAGCATTCGGAAACTCTTAAGTAAAAAAATCTTTAACTTTAGTTTTCTTTCTTGAAAATTTCAGCAGCACCTCCTTTGTAAAAACTAGCCCCGAAAACGGGTACAACATAGATAATATAAAAAAAACATCCCAAACGGGAGCAAATCACGCCCAACGGCGGAGAAAACTACCACAAACATATATGCTACGCCGAAGCGAAGAAATATAAAATAAAACTGCATAAAGAAGTAAAACTTTTCAACAAAACCGGCTTCCACGAGCACGGCACCCAAAGTCACCAAAATAATAATACAACACCGAATCCTCACAACTCATCTCTAAGTCAAAAAAAAGAAGTGGTAGATGGAGAATACTAGATCCAACAAAAAGATAAACAATGTACAAACAGATAACCGCAAACCCACCTAAAAGCAAAGGCCTCACAACCAACCGTAGAGGTATCCGCAAAAGTAGAGATGATAAGACGCCCTTCCGCGGCTACTCAGAGGGTAAGCCCTGCAAAACACTGTGGCACAACGGGGGTAAGTTGCCAACTGGTGAATAGTAAATAACATAATACTGTAATCGCAGGTATGCACGAACAGCGATAAATCTAGCACATGTAATCCGATAGCATAAGTATGGCAGTATGGATATGCAAAATCAGGTAAAGGTACATCAGCACGGTACTACAACTACATGAAGCAATGCATATCAGAATAATCCTGAGTGTGTGGGATGATATAATAAAACCTCATGCAAAATCATCAGCATGGGAAAACACCAGTGTCCCTCACTGAAACATTAAATCCCAAATCATCAGGCACCGCATCCTCAGATCGGCCCTCACATCCTGTAAGTCTCATGGAACCTGAGTGTCAAACATCGACACCCGAAACATCATGAAAACATATACCTGTATGTATCTATATATATATATATATATAAGTATGAAGATATCAACCACGTATGTCCACCGACGATACGTACAAATCAAGGAAAACATGAGTGTCAAACACCGACACTCGAAACATCATGAAACCCGTGTCTAGCATCGACGCGTAAACCCTCATAACTCAGGAGCTGTCACCATGATTGGCCCTGATGATATGTCATACATCACTCCGGTCAGTATCCCCATGATAACCGCCGAGTCCAAATACAATCACCGTTAGGTACTTGCCCACCTTCCAGGCTCATCGTCTGTACCACGAACATCTTGCCGAGGGGAACCGTACCTGTCATGACCCGAAAGTACGGAACATGACCGGCACTTAGGCTACGAACGTCTCAAGGCGTACCTGCTCTAAGTAAGCCGAGCCCAGAAATCCAAACCAAGAAAAGCAGTGGAGTGAAGGAAAAACCATATGTAATTCAACCAGTTTGCAACATAATATACAACGCCTAAAGGCGAGGATCACAACAGAAAAGGGAACTCAACAGCATGAAGCCCAGAAAAATATAACGTGCGACTCTAAGGTCGAAAGAATAAACATCACTGGTCTCTATCTCAAATAAGTACATGTTGGGTTGATGGAACTTCTAGATATAACTGAAATATAATATACAAAGTATAATGATGGGTATGATACAAATAACCCACCTACTAGCAAGTCACCTAAAGAAGCTGTGCCCGCAAAGCCGTAATGGAACCCGTACGGCAAAATCTGCAAGAACTGGGGCACAACGGGGGTGAGTTGCCAACTCGTGAATAGAAAACATCTACGAACAGGAAATCGTATGTATGACGCAATCCTAGGTCATACGATCATAATATAAACCTCAATTATATAACCAGCATTCTATAACCATGACTAGGGTAACTATCTAACCCAAATGTAATCCCATGTACCCGTGTCAATGTCAGTGCCTCAGGTAGCAATGTATCTTGTGAATGATGTATGAATGCATGAAAAGTATGATCAATGCAATCAAAGTCTGTATGTGATCAATGTCTATATATAGGTGGATCCCGTCCACGTATCACCCAATGACAATAAGCATCATGCATGTAAATATGAGGATATAGTCAAAATCATGAAAACACATCATGAAACCTGTGCCCAGCATCGGCACGAAATATAGCCTCAATCTCAATATCTCTGATAAGTCTCACTATCTAGGGCGCCGTCAATCCAGACCGGCCCCTACCATCAATCTCAAGACCACGACGGTATCCTCCGGATATCCGACGTGTCGGGTAAAATCACGGAACGGTAGTGCTCCCCTGCCAGGCTCAACGCCATCTCCTGCGATCTTCTTGCCCCGGGGTACCGCACCGGGCCCACCATGTACCCGCAATCGGCCTCATCCGCCTCCTCGAATCGGGTTTCACATGTCGCTCTCAGCACCGAGAAAACACATGGTGGACGCACTGAAATATCATAACAGGGGTAACCGGGTTTTCAAAACAATTACATAATCTCTTTGAAATACCCACGGTTCCCAAATCCAGAAATATCATAGAAACAACATATCTCAATGCGCATGATCAGAAAACATGATGTATGTGACATATCAATGAAGTGCAAGTATAACAGTATATCATGCAACATGGAATAATAGTATGCACATACAAGGGTCATATCCTGCAGCAATAATACTACTGTGTAGTGACATAGCAATTACCGATGCAGATGTGTATGAACTGGCAAGTAAGTGTACGTGGTACATACGCATCATCGGTAATGGTGCTGGTGTCCTAACAGCATGATATCAATAATAGAATACGAATCACAATAAATATACGATGCGGAGCAACAATAGTAATATGCGGGAGCTGAATACCAAACACAATGATAGCTAAAACTGCTTCTAATATCATAAGAGTCATATAGCTACACCACTATAAGGCTGAGCTAAAGCTAACAGTAGGTAAGGGAAAACGCCTAACCTCTGAGTCGATACATATAAATATATATAGTCGGTGATCCCGCGTCGATAATATCGCATCCGATACCATATCTCTATAATCGGTTATTCCCAAGTCAAGAGTGCGGATCAAACATCAATTTACAGCTCGCACGTAAATCTGTCGTACGGCATCCCGAATCTGGGTACGGGTCAATATCACATTCGTCATATCACTCATCTGGTAATCTCTATATCAAATATCTTAATCTGGGTACTGACCTACGTCTAGTACAAAGCTAACATCATCACTATCATCATGATCTGACTACTGATCAATAGTCTCGTATGAATCGATATCATCAGCACATATCACCTCAAGGTGTAAACATCGCCGAATGCGGCTTATCATAATTATCTTGTCATATCATATCTATCCTATCTCGTATCATAATCACATGCCGATCATTTTATATATATCACTATTCCTATGGCATTATCATCCAAAAATCCTGCTAAAGCATCAAGACGTATCTCAACTATGAAGTTTACCATATCACCGATATCATAATCTCGGATCAAATATCATCGACTCATCTCAATCCCATGTATCATCCTCAAACCCGTATGTGAACACATAGTCCCATACACATGTGAACACATATCTATATAGAATCCCATAACCACATATGAAATAAGGATGTATGCAAGTATGTATGTGTGTATATGTATGTGTAGTGCACCCACTACCCTAGGGTTTCGTAACCTTTCACCAATCCAACACACCAATTATCCATTTTAACATTATTATTGATCCCAAATGCCATATAATAATTGTTAGTGTGTATACGCATCCGTATACCTCACTACAAACTGTGGGGGTGCTATACGCCATCCACCCGACTTCTCCCCGTAGATATAAATCTACTCACCTTTCTTTATGCGTGTCGGTACCGATGTCGCCATTTGCATCTCCAATGCTTCGACGCCACGTGGGGTACCTACAAGGATATCATATGCTAATACACATGAAAACCATGTCGGAAACCAAAATGGTGCACGCTATGCCCATAGGTAAAAACCTGTAGCCTCGCGTGCAAACACAGCCAACAACCTGTTGCCGTTGGCATTCAAACGCCACCCGACAGTCACAAATCATCGAATACCAAAATCCATATGAAAACAAGTCGTAAATCATGCGCCAACTCAAGAAAATCAACCCAGATTCTATCCTAACTGGAATCAGTCAAAACTAGACATACCCAGGGCCAAGTTTACATGAAAAAGAGCCGTGCACGCAAAACGAAGGGGTTCCCTACTGTTCTGGCCGCAAATTGCGGCCAGAGGGAATTTATCTGCGGCCTGGTATGGGAGTTGGGGGCTAGGGCTTTGTAGGATGGTTCCAGGATGCCTGCACAGCTTACTGCCAAGTCAATTTTATTTTAGGAGGTCTCGGGTTGAAGCAGATACCAGAAAGGTCACAAAATCGACAAAATCGCTAAAATATGCCAAGTATAACAATTCTGGTAACTAACTGGAAATATGGGGCAATCTTGGTTAAACTGGTCTCAAATACACCTAATAAGGTTTACCAACCATCAAAACCAACACTTGGTCAAGTCTCACTCAAATTTGCCTAAACTAGCACTAATCACGATATAAACACTAAATTTCAGTTTAAAAACTATGATAAAGGAGTCGGGTTGCAAGATTATACCTCAAGAGGGTCCTAGGATGAAGGAGAAGGGGAGATCAAGATGAAGGAAGGGTTGTGTTGCTGCTGCCGAGCTGCTCCTTTGGGCTGTTTGTGTTACTGTTGTTGTGGGTTTAGTTTGGGTTGCTGCTGCTTGCCATTTCTCTTTTGCTTTTCTTTCTTTTTCTTTTTCTTGTGTTGCAGTAGCAGCTGCAGCAGTGAAGGGGGGTGGTATTTGTGGTGAAGTTGAAGTATCTGATGTTGGGGTGTGGGTAGTAGTATATGATGTTGGGTTGGTGTTGTTGATGGGGTTGCTGCTGAGGCAGCAGAGGTCTAGGCTGATAGGTTCTGATGATGCTACTGCTGATGTGATGAAATTGGGGCTGAGGTTGTTGTTGTGGCTGTAGTAGCAGCTGATGCAAATGGGGGCTGAAGTTGTGTGTTGATGGGGGAGCTGATGTAGCTGATGTTGCAGTTGTTTTGGTGGCCGATGTGTGGTGTAGGGTGCTGATGCAGCTGATGCTGGTGTTTGCAAAGGTGTGATGTGTAAGAGTGAGTGATGTGAGGAAAGATGTGATAAATGAGAGGGAGTGGTATGAGTGAGAGGGGGTGTGAAGAGCACAAAGGGTAATAAAGAATGATATGGATCATTGGCACACCCTAGCCACCTCTCTCTCTCTCTCTCTCTTAACACATGTTAGCACCCACAAGCCATCATGGCTCACTCTTTCCCTACACAAGGTCAACTAACCCTAATCACCCTTAGACAAGGCCAAATCCCTTAGGTTAAAACTAATTAACCTAACCAAATGGTTCAACCCACCATGGTCATCTAAGCATGGTTCAACCCTAGGTTTCCATGACCAAAACATGAAACAAGTGTGGAAAATGTTATGTGCACATTTTTGCACAAAAAGCCAAAAATCCAATTAGCGATTTTTGATCGCGGTTAACACTAAAGTTGCATATAATTCATCATAAAAACTATAAAATGGCATATCTCCACAAAATAACCTATTTTAGAATTTCCAAAATTTTCTCCGGAATTTTCACCATTTATCGGTAGTTACTATTAAAATATTCATTAAAAATTAATATTAAATTATGGAAATTCCCAAAATAATATTTTATTTTTTTGAAATGTTACAGTACCGGGCCCCACCATGTACCCGCACACGGCCCACTCACTCCTCGCATCGGGTATATATCACAAATCTCAGAACCGAGAAATCTCATGGTGGACGCATCCAAATATCATATCAAGAGAAACCGGGTTTTCAAACAATACATAGTTTCTTGAAAATACCCCCATGGTTCTCAAATCCATAAATCACATGAAATTCATATCTCAATGCGTAAAATCCATATAAAACTTATATACGCAACATAAAACATCAATATGTGCATATAAAGGGAAAACCGCTCTTTAAAATAATTCCAGCTTTAAAATATATCAAGCGGTTCCCAAAATCCTCCGAAAACAAGTGCAGCATTATACGAAGCGTACATGTAATTGTAGCAAGGTTTAAGTATCTACATGTAAGCAATATCTATGATGTATTTCATAAGCACAATAGTAAACGTCTCAATATCACATGTTAAAACAATACTACTTAAGGTATATAAAACTATAGCAAAAATATGTGGGTGTACAGGTCAGTATGTATGCATGATGTACAAGTAGCTATAGCAAGATATACGTGAAATGGAATAAGAGTCACTAGCTCAACTATCCCTGCCCAATGCAATATCACGTATGTAGGTGGTTTGTGCGTGTCATGGCAATTACCGACGGTGTGGGTGTAGCATATAAATCAGTGCTCGTGCAACATGAACCGTCAGTAATGTGTTATATCCAACAGGTACAAGTCAAGGTACAACAGATATACTATGCAATGACGTTCATATGAAATCAACTAGTATGCAATAACATGCAGCTAACATATCATATCAGCCCCGACGCATAACGCCATACGGGCGATTTCCCCGTAGATGTTAAATCTACTCACCGATGGTCTCGAGCTATGAAAATCCGACCACCTGCTTCCCCTTGTTCGCAGCACCCGAAGTCTCCGCTTGCGAACCTAAAATTTCACAAACACATCGCATAAGCTAAATATCCTATAATGACGAAAAGACAACGAAACGCGATGAAAACACCCGGAAAATTACACTGCGCGCTTAGCGCATCTATCGCCCACGACATCGGCCAAAAACCCTAACTGGGGTCGCTAAACTACAAAACACCAAGTCTAGACCCCGATCGTCCCGATCGCGCAACATAACAGAAACAATTACGAGGAATAAAATAGATATAATCTCGTAACGACCAATCGAACCCACGTCGGAAAACCCCGAAACCTAGTAAGCAACTTATCGCGATATTTCGCACTAGAATCAAGCTAACACAAATCTAGCGCTTACAAACGTCTTATAATAGCTTAACTAAGCTATCTAAACCATTTCTATATTTTTAACACTTGCTGATTAAGTTTTAGCAAAAACCTAGTAAGCAAAAAGGCATAATTAAACAAAGTATTCATTAACAATAATTATCATTTTCTACTAGGTTAAGCTTTTCCTAATCACAAATTAACACTTTAATTAACATTAAACACTTAATCAAGCTTTACCCTAAATTGAATTTCAAAATAATTATGAAGAAAGAATTTATCATGATTTAAAAGCTATATTAAATACATAATTAGCTAACTTAAATAGCTAGATTAAGATTTAAACAATTAATTAAGGATTAAGGTAAGAAATTATACCTCCTTAAGAACACCAAAATGAAACTTAATCCATCGTCTTAGCATGAAAAAAACCATGCTTTGTTGAAGATCCAAGAAGGATTAGTGAAGGAAATGATGGTTTTATTTTTTATTTAGGATTTTGTGGATTTATTTTTGGGATTTTTGTGAGTAAAATGAGAAGAAAAGAGCTTTGAAAAAAGAAAGGGCAGAATTTTGCGGAGGCTCGGCCAAGGGGAGATGGAGGGTAGTTTTGTGAATTTTGTGTGAAGAAAGTTCTAGGAAATTAGGTAATAAATGCTAATAAATGCAATTTTGTCACCTTTACATCTTTTATTTTCTTTTTAAATTAAATACTTTTGCACTCTAAAAATATCTAGATATTTAGAAAAGAAGCTTCCAAAATTTTCTAGTGATAAAATTTAATTTATTTTCAAGAGAAGAAATTTCCCGATTTACGTGCACAATTTACCGCTTAAAATAATATTTTATTTGGGAAAAATTCAATCTGAACCAAAACCTCCCATATACCCCCAAAGTTCGCGCACTACCTTTATCTTAGCTAAACTAGGTGCCAGCAAGTTTCTACGAACGTTTGATCGAAATCGGATTAAAACGGACAATACCGACTATTTTGCCCTAAAACGGGAAAATTCGCAAAACGATTTCTAAAACGTTACACCTTCCAATTCTAGAGTTAGGAGACCCGGTCTCGACTCCTCGAGATGGTCTCCCACTAGACTCTAGAACCCGGTTACTTGTGCTCTCCTCCTTGGGTCTATCCTAATGCGGAAAAGTAAATAATATACATCAATGATGACACCAACCTCAACCCGAAAGTGCCCTAATAAAATAATATTACATACAATCTTTTACATGAATGAAAATGAAAAATTCTTATCTCACTTAAAAAAAACCCGACTATTCAAAACACGACGATCCAATATAACATATCACAGCAACATATAACATCACATGTCATCAACGTAAGTAAATATGCGTATCCCAATTGTCATTGACGTATAGCAATGAAACCGGCGATACACCACATATTACACTTATGGTCGCAGAAAAGAAAGTGAAAAACTACAACAATTGGAATCCGCAATCACATTAGACATCATAAACCCAACGTATCACATACTTTTGATTTCATGCCTAACCAAATGAATTCCTTAGACATCACATGCATAACAATTATAAACCCCGGATTTTAGTCTCGGTATTGAAAACACTTTCTAATAACTTGTCGGGTAATTCAACAAGATTCCCGATAACCTGATCGAATGCTCCTCGGAAACTTTAGTAGACGGCCGCACCCCCGATGCCGTCCACGAAGTGCACTAAGGCGGAACACCGTGGCCGCGAGCACTCGAACGGATGCTTTTGGCGACAGGGTTCTCCTACAGTCACTTAGTCGGGGCTATGGGGCCTGGCTATCTAGTAAGTTTACCCGGCGAGTATCCGTGTACACTACGTAATTGCGACGGACTTTTGATCCTCATCAAAATTCCATGGCAGCCGATCAAGACTAAACTGCTAGATTTATAAAATTCAAACTAGTTATCTCATAACTAATTTTGTGGAATCCAAATATTGTATAACAATCACAGATAGCTACACGATGTTAAACTTTTCGATCGAATAAACAAACACCCAAAATTTCCCAAAGAGCTCAACACTTGAGCGGAGTTCAAAAATTACCCAGAACATGCCACAGCTCCTATGAATCATCCGTAGAAGGGCCGACCCATGCCTCACTCATGTCGCCGTGGAACTGCCGCAAACCCTAGGGTATGACCGCAGATCCATGATCCAAAAATTTGAGTTTGGGTATCGTTCTTCTAGAGGGTCCACAGAGTCGCTTGCATGATTTTCTAAAGATTTTAAACTTGAAAAAAATCCAACTCTTGGAAATTTTCCAGCGAGGGAAAATATGGGTTATTGATATCCGTTCGAACTTTTAACGTCGTCTAAATAACCCGAATACATGTTAGAATTACAACTACGAAACACTCCGAATTTACTTTGCAAAAAGTTAACATCACATGCAAATTTAGCAAAGACAAGCAACACCTGAAACACCAAAACCCAGAGACTGGAACACCCTAAAATTTGAAGCCAAAAAGCCCAGAATGACCCGGTGAGCTCGGTTTTTATAGTGATGTGGCCGGCCAAAAACATGCCAAATTGCTTCAAATTTTGATAGTGTTCATGTTATATCACATACAACATTCTGCAGTTGCTAAAAAAATTTTTAGAGGCCATTTAAAATTCTACAGAAACTAGGATTGTATATTGGGTGTTTCGGAGTTGTTTCGGTTTCTTAATCTAACAAACATCGTCTAATTCTCTAGCCTGGCTCTGATACCACTGTAGGGTTACCTAGCACGGCAGCGAGGTTTCGGGAGGCATTGTCCATGCCGTTTTCAAAGTTTTGCCGTACTAAACAACCCTAACGTGAATTTTAAATGGCCTCTAAAATTCGACAGAAACTAGGATTGTGTATCGGGTATTTCGGAGTTGTTTTGATTTCATAATCTAACAAATATCGTCTAATTCTATAGCCTGTCTTTGATACCACAATAGTTAGGTTAATAAATATCTTAAGTAAAAACAAATGAGTGGACTTAGTCAATGGTTCCACAAGCTTCTCAAGCTTCAACCATTAATCCAATTTCCACTAACTTATGAATTACTAAAATAAATATAAACCCATGATAATCCTAGGGTTTATATTTATTTTAGTAATTCATAAATTAGTGGAAATTGGATTAATGGTTGAAGCTTGAGAAGCTTGTGGAACCATTGACTAAGTCTACTCATTTGTTTTTACTTAAGATATTTATTAACCTAACCATTGTGGTATCAAAGCCAGGCTAGAGAATTAGACGATGTTTAATTCTCTAGCCTGGCTTTGATACCACAATGGTTAGGTTAATAAATATCTTAAGTAAAAACAAATGAGTGGACTTAGTCAATGGTTCTACAAGCTTCTCAAGCTTTAACCATTAATCCAATTTCCACTAATTTATGAATTACTAAAATAAATATAAACCCATGATAATCCTAGGGTTTATATTTATTTTAGTAATTCATAAATTAGTGGAAATTGGATTAATGGTTGAAGCTTGAGAAGCTTGTGAAACAATTGACTAAGTCCACTCATTTGTTTTCACTTAAGATATTTAAACCTAACCATTGTGGTATCAAAGCCAGGCTAGAGAATTAGACGATGTTTGTTATATTACGAAACCGAAACAATTTCGGAACACCCGATACACGATCCTACATATAACCGACTAATATCAAATGTAACAATTTATCGAATCAACTGTCACGACCCGAAATGGCACGTGACTGACACTTGAATCATATGAAGTCTATAGGACCCCATCTAATTCAAGTAAGCCAAAACCCAGAAATCTAAACCATTTGAATGAATAAAATGAAGGAAAACTTGTTTTAATGTTTGCACGTAATCACTTTGAAAAATGTCATAGTAAACATTTTTAAAACATCACATCTTTCCCGAAAATTTCAGCATAGTTTCCTTTGTAATTACTAGCCCCAAACAGGAACAAACATGTATAATATGAATAAAGGCATCCCCAAGCGGGAGCCAGCTCTTCGCCAATTGGCGGTCACAACCACGCAGCAATATAATATACAACGTTGAAGGGCGAGGATCAAAACTCAAAAGGAAACTAAAAATCATCAAGAAAACCATAATAATACAACGCGCGACTCTAAGGTCGAAAGAATAACAACTGGTTTTCTAAATCTAAAATAATATACAAGTCTAGTTGATGGAGTTACTAAATACAACTGAATATAAATAAAAGGTACAATGGTGGCCACGATGCGAATGGACCCACCTACCAAGGCAATCACCCGAAATGAAGCAGTGTGCCAGCAAAGCCGCAACGAAACCTGTACGACAAAACCAGCAAGAAACTGTGGCACAACGGGGGTGAGTTGCCAACTCATGAGTAGAAAATATCACCGAGCAGAAATCGTAGTATGACTCAATCCTAGGTCAATACGATCAAATATATATAAAACCTCAAAATGATAAAGCCTGAAGCATGATAGGGTGACAAGGGTAAATATCTATACATAAGTGTAATACCAAGTGCTTGTGTCAGTGCCTCAGGTAGCAACATATCATAAATATGAGGTATGAATGCAATATAATGAAAACAGAATATATCATAGGTGAGAAAACTGTTTTCTTAATTTAGTGAGATTTCTGTATATATAAATCGAGGAATCGTCAATGAAATCAACATAGAATCAGTGTCAAGCATCAACACAAAACATAAATCCCAATATCTCAATATCTCAGGCTCTGGCGATCTGGACTGGCTTGTATCCTCGAATCTCAATATCTAGGGCTCCGGCGATCCGGACTGGCCCATATCATCAAATCTCAAAATCTAGGGCTCCGGCTATCCGGACTGGCCCATACTCCGATCGGTATCCTCCGGATATCCGTCGAGTCACACTACAATCACCGGTCGGTAGTGCTCCCCTGCCAGGCTCAACGCCATCATCCACGACCATCTTGCCTCGGGGTACCGCACCGGGTCAACCATGCACCCACAGACGGTTCCTCCTCCTCCTCGAATCGGGTGTATGATATCGCTTAAGAGCCGAGAAAACTCATGGTGGACATATCTCAAATCATATCATGAGAAAACCGAAACTTTCATTTTAAAATGATACTCAGTTTATAAAATCCTTACGGTTTCCCCAAATCCAGAAATCTCATGGAAATCCAAAATCCCAATCTCAAGGGTAAATAAAAAATGAATTCCATAATATCGGACTCCGGCAATCCGGACTGGCCCATAATGTCATGGCAAATGAATATATAAATAAACATGAAAATCACAGTAATAAATACAATGTCTAAGCTATTATATAAAAGCAGGCTCACTAGTATCATGTTGAAACTATCAGCTAACATTTTATACTAATGAAGTTGTATTTTCTAATGTGTACGTGAAATGAACATTACCGATGATGATGTGTGTGAGCTGGCAAGCAGGTGTACGTGGAACATACGCATCATTGGTAAAGGTGTTGTGTCCTGACAGCATGATTTTAACAATAACTAATGAAACACAATAAGCATGCAATGCGATGCAAATAGCAAGAATATGCAGAATATGAATAATAACACAACATGTAAGAATACACATTTATATATATGAGTCATACAGTTTTGACATTTGAAATAACACGAATCGTGGTGTTTAGAAAATAAGGGCTACGGTGTTTTTAAGAAAATGTATGTCCTTTGAAATATCTGTAGGATCTCTTGGCCTGTCTTTAAAATACTCACGATTCGTTATTTTGAAATAGGTATGACTCGAGTCTAGTCTAACATTTACAAGTAACTACAGGACTAAACTAACAGACTAGTCGAAAGAGTAAGGAAAACCACCTAAGTCTGAGTCGATACATATATCTAATAGTCGGTGATCCCGCCTCAATAGTATCACGTACGATACAATATATATATATATATGACATCCTCGAGTCAAGAGTGCGGATCTATCATCATAATTATATCACGTACGGTAAATCCATCGTACGACATCCCAAATCTGGGTACGGGTCGAATATCACATTTATCTCATTATTCATCTGGTATCCTTATCATGATATATCATGAAGTGGGGGTACTGATCTAAGTCTAGTACATACTGATACCATCAACATAAATATATGTGTGTGTGTATGAAAACACATCGCCTAAAGACCCGCTATAATATCATGTCGTATCTCATAATACGAACCATGTCTCATCACCGATCTCATTGCATCATGCCCAATCACATGACTCATCTCCAAATACCATATACTATCCTTATTATCCTTGTGTATATATATATATATATATATATATATATACATACATACATACATACTCACAAACATATATGTATATATATATATATCCCCATATACGCATAAGTGAAATAAAATGTATGCGTGCGTGTGCGCGCGTGTATGTAATCCTTATTCTAGGGTTCGCGGCTAGGAAATTAACTAACGACACTATCATCCAAAGTCTTCTAAAGCAATTCTAGCTAAATATACACATCTTATAATACCATATAAGTATATATCTATATATAACATAACGCATTCGCGTTCTATACTACGAACTGCAGGGGTGCTATACGCCATCCACCCGACTTCCCCCATAGATATATATCTACTCACATTTATCCTCGCTTGCCGAAGTCGATGTCGCCATACTTTTCTTCATCATTCGAGTCCACATGGGGGTACCTATATATATACACATATAGCATCGTAAACGGAAATCACGCACGAAAACCAAAATGTCACACGAATCACACATAGGTTAAAACCTATAGTTTATGCATGCAAAACACTACCAAATAACTCTCGTCGTTGACGTTCAAACACCACACGACGGAATTTAAATCAAATACAAAACTAAAGTTTCAGAATCGCAAAATACGAAATAAGAAACAATGTAAAACACTTCCAGGATTTACCCTAGGTGAAATTAGCCAGTTTTGCATACATGGTGGGTCTATTTTACTGGAGATAAAGCCCTGGACCAAGCACGAATCAAATTAGGAGTACCAAGGCCGCAAATTGCGGCCCATATGATTAAATCCGCAGCCAAGAATTGTACAGGGGGTCTCAGGTTTCAGTGGTAGCTCCTAGGGTGCCTGCTTGTATCACTATGTTTGCAAAATAATTCCTAGGGTCCCCGGGTGTTAGCAGATCTCCAATAACACCTCAAATTTCCATAATTTCCCGATGTTGGGGTTTCTAAGTTCGGGTTAAGGGGTTATAGTCTCTGTTTTTGTCCGTAAAACTACTAAAGGGGTTATATGGCCTCTACTAGCCTCAATTACACCTTTGGATTCAATAATCCCACAACCCTTTTCTAGGAATTTTCAAACTTCACTACACTACACAATATCACTTCTAAGTTAACATGGATGCTAAAGTGGAACAAATACAATGCTAATAGTAAGAAAATATCTCATTTTGCAACTCAAGAAAATTCTTGAGTTGCCCCAAGTGTCCAAAATCCAAACTTTCTTGGTCCAAAGTGATTGTGATGAGCTTGTGCATGTTTTTAATGAAGGCAAGATGGAGTTTTGATGAGTTTTTGAGTGTGTTTGTGAGGGTTTTGTGGAGGAGGGAGATGAGGGCAGCCAAGGTTGAGGAAGGAGGGAGAAATATGAAGGAAATGATGGAGAAAAGAAATGGGGAGAATGGTCAAAGACCCCTCACCTCTCTCTCACTTCTCTCTGATGCCCATACCTCTTTGTTAATGCATTTTCTTTTTCTTTTCTTTTATTTTGTTTTCTTTTCCTCTCATTTTAAAACCCAAACAAAGCATGAAGAAATAAAGAAAACCCATGGTAGAAAATGTAGAAAATGCGGAAAAAGACTTGGTGCATGCCACATGCACAAAACAAGCTTAATACACGATTAGCGATACTTAATCGCGATTAGCATTAAAATTGTATATAATTAATTATAAAAATTCATAATTTGGTTTAATCAAATAAAACACCCTCATTATCAAAATATTCATAATATTTATTATTTAATTTTATAAATTCCCAAAAATAATATTTTATTTTTCTGAAATGTTACATCAACACTTGATCCGATAACCCGACTATATCTCATATAACCGTCCGATATCACATATCGCGAGAATAGAATACTGTATCACATACACGTATTAATCTCGGTCCCGTACATATCACACATGTGCTCCTACTTCGTTTCGCATGAACAAGGAAACCTCTGTGTAGGACTCTAAAAACTCATCAATACGCCGACAGTAGGTGATGATCATATCAAACACCCACAAGCCGCAAGCGGTCTTCTAAACGTAACGGTCACCCGGGTATTGAGCGATCAGAAGATCAACAAGCAAGCCTGCTCATTCTCCTGCGAATCCAATCAATAACACTACCGTACAGTCCGGTCTCTTCGTCAGATATGTCGCATATCACAGCCCGGGGGTGGTATAAAGTCAGACCCTAATAGCCTGATAAGTCATGCCGATGCAAGGTCTATAACGGTTCGAGAAACTACTGATAACACTTACCAGTAGATCTCAGCAACCCTGGCCAGGTATTTCCTGTTACGGCTAATCGAGCATAGCGCAACATCAACTCCCAATACCGGGAGAGACGAATCCCCTCCTATCGTTCATTGCATCCATGTGACTCGAGACTGTACCCAAAAACCATCATTTTGCACGATCTCTTGACCGTGGTATGGTGGAAATCAAAGCACAGTGGGAATCATACAAGACTCTATGACGATCTCGGGTCGACATACTAATCTGTACCAGTGTCACCAGAGAATTTCTATCCGACGATAGGTATAATACCATATAGGAGTTCTCGGCGAGTCCTTCCAGTGTACCCAGTCTCCACTGAGCACCCGTATACCTTCTCTGATGTCAAACACCAATGGATATGGGATCATCTATCGCCCATCATATGGGTCGAGAAGCGTATACGCTAGTCTACTCTGGAGTATCGATGCCCTGTCTCGATACTCCCATGACTAGGAAAATATGAAGGATGTACTTACCGACTAACCCTGTCCCTACTAGTATGATCCGCATCATAATCCTGGTAGTCAAGTACTCATCCTAAGGGCTTTATCAACATGTAATAGAAAGACAATAAGTGTACATGCTAAGATAAAGAGCAACTAGATAGCATACTATCATGTCGAGCAAGAATGTCCTCCCTATATATGTCCAAGCATCCACTACAATATACATCGCATGTACAGTAATGGCCTCTAGGGCATACATATAAATAACAATCCGATATCACATATCGCAAGATTAGAATACGGTATCACATACACGTATTAATCTCAGTCCCGCACATATCACATATGTGCCCTACTTCGTTTCGCTTGAGCCAGGAAACCTCTGTGTAAGACTCTAAAGACTCGTCAATATGCCGGCAGTAGGTAATGATCATATCAGTTACCCACAAGCCGTCAACGGTACTAGCTGGACGTAACGGCTACCCAAGTATTGAGCGATCAGAAGATCAACAAGCAAGCCTGCTCATACTTCCGTGAATCCAATAAGTAACACTACCGTATAGTCCGTTCTCTTCGTCTGATATGTCACATATCTAGCCTGGGGGTGGTAAACGTCAGACCCCAATAGCTTGATAAGTCATGCCGATGTGAGGCTCATAACGGGTCGAGAAACTACTGATAATACTTACCAGTAAATCTCAGTATCAGCCCTGGCCAGGGACTTCCTGTTATAGCCAATCGAGTACAGCGCAATATCAACCCCCAATATCGGGAGAGACGAAACCCCTCCTATCGCTCATTGCCTCCATGTGACTCGGGAATGTACCCAAAAGCCACCATTTTGCACACTCTCTTGAACGTGGTAAGGTGGAAATCAAAGCACAGTGGGAATCACACAAGACTCTATGACGATCTCGGGTCTACAGACTAACCTGTACGAGTGTCACAGAGAACTGCTATCTAACGATAGGTATAATACCAACTAGGAGTTCTCGGCGAGCCCTATTCGGTGTAGCCATTCTCTAATGAGCACCTGTGCACAATCTTTTATGTCAAACACCAATGGATATAGGATCAGCCATCGCCCCCATACAGGGTCAAGAAACGTATACGCTAGTCTACTCTGGAATATTGATGTCCCGTCTCGATACACCCTCGACTAGGAACAATTAAAGGATGTACTCGTGGACTACCCTGGCCTCACTAGTATGATCTGCATCATAGTCCTGGTAGTCAAGTACACATCCTAAGCGCTTTATCAACATGTAACAGAGAGATAGTACAAATATACATGTTAAGATAAAGAGTAACCAGATAGCATACTATCATGTCGAGCAAGAAAGTCCTCCCTATATATGTCCAAGCATCCATTATAATATACAATCATGTACAATAATGGCCTCTAGGTCATACATACAACTAACAATCTCCTACTTGCACTAAGGCCAGTTGTTGTAGTATCACATACCTGCTGGGTTTGCTTAGCACCCTTACTAGGTTTTGACAAGTATCAAACATGCTACATTAAAATTTTGGGGTGCTAACCATACCTAACCTAGAATCGAACTAGAGCATTAAGGTAATATATAGCAAGTATCACATATAAGCAAGTGTCTAACACTAACAGGGGAGAAATACAACCTTTGTAGACCTCTCCTCCTTGACTCCTTGGATCAACTTGAATTTGAACGGGTTCGCTTGAAACCTTCAAAGTCTATGATGATCCACCACGGAGTCCCTTGGCACAAGCTCCAAGCTTCACTTGACCTAAGTGGAAGTGGAGCAAATAACCTATACTAGTGGGCTAGGCTAATATAGATTGGTGATGTGGGTTGTAATCTCACTTAAAAAACCTTTTCTTTTTAATTTTCTTCACTCACTTTAGAAGAGCTAGAGAGATTGGAGGAGGAAGGGGGAGAATAGCTTAGCTTGAGCTCTTGTGAGAGTTATCTCAATAATAATAAGAATAATAAAATATAAGAGAGAGTCACACTCACCCTTAACCATGGAAACAAAATATCTAGATATTTTTGATATTGAGTTAAGAGACAAATAAGAAATGAAACCATTGTTATGACTAGTCAACTAAAGAAGTGTGTAGAAGCCAAAAGAAAACAACCATGAATAATTTCCTGTTTTCTTTTCTCAATAGTAAAAAATATATAAATAGTTTCCATGTGAGTCTTGCATAGCCATCACCAATGAATCATCAACCATGACACATGTATGCATGCACGTGTGCATTCATATCAATATATACATACATACATTCATGCATACATATTAAAGAAAAGGGTTTAATAAATGAGCTAATGGTCATTAATATTAAATCAATACTTGATTTAATAATCTGGTCATATCACACACGACCCGACCAATAGAAAATGCCAGATTAAAATACAGTATCATATACGTGCATTTAATCAAGCTCCCGCGCATATCCCCATATGCACCCCCACATCGTTTCACCCGAGCTAGGAAACCTCTCTGTGGGACTCTAAGACTCGTCAATACGCTAGCAGTAGGTAGTGATCATATCTCATACCTACAAACCATCAGCGGCACTAGCTGTACGTAACGGCTCCCAAGTATTGAGCGAACAGAAGAAAAACAAGTGAAGCTGTCAAAACCCCCATCGAGCCAACTGGCAACACTTACCATACAGTCCGGTCTCTTCGTCAGATATGCTGCATATCGAGTCTAGGGATGGTATCGTCGACCCCAATAACTCAATAATTCATGCCTGTATATGGCCTATAACAGATCGAGAAACTACTAATAACACTTATCAGTAAATCTCATCAGCCCTGGCCAGGGACTTCCTGTTATAGCCAATCGAGCATAGCGCAACATCAACCCCTAATACCGGGAGAGATGAAACCCCTCCTATCGCTCATCGCCTCCATGTGCCTCGGGACTGTACCCAAAATCCACCTGCTTGCACGACTCAGTAGAGTCATGGTAGGGTGGAAACCAAAATATAATGGGAGCACACACTGCCTCCCTGCACAACAAGAACTGACTTGCCGGGAAAAAAAAACCTGACTGTTTCCTCGCGGTAGTCCACAGACGCCAAGCACGTAACTAAACAGTCCATGCCCAGGAGAACGTCAAATCCAACATCTCTAGAAGGATCAAGTGACGGATGAATCTCCTAACCGATTGGCATACGACTGAAATACATGTCGCACAACAAAAGAATCGCCGACAGAAGTTAACACAACAAACGGCTGATCTAGCTAACACGAATCCCCTTGTCCCAAACCTCTGCTACTCCCGCAACGGTCATGAAAGCCGTCTCGACGACTAAGCCTCTATCTCTGGGATGGTACACCGGTACGAGTCTTCCACTGTTCCGGAACTCCCAAAGTCTCAGGAATACGTGTCTCGTCAACTAGGGCTGCATCCACTGGTGCTATGTAGATGACGAAATGTTGTGCGCTGATCGCAAGGAACAACTGGGTAACAGGGGTGACAACCTCCAGTCGCTGCGCTCGAATGGTCTCCACCAAAGAACTCATCCTCTGGCGCATGTCCTGCATCTCTGCCACAAGCCTAGCGATACTATTTGTCGAAGGCGGATCCGTCTGCACCTGTGCAACGAGCGTGCCATCCTGGTCAGTCATTGACCCACCCGAGTCAACTCTGACCTCGGCCCTCGCTGCACCTCACTGAGTCCCCACAGTCGTCGGCGGCAAAGGCTATAAATAGGGATAGGATTCGATATGAACACGGAAATCGAATTACAAAGATATGAATCATCAAGGAAGGAATTTCAAACAATTGTACTTAGGTCACTTTAGACGGAGTACCGCATCGTGAGTATGCTGCAGACATATACACACTACGTTACTCTGCTTAAGCTACCTACTCCATCATACCAAGGTCATCCTACACTCCGTAAGGTAAAAACCTAGCGCTCTGATACCAACTTTGTCACGACCCGAAATTGGCACGTGACGGCCCTAATACTACGCAACGTCTACAGGCGTAACGCAGTAAAAGAAAGCCAAAACCCAGAAATCTAAACCATTAAAAGACAAGAAAAGATAAGAAACATTATTTAAACCCTTAAAAAAATCTCAAGTATAAATTATTTAAGTCCAATTTTCTTTCTTGAAAATTTCGGCAGCACCTCCTTTATAAAAACCAACCCTAAAAGTGGGTACAACATAAATAAAAAGTAAAGCATCCCCAAACGGGAGCAAATACACGCCCAAAGGAGGAAAACAACCACCATAATAAATATACGACGCCGTAGGGAAGAAATAAAAGACGATAGAAAGGAAACTGTATAAAAGACAACAAGTCACAACATAATATACAACATCGTCCTCACCAAGTCTCTAGGTCAATATGAAAATAGAAGATGGAGAGTACAGGGATACAACGAATAAATACAACGAATAACCAAAAAACCCACCTAAGAAAACTACACACTGTGAGCTAATGCGGTATCCGTAGCAAAAGATGATAAGATGGGTGATAATAGCCTGCCTCTGACTATCCTGAGGAACACCTACAAACACTGTGCAAAACGGGGGTGAGTTGCCAATTCGTGAATAGTACATAACATATGCAGGTAATCGCGAGTATGCACGTACAGCGCGAATCTAACATGTGCAATTAATATCAATAAAAAGTCATATGAATGCAATAATCATGAAAGGTACACTAGCAGGTACAACTAATACATGAAGCAATGCATATAAATAAAGGTATGTAAATGCAACAGTCATGAAAGGTACTCTAACAGGTACTACTAATACATGAAGAAATGATATGAATAAAGGTATGTAAACGCAACAGTCATGGAAGGTACTCTAACAGGTACACTAATGCATGAAGCAGTGCATAAACAGTAAATGTAGAGTATGGAATGAAATATGTCATTTCCACGGAATCCTGATATCGTGGTAGGATCAAAATCCATCAAGACAATCCAAATCCCAATTTTCTCAAATCAACCCCCAATTTGGCTATCATATCAAGTAAGTCTCACATATCCTTAATGTACAATATCAAGTAGATCTCACATATCCCGTATGTACAATATCAAGTATATCTCACATACCCCGAATGTACAATATCAAGTAGATCTCACATACATCCTGTAATCAATATCAAATAAATTCTCAAATGTCCTAAATCCAATGTCAATGAGTCCTTTACATTCTAGGTATATTTGCATGAATAAATATGATGATGTATATAATTTAATGTCAATACACATATATTAGCGTCCCATTCCACTAATATTGGTGTAAGGGCATATATAACAGCGGCCTAAACCCCTGTTATATATACAAAGGAGTAAAAAGAAATATCATGAAACGAATGTGTCAAGCATCGACACAGAAATGCAGGTCTATCAGGTGCTGTCACCACGACTGGCACCCTGATAGGTACGTATCATACGCTATCCCGAAAGCTCGAGTGCCTAGCTCTGACCCTCGCCTCTCGACGTATCTATACGTACATGACTTCCGTCGGTATCCCCATGATAACCGCTGAGTCATTGGTAATGTCACCGGAAAGTATGGTTCCCCCACTAACTCATCTCCTCACTGAGATTCTTGCCCCGGTACCTCCGGGCCCCACCATGTACCCGCAGACGGTGCCTCCCGCTCCTCGAATCAGATATATAATCAAAACTGACAAATCTTATGGTGGATGCTGTAATATCATATCATCAAGGGAAACCGGGTTTTTCAAATAATGCATAATTTCATGAACTACCACGGTCCCCAAATCCAGAAAACATCATGAAAAATCCATATCTTAATGCGAAAATCCATGAATATAATATATGCAACAGAAAACTGTAATGTAAGCATATAAAGGAAAAGCCGCTATTTAACTGCAACAAGTCAAATATAAATATATGCGGTTCCTAATTTCTCCAATTCTAAATAGCATCAAGTAAAGATAAACATGTAGCTATAACCAGATATGTGTGTAAACATGAAGGTATAGCAAGGTATATGTATCTACCTATCAGTAATGATGTAATATACCCTCCGGGTATAAGTGAAGTATGTATGCAAGGTATACATGTAGTTATGTCATTATGTGTGTATGTACCTATCACTAATGGTACAATACCCTATAGGTATACATGTAACTAGCATGTAAGCATGTCAAGGCATATATGTAAGCATATAGATATACATGTATGCTATAAGTCAATGCGTAAAGAAATATGAATCAAAGTCTCAATGCCCCTAACCAAGCAATATCATATCTATAAGTGGGTTATGCGTGACATGGCAATTATTGACGGTGTGTGTAGCATACAATCAGTGCTCGTGCAACATGAATCGTCAATAATATGTGCAGTGTCCTAAGGATACTAGTCCAAGCACCACAATATCTAAGTAATAGGGTAAATGAGCAATTCTAAATATGACATAGAATATGCGACAGAAATAACATCTCTATCCCAGACGCATAACTCCATGCGGGCGATTCCCCTGTAGATGTTAAATCTACTCACCAATGCTCCTGGCTAAGTGAAGCCTACCACCTGTTTTCCCTTGTCGTAGCGTCCGAAGTCCCCGCTTGCGAACCTAAAATTTCACGAACACATCACATAAGCAAATATCCTACATCGACGAAAAGACATCGAAACGCAAGAAAACGCCCGGAAAATTACACTGCGCGCTTAGCGCATCTATCGCGCACGATACCGGCCAAAAACCCTAAATGGGGTCGCTAAACTACAAAACATCAAGTCTAGACCCCGATCGTCCCGATCGCGCAACACAACAAAAACAGTTACGAGGAATAAAATAGATATAATCTCGCAACGACCAATCGAACCCACGTCGGAAAAACCCCGAAACCTAGAAAACAACTTATCGCAATATTTCGCACTAGTTTCAAGCTAACGCATATCTAGCGATTACAAACACCTTAAAATTGCTTAACTAATCTATCTAAACCATTCCTATATTTTTAACACTCGCTAATTATGTTTTAGCAAAAACCTAGTAAGCTAATTGCATAATTAAACAAAGTGTTCATTAGCAAAAATTAACATTTCCTATTAGGTTAATCATCTCCAAAACACAAATTAACACTTCAAATGAACACTAAACACTTAACAAAATTTAACCCTAACATGAATTTCTTAAACCAAATATAAATGAATTAATCATAATTTAAAAACTAAACTAAACACATAATTAGCTAACTAAATTAGCTAGAATAAGATTAAAGCAAATATAAAAGAATTAAGGTAAGAATTATACCTCCCCAAGAACACCAAAATGAATTTAATCTCACATCATAGCATCAAAAAAAACCATGCTTTGTTGAAGATCCAAGAAGAATTAGTGAAGGAAATGAAGGAAAATGATTATATTTGAATTTTTGTGATTTTATTTGGATTTTTCATGATATATTTGATGCAAAATGAGTTGAAAAAGAGTGGGAATGATGGAGGGCAGCAAGGGGAAGGGAAGGGCCGGCCAAGGAGGTGAGGGGGTATTTTTGTGAATTTTTTGTGAAGAAATTACTAGGAAAAAGAGTAATAAATGCTTAATAAAAGCACTTGCCACCTTTACACATTTTCTTTTCTTTTTAAAAATAAAACCTTTTGCACTCCAAAAAATATCTAGATATTTAAAAAGAAGTTTCCAAAATATTCTAGTGACAGAAAAATAATTTATTCTCAAGAGAAGAAATTTCCCGATTTACGTGCACCAAATACCGCTTAAAATAATATTTTATTTGGGAAAAATTCTATCTGAACCAAAACCTCCCAAATACCCCTAAAGTTCACGCACAAGCTTTCTTTTAGCTAAAAAAAGTGCCGGCAAGTTTATACGGACGTTTGATCGAAATCGGGTTAAAACGGGAAAAACCGACAATTTTGCCCTAAAACGGGAAAATTCACAAAACGATTTCCAAAACGTTACAATCTCCCCCCTTATAAAAATTCATCCCCGAATTTAAAATTTTCACTAAGCGTACCTTCAAAAAGAAGAGTACAAAACTCTCAATTCTCTCCCGCAGCCTCCCGAGTGATCATCTCACTATACGGCTACGTCCAAGAAAACTCTCCACAGATTGCAAGATCCTTGACCGAAGTTTCTTCACCTGCCGAGCCATTAACACCAATGGCTGCCGGTGAGCGAAAAGATCGCGTCAAAGCAAATGGTCTAATGCTGAATCATGTGAAAATAAGTCATGAAGGTAATTGCAAAGTATCAACACAAAGAATACGGGGTGAAAACTCAATAATCTGGGCGGAAGTGCCAAATTAAAGGCAACGAACTAACTCGCTTAAAGGATCTCAAAAGGACCTACAATCCTGGGATAAGATTCCCAAAACTCCACACTTCATTTATCGGAAAATCCATAGGAATACATGATCTCCCACTGCGAACTCAGTTCTGCGACCACCCTGGTCGGCATAAGATCTATGTTCGCACAGGACTGTCATCATCCTGACCTGAACAACTGGATCATCTCCGAAGTCTCTAGACTAGCTGGGGTCCAAAAATCCAACAACACAGAGTCAGAAAAAAAACAGATTGGTGATCGACACGACCCAACCCCTAAACCTAAAGGTTGCCAATTGGAGTGTCTCATGATAACAACTATCGAAGGAGAATCCTAACAATGGCGAGTGACGATCCCCAACTGCCGACAACAGCAACACGAACGCACAAACATATCCTCCAGAGTCGGTATAGCCTGCTCTCACAAACCCATCATCCTGCGGATGGAAAGATGGAGCTAAAGCTTAAGCAGTACCCAAGGCTTCCTGAAGCTTCTGCCCAAGACGGAAAGCGAACATGGTGCCTGTTGGAGATAGTGCCCTCAGAGTCAATTATTAGGTCACAGGTACGTGATTGTAATGATTGAGGGAGGACCTATCCCGGTAGGACAGTCTTACTCGAGATGATAGTACGCTATCTGGTTTACCTTTATCATCGTGTACTGCTTTAGGTGACATGACACGTCGCTATTACACGTTGATAGAGCCCCTAGGATTCTTGCTTGACCACCAGCAGTATGAGGGCGATCATATAAGTGGGAGCTGGGGGTCTATAAGCTTATCCTTAAAAGGTCCCTAGTCGTGGGAGTTTCGAGACTGGGCATCGATACTCCATTAGTAGACTAGTGTATACAGTCGAGACCCCGACGAGGGGCGGTGGCCGGTCTCACAAGCCACTGGTGTCAGTTGGATCACCTAAGATGTATACAGGTGCTCATTGGGTTATGAGTACACCGGACAGGACTCGCCGGGAACATGCTAGTTGGTCATATACCAGACGTCAGATGGCAGTTCCCTGGTGACATGTGTGCAGGTTAGTTCATCGACCTGGGGATCGTCATTTGTCTCGTGTGAGTTCCCACTGTACTTTGATTACTACCCTACCACGGCTCAAAGGAGTCGTGCAAACAGGTTTTAGTTGGGTACAGTCCCGAGCCACATGGAGGCAGTGAGCGTATCTTCAGGGGTTCGTCTCTCCCGGTATTGGGGGTGAGGTCGTGCTGTGTCTAGGAGAGCCATTACACAAAGTCCTTGGCCAAGGCAAGGAGATTTACTGGTAGGTATTCCAGTAGTATCTCAGGGTGTTCTGGGCTACACTCCGACACGACTTGTACCGCTTTTGGGGGTCTGACTTTTACCAACCCCCTAGGCCCGCCATGCGATACTCATAGACGAACGGACCGGACTGCACGGATATTGTCACTGACAGGCTCAGTTGGGTGTCGGGGTGAGCTTCCTCATCGACGTCCCATTTGGTCAATAGCTGGTGGCCCGTCACGTATTGGCTTATACCTCTGACGTGCTAGTGGTTAAATCCACAGCCATAGTATTGACGAGTCTTTAGAGTCCACCACACTTTCAGTTACTCAGCTTTCGGGCGAAAGGTTGTAGAGGCCGTATGGAGATATGGCAAGGTCCGATCAGATACGTGCGGTATTGCACGGATCAGGATCGGACAGTCTGTACTATAGGCCGTATGGTTATATGGCAGGGTTCGATCAGATACGTGCGGTATTGCACGGATCAGGATCGAACAGATATTACTAGCCGGCTTTGGTATAAGCCGGATTCTAGTATAGTACAGTGGAGATTTTGTCTCATTGCATTTGTATTTCGGTCGAAATACAGATGCGGGTGTGTATGCACAGTATCGGGGTTTTCCCGTAATTTATTACGGGACCAGTTTTCTGGAGTTGCCAGTTTGCTTTCCGTTTCGGCCAATTTCCATTGTTCCGTTCATTGGCCGAAGTTTGGTGGAGGAGGGTTTATTTGCATTGTTGCAAATAGGCAATTGTGGAAGGGGGTCTTTGCATATTTCCTTGTATCATGATGGCTCACCTTACCTTGACCTTGCTTGACTTTTTGACTTCATCATGGTTGCACCTTACCTTGCTTTCTTGACTTTGGTTGTGATGATGGGAGAGGAGATGGTTGTTGAGTGTTGGACTTTACAAGCCATCATTTCTCTTTGCATTATTGTTCAAGCCACTCTCTCTCTCTCTCCAATCACACCAAAATGACAAGGGGCCGGCCATTCTTGAGGATGGGGGTTGATTGATTTTTGGTGTGGCATTTTTGGTTCTCTTCATTCTCCAAAAATCACACAAGAACCCTCTCCAAAAGTTCACTTCATTTTCCTCCACCACAAAGGCATCTCCATGAACCCCAAATGAGACTTCTTCTACTACGAATTCTACAACGAATCTTGGGCACGTCGAGTAGCCGGCTTCGTGCCCGAGTTGCCTCGGCATTGAGGTGGGAGCCCGTAAACAAAGTAGGCGATGTGGTGCACTTCCGGCGACGAGGAGGAGACGGGACTTTTCCGCAGGAGATCGGGAGCATGACGAGAAGACCGGAGGACTTGGATCGTCGGTATATCTCTATTCCCATTCTTGTAGATAGCTTAGACTAGTTAATGGTTCGATCCGGGTTATAGTGCGCGGTGGTGCCGGTTTGCTAAGTCCGCAAAATTTAAGTTATTCACCGCTTCCGCATTCCGGCGTCGGATTGACGGCCGGGGCGCCGCCGTGCACTTACAGTGGTATCAGAGCCTCGCCATTAACTTTGTCTAGCTTTGTGTAATGTGTTTGCATTTCCGATCGATCAAAAAGTCCAAAAACCCGTATTTTGTCGCATCAGTTTTCTGTTGAAAATTTTTGGTCTCGAAAATTTTTTCAGGTTGTAAAATATTAATGTACTGGAGATTTCAAGGCTACTGAGAAAATTCGAGAGTGTCAGTCAACAGTACAAGCGCGGAAGCGCGGCCTGACCTTCCTTAAGCGCCGCCCTTCCGCCGCTTACTGTTCTGATCCCTGCATCAAATTTCTTCAGTAGTTTTCTGGGCTTAAAGTATGGGTTTTGGAATATTAAAATTGGGCCAATTATTTCTGTGACTGCTACAGTATTCTTTGTGGGCCCACTTGTTAAAGTTTGATCAATCGGAAATTTTTTAAACACATTTTTCACAGTATTTACATTATATCTGCGACCGTGAATGTCACTCGATCGGTAAATCCGGTCTAACTGCTATAGCCCGGTTAGACGGATTTGCGAACGTGACTTTCACGTTGATGTTCTATGTATTTGCTGTGATGTTGCGGATCGGTCGTGGGGGATAGCCTGGATGCAATGCTAGTACAGTTTTGTTGTATTATGTACATTTGATATTGCGGGGCGAGCGTCCGACATGTGGACTGCCGTCACTGCCTGATTGTATTATTATTTTGGGGCACGACCTGGTTGCGGTCGATGTACCCGTTGTATGTATATTTTACTTTCTGTACTAGGATTGCCCCGCGGAGGGGTGCACGGATAGCCGGGTTCTGGAGGGCAACAAGCCCGCATCTCATGGCATTGAGACGGAGGGGGCTTCACTCTAGGATTGGCGGGCTATTCGCCGCACTCGTAGGGGGTACAGGTTGACCCAGGAGGGGTGCCCAAGTTACCGGATTCCGTGAAGTGCTGGGTGGTCCATTCACGGGGCTGAAGGGGGCTGCCTCGCTTCAGGTTTTGGCGGGTGACTTGCCGCGCCCGTAGGGGTCTAGGATTTCATTGCACAGGCTATCCACACGACCAGGGGAATGTCGGGTTTCAGTAGTGGCTCTGTGAAACCCGGGGATCCCAGATATCTGTATTGTTTCTGTGATGCTGTTCATTCTCTGTGATGTTGCATTTCTTTCACGCCTTGAGCGAAATATAATATATTGGTATATATATTAGTAGATGTCGTATATGTTTTGCATCCGCGCTAGTCCATTCCCCGCTCTGTCGTTAGTAAGCTAACCTAACGGGTAATGACGGGACCCAGTGGCGAATGCGGATGGCATATACGTACATCAGTATATTTTCGTTCTTTTTGGTGTGATCAATTGATGGGACTGCATTGATTCGGATCAATGCAAAGTTAAAAACAAACCTAATCTGATGTTGTTGGAACACTTTTTCAAAAAGCTGTTATTGCAAGGACGTTTACTTTTGTTTTGCATAGTGATATTCGGTTATGAATATCCAGCACCTCAGTCGACGAGGCAAGGGCCGAGATCCCTTCACCGGGAGTGACCCCTTGGACAATAAGTTTGCGTCAGGGCATTAACTTCACTATAGCCGATTACTTTTGCTTTGCACCGCGGTATTCATTTGGAATATCCTGCACCCCATTCTACGGGGAAGGAGCCGAGATCCCTTCACCGGGAGTGACCTCTTTAGCGAAGGTTGTCGTCACTATATTTTAAAAAGCTATCCGTTCCTTCGACGATATCAAGTTCTTTACGTTAAAGGTTTTCGCCAGAAACCATTCGTAGCCCTCCGTCATTTCAGCTAAATATTCGGTAGTATTCAAGCTATGTATTTTGACCTCACGCCAAGGCATAGTGATTGGTAGCTGCCGGGTATTTATCTGTTGCATAGATAGATGCGTTGGTTTGGGACAGTCGTACTACTATTTTGGCCTACGTCAAGGGTATGTACGGGTGGATTCAAATTAACCTGGATAATGACGGGTAGAACTTGACATGTGACTTATGATATTTTGACCTCACGCCAAGGTCATAAGAGCATGGGGCAGAAATCACATCGGGAGTTTCAAAAGAACTGAAACTTGCCAGATATGCGCATACCTTCTGGAGTGTGATACCGTGAGCGGATTCCGTCACGTTGTCATGCGATGATAGTTGGATCCCGATTCCCACTGATGAGTTAGTTTACTCCTCGGGTAACCCCGACTAATTCTTCTTTCAGGTTTGGAGGAGAATTTGAGGTACAGTGGGAGGTTTCCAGATTAGATAAATTGGTGACCATTCTGATCTAGGTTAGAGTGCACGCTGAGTGTTTCTTTTCTCTCTCTCTTTGGCAGCGACCATTGACCCGACCCTAAGACTTTGACTCAGTGACCAAGTTGACCGAACCTTCTTAAACACCGGCTTTTGGATTGTCAGAGTTGCAAACCTCATTGCCACTCCTACTTTTTCCCTTTTCTCCAGGACACCCCATTTTACTACGAACGTCCACTTCCATTGGACAAAACCATCGTATGGTTAGATACGAACTCGAAAGAATTTATTCGAGGATGGTTTCCGGTTCTGGAGAAAACGGATAGGATTATTCAGTAGTCTTTTCCTTTTACCCTCTCTCAGGTTACGAGTACTCCTTGGTTTAGGGGTAGTACACCTATTACGCAAATTGGATTGTCTTCTTCCAAACCTTAGGCTGGTGCCGACCGGTAGGGAATGAAGAAAACCAATTAGCATAACGATGGTGTGCAGAAGGTATTAAGTTCAGACAAAGCAAGGGATTAGTAAGAGGGCAAAGTAAATTGCAACAGATATTCACGACCAAACCAAATATTTCGTTACCACTCCCACATCACCTTTGTATTTCTCCAGGACACTCCGTATCACTACGAAGATCCGCAGTTTATTTGGATACTCCATCGTATGGTTATATACGAACTCGAATGGAACTTGTTCCAGTTCGGGGATGGATTCTGGTTCAGGAGAAATAGGAATAAGGTTTATTCGGTTGTCTTTTATCTTCACCCTCTCTCATTGCGAGTGTTCCTAGGATTGGGACAGTACACCCATTATGCTTATTGGATAGTCTTCTTCCAAACCATAGGCTGGTGCCGAACGGTAGGGAAGGAAGAAAACCATTTGGCCTAAAAGGGTGTGCAGAAGGTAAAGACTAAAGACATATGAAGGGATTTGGAGAGGTGGCAAAGAACTATACGGTTACAGTCGTGAATCTGGAAGAGGCATTACTAGGAATACCAGAATACCCCATCGGAACATTTCAATGTTTCAGTTTCACTGTGTAATGTTAAAGGAAAACTGATTTCCCGATTAGATACTTACTCCAGGGTATGTATTTACCAGGTACGATTCTCACATCTGTATGGTTTTACAGATGTTGAGTGGGAGTAAGTTATTGGGAATTGGGTGATTATCCTCATTATATCGGGATTCGTTGTAATCGGTGATATTTGAGGAAATCACCTGGGCTGTTTGCCGGTCGGCAAATATTTGGTTTTGAATATCCGCTGTTATGCACCAATTTCAAATTGATATATCTGTACGTCTATTTTCATAGAGTGAGATATACCTTTCTGAAATTATGTCTACGACATTTACCTATATCAGTGGATGGTTAGGTAAGGAGCATTAAACAGCGGTGTAATTCTTCTTGACCATAAGTACAGTTTTCAACCTACGACACACAGTGAATGAGTTATCAGACTCAAGGGACTTATACAGAGCATTGTATGTTGTCCAGGGTCCATCAGGACAGAGGGGTTGGTCCTCGTACTATATTCGGTTTACTTATGACTTCTCTAGTTTTTAGACAAGTGTTTCGTGGAAACACAGGGTCCGAATTTGGAGAAGTTATAGGTATTTGAATAGAGTAAAGAACCAGGTGTAGCAAGTATCGGGATTCTTCAAAGTGATCGAAGATGTAGATACTTGTATATGGTATTCAGTTGATAGTAGTGATTAAGAGAAATTGCTTCTCTTTCAGGTTACTCATAATTGGAAGCATTCCTAAGTTAAGTAACGCTGATCGGCCTCCTTCCATTTAGTTGACATGCACTGGAGACAGTTGCATGATTTGAATCTGGTTCAATTAAATCAGTGCCTCTGGTCCTATATGGGATATAGAACAGTTCATATCTTAACGATGTTAAGGTACGGGGAGTTGTCCAGTTTATGATTAAAACCAGACACTGGACAACTCAAGGCACGTTTCTGTAATGGCTGTTTGTGGGTTGACCCAGGCTATGACGAGGGTTGATTTTCTACCATCTGGATGAACAATAGCGATATTGTTCTAGACTCGCCACAGTTTTATTAAAAATGGATTTTTTCAGAAAACAATAGTGGGAGTATGGTAAAACTGGAAGTGATTCCAGAACCATAAACGATTACTGAAGATTTGATAAGGAACCTAAAGATTCAATCTGGATTGACATTCCATTGGCCACTCCGCAGATAAGGTGGGTAACTTCAGGCACCCGAGAGGTACTACGGTAGCCTCAAGGACGGTGACAGGGAAGTTCTTGTTTACCCACAATTACCATTGCTGTTGTTCCAGGGTGCGAGACCCGGCGGGAGGATGAGTATAGCGTCGTTCTAAACCAGTTTTAGAAGTGTACGTCTATATGACTCTGCCAGAGGGTTGTCGTAGTCAGTGGGAGCAGCGGAAGCATTGGTGGACATGTTGCTTATGTCTATTTATAGACTAGAGCAGATGTAGCGGAGATAGATCATCTATTTCTGACGTGACAGTCATGGGTTTGACTTCATCAGAATAGGGGATGGATCTGTTGAGAAGGTAGTAGGGTGTGATATCCTGGTATTTGGATGATATACACAGAGTAGGAAAAGAAACTCCTACACTACGATCGGTTATACTTTGGTCGTCACACAGTTGTTTCTCCACAAAGGAAATGGATTTTATATCAGACATACTGGTTACTAGATCTATGGTCTTAGATCTAGATTTGGGTGGTTTCCCAATCAGGGTACTTGACAGCATTCTAAGAGTATTTAGGATGGACGACTCCTGGCACGGTAGTGTACCTGCAGGTAATGGAGTCACCCTCTCCAAAGGTGTCTTACAGACTAAAGGGGAGAGGGACGGGCATGATTGGCAGATCACTTGCTCAGGCAATTGAGTCAATCGTGAGATGTCAAGTACCACACCAGATGTTGTTCTTGCACTAGATGCAATAAGTTGATATTAATTCAATCCTGGAGAAACAGTCGGAAGCAGTTTTAGAACATAAGTGGATGTTCTAGGGATATGATAACGACAGCCTCATTCAGGAGACAGTTATCATTCCAGGCTTCCAAGGTGACATGGACGACAAGAAGGTTGTCAGAGTTATAGTTTTCCTTCTGATGAGGGGCAGTATTTTGGACAGGTGGTCCAAGGCAATACTGAGGGAGGCATGGCGCGCAGGATACTGATTAAGTTCAGTTGACGATATAGTCTAAGAAGTTTGGATTTGGAGTTCATTTATGAGCTATGTCCCATCAGACATCCAGACACATTCTAAGACAGGTATTGCTCATTTCGGGAGATAGGTTTCTCCGCGAACTTGAGATATAGAGAGACATAGAAAGAAACAACAAGGCGGATCCACTCACTGAGGCTATTCCTCGACCGCAATAGTTTCGCAAACGAGCTTTGTGAGACTGACTAGTAGAGGAGTTGGATGTTCGGTATCACACGGGCTGTGAGTATGCGACATCGCAATAATTAGCCTTGAGTGCAAGTGGGAGATTGTTGGAGATAGTGCCCTCAGAGTCAATTATTAGGTCACAGGTACGTGATTGTAATGATTGAGGGAGGACCTATCCCGGTAGGACAGTCTTACTCGAGATGATAGTACGCTATCTGGTTTACCTTTATCATCGTGTACTGCTTTAGGTGACATGACACGTCGCTATTACACGTTGATAGAGCCCCTAGGATTCTTGCTTGACCACCAGCAGTATGAGGGCGATCATATAAGTGGGAGCTGGGGGTCTATAAGCTTATCCTTAAAAGGTCCCTAGTCGTGGGAGTTTCGAGACTGGGCATCGATACTCCATTAGTAGACTAGTGTATACAGTCGAGACCCCGACGAGGGGCGGTGGCCGGTCTCACAAGCCACTGGTGTCAGTTGGATCACCTAAGATGTATACAGGTGCTCATTGGGTTATGAGTACACCGGACAGGACTCGCCGGGAACATGCTAGTTGGTCATATACCAGACGTCAGATGGCAGTTCCCTGGTGACATGTGTGCAGGTTAGTTCATCGACCTGGGGATCGTCATTTGTCTCGTGTGAGTTCCCACTGTACTTTGATTACTACCCTACCACGGCTCAAAGGAGTCGTGCAAACAGGTTTTAGTTGGGTACAGTCCCGAGCCACATGGAGGCAGTGAGCGTATCTTCAGGGGTTCGTCTCTCCCGGTATTGGGGGTGAGGTCGTGCTGTGTCTAGGAGAGCCATTACACAAAGTCCTTGGCCAAGGCAAGGAGATTTACTGGTAGGTATTCCAGTAGTATCTCAGGGTGTTCTGGGCTACACTCCGACACGACTTGTACCGCTTTTGGGGGTCTGACTTTTACCAACCCCCTAGGCCCGCCATGCGATACTCATAGACGAACGGACCGGACTGCACGGATATTGTCACTGACAGGCTCAGTTGGGTGTCGGGGTGAGCTTCCTCATCGACGTCCCATTTGGTCAATAGCTGGTGGCCCGTCACGTATTGGCTTATACCTCTGACGTGCTAGTGGTTAAATCCACAGCCATAGTATTGACGAGTCTTTAGAGTCCACCACACTTTCAGTTACTCAGCTTTCGGGCGAAAGGTTGTAGAGGCCGTATGGAGATATGGCAAGGTCCGATCAGATACGTGCGGTATTGCACGGATCAGGATCGGACAGTCTGTACTATAGGCCGTATGGTTATATGGCAGGGTTCGATCAGATACGTGCGGTATTGCACGGATCAGGATCGAACAGATATTACTAGCCGGCTTTGGTATAAGCCGGATTCTAGTATAGTACAGTGGAGATTTTGTCTCATTGCATTTGTATTTCGGTCGAAATACAGATGCGGGTGTGTATGCACAGTATCGGGGTTTTCCCGTAATTTATTACGGGACCAGTTTTCTGGAGTTGCCAGTTTGCTTTCCGTTTCGGCCAATTTCCATTGTTCCGTTCATTGGCCGAAGTTTGGTGGAGGAGGGTTTATTTGCATTGTTGCAAATAGGCAATTGTGGAAGGGGGTCTTTGCATATTTCCTTGTATCATGATGGCTCACCTTACCTTGACCTTGCTTGACTTTTTGACTTCATCATGGTTGCACCTTACCTTGCTTTCTTGACTTTGGTTGTGATGATGGGAGAGGAGATGGTTGTTGAGTGTTGGACTTTACAAGCCATCATTTCTCTTTGCATTATTGTTCAAGCCACTCTCTCTCTCTCTCCAATCACACCAAAATGACAAGGGGCCGGCCATTCTTGAGGATGGGGGTTGATTGATTTTTGGTGTGGCATTTTTGGTTCTCTTCATTCTCCAAAAATCACACAAGAACCCTCTCCAAAAGTTCACTTCATTTTCCTCCACCACAAAGGCATCTCCATGAACCCCAAATGAGACTTCTTCTACTACGAATTCTACAACGAATCTTGGGCACGTCGAGTAGCCGGCTTCGTGCCCGAGTTGCCTCGGCATTGAGGTGGGAGCCCGTAAACAAAGTAGGCGATGTGGTGCACTTCCGGCGACGAGGAGGAGACGGGACTTTTCCGCAGGAGATCGGGAGCATGACGAGAAGACCGGAGGACTTGGATCGTCGGTATATCTCTATTCCCATTCTTGTAGATAGCTTAGACTAGTTAATGGTTCGATCCGGGTTATAGTGCGCGGTGGTGCCGGTTTGCTAAGTCCGCAAAATTTAAGTTATTCACCGCTTCCGCATTCCGGCGTCGGATTGACGGCCGGGGCGCCGCCGTGCACTTACAGTGCCTTCATTGGATACAACCCTCGAAGGAACTCCGTGCAATGCACAAACATAACAAAGAACAACTTAGCAAACTGAGTATAACCGGACAACAAGCATCCGAATGGAGTCACACCCTGACTAAACCTGGGTATAAACCACAAAGAATATTCATAAAGATCTGCTCCCATTCCCACTTCGGAACGGTTTAAGGTTGCAACTCTCCAGCTGGTCTCAGATACTCAACCAAAACACACAACAAGACAACGCCTTGAAACGAAATCTAAAACTTCTCTTTACATCCTTGCCCACCCGTAACTATCTCACAAGTCACGTCAAATGCTGGTGGAACTTGAATGAGTATAAACAGTTGACAGATGTGCCTGCTCTAGGATTTCACGTCTCTACCCAATAGTATCACGTACATAAACGCATCCCTAAACTCAGCACCCTTGTCACAAATCAAGGACTTCGAATCATTACCCAGCCGAGTATGCTCAAGTATTTCTGACGAATGAGCATCAGCGGGCAGTGTCTCGCGAAAGCGATTAAGGAAAAGTGGTTGGGCGCGGACATGAGTAAGCTGTCCCCTCAGTAGAGGCGAACTTAAGCTATACTCAACGATCGCACAAGAACTGTGAATCTGCAGAAGACTATCTCAACAATCAAAATCCACTGCAGGAAGATGTACATTAAGCTCTGGTAGTCCGTAAAAATCTGACACGACTCTCGAACAAGTAGTGTCTCCAAATCTCCAACGCAAGACCACCGCGGCCATCTCCAGATCGTGAGTGGAATATCCTGCTAGTACTTCCTCCAAATGTAGTGAAGCAAAAGCGATAACTTTATAGTGCCGCATCAGCGCAAAATCGAGCCCCACTCGCAAAACATCACAGTTACACAACAAAGTCGCCCGAAGCAGAAAGCAAAGAAAGAACTGATGCAGTTGTTAATCGAATCTTCAACTGCCGAAAACTCCGCACACATGCCTCAGTCCAAAGAAAGAAACCTCCACTCCGGTCAATTCAGTCGACTGTGCAGCACTACACTAACGATCCTGCACGAAACGGCTGTAGAAACCTGCTAAGCCCAAAATCTGCGGACCTTCTTCCTGCACACAAGTCTGGGCCTAAGTTGTATGGCCACGATCTCCCTCGGAACCTTACAAAACCGTCTCCCGTGACGACAAGACCTAGGAGTCAACACAAACAAGCCTGAAGGAACACTCCGAGAATCTAACAAACAGCTGGCACTCTCCCAGCATCTGCATAACAAATCTGTTGGAGATAGTGCCTTCAGAGTCAATTATTGGGTCACAGGTACGTGAGGACCTATCCCGGTAGGACAGTCTTACTCGAGATGATAGTATGCTATCTGGTTTACCTTTATCATCGTGTACTGCTTTAGGTGACCTGACAAGTCGCTATTACACGTTGATAGAGCCCCTAGGATTCTTGCTTGACCACCAGCAGTATGAGGGCGATCATATAAGTGGGAGCTGGGGTCTATAAGCGCATCCTTAAATGGTCCCTAGTCGTGGGAGTTTCGAGACAGGGCATCGATTCTCCAGAGTAGACTATTGTATACAGTCGAGACCCCGACGAGGGGCGGTGGCCGGTCTCACAAGCCACTAGTGTCAGTTGGTTCACCTAAGATGTATACAGGTGCTCATTGGGTTATGAGTACACCGGACAGGACTCGCCGGGAACATGCTAGTTGGTCATATACCAGACGTCAGATGGCAGTTCCCTGGTGACATGTGTACAGGTTAGTTCATCGACCTGGGGATCGTCATTTGTCTCGTGTGAGTTCCCACTGTACTTTGATTACTACCCTACCACGGCTCAAAGGAGTCGTGCAAACAGGTTTTAGTTGGGTACAGTCCCGAGCCACATGGAGGCAGTGAGCGCATCTTCAGGGGTTCGTCTCTCCCGGTATTGGGGGTGAGGTCGCGCTGTGTCTAGGAAAGCCATTACACGAAGCCCTCGGCCGAGGCAAGGAGATTTACTGGTAGGTATTCCAGTAGTATCTCAGGGTGTTCTGGGCTACACTCCGACACGACTTGTACCGCTTTTGGGGGTCTGACTTTTACCAACCCCCTAGGCCCGTCATGCGATACTCATAGACGAACGGACCGGACTGTACGGATATTGTCACTGACAGGCTCAGTAGGGTGTCAGGCTGAGTTCGCTCACAGACGTCCCTTTTAGTCATTACCTGGTAGCCCGTTACGTATTGGCTTATACCTCTGATGTGCTAGTGGTTAAATCCACAACCAAGGTGTTGACGAGTCTTTAGAGTCCCCCACATTCAGTTGCTCAAGTTTTCGGGCGAAAACTTGTAGAGGCCGTATGGAGATATGGCAAGGTCTGATCAGATATGTGCGGTATTGCACGGATCAGGATCGGACAGTTTGTACTATAGGCCGTATGGATATATGGCAGCGTTCGATCAGATACGTGCGGTATTGCACGGATCAGGATCGAACGGATAATACTAGCCGGCTTTGGCTTAAGCTGGATCCTAGTATAGTACAGCGTAGATTTTGTCTCATTGCATTTGTATTTCGGTCAGAATACAAATGCGGGTATGTATGCACAGTATCGGGGTTTTCCTGTAATTTATTACGGGACCAGTTTTCTGGAGTTACCAGTTTGCTTTCCGTTTTGGCCAATATCCTTTGTATCTTTCATTGGCCGAAGATTGGTGGAGGAGGGATTATTTGCATTTGTGCAAATAAGCAATTTGGAAGGGTGTTCTTTGCATTTTCTTGTATCATGATGGTCTCATGATGGAGGACCATTCCTTGACTTTCTAGAGTTCATGATTACTTGACTTTGTGAGCAATCATGGTTGTTGATGATGGTTGTATGAGTGTTGGTATTTCTTTGTGATCATTACTTCATATGATAACCTTTTCTCTCTTGTATTATGAGTGTGGTTCCATCATCTATACTCTCTCTCTCTCATTCTCTCCTCTCCAACCCAAGGAGGCCGGCCACTCCCCTCATGGGCTGTTCCAATTTTTGGTGGTGGGGTTCATCTCATTTGTCATGCAAAAATTCCCAAGTTCCTTCACAAAAGTATATACTTCATTTCCTCCACCAAAATGGCAACCTCCATGAACCCCAAAGTGAGACATGAGCACTACACATTCTACAGCAAATCTTGGGCACGTCGACTAGCCGGCTTCGTGCCCGAGTTGCCTCAGCATAGAGGTGGGAGCCCGTAAAAGATGTAGGCGATGTGGTGCACTTCCGGCGACGAGGTGGAGACAGGACATTCCCCGGGAGATCGGGACGACGACGAGAAGACCGGAGGACTTGGATCAGTCGGTATATCTCTCTTCCCCATCTTGTAGTTAGCTAGGACTAGTTAATGGTTCGATCCGGGTATTAGTGCGCGGTGGTGCCAGTTCATGAAAAAAAAAATTAAGTTAATCACCGCTTCCGCATTTTGGCCTCGGGATGGAGGCCGAGGCGCCGCCGTGCACTTACAGTGGTATCAGAGCCTCGCCGTTAACCTAGTCTAGCTTTGTTTGATATGTTTACATTTTCGATCGACCAAAATTCCAAAATCCGCGTTTTGTTCACATCAGTTTTCTGTTGAAATTCTTTGAAGTCCAAAAATTTTTCAGGTTGTAGAAAAGTGATGTTCTAGGAGAAATAAGAGTTCTGTGAAAATTCGATGCACTAACTCCACTACAGGAGCGCGGAACCGCGGCCAAACACCCCTTTGGGCCGCGGTTCCGCCGCACTATTTTGGGGTCGCTGCATCAAATTTCTGTAGTATCTTTTTGGGCTGAAAATAGGGGTTTTGGAATAATAACATTGGGCCCAGAATTTCTTGATCTGCTACAGTAATGCTTGGGGGCCCACTTGTTAAAATTTGATCGATCGGATATTTTAAACACATTATTTCACAGTATTTACATTATATCTGCGACCGTGGATGTCACTCGATCGGTAAATCCAGTCTAACTGCTATAGCCCGGTTAGACGGATTTGCGAACGTGACTTTCACGTTGATGTTCTATGTATTGCTGTGATGTTGCGGATCGGTCGTAGGGGATAGCCTGGATGCAATGCTAGTACAGTGTTTTGTTGTATTATGTACATTTGATATTGCGGGACGAGCATCCGACATGTGGACAGCCGTCACTGCCCGTTTGTATTATTATTTTGGGGCACGACCAGGTTGCGGTCGATGTACCCGTTGTATGTATATTTTACTTTCTGTATTAGGATTACCCCGCGGAGGGGTGCACGGGTAGCCGGGTTCTAGAGGGCAACGAGCCCGCATCTCATGGCATTGAGACGGAGGGGGCTTCACTCTAGGATTGGCGGACTATTCGCCGCACTCGTAGGGGGTACAGGTTGACCCAGGAGGGGTGCCCAAGTTGCCGGATTCCGTGAAGTGCTGGGTGGTCTATTCACGGTGCTGAAGGGGGCTGCCTCGCTTCAGGTTTTGGCGGGTAACTTGCCGCGCCCGTAGGGGTCTAGGATTTCATTGCACAGGCTATCCACACACCCAGGGGAACGTCGGGTTTCAGTAGTGGCTCTGTGAAACCCGGGGATCCCAGATATCTGTATTGTTCTGTGATGCTGTACATTTCTGTGATGTTGCATTTCTTTCACGCCTTGAGCGAAATATAATATATTGGTATATATATTAGTAGATGTTGTATATGTTTTGCATCCGCGCTAGTCCAGTCCCCGCTCTGTCGTTAGTTAGCTAACCTAACAGGTAATGACGGGACCCAATGGCGAATGCGGATGGCATATACGTACGTCAGTATATTTTCGTTCTTTGTGGTGTGATCAATTGATGGGACTGCGTTGATTCGGATCAATGCAAGTTAAAAACAAACCTAATCTGATGTTGTTGGAACAACTTTTCAAAAGCTGTTATTGCAAGGACGTTCACTTTTGTTTTGCATCGTGGTATTCAGTTGGAATATCCTGCTCCTCAGTCGACGAGGCAAGGGCCGAGATCCCTTCACCGGGAGTGACCCCTTGGACAAAAGTTTGCGTCAGGGCAATAACTTTACTATAGCCGATTACTTTTTCTTTGCACCATGGTATTCAGTTGGAATATCCCGCACCTCATTCTACGGGGAAAGAGCCGAGATCCCTTCACCGGGAGTGACCTCTTTAGCAACGGTTTTCGTCACTATATTTTTAAAAGCTATCCGTTCCTTCAACGATATCAAGTTCATTACGTTAAAGGTTTTCGCCAGAAACCATTCGTAGCCCTCCGTCGTTTCAGACGGATAGCACGTAGTATTCATGCTATGTTTGTTGACCTTCGTCAAGGCATAGTGTATGGTAGCTGCTTGTTACCTTTCTGCTGCATAGATAGATGCGTTGGTTTGGGACAGTCGTATAGCCTTGTTGACCTTCGTCAAGGGCTTGTACGGGTGGGTTCAAATTAACCTGGACAATGACGGGTGGAACTTGACATGTGACTTATGATTTGTTGACCTTCGTCAAGGTCATAAGAGCATGGGGCAGAAATCACATCGGGAGTTTCAAAAGAACTGAAACTTGCCAGATATGCGCATACCTTCTGGAGTGTGATACCGTGAGCGGATTCCGTCACGTTATCATGCGATGATAGTTGGATCCCGATTCCCACTGATGAGTTGGTTTACTCCTCGGGTGATCCCGACTAATTTTTCTTTCAGGTTTGGAGGAGAATTTGACGGTACAGTGGGAGGTTTCCAGATTAGATAAATTAGTAACTATTCTGATCTAGGATAGAGTGCACGCTGAGTGTTTCTTTTCTCTCTCTCTTTGGCAGCGACCATTGACCCGACCCTAAGATTATGACTCAGTGACCAAGTTGACCGAACCTTCTTTAACACTGGCTTTAGGATTGTCAGAGTTGCAAACCTCATTGCCACTCCTACTTTTACCCTTTTCTCCAGGACACCCCGTATTACTACGAACGTCCACTTCCATTGGACAAAACCATCGTATGGTTAGATACGAACTCGAAGGAATTTATTCGAGGATGGTTTCCGGTTCTGGAGAAAACGAATAGGACTATTCAGTTGTCTTTTCCTTTTACCTTCTCTCAGGTTACGAGTACTCCTTGGTTTAGGAGACAGTACACCTATTACGCAAATTGGATAGTCTTCTTCCAAACCATAGGCAGGTGCCGACCGGTAGGGAATGAAGAAAACCAATTAGCCTAACGATGGTGTGCAGAAGGTATTAAGTTAAGACAAAGCAAGAGATTAGTAAGAGGGCAAAGTAAACTGCGACTGATATTCACGACCAAACCAAGTATTTCTTCGCCAATCCTAAATCACATTTGTATTTCTCCAGGACACTCCGTATCACTACGAAGATCCACAGTTTATTGGATACTCCATCGTATGTTTATATACGAACTCGAAAGGAACTTGTTCCAGTTCGGGGATGGATTCTGGTCCAGGAGAAATAGGAATAAGGTTTATTCGGTTGTCTTTTATCTTCACCTTCTCTCACATTGCGAGTGCTCCTAGGATTAGGACAGTACACCCATTATGCTTATTGGATAGTCTTCTTCCAAACCATAGGCTGGTGCCAAACGGTAGGGAAGGAAGAAAACCATTTGGCCTAAAGGGGTGTGCAGAAGGTAATGACTAAAGACATAAAAAAGGGATTTGGAGAGGTGGCAAATAATTATACGGTTACAGTCGTGAATCTGGAAGAGGCATTACTAGGAATACCAGGATACCCTATCGAAACATTTCAATTTTTCAGTTTCACTGTGTACTGTTAAAGGAAAACTGATTTCCCAATTAGTCCTTACTCCAGGGTATGTATTTACCAGGTATGATTCTCACATATGTATGGTTTTACAGATGATGAGTGAGAGTAAGTTATTGGGAATTGGGTGATCATCCTCATTATATCGGGATTCGTTGTAATCAGTGATATTTGAGGAAGTCACCTGGGTTGTTTGCCGGACGGTAAATGTTTGGTTTTGAATATCCGTTGTTATGCACCAATTTCAAATTGATATATCTGTACGTCTATTTTCATAGAGTGAGATATACCTTTTTGAAATTATGTCTGTGACATTTACCTATATCAGTGGATGGTTAGGTAAGGAGCATTAAACAGCGGTGTCATTCTTCTTAACCATAAGTACAGTTTTCAACCTACGACACACAGTGAATGAGTTATCAGACTCAAGGGACTTATACAGAGTATTGTATGTTGTCCAGGGTCCATCAGGACAGAGGGGTTGGTCCTCGTACTATATTCGGTTTACTTATGACTTCTCTAGTTTTTAGACAGGTGTTTCGTGGAAACACAGGGTCCGAATTTTGAGAAGTTATAGGTATTTGAATAAAGTAGAGAACCAGGTATTGTAAGTATCGGGATTCTTCAAAGTGATCGAAGATGTAGATACTTGTGTATGGTATTCAGTTGATAGTAATGATTAAGAGAACTTGCTTCTCTTTCAGGTTACTCATAATTGAAAGTATTCCTAAGTTGAGTAACGCTGATCGGCCTTCTTCCATTTAGGGAATATGCACTGGGGACAGCTGCATGATTTGAATCTGGTTCAATTAAATCAGTGCCTCTGTTTCTATATTGGATATAGAACAGTTCATATCTTAACGATGTTAAGGTACGGGGAGGTGTCCGGTTTATGCTTAAAACCAGACACTGGACAACTCAAGGCACGTTTCTGTAATGGCTGTTTGTGGGTTGACCCAGGCTATGACGCGGGTTGACTTTCTACCATCTGGAAGATCAATAGCGATATTGTTCTTGACTCTCCACAGTTTTAAATTAAAAAATGGATTTTTTTCAGAAAAACAGTAGTGGGAGTATGGTAGAACTGGAAGTGATTCCAGAACCACAAACGATTACTGAAGATTTGATAAGGAACCTAAAGATTCAATCTGGATTGACATTCCATTGGCCACTCCGCAGATAAGGTGGGTAACTTCAGGCACCCGAGAGGTACTACGGTAGCCTCAAGGACGGTGACAGGGAAGCTCTTATTTACCCAGGTTTGCCATTGCTGTTGTTCCAGACTGTGAGACCCGGCAGGAGGATGAGTATAGCGTCGTTCTAAACTAGTTTTAGAAGTGTACGTCTATATGACTCTGCCAGAGGGTTGACGTAGTCAGTGGGAGCAGCGGAAGCATTGGTGGACAGGTAGCTTATGTCTATTTATAGACTAAAGCAGATGTAGCGGAGATAGATCATCTATTTCTGACGTGACAGTCATGGGTTTGACTTCATCAGAATGGGGGATGGATCCGTTGAGAAGGTAGTAGGGTGTGATATCCTGGTATTTGGATGACATACACAGAGTAGGAAAAGAAACTCCTATACTACGATCAGTTATACTTTGGTCGTCACACAGTGATTTCTCCACATGGGACTTGGACATTATATCAGACGTACTGGTTACTAGATCTATGGTTTTAGATCTAGATTTGGGTAGTCTCCCAATCTGAGTACTTAGACAGCATTCTAAGGGTATTTAGAATGGACGACTCCATGCACGGTAGTGTACCTGCAGAAGATGGAGTCACCCTCTCTAAAGATGTCTTACAGACTAAAGGGGAGAGGGATGTGCATGATTGGCAGATCACTTGCTTAGGCAATTGAGTCAATCATGAGATGTCAAGTACCACACCAGATATTGTTCTTGCACTAGATGCAATAAGTTGATATTGATCCAATCCTGGAGAAGCAGTCGGAAGCAGTTTTAGAACATAAGTGGATGTTCTAGGGATATGATAACGACAGCCTCATTCGGGAGACAGTTATCATTCCAGGCTTCCAATGTGACCTGGACGATAAGGAGGTTGTCAGAGTTATAGTTTTTCCTTCTGACGAGGGGCAGTATTTTGGACAGGTGATCCAAGGCAATACTGAGGGAGGCATGGCGCAGGATACTGATTAAGTTCAGTTGACGATACAGTCTAAGAAGTTTGGATTTAGAGTTCATTTATGAGCTAGGTCCCATCAGACATCCAGACACATTCTAAGACAGGTATTGCTCATTTCGGGAGATGGGTTTCTCCGCGAACTTGAGATATAGAGAGACATAGAAAGAAACATCAAGGCGGATCCACTCACTGAGGCTATTCCTCGAACGCAATAGTTTCGCAAACGAGCTTTGTGAGACTGACTAGTAGAGGAGTTGGGTGTTCGGTATCACACGGGCTGTGAGTATGCGACATCGCAATAATTAGCCTTGAGTGCAAGTGGGAGATTTTTGGAGATAGTGCCCTCGGAGTCAATTATTGGGTCACAAGTACGTGATTGCAATGATTGAGGGAGGACCTATCCCGGTAGGACAGTCTTACTCGAGATGATAGTATGCTATTTGGTTTACCTTTATCATCGTGTACTGCTTTAGGTGACCTGACAAGTCGCTATTATACGTTGATAGAGCCCCTAGGATTCTTGCTTGACCACCAGCAGTATGAGGGCCATCATATAAGTGGGAGCTGGGGTCTATAAGCGCATCCTTAAATGGTCCCTAGTCATGGGAGTTTCGAGACAGGGCATCGATTCTCCAGAGTAGACTAGTGTATACAGTCGAGACCCCGACGAGGGGCGGTGGCCGGTCTCACAAGCCACTGGTGTCAGTTGGTTCACCTAAGATGTATACAGGTGCTCATTGGGTTATGAGTACACCGGACAGGACTCGCCGGGAACATGCTAGTTGGTCATATACCAGACGTCAGATGGCAGTTCCCTGGTGACATGTGTACAGGTTAGTTCATCGACCGGGGATCGTCATTTGTCTCGTGTGAGTTCCCACTGTACTTTGATTACTACCCTACCACGGCTCAAAGGAGTCATGCAAACAGGTTTTAGTTGGGTACAGTCCCGAGCCACATGGAGGCAGTGAGCGCATCTTCAGGGGTTCGTCTCTCCCGGTATTGGGGGTGAGGTCGCGCTGTGTCTAGGAGAGCCATTACACGAAGCCCTTGGCCGAGGCAAGGAGATTTACTGGTAGGTATTCCAGTAGTAACTCAGGGTGTTCTGGGCTACACTCCGACACGACTTGTACCGCTTTTGGGGGTCTGACTTTTACCAACCCCCTAGGCCCGCCATGCGATGCTCATAGACGAACGGACCGGACTGTACGGATATTGTCACTGACAGGCTCAGTAGGGTGTCAGGCTGAGTTCGCTCACAGACGTCCCTTTTAGTCATTACCTGGTAGCCCGTTACGTATTGGCTTATACCTCTGACGTGCTAGTGGTTAAATCCACAACCAAGGTGTTGACGAGTCTTTAGAGTCCCCCACATTCAGTTGCTCAAGTTTTCGGGTGAAAAGTTGTAGAGGCCGTATGGAGATATGGCAAGGTCCGATCAGATATGTGCGGTATTGCACGGATTAGGATCGGACAGTTTGTACTATAGGCCGTATGGATATATGGCAGCATTCGATCAGATACGTGCGGTATTGCACGGATCAGGATCGAACGGATAATACTAGCCGGCTTTGGCTTAAGCTGGATCCTAGTATAGTACAGTGTAGATTTTGTCTCATTGCATTTGTATTTCGGTCGGAATACAAATGCGGGTGTGTATGCACAGTATCGGGGTTTTCCTGTAATTTATTACGGGACCAGTTTTCTGTAGTTGCCAGTTTGCTTTCCGTTTCGGCCAATATCCTTTGTATCTTTCATTGGCCGAAGATTGGTGGAGGAGGGCTTATTTGCATTTGTGCAAATAAGCAATTTGGAAGGGTGTTCTTTGCATTTTCTTGTATCATGATGGTCTCATGATGGAGGACCATTCCTTGACTTTCTAGAGTTCATGATTACTTGACTTTGTGAGCAATCATGGTTGTTGATGATGGTTGTATGAGTGTTGGTGTTTCTTTGTGATCATTACTTCATATGATAACCTTTTCTCTCTTGTATTATGAGTGTGGTTCCATCATCTATACTCTCTCTCTCTCATTCTCTCCTCTCCCACCCAAGGAGGCCGGCCACTCCCCTCATGTGCTGTTCCAATTTTTGGTGGTGGGGTTCATCTCATTTGTCATGCAAAAATTCCCAAGTTCCTTCACAAAAGTATATACTTCATTTCCTCCACCAAAATGGCAACCTCCATGAACCCCAAAGTGAGACATGAGCACTACACATTCTACAGCAAATCTTGGGCACGTTGACTAGCCAGCTTCGTGCCCGAGTTGCCTCGGCATAGAGGTGGGAGCCCGTAAAAGATGTAGGCGATGTGGTGCACTTCCGGCGACGAGGTGGAGACAGGACATTCCGCGGGAGATCGGGACGACGACGAGAAGACCGGAGGACTTGGATCAGTCGGTATATCTCTCTTCCCCATCTTGTAGTTAGCAAGGACTAGTTAATGGTTCGATCCGGGTATTAGTGCGCGGTGGTGCCAGTTCATGAAAAAAAAAATTAAGTTAATCACCGCTTCCGCATTTTGGCCTCGGGATAGAGGCCGAGGCGCCGCCGTGCACTTACAAAATCCTCAAGTGCTACTCCTGTCCCTCAAGACACATTAAAATAGACCAGAATGTCGTGAATAACACAACAATAACTGGTCGAGGAACGGCCTGAAGAAATCCGGTTCATCATATCTACGAATGCTGCTAGGGCATTGGTGAGTCCGATGACACCACCAAAACACACAAAGCCTGTAGCACGCACAAGGCAGTCTTCGGAATGTTATCACTCCGAACCCGCAACAATGATGACCTGATCCCGAACAAACTTAGAAAATGTCTCGTACTCTGGAGCCGATCGAAGAAATCGTCAATGCGAGGTAAAGGATGCATATCCGCACCGTAAGCCGGTTCAATTGGCGATCCATCAATACAGAACCTAAACTGTCGTCTTCCTCCTTGACGAACAGAAATAGGAGCTCCCCAATGCGAAACGCTCAGACGCACAATCCCCCCAACTAACAACTCTGCAGCTGATTCTTAAGCTCCGCCAGCTCATCTGGAACAACGTCGAAAAACTCTCGTATGATAAGAACCCGGTCCAAGAAACCCACTGTGGCTCCGGTATCACGAATGAATGCCAAGAATCCTCGACATCCTCTCCTCAAAAGCCGACTAGCGAAAAAGGCTGAATTCGAGCTGTGAGAGGCGGCACCACTGCCCCCCTGCACAACAAGAACTAACTTGCCGGGAAAAAACACCTGACTGTTTCCTCACGGTAGTCCACAGACGCCAAGCACGTAACTAACCATTCCATGCCCAGGAGAACGTCAAATCGAACATCTCTAGAAGGATCAAGTGACGGATGAATCTCCTAACCGATTGGCATACGACTGAAATACTTGTTGGGGTCTCGATCCGTATACACTAGTCTACTCATAGAGGATCGATGCCCAGTCTCGAAACTCCCACGACTAGGGACACTTTAAGTATGTGCGTATAGACTACCCAACTCTCACGTATATGATCACCATCATACTGCTGGTAGTCAAGCAAGAATCCTAAGGGCTCTATCAACGTGTAATACTGATCTGTAATGTCACCTAAAGCATGTACACAATGATAAAGACAAACCAGATAGCATACTATCATCTCGAGTAAGACTGTCCTCCCAGTATAGGTCCTCCCTCAATCATTGCAATCACGTGCCTGCGATCCAATAATTGACTTTGAGGGCACTATATACAACAATCTCCCACTTGCAATTAAGGCTAATTATTGCGATGCCGCATACTCACAGCCCGTGTGATACCGAACACCCAACTTCTCTACTGATCAGTCTCACAAAGCTCGTTTGTGAAACTATTGCGTTCGAGAAATAGCCTCAGTGAGTGGATCCGCCCTGATGTTTCTTTCTATGTCTCTCTTAATCTCAAGTTCGTGGAGAAAGCCATCTCCTGTTTTGAGTAATACCTGTCTTAGAATATGTCTGGATATCTGATGGGACCCAGTTCACAAATGAAATCCAATTCCAAACTTCTTAGACTGTATCATCAACTGAACTTAATCAGTATCCTGCGTCATGCCTCCCTCAGTATCCACTTGGACCACCTGTCCAAAATACTGCCCCTCGTCAGAGGGAAAACTATAACTCTGACAGTCACTCTGTCATCCAGGTCACCTTGGAAGCCTGGAATGATAACCGTCTCCCGAAGGAGGCCGCCGTTATCAAATCCTTAGAACATCAACTTATGCTCTAAAACTACTTTCGAATGTTTCTCCATGATTGGATTAATATCAACTTATTGCAGCTAGTGCAAAAACAACATCTGGTGTGGTACTTGATATCTCATGATCAACTCAATTGCCTAAGCAAGTGATATGCCAATCATGCACATCCCTCTCCCCTTTAGTCTGTTAGACACCTTTAGAGAGGGTGACTCCATCACCTGCAGATACACCACCATGCCCGAAGTCGTCCTTTCTAAAACACCTTTAGAATATCGTCTAAGTACCCAGATTGGGAAACTATCCAAATCTAGATCTAAAACCATAGATCTAGTAACCAAAATCCCTGATATTCTATCCATATCCTATATGGAGAAACCACTGTGTGACAACCACAGTATAACCGATCGTAGTATAGGAATTTCACTTCCTACTATGTGTATGTCATCCAAATACCAGGACATCACACCCTACTACTTTCTTAACAGATCCATCCCCTATTCTGATGAAGTCAAAGGCCATGACTGTCACATCAAAAATAGATGATCTATATCCGCTATATCTGCTTTAGTCTATAAATAGACATAAGCTACTTGTCCACTATGCTTCCGCTGCTCCCACTAACTACAACAACCCTCTGGCAGAGTCATATACACGTGCACTTCTAAAGCTAGTTTAGAACGACACTATACGCATCCTCCTGCCGGGTCTCATAGTCTAGAACAACAGTAATGGAAAGTCTGGGTAAACAAGAACCTCCATGTCACCGTCCTTGAGGATACCGGAGCACCTCTCGGGCGCCTGAGGTTACCCACCATATCTGCGGAGTGGCTAATGGAATGTCAAACCTGATTGAATCTTTAGGTCCTATTAAATTTTCAGTAATCGTTTGCGGTTCTGGAATCACTTCTAGTTCTACCGTACTCCCACTACTGTTTTCTGAAAAAAAAATCCATTTTATTAAAACTGTGGCGAGTCAAGAACAATATCACTATTGATCTCCAAGATGGTAGAAAATTACCCCTCGTCATAGCCCGGGATAACCCACAAACTGCCATTACAGAAACGTGCCTTGAGTTATCCATAGTCTGGTTTTAAGCATAAGCCGGACAACTCCATATACCTTAACATCGTTAAGATATGAGCCATTCTATATACAATATAGAAACAAAGGCACTGATTTAATTGGAACCAGATTCAAATCATGCAACTGTCTCCAATGCATGTCAACTTAATAGAGAGAGGCCGATCAGCATTACCCAACTTAGGAGTGCATCCAGATATGAGTAACCTGAAAGAGAAACAAGTTTTGCAAAACCATTACTATCAACTGAATACCATACACAAGTATCTACATCCTCGATCATCTTAAAGAATCTTGATACTTGCAACACGTGGTTCTCTACTTTACTCTTATACTTATAACTTCTTAAAACTTGGACCTTGTATTTCTACGAAACACATGTCTAAAAACTAGAGAAGTCACAAGTAAACATAATATAGTCCGAGTACCAACCCCTCTGTCCTAATGGACACTGGACAACATACAATTCTTTGTATAAGTCCCCTGAGTTTAATAACTCAAACTCTGTGCGTTGTAGGTTGAAAACTGTACTATGTTTATGAAGAATTGCACCGCTGTTGAATGCTCCTTACCTAACCATCAAGTGATATAGGTAAATGTCATGGACATAATTTCAAAAAGTTATATCTCACTTTATTAAAATAAACGTACAGCTATATCAATTTGAAATTGGTGCATAAAAATGGATATTCAAAACCAAATATTTGCCATCCGGCAAAAACCCAGGCAATTTCCTCAAATATCACCAATTACAACGAATCCGGATATGATGAGGATGATCACCTAATTCCCAATAACTTACTCCCACTCAATATCTGTAAAACCATACAGATGTGAGAATCAAACCTGGTAAATACATACCCTGGAGCAAGGTCTAATTGGGAAATCAGTTTTCTTTTAACAACACACAGTGAAACTGAAACATAAAAATATTTTGAAGGGGTATCCGGGTATTCCAAGTAATGCCTCTTCCATTATCAGATTCATGACTGTAACCATATATTTCTTTGTCATCTCTCCAAATCCCTTTATTTGTCTTTACTCATTAACTTCTGTACACCCCCTTAGGCTAAATGGTTTTCTTCCTTCCCTACCGTTCGGCACCAGCCTATGGTTTGGAAGAAGACTATCCAATAAGCGTAATAGGTGTACTCTCTGTAAGTCCACGTTACCTCTCCCGGTACTTATGGGCTTGCGGAAATGATGAAAAACGATTTTTCAAGAGGTGGTAACATGGACTCAAAATACGGATCTTTGTTAAACAACTATCTAACAATCCTAACAAGAGTTTTACCTAATCGGTTAGGTGGTTATACCATAACTTGAACTCCTTCGTCTTCAACTCCTTGCGGTGGTCGGATCGGCCTCACCTCATCGTCTCCTTACGCCGAAGATGGATCCACCTGAAAGCTTCTACCTTTTGGCTTCACTTCAAACTAGAAGAAACTAGAACACTTGGTTTGCTAAACCTTGTGAACTAGGATGAGTAGAGAAGTGTGTTGGGTTTTATCTCTATGGTTCTTGCTTCTCAACACATGAAACAAGTGAACCATAGACTAGAGAGAGAGCAAGAGGAAGAGGGAGAGCTCAAGCAAGAGAGAGAAAGGAAATGAGAAAATGAGCAAGTCTTTTGCCATCCAAGCTCTCATAATCCAAAATCATGATAACTCATAATAGTAATTGAGTATTATGTGATGGTTCAAGTCAAAATGGCCATATCATTTCATGCACTCATTTTGCAAAAAGAAACAAGCAAGCAAAAGTCTTTGCCATGAAATGATAGCCATTGTAATCATGGTGGTCAACTAGTCCAACCTAGTCAACCGGTCAACAAAGTCAACAAGTCAACAAAGTCAACCCTTCATCTCAACCATGACACAATAATACTTAATTAATATTATCATTAATCATATTTCTTATTCTCATTAGGGTTTAGCAAAAGTCAATAGTCAACAGTCAACAACCCCAATGAGAATCCTCTGCCTCTGTCTCTCTGTCAACTGTGTATACACACCCGCATCCGCGTTCCGAGGAACACGAATACAAACGAGATAAAACCAATCCCAAAATGTACACTGGGATCTGGCTTAAACCAAAGCCCGCTAGTGTTAACTGCCCGGACACTAAACGTGCACAAGTGCACGGATGTGACCGAACCCTGTCGCAAAACCATGCGACCTCTACTCTTTTGCCTAAAGGCGAATAGCTTTCTGTGTGGGACTCTAAAGACTCGACACTACGCTGGCAGTGGGTTTAACTACAGACCGCAAGCGGCACTAGCTGTGCGTAACGGTCCCCAGGTAGATGCCGACAAGAAGACGGACGAGGTGAAACCCATCTGAACTCCTACTGAGCCTGAATGTGACAATCTGCGTACAGTCCGGTCTGTTCTTCTGAGAACATCGCATGGAGGGCCTAGGGGGCGGTAAACGTCAGTCCCCTAATAGCGGTACAAGTCATGTTGAAGTGTATCCCAGAACACCATGAGATAACACTGGAAACCTACCAGTATATCTCGCTTGCCCTGGCCAGGGACTTTGTGTAATGGCTCTCCTAGACACAGCGCGATATCAACCCCCAATACCGGGAGAGACGAATCCTATCTAACCATCACTGCCTCCAAGTGCTTCGGGACTGCACCCAACTACTACCTGTTTGCACGACTCCTTTGAGCCGTGGTAAGCTAGTAATCTAAGTACAGTGGGAACACACTCGAGGCGAAGTGACAGTGTCAAGTCAGCGGACTAAGCTGTACTCATGTCACCTGGGAACTGATAACTGACGATAGGTATAGTACCAACCATCAGTTCCCGACGAGTCCTGTCCAGTGTACTCGTAACCTAACGAGCACCCGCATACTATCTCAAGTACGACGTACTGACGGCTGTGGGACAGACCGTCTCCCACACTGGGATGAGAAGCGCATACGCTAGTCTACTCCGGAGTATCGATACCCTGTCTCGATAGTCCTACGACTAGGGACCTGCATAAGGATGTGCTTGTGGATTACCCAGCCCCCACTAGTGTGACTGCCATCACAACGCTGGTAATCAAGCAAAGATCCTAAGGGCTCCACTAATGTGTATAAGTGATATACTAAAATAAACACATGTACACATTAAAGCAGAAACAAACCAAGAAGTATACTACTATATTGAGCAAGATTGTCTATACAAGGTGAATATCCCAAGCTTCCATTAAGTAATATACAAACTAGTATGATACAATAATGGCCTCTAGGGCATATACACTAACAATCTCCCACTTGCACTAAGGCCATGTACTGGCGTATCGAAGACCTATCATCTCGATCAGCCGCTCGAACTGAGTCTGGGATAAGGCCTTTGTGAATGGATCAGCAGTGTTATCTTCCATAGCAACTCTCCGAACCTCGATCTCCTAGCGACCCACGATCTCCCTGATCAGGTGATACCGCCTCAAGATGTGTCTGGATCTCTGATGGGACCTGGGTTCCTTCGCTAAAGCTATAGCCCCGTTGTTGTCGCAATACAGAGGTATTAGATCAACAATCGACGGAACCACCTGAAGTTCTGTGAAGAACTTCCTTATCCATACGGCTTCTTTTGCGGCATCTACAGTAGCGATATATTCCGCTTCCATCGTCGAGTCAGCAACGGTTTCCTGTTTGGAACTCTTCCAACACACCGCCCCTCCATTGAGGGTAAAGACATAACCCGACATGGACTTGGAATCATCCTTGTCACTCTGGAAGCTTGAGTCACCAAAGGCCTCGATCTGGAGGTCTTTTCCGCCATACACCAAGAACATCTCCTTAGTCCTTCTCAGGTACTTGAGAATGTTCTTTACCTCTATCCAGTGCTTCTCCCCAGGGTTTGACTGATACCGGCTTACCACACTCAGTGCATAAGCTACATCTGGTCTAGTACACAACATCGCATACATTATAGAGCCTACCGCTGAAGCGTAGGGTATAATAGACAAGCGATCCCTTTCCAAATCAGCCTTGGGAGACATCTCTTTGGAGAGGGTGATTCCGTGACAAGCCGGTAGATTACCGCGCTTGGAATCTTCCATACTGAATCTTTTCAGTATGGTGTCGATGTACCTGGACTGTGAAAGTCCTAATATGCTCTTGGATCTGTCACGAATGATCCGGATCCCCAGAATGTACGAGGCATCACCCAGGTCTTTCATGGAGAACCTGTGCGACAAGAACCCCTTGACAGATTGTAGCATAAGAATGTCATTTCCTATCAAAAGAATGTCATCCACGTACAAAACGAGGAATATGACAGTTCTTGCTACAAATCTACTATAGATGCATGGTTCATCTGGATTTTTGATAAAGCCAAATTCTTTGACCGTCTCATAAAAACAGATGTTCCAACTCCGCGATGCCTGATTTAGTCCATAGATGGACTTAAGCAACTTGCACACCTTTCCGTTGCTCCCACTCTGAATGAAACCCTCTGGCTGGTCCATATAGACACACTCCTCTAAATTTCCATTCAGAAAAGCGGTCTTTACGTCCATCTGCCAAATCTCATAATCGTGGAAGGCGGCAATGGCAAGAAGGATCCGAATGGATTTCAGCATAGCCACTGGAGAAAAGGTTTCGTCATAGTCCAAACCAGGTCTTTGACGAAAACCCTTTGCAACAAGTCTAGCCTTATAGGTCTCAACCTGTCCATCTACACCAATCTTCCTTTTGAAGATCCACTTGCATCCTACGGGTTTTACCCCATCTGGAGAACCGTCCAACGTCCATACTTTGTTGGTGTACATGGACTCCATTTCGGTCCGCATTGCATCTAGCCATTTTACCGAGTCAACGCTCTGAATGGCCTGCTGGAAGCTAGTCAGCTTATCACTATCAATGATGCAATCCTCTCTATCCCCGTCTATGAGAAAACCGTAGTATCTCTCGGGCGGATGGGACTGCCTACTACTCCTGCGGAGCGACGTAGGAATGTCATGTTCTTTTGAACCCTCTGGTTCTACTAAGCTTTCAGTAATAGTCTGTGGTTCTGGAATTTCTTCCAGTTCTATTTCGTTCCCACTACTTTCTTTTTATAAGAACTTGTGTTCCAGAAAATGGGCATTACAAGAAACAATGATATTTTGTTCCTCTGCGTAATAGAAGAGATACCCCCTAGAGTTCTTTGGGTATCCCACAAACTTGCACAGTACTAAGGGTGCCTCGATTTTGTCCGCATGCTGCTTTTTGACAAAAGCCGGACATCCCCAGATCTTCAGATATTGAAGATAGGGTTTCTTCCCACTCCATATCTCATATGGTGTGGTAGGCACAGTCTTAGTTGGAACTCGGTTCAAAAGGTATGCAGCTGATTCTAGCGCATATCCCCAGAATGATCGCGGTAACTCAGCATTACTCATCATGGAGCATACCATATCCAATAGGGTCCGGTTCCGTCTCTCCATTACACCGTTATGTTGCGGAGTGTATGGAGGAGTAAGCTGAGAGAGAATTCCATTCTCTTTTAAGTAATCCAGGAACTCGGCACTTAAGTATTGGCCACCTCGATCAGATCTTAGTGTCTTGATACTTTTGCCTGTTTGTTTTTCTACTTCATTCTTATATTCCTAGAATTTTCCAAAGGCTTCGGATTTATGTTTCATTAAGAAGACATATCCGTACCTTGAAAAGTCATCCGTACAAGTAATGAAGTAAGAATAACCGCTTCGCTCATGTGTAGACATTGGACCGCACACGTCGCTGTGTACGAGTCCCAAGAGCTCGCTCGCTCTTACTCCGTGTCCAGTGAACGGAGTCTTTGTCATCTTTCCTTTGAGACAGGATTGACAAGTGGCATACGATTGATATTCGAACGGATCCAAATATCCTTCTGTATGTAACTTCGTCAACCTTCTCTCATTGATGTGACCCAGTCTACAATGCCATAAGAAAGCCTGGTTTGTTTCCAGAGACTTTCTTTTGTGTGTATTCTGGACATTGAAAATCTGTGGTTGGTTTAATACGTATATACCATTGCTTAATGTACCTGACCCAATCAGAACTTGATTAAGGTGAATGTTCACAACATTGCTTACAAATGCAAATTCATAACCTTCTTTAGATAATAAAGATACATAAATGATATTACAAGTTGCATTGGGTACAAAATAGCAATTACGCAAAACCAAAACGTGTCCATATGACAACCCCAGGTGATAGTCCCCCATGGACTCAGCATCCATGCCAGCTCCATTTGCAACTCTGAGGGTCATATCACCTGCCTTTAAAACCCTACGCCTTCTCAGTGCCTGTAAAGAATTACAGATATGAGATCCTGATCCGGTATCCAATCCCAAGATGTAGAGTTTATTGATAGACAGTTTTTAATAACATACACACCTGAAGCTGAAGCCGCAACTTGTTTCAGATCCTAGGTTCGGGCCTTCCAAGCCCTGCAATCCTTTTTCCAGTGTCCACTCTTATGACAGTAAAAGCATTCTTCCTTTCCCACAAGCTTTCCCGCTACCTTTGTTACTTTTGTCTTTCCCTTCGTATCCACTTTACTAACACCGCCCCTTGGTTTGGCGGAGGCTTTCTTCTTCTTTCCCTTGGCTTTCTCCTTGGACCTAGAAGAGGAAGATCCTCCTACAAACAAAGTGGATGTTTCCCTACCTTTCTGTAGGGTGCCCTCTGCACTCCTCAGCATGTTGAGGAGTTCTGAAAGTTCAACTTCTTTTTCTTGCAAGTTGAAGTTTAGGATAAACTGGGCGTAAGTGGAAGGAAGGGACGGGAGAATCAAGTCCGTATAGAGCTCGTTCTCTAACATGGTCCCAAGGTCCGCGAGCTCCTCAATGAAGCCAATCATCTTAAGCACGTGTTCCGCTACCGATGATCCGACGGCCAATCTCGCTGAAAACAGCTTTTTCGAGATTTCGTATCTTGCGATACGTGATTGCTCTCTATACAGTTCTTTTGTATGGAGAAATATGGATTCAAGGTCCATATTCTCGTGCCTCCTCTGATGTTCATTGTCCATAGAGGCAAGCACGAGGCACTTGGCCTTCGCGCAATCAATTTCCTACGTCTTACGGATTTCCCTATCCGCGACGCTGGTTTTGGGACCTGGGACAGGGGGAGCTTTGGTGGTAAGGAGATACCCCAACTTGTCATAAGTGATTGCCATTTTGATATTCCTTAGCCAATCTTTGTAGTTTGGCCCTGTCAGTATGTTTTTATCTAGTAGCAACTTAAGTCCAGTCATGATGTTTGGTCGCTGCAATTAGGAGAGAGAGAAGAAACACTTTAGCATGATGCTCTTGCAAGTTTAGAGTGGTTTTTAATTTGTCTAAACAGGATGGCTCCCACTGTCTCTCGAATTCCTCCTCAAACCAAAAATGAAGAATTAGTCATGATCAATCTCACCATACAATACTTTCTTAACCGTTCAGCCAGGCTAGTGTCGGTACTTCGAGGGAGGTTTTCAACCCTTTCGCGAAATTCCTTAATTAAATAACATCTTTTCCCTGGGGGCGTAGCCCCGCTAACACCTTTCTAGACACCTACTTGGTTTATAGCATTGATCGTTAAGTGAGAAATTTCCCGAGGAGTAGCATATACTCACAGTAGGATCGGGATCCAAATATCATTGCGTGACAAAACTGAAGGAATCCTACCAGAATCATCACACTCCAAATGGTATGCAGCGCTAGCAAGTTTCAGTTCTTTTGAAACTCCCGATGTGGATTTTTGCCCCATGCTCTTATGACCTTGGCGTGAGGTCAAAATGCCATAAGTCACATGTCAAGTTCTTCCCATCATTATCCAGGTTAATTTGAACCCACCCGTACCTACCCTTGACGTAGGCCAAAATGGCAGTACGACTGTCTCAAACCAACGTATTCTATCTATGCAACAGACAAATATCCGGCAGCTACCAATCACTATGCATTGGCGTGAGGTCAAAATACATAGCTTGAATACTACCGAATATTTAACTGAAATGATGGAGGGCTACGGATGGTTTTGGTGAAACCGTGAATGTAGTGAACTTGATATTGTAAGTCCATATTGCGACCCCCGGTTCTTACGGGGAGGCGGAAACGGTATAAAATCAAAATTTTTATCGCAAGAGGCAACATGGACTAACTTATGGTCGGGATCGTTACCTAAACTAAAACTAGCAAACTAAGCTAAAGATATTTAGCTACTCGGATGAAGATGGTTATACCTAAACTTGAACTCCTTCTCTTCAAGCTCCGATGGTGGTTCGATGGCTCCTTCTCGTTGTCTCCGTACGCCGAAGATAGATCCACGTGAAAGCTCCAACCTTTAGCTCCTTCTTCGTTCTTTGAAGAAACTAGTTCACTTGGTTTGCTAAACCTAGTGAACTAGAATGAGTAGAGATAATTTAGAATGGGATTTTATCTATGGTTCTTGATTCTCAACTCATGAGACAAGAGAACCATAGATCAAGAGAGGGAGCAAGAGGTTGAGGGTGAGAGCAAGGGGAGAGCTCAAGAACAAGAGAGAGAATGAGCAAGAAAGAATGAGGCTCTCTTTTCTCTCTCACCCTCTCATAATCCAAAGTGATCATAACTCATCATATCAAAAAAGTCTTTTGGTGATGGTTAGAAGCAACCATAATGTTATCATATCATGCACTCATTTTATTCAAAAAGCAAGCAAGAAAAAAGTCTTTGGCATGAAATGATAACCATGGTTATCATGATGGTCAACTAGTCAAGCCTAGTCAACCGGTCAACAAGTCAACAAAAGTCAACAAGTCACCAAAGTCAACAAGTCAACAAAAGTCAACAAGTCAACAACCATATCACCATAATACTTAATTAATATAATAGTTAATCACATATCATATTCTCATTAGGGTTGAGCAAAAAGTCAAAAGTCAACGGTCAACTGTCAACAACCCTAATGAGAATCCACTGCCTCTGCCTCCCTGTCAACTGTGCATACACACCCGCATCCGCGTTCCGAGGAACACGAATGCAAACTGGATAAATCCAATCCCATAAGGTACACTAGGATCTGGCTTAAACCAAAGCCCGCTAGTGTAAACTGTCCGGACACTGTACGTGCACAAGTGCACGGATGTGACCGAACCCTGTCGCAAAACCATGCGACCTGTCGCAATACCATGCGACCTCTACTCTTTTGCCTAAAGGCGAAAAGCTTTCTGTGTGGGACTCTAAAGACTCGACACTACGCTGGCAGTGGGTTTAACCACAGACCGCAAGCGGCACTAGCTGTGCGTAACGGTCCCCAGGTAATGCCGACAAGAAGACCGACGAGGCGAAACCCATCTGAACTCCTACTGAGCCTGAGTGTGACATTCTCCATACAGTCCGGTCTGTTCGTCTGATACATCGCATGGCGGGCCTAGGGGGCGGTAAACGTCAGTCCCCCAATAGCGGTACAAGTCGTGCCGGAGTGAAGCCCAATACACCCTGAGATAACACTGGAAACCTACCAGTATATCTCGTTTGCCCTGGCCAGGGACTACTCGTGTAATGGCTCTCCTAGACACAGCGCGATGTCAACCCCCAATACCGGGAGAGACGAATCCTGTCTAACCGTCACTGCCTCCAAGTGCTTCGGGACTGCACCCAACCACCACCTGTTTGCACGACTCCTTTGAGCCGTGGTAGGGTAGTGATCAAAGTACAGTGGGAACACACTCGAGGCGGAGTGACAGTGTCAAGTCAGCGGACTAAGCTGTACTCATGTCACCTGGGAACTGATAACTGACGATAGGTATAATACCAACTAGTCAGTTCCCGACGAGTCCTGTCCAGTGTACCCGTAACCTAACGAGCACCCGCATACTATCTCAAGTACGACGTACTGACGGCTGTGGGACAGACCGTCTCCCACACTGGGATGAGAAGCGCATGCGCTGGTCTACTCCGGAGTATCGATGCCCTGTCTCGATAGTCCTGCGACCAGGGACCTGAATAAGGATGTGCTTATAGATTACCCAGCCCCCACTAGTGTGACTGCCATCACAACGCTGGTAATCAAGCAAAGATCCTAAGGGCTCCACTAATGCGTATAAGTGATATACTGAAATAAACACAAGTACACATTGAAGTAGAAACAAACCAAGTAGCATACTACTATTTTGAGCAAGATTGTATATACAAGGTGAATATCCCAAGCATCCATTAAGTAATATACAAACTAGTATGATACAGTAATGGCCTCTAGGGCATATACACTAACAATCTCCCACTTGCACTAAGGCCATGTACTGGCGTATCGAAGACCTATCATCTCGATCAGCCGCTCGAACTGAGTCTGGGGCAAGGCCTTGGTGAATGGATCTGCAGTGTTATCTTCTGAAGCGACTCTCCGAACCTCGATCTCCTGGCGATCCACGATCTCCCTGATCAGGTGATACCGCCTCAAGATGTGCCTGGATCTCTGATGGGACCTGGGTTCCTTCGCTAAAGCTATAGCCCCGTTGTTGTCGCAATACAGAGGTATTGGGTCAACAATGGACGGAACCACCTGAAGTTCTTTCAAGAACTTCCTTATCCAGACAGCTTCTTTTGCGGCATCAGATGCAGCGATGTATTCCGCTTCCATCGTCGAGTCTGCAACGGTTTCTTGTTTGGAACTCTTCCAACACACCGCCCCTCCATTGAGGGTAAAGACAAAACCCGACATGGACTTGGAATCATCCTTGTCACTCTGGAAGCTGGAGTCAGCAAAGGCCTCAATCTGGAGGTCTTTTCCGCCATACACCAAAAACATCTCCTTAGTCCTCCTCAGGTACTTGAGAATGTTCTTTACCGCTATCCAATGTTTCTCCCCAGGGTTTGACTGATACCGGCTTACTACACTCAGTGCATAAGCTACATCCGGTCTGGTACACAACATCGCATACATTATAGAGCCTACCGCAGAAGCGTAGGGTATAATAGACATGCGATCCCTCTCCAAATCAGTCTTGGGAGACATCTCTTTAGAGAGGGTGATCCCGTGACAAGCCGGTAGGTTACCGCGCTTGGAATCTTCCATACTGAATCTTTTCAGTACGGTGTCGATGTACCTGGACTGAGAAAGTCCCAATATCCTCTTGGATCTATCACGATGGATCCGGATCCCCAGGATGTATGAGGCATCACCCAGGTCTTTCATGGAGAACCTTTGTGACAAGAACCCCTTGACAGATTGTAGCATAGGAATATCATTTCCTATTAAGAGAATGTCATCCACGTATAAAACGAGGAATACTACAGTTCTCGCTACAAATCTACTATAGATGCATGGTTCATCTGGATTTTTGATAAAGCCAAATTCTTTGACCGTCTCATCAAAGCAGATGTTCCAACTCCGCGATGCCTGCTTTAGTCCATAGATGGACTTAAGCAACTTGCACACCTTTCCGCTGCTCCCACTCTGAATGAAACCCTCTGGCTGGTCCATATAGACACACTCCTCTAAATTTCCATTTAGAAAAGCTGTCTTTACGTCCATTTGCCAGATCTCATAATCGTGGAAGGCAGCAATGGCAAGAAGGATCCGAATGGATTTCAGCATGGCTACTGGAGAAAAGGTTTCGTCGTAGTCCAAGCCAGGTCTTTGACGAAAACCCTTTGCTACCAGCCTAGCTTTATAGGTCTCAACCTGTCCATCTACACCAATCTTCCTTTTGAAGATCCACTTGCATCCTACGGGTTTTACCCCGTCTGGAGCAATGTCCAACGTCCATACCTTGTTGGTGTACATGGACTCCATTTCGGTCCGCATTGCATCCAGCCATTTCACTGAGTCAATGCTCTGAACGGCCTGCTGGAAGCTAGTAGGCTCATCATAATCTATGATGCAATCCTCTCTATCCCCGTCTATGAGAAAACCGCAGTATCTCTCGGGCGGATGAGACTGCCTACTACTCCTGCGGAGCGGCGTAGGAATGTCCTGTTCTGTTGAACCCTCTGGTTCCACTAAGCTTTCAGTAACAGTCTGTGGTTCTGGAATTTCTTCCAGTTCTATTGTGTTCCCACTTATCTGGGTTTCCAAAAACTCAGTTTCCAAGAAGCGGGCATGCTGAGAAACAAAAACCTTTTGTTCCTCAGCGGAATAGAAAAGATACCCCCTGGAGTTCCTTGGGTATCCCACAAACTTACACTGTACTGAACGTGCCTCAAGCTTGTCCGCATGCTGCTTTTTTACAAAAGCTGGACATCCCCATACCTTAAGATAATTAAGACAGGGTTTCTTCCCAGTCCACATCTCATATGGGGTGGTGGGCACAGTCTTGGTAGGAGCCTTGTTCAAGAGATACGCAGCTGCTTCTAGTGCATATCCCCAGAATGATCGCGGTAACTCAGCGTTACTCATCATGGACCGAACCATATCCAATAGGGTTCGGTTCCGTCTCTCCGATACACCGTTATGTTGCGGAGTGTATGGAGGAGTAAGCTGAGAGAGAATACCATTCTCTTTTAAGTAATTCAGGAATTCGGCACTTAAGTATTCTCCACCTCGATCCGATCTTAGAATCTTAATACTTTTGCCGGTCTGTTTCTCTACTTCATTCTTATACTCCTGGAATTTTCCAAAGGCCTCGGACTTATGTTTCATTAAGAAGACATAACCGTACCTTGAGAAGTCATCCGTAAAAGTAATGAAGTAAGAATGTCCGCTTCGGGCATGTGTAGACATTGGACCGCACACGTCACTGTGTACGAGTCCTAAGAGCTCGCTCGCTCTTACTCCTTGTCCAGTAAACGGAGTCTTTGTCATCTTTCCTTTGAGACAAGATTGACAAGTGGCATACGATTGATATTCGAACGCATTCAAATATCCTTCTGTATGTAACTTAGTCAACCTTCTCTCATTGATGTGACCCAATCTACAATGCCATAAGAAAGTCTGATTTATTTCCGGAGACTTTCTTTTGTGTGTATTCTGAACATTAAAAATCTGTGGTTGGTTTAACACGTATATACCATTACTCAGAGTACCTGACCCAATCAATACTTGATTAAGGTGAATGTTTACAACATTACTTACAAACGCAAATTCATAACCTTCTTTAGAAACTAAAGATACAGAAATGATATTACAAGTTGCGTTGGGTAAAAAAAAGCAATTACGCAAAACCAAAACATGTCCATCTGACATTCCCAGGTGATAGTCCCCCACGGCTTTAGCATCCATGCTAGCTCCGTTTGCAACTTTGAGGGTCATGTCACCTGCCTTCAAAACCCTACGGTTTCTCAACGCCTGCAAAGAATTACAGATATGAGATCCTGATCCGGTATCCAATACCCAGGAAGTAGAGTTTATTGAAAGACAGTTTTCAATAACATACACACCTGAAGCTGAAGCTGCAACCTGCTTCAATTCCTGTGTTCTGGCCTTCCAGGCCCTGCAATCATTCTTCCAGTGTCCTTTCTTATGACAATAGAAGCATTCTTCTTTATCCACAAGCTTCCCCGCTATCTTTGTTGCTTTGCCTTTTCCCTTCGTATCCACTTTACCAACACCGCCCCTTGGTTTGGCGGGGGCCTTCTTCTTCTTTCCCTTGGCTTTCGCCTTGGACCTAGAAGAAGATGATCCTCCTACAAACAAAGTGGATGTTTCCCTACCTTTCTGTAGGGTGCCCTCTGCGCTCCTCAGCATGTTGAGGAGCTCTGATAGTTCAACCTCTTTTTCTTGTAGGTTGAAGTTCAGTATAAACTGGGCGTAAGTGGAAGGAAGGGACTGGAGAACTATATCCGTATATAGCTCACTCTCCAATGTGATCCCTAGGTCAGCGAGCTCCTCAATGAAGCCGATCATCTTTAGCACATGCTCGGCTACTGATGATCCGACGGCCATTCTTGTCGAAAATAACTTTTTCGACGCTTCGTATCTTGCGATACGTGATTGCTCTCCATACAGTTCTTTTGTATGGAGCAATATGGACTCCATGTCCATATTCTCATGCCTCCTCTGATGTTCGTTGTCCATCGAGGCAAGCAGGAGGCACTTGGCCTTTGCGCTATCAATCTCCCAAGTCTTGCGGATTTCCTTATCCGCGACGCTGGAAGTTGGACTAGGGACAGGGGGAGCTTTGGTGGTAAGAAGATACCCCAGCTTGTCATAAGTGATTGCTATCGTGACATTCCTGAGCCAATCTTTGTAGTTTGGCCCTGTCAGCTTGTTTTTATCTAGGAGTAACTTAAGTCCAGTCATGTTGATTGGTCGCTGCAATTAGGAGAGAGAAGAAGAAACACTCAGCATGATGCTCTTGCAAGTTTAGAGTGGTTTTTAGTTTGTCTAAACAGGATGGCTCCCACTGTTTCTCGAATCCCTCCTCAAACCATAAAGGAAGAATTAGTCAGGATCAATCCCACCGTACAATACTTGCTTAACCGTTCAGCCAGGCCGGTGTCGGTACTTCGAGGGAGGTTTTCCAACGCTTTCGCGAAGTTCCTTAATTAGAGAACCTCTTTTCCCTGGGGGCGTAGCCCCGCTAACACCTTTCTAGGCACCTACTAGGTTTATAGCATTGATCGTTAAGTGAGAAATTTCCCGAGGAGTAGCATATACTCACAGTAGGATCGGGATCCAAATATCATTGCGTGACGAAACTGAAGGAATCCTACCAGAATCATCACACTCCAAATGGTATGCAAATCTAGCAAGTTTCAGTACTTATGAAACTCCCGATGTGGATTTTTGCCCCATGCTCTTATGACCTTGACGAAGGTCAACAAATCATAAGTCACATGTCAAGTTCTGCCCGTCATTATCCAGGTTAATTTGAATCCACCCGTATGTACCCTTGACGAAGGTCAACAAGGTAATGCGAATGTCCCAAACCAACGCATCTATCTATGCTACATATGAATACCCAATAGCTACCAATCACTATGCTTTGACGAAGGTCAACAAACACAGCTTGAATACTTATTGAATATTCATACGAAACGACGGAGGGCTACGAATGGTTTTGGCGAAACCGTGAACGTAGTGAACTTGATTTAATCGATGGAACGAGATAGCTTTTAGAAGGAGTGGCTCAAGCTCCGCATTTAAAAGTTATTTTGAAAAGAACCGAGTGGTTTTTCGAAAGTGTTCCAACGACTTTAACTTGGTTTATTATCTTGCATTAGTTCTTTTAATGCGTGATATTCTTGCATTAGTACTTTTAATGCGTCCCATCATTTAACCCTACCATTGCAGAAAACAACCAAAATATGACGTACGCTTATGCCATTCGCATTCGCCACTGGGCCCCGTCATTACCCGTTAGGTTACTTAACTAACGACAGAGCGGGGGCTGGGCTAGCGCGTCTGTAAAACATAAGCAACGCCTAAATAGTAAGCAATGATAGACATTACAGATCACAGATGAATGCATTGGATATACTAGCAATCCGCAATCCTTTCGAGCCTGAAACGAAAAGCGGATAACACGGTCGCGGTGAATAGCCAAATACCCCACCCAAGACCCCTACGGGTGCGGCAAACTACCCGCCAAGTACTCGGTAGTTTGTGCACCCCTCCATGGGTCTATCCTAGGAGCAAAAACAGTAAAAAGAATTATACAATGACGGCTACAACCCCGACCCGGTTGTGCGGCCAAACAAATAATATTATTACATCAATTTACATTTACAATGAATGAAAGAAAAACAAAAGCTCATCTCACATCCACCCCGGCTATTCACCCGCGACAGTCCAACACATTCATATACACATTCCAGCACATTACAGATCATGTATAACCCCGACTAATCGACTTATAGCGATTAGCCGACGTTCAATACATGCAAGCATCACAGATATAACCATCATAGTCAAAGTGCAGTGAAGTTCGGAAAAAATACGGAATTATAGGACCCCAAAAGGAAATTTCTTTTCTGGAAAATCTGGGCACATATAATATATTTTAAAAATCCCAAAACCAACACACAAACACACTGCACGAAAAAACGATGCAGAGAAGACACCAAGTCGCGGCGGTTCCGCGGCGGCTAAGAAGGATCACGCGGCGGAAGCGCGGCACTTTAGGCGAATCACTGTATCGTTTTTCTTGGGTGTTCACACAAAACCCTGAGCCGAATTTAGGAGTATAAAGTTTTTCATTTTGACCAGAAAAAATTTCAACAGAAACTCAGATTTTGTAAAAGTTTGGTTTTTGGATTTTTCCGGTTCCGAACTTCGTTACACTTCACTACCAAGCTAGTTTAAGTTTAGTTAGGCTCTGATACCACTGTAAGTCCATATTGCGACCCCCGGTTCTTACGGGGAGGCGGAAACGGTATAAAATCAAAATTTTTATCGCAAGAGGCAACATGGACTAACTTATGGTCGGGATCGTTACCTAAACTAAAACTAGCAAACTAAGCTAAAGATATTTAGCTACTCGGATGAAGATGGTTATACCTAAACTTGAACTCCTTCTCTTCAAGCTCCGATGGTGGTTCGATGGCTCCTTCTCGTTGTCTCCGTACGCCGAAGATAGATCCACGTGAAAGCTCCAACCTTTAGCTCCTTCTTCGTTCTTTGAAGAAACTAGTTCACTTGGTTTGCTAAACCTAGTGAACTAGAATGAGTAGAGATAATTTAGAATGGGATTTTATCTATGGTTCTTGATTCTCAACTCATGAGACAAGAGAACCATAGATCAAGAGAGGGAGCAAGAGGTTGAGGGTGAGAGCAAGGGGAGAGCTCAAGAACAAGAGAGAGAATGAGCAAGAAAGAATGAGGCTCTCTTTTCTCTCTCACCCTCTCATAATCCAAAGTGATCATAACTCATCATATCAAAAAAGTCTTTTGGTGATGGTTAGAAGCAACCATAATGTTATCATATCATGCACTCATTTTATTCAAAAAGCAAGCAAGAAAAAAGTCTTTGGCATGAAATGATAACCATGGTTATCATGATGGTCAACTAGTCAAGCCTAGTCAACCGGTCAACAAGTCAACAAAAGTCAACAAGTCACCAAAGTCAACAAGTCAACAAAAGTCAACAAGTCAACAACCATATCACCATAATACTTAATTAATATAATAGTTAATCACATATCATATTCTCATTAGGGTTGAGCAAAAAGTCAAAAGTCAACGGTCAACTGTCAACAACCCTAATGAGAATCCACTGCCTCTGCCTCCCTGTCAACTGTGCATACACACCCGCATCCGCGTTCCGAGGAACACGAATGCAAACTGGATAAATCCAATCCCATAAGGTACACTAGGATCTGGCTTAAACCAAAGCCGCTAGTGTAAACTGTCCGGACACTGTACGTGCACAAGTGCACGGATGTGACCGAACCCTGTCGCAAAACCATGCGACCTGTCGCAATACCATGCGACCTCTACTCTTTTGCCTAAAGGCGAAAAGCTTTCTGTGTGGGACTCTAAAGACTCGACACTACGCTGGCAGTGGGTTTAACCACAGACCGCAAGCGGCACTAGCTGTGCGTAACGGTCCCCAGGTAATGCCGACAAGAAGACCGACGAGGCGAAACCCATCTGAACTCCTACTGAGCCTGAGTGTGACATTCTCCATACAGTCCGGTCTGTTCGTCTGATACATCGCATGGCGGGCTAGGGGGCGGTAAACGTCAGTCCCCCAATAGCGGTACAAGTCGTGCCGGAGTGAAAAGCCCAATACACCCTGAGATAACACTGGAAACCTACCAGTATATCTCGTTTGCCCTGGCCAGGGACTACTCGTGTAATGGCTCTCCTAGACACAGCGCGATGTCAACCCCCAATACCGGGAGAGACGAATCCTGTCTAACCGTCACTGCCTCCAAGTGCTTCGGGACTGCACCCAACCACCACCTGTTTGCACGACTCCTTTGAGCCGTGGTAGGGTAGTGATCAAAGTACAGTGGGAACACACTCGAGGCGGAGTGACAGTGTCAAGTCAGCGGACTAAGCTGTACTCATGTCACCTGGGAACTGATAACTGACGATAGGTATAATACCAACTAGTCAGTTCCCGACGAGTCCTGTCCAGTGTACCCGTAACCTAACGAGCACCCGCATACTATCTCAAGTACGACGTACTGACGGCTGTGGGACAGACCGTCTCCCACACTGGGATGAGAAGCGCATGCGCTGGTCTACTCCGGAGTATCGATGCCCTGTCTCGATAGTCCTGCGACCAGGGACCTGAATAAGGATGTGCTTATAGATTACCCAGCCCCCACTAGTGTGACTGCCATCACAACGCTGGTAATCAAGCAAAGATCCTAAGGGCTCCACTAATGCGTATAAGTGATATACTGAAATAAACACAAGTACACATTGAAGTAGAAACAAACCAAGTAGCATACTACTATTTTGAGCAAGATTGTATATACAAGGTGAATATCCCAAGCATCCATTAAGTAATATACAAACTAGTATGATACAGTAATGGCCTCTAGGGCATATACACTAACAGATATAATCGATGGAACGAGATAGCTTTCAAAAGGAGTGGCTTAAGCTCCGCGTTTAAAAGTTATTTTTGAAAAGAAACCGAGTGGTTTTGAAAGTGTTCCAACGACTCAACTTTGGTTTATTTTCTTGCATTAATTTAATGCGTCCCATCATTTAATCCTACCATTGTAGAAAACAACGAAAATATGACGTATGCTTATGCCATCCGCATTCGCCACGGGGCCCGTCATTACCCGTTAAGTTACTTAACTAACGACAGAGCGGATGCAAAACATAAGCAACGCCTAAATAGATATCATATATAGATATACACATTCGTCGCATGCAATGATAGCCATTCCAGATCACAGATGAACACATTGGATATACTAGGAATCCGCAATCCATACGAGCCTGTAACGAAGAGCGGATTACACGATCGTGATGAATAGCCAAGACCCCACCCTAGACCCCTACGGGTGCGGCAAACTACCCGCCAAGTACCCGAAGAGAAGCAACCTCCCTCAACACCGTGAGTAGGCCACGCGGCACTTCGAGATACCCGGTAGTTTGTGCACCCCACCTTGGGTCTATCCTAGGAGCAAAAACAGTAAAAGAAATTATACAATGACGGCTACAACCCCATCCCGGTTGTGCGGCCACATAAATAATATTACATCAATTACAAATTACATGAATTGAAAGAAAAAGAAAACTCTCATCTCACAATCCCCCGGCTATTCATCTGCGACAATCCAATGAATTCATATACACATACCATCAACATTACAGATCACAGATATGTATAATCCCCACTAATCGATGTATAGCGATTAGCAGACGTTCAATACATATATCACATCACGGATATAACCCGTTAGCTTAAGTCTTTAGAAGTTCGATCAAAATACGGATTTTTAAGCCCCAAAAACAAATTTTTCTTTCTGGAAAATCTGGGCAGAAAAATCATGTTGTAAAAATCCCAAAACAACCCCAGAAACACACTGCAGGAAATTTGTACCACGGCCGAGTCAACTCGGCCGCAGATCCGCGGCGGGATCATGCTCCTGCCGCGGTTCCATGGCGCTTTGACCGAGCCAGTGGACCAAATTTCTTGGGTGTATTTTAAAAAGCCTGAGTCGATTTTTGGTGCAAGATTTATTATTTTTTGAACAGAATACAGAATCGACAGAAACTTGATTTTTCGGGCGTGTTTCGTGACTTTTTCTCCAATCGAACTTCTAGTTACTTTGCTAACATGTTAGATAGTGTTTAACTAGGCTCTGATACTACTGTAAGTTCACGTTACCTCTCCCGGTACTTATGGGCTTGCGGAAATGATGAAAAACGATTTTTCTAAAGGTGGTAACATGGACTCAAAATACGGATCTTTGTTAAACAACTATCTAACAATCCTAACAAGAGTTTTACCTACTCGGTTAGGTGGTTATACCTTAACTTGAACTCCTTCGTCTTCAACTCCTTGCGGTGGTCGGATCGGCCTCACCTCGTCGTCTCCTTGCGCCGAAGATGGATCCACCTGAAAGCTTCTACCTTTTGGCTTCACTTCAAACTAGAAGAAACTAGAACACTTGGTTTGCTAAACCTTATGAACTAGGATGAGTAGAGGAGTGTGTTGGGTTTTATCTCTATGGTTCTTTCTTCTCAACACATGAGACAAGTGAACCATAGACTAGAGAGAGAGCAAGAGGAAGAGGGAGAGCTCAAGCAAGAGAGAGAAAGGAAATGAGAGAATGAGCAAGTCTTTTGCCATCCAAGCTCTCATAATCCAAAATCATGATAACTCATAATAGTAATTGAGTATTATGTGATAGTTCAAGTCAAAATGGCCATATCATTTCATGCACTCATTTTGCAAAAAGAAACAAGCAAGCAAAAGTCTTTGCCATGAAATGATAGCCATTGTAATCATGGTGGTCAACTAGTCCAACCTGGTCAACTAGTCCAACCTAGTCAACCGGTCAACAAAGTCAACAAGTCAACAAAGTCAACCCTTCATCTCAACCATGACACAATAATACTTAATTAATATTATCATTAATCATATTTCTTATTCTCATTAGGGTTTAGCAAAAGTCAATAGTCAACAGTCAACAACCCCAATAAGAATCCTCTACCTCTGTCTCTCTGTCAACTGTGCATACACACCCGCATCCGCGTTCCGAGGAACACGAATACAAACGAGATAAAACCAATCCCAAAAAGTACACTAGGATCTGGCTTAAACCAAAGCCCGCTAGTGTTAACTTCCCGGACACTAAACGTGCACAAGTGCACGGATGTGACCGAACCCTGTCGCAAAACCATGCGACCTCTACTCTTTTGCCTAAAGGCGAATAGCTTTCTGTGTGGGACTCTAAATACTCGACACTACGCTGGTAGTGGGTTTAACCACAGGCCGCAAGCGGCACTAGCTGTGCGTAACGGTCCCCAGGTAGATGCCGACAAGAAGACGGACGAGGTGAAACCCATCTGAACTCCTACTGAGCCTGAATGTGACAATCTGCGTACAGTCCGGTCTGTTCGTCTGAGAACATCGCATGGCGGGCCTAGGGGGCGGTAAACGTCAGTCCCCTAATAGCGGTACAAGTCATGTCGGAGTGTATCCCAGAACACGCTGAGATAACACTGGAAACCTACCAGTATATCTCGCTTGCCCTGGCCAAGGACTTTGTGTAATGACTCTTCTAGACACAGCGCGATATCAACCCCCAATACCGGGAGAGACAAATCCCGTCTAACCGTCACTGCCTCCAAGTGCTTCAGGACTGCACCCAACTACTACCTGTTTGCACGACTCCTTTGAGCCGTGGTAGGGTAGTAATCTAAGAACAGTGGGAACACACTCGAGGCGAAGTGACAGTGTCAGGTCAGCGGACTAAGCTGTACTCATGTCACCTGGGAACTGATAACTGAGGATAGGTATAGTACCAACCATTAGTTCCCGACGAGTCCTGTCCAGGGTACTCGTAACCTAACGAGCACCTGCATAATATCTCAAGTACGACGTACTGACGGCTGTGGGACAGACCGTCTCCCACACTGGGATGAGAAGCGCATACGCTAGTCTACTCCGGAGTATCGATGCCCTGTCTCGATAGTCCTACGACTAGGGACCTGCATAAGGATGTGCTTGTGGATTACCCAGCCCCCACTAGTGTGACTTCCATCACAACGCTGGTAATCAAGCAAAGATCCTAAGGGCTCCACTAATGTGTATAGGTGATATACTAAAATAAACACATGTACACATTAAAGCAAAAACAAACCAAGTAGCATACTACTATATTGAGCAAGATTGTCTATACAAGGTGAATATCCCAAGCTTCCATTAAGTAATATACAAACTAGTATGATACAGTAATGGCCTCTAGGGCATATACACTAACACTCTCCTAATCCTAGGAGCACTCGAAACCTGAGAGAAGGTAAAGATAAAAGTCAACTGAATAAACCTTATTCCTATTTCTCCTGAACCAGAATCCATCCTCGAACTGGAACAAGTTCCTTCGAGTTCGTATATAACCATACGATGGATTTATCCAATGGAAGTGGATTTTCGTAGTGATACGGGGTGTTCTGGAGAAATACAAAGGTGAAATAGGATTGGCGAAGAAATACTTGGTTTGGTCGTGAATGATAGCAGTTGCAATTTACTTTGCCCTCTTTCTAATCCCTTTATTTTGTCTTTACTTATTACCTTCTGTACACCACACTTAGGCTAATTGGTTTTCTTCATTCCCATCTTTCGGCACCTGCCTATGGTTTGGAAGAAGACTATCCAATAAGCGTAATAGGTATACCCTCTCCTAATACTAGGAGCCCTCATAACCTGAGAGAAGGTAAAAGGAAAAGACAACTGAATAGACCTATTCAATCTCTCCAGAACCAGAATCCATCCTCGAATTTGGAACAAGTTCCTTCGAGTTCATATATAACCATATGACGGATTTATCCAATGGAAGTGGATATTCGTAGTGATACGGAGTTTTCTGGAGAAATGCAAACGGTAAAACAAGGAGTGGCAATGATGTATGCAACTCAGACAATCCAAAAGCCAGTGTTTTAAGAAGGTTCGGTTAACTTGGTCACTGAGTCATAGTCTAGGGTCGGGCCATGGTCACTGCCAAAGAGAGAGAGAAAAGAAACACTCTGCGTGCATTCTAACCTAGATTAGAATGGTTATCAATTTATCTAATCAGGAAGCCTCCCACTGTATCCTCAAATTCTCCTCCAAACCTGAAAGAAGAATTAGTCAAGATCACCCGAGGATTAAACCAACTCATTGTTAGTGTATATGCCCTAGGGGCCATTATTGTATCATACTAGTTTGTATATTACTTAATAGAAGCTTGGGATATTCACATGTATATAACAGTCTTGCTAAACATGGTAGTATGCTACTTGGTTTTTCTATCTTAATATGTGAGTATACGTATTGATAGAGCTCTTAGGATCTTGCTTGACTACCAGCGTTGTGATGGCAGTCACACTAGTGGGGACTGGGTAGTCTACAAGCACATCCTTATTCAGGTCCCTAGTCGTAGGATTATCGAGACAGGGCGTCGATACTCCGGAGTAGACTAGTGTGTACGCTTCTCATCCCAGTTGGGGAGATGGTCTGTCCCACAGCCGTCAGTACGTCGTACTAGAGATAGTATGCAGGTGCTCGTTAGGTTACGGGTACACCGGACAGGACTCACAGAGAACTGTTGGTTGGTTTTATACCAGTCGTCAGTGAACAGTTCCCAGGTGACATAAGTACAGCATAGTCCGCAGACTTGACACTGCTGCTTCGCCTCGAGTGTGTCCCACTGTTCTTAGATTGCTACCCTACCATGGCTCAAAGGAGTCGTGCAAACAGGTAGCAGTTGGGTCCAGTCCCGAGCACTTGGAGGCGGTGGCTGTTAGACAGGATTCGTCTCTCCCGGTATTGGGGGTTGATATCGCGCTGTATCAGAGAGCCATTACGCAAAGTCCCTGGCCAGGGCAAGCGAGTTTTGCTGGTAGGTTCCAGTAGTTTCTCAGGGTGTAATGGGCTTCGCTCCGACATGACTTATACCGCTATTAGGGGACTGACGCTTGCCGCCCCTAGGCCCGATATGCGATAGTCTTAGATGAACAGACCGGACTGTACGGAGATTGTCACATCAGACTCAGTAGGAGTTCGGATGGGTTTCCTCATCGGCCTTCTTATCGACTTCTACCTGAGGACCGTTACGTACAGCTAGTGCCGCTTGCAGTCTGTGGTTAAACCCACTGCCAGCGTAGTAGTCGAGTCTCTAGAGTCCCACACAGAGAGTTTCCCTACTCCAGGCGAAACGATATAGAGGTCGTATGGTTTTACGACAAGGGTTCGGATGCATACGTGTGTTTACGCACGTACGACATCCGGACAGTTTTTACTAGTCGGCTTTGGTTTAAGCCAGTTTCTAGTATCCGGTTATTGGATTTATACAGTCTAAAGTTTTTCCGTGTTTTCACGGATAGGAGGGGCGTTCTCGTAATTGCGCGAGAAGCTTCTAGAAGATGGTGACTTGGGGGTTAAGGTGGCATATGCATTAAATGAGATTAGTGAGTCATTTGAGTGATTCATCCAAGTCATTAATGCATCATAAATGCTTAATGACTCATGGAGATGAATCTCCCTCTTATATTTATTATGCATGATGATAAATCATTTATTTTCTTTTATTTGGATAAATCATAATGCTTGATATATATTATGATAGCTCATTTTCTCATCTCATTCTCTTGCTCACTTTCTCTCTCCTCAAGCTCTCCCTCTTCAAACCCTAATCCTCCCCTCTCATGTGTTGAGTACAAGAATTAGATTAGACTACTTAATCCTTAACCATTCTCTATATCATCTAGGTTGCTTAAATTAGCGATTTAAGAAACCTAGTTACCTCTAGTTTGAGGTGAAGCTTGTAGTAAAACTCTCGGGTGGATCTTCTACTACTTAGAGAAGGCCGGAGAGGACGTGGAGAACGACCAGACGAAGGACTCGGTTCTATAGGTATAATCACTTTTCATAGTAGTTGTTAACTTCTATGTTTGTTGTTAGTTATTGTTTATGCAAAGATTCTCGGTTAGTCGATGTTTACACTTTAAACAAGATCGTTTTTCATTATTCCGCCTCCCCGCAAGTCGTGGGGTGTTGTACATCGACTTACAGTGGTATCAGAGCCTCGCTAAACAATAATTAACTCATTAGCAAAGTCGTAAGAATTTCAAACGCAAAAAGAACCTGAAAAATCATCGTTTTAACACAGTTTCTGTCGAATTTAAAACAGGCCCTAAAATTTTTCAGGGACCTGCAGAATAACAAGCATGAAATTATAGGGCTACTGAAGAAATTTGGACTCCCAACTCGGCTAACTCATCGCGGAACCGCGGCGGATCCATGCGATCCGCCGCGGATCCGCGGCCAAGTTAGGGCCGACTCGGCCCAAATTTTTCCAGTAACCCCTTTGTGTTAACAGTATATTTCTGGATATTTTATTTTCTGCTAAGATCTCAGGTGCACAGAGAAGTTTTGCAGTAGAATCTAAAGTGTTTTGCTCGATCGAAATTTTATGATGTTTGCTAATATGATTATATCTGTGGTTGTATAATGTGTTCGTAAACCTCCCCTAACTGCTAGTATGTCGGTTGGCAGGGGGTTGCACATTTCTGTAATGGTTTTTACTGTTTGTGGTTGTGAACTATATTGGACTGTTGTGATGATTAGCCGGCGTTTGAGATGGGTTGTTCTATTCATTCATTCGATGTAACTGTAATATGTTGTAATATTATTTTGCGGGGCGCATCCAGGTTGCGGTTGTAGCCACCGTTGTATTATTTTATTTTACTGTTTTTTGCTCCTATGATAGACCCAAGATGGGGTGCACAAACTACAGGGTACTTTGAAGTGTTTAGTGGCCTACTCACTTTGTTGAGGGAGACCGCTTCACTTCAGGTATTTTGCGGGTAGTTTGCCGTACCCGTAGGGGTCTAGGGTGGGGTAATGGATATTCATCACAACTGTGTAATCCGTCTTTTGTTGTAGGCTCTAAACAAACACGGATTGCTTGCAAATCCAATAAAGTTCATATGAGATCTGGAATGCCTATTATTGCGTCTGACGAATGTACAATATCTATATATGATAGCTATTTAGACGTCACTTATGTTTTACACCCGCGCTAGCCCAGTCCCCCGCTCTGTCGTTAGTTAAGTAACCTAACGGGTAATGACGGGACCCAGTGGCGAATGCGGATGGCATAAGAGGACATTGTATTTTCGTTGTTTTCTGCAATGATAGGTTAATGATGGGACGCATTATTTATAATGCAAAGAAAATAAACCAAAAGCTGAATCGTTAGAACAATTTAGAAGAAACCACTCGGTTATTTTAAACCAGATGATATTTTTTAAATTACGGAGCTTTAACCACTCCTTTTAAAAGCTATCAGGTTCCTTCGGTCATATCAAGTTCACTACGTTCACGGTTTTGCCAAAACCATTCATAGCCCTCCGGCATTTCATTTGGATATTCAGTAGTATTCAAGCTATGTATTTTGACCTAACGCCAAGGCATAGTGTTTGGTAGCTGCTGGGTATTCATTTGTCGCATAGATAGATGAGTTAGTTTGGGACAGTCGTATTATCATTTTGGCCGAACATCAAGGATATATACGGATGGGTTCAAATTAACAAGATAATGATGGATAGAACTTGACATGTGACTTATGACATTTTGACCTAACGCCAAGGTCATAAGAGCATGGGGCAAAAATATATATCGGGAATTTCTAAAGAAACTGAAATTTGCAAAGAGTTGCATACCATTTGGAGTTTGATGAATGTTGGTAGGATTCCTTCAACATTATCATACGATGATATTTGGATCCCGATCCTACTGTGAGTATATGCTGCTCATCAGGATATTCATCACTTAACGATCAATGCTATAAACCAAGTAGATGTCAAGAAAGGTGTCAGCGGGGTTACTCCCACAGAGAAAAGAGGTTATTTAATTAAGGAACTTCGCGAAAGCGTTGGAAATCCTCCCTCGAAGTACCGACACCAGCCTGGCTGAACGGTTAAGCAAGTATTGTACAGTGAGAATAGTCCTGGCTAATTCTTCTTTTATGGTTTGAGGAAGGATTCGAGAAAGAGTGGGAGCCATCCAGTTTAGATAAATTAAAAACCATTCTAAACTTGCAAGAGCATCTAAAGAGTTTTCTTCTCTCTCTCCTAATTGCAGCGACCCTGAAAATGACTGGACTTAAGTTACTTTTAGAGAAAAATATACTGACAGGGCCAAACTATAAATATTGGCTGCGGAATGTCAAAATGGCCTTGACTTATGACAAATTGGGGTATGTCCTCACCACTAAGGCGCCTGAAGTCCCAGGTCCCAAATCCAGTAATGCGGATAAGGAAATCCGCAAAACCTGGGATTTAGATTGCGTGAAAGCCAAGAGCATCGTGCTTGCCTCGATGAACAATGAACATCAGAGGTGGCACGAGGATATGGATCTTGACTCCATATTTCTCCATACAAAAGATCTGTATGGGGAGTAATCTCGTATAGCAAGATACGAGACCTCAAAGAAGCTGTTTCAACCGAGGTTGGCCGTCGGATCATCGGTAGGAGAACATGTCCTAAAGATGATTGGCTATATAGAAGAGCTCGCAGACCTTGGGACGACTTTGGATAATGAGATCTATACAAGCCTTATTCTCCAGTCTCTCCCTCCCACCTACGCCCAGTTTATTCTGAACTTCAACATTCAAAGAAAAGAAGTTGAACTTTCAGAACTCCTTAACATGTTGAGGAGTGCAGAGGGCACCTTGCAGAAGGCAAGGGAAACACCTGCTATGTTTGTTCGCGGTACTTCTTCTTCCGGGTCCAAGGCTAAAACCAAAAGAAGGAAGAATAAGGCCGTCAACAGACCTAGAGGAGGTGTTAGTAAGGTGGCAGGGAAGGGAAAGAAAAAGTTTGCGGTACCGGTAGTGGCCCAAGATGAGTGCTTCCATTGTCACAGGAAAGGGCACTGGAAAAAGGATTGCAAGGCGTGGAACGCCAAGAACCAGGAACCGAAGCAAGCTGTGGCTTCGACTTCAGGTGTGTTTGTAATTGAGAATTGTCTGTCAATCAACTCTACTTCCTGGGTATTGGATACCGGATCAGGATCTCATATTTGCAATTCATTGCAGGCACTGAGAAACCGTAGAGTGCTGAAGGAAGGTGATATGACCCTGATGGTTGCTAACGGAGCTAGCGTGGGAGCTGTGTCCGTAGGGGATTATCACCTGGGATTGACGAGTGGACACATTTTGGTTTTACATAACTGTTTTTGTGTACCCAGCTTAACGTGTAATATCATATATGTTTCCTTGTTATCAAATAAAGGTTATGATTTCACGTTTGTATGTGATGTTGTCAACATCCACCTTAATCATGGTTTGATTGGGTCTGGTACACTGGATAACGGTATATATGTGTTAAACCAACTCCAAATTTTCAATGTCCAGAACATACTAAAAAGAAAGTCTCCAGATTTAAATAAATCTTTCTTATGGCATTGTAGACTGGGTCATGATTGAATGATTTAGCGTGCTTGCGCTTTCTAAAAGATAGATCAAAAATATTTGTAACCGCAATCAAGAACAGCGTCGCTTTGCAGCTAGCCGGTGAGTACGGGTCGGTCCACAGGGATTTTGTGAATTTCCTAGCCGCGCTAACGAGTTAATTTCGAAGGGTGTTCGGATTAATTATTAAATCTAAAAACCTAATTAACCTAGGGCAATTATCTAGATCTATTCTTGCTAGGGTTAGGTTTAGGGATGGTTTGGAAATGCAAGTAAATCTCAACGCTTTCTATACCCGGATGAAGATCTATGAGGAGTTATGGTAATTATCAATAAAGGGGATAGATCCATTCAGAAAGGTGTTCCTTCCTCTAGGTTCTTGTCCTTCCTTTAGAGATCCTTACCCTAACCTCCATGGAAAACGCGCGCAACCGGGCCTTTACACTACGGTGTCATCGTTACCTCGAGGGGTAGGATGCCGTAGGGCGCGGTGTGTGCGCGTATGCATGGAGTCCTATTGTAAATATATGATGGGTGAGAAAGGGATGAGAGATCTCATCTCTCAAAATCCTTCCCCAAAGCTAACTCTAAACAAGTTCCTAGGGCATGAAATTAAATCTACCTAGGGCAAAGAATTGAAATCTAAACTAGAGCAGGAATTAAATCTACTTACAGATGCATTTCTCCAATCATCAATGCAGGGTTGTCAGATCTGAATTTCTGAATTGAAGAGAGGCACCGATGCTCTCCATAAAGAATTTCTGAATTTTTATTAAAAGGAGGCATAAGAAATTACAAGCTTTAGAGTTCTATTTATAGGAAATAGAAACCCTAGGTTACATCTTGAACCGCATGTCTAAATTTACAAATATAGCCCTAGGTTGACTAGTCAACGCCGCCAACACAATATGGCAAAAAACTATTTTTTTATTTCCTTAATCTGGCCGCGGAACCGCGGCCCGAGGCCCTGTTTGGCCGCGGTTCCGCGGTCAACAAGAAGCCTTGGATGCTGTAATTTTCTGTGTTGTCTTCTGGTGACTTTGTCTTCCTGTTTCTATATGTCTTTTTCCATTTGGGCTTCTAGGTTGGTTCCAGATCTTCAGTGAACAATTTGCAATGGCTTTTTAACCGTTTGCCTTGACATTTTGGGATCTTGCGTTGCCTTGTTAATTATGAACTGTCTTTCGATGTAGGCTTGACTAAGATCCTCCCATTTGTTGGTCAAAAGTCCATATTTTCATCGTGTTTACATCGTTTTCACTGTTTCCTGTCCAAGAACCTGTAACCTGTAACATGTAGCAGACATGCGTCAAAAGTACCTATTTATTTATAAAAAGAATAAGAATGGGGAGTATAATAATTCAATATTATGGTGTGAACAGGTCACATCAATGAGAGAAGGTTGACTAAGTTACATAGAGAAGGATATTTGGACTCGTCCGAATATCAAACTTATGCCACTTGTCAATCTTGTCTCAAAGGAAAGATGACAAAGACTCCATTTACTGGACATGGAGTAAGAGCAAGCGAGCTCTTAGGACTCATACACAGCGATGTATGTGGTCCGATGTCTACACATGCAAGAGGTGGTTTTTCCTATTTCATTACTTTCATGGATGATTACTCAAGGTACGGATTCATTTATCTGATGAAACATAAATCCGACGCTTTTGAGAAATTCCAAGAGTATAAGAATGAAGTAGAAAACCAAACCGGCAAAAGTATCAAGACACTAAGATCTGATCGATGTGGTGAATACTTGAGTGCCGAGTTCCTAGGTTACCTAAAAGATAAAGGAATTCTCTCTCAGCTTACTCCTCCATACACTCCACAGCATAACGGTGTATCGGAGAGACGGAATCGAACCCTATTGGATATGGTACGATCCATGATGAGTAATGCTGAGTTACCGCGATCTTTTTGGGGTTATGCGCTAGAATCAGCGGCATATCTTTTGAACATGGTACCTACCAAGACTGTGCCTACCACTCCATATCAGATGTGGAGTGGGAAGAAACTCCATCTACAGTATATAAAGATTTGGGGATGTCCAGCTTTTGTTAAAAAGCAACATGTGGACAAGCTCGAGGCACGATCAGTAAAGTGTAAGTTTGTGGGATATCCAAAGAACTCCAGGGGATATCTATTCTATTACGCAGAGGAACAAAAGGTATTTGTTTCTCGTAATGCCCATTTTCTAGAACATCAGTTTTTAGAAAAGGAATCAAGTGGGAGCGAAATAGAACTGGAAGAAATTCCAGAACCACAAACTAATACTGAAAGTTTGGTAGAACCGGTAGTTCAAGAAGAACAGGACATTCCCGCACCCCTCCGCAGGAGTAGTAGGCCGTCTCATCCGCCTGAGAGATACTACGGTTTTCTCATAGATAGGGATAGAGAGGATTGCATCATAGATGATGATGAACCTACTGGCTTCCAGCAGGCCATCTAGAGCGGCGACTCGGTACGATGGCTAGATGCAATGCGGACCGAAATGGAGTCCATGTACACCAACAAAGTATAGACTTTGGACTTTGCTCCAGATGGGGTAAAATCCATAGGATGCAAATGGATCTTCAAGAAAAAGATTGGTGTAGATGGACAGGTGGAAACCTATAAGGCTAGACTTGTTGCAAAGGGTTTTCATCAAAGACCTGGTTTGGACTATGACGAAACTTTTTCTCCAGTGGCTATGCTCAAATCCATTCGGATCCTTCTTGCTATTGCTGCTTTCTATGATTATGAAATCTGGCAGATGGACGTAAAGACGGCTTTTCTGAATGGTAATTTAGAAGAGTGCGTCTATATGGATCAGCCAGAGGGTTTCAATCAGAGTGGGAGCAGCGGGAAAGTATGCAAGTTGCTTAAGTCCATTTATAGACTAAAGCAGGCATCGCGGAGTTGGAACATCTGTTTTGATGAAACAGTCAAAGAATATGACTTTATCAAAAATCCAGATGAACCGTGCATATATAGTAAAGTTGTAGCAAGAACTGTCGTATTCCTCGTCTTGTACGTGGATGTCATTCTATTGATAGGAAATGACATTCCTATGCTACAATCTGTCAAAGGATTCTTGTCACACAGGTTCTCCATGAAAGACCTGGGTGATGCCTCTTACATTCTGGGGATCCGGATCTATCGTGATAGATCCAAGAGGATGTTGGGACTTTTGCAATCCAGGTATATCGACACTGTACTGAAAAGATTCAGTATGGAAGATTCTAAGCGCGGTAATCTACCGGCTTGTCACGGAATCACCCTATCCAAAGAGATGTCTCCCAAGACTGATTTGGAAAGGGAACGCATGTCTATTATACCCTACGCTTCTGCGGTAGGCTCTATAATGTATGCGATGTTGTGCACTGGACCAGATGTAGCTTATGCACTGAGCGTGGTAAGCCGGTATCAGTCAGACCCAGGGGAGAAGCACTGGATAGCAGTAAAGAACATTCTCAAGTACCTGAGGAGGACTAAGGAGATGTTCTTGGTTTACGGCGGAAAAGACCTCAGGATGGAGGCCTATGCTGATTCCGGCTTCCAGAGTGATAAGGACGATTCCAAGTCCATGTCAGGTTATGTCTTTACCCTCAATGGAGGGGCGGTGTGCTGGAAGAGCTCCAAGAAGGACACCGTTGCTGACTCGATGATGGAAGCGGAGTATATAGCTGCTTGCGATGCCGCAAAAGAAGCAGTCTGGATGAAGAAGTTCCTAACAGAACTTTAGGTGGTTCCTACCATTGTTGATCCAATACCTCTGTATTGAGAAAACAACGGAGCTATAGCTTTAGCGAAGGAACCAAGGTTCCATCAGAAGTCTAGACACATCTTAAGGCGGTATCACCTGATCAGGGAGATCATTGATCGTCGGGAGATCGAGGTTCGGAGAGTTGCTACTGAAGAGAACATTGCTGATCCATTCACAAAGGCCCTACCTCAGATTCAGTTCGAGAGGCTACTCGAGATCATCGGTCTTCGATATGCCAGTACATGGCCCTAGTGCAAATGGGAGATTGTTAGTGTATATGCCCTAGGGGCCATTATTGTATCATACTAGTTTGTATATTACTTAATGGAAGCTTGGGATATTCACATGTATATAACAGCCTTGCTAAACATGGTAGTATGCTACTTGGTTTTTCTATCTTAATATGTGAGTATACGTATTGACAGAGCTCTTAGGATCTTGCTTGACTACCAGCATTGTGATGGCCGTCACACTAGAGGGGAGCTGGGTAGTCTACAAGGTCTGTCCAGATGTCCATTGCCCATAACAAGCTGGGACACCTCTTAACAAATCCAACCCCTGCCGTCTCAGGTCCAGTTTCCCCTGTCATGGATGTTGATATCCATAGGACATCGGGAAAGGACTGTGCGAAAGCCAAGTGCCTCGTGTTAGCCTCAGTTGATGGTGCATACCAGGGGCAGCACGAGAAGATGGACTTAGTTTCTATCTTCCTCCATAACAAAGATTTATATGGAGAGCAATCTCGTATCGCAAGATATGAGACCTCGAATGAATTGCTTCCAGCGAGGTTGGCTATTGGGTTATCTGTAGGAGGCAACGTCCTTATAGAGACCAGCTCTTTTGAGCTCACGGACCTGAAGACCACGTTGAAGAACGGGTCAGATGCTGACTTAGTCCAACAGTCCCTACCTACTACCCTGAGGAAACCAGGGAAGTAGAAAGAAAGGGAAGGGCAGAAGTCTCGCGACTGGATGTAGTAAAAGAGGGATGTTCCTATTGTTACAGGAATGAACATTGGCAGAAGGATTGCAGGGCTAGCATAGCCAGTAGACAGAATTCGAAGCATGTTGTGGCTTCGGCTACGGGTGTGTTTGTAATAGAGAACTGTATGTCAGTTAACCCTACTTCCTGGGTATTGGATACCGGATCAGGATCTCATATCTGTAATTCGTTACAGGCTCTGAGAAACCGTAGGGTTATCAAGAAAGGTGATATGACTCTCAGGGTTGCTAACGGAATGAGCATGTATGCTGAATCCGTAGGGGAATATCATCTAGGACTGACAACTGGGCAGATATTGATTCTGCGTGACTATTTTTAAGTACCAGGTGCGACTTGTAATATCATATATGTATCCTTACTTTCTAAGGAAGGATATGATTTTACTTTTGTAAGCGATGTAGTAAACATCCACCTAAATCAAGTTCTGATTGGGTCAAGTACATTGAAAAACGGTATATACGTTTTGAATCAAGCTCAGGTCTTCAGTGTCCAGAACACACTTAAAAGAAAGTCTCCGGAATTAAATCAGGCTTTCTTATAGCATTGTAGACTGGGTCACATCAATGAGACACGGTTAACAAAGTTACATAAAGAAGGATACTTGGATCCGTTCGAGTACCAGTCTTATGCCACTTGTGAATCTTGTCTCATGGGAAAGATGACAAAGACTCCATTCACTGGACACGGAGAAAGAGCGAGCGAGCTCTTGGGACTCATACACAGTGACGTGTGTGGTCCAATGTCTACACATGCGTGAAGTGGTTATTCATACTTCATTACTTTCACGGATGATTTCTCTAGGTATGGGCATGTCTTCTTGATGAAGCACAAATCCTAGGCCTTTGAGAAATTTCGGGAATACAAGAATGAAGTTGAAAAACAAACAGGCCAAAGTATCAAGACACTGAGATCTGATCGAGGTGGTGAATACTTGAGTGCCGAGTTTCTGGGCTACTTAAAAGAGAATGGAATTCTCTCTTAGCTTACTCCTCCATACACACCACAACACAACGGTGTATCGGAAAGGAGGAATCGAACCCAATTGGATATGGTTCGTTCCATGATGAGTAAGGCTGAGTTGCCGCGATCCTTCTGGGGTTATGCACTAGAATCAGCTGCATATCTCTTGAACAAGGTTCCCTCCAAGACTGTGCCTACCATGCCATATCAAATATGGTATGGGAAGAGACCCCATCTTCAATATCTGAAGATATGGGGATGTCCAGCTTTTGTTAAAAAGCAGCATGCGGACAAGCTCGAGGCATGCTCAGTACTGTGTAAGTTTGTGGGATACCCAAAGAACTCCAGGGGGTATTTTTCTATTACGCAGAGGAACAAAAGGTTTTTGTTTCTCGTCATGCCCACTTTCTGGAACATCAGTTTTTGGAAAAAGAGACAAGTGGGAGCGTAGTAGAACTGGAAGAAATTCCAGAACCACAAGCTATTACTGAAAGCTTGGAAGAACCAGAAGTTTCAAGAGAACCGGACATCCCAGCGCCACTCCGCAGGAGTAGTAGGCAGTCTCATCCGCCCGAGAGATACTACGGTTTTCTCATAAACGGGGATAGAGAGGATTGCGTCATTGATTATGACGAGCTTACTAGCTTCCAGCAAGCCATTCAGAGCGGTGACTCGGTAAAATGGCTGGATGCAATGCGGACCGAGATGGAGTCCATGTACACCAACAGAGTTTGGACTTTGGACTTTGCTCCAGAAGGGGTAAAACCTGTAGGCTGCAAATGGATCTTCAGAAAGAAGATTGGTGTAGATGGGCAGGTTGAAACCTATAAAGCTAGGCTTGTTGCAAAGGGTTTTCGTCAAAGACCTGGTTTGGACTATGACGAGACCTTTTCTCCGGTAGCCATGCTTAAATCCATTCGGATCCTTCTTGCCATTGCTTCCTTCCACGATTATGAGATCTGGCAGATGGACGTAAAGACGGCTTTCCTAAATGGAAATTTGGAAGAGTGCGTCTATATGGATCAGCCAGAGGGATTCAATCAGAGTGGGAGCAGGGTAAAGTGTGCAAGTTGCTCAAGTCCGTCTATGGACTAAAGCAGGCATCGCGGAGTTGGAACATCTGCTTTGATGATACTTTCAAGGAATTCGACTTTATCAAAAACCCAGATGAACCATGCATTTACAGTAAGATTGTAGGGAGAACTGTGGTATTCCTCGTCTTGTACGTGGATGACATTCTCCTAATAGGAAATGATATTCCTATGGTACTGTCAGTCAAAGGATTCTTGTCGCAGAGGTTCTCCATGAAAGACCTGGGCGATGCCAACTACATTCTAGGGATCCAGATCTATCGTGATAGATCTAAGAGGATGTTGGGACTTTCACAGTCAAGGTACATCGACACCATACTGAAAAGATTCGGTATGGAGGATTCCAAGCGCGGTAATTTACCGGCTTGTCACTGGATCACCCTCTCCAAAGAGATGTCTCCCAAGACTGATTTGGAAAGAGATCGCATGTCTATTATACCCTACGCTTCTGCGGTAGGCTCTATAATGTATGCGATGTTATGTACCAGACCAGATGTAGCATACGCATCGAGCGTTGTAAGCCGGTATCAGTCGGACCCAGGGGAGAAACACTGGATAGCGGTAAAGAACATTCTCAAGTACCTGAGGAGGACTAAGGAGATGTTCTTGGTGTATGACGGAAAAGACCTCCAGATTGAGGCCTTTGCTGACTCCAGCTTCCAGAGTGACAAGGATGACTCCAAGTCCATGTCGGGTTATGTCTTTACCCTCAATGGAGGGGCGGTTTGCTGGAAGAGTTCCAAGCAGGAGACCGTTGCTGACTCAACTATGGAAGCGGAGTATATAGCTGCTTGCGATGCCGCAAAGGAAGCTGTCTATATGCAGAAGTTCCTCACGGAGCTTCAGGTGGTTCCTACCAGTGTTGATCCAATACCGCTGTATTGTGACAACAACGGCGCTATAGCTTTAGCGAAGGAACCCAGGTCCCATCAGAAGTCCAGGCACATTTTGAGGCGGTACTACCTGATCAGGGAGATCATAGATCGCCGGGAGATCGAGGTGAAGAGAGTAAATTCAGAAGATAACACTGCTGATCCACTCACGAAGGCCTTACCCCAGACTCAGTTCGAGAGGCTGATCGAGATGATAGGTCTTTGATTCGCCAGTACATGGCCTTAGTGCAAGTGGGAGATTGTTAGTGTATATGCCCTAGAGGCCATTACTGTATCATACTAGTTTGTATATTACTTAATGGAAGCTTGGGATATTCACCTTGTATAGACAATCTTGCTCAAAATGGTAGTATGCTACTTGGTTTGTTTCTACTTTAATATGTGCATGTGTTTCTTTTAGCATATTGCTTATACATATTAGTAGAGCCCTTAGGATCTTTGCTTGATTACCAGCGTTGTGATGGCAGTCACACTCGTGGGGGCTGGGTAATCTATAAGCACATCCTTATACAGGTCCCTAGTCGTAGGACTATCGAGATAGGGCATCGATACTCCGGAGTAGAATAGCGTATGCGCTTCTCATCCCAGCAGGGGAGACGGTCTGTCCCACAGCCGTCAGTACGTCGTACTTGAGATAGTATGCGGGTGCTCGTTAGGTTACGGGTACACTGGACGGGACTCGTCGGGAACTGATTGGTTGGTACTATACCTATCGTCAGTTATCAGTTCCCAGGTGACATGAGTACAGCTTAGTCCGCTGACTTGACACTGTCACTTCGCCTCGAGTGTGTTCCCACTGTACTTTGATTACTACCCTACCACGGCTCAAAGGAGTCGTGCAAAAAGGTAGTAGTTGGGTGCAGTCCCGAAGCACTTGGAGGCAGTGACGGTTAGACAGGATTCGTCTCTCCCGGTATTGCAGGTTGACATCGCTCTGTGTCTAGGAGAGCCATTACACAAGTAGTCTCTGGCCAGGGCAAGCGAGATATACTGGTAGGTTTCCAGTGTTATCTCAGGGTGTTCTGGGCTGCACTCCGACACGAATTGTACCGCTATTAGGGGACTGACGTTTACCGCCCCCTAGGCCCTCCATGCGATGTATCAGACGAACAGACCGGACTGTACGGAGATTGTCACATTCAGGCTCAGTAGGAGTTCAGATGGGTTTCACCTCGTCCGTCTTCTTATCGGCATCTACCTGGGGGCCGTTACGCACAGCTAGTGCCGCTTGCGGTCTGTGGTTAAACCCACTGCCAGCATAGTGTCGAGTCTTTAGAGTCCCACACAGAGAGCTATTCGCCTTTAGGCAAAAGAGTAGAGATCGCATAGTTTTGCGACAGGTCGCATGGTTTTGCGACAGTGTTCGGTCACATCCGTGCACTTGTGCACGTTTAGTGTCCGGACAGTTAACACTAGCGGTCTTTGGTTTAAGCCAGATCCTAGTGTACGTTTTGGGATTAGTTTTATCTTGTTTGTATTCGTGTTCCTCGGAACGCGGATGCGGGTGTGTATGCACAGTTGACAGAGAGACAGAGGCAGAGGATTCTCATTGGGGTTGTTGACTGTTGACTGTTGACCATTGACTTTTGCTAAACCCTAATGAGAATAAGAAATATGATTAATAATAATATCAATTAAGTATTATTGTGCCATGGTTGGGTTGAAAGGTTGACTTTGTTGACTTGTTGACTTGGTTGACCGGTTGACTAGGTTGGACTAGTTGACCATCATCATTACAATGGTTATCATTTCATGCAAAGACTTTTGCTTGCTTGTTGAGCTTTGCAAAATGAGTGCATGAAATGATAATGCCACTTGATATGATATGAACCATCACATAATACTCAATTACTATTATTATTATTATTCTTTTTGGATTATGAGAGAGAGGTTGAGAAAAGTTATGCTCATTCTTTCATTTGTTTTCTCTCTCTTGAGCTCTCTCATTCTCAAGCTCTCCCTCTTCCTCTTGCTCTCTCTCTCTCTAGTTTATGGTTCTACTTGTCTCATGTGTTGAGAAGCAAGAACCATATAGATAAAACACCAAAACAATCCTCTACTCATCCTAGTTCACAAGGCCTAGCAAGCCAAGTGTTCTAGTTTCTTCAAGTTCGAAGAAGAAGCCAAAGGTAGAAGCTTTCGGGTGGATCCATCTTCGGCGCGAGAAGACGACGAGGGGAGGCCGGTCCGTACACCACAAGAGTTGAAGATGAAGGAGTTCAAGAAAGGTATAACCCCCTAACCGAGTAGTTAAACAACTCCTAGTTAGGTTGTTAGCTAGTTGTTTAACAAAGATCCGTATTATGAGTCCATGTTACCACCTAGAAAAAATCGTTTTTCACCATTTCCGCAAGCCCGTAAGTACCGGGAGAGGTAGCATGGACTTACAGTGGTATCAGAGCCTAGTTAAACACTATCTAACATGTTAGCAAAGTAAGTAGAAGTTCGATCGGAGAAAAAGTCACGAAAAACACCCGGAAAATCAAGTTTCTGTCGATTCTGTATTCTGTTCAAAAAATGATAAATCATACTCCAAAAATCGACTCAGGCTTTTTAAAACACACTCAAGAAATTTGGTCCATAGAACCGTTCAAAGCGCCGCGGATCCGCGGCTGAGTTGAGTTGGTCGTGGCTCAGTTTTCTTGCAGTGTGTTTCTGGGGGTGTTTTGTGATTTTTACAATATGTTTTTTCTGCCCAGGTTTTCCAGAAAGAAAAATTTGTTTTTGGGGCTTGAAAATCCGTATTTTTATCGAACTTCTAAAGACTTAAGCTGACGGGTATATATCTGTGATGTGATATATGTATTGAACGTCCGCTAATCGCTATACGTCGATTAATGGGGGTTATACATATCTGTGATCTGTAATATGTTAGTTATATGTATGCCCTAGAGGCAATTACTGTACATTGGATGTATATTGTAGTGGATGCTGGGACATATATAGGGAGGACTTTCTTGCTCGACATGATAGTATGCTATCTAGTTGCTCTTTACCTTAACGTGTACACAGATTGTCTCTCTATTACATGTTAGTAAAGCCCTTAGGATGTGTACTTGACTACCTGGACTATGATGCAGATCATACTAGTGGGGACATGGTAGTCCATAAGTACATCCTTCAAGGTCCCTAGTCATGGGTGTATCGAGACGGGGTATCGATATACCAGAGTAGACTAGCGTGTACCTTCTCGACCCATACAGATGGGTGATGGATGATCCCATATCCATTGGTGTTCGACATCAGAGATGATATATGGGTGCTCAGTGGAGACTGGGTACACTGGACGGACTCGCCGAGAACTCCCAGATGGTATTATACCTTACGTCAGATGGCAGTTCTCTAGTGACACTGGTACAGAGTAGTCTGTTGACCCGAGATCGTCATAGAGTCTTGTGTGGTTCCCACTGTGCTTTGATTTCCACCTTACCACGTCCAAGAGGACGTGCAAAACGGTGGTTTTTGGGTACAGTCCCGAGTCACATGGAGGCAATGAGCGATAGGAGGGGATTCGTCTCTCCCGGTATAGGGAGTTGATGTTGCGCTGTGTTCGATTGGCTATAACCAGAAATCCCTGGCCAGGGTTGCTGAGATTTACTGGTAAGTGTTACCAGTAGTTTCTCGAATTGTTATAGACCTCATATCGACACGACTTATCGAGCTATTGGGGTCTGACGTTTACCACCCCTAGGCGAGATATGCGACATATCAGACGATCAGACCGGACTTTACGGTAGTGTTACTGGTTGGATTCACTGGAGTGTGAGCGGGCTTGCTCGTCGATCTTTTGATCGCTCAATACCCGGGTGGCCGTTACGTTTAGCAGACCGCTTGCGGCTTGTGGGTGTTTGATATGATCATCACCTACTGCCGGCGTATTGACGAGTCTTTAGAGTCCTACACAGAGGTTTCCTGGCTCAAGCAAAACGAAATAGGAGCGCATATGAGATATGTGCGGGACCGAGAATGATACCAGTATGTGATGCTGTATTCGATTCTCGCGATCTGTGACATTGATCATTTATATGCGATATAGCCGGGTTATCGGATCAAGTGTTGATTCGATAAGTTGTTACTGTTGATATTAGTCGGTTATATGCGATATGACCGGATCATTAAATCAAGTGTTGATTTAATGATTTAATGTATAATTATATATTTGATATATTACTTTGCATTAACTAGTATTGGTTCACTTTAAATGGATTTTCTCACTTGAAGTTCACAAGTTGTATATGTGATATACTTTTGTGCACTTGATTGTATCATGTTTGATGATACATGCTTACTTTAGTTTGTGTAAAGATTAAACCATGGTTATTTAAATGGTTAGGGTTTTGTTTTTCATATCTATTTATTCATTTATTTATTTATTTTCTTTTTGGAAAAAGAAAAGAAAAATGTTGGCTTTATTTGGATATATGTTGAAGCTTCATGAAGCTTTGACTTAGTCACCATTTTTGTCTTCATACCTAACCTAACCATTCACTTAACCTTAGTTTAGTCTCTACAATTGACCATGGTTATTATTATGATAAGTATTCTTTTTATATCCTTTTTTAAATACTCATCATAATATTATCTTCATCTTCTTCTTCTTCTTCACTTGAAGAAAGCTTGCTTCAACAATGGCAACTTGAGCAAATGAGTGAGAAATCCAATTCTAAAGTGAACCCACTTCCTATTTCTTCATCCTCTACCTCTTGCCAAGTAGTAGAGTGTGTTTTCTTCACAAGTTTCTTAACTTGGTGAAGTTGGAGCTTGATCTAGCGATGCATCGACGTAGATCATCTTCGGCATCGTCGTCGATGACCTAGCCCGCTTTTTCTCCGATGAAGCCGACGCTAGAGCCCAAGATCCGATTTGTACAGCGGGAAGACTTCATCGCGGAGCCATGGAGGTGGAGAACCGGATCTACAAAGGTTGTATTTCCGTTTACCATTTTGTTAAGTTGTTAACTAGTTTCTTTTTCGCCTAAACTTCTAGCCAACGATCCGTATTAGGGTTTCTCGGCACCGTAATTTTTTAAATTGGCATGGTTGATGCCTTGTGAGACCTCTTGAGAGTGCCTAGGAACCTTTCATAATGTTGATGGTATGTGTATATGAACTCATTGGATTGTCGCGGGTGAATAGCCGGGGGTTGTGAGATGAGAGTTTTCTTTTCTTTCAATTCATGTAAAATTTGTAAATTGATGTAATATTATTTGTATGGCAGCACAACCGGGTCGGAGTTGTAGCCATCATTGTATAATTTCTTTTTACTGTTTTTGCTCCTTGGATAAACCCAAGGTGGGGTGCACAAACTACCGGGTATCTCAAAGTGCCGAGTAGCCTACTCACGTCGTTGAGGGTGGTTGCTCCGCTTCGGATATTTGGCGGGTAGTTTGCCGCACCCGTAAGGGTCTTGGGTGGGGTATTGGCTATTCACCGCGACCGTGTAATCCGCTTTTCGTTAAAGGCTCGTACGAATTGCGGATTCCTAGTATATCCAATGTGTTCATCTGTGATCTGAAATTGCTATCATTGCAATATATCTATATATGATATTATTTAGGCGTTGCTTATATTTTGCATCCGCGCTATTCCAGCCCCCGCTCTATCGTTAGTTAAGTAACCTAACGGGTAATGACGGGGCCCCGTGGCTAATGCGGATGGCATAAGCGTACGTCATATTTTGGTTGTTTTCTGCAATGGTAGGATTAAATGATGGGACGCATTAAAATTAATGCAAGAAAAATAAACCAAGTAAAAGTCGTTGGAACACTTTCAAAACGACTCGGTTCTTTTCAAAAACTAACTTTTAAATGCGGAGTTTGAGCCACTCCTTTTAAAAGCTATCAAGGTTCCATCGATTATATCAAGTTCACTACGTTCACGGTTTCGCCAAAACCATTCGTAGCCCTCCGTCATTTCAGTTAAATATTCGGTAGTATTCAAGCTATGTATTTTGACCTTCGTCAAGGCATAGTGATTGGTAGCTGCTGAATATTTATCTGTAGCATAGATAGATGCGTTGGTTTGGGACAGTCGTACTACTATTTTGGCCTTCGTCAAGGGTATGTACGGGTGGGTTCAAATTAACCTGGATAATGACGGGTAGAACTTGACATGCGACTTATGATATGTTGGCCTTCGTCAAGGTCATAAGAGCATGGGGCAAAAATCCACATCGGGAGTTTCAAAGGAACTGAAACTTGCTAGCGCTGCATACTATTTGGAGTGTGATGATTCTGGTAGGATTCCTTCAGTTTTGTCACGCGATGATATTTGGATCCCGAGCCTACTGTGAGTATATACTACTCCTTGGGAACTTTCTCAATTAACGATCAATGCTATAAACCAAGTAGGTGTCTAGAAAGGTGTTAGCGGGGCTACGCCCACAGGGAAAAGAGGTTATTTAATTATGGAACTTCGCGAAAGCGTTGGAAAACCTCCCTCGAAGTACCGACACCGGCCTAGCTGAACGGTTAAGCAAGTATTGTACGGTGAGATTGATCCTGACTAATTCTTCCTTTATGGTTTGAGGAGGGATTCGAGAGACAGTGGGAGCCATCCTGTTTAGATAAATTAAAAACCAATCTAAACTTGCAAGAGCATCATGCTGAGTGTTGTCTTCTCTCTCTCTTAATTGCAGCGACCCAGTGACCGCACCTAGGTTACATCTAGATAATAAAATGACTGAATCTGACTGTTATGACTGGCAAAGGTCTGTCCAGATGTCCATTGCCCATAACAAGCTGGGACACTTGGGTGCTGGTTTGTCTCTTCTTGCAATCAATTTTGCACAGTAATTCCTAGTTTTCAGTGCTGGTTTTCCTGGGAATTTTTAATATTTTTTCAAGAGTTGAATTTTCTGGGTTGTATTAGGGACTCGGTGTATCGATCGGATTGTCTAATTTTGTCAGTGTGTTTTTCCGGATATTTTTTGAATATGTTAAAAAGTTCGACCGGATATAAATACCCAATTTTTCCCCTGTCGGGAAATTTCCAAGTGTTGGATTTTTCCGTAGTTTAAAGACGTTCTAAGTAGTGCAAGTAACTCGATAGACCCTCTAGAAGACAACAAACCTTAACTCGATTATGTGACAGTCTTGAACTGCCCTTTGAACCTTCGGGTTTGGGGAAGTACGGCGTGCCACATGTGAGGCGTTGGCTTGACCCTTCTACGGCTGGACCGTTGGTACTGAGGCACGAACTGAATGTTTTTAGACTTGTTTCATGTGTTGATCTGTATCGGGAAAACTTGGGTGTTCGAATGTTCGATCGGAAAGTTTAACATTTTCTATTTATCCGGAATGTGATACAATAATTGGAATTCACAAGAAGTTATGAGATAACTGAATGAATGTTATAAATCTAGCGGTTTAGTCTCACTTGATCGGTTGCCACGGAATTTTGATGAGATCAAAAGTCTGTCGCAATCACGTAGCGTACGCGGATACTCGCCGGGTAAACTTAATAGACAGCCTCGTCCCATAGCCCCGACCAAGTGACTGTAGGAGAACCCCGTCGCCGAAAGCATCCGTTCGGGTGCTCGCGGTAGCGGTGTTCCGCCTTGGTGCACTTCGTCGACGGCGTCGGGGGTGCGGCCGCCTACTAAAGTTTGCGACGAGCATTCGATCAGGCTGTCGGGAATCTTGTTGAATTGCCCGACTTGATATTGAAAAGTGTTTTCGATAATGAGACTAAAATGCGGGGTTTATAATTGTTAGGCATGTGATGTCTAAGGAATTCATTTGATTAGGCATGCGATGTCTAGGGAGGTTGCGGATTCCAACTGTTGTAGTTTTACACTTTCTTTTCTGTGACCGTAAGTGTAATATGTGATATCGCCGGTTTCGTTGCTATATGTCAACGACAATTGGGATGCGCATATTTACTTACGTTGATGACATGTGATGTTATGTGTTGCTGGATATGTTATATTGGATCGTCGTGTTTGAATAGCCGGGGGTTTTTATGTGAGATGAGTGTTTTTCATTTTCATTCATGTAAAAACTTGTATGTAATATTCTTTTATTGGGGCACTTCCAGGTTGCGGAAGATGTCACCGTTTGTATATTATTTACTTTTCCGCACTAGGATAGACCCAAGGAGGAGGGCACAAGTAACCGGGTTCTGGAGTCCAGTGGGAGACCAACTCGAGGAGTCGAGTCCGGGTCTCCTAACTCCAGAATTGGTAGGGTTGCTTGCCGCTCTCGTAGGGGTCTAGGGGTGTGGGTTTGGCTATTCATCACGACCGTGGAATCCTTGTTTTATACTGGCTCGTATTGAAAACACGGACGTCCTAGTATATCCAATATTTCATATGATTCTTCTGCTGCGATATCTGTGATGTGATCATGTGATGTTCTGTGATAGATACAGTATATAGTATATATGATATATTATATAGGCGTTACTTATGTTTTACACCCGCGCTAGCCCTGCCCCGCTCTGCCGTTAGTTACCTAACCTAACGGTGCATGAGGGGACATCGAGGCGAATGCGAATGGCATAAGTGTACGTCGTATTTATCTGTGATGTTTAGGTAATTTAAATGATGGGACTTCATTAATATGATTAATGAAATAAAAGAAAGCTAAGATGTTGTAGAATCGAATTTCAAAATAAAAACAGGTAGCTACAGTTCTTGCTTTGCACAGCAGTATATATGATATATCCTGCACCTTATTCGATGAGGAAAGGACCGAGATCCCTTCACCGGGAGTGACTCCTTTAGCAATAACTGGCAGATGCTACACACTCGGTTTGACTTTTGATTTCTTTTAAGAGTTTTTGCTTTGCACAGTGATATATATGATATATCCCGCACCTCATTCGACGAGGAAAGGACCGACGATCCCTTCACCGGGAGTGACTCCTTTAGCAAAACTAGAAAAGCCTCAAAAACACTCCATTTTAAAAATCATTTGATTCTACAACGATATCAAGTTCATTACGCAATAGGTTTTCAGAAAAACCTGTCGTAGCCCTCCGTCATTTCAGAGAAGTTGTATATAGTATTCGTGCTGCATTTGTTGGCTTTCGTCAAGGTGCAGTGTGCGGTAGCTATATGCTGCTTATCTGCCAGCATACGATGCGATTGGATTAGGGTAGTCGTGCGGCTTTGTTGGCTTTCGTCAAGGGTCGTGCGGGTGGGTTTAATTCAATCAAGAAATGTACGGGTTGAACTTGACTAGCGGGCTATGGTTTGTTGGCTTTCGTCAAGGTCATAGCACGTTAGGGGCAAAATATTATCGGGAATTTCAAGTGTTGAAATTTGCAATGAGATTGCATACCTTCTATGAGATAGTTGGATCCCGATACCCGCTGCGAGTAAGAGTTACTCCTGGGAGAGTTTTATACATTACAATTAGTCGATCAAGTAGGTGTCTAGAAAGGTGTCAACGGGGTTACGCCTCTGGGAAAACGAGGTTTACATTAATTAAGTTCGTGCGAAAGCACGGGGGACCTCCCTCAAAGTACCGACACTGGCCTAGCTGAAAGATTGGCGAACATGTAGTGTGTAATTAATCCCGGCTAGTCTTTCTTTTAGGGTTTGAAGGAAGATTTGATAAAAAGCAGTGGGAGCCATCCTGATTAGATAAAATAATAACCAATCTATTCTTGCAAGAGCGCACGCTGAGTGTTTTCTTCTCTCTCTCCTGGTAGCGACCATGTCACGCCTTAATCAAGATAATAAAACGGATTATTGACCGAACCCACTTGTTATACTGAGCTGGGGAACGTTGGTCCCGCTCCAACTTATAATTGTTATAAGACAGAGCAGGAAATTGGGGAATACCAGATTTCCCGTGCCGCCCAAACGAAGAGAGTGCATGCTGATGCATCATCTTCGGGTGTGTTCATTACAAAGAACTGTTTCTCAGTATCCTCTACGTCCTGGGTATTTGATACCGGATCAGGATCCCAGAAATGTAATGTGTTATATAGGGCTACAGAGAGGTAGAGAACTGAGAACGGGTGATAAGTTTCATGAGACAGAAAACGGGGCAAGTGTTGCAGCCAAGTCTGTTGGTCACTGTCACCCTGTATTACCAATACATTGATTCTGAACGAATGTTATTAGATACCGAACCTGATATACAAAATCCTATCACTCTCTTTATTAGTAAAGAAATGATAAAATTTTGTATTGTTGGATAATGTTTTGAACATTTCCTATATCAAAAGTTGATCGGTTCAGGCACGTTATCTAAAAGCATTGATGTTCTAAATCAAACTACAGTTCTTAGTATATGGAACACACATAAGAGGAAGAGTTCAGAAATGAACGAATTCTTCTTAAGGTATTGTAGACTAGGTCAGATCAATGTGACCCGACTAGCTAGAGTTACATAAAGATGCATATTTAAATTAGTTTGAATTTACATCTTGTGAAACTCGCCAGTCATGTCACAAAGATAAGATGACCATAGCTCTGTTTATTGGAAACAGAGAAAGAGTTAGTGAACTCTTGGGACTGATACATGATGATGTATGTAAGGTCTCCTGTCTACACATGCCAGGACTGGTTCTTTGTACTTCATTACATTCTCTGATAATCTCTCAAGATTCAGTCATATGTTCCTGTTGAAACATGAGTCCGAACCTTTTGAGATATTCACAGAATATAAGTTAGAAGTAGAGAACCAATACAGGTATAAGTATTATGTCCTTTGATGTGATCAAGGAGCAGAATACTTGAGCACGGAAATCCTGGACTATTCTAAAGGAGAATGAGATTCTCTCTCAGCATTACTCCTCTGTATACACCATAGCACGATGGTATATCGGGGCAGAGCAATCACACCCTATATGATAAGGTGTACTCTATGATGAGTGCTACTGAGTTACCTATTTCCTTTTTGGAAGTTATGCACTTGAGAAGCTGCATACCTATTGAATAGGGTTCGAATCAAATCAGTTGCCAACCATTTCATATGTGATATGGAAAGGGAAGAGCCCATATCTTAAGTTAGTTAAGATTTGGGGTTGTCCGGCCTATGTCTAAAAGCAAAATCTGGACAAGCTCGAGGCAAGGTCTGTTATGTAGAACTGGAAAGGTTCCAGCTATGCAAACTGAAGCAGCTGATTTGGTAGAACCAAAGGATTCAGTAGATACCAACGAACCTCAGCCTCTCCGCCGATCTAGTAGGGTTCCTCACCCACCTGAGAGATACTTCTATTTCTCTATGACAGTGGGAGCGAGGATTGCATCATGAGATGATGACCCAACTAGCTTCGAGCTGGCCATCAGGAGTAAGACTCTGTTAGAATGACTGGATGCTTAGTGATCTGAGATGGAATCCTTATACACCAACAAAGTATGGACTTTGGTTGCTATATCTGAAGGGTTAAATCCCCATTAGGAGCAAGTATATCTTGAGAAGATTACTTGGTGTACATGGAAAAGTTGAGACTTTCAAAGCTAGACTTGTTAAAAGTGTGCATCATTGACCAGGTGTGGATAATGATGAAACCTTTTCAAGTAGCTATGCTTAAGTCTATCCAGATCCTACTTGCCATGGCTACATACCATGACTACGATATCTGGTGGTTGGGTGTCATGACATCTTTTCTAAATGATGTTTTAGAAGAGAACGTCTGTAAGTACACAGCCAGAGGGCTTTGTAAACAGTGGGAGCAGCGGAAACGTGTGCAAGATGTTTTATAGGATAAAGCAGGCATCGCGGAGTTGGAACATCTGTTTTGATAAAGTAGTCAAAGAGTTTGACATCATCAAAATGGTAGATGAACCTTGTATAAACAAAAAGGTAGTAGGGAGTATGGTGACAATCCTCGTAGAGTACGTGGATGACATACTCTTGATAGGGAAGGAGTTTCCTATGCTACGCTCGATCAATCTCCACTTATCACAAAGATTCTCCGTGTAGGATCAAAGTGATACCTACTAAATCAGTGGTTTTGGATCTATGAGATAGATCTAAATGGATGTTAGAACTCTCACTAGATGTAGTGAAATGGTATCAGTTGATCCTGGGGAGAATCACTGGAAGGGTTCCAGGGTGATAAAGACGACTGAATGTCAGTCACAGGCATTGTCTTTACCCTTAGTAAAGGGACGGTATGTTGGAAGAGTTCCAAGCTAGATACCGTGGCATACTAGACGATAAAGGCAGGATACATCGCTACTTAAGATGCTACCAAAGAGGCTGTTTGCGTGTATATTGGTTCATGAGATGAACTATGTTCCTCTCTGTTGGAGATAGTGCCCTCAGAGTCAATTATTGGATCACAGGCACGTGATTGCAATGATTGAGGGAGGACCTATCCCGGTAGGACAGTCTTACTCGAAATGATAGTATGCTATCTGGTTTACCTTTATCATCGTGTACTGCTTCAGGTGACCTTACAGGTCGCTATTACACGCTGATAGAGCCTCTAGGATTCTTGCTTGACTGCCGGCAGTATGATGGCGATCATATACGTGAGAGCTGGTGGTCTATAAGCACATCCTTAAAAGGTCCCTAGTCGTGGGAGTTTTGAGACAGGGCATCGATTCTCCAGAGTAGACTAGTGTATACAGTCGAGAACCCGACGAGGGGCGGTGGCCGGTCTCACAAGCCATTGGTGTCAGTTGGTTCACCTAAGATGTATACAGGTGCTCATTGGGTTCTGAGTACACCGGACAGGACTCGCCGGGAACATGCTAGTTGGTCTTATACCTGACGTCAGATAGCAGTTCCCTGGTGACATGTGTACAGGTTAGTTCATCGACCTGGGGATCGTCATTTGTCTCGTGTGAGTTCCCACTGTACTTTGATTACTACCCTACCACGGCTCAAAGGAGTCGTGCAAACAGGTTTTAGTTGGGTACAGTCCCGAGCCACATGGAGGCAGTGAGCGGGTCTTCAGGGGTTCGTCTCTCCCGGTATTGGGGGTGAGGTCGCGCTGTGTCTAGGAGAGCCATTACGCAAAGCCCTCGGCCGAGGCAGGAGATTTACTGGTAGGCATTCCAGTAGTATCTCAGGGTGTTCTGGGCTACACTCCGACACGACTTGTACCGCTTTTGGGGGTCTGACTTTTACCAACCCCCTAGGCCCGACATGCGATACTCATAGACGAACGGACCGGACTGTACGGATATTGTCACTGACAGGCTCAGTAGGGTGTCAGGATGAGTTCGCACATCGACGTCCCTTTTGGTCAATAGCTGGTGGCCCGTCACGTATTGGCTTATACCTCTGACGTGCTAGTGGTTAAATCCACAGCCATTGTATTGATGAGTCTTTTGAGTCTACCACACTTTCAGTTACTCAAGCTTTCGGGCGAAACGCTGTAGAGGCCGTATGGAGATATGGCAGGGTCCGATCAGATACGTGCGGTATTGCACGGATCAGGATCGGACGGTTTGTACTAGTGGCCGTATGGATATATGGCAGGGTCCGATCGGATACGTGCGGTATTGCACGGATCAGGATCGGACGGATATTACTAGCCGGCTTTGGTTTAAGCCGGATCCTAGTTTAGTACAGTGTAGATTTTGTCTCATTGCATTTGTGTCCGGTCGGAATACAGATGCGGGTGTGTATGCATAGTATCGGGGTTTTCCTGTAATTTATTACGGGACCAGTTTTCTGGAGTTGCCAGTTTGCATTCCGTTCCGGCCGGTTTTCCTTTGTTCTTTCCCGGTCGGACTTTTCCGATGGAGGGGGGTTATTTGCAAGTTTGCAAATAACATTTGTGGAGGGGGTATCTTGCACTTTGGTGGCATCATGATAGTTTTTCATGATGAGATTCTTTTTCCTTCTTATCACTTGCTTTATGGTGATTAGAGTGGATTTGATATTGATTTGAGATGGTTATCATTTCTTTAGGGTTGTGGTCACCCCCTTGCTTTTACTACACTCACCTCACTTCTTGTTATGGTTTGATATTCATTCCTCCACCATTCTCACTAGATGAGAGGGGCTTCACTTGAGAGAAAAAGAATGAGAGAGTTCATTTTTGTTATGTGAGGAATTCTTCATCTCATCTTCTTCTTTCTAGAAAATTGAAAGCACCAATTTTCTTTACCTCTTCCTCCATCCATCAATGGCAACTACATAAACTCCAAGAGACAAAGTTTCTACACTATACATTCTATAGCTAATCTTGGGCACGTCGACTTGCCAGCTTCGTGCCCGAGTTGCCTCGGTATTGAGGCGGGAGCCCGTAAAAGATCCAGACGATGTGGTGCCCTTCCGGCAAGGATGCGACGACCGGAGTTTCCGCGGGAGATCGGGACGATGACGAGAAGACCGGAGGACTCGGATCACTTGGTATATCTCTCACCCTTTCTCTTGATTGCTAGCATTAGGTTAATGGTTACGATCCGGGTGTATTGTCCGCGGGAGCGCCAGTTTGAAAGTTAAGAAAAATTTTGATTCCGCATTTTGGCCTCGGATAGACGGCCGTGGCGCGGCCGTGGCGCAACATGGTATCAGAGCCACGCCATTAACCTAGTCTAGCTTGCTCTAGTATGTTTAAAGACCCGATCGGACAAAAATCCCAAAAACCGTATTTCGTGTGCATCAGGTTTCTGTCGAAATTTTTTGGACTCTAAAAATTTTTCAGGTGGTTGCAGAATTATGTGCAGGGAAGTATAAGAATTCTGGTAAAATTTGGTCGCCTGAATCCATCATCTCACCGTGGAAACGCGGCCAAAGCCATGCTTTGGCCGCGGTTCCGCCGCCAGTTAGGCTCCTCACTGCACCAAATTTTTCCAGATTGTCTTACACTAGAAAATAGGGTTTTTGGAATATTATTTTTGGGCCCAGATTTTCTGTAAGTGCTACAATAATGCTTTGGGGCCCACTTGGTAAATTTGTTCAATCGGATATTTTAGACATGCTAGTTCACAGTATTTACATTATATCTGCGACCGTGAATGTCACTCGATCGGTAAATCCTGTCTAACTGCTATAGCCCGGTTAGACGGATTTGCGAACGTGACATTCACGTTGATGTTCTGTGTTTATGCTGTGTTGTTACGGATTGGTCGTGGGGGATAGCCTGGATGCAATGCTAGTACAGTTTTGTTGTATTATGTATATTTGATATTGCGGGGCGAGCGTCCGACATGTGGACTGCCATCACTGCCTGTTTGTATTATTCTTTTGGGGCACGACCTGGTTGCGGTCGATGTACCCGTTGTATGTATATTTTACTTTCTGTACTAGGATTACCCCGCGGAGGGGTGCACGGATAGCCGGGTTCTAGAGGGCAACGGGCCCGCATCTTATGGCATTGAGACGGAGGGGGCTTCACTCTAGGATCGGCGGGCTATTCGCCGCACTCGTAGGGGGTGCAGGTTGACCCAGGAGGGGTGCCCAAGTTACCGGATTCCATGAAGTGCTGGGTGGTCCATTCACGGTGATGAAGGGGGCTGCCTCGCTTCAAGTTTTGGCGGGTGACTTGCCGCGCCCGTAGGGGTCTAGGATTTCATTGCACAGGCTATCCACACGACCAGGGGAACGTCGGGTTTCAGCAGCGGCTCTGTGAAACCCGGGGCTTCCAGATATCTGTATTGTTCTGTGATGCTGTACATTTCTGTGATGTTGCATTTTATCACGCCTTGAGCGAAATATAATATATTGGTATATATATTAGTAGATGTTGTATATGTTTTGCATCCGCGCTAGTCCAGTCCCCGCTCTGTCGTTAGTTAGCTAACCTAACGGGTAATGACGGGACCCAGTGGCGAATGCGGATGGCATATACGTACATCAGTATATTTTCGTTCTTTGTGGTGTGATCAATTGATGGGACTGCGTTGATTCAGATCAATGCAAGCTAAACAAACCTATTCTGATGTTGTTGGAACATTTTTCAAAAAGCTGTTATTGCAAGGACGTTCACTTTTGTTTTGCATCGTGGTATTCATTTGGAATATCCTGCTCCTCAGTCGACGAGGCAAGGGCCGAGATCCCTTCACCGGGAGTGACCCCTTGGACAGAAGTTTGCGTCAGGGAATTAACTTCACTATAGCCGATTACTTTTGCTTTGCATCATGGTATTCAGTTGGAATATCCTGCACCTCATTCTACGGGGAAAGAGCCGAGATCCCTTCACCGGGAGTGACCTCTTTAGCAAAGGTTTTCGTCACTATATTTTTATAAAAGGCTATGCAGTTCCTTCAACGATATCAAGTTCATTACGTTAAAGGTTTTTCGCCAAAAACCAGTCGGAGCCCTCCGTCATTTCTTATGGGTATTATTTAGTATTCGTGCTGCGTTTGTTGACTCCGTCAAGGCGTAGTGTACGGTAGCTAAGTGGTGCTTGTTTGTTGCATAAATGGGATTGATTAGGACAGTCGTGCGGCCTTGTTGACTCCGTCAAGGGCACGTACGGGTGGGTTTAATGCAATCCAGATAATGACGGGTTGAACTTGACTAGGACTCTTTGATTTGTTGACTCCGTCAAGGTCACTTGAGTCCTAGGGGTAAAAACACACATCGGGAGTTTCTAAAGAAACTGAAACTTGCCAGGCATGCGCATACCTTATGGAGTGTGGTGACTTGAGTGGATTCCGTCAAGTTATCATGCGATGATAGTTGGATCCCGATTCCCACTGATGAGTTGGTTTACTCCTCGGGTGATCCTAACTAATTCTTCTTTCAGGTTTGGAGAAGAATTTGACGTTACAGTAGGAGGTTTCCAGATTAGATAAAGTGATAACCATTCTGATCTAGGCTAGAGTGCACGCTGAGTGTTTCTTTTCTTCTCTCTCTCTTTGGCAGCGACCACTGACCCGACCCTAGACTATTACTCAGTGACCAAGTTGACCGAACCTTCTTAACACTAGCTTTTGGATTGTCAGAGTTGCAAACCTCATTGCCACTCCTACTTTTACTCTTTTCTCCAGGACACCCCGTATTACTACGAACGTCCACTTCCATTGGACAAAACCATCGTATGGTTATATACGAACTCGGAGAAATTCGAGGATGGTTTCCGGTTCTGGAGAAAACGAATAGGACTATTCAGTTGTCTTTTCCTTTTACCTTCTCCCTGGATGCGGGTACTCCTTGGTTTAGGAGATAGTACACCTATTATGCAAATTGGATAGTCTTCTTCCAAATCTTAGGCTGGTGCCGAACGGTGGGGAAGGAAGAAAACCAATTAGCATAACGATGGTGTACAGAAGGTATTAAGTTAAGACAAAGAAAGGGATTAGTAAGAGGGCAAAGTAAATTGCGACTGCTATTCACGACGAAACCAAGTACTTCTTCGCCAATCCTAAATCACCTTTGTATTTCTCCAGGACACTCCGTATCACTACGAAGATCCACAGTTTATTGGATACTCCATCGTATGGTTATATACGAACTCGAAAGGAACTTGTTCCAGTTCGGGGATGGATTCTGGTTCAGGAGAAATAGGAATAAGGTTTATTCGGTTGTCTTTTATCTTCACCTTCTCTCGCATTGCGAGTGCTCCTAGGATTAGGACAGTACACCCATTATGCTTATTGGATAGTCTTCTTCCAAACCATAGGCTGGTGCCGAATGGTAGGGAAGGAAGAAAACCATTTGGCCTAAAGGGGTGTGCAGAAGGTAATGACTAAAGACATATAAAGGGATTTGGACAGATGGCAAAGAGATATACGGTTACAGTTGTGAATCTGGATAATGGTAGAGGCATTACTAGGAATACCAGGATACCCCATCGAAACATTTCAATGTTTCAGTTCAACTGTGTACTGTTAAAAGAAAACTGATTTCCCGATTAGACACTTGCTCCAGGGTATGTATTTACCAGGTTGGATTCTCACATCTGTATGGTTTTACAGATGATGAGTGGGAGTAAGTTATTAGGAATTAGGTGACCATCCTCATTATATCGGGATTCGTTGTAATTGGTGATATTTGAGGAAGCCACCTGGGTTGTTTGCCGGTCGGCAAATATTTGGTTTTGAATATCCGTTACTATGCACCAATTTCAAATTGATATATCTGTATGTCTATTTTCATAGAGTGAGATATACATTTTTGAAATTATGTCTATGACATTTACCTATATCAGTGGATGGTTAGGTAAGGAGTACTGAACAGCGGTGTAATTCTTCTTAACCATAAGTACAGTTTTCAACCTACGACACACAGTGAATGAGTTATCAGACTCAAGGGACTTGTACAGAGTATTGTATGTTGTCCAGCGTCCATCAGGACATAGGGGTTGGTCCTCGTACTATATTCGGTTTACTTATGACTTCTCTAGATTTTAGACAGCTGTTTCGTGGAAACACAGGGTCCGAATTTTGAGAAGTTATAGGTATTTGAATAAAGTAGAGAACCAAGTATTGCAAGTATCGGGATTCTTCAAGGTGATCGAAGATGTAGATACTTGTGTATGGTGTTCAGTTGATAGTAATGATTAAGAGAACTAGCTTCTCTTTCAGGTTGCTCATAATTGGAAGTATTCCTAAGTTGAGTGACGCTGATCGGCCTTTCTCCATTTTAGTTGACATGCACTGGAGAAAGCTGCATGATTTGAATCTGGTTCAATTAAATCAGTGCCTCTGTTTCTATATTGGATATAGAACAGTTCATATCTTGACATTGTTAAGGTACGGGGAGTTGTCCGGCTTATGCTTAAAACCAGACTCCGGATAACTCAAGGCACGTTTCTGTAATGGCTGTTTGCGGGTTGACCCAGGCTATGACGAGGGTTGATTTTCTACCATCTGGAAGATCAATAGTGATATTGTTCTTCACTCGCCACAATTTTAAAAGAAATGGATTTTTCAGAAAACAGCAGTGGGAGTATGGTAGAACTGGAAGTGATTCCAGAACCGCAAACGATTACTGAAAATTTGATAGGAACCTAAAGATTCAATCTGGTTTGACATTCCATTAGCCACTCCGCAGATATGGTGGGTAACCTCAGGCACCCGAGAGGTACTTCGGTATGCTCAAGGACGGTGGCAGGGAGGTTCTTGTTTACCCAGACTTGCCATTGCTGTTGTTCCAGACTGTGAAACCCGGCATGAGGATGAGTATAGCGTCATTCTAAACTGGCTTTAGAAGTGTACGTCTATATGACTCTGCCAGAGGGTTGTCGTAGTCAGTGGGAGCAGCGGAAGCATTGGTGGACAGTTGGCTTATGTCTATTTACAGACTGAAGCAGAAATAACGGAGATAGATCATCTATTTCTGATGTGAAGTCATAGGTTTGACTTCATCAGAATAGGGGATGGATCTGCTAAGGAGGTAGTAGGGTGTGATGTCCTGGTATTTGGATGACATACACAGAGTAGGAAGTGATATTCCTATACTACGATCGGTTATGCTTTGGTTGTCACACAGTGGTTTCTCCACACAGGACTTGGATATTATATCAGACATTCTGGTTACTAGATCTATAGTTTTAGATCTAGATTTGGGTGGTTTCCTAATCTGGGTACCTTGACAGCATTCTATGAGTATTTAGAATGGACGACTCCTGGCATGGTAGTGTACCTGCAGGTGATGGAGTCACCCTCTCTAAAGGTGTCTTACAGACTAAAGGGGAGAGGGATACGCATGATTGACAGATCACTTGCTTGGGCAATTGAGTCAATCATGAGATGTCAAGTACCACACCAGATGTTGTTCTTGCAGTAGATGCGATAAGTTGATATTAATCCAATCCTGGAGAAACAGTCGGAAGCAGTTCTAGAACATAAGTTGATGCTCTAGGAATATGATAGCAGCTTTCTCTTTCGGGAGACAGTTATCATTCCAGGCTTCCAAGGTGACATGGACGACAAGGAGGTTGTCAGAGTTATAGTTTCTCCTTCTGACGAGGGGCAGTATTTTGGACAGGTGGTCCAAGGCAATACTGAGGGAGGCATGGCGCTGGATACTGATTAAGTTCAGTTATCGATACAGTCTAAGAAGTTTGGATTTGGAGTTCATTTATGAGCCAGGTCCCATCAGATATCCAGACATACTCTAAGACAGGTATTGCTCATTTCGGGAGATGGCTTTCTCTGCGAACTTGAGATATAGAGAGACATAGAAAGAAACATCACAGCGGATCCACTCACTGAGGCTATTCCTCGAACGCAATAGTTTCGCAAACGAGCTTTGTGAGACTGACCAGTAGAGGAGTTGGGTGTTCGGTATCACACGGGCTGTGAGTACGCGACATCGCAATAATTAGCCTTGAGTGCAAGTGGGAGATTGTTGGAGATAGTGCCCTCAGAGTCAATTATTGGATCACAGGCACGTGATTGCAATGATTGAGGGAGGACCTATCCCGGTAGGACAGTCTTACTCGAAATGATAGTATGCTATCTGGTTTACCTTTATCATCGTGTACTGCTTCAGGTGACCTTACAGGTCACTATTACACGCTGATAGAGCCTCTAAGATTCTTGCTTGACTGCCGGCAGTATGATGGCGATCATATACGTGAGAGCTGGTGGTCTATAAGCACATCCTTAAAAGGTCCCTAGTCGTGGGAGTTTCGAGACAGGGCATCGATTCTCCAGAGTAGACTAGTGTATACAGTCGAGACCCCGACGAGGGGCGGTGGCCGGTCTCACAAGCCACTGGTGTCAGTTGGTTCACCTAAGATGTATACAGGTGCTCATTGGGTTATGAGTACACCGGATAGGACTCGCCGGAAACATGCTAGTTGGTCTTATACCTGACGTCAGATAGCAGTTCCCTGGTGACATATGTACAGGTTAGTTCATCGACCTGGGGATCGTCATTTATCTCGTGTGAGTTCCCACTGTACTTTGATTACTACCCTACCACGGCTCAAAGGAGTCGTGCAAACAGGTTTTAGTTGGGTACAGTCCCGAGCCACATGGAGGCAGTGAGCGGGTCTTCAGGGGTTCGTCTCTCCCGGTATTGGGGGTGAGGTCGCGCTGTGTCTAGGAGAGCCATTACGCAAAGCCCTCGGCCGAGGCAGGAGATTTACTGGTAGGTATTCCAGTAGTATCTCAGGGTGTTTGGGCTACACTCCGACACGACTTGTACCGCTTTTGGGGGTCTGACTTTTACCAACCCCCTAGGCCCGACATGCGATACTCATAGACGAACGGACCGGACTGTACGGATATTGTCACTGACAGGCTCAGTAGGGTGTTAGGATGAGTTCGCTCATCGACGTCCCTTTTGGTCAATAGCTGGTGGCCCGTCATGTATTGGCTTATACCTCTGACGTTCTAGTGGTCAAATCCACAGCCATTGTATTGACGAGTCTTTTGAGTCCACCAGACTTTCAGTTACTCAAGCTTTCGGGCGAAACGCTGTAGAGGCCGTATGGAGATATGGCAGGGTCCGATCAGATACGTACGGTATTGCACGGATCAGGATCGGACGGTTTGTACTAGTGGCCGTATGGATATATGGCAGGGTCCGATCGGATACGTGCGGTATTGCACGGATCAGGATCGGACGGATATTACTAGCCGGCTTTGGTTTAAGCCGGATCCTAGTTTAGTACAGTGTAGATTTTGTCTCATTGCATTTGTATCCGGTCGGAATACAGATGCGGGTGTGTATGCACAGTATCGGGGTTTTCCTGTAATTTATTACGGGACCAGTTTTCTGGAGTTGCCAGTTTGCATTCCGTTCCGGCCGGTTTTCCTTTGTTCTTTCCCGGTCGGACTTTTCCGATGGAAGGGGGTTATTTGCAAGTTTGCAAATAACATTTGTGGAGGGGGTATCTTGCACTTTGGTGGCATCATGATAGTTTTTCATGATGAGATTCTTTTTCCTTCTTATCACTTGCTTTATGGTGATTAGAGTGGATTTGATATTGATTTGAGATGGTTATCATTTCTTTAGGGTTGTGGTCACCCCCTTGCTTTTACTACACTCACCTCCCTTCTTGTTATGGTTTGATATTCATTCCTCCACCATTCTCACTAGATAAGAGGGGCTTCACTTGAGAGAAAAAGAATGAGAGAGTTCATTTTTGTTATGTGAGGAATTCTTCATCTCATCTTCTTCTTGCTAGAAAATTGAAAGCACCAATTTTCTTTACCTCTTCCTCCATCCATCAATGGCAACTACATAAACTCCAAGAGACAAAGTTTCTACACTACACATTCTACAGCTAATCTTGGGCACGTCGACTTGCCAGCTTCGTGCCCGAGTTGCCTTGATATTGAGGCGGGAGCCCGTAAAAGATCCAGACGATGTGGTGCCCTTCCGGCAAGGATGCGACGACTGGAGTTTCCGCGGGAGATCGGGACGATGACGAGAAGACCTGAGGACTCGGATCACTCGGTATATCTCTCACCCTTTCTCTTGATTGCTAGCATTAGGTTAATGGTTACGATCCGGGTGTATTGTCCGCGGTAGCGCCAGTTTAAAAGTTAAGAAAAATTTTGATTCCGCATTTTGGCCTCGGATAGACGGCCAGGGCGCTGCCGTGGCGCAACACTCTCATTGTGTGACAATGGAGTTGTGGCTTATGCTAAGAAACGCAGGTCCCATCAGTGATCCAGACATATTCTAAGGCAGTATCACCTGATCATGGAGATGGCTGATCTCTAAAAGATCGAGGTTAGGAGAGTAGACTCAGAGGACGACACGGCGGATCCACTCATGAAGGCCTATTCCCAGAGAGAGACTTTTATGGGATGGTTGAGTATGAGATACTACAACCACTGCTATCAGATGGCCCTAGTGCAAGTGGGAGATTGTTAGTTATATGTATGCCCTAGAGGCCATTACTGTACATTGGATGTATATTGTAGTGGATGCTGGGACATATATAGGGAGGACTTTCTTGCTCGACATGATAGTATGCTATCTGGTTGCTCTTTACCTTAACGTGTACACAGATTGTCTCTCTATTACATGTTGGTAAAGCCCTTGGGATGTGTACTTGACTACCTGGACTATGATGCAGATCATACTAGTGGGGACATGGTAGTCCATAAGTACATCCTTCAAGGTCCCTAGTCGTGGGTGTATCGAGACGGGGCATCGATATACCAGAGTAGACTAGCGTGTACCTTCTCGACCCATACAGATGGGCGATGGATGATCCCATATCCATTGGTGTTTGACATCAGAGATGATATACGGGTGCTCAGTGGAGACTGGGTACACTGGACGGACTCACCGAGAACTCCCAGATGGTATTATACCTTACGTCAGATGGCAGTTCTCTGGTGACACTGGTACAGAGTAGTCTGTTGACCCGAGATCGTCATAGAGTCTTGTGTGGTTCCCACTGTGCTTTGATTTCCACCTTACCACGTCCAAGAGGACGTGAAAAACGGTGGTTTTTGGGTACAGTCCCGAGTCACATGGAGGCAATGAGCGATAGGAGGGGATTCGTCTCTCCCGGTATAGGGAGTTGATGTTGTGCTGTGTTCGATTGGCTATAACCAGAAATCCCTGGCCAGGGTTGCTGAGATTTACTGGTAAGTGTTACCAGTAGTTTCTCGAATTGTTATAGACCTCATATCGACACGACTTATCGAGCTATTGGGGTCTGACGTTTACCACCCCTAGGCGAGATATGCGACATATCAGACGATCAGACCGGACTGTACGGTAGTGTTACTGGTTGGATTCACTGGAGTGTGAGCGGGCTTGCTCGTCGATCTTCTGATCGCTCAATACCCGGGTGGCCGTTACGTTTAGCAGACCGCTTGCGGCTTGTGGGTGTTTGATATGATCATCACCTACTGCCGGCGTATTGACGAGTCTTTAGAGTCCTACACAGAGGTTTCCTGGCTCAAGCAAAACGAAATAGGAGCGCATATGAGATATGTGCGGGACCGAGAATGATACCAGTATGTGATGCTGTATTCGATTCTCGCGATCTGTGACATTGATCATTTATATGCGATATAGCCGGGTTATCGGATCAAGTGTTGATTCGATAAGTTGTTACTGTTGATATTAGTCGGTTATATGCGATATGACCGGATCATTAAATCAAGTGTTGATTTAATGATTTAATGTATAATTATATATTTGATATATTACTTTGCATTAACTAGTATTGGTTCACTTTAAATGGATTTTCTCACTTGAAGTTCACAAGTTGTATATGTGATATACTTTTGTGCACTTGATTGTATCATGTTTGATGATACATGCTTACTTGAGTTTGTGTAAAGATTAAACCATGGTTATTTAAATGGTTAGGGTTTTGTTTTTCATATCTATTTATTCATTTATTTATTTATTTTCTTTTTGGAAAAAGAAAAGAAAAATGTTGGCTTTATTTGGATATATGTTGAAGCTTCATGAAGCTTTGACTTAGTCACCATTTTTGTCTTCATACCTAACCTAACCATTCACTTAACCTTAGTTTAGTCTCTACAATTGACCATGGTTATTATTATGATAAGTATTCTTTTTATATCCTTTTTTAAATACTCATCATAATATTATCTTCTTCTTCTTCTTCTTCACTTGAAGAAAGCTTGCTTCAACAATGGCAACTTGAGCAAATGAGTGAGAAATCCAATTCTAAAGTGAACCCACTTCCTATTTCTTCATCCTCTACCTCTTGCCAAGTAGTAGAGTGTGTTTTCTTCATAAGTTTCTTAACTTGGTGAAGTTGGAGCTTGATCTAGCGATGCATCGACGTAGATCATCTTCGGCATCGTCGTCGATGACCTAGCCCGCTTTTTCTCCGATGAAGCCGACGCTAGAGCCCAAGATCCGATTTGTACAGCGGGAAGACTTCATCGCGGAGCCATGGAGGTGGAGAACCGGATCTACAAAGGTTGTATTTCCGTTTACCATTTTGTTAAGTTGTTAACTAGTTTCTTTTTCGCCTAAACTTCAAGCCAACGATCCGTATTAGGGTTTCTCGGCACCGTAATTTTTTAAATTGGCATGGTTGATGCCTTGTGAGACCTCTTGAGAGTGCCTAGGAACCTTTCATAGTGTTGATGGTATGTGTATATGAACTCATTGGATTGTCGCGGGTGAATAGCCGGGGGTTGTGAGATGAGAGTTTTCTTTTCTTTCAATTCATGTAAAATTTGTAAATTGATGTAATATTAATTGTATGGCCGCACAACCGGGTCGGAGTTGTAGCCATCATTGTATAATTTCTTTTTACTGTTTTTGCTCCTTGGATAAACCCAAGGTGGGGTGCACAAACTACCGGGTATCTCGAAGTGCCGTGTAGCCTACTCACGTCGTTGAGGGAGGTTGCTCCGCTTCGGATATTTGGCGGGTAGTTTGCCGCACCCGTAAGGGTCTTGGGTGGGGTATTGGCTATTCACCGCGATCGTGTAATCCGCTTTTCGTTACAGGCTCGTACGAATTGCGGATTCCTAGTATATCCAATGTGTTCATCTGTGATCTGAAATTGCTATCATTGCAATATATCTATATATGATATTATTTAGGCGTTGCTTATATTTTGCATCCGCGCTAGTCCAGCCCCCGCTCTGTCGTTAGTTAAGTAACCTAACGGGTAATGACGGGGCCCCGTGGCTAATGCGGATGGCATAAGCGTACGTCATATTTTGGTTGTTTTCTGCAATGGTAGGATTAAATGATGGGACGCATTAAAATTAATGCAAGAAAAATAAACCAAGTAAAAGTCGTTGGAACACTTTCAAAACGACTCGGTTCTTTTCAAAAACTAACTTTTAAATGCGGAGTTTGAGCCACTCCTTTTAAAAGCTATCAAGGTTCCATCGATTATATCAAGTTCACTACGTTCACGGTTTCGCCAAAACCATTCGTAGCCCTCCGTCATTTCAGTTAAATATTCGGTAGTATTCAAGCTATGTATTTTGACCTTCGTCAAGGCATAGTGATTGGTAGCTGCTGAATATTTATCTGGAGCATAGATAGATGCGTTGGTTTGGGACAGTCGTACTACTATTTTGGCCTTCGTCAAGGGTATGTACGGGTGGGTTCAAATTAACCTGGATAATGACGGGTAGAACTTGACATGCGACTTATGATATGTTGGCCTTCGTCAAGGTCATAAGAGCATGGGGCAAAAATCCACATCGGGAGTTTCAAAGGAACTGAAACTTGCTAGCGCTGCATACTATTTGGAGTGTGATGATTCTGGTAGGATTCCTTCGGTTTTGTCACGCGATGATATTTGGATCCCGATCCTACTGTGAGTATATGCTACTCCTTGGGAACTTTCTCAATTAACGATCAATGCTATAAACCAAGTAGGTGTCTAGAAAGGTGTTAGCGGGGCTACGCCCACAGGGAAAAGAGGTTATTTAATTAAGGAACTTCGCGAAAGCGTTGGAAAACCTCCCTCGAAGTACCGACACCGGCCTAGCTGAACGGTTAAGCAAGTATTGTACGGTGAGATTGATCCTGACTAATTCTTCCTTTATGGTTTGAGGAGGGATTCGAGAGACAGTGGGAGCCATCCTGTTTAGATAAATTAAAAACCAATCTAAACTTGCAAGTGCATCATGCTGAGTGTTGTCTTCTCTCTCTCTTAATTGCAGCGACCCAGTGACCGCACCTAGGTTACATCTAGATAATAAAATGACTGAATCTGACTGTTATGACTGGCAAAGGTCTGTCCAGATGTCCATTGCCCATAACATGCTGGGACACCTCTTAACTAATCCAACCCCTACCGTCTCAGGTCCAGTTTCCCCTGTCATGGATGTTGATATCCATAGGACATCGGGAAAGGACTGTGTGAAAGCCAAGTGCCTCGTGTTAGCCTCAGTTGATGGTGCATACCAGGGGCAGCACGAGAAGATGGACTTAGTTTCTATCTTCCTCCATAACAAAGATTTATATGGAGAGCAATCTCGTATCGCAAGATATGAGACCTCGAACGAATTGCTTCCAGCGAGGTTGGCTATCGGGTCATCTGTAGGGAGCAACGTCCTTACAGAGACCAGCTCTTTTGAGCTCACGGACCTGAAGACCACGTTGAAGAACGGGCCAGATGCTGACCTAGTCCAACAGTCCCTACCTACTACCCTGAAGGAAACCAGGGAAGTAGAAAGAAAGGGAAGGGCAGAAGTCTCGGGACTGGATGTAGTAAAAGAGGGATGTTCCTATTGTTACAGGAATGAACATTGGCAGAAGGATTGCAGGGCTAGCATAGCCAGTAGCCAGAATTCGAAGCATGTTGTGGCTTCGGCTTTGGGTGTGTTTGTAATAGAAAACTGTATGTCAGTTAACCCTACTTCCTGGGTATTGGATACCGGATCAGGATCTCATATCTGTAATTCATTACAGGCTCTGATAAACAGTAGGGTTATCAAGAAAGGTGATATGACTCTCAGGGTTGCTAACGGAATGAGCATGTATGCTGAATCCGTAGGGGAATATCATCTAGGACTGACAACTGGGCAGATATTGATTCTGCGTGACTGTTTTTATGTACCATGTGCGACTTGTAATATCATATTTGTATCCTTACTTTCTAAGGAAGGATATGATTTTACTTTTATAAGCGATGTAGTAAACATTCACCTAAATCAAGTTCTGATTGGGTCAGGTACATTGAAAAACGGTATATACGTTTTGAATCAAGCTCAGGTCTTCAGTGTCCAGAACACACTTAAAAGAAAGTCTCCGGAATTAAATCAGGCTTTCTTATGGCATTGTAGACTGGGTCACATCAATGAGACACGGTTAACAAAGTTACATAAAGAAGGATACTTGGATCCGTTCGAGTACCAGTCTTATGCCACTTGTGAATCTTGTCTCATGGGAAAGATGACAAAGACTCCGTTCACTGGACACGGAGAAAGAGCGAGCGGGCTCTTGGGACTCATACGCAGTGACGTGTGTGGTCCAATGTCTACACATGCGCGAAGTGGTTATTCATACTTCATTACTTTCACAGATGATTTCTCTAGGTATGGTCATGTCTTCTTGATGAAGCACAAATCCGAGGCCTTTGAGAAATTTCGGGAATACAAGAATGAAGTTGAAAAACAAACAGGCAAAAGTATCAAGACACTGAGATCTGATCGAGGTGGTGAATACTTGAGTGCCAAGTTTCTGGGCTACTTAAAAGAGAATGGAATTCTCTCTCAGCTTACTCCTCCATACACACCACAACACAACGGTGTATCGGAAAGGAGGAATCGAACCCTATTGGATATGGTTCGTTCCATGATGAGTAAGGCTGAGTTGCCGCGATCCTTCTGGGGTTATACACTAGAATCAGCTGCATATCTCTTGAACAAGGTTCCCTCCAAGACTGTGCCTACCACGCCATATCAGATGTGGTGTGGGAAGAGACCCCATCTTCAATATCTGAAGATATGGGGATGTCCAGATTTTGTTAAAAAGCAGCATGCGGACAAGCTCGAGGCACGCTCAGTACTGTGTAAGTTTGTGGGATACCCAAAGAACTCCAGGGGGTATTTTTTCTATTACGCAGAGGAACAAAAGGTTTTTGTTTCTCGTCATGCCCACTTTCTGGAACATCAGTTTTTGGAAAAAGAGACAAGTGGGAGCGTAGTAGAACTGGAAGAAATTCTAGAACCACAAGCTATTACTGAAAGCTTGGAAGAACCAGAAGTTTCAAGAGAACCGGACATCCCAGCGCCACTCCGCAGGAGTAGTAGGCAGTCTCATCCGCCCGAGAGATACTACGGTTTTCTCATTGTCGGGGATAGAGAGGATTGCGTCATTGATTATGACGAGCATACTAGCTTCCAGCAAGCCATTCAGAGCGGTGACTCGGTAAAATGGCTGGATGCAATGCGGACCGAGATGGAGTCCATGTACACCAACAAAGTTTGGACTTTGGACTTTGCTCCAGAAGGGGTAAAACCCGTAGGATGCAAATGGATCTTCAGAAAGAAGATTGGTGTAGATGGGCAGGTTGAAACCTATAAAGCTAGGCATGTTACAAAGTGTTTTCGTCAAAGACCTGGTTTGGACTATGACGAGACCTTTTCACCGGTAGCCATGCTTAAATCCATTCGGATCCTTCTTGCCATTGCTGCCTTCCACGATTATGAGATCTGGCAGATGGACGTAAAGACGGCTTTCCTAAATGGAAATTTAGAAGAGTGCGTCTATATGGATCAGCCAGAGGGATTCAATCAGAGTGGGAGCAACGGTAAAGTGTGCAAGTTGCTCAAGTCCATCTATGGACTGAAGCAGGCATCGCGGAGTTAGAACATCTGCTTTGATGATACTGTCAAGGAATTCGACTTTATCAAAAACCCAGATGAACCATGCATTTACAGTAAGATTGTAGGGAGAACTGTGGTATTCCTCGTCTTGTACGTGGATGACATTCTCCTAATAGGAAATGATATTCCTATGCTACAGTCAGTCAAAGGATTCTTGTCGCAGAGGTTCTCCATGAAGGACCTGGGCGATGCCAAATACATTCTGGGGATCCAGATCTATCGTGATAGATCTAAGATGATGTTGGAACTTTCACAGTCAAGGTACATTGACACCATACTGAAAAGATTCAGTATGGAGGATTCCAAGCGCGGTAATTTACCGGCTTGTCACGGGATCACCCTCTCCGAAGAGATGTCTCCCAAGACTGATTTAGAAAGAGATCGCATGTCTATTATACCCTACGCTTCTGCGGTAGGCTCTATAATGTATGCGATGTTATGTACCAGACCAGATGTAGCATACGCATTGAGCGTTGTAAGCCGGTATCAGTCGGACCCAGGGGAGAAACACTGGATAGCGGTAAAGAACATTCTCAAGTACCTGAGAAGGACTAAGGAGATGTTCTTGGTGTATGGCGGAAAAGACCTCCAGATCGAGGCCTTTGCTGACTCCAGCTTCCAGAGTGACAAGGATGACTCCAAGTCCATGTCGGGTTATGTCTTTACCCTCAATGGAGGGGCGGTTTGCTGGAAGAGTTCCAAGAAGGAGACTGTTGCTGACTCAACTATGGAAGCGGAGTATATAGCTGCTTGCGATGCCGCAAAGGAAGCTGTCTGGATGCAGAAGTTCCTCACGGAGCTTCAGGTGGTTCCTACCAGTATTGATCCAATACCGCTGTATTGTGACAACAACGGCGCTATAGCTTTAGCGAAGGAACCCAGGTCCCATCAGAAGTCCAGGCACATTTTGAGGCGGTACCACCTGATCAGGGAGATCATAGATCGCCGGGAGATCGAGGTGAAGAGAGTAAATTCAGAAGATAACACTGCTGATCCACTCACGAAGGCCTTACCCCAGACTCAGTTCGAGCGGCTGATCGAGATGATAGGTCTTCGATACGCCAGTACATGGCCTTAGTGCAAGTGGGAGATTGTTAGTGTATATGCCCTAGAGGCCATTACTGTATCATACTAGTTTGTATATTATTTAATGGAAGCTTGGGATATTCACCTTGTATAGACAATCTTGCTCAAAATGGTAGTATGATACTTGGTTTGTTTCTACTTTAATATGTGCATGTGTTTCTTTTAGCATATTGCTTATACATATTAGTAGAGCCCTTAGGATCTTTACTTGATTACCAGCGTTGTGATGGCAGTCACACTCGTGGGGGCTGGGTAATCTATAAGCACATCCTTATACAAGTCCCTAGTCGTAGGACTATCGAGACAGGGCATCGATACTCCGGAGTAGACTAGCGTATGCGCTTCTCATCCCAGCAGGGGAGACGGTCTGTCCCACAGCCGTCAGTACGTCGTACTTGAGATAGTATGCGGGTGCTCGTTAGGTTACGAGTACACTGGACAGGACTCGTCGGGAACTGATTAGTTGGTACTATACCTATCATCAGTTATCAGTTCCCAGGTGACATGAGTACAACTTAGTCCGCTGACTTGACACTGTCACTTCGCCTCGAGTGTGTTCCCACTGTACTTTGATTACTACCCTACCACGGCTCAAAGGAGTCGTGCAAACAGGTAGTAGTTGGGTGCAGTCCCGAAGCACTTGGAGGCGGTGACGGTTAGACAGGATTCGTCTCTCCCGGTATTGGGCGTTGACATCGCGCTGTGTCTAGGAGAGCCATTACACAAGTAGTCCCTGGCCAGGTCAAGCGAGATATACTGGTAGGTTTCCAGTGTTATCTCAGGGTGTTCTAGGCTACACTCCGACACGACTTGTACCGCTATTAGGGGACTGACGTTTACCGCCCCCCTAGGCCCGCCATGCGATGTATCAGACGAACAGACCGGACTGTACGGAGATTGTCACATTCAGGCTCAGTAGGAGTTCAGATGAGTTTCACCTCGTCCGTCTTCTTATCGGCATCTACCTGGGGGCCGTTACGCACAGCTAGTGCCGCTTGCGGTCTGTGGTTAAACCCACTGCCAGCGTAGTGTCGAGTATTTAGAGTCCCACACAGAGAGCTATTCGCCTTTAGACAAAAGAGTAGAGATCGCATAGTTTTGCGACAGGTCGCATGGTTTTACGACAGGGTTCGGTCACATCTATGCACTTGTGCACGTTTAGTGTCCGGACAGTTAACACTAGCGGGCTTTGGTTTAAGCCAGATCCTAGTGTATGTTTTGGGATTAGTTTTATCTTGTTTGTATTCGTGTTCTTCGGAACGCGGATGCGGGTGTGTATGCACAGTTGACAGAGAGACAGAGGCAGAGGATTCTCATTGGGGTTGTTGACTGTTGACTGTTGACCATTGACTTTTGCGAAACCCTAATAAGAATAAGAAATATGATTAATGATAACATTAAGTATTATTGTGCCATGGTTGGGTTGAAAGGATGACTTTGTTGACTTGGTTGACCGGTTGACTTGGTTGGACTAGATGACCATCATCATTACAATGGTTATCATTTCATGCAAAGACTTTTGTTTGCTTGTTGAGCTTTGCAAAATGAGTGCATGAAATGATAATGCCACTTGATATGATATGAACCATCACATAATACTAAATTACTATTATTATTATTATTCTTTTTGGATTATGAGAGAGAGGTTGAGAAAAGTTATGCTCATTCTTTCATTTGTTTTCTCTCTCTTGAGCTCTCTCATTCTCAAGTTCTCCCTCTTCCTCTTGCTCGCTCTCTAGTATATGGTTCTACTTGTCTCATGTGTTGAGAAGCAAGAACCATATAGATAAAACACCAAAACAATCCTTTACTCATCCTAGTTCACAAGGCCTAGCAAGCCAAGTGTTCTAGTTTCTTCAAGTTCGAAGAAGAAGCCAAAGGTAGAAGCTTTCGGGTGGATCCATCTTCGGCGCGAGAAGACGACGAGGGGAGGCCGGTCCGTACACCACAAGAGTTGAAGACGAAGGAGTTCAAGAAAGGTATAACCCCCTAACCGAGTAGTTAAACAACTCCTAGTTAGGTTGTTAGCTAGTTGTTTAACAAAGATCCGCATTATGAGTCCATGTTACCACCTAGAAAAAATCGTTTTTCACCATTTCAGCAAGCCCGTAAGTACCGGGAGAGGTAGCATGGACTTACAGTAGTATCAGAGCCTAGTTAAACACTATCTAACATGTTAGCAAAGTAAGTAGAAGTTCGATCGGAGAAAAAGTCACGAAAAACACCCGGAAAATCAAGTTTCTGTCGAGTCTGTATTCTGTTCAAAAAATGATAAATCATACTCCAAAAATCGACTCAGGCTTTTTAAAACACACTCAAGAAATTTGGTCCACAGAACCGTTCAAAGCGCCGCGGATCCGCGGCCGAGTTGAGTCGGTCGTGGCTCAGTTTTCTTGCAGTGTGTTTCTGGGGGTGTTTTGTGATTTTTACAATATGTTTTTTCTGCCCAGGTTTTCCAGAAAGAAAAATTTGTTTTTAGGGCTTGAAAATCCGTATTTTTATCGAACTTCTAAAGACTTAAGCTGACGGGTATATATCTGTGATGTGATATATGTATTGAACGCCCGCTAATCGCTATACGTCGATTAGTGGGGGTTATACATATCTGTAATCTGTAATGTTGATGGTATGTGTATATGAACTCATTGGATTGTCGCGGGTGAATAGCCGGTGGTAGTTAGATGAGAGTTTTCTTTTTTTTCAATTCAAGTAAAATTTGTAAATTGATGTAATATTATTTGTATGGCCGCACAACCGGGTCGGGGTTGTAGCCGTCAATGTATAATTTCTTTTTACTGTTTTTGCTCCTAGGATAAACCCAAGGTGGGGTGCACAAACTACCGGGTATCTCGAAGTGCCGAGTGGCCTACTCACGTCGTTGAGGGAGGTTGCTCCGCTTCGGATATTTGGCGGGTAGTTTGCCGCACCCGTAGGGGTCTTGGGTGGGGTATTGGCTATTCACCGCGACCGTATAATCCGCTTTTCGTTACAGGCTCGTACGAATTGCGGATTCCTAGTATATCCAATGTGTTCATCTGTGATCTGAAATTGCTATCATTGCAATATATCTATATATGATATTATTTAGGCGTTGCTTATATTTTGCATCCGCGCTAGTCCAGCCCCCGCTCTGTCGTTAGTTAAGTAACCTAAAGGGTAATGACGGGGCCCCGTGGCGAATGCGGATGGCATAAGCGTACGTCATATTTTGGTTGTTTTCTGCAATGGTAGGATTAAATGATGGGACGCATTAAAATTAATGCAAGAAAAATAAACCAAGTAAAAGTCGTTGGAACACTTTCAAAACGACTCGGTTCTTTTCAAAAACTAACTTTTAAATGCGGAGTTTGAGCCACTCCTTTTAAAAGCTATCAAGGTTCCATCGATTATATCAAGTTCACTACGTTCACGGTTTCGCCAAAACCATTCGTAGCCCTCCGTCATTTCAGTTAAATATTCGGTAGTATTCAAGCTATGTATTTTGACCTTCGTCAAGGCATAGTGATTGGTAGCTGCTGAATATTTATCTGTAGCATAGATAGATGCGTTGGTTTGGGACAGTCGTACTACTATTTTGGCCTTCGTCAAGGGTATGTACGGGTGGGTTCAAATTAACCTGAATAATGATGGGTAGAACTTGACATGCGACTTATGATATGTTGGCCTTCGTCAAGGTCATAAGAGCATGGGGCAAAAATCCACATCGGGAGTTTCAAAGGAACTGAAACTTGCTAGCGCTGCTTACCATTTGGAGTGTGATGATTCTGGTAGGATTCCTTCAGTTTTGTCACGCGATGATATTTGGATCCCGATCCTACTATGAGTATATGCTACTCCTCGGGAACAATCTCAATTAACGATCAATGCTATAAACCAAGTAGGTGTCTAGAAAGGTGTTAGCGGGGCTACGCCCACAGGGAAAATAGGTTATTTAATTAAGGAACTTCGCGAAAGCGTTGGAAAACCTCCCTCGAAGTACCGACACCGGCCTAACTGAACGGTTAAGCAAGTATTGTACGGTGAGATTGATCCTGACTAATTCTTCCTTTATGGTTTGAGGAGGGATTCGAGAGACAGTGGGAGCCATCCTGTTTAGATAAATTAAAAACCAATCTAAACTTGCAAGAGCATCATGCTGAGTGTTGTCTTCTCTCTCTCTTAATTGCAGCGACCCAGTGACCGCACCTAGGTTACATCTAGATAATAAAATGACTGAATCTGACTGTTATGACTGGCAATGGTTTGTCCAGATGTCCATTGCCCATAACAAGCTGGGACACCTCTTAACTAATCCAACCCCTGCCGTCTCAGGTCCAGTTTCCCCTGTCATGGATGTTGATATCCATAGGACATCGGGAAAGGACTGTACGAAAGCTAAGTGCCTCGTGTTAGCCTCAGTTGATGGTGCATACCAGGGGCAGCACGAGAAGATGGACTTAGTTTCTATCTTCCTCCATAACAAAGATTTATATGGAGAGCAATCTCGTATCGCAAGATATGAGACCTCGAACGAATTGCTTCCAGCGAGGTTGGCTATCGGGTCATCTGTAGGGGGCAACGTCCTTACAGAGACCAGCTCTTTTGAGCTCACGGACATGAAGACCACGTTGAAGAACGGGCCAGATGCTGACTTAGTCCAACAGTCCCTACCTACTACCCTGAAGGAAACCAGGAAAGTAGAAAGAAAGGGAAGGGCAGAAGTCTCGGGACTGGATGTAGTAAAAGAGGGATGTTCCTATTGTTACAGGAATGAACATTGGCAGAAGGATTGCAGGGCTAGCATAGCCAGTAGCCAGAATTCGAAGCATGTTGTGGCTTCGGCTTCGGGTGTGTTTGTAATAGAGAACTGTATGTCAGTTAACCCTACATCCTGGGTATTGGATACCGAATCAGGATCTCATATCTGTAATTCGTTACAGGCTCTGAGAAACCGTAGGGTTATCAAGAAAGGTGATATGACGCTCAGGGTTGCTAACGGAATGAGCATGTATGCTGAATCCGTAGGGGAATATCATCTAGGACTGACAACTGGGCAGATATTGATTCTGCGTGACTGTTTTTATGTACCAGGTGCGACTTGTAATATCATATCTGTATCCTTACTTTCTAAGGAAGGATATGATTTTAATTTTGTAAGCGATGTAGTAAACATTCACCTAAATCAAGTTCTGATTGGGTCAGGTACATTGAAAAACGGTATATACGTTTTGAATCAAGCTCAGGTCTTCAGTGTCTAGAACACACTTAAAAGAAAGTCTCCGGAATTAAATCAGGCTTTCTTATGGCATTGTAGACTGGGTCACATCAATGAGACACGGTTAACAAAGTTACATAAAGAAGGATACTTGGATCCGTTCGAGTACCAGTCTTATGCCACTTGTGAATCTTTTCTCATGGGAAAGATGACAAAGACTCTGTTCACTGGACACGGAGAAAGATCGAGCGGGCTCTTGGGACTCATACACTGTGACGTGTGTGGTCCAATGTCTACACATGCGCGAAGTGGTTATTCATACTTCATTACTTTCATAGATGATTTCTCTAGGTATGGGCATGTCTTCTTGATGAAGCACAAATCCGAGGCCTTTGAGAAATTTCGGGAATACAAGAATGAAGTTGAAAAACAAACAGGCAAAAGTATCAAGACACTGAGATCTGATCGAGGTGGTGAATACTTGAGTGCCGGGTTTCTGGGCTACTTAAAAGAGAATGGAATTCTCTCTCAGCTTACTCCTCCATACACACCACAACACAACGGTGTATCGGAAATGAGGAATCGAACCCTATTGGATATGGTTCGTTCCATGATGAGTAAGGCTGAGTTGCCGCGATCCTTCTGGGGTTATGCACTAGAATCAGCTGCATATCTCTTGAACAAGGTTCCCTCCAAGACTGTGCCTACCACGCCATATCAGATGTGGTGTGGGAAGAGACCCCATCTTCAATATCTGAAGATATGGGGATGTCCAGCTTTTGTTAAAAAGCAGCATGCGGACAAGCTCGAGGCACGCTCAGTACTGTGTAAGTTTGTGGGATACCCAAAGAACTCCAGGGGGTATTTTTTCTATTACGCAGAGGAACAAAAGGTTTTTGTTTCTCGTCATGCCCACTTTCTGGAACATCAGTTTTTGGAAAAAGAGACAAGTGGGAGCGTAGTAGAACTGGAAGAAATTCTAGAACCACAAGCTATTACTGAAAGCTTGGAAGAACCAGAAGTTTCAAGAGAACCGGACATCCCAGCGCCACTCCGCAGGAGTAGTAGGCAGTCTCATCCGCCCGAGAGATACTACGGTTTTCTCATAAACGGGGATAGAGAGGATTGCGTCATTGATTATGACGAGCCTACTAGCTTCCAGCAAACCATTCAGAGCGGTGACTCGGTAAAATGGATGGATGCAATGCGGACCAAGATGGAGTCCATGTACACCAACAAAGTTTGGACTTTGGACTTTGCTCCAGAAGGGGTAAAACCCGTAGGCTGCAAATGGATCTTCAGAAAGAAGATTGGTGTAGATGGGCAGGTTGAAACCTATAAAGCTAGGCTTGTTGCAAAGGGTTTTCGTTAAAGAACTGGTTTGGACTATGACGAGACCTTTTCTCCGGTAGCCATGCTTAAATCCATTCGGATCCTTCTTGCCATTGCTGCCTTCCACGATTATGAGATCTGGCAGATGGACGTAAAGACGGCTTTCCTAAATGGAAATTTGGAAGAGTGCGTCTATATGGATCAGCTAGAGGGATTCAATCAGAGTGGGAGCAGCGGTAAGGTGTTCAAGTTGCTCAAGTCCATCTATGGACTGAAGCGGGCATCGCGGAGTTAGAACATCTGCTATGATGATACTGTCAAGCAATTCGACTTTATCAAAAACCCAGATGAACCATGCATTTACAGTAAGATTGTAGGGAGAACTGTGGTATTCCTCGTCTTGTACGTGGATGACATTCTTCTAATAGGAAATGATATTCCTATGCTACAGTCAGTCAAAGGATTCTTGTCGCAGAGGTTCTCCAAGAAGGACCTGGGCGATGCCAACTATATTTTGGGGATCCAGATCTATCGTGATAGATCTAAGAGGATGTTGGGACTTTCACAGTCAAGGTACATCGACACCATACTGAAAAGATTCAGTATGGAGGATTCCAAGCGCGGTAATTTACCGGCTTGTCACGGGATCACCCTCTCCAAAGAGATGTCTCCCAAGACTGAATTCGAAAGAGATCGCATGTCTATTATACCCTACGCTTCTGCGGTAGGCTCTATAATGTATGCGATGTTATGTACCAGACCAGATGTAGCATACGCATTGAGCGTTGTAAGCCGGTATCAGTCGGACCCAGGGAAGAAACACTGGATAGCGGTAAAGAACATTCCCAAGTACCTGAGAAGGACTAAGGAGATGTTCTTGGTGTATGGCGGAAAAGACCTCCAGATCGAGGCCTTTGCTGACTCCAGCTTCCAGAGTGACAAGGATGACTCCAAGTCCATGTCGGGTTATGTCTTTACCCTCAATGGAGGGGCGGTTTGCTGGAAGAGTTCCAAGCAGGAGACCGTTGCTGACTCAACTATGGAAGCGGAGTATATAGCTGCTTGCGATGCCGCAAAGGAAGCTGTCTGGATGCAGAAGTTCCTCATGGAGCTTCAGGTGGGTCCTACCAGTGTTGATCCAATACCGCTGTATTGTGACAACAACGGCGCTATAGCTTTAGTGAAGGAACCCAGGTCCCATCAGAAGTCCAGGCACATTTTGAGGCAGTACCACCTGATCAGGGAGATCATAGATCGCCGGTAGATCGAGGTGAAGAGAGTAAATTCAGAAGATAACACTAGTGATCCACTCACGAAGGCCTTACCCCAGACTCGGTTCGAGCGGCTGATCGAGATGATAGGTCTTCGATACGCCAGTACATGGCCTTAGTGCAAGTGGGAGATTGTTAGTGTATATGCCCTAGAGGCCATTACTGTATCATACTAGTTTGTATATTACTTAATGGAAGCTTGGGATATTCACCTTGTATAGACAATCTTGCTCAAAATGGTAGTATGCTACTTGGTTTGTTTCTACTTTAATATGTGCATGTGTTTCTTTTAGCATATTGTTTATACATATTAGTAGAGCCCTTAGGATCTTTGCTTGATTACCAGCGTTGTGATGGCAGTCACACTCGTGGGGGTTGGGTAATCTATAAGCACATCCTTATACAGGTCCCTAGTCATAGGACTATCGAGACAGGGCATCGATACTCCAGAGTAGACTAGCGTATGCGCTTCTCATCCCAGCAAGGGAGACGGTCTGTCCCACAGCCGTCAGTACGTCGTACTTGAGATAGTATGGGGGTGCTCGTTAGGTTACGAGTACACTGGACAGGACTCGTCGGGAACTGATTGGTTGGTACTATACCTATCGTCAGTTATCAGTTCCCAGGTGACATGAGTACAGCTTAGTCCGCTGACTTGACACTGTCACTTCACCTCGAGTGTGTTCCCACTGTACTCTGATTACTACCCTACCACGGCTCAAAGAAGTCGTGCAAACAGGTAGTAGTTGGGTGCAGTCCCGAAGCACTTGGAGGCAGTGACGGTTAGACAGGATTCGTCTCTCCCGGTATTGGGGGTTGACATTGCGCTGTGTCTGGGAGAGCCATTACACAAGTAGTCCCTGGCCAGGGCAAGCGAGATATACTGGTAGGTTTCCAGTGTTATCTCAGGGTGTTCTGGGCTACACTCCGGCACGACTTGTACCGCTATTAGAGGACTGACGTTTACCGCCCCCCTAGGCCCGCCATGCAATGTATCAGACGAACAGACCGGACTGTATGGAGATTGTCACATTCAGGCTCAGTAGGAGTTCAGATGGGTTTCACCTCGTCCGTCTTCTTATCGGCATCTACCTGGGGGCCGTTACGCACAGCTAGTGCAGCTTGCGGTCTGTGGTTAAACCCACTGCCAGCGTAGTGTCGAGTCTTTAGAGTCCCACACAGAGAGCTATTCTCCTTTAGGCAAAAGAGTAGAGATCGCATAGTTTTGCGACAGGTCGCATGGTTTTGCGACAGGGTTCGGTCACATCCATGCACTTGTGCACGTTTAGTGTCCGGACAGTTAACACTAGCGGGCTTTGGTTTAAGCCAGATCCTAGTGTACGTTTTGGGATTAGTTTTATCTTGTTTGTATTCGTGTTCCTCGGAACGCGGATGCGGGTGTGTATGCACAGTTGACAGAGAGACAGAGGCAGAGGATTCTCATTGGGGTTGTTGACTGTTGACTGTTGACCATTGACTTTTGCAAAACCCTAATGAGAATAAGAAATATGATTAATGATAATATTAATTAAGTGTTATTATGCCATGGTTGGGTTGAAAGGTTGACTTTGTTGACTTGTTGACTTGGTTGACCGGTTGACTAGGTTGGACTAGTTGACCATCATCATTACAATGGTTATCATTTCATGCAAAGACTTTTGCTTGCTTGTTGAGCTTTGCAAAATGAGTGCATGAAATGATAATGCCACTTGATATGATATGAACCATCACATAATACTCAATTACTATTATTATTATTATTCTTTTTGGATTATGAGAGAGAGGTTGAGAAAAGTTATGCTCATTCTTTCATTTGTTTTCTCTCTCTTGAGCTCTCTCATTCTCAAGCCCTCCCTCTTCCTCTTGCTCTCTCTAGTTTATGGTTCTACTTGTCTCATGTGTTGAGAAGCAAGAACCATATAGATAAAACACCAAAACAATCCTCTACTCATCCTAGTTCACAAGGCCTAGCAAGCCAAGTGTTCTAGTTTCTTCAAGTTCGAAGAAGAAGCCAAAGGTAGAAGCTTTCGGGTGGATCCATCTTCGGCGCGAGAAGACGACGAGGGGAGGCCGGTCCGTACACCACAAGAGTTGAAGACGAAGGAGTTCAAGAAAGGTATAACCCCCAAACCGAGTAGTTAAACAACTCCTAGTTAGGTGGTTAGCTAGTTGTTTAACAAAGATCCGTATTATGAGTCCATGTTACCACCTAGAAAAAATCGTTTTTCACCATTTCCGCAAGCCCGTAAGTACCGGGAGAGGTAGCATGGACTTACAGTGGTATCAGAGCCTAGTTAAACACTATCTAACATGTTAGCAAAGTAAGTAGAAGTTCAATCGGAGAAAAAGTTACGAAAAACACCCGGAAAATCAAGTTTCTGTCGATTCTGTATTCTGTTCAAAAAATGATAAATCATACTCCAAAAATCGACTCAGGCTTTTTAAAACACACTCAAGAAATTTGGTCCACAGAACCGTTCAAACCGCCGCGGATCCGCGGCCGAGTTGAGTCGGTCGTGGCTCAGTTTTCTTGCAGTGTGTTTCTGGGGGTGTTTTGTGATTTTTACAATATGTTTTTTCTGCCCAGGTTTTCCAAAAAGAAAAATTTGTTTTTAGGGCTTGAAAATCCGTATTTTTATCGAACTTCTAAAGACTTAAGCTGACGGGTATATATCTGTGATGTGATATATGTATTGAACGTCCGCTAATCGCTATACGTCGATTAGTGGTGGTTATACATATCTGTGATCTGTAATGTTGATGGTATGTGTATATGAACTCATTGGATTTTCGCGGGTGAATAGCCGGGGGTTGTGAGATGAGAGTTTTCTTTTCTTTTAATTCATGTAAAATTTGTAAATTGATGTAATATTATTTGTATGGCCGCACAACCGGGACGGGGTTGTAGCCGTCATTGTATAATTTCTTTTTACTGTTTTTGCTCCTAGGATAAACCCAAGGTGGGGTGCACAAACTACCGGGTATCTCGAAGTGCCGAGTAGCCTACTCACGTCGTTGAGGGAGGTTGCTTCGCTTCGGATAGTTGGCAGGTAGTTTGCCGCACCCGTAGGGGTCTTGGGTGGGGTATTGGCTATTCACCGCGACCGTGTAATCCGCTTTTCGTTACAGGCTCGTACGAATTGCGGATTCCTAGTATATCCAATGTGTTCATCTGTGATCTGAAATTGCTATCATTGCAATATATCTATATATGATATTATTTAGGCGTTGCTTATATTTTGCATCCGCGCTAGTCCAGCCCCCGCTCTGTCGTTAGTTAAGTAACCTAACGGGTAATGACGGGGCCCCGTGGCGAATGCGGATGGCATAAGCATTCGTCATATTTTGGTTGTTTTCTGCAATGGTAGGATTAAATGATGGGACGCATTAAAATTAATGCAAGAAAAATAAACCAAGTAAAATTCGTTGGAACACTTTCAAAACCACTCGGTTCTTTTCAAAAACTAACTTTTAAATGCGAAGTTTGAGCCACTCCTTTTAAAAGCTATCAAGGTTCCATCGATTATATCAAGTTCACTACGTTCACGGTTTCGCCAAAACCATTCGTAGCCCTCCGTCATTTCAGTTAAATATTCGGTAGTATTCAAGCTATGTATTTTGACCTTCGTCAAGGCATAGTGATTGGTAGCTGCTGAATATTTATCTGTAGCATAGATAGATGAATTGGTTTGGGACAGTCGTACTACTATTTTGGCCTTCGTCAAAGGTATGTACGGGTGGGTTCAAATTAACCTGGATAATGACGGGTAGAACTTGACATGCGACTTATGATATGTTGGCCTTCGTCAAGGTCATAAGAGCATGGGGCAAAAATCCACATCGGGAGTTTCAAAGGAACTGAAACTTGCTAGCGCTGCATACCATTTGGAGTGTGATGATTCTGGTAGGATTCCTTCAGTTTTGTCACGCGATGATATTTGGATCCCGATCCTACTGTGAGTATATGCTACTCCTTGGGAACTTTCTCAATTAACGATCAATGCTATAAACCAAGTAGGTGTCTAGAAAGGTGTTAGCGGGGCCACGCCCACAGGGAAAAGAGGTTATTTAATTAAGGAACTTCGCGAAAGCGTTGGAAAACCTCCCTCGAAGTACCGACACCGGCCTAGCTGAACGGTTAAGCAAGTATTGTACGGTGAGATTGATCCTGACTAATTCTTCCTTTATGGTTTTAGGAGGGATTCGAGAGACAGTGGGAGCCATCCTATTTAGATAAATTAAAAACCAATCTAAACTTGCAAGAGCATCATGCTGAGTGTTGTCTTCTCTCTCTCTTAATTGCAGCGACCCAGTGACCGCACCTAGGTTACATCTAGATAATAAAATGACTGAATCTGACTGTTATGACTGGCAAAGGTCTGTCCAGATGTCCATTGCCCATAACAAGCTGGGACACCTCTTAACTAATCCAACCCCTGCCGTCTCAGGTCCAGTTTCCCCTGTCATGGATGTTGATATCCATAGGACATCGGGAAAGGACTGTACGAAAGCCAAGTGCCTCGTGTTAGCCTCAGTTGATGGTGCATACCAGGGGCAGCACGAGAAGATGGACTTAGTTTCTATCTTCCTCCATAACAAAGATTTATATGGAGAGCAATCTCGTATCGCAAGATATGAGACCTCGAACGAATTGCTTCCAGCGAGGTTAGCTATCGGGTCATCTGTAGGGGGAAACGTCCTTACAAAGACCAGCTCTTTTGAGCTCACGGACCTGAAGACCACGTTGAAGAACGGGCCAGATGCTGACGTAGTCCAACAGTCCCTACCTACTACCCTGAAGGAAACCAGGGAAGTAGAAAGAAAGGGAAGGGCAGAAGTCTCGGGACTGGATGTAGTAAAAGAGGGATGTTCCTATTGTTACAGGAATGAACATTGGCAGAAGGATTGCAGGGATAGCATAGCCAGTAGCCAGAATTCGAAGCATGTTGTGGCTTCGGCTTCGGGTGTGTTTGTAATAGAGAACTGTATATCAGTTAACCCTACTTCCTGGGTATTGGATACCGGATCAGGATCTCATATCTGTAATTCATTACAGGCTCTGAGAAACAGTAGGGTTATCAAGAAAGGTGATATGACTCTCAGGGTTGCTAACGGAATGAGCATGTATGCTGAATCCGTAGGGGAATATCATCTAAGACTGACAACTGGGCAGATATTGATTCTGCGTGACTGTTTTTATGTACCAGGTGCGACTTGTAATATCATATCTGTATCCTTACTTTCTAAGGAAGGATATGATTTTACTTTTATAAGCGATGTAGTAAACATTTACCTAAATCAAGTTCTGATTGGGTCAGGTACATTGAAAAACGGTATATACGTTTTGAATCAAGCTCAGGTCTTCTGTGTCCAGAACACACTTAAAAGAAAGTCTCCGGAATTAAATCAGGCTTTCTTATGGCATTGTAGACTGGGTCACATCAATGAGACACGGTTAACAAAGTTACATAAAGAAGGATACTTGGATCCGTTCGAGTACCAATCTTATGCCACTTGTGAATCTTGTCTCATAGGAAAGATGACAAAGACTCTGTTCACTGGACACGGAGAAAGAGCGAGCGGGCTCTTGGGACTCATATACAGTGACGTGTGTGGTCCAATGTCTACACATGCGCGAAGTGGTTATTCATACTTCATTACTTTCACAGATGATTTCTCTAGGTATGGGCATGTCTTCTTGATGAAGCACAAATCCAAGGCCTATTAGAAATTTCGGGAATACAAGAATGAAGTTGAAAAACAAACAGGCAAAAGTATCAAGACACTGAGATCTGATCGAGGTGGTGAATACTTGAGTGCCGGGTTTCTGGGCTACTTAAAAGAGAATGGAATTCTCTCTCAGCTTACTCCTCCATACACACCACAACACAACGGTGTATCGGAAAGGAGGAATCGAACCCTATTGGATATGGTTCGTTCCATGATGAGTAAGGCTGAGTTGTCTCGATCCTTCTGGGGTTATGCACTAGAATCAGCTGCATATCTCTTGAACAAGTTTCCCTCCAAGACTGTGCCTACCACGTCATATCAGATGTGGTGTGGGAAGAGACCCCATCTTCAATATCTGAAGATATGGGGATGTCCAGCTTTTGTTAAAGAGCAGCATGCGGACAAGCTCGAGGCACGCTCTGTACTGTGTAAGTTGGTGGGATACCCAAAGAACTCCAGGGGGTATTTTTTCTATTACGCAGAGGAACAAAAGGTTTTTGTTTCTCGTCATGCCCACTTTCTGGAACATCAGTTTTTGGAAAAAGAGACAAGTGGGAGCGTAGTAGAACTGGAAGAAATTCTAGAACCACAAGCTATTACTGAAAGCTTGGAAGAACCAGAAGTTTCAAGAGAACCGGACATCCCAGCGCCACTCGGCAGGAGTAGTAGGCAGTCTCATCCGCCCGAGAGATACTACGGTTTTCTCATAGATGGGGATAGAGAGGATTGCGTCATTGATTATGACGAGCCTACTAGCTTCCAGCAAGCCATTCAGAGCGGTGACTCGGTAAAATGGCTGGATGCAATGCGGACCGAGATGGAGTCCATGTACACCAACAAAGTTTGGACTTTGGACTTTGCTCCAAAAGGGGTAAAACCCGTAAGCTGCAAATGGATCTTCAGAAAGAAGATTGGTGTAGATGGGCAGGTTGAAACCTATAAAGCTAGGCTTGTTGCAAAGGGTTTTCGTCAAAGACCTGGTTTGGACTATGACGAGACCTTTTCTCCGGTAGCCATGCTTAAATCCATTCGGATCCTTCTTGCCATTGCTTCCTTCCACGATTATGAGATCTGGAAGATGGACGTAAAGACGGCTTTCCTAAATGGAAATTTGGAAGAGTGCGTCTATATGGATCAGCCAGAGGGATTCAATCAGAGTGGGAGCAGCGGTAAACTCAAGTCCATCTATGGACTGAAGCACGCATCGCGGAGTTAGAACATCTGCTTTGATGATACTGTCAAGGAATTCGACTTTATCAAAAACCCAGATGAACCATGCATTTACAGTAAGATTGTAGGGAGAACTGTGGTATTCCTCGTCTTGTACGTGGATGACATTCTCCTAATAGGAAATGATATTCCTATGCTACAGTCAGTCAAAAGATTCTTGTCGCAGAGGTTCTCCATGAAGGACCTGGGTGATGCCAACTACATTCTGGGGATCCAGATCTATCGTGATAGATCTAAGAGGATGTTGGGACTTTCACAGTCAAGGTACATCGACACCATACTGAAAAGATTCAGTATGGAGGATTCCAAGCGCGGTAATTTACCGGCTTGTCACGGGATCACCCTCTCCGAAGAGATGTCTCCCAAGACTGATTTCGAAAGAGATCGCATGTCTATTATACCCTATGCTTCTGCGGTAGGCTCTATAATGTATGCGATGTTATGTACCATACCAGATGTAGCATACGCATTGAGCGTTGTAAGCCGGTATCAGTCGGACCCAGGGGAGAAACACTTGATAGCGGTAAAGAACATTCTCAAGTACCTGAGAAGGACTAAGGAGATGTTCTTGGTGTATGGCGGAAAAGACCCCCAGATCGAGGCCTTTGCTGACTCCAGCTTCCAGAGTGACAAGGATGACTCCAAGTCCATGTCGGGTTATGTCTTTACCCTCAATGGAGGGGCGGTTTGCTGGAAGAGTTCCAAGCAGGAGACCGTTGCTGACTCAACTATGGAAGCGGAGTATATAGCTGCTTGCGATGCCGCAAAGGAAGCTGTCTGGATGCAGAAGTTCCTCACGGAGCTTCAGGTGGTTCCTACCAGTGTTGATCCAATACCGCTGTATTGTGACAACAACGGCGCTATAGCTTTAGCGAAGGAACCCAGGTCCCATCAGAAGTCCAGGAACATTTTGAGGCGGTACCACCTGATCAGGGAGATCGTAGATCGCCGGGAGATCGAGGTGAAGAGAGTAAATTCAGAAGATAACATTGCTGATCCACTCACGAAGGCCTTACCCCAGACTCAGTTCGAGCGGCTGATCGAGATGATAGGTCTTCGATACGCCAGTACATGGCCTTAGTGCAAGTGGGAGATTGTTAGTGTATATGCCCTAGAGGCCATTACTGTATCATACTAGTTTGTATATTACTTAATGGAAGCTTGGGATATTCACCTTGTATAGACAATCTTGCTCAAAATGTTAGTATGCTACTTGGTTTGTTTCTACTTTAATATGTGCATGTGTTTCTTTTAGCATATTGCTTATACATATTAGTAGAGCCCTTAGGATCTTTGCTTGATTACCAGCGTTGTGATGGCAGTCACACTCGTGGGGGCTGGGAAATCTATAAGCACATCCTTATACAGGTCCCTAGTCGTAGGACTATCGAGACAGGGCATCGATACTCCGGAGTAGACTAGCGTATGCGCTTCTTATCCCAGCAGGGGAGATGGTCTGTCCCACAGCCGTCAGTACGTCGTACTTGAGATAGTATGCGAGTGCTCGTTAGGTTACGAGTACACTGGATAGGACTCGTCGGGAACTGATTGGTTGGTACTATACCTATCGTCAGTTATCAGTTCCCAGGTGACATGAGTACAGCTTAGTCCGCTGACTTGACACTGTCACTTCGCCTCGAGTGTGTTCCCACTGTACTTTGATTACTACCCTACCACGGCTCAAAGGAGTCGTGCAAACAGGTAGTAGTTGGGTGCAGTCCCGAAGCACTTGGAGGCAATGACGGTTAGACAGGATTCGTCTCTCCCGGTATTGGGGGTCGACATCGCGCTGTGTCTAGGAGAGCCATTACACAAGTAGTCCCTGGCCAGGGCAAGCGAGATATACTGGTAGGTTTTCAGTGTTATCTCAGGGTGTTCTGGGCTACACTCCGACACAACTTGTACCGCTATTAGGGGACTGATGTTTACCGCCCCCCTAGGCCCGCCATGCAATGTATCAGACGAACAGACCGGACTGTATGGAGATTGTCACATTCAGGCTCAGTAGGAGTTCAGATAGGTTTCACCTCGTCCGTCTTCTTATCGGCATCTACCTGGAGGCCGTTACGCACAGCTAGTGCCGCTTGCGGTCTGTGGTTAAACCCACTGCCAGCGTAGTGTCGAGTCTTTAGAGTCCCACACAGAGAGCTATTCGCCTTTAGGCAAAAGAGTAGAGATCGCATGGTTTTGCGACAGGTCGCATGGTTTTGCGACAGGGTTCGGTCACATCCGTGCACTTGTGCACGTTTAGTGTCCGGACGGTTAACACTAGCGGGCTTTGGTTTAAGCCAGATCCTAGTGTACGTTTTGTATTCGTGTTCCTCGAAACGCGGATGCGGGTGTGTATGCACAGTTGACAGAAAGACAGAGGCAGAGGATTGTCATTGGGGTTGTTGACTGTTGACTATTGACCATTGACTTTTGCTAAACCCTAATGAGAATAAGAAATATGATTAATGATAATTTTAATTAAGTATTATTGTGCCATGGTTGGGTTGAAATGTTGACTTTGTTGACTTGTTGACTTGGTTGACCGGTTGACTCGGTTGGACTAGTTGACCATCATCATTACAATGGTTATCATTTCATGCAAAGACTTTTGCTTGCTTGTTGAGCTTTGCAAAATGAGTGCATGAAATGATAATGCCACTTGATATGATATGAACCATCACATAATACTCAATTACTATTATTATTATTATTCTTTTTGGATTATGAGAGAGAGATTGAGAAAAGTTATGCTCATTCTTTCATTTGTTTTCTCTCTCTTGAGCTCTCTCATTCTCAAGCTCTCCCTCTTCCTCTTGCTCTCTCTCTAGTTTATGGTTCTACTTGTCTCATGTGTTGAGAAGCAAGAACCATATAGATAAAACATCAAAACAATCCTCTACTCATCCTAGTTCACAAGGCCTAGCAAGCCAAGTGTTCTAGTTTCTTCAAGTTCGAAGAAGAAGCCAAAGGTAGAAGCTTTCGGGTGGATCCATCTTCGGCGCGAGAAGACGACGAGGGGAGGCAGGTCCGTACACTACAAGAGTTGAAGACGAAGGAGTTCAAGAAAGGTATAACCCCCTAACCGAGTAGTTAAACAACTCCTAGTTAGGTTGTTAGCTAGTTGTTTAATAAAGATCCGTATTAAGAGTCCATGTTACCACCTAGAAAAAATCGTTTTTCACCATTTCCGCAAGCCCGTAAGTACCGGGAGAGGTAGCATGGACTTACACTTATACCGCTATTAGGGGACTGATGCTTGCCGCCCCCCTAGGCCTGATATGCGAAGGTCTTAGACGAACAGACCGGACTGTACGGAGATTGTCACATCAGACTCAATAGGAGTTCGGATGGGTTTCCTCATCGGCCTTCTTATCGACTTCTACCTGGGGACCGTTACGTACAGCTAGTGCCGCTTGCGGTCTGTGGTTAAACCCACTGCCAGCGTAGTAGTCGAGTCTCTAGAGTCCCACACAGAGAGTTTCCCTACTCCAAGTGAAACGATATAGAGGTCGTATGGTTTTACGACAAGGGTTCGGATGCATACGTGTGTTTACGCACGTACGACATCCGGACAGTTTTTACTAGTCGGCTTTGGTTTAAGCTAGTTTCTAGTATCCGGTTATTGGATTTATACAGTCTAAAGTTTTTCCGTGTTTTCACGGATAGGAGGGGCGTTCTCGTAATTGCGCGAGAAGCTTCTAGAAGATGGTGACTTGGGGGTTAAGGTGGCATATGCATTAAATGAGATTAGTGAGTCATTTGAGTGATTCATCCAAGTCATTAATGCATCATAAATACTTAATGACTCATCGAGATGAATCACCATCTTATATTTATTAAGCATGATGATTAATCATTTATTTTCTTTTATTTGGATAAATCATAATGCTTGATATATATTATGATAGCTCATTTTCTCATCTCATTCTCTTGCTCACTTTCTCTCTCCTCAAGCTCTCCCTCTTCAAACCCTAATCCTCCCCTCTCATGTGTTGAGTACAAGGATTAGATTAGACTACTTAATCCTTAACCATTCTCTATATCACCTAGGTTGCTTAGATTAGCGATTTAAGAAACCTAGTTACCTCTAGTTTGAGGTGAAGCTTGTAGTAAAACTCTCGGGTGGATCTTCTACTACTTAGAGAAGGCCGGAGAGGACGTGGAGAACGACCAGACGAAGGACTCGGTTCTACAGGTATAATCACTTTTCATAGTAGTTGTTAACTCCTATATTTGTTGTTAGTTATTGTTTATGCAAAGATTCTCGGTTAGTCGATGTTTACGCTTTAAACAAGATCGTTTTTCATTATTCCACCACCCCGCAAGTCGTGGGGTGTTGTACATCAACTTACACTCATCAGTGGGAATCCAGATCCAACTATCATCGCATGATAACCTGATGGAATCCACTCACGTTATCACATTAAAGAAGGTATGAACATATCCGACAAGTTTCCTGTATGTTTGAAACTCCCGATGTGATTTTTACCCCATTCTCTTATGACCTTGACGAAGGTCAACAAATCATATGTCACATGTCAAGTTCTACCCTTCATTGTCCAGGTTAATTTGAACCCATCCGTACTCGCCCTTGACGAAGGTCAACAAGGCTGTATGACTGTCCCAAACCAACGCATCTATCTATGCAACAGAAAAGTAACAAACAGCTACCATACACTATGCCTTGACGAAGGTTAACAAACATAGCATGAATACTAAGTGCTACCCTTCTGAAATGACGGAGGGCTACGAATGGTTTTTGGCGAAAAACCTTTAACGTAATGAACTTGATATCGTTGAAGGAACTGGATAGCTTTTTACAAATGTATAGTGGCGAAAACCTTTGCTAAAGTGGACACTCCCGGTGAAGGGATCTCGGCTCTTTCCCCGTAAAATGAGGTGCAGGATATTCCAAACTGAATACCATGATGCAAAGCAAAAAGTAATCGACTATAGTGAAGTTATTACCCTGACGCAAACTTCTGCCCAAGGGGTCACTCCTGATGAAGGGATCTCGGCCCTTGCCTCGTCGAATGAGGTGCTGGATATTCATAACCGAATACCACTGTGCAAAACAGAAGAAAACGTCTTTGCAATAACTGCTTTTTGAAAATTGTTCCAACAACATCAAACAAGTTTGTTTTCCTTGCATTGATCTTAATCAACGCAGTCCCATCAATTAATCACAACAATAAAGAACGAAAATATGATGTATGTATATGCCATCCGCATTCGCCTCTGGGTATCGTCATCACCCGTTAGGTTACTTAACTAACGACAGAGCGGGAACTGGACTAGCGCGGGTGTAAAACATATACAACATCTACTAGTATATATATAAATATATAATAATCGCTCCAGGCGTGATAAATGCAACATCACAAAAATTAATAAGCATCACAGAACAATACAGATAATCTGGGAGCCCCGGGTTTCCATTGAGCCGCAACTGAAAACCCGACGTTCCCCTGGTCTTGTGGATAGCCTGTGCAATGAAAACCTAGACCCTACGGGCGCGGCAAGTTCCCCGCCAAAACCAGAAGAGAGGCAGCCCCCTTCATCAAAGTGAATGGGCCACCCAGCACTTCACGGAATCCAGTAACTTGAGCACCCCTCCTTGGGTCAACCTATACCCCTACGAGTGCGGCAAATAGCTCGCCAATTCTAGAGTGAAGCCCCCTCCGTCTTAAAGCCATGAGATGCGGGCCCGTTGCCCTCTAGAACCCGGCTATCCGTGCACTCCACCGCGGGGTAATCCTATTACAGAAAAGAAAATATGTACAACGGTGACATCGACCTCAACCCGGTCGTGCCCCAAAAGAATAATATACAAACAGGCAGTGAAGGCAGTCCACATGTCGGACGCTCGCCCCGCGATATCAAATGTACAAATAAAACTGAACTGTACTAACATTTCACACAAGCTATCCACCACGACAAATCCGCAACATCACAGCACAACATAAAACATCAACGTGAATGTCACGTTCGCAAACTTGTCTAAAAGAACATATAGTAATTAGAAAAGTTGTACCGCTCGAATGACATTCACGGTCGCAGATAGTAATGTAAGTACTGTGAACCAATATATTTAAAATTTCAATCGACAAAACTTCCCGAAATGGCCCCAAGTGCAAAACCCAGCACTCAAAGGAATCTGGGCCAAAACTAAATATTCTAGAGATAGATTTGTTGTCATCCTTATCACTCTGGAAGCTCGAATCGGTAAAGGCCTCCATTTGGAGATCCCCGTTACAATACACCAAGAACATTTCTTTAGTCCTTCGTAAGTACTTTAGAATGTTCTTCACAGCTGTCCAGTGATTCTCCCCTGGGTTGGATTGATACCTGCTTACTACACCCAGTGCATAAGCTACATCAGGGCGAGTACATAACATCTTATACATTATAGATCCTACGACTGAAGCGTAGGGTATAATGCTTATACGAGCTCTCTCTTCATCAGTCTTTGGGCAAAAGTCCTTGGAGAGAGTGACTCCATGACAAGCGGGTAAGGCACCCCACTTGGAGTCTTTTATACTAAACCTCTTTAGGATGGTGTTAATGTACCTGGTTTGGGACAATCCCAACAACCTTTTAGATCTATCTCTATAGATCTTAATGCCCAATATGTACGAGGCATCACCCAGGTCCTTCATGGAGAACCTTTGTGATAAGAACAGTTTGACCGATTGTAGCATAGGAACATCGTTTCCTATTAGGAGGATGACATCCATGTACAGTACGAGGAATGTGACAGTACTCCTTACAATCTTCTTATAAATACAAGGTTCATCTGGATTTTTGACAATAGCAAACTCTTTGATCGCATCATCAAAGTAGATGTTCCAACTCCGTGATGCATGCTTTAATCCATAAATGGATTTAAGCAACCTACATGCTTTCCCGCTGCTCCCACTATCAACGAAGCCCTCTGGCTGATCCATATAAACGCACTCTTCTAAATCACCATTTAGAAATGCAGTTTTAACGTATATCTGCCAGATTTCATAGTCGTAGTGAGTAGCAATAGCAAGTAGGATTTGAATGGATTCAAGCATGGCTACAGGAGAAAGGTTTCGTCATAGTCCAGTCCTGGCTTTTGACGAAATCCTTTCACCACAAGCCTTGCCTTATAGGTCTCCACCTGCCCATCTACACCGATCTTTCTCTTAAAGATCCATTTGCACCCACGGGTTTTACCCCAGAGGGTACAACTTCCAAAGTCCATACTTTGTTGGTGTACATAGACTCTATTTCGGATCTCATGGCATCCAGCCACTTCACAGAGTCACCACTCGTGATAGCTTGCTGAAAACTGGTAGGGTCATCATCATCCACGATGCAATCTTCTCAATCACCATCAATGAGAAAACCATAGAATCTCTCCGGTGGGCAAGAAGTCCTACTAGATCTACGGAGTGGCCGAGATTCATAAGTTTATGTTGCAACATCAGTTTCAACCAAGTCGTCATTTGTAACTTATGTCTTTAGAACTTCTTCTAGTTCTACTGCATTGCCATCAGTATCATTTGAAAAAAATTCATTTTCTAAAAATGTGGCATACTGAGGAAAAAACACTCTTTGTTCCTCCGTGTGGTAGAAAAAATATCCAAATGAATGTTTTGGATATCCCATAAATCTACACTTAACCGATCGTGTCTCGAGTTGTCCGGATTCTGCTTTTTGACAAAAGCTGGACAACCCCAAATATTAACTCGTTTAAGAGATGGTCTCTTCCCATACCATATCTTATATGGAGCGGTAGACATGGTCTTGGTTGGAACCCTGTTCAACAGATATGCTACAGTCTTTAATGCATGCCGCCAAAAAGATAGAGGTAACTCAGCATCACTCATCATGGATCACACCATATCTAATAGGGTACAATTCTGCCGCTCTGACACACCGTTGTGTTGTAGTGTGTAAGGGGGAGTGAGCTGAGAGAGAATCCCATTCTATTTTAGGAAGTCTGAAAACTCTGTACTGAGATACTCTCCACCTCGATCTGATCGAAGTTTCTTGATGCTCAAACCTGTTTGTTTTTCTACTTCAAGTTTGTACTCTTTGAATTTCTCGAATGCTTCAGACTTATGCTTTAATAAAAACACATGACCGAATCTTGAAAAATCATCAGTAAAAGTTATGAAGTAGGAAAAACTGCCTCTAGCATGTGTAGTGTAAGTCTACGGTGGCGCCCCGGCCGTCTATCCGAGGCCAAACGCGGAATAAAAACATTTTATAAAACTGGCGCTAACATAGTCTTTCACCCGGATCGTACGATTAACTCTATACTAGCTAACTACAAAGAAGTTAGAATGGATATACCGATCGATCCGTGTCCTTCGGTCTTTAGCCACCATCCTTAGCTCCTCGCGGCATCTCCGATCTCGGGTCTCCTCGTCGAAGTAGCACCACGTCAAGGAATCTTTTTATGGGCTCCCGCTTCAAACCAAAACAACTCGGACATGAAGTTTGCCAGCCGACATATCCAAGGTGAAGTAGAGAATGTGTGTGATCACTTTGTCTCAAGACACCCATGAATTCTCAATTCATGAGAGGGATGGGTGGAGGTTGAAGAAGAAGCCATTGGAGGAAATTGTGAGCTCAAGAGAAGAAGAAGTGAAAATGTCTTATGTTGTGTGTGATATTTTGAGAGAGAGATATATATCAATAACGCAACCCCAAAACCAATACTTGGCTGCCTCTCTCTCTCCAAAATATCCCCACTCATCATAATTAGCTCGTAAATCAATCCATGTCACAATAATGGTCATATAAACCAAGCCCATGAGTCACCATGTGCATGTGGCATGAATTGATGCATATGGACAAAACTTGCACTCACATTTTCCACCACTAAACATTTAAACTAAATGTTTAATCCAATAAAAAGATATGGCATCAACTAAAGTAAACTCGTGACGGATCACAAGAATACCCCTCATATGTATATACATACCTGCATCCGCATTCCGACTGAATATGAATGCAATGAGACTAAAGTAATCCAATAAATCTAATACTAGGATCTGGCTTAAACCAAAGCCCACTAGTAATATCCGTCCGATCATGATCCGTGCACAAGTGCACGTATATGATCGAACCCTGCCAAAAAACTATATGACCTCTACAACGTTTCACCGGAACTTGGGAAACTTTCTGTGGGGTCTCTAAAGACTCGTCAATACGCTGGCAGTGGGTTTAACCACAAGCACGTCAGTGGTACTAGCTGTACGTAACGGCCGCCTAGGTATTGACCAAAAAGGGAGGCCGATGAGCGAACTCATCCTGAAACCCTACTGAGCCTGTCAGTGACAATATCCGTACAATCCGTTCCGTTCGTCTATGAGTATCGCATATTGGGCCTAGGGGGCTGGTAAACGTCAGCCCCCCAATAGCGATATAAGTCGTATCGGAGTGTATCCCAGAACACCCTGAGAAACTATTGGAATACCTACCAGTAAATCTCAATTGCTTTGGCCGAGGACTTCGTGTAATTGCTCTCCTAAACACAGCGCGATGTCACCCCAATACCGGGAGAGACGAATCCCCTGCCGATCCGCTCACTGCCTCCATGTGGCTCGGGACTGTACCCAACTAAAACCTGTTTGCACGACTCCTTTGAGCCGTGGTAGGGTAGTAATCAAAGCACAGTGGGAACTCACACGAGACAAATGACAATCTCAGGTCGATGGACTAACCTGTACACATGTCACCAGGGAACTGCTTTCTGACGACAGGTATACTACCAACTAGCATGTTCTCGGCGAGTTCTTTCCGGTGTACTCATAACCCAATGAGCACCTGTATACGTCTTAGGTGAACCAACTAACACCAATAGCTTGTGAGACCGGTCATCTCCCCTCGTCGGGGTCTCGACCCGTATACACTAGTCTACTCATGGAGTATCGATGCCCAATCTCGAAACTCCCACGACTAGGGACACTTTTAAGGATGTGCTTATAGACTACCCAACTCTCACGTATATGATAGCCATCATACTGCTGGCAGTGAAGCAAGAATCCTAAGGGCTCTATCAACATGTAATAGTGATCTGTAATGTCACCTAAAGCATGTACATGACGATAAAGACAAACCAGATAGCATACTATCATCTCGAGTAACATTGTCCTCCCGGTATAGGGCCTCCCTCAATCATTGCAATCACGTACCTGCGATCCAATAATTAACTTTGAGGGCACTATGTCCAACATGTAGACATTGGCCCACATACATCACTATGTATGAGGCCTAAGAGTTTTGCAGCTCTTTCTCTGTGTCCAGTAAACGAAGTTTTGGTCATTTTACCCTTGATACAAGACTGACAAGTCGTATAAGATTTATATTCAAAACGATTTAAATATCCATCTTTATGTAGCTTGTTTAGTCTTGTTTCGTTAATATGACCACGTCTACAATGCCAAAGAAAAGCTTCATTTATATCTGAAAATTATCTTTTATTTTTGTGTTGTATGTTGAAAACTGTATGTTGATTTAGGACGTATATCCCGTTATTAAGTGTACCATACCCAATCAACTCTTGATTCAGTTTAATGATCATAATATTATTCTGCAATACAAAATGATATCCTTCATTGTCTAACAAGGAAACGGATATTATATTACGAAGCATACTAGGTACATAATAACATGGGTTCAAAACTAATATACAACCCGATGGCAACCCAGGTGATACTCTCCCACTGATACTGCATATACATTGGAACCATTTCCAACTCGGAGAGTGTGATCATCGGTCTTCGAAACTCTACTATTTCTCAGTCCTTGCACACAATTGCAGATGTGAGAACCCAAACCGGTATCCAATACCCAGGAAGCAGAGTTTATAGAAAAATGGTTTTCAGTCACAAACACACCTGAAGCGGAAGCATCACCATGCTTCTTTTTCCTGAGATCAGCGATGTATTCAATACAGTTTCTCTTCCAATGTCCCGACTTCTTGCAGTAAAAACATTCTCCTTTTCCTGACTCCTTAGCCTTGGATTTGTCTCTTCCTTGTGCCTTTTTGATTCCACCTCTCGGTTTGGTGGGTTTCTTTTTATTCCTTCCCTTAGCTTTGGCTTTTGAGACGGAAGAGGAAAATTGCCTAACAATCAGAGAGGGAGTATTCACCATGAGCGTGCTCTCCGCACTTCTCAACATATTAAGATGTTCGGGTAGTAACTGTAGGAATTCCTAGCACGACAGCAAGGTTTCGGGAGGCATCATCCATGCCATTTTCAAAAATTTGCCCTGCTCAACAACCCTAACCCTAGAATCTTAACTAAAGATTTAGACAATACAACATGTAAACAACTTTACATCTAAGTGAATATGGAATACAACCTTTGTAGACCGGTCTTTCACTTCAATAGCTCCGTGTAGTAGTCCCTTCGGTCCAAGTAGTGATCTTCCGGACTGTAGAATGGCTCTACAAGATAAAAGGAACAAGCTTGCACGAATTCTTCGAGGCCGAAGATGATCTACGTCGAGAAGACACTAACTCAAGCTACGTCTTCACTAATTAGGGATTAGTGAAGCTAACACCCTAATCTAAATGGCTAATCTAGTAGAGGATGATGAAGTAGGATTTTTGCTCACTTTCAAAATCTTTTTCTCACTATTTTTCTACACCTCTCAAAAATCTAGAGAGCTCACTCTTGATGAAGATGAAGATGAAGAAGATAATGTTATGGCCACCATGTGATTCGGGACTGTACCCAAAAGCCACCATTTTGCATGTTCTCTTGAACGTGGTAAGGTGGAAATCAAAGTATAGTGGGAATCACACAAGACTCTATGACGATCTCGGGTCTACAGACTAACCTGTACCGGTGTCACCAGAGAACTGCTATCTGACGCTAGGTATAATACCAACTAGGAGTTCTCGGCGAGTCCGTTCAGTGTACCCAGTCTCCACTGAGCACCAGTATACCATCTTTGATGTCAAACAACAATGGATGTGGGATCATCCATCTCCCATCATATGGGTCAAGAAGCGTGTACGCTAGTCTACTCTGGAATATCGATGCCATGTCTCGATACACCCTCGACTGGGAACAACTAAAGGATGTACTTGTGGACTACCCTGGCCCCATTAGTATGATCTCTATCATAATCCTAGCAGTCAAGTACACATCTTAAGGGCTTTATCAACATGTGAGAGCAAGACAGTATCACAATACAGGTCTAAATGTTAAGACAAAAAGCAACCAGATAGCATACTATTATGTCGGGAAAGAAAGTCCTCTCTATATATGTCCAAGCATCCACTATAATATACATCATATATACAACAATTGCCTCTAGGGCATACACATAACTAACAATGACTACTCCATGTTGTGCATGTTGAAGTTCACTATGAATGGAGCAAAGGCAGTAGGAAGAGATTGTAGAACAATATCAATATACTGTTCGTTCTCCATGGTCCATCCATGCCCCTCAAGCTCTTTAATAAGAGCTATCATCTTCAAAACATGATCACCTACTGGTGTGCCAGGAGCCATCCGCATCTGAAACAACTTTCGAGACGACTCGTATCAAAGGGTACGAGATTGCTCCTCATACAACTCCTTTGTATAGAGAAAGATGGATTGAACGTCCATCTTCTCATGCTGCGTTTGATGTGTATTGTCCATCGAGGCAAGCGTGAGCCATTTGGCAGTGGCACAGTCAATATCCCATGTCTTGTGGATCTCCCTATCCGCAACAGAAGATTTAAGGCCTGGGCTGGGAGGGGATGAGGCAATGAGGACATATGATACCTTATCATATGTAAGGGCAATGTTAATGTTCTTCAGCCAGTCTTTATAGTTGGGTCCTGTCGGTTTATTTTTCTCTAACAGAAGCTTAAGTCCAGTCATGGGTATCTGGCATTAGGAGAGAGAAAAGAATACACTCAGCGAAAGCTCTTGCAAAAATTAGATTGGTTATTATCTTATCTAATCGATGTCTCCCACTGCTTTTATCAAATTTTCCTTCAATCCCTAAAAAGAAAATTAGCCAGGATTAATTACATTCTACAACTTTGCTAACCGTTCATCCAGGCCAGTGTCGGTACTTTGAGGGAGGTTCCCCGTGCTTTCGCATGGACCTAATTAAAGTAAACCTCATTTTCCCAGAGGCACAACCCCGTTGACACTTTCTAGACACCTAATGGGTTAGCTAATTGTGAAGTGAAAAACTCTCCTGGGAGTAACTCTTACTCACAGTGGGATCGAGATCCAACTATCATATAGAAGGTATGCAATCTCATTGCAAATTTCAACTCTTAAAACTCCCGATATAGTTTTTACACGTAGCACTTATGACCTTAACTATGGTCAACATATCATAAGTACCAGTCAAGTTCTACCCGTCATTTTGTGATTAATTAGACCCACTCATATGACCATTAACTATAGTCAACATAATCATATGAATGTCCTAACTAATCGCATCATATGCTGTGTACCGTACAATACGCCTTAACTATAGTCAAAATACGTAGTACAAATACTAAGTACTCTACTTACTAAAATGACGGAGGGTTGCAGATGGTTTATAAGAAAACCTTTAAAGCTTTGAACTTGATATTGTTGTAGAATCAAATAGTTTTTAAAAGGAGTAGCTTAAGCTCCGCATTTTGAAACTTGTTTTTTCATAAAAAGGCCGAGTGAGTTTCAAACCCGATTCTACAACATCTTTTAGGTTTCTTTTTATTTACATTAATCTTATTAATGCAGTCCCATCATTTAAGTCCCTAATCCATCACGGAAAAGAAACGAAAATAGAACATACGTTTATGCCATCCGCATTCGCCACGGGGTCCCGTCATGCACCGTTAGGTTCTAACTAACGACAGAGCGGGGGGGGACTAGCGCGAATGCAAAACATAAGCAACGTTTAATATATATCATATATATAATACACCATTCGTCTCAGCACATAAAGTGATCACATCACAGAATATCAGCAGCAGAAACACATATATGAAAATATAGGATATACTAGGAGGTCCGTATTTTATATTTAGCCAACAATAGAAAATACGGATTCCACGGTCGCGATCAATAGCCAAGCCCACACCTCTAGACCTCTACGAGAGTGGCAAGTGACCCTACCAATTTTAGAGTTAGGAGAGCCGGTCTCGACTCCTCGAGATGGCCTCCCACTGTACTCTAGAACCCGATCACTTATGTTCCCCACCTTGGGTCTATCCTAATAAGGAAAAGTAAATAATATACATCAATGGTGACATCATCCTCAACCCGGAAATGCCCCAATAAAAGAATATTACATACAATGAATTTTACATGAATGAAAAGAAAAACTCTCATCTCACATAAAACCCTCGGCCATTCAATCACGACGATCACATACATCATATCACAGCAACACATAACATCACATGTCATCAACGTAAGAAAGTATATGTATCCCAATTGTCGTTGATGTATAGCAACAAAACCGACTATACACCACATTCAACACTTACGGTCGCAGAAAAGAAATGTCAAACTACAACATTTGGAATCGACACATCCCTTAGACATCAAAAACTCGGAATATCTTATATTTCGGATTTCATGCCTAACATTGTAAATCTTACATTTGGGTCTCATCTATGAAAATACCTTTTCAAAAGAAATCTGGTAATTCAACAAGATTCCCGATTCCTACAGAGACCGAAATATTAAATTTATAAGTAACAAATCAATTTTCACAAAACTAATTAGTGTAGACTCCAAATATTGTATCACAAATATAAACCCGAAACGATGTTAAAATACGACTACGAAACACTCCGAATATCCACTACAGAAAGATAACATCACATGTAATCTTTAGCATAAACAAACAATACCTGAAACACGAAACCCCAGAGACTGAAACACCAGAGGAAAACGAAGCCAAAACCATACTAGAAAACCGGTGGGGCCGGGATTTTAGTGAGTTTGGCCGGTCAAAATCCGACGGCTTGGTTTAGTTTTTCTCTGGTGTTCATATTACATCATATGTAACATTCTGCACCTGTTTAAAAAAAATTCAGAGAACTTAAAAAGATCGACAAAAAATAGGGATTTTGTTTCGAGGTTTCGGAGTTGTTTCTGTTTCGTAATTTTACTAACATCGTCTAATTCTCTAGCTTGGCTCTGATACCACTGCTGGGTTTGTTTAGCACCCTTACTAGGTTTTGACAAGCATCAAACATGCTACATTATAATTTTAGGGTGCTAACCATGACTAACTTAGAATCGAACTAGAGCATTAGGGTAATCTATAGAAAGTATCACATATAAGCAAGTGTCTAACACTAAGAAGGGAGAAATAAAACCTTTGTAGAGCTCTCCTCCTTGACTCCTTGGATCAACTTGAATTTGAACGGGTTCGCTTGAGGCCTTCGAAGTCCATGATGATCCACCACGGAGTCCCTTGGCACAAGCTCCAAGCTTCACTTGACCTAAGTGGAAGTGGAGCAAACAACCTACACTGGTGAGCTAGACTAATATAGATTGGTGATGTGGGTTGTAATTTCACTTAAAAACCTTTCCTTTTTAATTTTCTTCACTCACTTTAGAAGAGCTAGAGAGCTTGGAGGAGGAAGAAGGAGGAGAATGGCTTAGGTTGAGCTCTTGTGAGAGTTATCTCAATAATAATGAGAATAATAAAATATAAGAGAGAGTCACACTCACCATTAACCATGGAAACAAAATATCTAGATATTTTTGATATTGAGTTAAGAGACAAATAAGAAATGAAACCATGGTTATGACTAGTCAACTAAAGAAGTGTGTAGAAGCCAAAAGAAAACAACCATGAATCATTTCCCATTTTATTTTCTCAATAATCAAAAATATATAAATAGTTTCCATATGAGTCTTTCATAGCTATCACCAATGTATCATAAACCATGACACATGTATGCATGCATGTGTGCATTCATATCAATATATACATACTTACATTCATGCATACATATAAAAGAAAAGGGTTTAGTAAATGAGCTAATGGTCATTGATATTAAATCAATACTTGATTTAATAATCCGGTCATATCACATATGCCCCGACCAATAGAAAACGCCAGATTAAAATACAGTATCATATACGTGCATTTAATCAAGCTCCCGTGCATATCCCCATATGCACCCCACATCCTTTCGCCTGAGCTAGGAAACCCCTCTGTGGGACTCTAAGACTCGTCGATACGCTAGCAGTAGGTAGTGATCATATCACATACCTACAAACCGTCAGCGATACTAGCTGTATGTAACGACTCCCAGGTATTGAGCGAACAGAAGAAAAATAAGCGAAGCTGTCAAAACTCCCGTCGAGCCAACTGGCAACACTTACCGTACAGTCCGTCAGTGGTCACTTCGTCAGATATGCTGCATATCGAGTCTAGGGATGGTATCATTGACCCCAATAACACAATAATTCATGCATGTATATGGCATATAACAGATCGAGAAACTACTAATAACACTTATCAGTAAATCTCATCAGCCTTAGCCAGGGACTTCCTGTTATAGCCAATCGAGCATAGCGCAACATCAACCCCCAATACTGATAGAGACGAAACCCCTCCTATCGCTCATCGCCTCTATGTGCCTCGGTACTGTACCCAAAAGCCACCTATTTGCATGAAACAGTAGAGCCGTGGTAGGGTGGAAATCAAAATACAGTGGGAGCACACACAAGACTCTATGACGATCTCGGTTCTACATACTAACCTGTACCATTGTCACCTAATAACTGCTATCCAATGATAGATATAATACCATATAGGAGTTCTCGGTGAGTCCGTTCAGTATACCCAGTCTCCACTGAGCACCCGTATACAATCTTTGATGTCAAACATCAATAGATATGGGATCATCCATCGCCCATCATACGGGTCAAGAAACGTATACGCTACTCTACTATGGAATATCGATGCCCCGTCTCGATACACCCACGACTAGGAACATTTTAAGGATATGCTTATAAACTACACATGTCCCACTAGTATGATATGCATCATAATCCCAGTAGTCAAGAAAATATCCTAAGGGAATTATCAACATGTACCAAATGAGTAATATGCATGATCAAGTGAACATGTCAAGATAAAGAGTAACCAGATAGAATACTATCATGTCGAGCAAGTGTTAGTTGTATGTATGCCCTAGAGGCCAGTATTGTACAGATGATGTATATTATATTGGATGCTTGGACATATATAGAGAGGACTTTCTTGCTCGATATGATAGTATGCTATCTGGTTGCTCTTTATCTTAACATATATACTTGTCTCTTTATACTGTCTTATAGTTACATGTTGGTAAAGCCCTTAGGATGTGTACTTGACTACCTAGGCTATGATGCGGATCATACTAGTGGGGACTGTTGGAGATAGTGCCCTCATAGTCAATTATTAGGTCACAGGTACGTGATTGTAATGATTGAGGGAGGACCTATCCCGGTAGGACAGTCTTACTCGAGATGATAGTATGCTATCTGGTTTACCTTTATCATCGTGTACTGCTTTAGGTGACATGACACGTCGCTATTACACGTTGATAGAGCCCCTAGGATTCTTGCTTGACCACCAGCAGTATGAGGGCGATCATATAAGTGGGAGCTGGGGGTCTATAAGCTTATCCTTAAAAGGTCCCTAGTCGTGGGAGTTTCGAGACTGGGCATCGATACTCCATTAGTAGACTAGTGTATACAGTCGAGACCCCGACGAGGGGCGGTGGCCGGTCTCACAAGCCACTGGTGTCAGTTGGATCACCTAAGATGTATACAGGTGCTCATTGGGTTATGAGTACACCGGACAGGACTCGCCGGGAACATGCTAGTTGGTCATATACCAGACGTCAGATGGCAGTTCCCTGGTGACATGTGTGCAGGTTAGTTCATCGACCTGGGGATCGTCATTTGTCTCGTGTGAGTTCCCACTGTACTTTGATTACTACCCTACCACGGCTCAAAGGAGTCGTGCAAACAGGTTTTAGTTGGGTACAGTCCCGAGCCACATGGAGGCAGTGAGCGTATCTTCAGGGGTTCGTCTCTCCCGGTATTGGGGGTGAGGTCGTGCTGTGTCTAGGAGAGCCATTACACAAAGTCCTTGGCCAAGGCAAGGAGATTTACTGGTAGGTATTCCAGTAGTATCTCAGGGTGTTCTGGGCTACACTCCGACACGACTTGTACCGCTTTTGGGGGTCTGACTTTTACCAACCCCCTAGGCCCGCCATGCGATACTCATAGACGAACGGACCGGACTGCACGGATATTGTCACTGACAGGCTCAGTTGGGTGTCGGGGTGAGCTTCCTCATCGACGTCCCTTTTGGTCAATAGCTGGTGGCCCGTCACGTATTGGCATATACCTCTGACGTGCTAGTGGTTAAATCCACAGCCATAGTATTGACGAGTCTTTAGAGTCCACCACATTTACAGTTACTCAGCTTTCGGGCGAAAGGTTGTAGAGGCCGTATGGAGATATGGCAAGGTCCGATCAGATACGTGCGGTATTGCACGGATCAGGATCGGACAGTTTGTACTATAGGCCGTATGGTTATATGGCAGGGTTCGATCAGATACATGCGGTATTGCACGGATCAGGATCGAACAGATATTACTAGCCGGCTTTGGTTTAAGCCGGATCCTAGTATAGTACAGTGTAGACTTTGTCTCATTGCATTTGTATTTCGGTCGAAATACAGATGCGGGTGTGTATGCACAGTATCGGGGTTTTCCTGTAATTTATTACGGGAACAGTTTTTGGAGTTGCCAGTTTGCTTTCCGTTTCGGCCAATTTCCATTGTTCCGTTCATTGGCCGAAGATTGGTGGAGGAGGGCTTATTTGCATTGTTGCAAATAAGTATTTGTGGAGGGGTTCTTTGCATCTTGTTGCATCATGATGGCTTTCATGATGTGCACCATCCTTTGACTTGATTTCTTCATGATGGCATGACTTTTTGAGTCATCATGGTTCATGATGGTTGGACTTTGTGAGGTGATGATGGTGGTGTTGAGTGTTGAGTTTACCTTGCTATCATTTCTTTTGTATGATAGCTTTCCTCTCTCTCTCTCTTTGGTATTAGATGAGAATGGCTCCCTCTTTGGTTACACATTTGACTCTCTCACTCTCATTCTCTCCTCCCCCTCTAGTTATGGCCGGCCAAGCTTGGAGGAGGGGTTGCCCATTTTTGTAGTGGGGATTTTTGCTCTCTTGATGTTAGAAAAATCCCCAAGTTCCTCCACATTGTTCTTGTATCATCCCTCCACCTAAAATGGCATCTCCATGAACCCCAAAGTGAGACTTGAGGACTACATATTCTACAGCGAACCTTGGGCACGTCGAGTAGCCGGCTTCGTGCCCGAGTTGCCTCAGCATTGAGGTGGGAGCCCGTAAACATAGTTGGCGATGTGGTGCACTTCCGGCGACAAGGAGGAGACGGGACTTTTCCGCAGGAGATCGGGACCATGACGAGAAGACCGGAGGACTTGGATCGTCGGTATATCTCTATTCCCTTTTCTTGTAGTTAGCTTAGACTAGTTAATGGTAACGATCCGGGTGATAGTGCGCGGTGGTGCCGGTTTGCTAAGTCCGCAAATTTTAAGTTATTCACCGCTTCCGCATTCCGGCGTCGGATTGACGGCCGGGGCGCCGCCGTGCACTTACAGTGGTATCAGAGCCTCGCCATTAACTTAGTCTAACTTTGTGTAATGTGTTTGCATTTCCGATCGATCAAAAAGTTCCAAAACTGCATTTTAGTTCGCATCAGTTTCTGTTGAAAATTTTTGGTCTCGAAAAATTTTTCAGGTTATAAAATATTGATGTACTGGAAAATCTAAGAGTTCTGTAAAAATTTGACGAAGTAACTCCACAGTTGGAGCGCGGAACCGCCGCGAAAACCCCATTTGTGCGGCCCTTCCGCCGCGTACTATTCACATCACTTCACCATTTTTTTACAGAGGCCTTCTGGGCTTAAAATATGGGCTTTGGAATATTAAAGTTGGGCCAATTGTTTCTGTGAGTGCTACAGTTTTCTTTGGGGCCCACTTGTTAATTGTTTGATCAATCGGAAATTTTTTAAACACATTTTTCACAGTATTTACATTATATCTGCGACCGTGAATGTCACTCGATCGGTAAATCCAGTCTAACTGCTATAGCCCGGTTAGACGGATTTGCGAACGTGACTTTCACGTTGATGTTCTATGTATTTGCTATGATGTTGCGGATCGGTCGTGGGGGATAGCCTGGATGCAATGCTAGTACTGTGCTGTTGTATTATGTACATTTGATATTGCGGGGCGAGCGTCCGACATGTGGACTGCCGTCACTGCCTGATTGTATTATTATTTTGGGGCACGACCTGGTTGCGGTCGATGTACCCGGTGTATGTATATTTTACTTTCTGTACTAGGATTGCCCCGCGGAGGGGTGCACGGATAGCCGGGTTCTGGAGGGCAACAAGCCCGCATCTCATGGCATTGAGATGGAGGGGGCTTCGCTCTAGGATTGGCGGGCTATTCGCCGCACTCGTAGGGGGTACAGGTTGACCCAGGAGGGGTGCCCAAGTTGCCGGATTCCGTGAAGTGCTGGGTGGTCCATTCACGGCGCTGAAGGGGACTGCCTCGCTTCAGGTTTTGGCGGGTGACTTGCCGCGCCCGTAGGGGTCTAGGATTTCATTGCACAGGCTATCCACACGACCAGGGGAACGTCGGGTTTCAGCGGCTCTGTGAAACCCGGGGATCCCAGATATCTGTATTGTTTCTGTGATGCTGTTCATTTCTGTGATGTTGCATTTTCATTCACGCCTTGAGCGAAATATAATATATTGGTATATATATTAGTAGATGTTGTATATGTTTTACATCCGCGCTAGTCCAGTCCCCGCTCTGTCGTTAGTTAGCTAACCTAACGGGTAATGACGGGACCCAGTGGCGAATGCGGATGGCATATACGTACATCAGTATATTTTCGTTCTTTTTGGTGTGATCAATTGATGGGACTGCATTGATTCGGATCAATGCAAGTTAAAAACAAACCTAATCTGATGTTGTTGGAACACTTTTTCAAAAAGCTGTTATTGCAAGGACGTTCACTTTTGTTTTGCATCGTGGTATTCATTTAGAATATCCAGCTCCTCAGTCGACGAGGCAAGGGCCGAGATCCCTTCACCGGGAGTGACCCCTTGGACAAAAAGTTTGCGTCAGGGCATTAACTTCACTATAGCCGATTACTTTTGCTTTGCACAGTGATATTCGGTTATGAATATCCAGCACCCCATTCTACGGGGAAAGAGCCGAGATCCCTTCACCGGGAGTGACCTCTTTAGCAACGGTTTTCGTCACTATATTTTCAAAAAGCTATCAGTTCCTTCAACGATATCAAGTTCATTACGTTAAAGGTTTTCGCCAGAAACCATTCGTAGCCCTCCGTCGTTTCATATGGGTAGTCAATAGTATTCAAGCTGTGTTTGTTGGCCTTAGTCAAGGCACAGTGTTTGGTAGCTATTGGGTATTCATATGCTGCATAGATAGATGCGTTGGTTTGGGACAGTCGTATAGCCTTGTTGGCCTTAGTCAAGGGCTTGTACGGGTGGGTTCAAATCAACCTGGACAATGACGGGTAGAACTTGACATGTGACTTATGATTTGTTGGCCTTAGTCAAGGTCATAAGAGCATGGGGTAAAAATCACATCGGGAGTTTCAAAAGTACTGAAACTTGCCAGATATGCGCATACCTTCTGGAGTGTGGTAGCGTGAGCGGATTCCGTCACGTTGTCATGCGATGAGAGTTGGATCCCGATTCCCACTGATGAGTTGGTATACTCCTCGGGTGACCCCGACTAATTCTTCTTTCAGGTTTGGAGGAGAATTTGAGGTACAGTGGGAGGTTTCCAGATTAGATAAATTGGTAACCATTCTGATCTAGGTTAGAGTGCACGCTGAGTGTTTCTTTTCTCTCTCTCTTTGGCAGCGACCATTGACCCGACCCTAAGACTTTGACTCAGTGACCAAGTTGACCGAACCTTCTTAAACACCGGCTTTTGGATTGTCAGAGTTGCAAACCTCATTGCCACTCCTACTTTTACCCTTTTCTCCAGGGCACCCCGTATTACTACGAACGTCCACTTCCATTGGACAAAACCATCGTATGGTTATATACGAACTCGAAAGAATTTATTCGAGGATGGTTTCCGGTTCTGGAGAAAACGGATAGGATTATTCAGTTGTCTTTTCCTTTTACCCTCTCTCAGGTTACGAGTACTCCTTGGTTTAGGGGTAGTACACCTATTACGCAAATTGGATTGTCTTCTTCCAAACCTTAGGCTGGTGCCGACCGGTAGGGAATGAAGAAAACCAATTAGCATAACGATGGTGTGCAGAAGGTATTAAGTTCAGACAAAGCGAGGGATTAGTAAGAGGGCAAAGTAAATTGCAACAGATATTCACGACCAAACCAAATATTTCGTTACCACTCCCACATCACCTTTGTATTTCTCCAGGACACTCCGTATCACTACGAAGATCCACAGTTTATTGGATACTCCATCGTATGGTTATATACGAACTCGAAAGGAACTTGTTCCAGTTCGGGGATGGATCCTGGTTCAGGAGAAATAGGAATAAAGTACATTCAGGTGTCTTTTATCTTCACCTTCTCTCGTGTTGCGAGTGTTCCTAGGATTAGGACAGTACACCCATTATGCTTATTGGATAGTCTTCTTCCAAACCATAGGCTGGTGCCGAACGGTAGGGAAGGAAGAAAACCATTTGGCCTAAAGGGGTGTACAGAAGGTAAAGACTAAAGACATATGAAGGGATTTGGAGAGGTGGCAAAGAATTATACGGTTACAGTTGTGAATCTGGATAATGGAAAGGGCATTACTAGGAATACCAGGATACCCCATCAAAACATTTCAATGTTTCAGTCTCACTGTGTACTGTTAAAAGAAAACTGATTTCCCGATTAGATACTTACTCCAGGGTATGTATTTACCAGGTACGATTCTCACATCTGTATGGTTTTACAGATGATGAGTGGGAGTAAGTTATTGGGAATTGGGTGATCATCCTCATTATATCGGGATTCGTTGTAATCGGTGATATTTGAGGAGATCACCTGGGCTATTTGCCGGTCGGCAAATATTTGGTTTTGAATATCCGCTGTTGTGCACCAATTTCAAATTGATATATCTGTACGTCTATTTTCATAGAGTGAGATATACCTTTTGATATTATGTCGATGACATTTACCTATATCAGTGGATGGTTAGGTAAGGAGCATTAAACAGCGGTGTAATTCTTCTTAACCATAAGTACAGTTTTCAACCTACGACACACAGTGAATGAGTTATTAGACTCAAAGGGACTTATACAGAGTATTGTATGTTGTCCAGGGTCCATCAGGACAGAGGGGTTGGTCCTCGTACTATATTCGGTTTACTTATGACTCCTCTAGTTTTTAGACAAGTGTTTCGTGGAAACACAGGGTCCGAATTTGGAGAAGTTATTGGTATTTGAATAGAGTAAAGAACCAGGTGTAGCAAGTATCGGGATTCTTCAAAGTGATCGAAGATGTAGATACTTGTATATGGTATTCAGTTGATAGTAGTGATTAAGAGAAATTGCTTCTCTTTCAGGTTACTCATAAATGGAAGCATTCCTAAGTTGAGTAACGCTGATCGGCCTCCTTCCATTTAGTTGACATGCACTGAAGACAGTTGCATGATTTGAATCTGGTTCAATTAAATCAGTGCCTCTGTTTCTATATTGGATATAGAACAGTTCATATCTTAACGATGTTAAGGTACGGGGAGTTGTCCGGTTTATGATTAAAACCAGACACTGGACAACTCAAGGCACGTTTCTGTAATGGCTGTTTGTGGGTTGACCCAGGCTATGACGCGGGTTGATTTTCTACCATCTGGATGAACAATAGCGATATTGTTCTAGACTCGCCACAGTTTTATTAAAAATGGATTTTTTCAGAAAACAATAGTGGGAGTATGGTAGAACTGGAAGTGATTCCAGAACCACAAACGATTACTGAAGATTTGATAAGGAACCTAAAGATTCAATCTGGATTGACATTCCATTGGCCACTCCGCAGATAAGGTGGGTAACTTCAGGCACCCGAGAGGCACTACGGTAGCCTCAAGGACGGTGACAGGGAAGTTCTTGTTTACCCACAATTACCATTGCTGTTGTTCCAGGCTGCGAGACCCGGCGGGAGGATGAGTATAGCGTCGTTCTAAACTAGTTTTAGAAGTGCACGTCTATATGACTCTGCCAGAGGGTTGTCGTAGTCAGTGGGAGCAGCGGAAGCATTGGTGGACAGGTAGCTTATGTCTATTTATAGACTAAAGCAGATGTAGCGGAGATAGATCATCTATTTCTGACGTGACAGTCATGGGTTTGACTTCATCAGAATAGGGGATGGATCTGTTGAGAAGGTAGTAGGGTGTGATGTCCTGGTATCTGGATGACATACACAGAATAGGAAAGGAAACTTCTATACTACAATCGGTTATACTTTGGTCGTCACACAGTTGTTTCTCCACAAAGGAAATGGATTTTATATCAGACATACTGGTTACTAGATCTATGGTCTTAGATCTAGATTTGGGTGGTTTCCCAATCAGGGTACTTGACAGCGTTCTAAGAGTATTTAGGATGGACGACTCCTGGCACGGTAGTGTACCTGCAGGTAATGGAGTCACCCTCTCCAAAGGTGTCTTACAGACTAAAGGGGAGAGGGACGGGCATGATTGACAGATCACTTGCTCAGGCAATTGAGTCAATCGTGAGATGTCAAGTACCACACCAGATGTTGTTCTTGCACTAGATGCAATAAGTTGACATTAATCCAATCCTGGAAAAACAGTCGGAAGCAGTTTTTAGAACATAAGTGGATGTTCTAGGGAGATGATAACGACAGCCTCATTCAGGAGACAGTTATCATTCCAGGCTTCCAAGGTGACATGGACGACAAGGAGGTTGTCAGAGTTATAGTTTTCCTTCAGATGAGGGGCAGTATTTTGGACAGGTGGTCCAAGGCAATACTGAGGGAGGCATGGCGCGCAGGATACTGATTAAGTTCAGTTGACGATACAGTCTAAGAAGTTTGGATTTGGAGTTCATTTATGAGCTATGTCCCATCAGACATCCAGACACATTCTAAGACAGGTATTGCTCATTTCGGGAGATGGGTTTCTCCGCGAACATGAGATATAGAGAGACATGGAAAGAGACAACTAAGCGGATCCACTCACTGAGGCTATTCCTCGAACGCAATAGTTTCGCAAACGAGCTTTGTGAGACTGACTTGTAGAGGAGTTGGGTGTTCGGTATCACACGGGCTGTGAGTATGCGACATCGCAATAATTAGCCTTGAGTGCAAGTGGGAGATTGTTGGAGATAGTGCCCTCATAGTCAATTATTAGGTCACAGGTACGTGATTGTAATGATTGAGGGAGGACCTATCCCGGTAGGACAGTCTTACTCGAGATGATAGTATGCTATCTGGTTTACCTTTATCATCGTGTACTGCTTTAGGTGACATGACACGTCGCTATTACACGTTGATAGAGCCCCTAGGATTCTTGCTTGACCACCAGCAGTATGAGGGCGATCATATAAGTGGGAGCTGGGGGTCTATAAGCTTATCCTTAAAAGGTCCCTAGTCGTGGGAGTTTCGAGACTGGGCATCGATACTCCATTAGTAGACTAGTGTATACAGTCGAGACCCCGACGAGGGGCGGTGGCCGGTCTCACAAGCCACTGGTGTCAGTTGGATCACCTAAGATGTATACAGGTGCTCATTGGGTTATGAGTACACCGGACAGGACTCGCCGGGAACATGCTAGTTGGTCATATACCAGACGTCAGATGGCAGTTCCCTGGTGACATGTGTGCAGGTTAGTTCATCGACCTGGGGATCGTCATTTGTCTCGTGTGAGTTCCCACTGTACTTTGATTACTACCCTACCACGGCTCAAAGGAGTCGTGCAAACAGGTTTTAGTTGGGTACAGTCCCGAGCCACATGGAGGCAGTGAGCGTATCTTCAGGGGTTCGTCTCTCCCGGTATTGGGGGTGAGGTCGTGCTGTGTCTAGGAGAGCCATTACACAAAGTCCTTGGCCAAGGCAAGGAGATTTACTGGTAGGTATTCCAGTAGTATCTCAGGGTGTTCTGGGCTACACTCCGACACGACTTGTACCGCTTTTGGGGGTCTGACTTTTACCAACCCCCTAGGCCCGCCATGCGATACTCATAGACGAACGGACCGGACTGCACGGATATTGTCACTGACAGGCTCAGTTGGGTGTCGGGGTGAGCTTCCTCATCGACGTCCCTTTTGGTCAATAGCTGGTGGCCCGTCACGTATTGGCATATACCTCTGACGTGCTAGTGGTTAAATCCACAGCCATAGTATTGACGAGTCTTTAGAGTCCACCACATTTACAGTTACTCAGCTTTCGGGCGAAAGGTTGTAGAGGCCGTATGGAGATATGGCAAGGTCCGATCAGATACGTGCGGTATTGCACGGATCAGGATCGGACAGTTTGTACTATAGGCCGTATGGTTATATGGCAGGGTTCGATCAGATACATGCGGTATTGCACGGATCAGGATCGAACAGATATTACTAGCCGGCTTTGGTTTAAGCCGGATCCTAGTATAGTACAGTGTAGACTTTGTCTCATTGCATTTGTATTTCGGTCGAAATACAGATGCGGGTGTGTATGCACAGTATCGGGGTTTTCCTGTAATTTATTACGGGAACAGTTTTTGGAGTTGCCAGTTTGCTTTCCGTTTCGGCCAATTTCCATTGTTCCGTTCATTGGCCGAAGATTGGTGGAGGAGGGCTTATTTGCATTGTTGCAAATAAGTATTTGTGGAGGGGTTCTTTGCATCTTGTTGCATCATGATGGCTTTCATGATGTGCACCATCCTTTGACTTGATTTCTTCATGATGGCATGACTTTGAGTCATCATGGTTCATGATGGTTGGACTTTGTGAGGTGATGATGGTGGTGTTGAGTGTTGAGTTTACCTTGCTATCATTTCTTTTGTATGATAGCTTTCCTCTCTCTCTCTCTTTGGTATTAGATGAGAATGGCTCCCTCTTTGGTTACACACTTGACTCTCTCACTCTCATTCTCTCCTCCCCCTCTAGTTATGGCCGGCCAAGCTTGGAGGAGGGGTTGCCCATTTTTGTAGTGGGGATTTTTGCTCTCTTGATGTTAGAAAAATCCCCAAGTTCCTCCACATTGTTCTTGTATCATCCCTCCACCTAAAATGGCATCTCCATGAACCCCAAAGTGAGACTTGAGGACTACATATTCTACAGCGAACCTTGGGCACGTCGAGTAGCCGGCTTCGTGCCCGAGTTGCCTCAGCATTGAGGTGGGAGCCCGTAAACATAGTTGGCGATGTGGTGCACTTCCGGCGACAAGGAGGAGACGGGACTTTTCCGCAGGAGATCGGGACCATGACGAGAAGACCGGAGGACTTGGATCGTCGGTATATCTCTATTCCCTTTTCTTGTAGTTAGCTTAGACTAGTTAATGGTAACGATCCGGGTGATAGTGCGCGGTGGTGCCGGTTTGCTAAGTCCGCAAATTTTAAGTTATTCACCGCTTCCGCATTCCGGCGTCGGATTGACGGCCGGGGCGCCGCCGTGCACTTACAGGGACATGGTAGTCCATAAGTACATCCTTCAAGGTCCCTAGTCATGGGTGTATCGAGACGGGGCATCGATATACCAGAGTAGACTAGCGTATACGCTTCTCGACCCATGAGATGGGCGATGGATGATCCCATATCCATTGGTGTTTGACATCAGAGATGGTATACGGATGCTCAGTGGAGACTGGGTACACTGTACGGACACACCGAGAACTCCCAGATAGTATTATACCTCACGTCAGATGGCAGTTCTCTGGTGACACTTGTGCAGGTTAGTCTGTAGACCCGAGATCGTCATAGAGTCTTATGTGATTCCCACTGTGCTTTGATTTCCACCTTACCACGTCTATGAGGGCATGCAAAACGGTGGTTTTTGGGTACAGTCCCGAGTCACATGGAGGCAATGAGCGATAGGAGGGGTTTCGTCTCTCCCGGTATTGGGGGTTGATGTTGTGCAGTGCTCGATTGGCCGTAACAGGGAAGTCCCTGGCCAAGGCTGATACAGAGATTTACTGGTAAGTGTTACCAGTAGTTTCTCGACCCGTTATGAGCCTCACATCGGCACGACTTATCGGTTATTGGGGTCTGACGTTTACCACCCCTAGACTTGATATGCGACATATCAAACGAGGAGACCGGACTGTACGGGGAGTGTTACCGGCAGGCTTTTACAGGAGTTGGAGCGGGCTTGCTTGCTGATCTTTTGATCGCTCAATACCCAGGTAGCCGTTACGTCCAGCTAGTACCGCTGACGGCTTGTGGGTGCGTGATGTGATCATCACCTACTGCCGGCGTATTGACGAGTCTTTAGAGTCCTACATAGAGGTTTTACTGGCTCAGGAAAAACGAAATAGGAGCACGTATGTGATATGTGCAAGACCGAGAATAAATGCGTGTATGTGATACCGTATTCTATTCTCGCGACTTTTTGTATCGGTCGGTTATATATGATATAGCCGGGTTATCGAATCAAGTGTTGATTCGATAAGTCGATACAATGGATGTTAGCCGGTTATATGAGATATGACCGGATTATTAAGTCAAGTGTTGATTTAATAATTAAGTGTATAATTGTATATTAGATATACTAATTTACATTTACTAACACTTGTTCACTTTAGGGTTTTTCTTACATATACACTACTTTAACATATATATATGATATATGTTAAAATGTGTTATCTTTTTATATCATGGTTGATGATACAACATTCATGTGTGTATGAGACATACACCATTCTATGAATTATGGTGGGTTATGATTATTTAAGATAATTACTAAATTAGTGGAGTTTTGGAATGAGCATGAAGCTTGTAGAAGCTTACTTTGCTTTGACATAGTCTACTAGCTTTGTCTTTACCTTAGATTCCTTTTAACCCAACCATAATCAATTAGCTATGGTTATGGCTCTACAAGGGTTAGTATATGATACTCACTCACCATGGTTACCCTTCTCACTTGATCATTATCCTCTTCACTTTCTTTTGTTCATCTTCTTCTTTATTGAACAAGAGAAAAAGAAAACTAGGGTTTGATCCAAAGTGAGAAAGATTGTGAGAAACAAAAATCTAAAGAGAACCCACTTCCTATTTCTCCATTCTCTACTAGACTAGCACTTTAGTTTAGGGTGTTTACTTCACCAATTCTCTAGTTAGTGAAGTAGGAGCTTGAGTCGGAATTCCCTCGACGTAGATCATCTTCGGCCTCGGAAATTTCAAGCAAGGTCGCATCCTTCGCGTCGTGAAGCCATGCAAGAGCCCGGGAGAACCTTGATCGCAGCGAAGGAACTTCATCAAGGATCTAAAGAAGTGAAGGACCGATCTACAAAGGTTGTATATCTCATCCCTTTAGAGTAAAGTTGTTTACTTGCTTTTATCTTCGCATAATCTCTAGTATACGATCTTGCTTAGTGTTATTCGGCACATAAAAAAATTTATTTTGGCATGGTCGATACCTTGTAGAGCCTTGTTAGTGTGTCTAGTAACCCTACAGTGGTATCAGAGCCTAGCTAGAGCATTAGGCGATGTGTTAACGAAGTTAAAACTCCGAACGAACCCGACACGTCAAAATCAACCCCTCTCTGGACATTTTTTCAAATCTATGATTTTTCTGAATTAAAAATACCTAAAAAATTCAGCAGGGTTTTCTAAGCATTAGTGTGCAAAATGAGCACTTGAATCGTACGGACGACCGCGTTTCCGCGGCAGATCCCTTCTTGTGCCGCGGAACTGCGGCCGTACTGTAACATTGGTGCTTTCTGTTTGTACAGTAATGTTCAGTTATGTTATTTGTATTTTATGGGTATTTTTAAATTAACTCAAGTGTTGAGTATTTTTGGGGTTTATTTTGTAATCGGAGAATTTAATTTTGTTATGTTATTCCGGATAATTTAGAAAGTATTAAAATGTTCGAACGGATATCATTAACTCAATTTTTCCCGGCACGAAAAACATTCAAGTGTTGAATTTTTATAGGGGTTTAAATCTTTTGGAAAAACGTGCATGTGATGCGATGGACCCTCTAGAAGACAACAAACCTTAACTCGATTATGTGACCGTCTTGAACTGCCCTTTGAACCTTAGGGTTTGGGGCAGTACGGCGTGCCACATATGAGGCGTTGGCTTGACCCTTCTACTGCTGGACCGTTGCTACTGTGACGTATTCTGGAATTTTTGAACTCCGCTCAAGTGTTGAGTTATTTAGGAAATCTTGGGTATTTGATTATTCGATCGGAAAGTTTAATACTGTCTATTTATCTGAAATGTGATACAATATGTGGAATTCACAAGGTTAGGCATGAAATGCGAAATATGTGATATTTCGGATTTACGATGTCTAAAGAGATTGTGGATTCCAAATGTTGTAGTTTTACACTTTCTTTTCTGTGACCGTAAGTGTAATATGTGATATCGCCGGTTTCGTTGCTATATATCAACGACAATTGGGATGCGCATATTTACTTACGTTGATGACATGTGATGTTATGTGTTGCTGGATATGTTATATTAGATCGTCGCGTTTTGAACAGCCGGGGTTTTTTATGTGAGATGAGAGTTTTTATTTTCATTCATGTAAAATTTAAATGTATGTAATATTCTTTTATTGGCGCATTTCCGGGATGAGATTGATGTCACCTTTTGTATATTATTTACTTTTCCGCACTAGGATAGACCCAAGGAGGAGAGCACAAGTAACCGGGTTCTGGAGTCCAGTGGGAGACCAACTCGAGGAGTCGAGTCCGAGTCTCCTAACTCTAGAATTGGTAGGGTTGCTTGCCGCTCTCGTAGGGGTATAGGGGTGTGGGTTTGGCTATTCATCGCGACCGTGGAATCCGTGTTTTATAGAGGCTCAAAATAAAACACGGACGTCCTAGTATATCCAATGTTTCATATATTTCTTCTGCTGCGATATCTGTGATGCGATCATTTGATGTTCTGTGATAAATACCGTATATAGTATATATGATATATTATATAGGCGTTACTTATGTTTTACACCCGCGCTGGCCCTGCCCTGCTCTGCCGTTAGTTACCTAACCTAACGGTGCACGATGGGACATCGAGGCGAATGCGGATGGCATAAGTGTACGTCGTATTTATCAGTGATGTTTAGGTGACTTAAATGATGGGACTTCATTAATGTGATTAATGAAAGAAAAGAAACCTAAAAGATGTTGTAGAATCAAATTTTCAAATAAAAAGGGTAGCTACAGTTTTGCTTTGCATAGCGGTATATATGATATACCCTGCACCTTATTCGATAGGGAAAGGGCCGAGATCCCTTCACCGGGAGTGACCTCTTTAGCAAAACTGGCAGATGCTACAACACTCGGTTTGAATTTTGACTGCTTTTGGAGTTTTGCTTTGCATAGCGATGTATATGATATATCCTGCACCTTATTCCATAAGGAAAGAGCCGAGATCCCTTCACCGGGAGTGACCTCTTTAGCAAAACTAATGAAAGCCTCAAAATCACTCCATTTCAAAATTGACATGATTCTACGATGATATCAAGTTCATTACGCAATAGGTTTTCAGAAAAACCTGTCGTAGCCCTCCGTCATTTCAGATAAGTCCTACTTAGTATTCGTGCTACGTTTGTTGGCCTGCGTCAAGGCGTAGCAGTGTGCGGTAGCTAACTAGTATTTATCTGCTTATGCATATGATGCAGATTGGATTAGGGTAATCGTGCGACTTTGTTGGCCTGCGTCAAGGGTCGTACGGGTGGGTTTAATTCAATCAAGAAATGACGGGTTGAACTTAACTAGTGCACTATGGTTTGTTGGCCTGCGTCAAGGTCATGGGACGCTAGGGGCAAAATATTATCGGGAATTTTAAGTGTTGAGATTTGCAATGAGATTGCATACCTTCTATGAGATAGTTGGATCCCGATACCCACTGCGAGTAATTGTTACTCCTGGGAGAGTTTTACTGTTAGTGTATATGCCCTAGAGGCCATTACTGTATCATACTAGTATGTATATTACTTGATGGAAGCTTGGGATATTCACAGTTGTACAGACAATCTTGCTCAATATAGTAGTATGCTACTTGGTTTTTCTCTGCTTTAATGTGTACTTGTGTGTTTATTTATTATATCACCTATACGCATTAGTAGAGCCCTTAGGATCTTTGCTTGATTACCGGCGTTGTGATGGCGATCACACTCGTGGGGGCTGGGTAATCCACAAGCACATCCTTATACACATCCCTAGTCATGGGAGTATCGAGATAGGGCATCGATACTCCGGAGTAGACTAGCGCATGCGCTTCTCATCCCAGCACGGGAGACGGTCTGTCCCACAGCCGTCAGTACGTCGTACTTGAGATAGTATGCGGGTGCTCGTTAGGTTACGAGTACACTGGACAGGACTCATAGGGAACTGATGGTTGGTATTATACCTATCGTCAGTTATCAGTTCCCAGGTGACATGAGTACAGCTTAGTCTGCTGACTTGACACTGTCACTTCGCCTCAAGTGTGTTCCCACTGTTCCTTGATTACTACCCTACCACGGCTCTACTGAGTCGTGCAAACAGGTAGTAGTTGGGAGCAGTCCCGAAGCACTTAGAGGCAGTGACGGTTAGACAGGATTCGTCTCTCCCGGTATTGGGGGTTGACATCGCGCTGTGTCTAGGAGAGCCATTACACGAGTAGTCCCTGGCCAGGGCAAGCGAGATATACTGGTAGGTTTCCAGTGTTATCTCAGGGTGTTCTGGGCTTCACTCCGACACGACTTGTACCGCTATTAGGGGACTGACGTTTACCGCCCCCTAGGCCCGCCATGCGATGTATCAGACGAACAGACCGGACTGTACGGAGATTGTCACATACAGGCTCAGTAGGAGTTCGGATGGGTTTACCTCATCGGCCTTCTTATCGACATCTACCTGGGGACCGTTACGTACAGCTAGTGCCGCTTGCGGTCTGTGGTTAAACCCACTGCCAGCGTAGTGTCGAGTCTTTAGAGTCCCACACAGAGAGTTTCCCTGCACTGAGCGAAACGTGTAGAGGCCGTATGGTTTTACGGCAGGGCTGCGATCACTTACGTACACTTGTGTGCGTAAGGTGTTCGGGCAGGCAGTACTAGTGGGCTTTGGTTTAAGCCAGATCCTAGTATTGCACGGATGGATTTGTTTTGTCTTCTGCGCATCCGCATTCTACGGAATGCGGATGCAGGTGTGTATGCACAGTTTTCCTGGAGCAATGAAGGAGGAGGTGCCTCATTAGGGTTTTGGCAGTTGGTTCGGACAAAACCGTTATGTGGCAGGCTCATTAGGGTTTTGACAGTTGATTCGGTCAAAACCATTTTGAGGCGGACTCATTAGGGTTTTGACAGTTCGTTTGGTCAAAACCATTATGAGCCGCGGATATCATTTACTAATCCTTTTAGTGATAATTTTATGATGGCTAATTGCATTGACCAAATGACCCCGTTGACCTCTCTTGACTTTGTTGACCGGTTGACCGCGTTGACCATTGACTTTCAAGAGGGATCTACACTCTTCTTTTCTTTTTCTTTTTCCTTTTGGATTATGATAATGGTCATTTCAATGTAGCCATCAAACATTATCTTGATGGGATTAGTAATGATGTTTTTTTTACATTATTGCAACCATGGTTACTTTTCTTTGTATCATAATTTCTTTCTCATTCTCTCTCTTGTTTTTTTAAGTGAGAAGAAAAGAAATTATGATACAAAGAAAAGTAACCATGGTTGCAATAATGTAAAAACAACATCATTACTAATCCCATCAAGATAAAGTTTGATGGCTACATTGAAATGACCATTATCATAATCCAAAAGGAAAAAGAAAAAGAAAAGAAGAGTGTAGATCTCTCTTGAAAGTCAATGGTCAACGCGGTCAACCGGTCAACAAAGTCAAGAGAGGTCAACGGGGTCAAATGGTCAATGCAATTAGTCATCATAAAATTATCACTAAAAAGGATTAGTAAATGATATCCGCGGCTCATAATGGTTTTGACCAAACGAACTGTCAAAACCCTAATGAGTCCGCCTCAAAATGGTTTTGACCGAATCAACTGTCAAAACCCTAATGAGCCTGCCACATAACGGTTTTGTCCGAACCAACTGCCAAAACCCTAATGAGGCACCTCCTCCATCGCTCCGGGAAAACTGTGCATACACACCTGCATCCGCATTCCGTAGAATGCGGATGCGCAGAAGACAAAACAAATCCATCCGTGCAATACTAGGATCTGGCTTAAACCAAAGCCCACTAGTACTACCTGCCCGAACACCTTACGCACACAAGTGTACGTAAGTGATCGCAGCCCTGCCGTAAAACCATACGGCCTCTACACGTTTCGCTCAGTGCAGGGAAACTCTCTGTGTGGGACTCTAAAGACTCGACACTACGCTGGCAGTGGGTTTAACCACAGACCGCAAGCGGCAATAGCTGTACGTAACGGTCCCTAGGTAGATGTCGATAAGAAGGCCGATGAGGTAAACCCATCCGAACTCCTACTGAGCCTGTATGTGACAATCTCCGTACAGTCCGGTCTGTTCGTCTGATATATCGCATGGCGGGCCTAGGGGCGGTAAACGTCAGTCCCCTAATAGCGGTACAAGTCGTGTCGGAGTGAAGCCCAGAACACCCTGAGATAACACTGGAAACCTACCAGTATATCTCGCTTGCCCTAGCCAGGGACTACTCGTGTAATGGCTCTCCTAGACACAGCGCGATGTCAACCCCCAATACCGGGAGAGACGAATCCTGTCTAACCGTCACTGCCTCCAAGTGCTTCGGGACTGCTCCCAACTACTACCTGTTTGCACGACTCAGTAGAGCCGTGGTAGGGTAGTAATCAAGGAACAGTGGGAACACACTTGAGGCGAAGTGACAGTATCAAGTCAGCAGACTAAGCTGTACTCATGTCACCTGGGAACTGATAACTGACGATAGGTATAATACCAACCATCAGTTCCCTACGAGTCATGTCCAGTGTACTCGTAACCTAACGAGCACCCGCATACTATCTCAAGTACGACGTACTGACGGCTGTGGGACAAACCGTCTCCCGTGCTGGGATGAGAAGCGCATGCGCTAGTCTACTCCGGAGTATCGATGCCCTATCTCGATACTCCCACGACTAGGGACGTGTATAAGGATGTGCTTGTGGATTACCCAGCCCCCACGAGTGTGATCGCCATCACAACGCCGGTAATCAAGCAAAGATCCTAAGGGCTCTACTAATGCGTATAGGTGATATAATAAATAAACACACAAGTACACATTAAAGCAGAGACAAACCAAGTAGCATACTACTATATTGAGCAAGATTGTCTGTACAACTGTGAATATCCCAAGCTTCCATCAAGTAATATACATACTAGTATGATACAGCAATGGCCTCTAGGGCATATACACTAACAATCTCCCACTTGCACTAAGGCCATGTACTGGCGTATCGAAGACCTATCATCTCGATCAGCCGCTCGAACTGAGTCTGTGGTAAGGCCTTCGTGAATGGGTCCGCTGTGTTGTCCTTTGTGTCCACTCTCCGCACCTCGATCTCCTGGCGATCAATGATCTCCCTGATCAGGTGATACCGCCTTAAGATGTGCCTGGATTTCTGATAGGACCTTGGTTCCTTCGCTAAAGCTATAGCCCCATTGTTATCGCAATACAAAGGTATTGGGTCAACAATGGACGGAACCACCTGAAGTTCACTAATGAACTTCTTCATCCAGACCGCCTCTTTTGCGGCATCGCTTGCAGCAATGTATTCAGCCTCCATCGTCGAGTCTGCGACGGTATCCTGCTTGGAACTCCTCCAACATACCGCCCCTCCGTTGAGGGTAAACACAAAACCCGAGACAGACTTGCTGTCATCTTTGTCACTCTGGAAGCTTGAATCGGTAAAGGACTCGACCCTGAGGTCTCCATTACCGTAAACCAGGAACATCTCCTTAGTCCTTCTCAGGTACTTGAGAATGTTCTTCACTGATGTCCAGCGGTCCTCCCCTGGGTCTGACTGATACCGGCTTACCGCGCTCAGCGCGATAGCTACATCTGGTCTTGTACATAGCATCGCATACATTATAGATCCTACCGCCGAAGCGTAGGGTATAGTGCTCATGCGAACCCTCTCCTCGTCAGTCTTAGGAGACATCTTCTTGGAGAGGGTAATTCCGTGCAACGCGGGTATGTTACCACGCTTGGAACCCTCCATACTAAATCTTTTTAGTACGGTCTCTATGTACCTGGACTGCGAAAGTCCCAGTAGTCTCTTGGATCTATCTCTATAGATCTTGATCCCCAGAATGTACGAGGCATCACCCAGGTCCTTCATGGAGAACCTTTGTGACAAAAATAGCTTGACCGATTGTAGCATAGGAATATCATTTCCTATCAAAAGAATGTCGTCCACGTACAAGACTAGGAATACGACAGTTCGTCCTACAATCTTCTTATATACACAGGGTTCATCTTCGTTCTTGATGAAATCAAATTCCTTGATTGCCTCATCAAAACAGATGTTCCAGCTCCGTGATGCCTGCTTTAATCCATAAATGGATTTAAGCAACTTGCACACCTTTCCGCTGCTCCCACTGTCTACGAAACCTTCTGGTTGATCCATGTAAACGCACTCTTCCAAACAACCGTTTAGGAAAGCCGTTTTAACATCCATCTGCCAGATTTCATAGTCATGGAAGGCAGCAATGGCAAGTAGGATCCGAATGGATTTGAGCATAGCCACCGGAGAAAAAGTTTCGTCATAGTCCAAACCAGGTCTTTGACGAAAACCTTTTGCAACGAGTCTAGCTTTATAGGTTTCCACCTGCCTATCTACACCAAGTTTCCTTTTGTAGATCCATTTGCATCCAACGGGTTTTACCCCAGGTGGAGCAATATCCAAGGTCCACACTTTATTGGCGTACATGGACTCCATTTCGGATTGCATTGCTTCCTGCCACTTATCAGAGTCCCTACTGATAATGGCCTGCCTGAAACTGGTAGGGTCATCTTCTTCCAAGATGCAATCCTCTCGATCCCCGTCTATGAGAAAACCGTAGTATCTCTCGGGCGGATGAGAAATCCTACCAGATCTGCGGAGTGGCTGAGGTTCGTTTGGGGTTATTGAATTTTCTGGTTCTGCTAAATCCTCAGTTTGAGTTTGTGGATCAGATATTTCATCCAGTTCTACCGTGCTCCCACTTATTTCTTTTGCAAGAAATTGCCACTCTAAAAAGGTGGCGCGGCGAGCAACGAACACCTTCTGTTCCTCAGTGTGGTAGAATAGATATCCCAGAGAATTTCTAGGATATCCCACAAACTTGCATAAAACTGACCGTGCCTCAAGCTTGTCCGGTTTTTGTACTTTTACATAGACCGGACAACCCCATATCTTAATACGTTCGAGATATGGTTTCTTACCACTCCATATTTCATATGGAGTCTTAGGCACAGATTTAGACGGAACCTGATTCAGTAAGTATGCCGCTGTATCTAGCACAAGTCCCCAGAATGAAAGAGGTAACTCAGCATTACTCATCATGGATCGAACCATATCCAATAGGGTACGATTCCTTCTCTCCGATACACCGTTGTGCTGTGGCGTATAAGGAGGAGTAAGCTGAGAGAGAATACCATTCTCTTTTAAGTAATCTCGGAATTCCGTGCTTAAGTACTCCCCTCCTCTATCAGACCGGAGGATCTTGATACTTTTGCCTGTCTGGTTCTCTACTTCGTTTCTGAATTCCTTGAATTTCTCAAAAGTTTCAGATTTGTGTTTCATCAGATACACATATCCGAACCTAGAGAGATCGTCAGTGAATGTGATGAAGTAGGAGAACCCACCCCTTGCATGTGTAGACATTGGACCACATACATCACTGTGTATGAGTCCCAAGAGCTCTGCTGCTCTTTCTCCATGTCCGGTGAACGGAGATTTGGTCATCTTCCCTTTAAGACAGGACTGACAAGTTTCATAAGATGAAAACTCGAACTCATTCAAGAGTCCATCTTTATGCAACTCACTCAGTCTTTTCTCTCCGATATGACCAAGTCTACAATGCCACAAGTTGGATTCATTCGTATCTGAATTCTTCCTCTTGCGTGTGTTTTGTATATTGAGATATGTATTCTGATTTAGAACGTAGATACCATTACACAGTGTACCCTCTGCAACCAGTACCTTATGAAGGTAAATGTTCATGATATTCTTGTCAAGAACAAAGTTATATCCATCTTTATCGAGTAAAGAAACTGATATGATGTTGCAAACCATGGAGGGTACATAGTAGCAATCGTTCAAAATCATAGTCTTGCCATTTGGCAATACTAGGTGATATTCACCGACGGCTGCCGCATTAACTTGTGCTCCGTTCGCTACTCTGAGCGACATATCACCCGGTGCAACTTTCCTACTTTTTCTCAGTCCCTGCAATAAATTACAGATATGAGATCCTGATCCGGTATCAAGTATCCAGGAGGTAGGGCTGACCGTAAAACAGTTCTCAATTACAAGAACACCTGAAGTAGATGCAAAACCATGCTTCTTCTTCAACTGGGTATCCTGGAAATCCATACAATCCCCTTTCCCATTCTCATACTCATGACTATTGTCACAAGTTAGAGCTGAACCAACGTTCCCCAGCCCCGAATAAGAATTCGGATCGGTCAAGCGATACATTTTATTATCTTGATTAGGGCGTGAAATGGTTGCTACCTGGAGAGGGAGAAAAGAAACACTCAGCGTACGCTCTTGCAAGATTAGATTGGTTTATTAATTTATCTAACCAGGATGTCTCCCACTGTTTCCTCAAATTCTTCTTAAAACCCTTTTAAAAGAAGAACTAGCCGGGATTTAATTCACGTCACAATACTTGCTTAACTTTTCAGCCAGGCTAGTGTCGGTACTTCGAGGGAGGTTTTCCAACGCTTTCGCGAAGTTCCTTAATTTAAGAACCTCTTTTCCCGGGGGGCGTAACCCCGCTAACACCTTTCTAGACACCTACTAGGTTTATAGCATTGATTGTTAAGTGAAATAATCTCCCGAGAGTAATCCAACTCATCAGTGGGATCGGGATCCAACTATCACTGTGTGATGACCTAGATGGAATCCACTCTAGTCACCACACTCCAGAAGGTATGCTAAATCTGCAAGTTTCAATACTTTTGAAACTCCCGATGTGGTTTTTGCCCCTAACGATTCATGACCTTGACAATGCCAACATATCATGAACTGTTAGTCAAGTTCGGCCCGTCATTATCTTGATTAACTTAGACCCACCCGCATAACCCTTGACAATGCCAACATAGCTATGCGACTGTCCTAAATAATCTGAAAAATAAGGCTGCAAACAAGCAATACTTAGCTACCGATCACTACGCCTTGACAATGCCAAAATACGCAGCTCGAATACTGAGTAGTACTTGTAGGAAATGACGGAGGGCTACGGCTGGGTTTTTGGCGAAAAACCCGTTAACGTAATGAACTTGATGTCGTTGAAGGAACCTGGTAATCTTTTTGAAAAAATATAGTGGCGAAAACTTTTGCTAAAGAGGTCACTCCCTGTGAAGGGATCTCGGCTCTTTCCTCGTCGAATGAGGTGCAGGATATTCCAAACTGAATACCTCGATGCAAAGCAAGAATAATCGACTATAGTGAAGTTATTACCCTGACGCAAACTTTTGTTCAAGGGGTCACTCCCGATGAAGGGATCTCGGCCCTTGCCTCATCGACTGAGGTGCTGGGCATTCATAACCGAAAACCGCGATGCAAAACAAAAATGAACGTCCTTGCAATAACAGCTTTTTTTGAAAAACTTGTTCCAACAACGTCTTTTAGGTTTATTTTCTTGCATTAGTTCTTTTAATGCGTCCCATCATTTAAATCCTACCATTGCAGAAAACAACCAAAATATGACGTACGCTTATGCCATTCGCATTCGCCACGGGGCCCCGTCATTACCCGTTAGGTTACTTAACTAATGACAGAGCGGGGGCTGGGCTAGCGCGGCTGTAAAACATAAGCAACGCCTAAATAGTTATTATATATAGATATACAGCAATGATAGACAATCCAGATCACAGATGAACACTTTGGATATACTAGGAACCCGTGATTCGTTCGAGCCTGCAACGAAAAGCGGATTACACGGTCGCGATGAATAGCCAATACCCCACCCAAGACCCCTACGGGTGCGGCAAACTACCCGCCAAGTACCCGAAGCGAAGCAACCTCCCTCATCGCCGTGAGTAGGCCACTCGGCACTTCGAGATACCCGGTAGTTTGTGCACCCCCTCCATGAGTCTATCCTAGGAGCAAAACAGTAAAAAGAATTATACAATGACGGCTACAACCCCGACCCGGTTGTGCGGCCATACAAATAATATTACATCAATTTACAAATTTATTACATGAATGAAAGAAAAAGAAACTCTCATCTCACATCCACCCCGGCTATTCATCCGCAACAATCCAACGAGTTCATATACACATACCATCAACAACACAGATCACAGATGTGTATAACCCCCACTAATCGGCGTATAGAGATTAGTAGACATTCAATACACATATAACATTACAGATATAACCATTAGACAAAGTCTACAGAACATCGACCAAAAATACGGACTTTTAAGCCCCAAAAAAAAATTTGGCTTTCTGGAAAATCTGGGCAGAAAAGTCATATACCAAAAATCCCAAAATACCCAAATATGAAAACTGCAAGAAAAGGATTCCCCAACAGAGCCAAGGGAGCCGCGGAGGTGACCAAAGTCCGGATCAACTCTCGGAGCAAGCAAGGAGAAGAACAACAAGAAGAGAAGGAGTTCAAGTTGAGTGACCAAAGTCCGGATCAACCCTCGGAGCAAGCAAGGAGAAGAACAACAAGAAGAGAAGGAGTTCAAGTTGAGGTATAACCCCTAACCGAGTAGATAAATCTCTAGTTAGGATGCTAGTGTATTGTTTAGCAAAGATCCGGCTTTCCTCTCTCTTGTTTTTTTAAGTGAGAAGAAAAGAAATAAACCATGGCTGTTGCTCCTCCTCCTTCTTCCTCCTCTTGATTTATCTTTTGATCTCATGTGTTGAGAGATAAAGATCCCACAAAGACAAAACCATTCATCTACCACTTCTACATAACCTAGGGCTTCTAGATTAGCAATCTCTTTGCCCTAGTTACCTCGGCTCGAGGTGGAGCTCGGTGCACATCTCTCGGGTGGATCGTCTTCGACTCAAAGAGGCCGCGGAGGTGACCAAAGTCCGGATCAACTCTCGGAGCAAGCAAGGAGAAGAACAACAAGAAGAGAAGGAGTTCAAGTTGAGTGACCAAAGTCCGGATCAACCCTCGGAGCAAGCAAGGAGAAGAACAACAAGAAGAGAAGGAGTTCAAGTTGAGGTATAACCCCTAACCGAGTAGATAAATCTCTAGTTAGGATGCTAGTGTATTGTTTAGCAAAGATCCGGCTTTTACGGTCCATGTTGCCAAGTCCAGAAAAATTTTTGTTTTACCGTTTCCGCAACCTCGAAAGTACCGGGAGAGGTAACGTGGACCTAACATTTACACAGGACAATTAGCCGATCAAGTAGGTTTCTAAAAAGGTGTCAACGGGGTTACGCCTCTGGGAAAACGAGGTTTACTTTAATTAGGTCCGTGCGAAAGCACGGGGAACCTCCCTCAAAGTACCGACACTGGCCTGGCTGAAAAATTGGCGAAGCTGTAGGGTGTAATTAATCCCGGCTAGTCTTTCCTTTTATAGTTTGAAGAAAGATTTGATAAAAACAGTAGGAGACATCCTGATTAGATAAAATAATAACCAATCTGATCTTGCAAGAGCATACGCTAAAGTGTTTTCTTCTCTCTCTCTCCAGGTAGCGACCATATCATGCCTTAATCAAGATAATAATATGGATGTATTGACCGAACCCGCATGTTATACTGTGCTGGGGAACATTGGTTCCGTTCTTTCTTATAAGAGTTATAAGACTGATTAGGATATAGGGGAATACCAGGATTCTCATGCCACCCGAATGAAGAAAGTACATGTTGATGCATTTTCTTCGGGTGTGTTCGTTACAGAGAACTGTTCTCCATTTGCTCTACGTCCTGGGTATTAGATACCGGGTCAGGATCCCATATATGTAATCAGTTACATGGGCTTAGGAAAGGTAGAGAACTTGGAGAAGGTGATAAAGACATAAGGGTTGGAAATGGTGCAATTGTTGCAGCTAAAACCATCGGGGAATATCACCTTGTATTGCCAACTGGTAATACATTGATTCTGAACGAATGCTATTTCATGCCGAACCTGATATGCAACATTATATCGGTTTCTTTATTGAGTAAAGAGGGATATAATTTTGTATTACAGGATAATGTTATGAACATTTTCCTTAACCAAAAGTTGGTTGGATCAGGCACGATGTGCAATGGCATTTATGTTCTAAATCAATCAACAGTTCTGAGCATAACAAACACACACAAGTGTAGGGTTGCTAGGCACGCGCACAAGGGTCTACGAGGCATCAACCATGCCCGATTAAAAATTTAGCCGTGCCGAACAACCCGAATACGGATCTTTAAACTAGAGATTAGGAGAAAACTAACATGTTAACAACTTAACACTAAGTGAGGGATTACAACCTTTGTAGATCCGGTCCTTCACTTCATATGCTCCGTGTTGTGGTCCCTTCGCTGCGATCATCGGGTTCCGGACTCTCGAGAAGTTCCACGAAGAGAAAGATGCAACCTTTGCTTCCGATCTTCGATACTAAGATGATCTACCGTGAAGTTTCTTTAACACAAGCTAACACTCATGAAATGATATGAACACCCTCATCTAAATGGCAAGGGAAGATGAGGATGATGAAGTAGGATTTTTGCTCTCTTTATTTATCTTTTTCTCATATTTATTCATCACTTTGAAAAAATCTAGCAAGCTTTTTCATGAAAGAATGAAGGAAGAAGAAGAATAGTAATCCATCTTCTTTTGTGATGAATAATGAAAGGATTAATATGAAGAATAATGCAACCATGGTTGACTTAACCATTGTAGAGAATTAACCAAGGGTTAGGGTTTGGGTTGAGTTAAGAATGAGTCACTTACAAATATCTTTTCCAAAACAAAAAGAAAACCTTCTAGAAACATCTAGAAAGCTTAACCCTAATCCAAACCCTAATCATGTTTAAACTCCACTAAACAAGTTGCATTAGTTATCATATCATGTTACAATATTATATATCACATATATAATATTTATCGTAACAAAATAAAATAATACAATTAACATATATCGCATATATATCAATGTATTATCCGAGTGAGAAAAAGAATCTTTTAGTGAGCAAATATTAGTTAATGTAATTTAATATATCATATATATTATTATACATTAAATTATCGAATCAACACTTGATCCGACAATCCGGCTATATCGCATATAACCGACTAATATTTATCCGTATCGATTCATCGAATCAACACTTGATCCGATGACCCGGTTAATATCAAATATCGCGAGAATATAATACGGTATCACATATCGCATTATCCTCGGTCCCGCACATATCACATATGTGCCCCTACTCCGTTTTGCCTGAGCTAAGAAAGCTCTGTGTAGGACTCTAAAGAATCGTCAATACGCCGGCAGTAGGTGATGATCATATCAAACACCGACAAGCTGCAAGCGGTCAGCTAAACGTAACAGCTACCCAGGTATTGAGCGCTCAGAAGATCAACAAGCAAGCCTGTAACTTCTCCTGTGAATCCAAACAGTAACACTCCCGTACAGTCCGGTCTCGTCGTCTGATATGTTGCATATCTCGCCTAGGGGTGGTAAACGTCAGACCCCAGTATCTCGATAAGTCGTGTCGATATGAGGTCTATAACAGTTCGAGAAACTACTGATAACACTTACCAGTAAATCTCAACAACCCTGGCCAGGGATTTCCGGTTATAGCCAATCGAACACAGCACAACATCAACTCCCTATACCGGGAGAGACGAATCCCCTCCTATCGCTCATTGCCTCCATGTGATTCGGGACTGTACCCAAAAGCCACCTTTTTGCACGCCCTCTTGGACGTGGTATGATAGAAATCAAAGCACAGTGGGAACCACACAAGACTCTATGACGATCTCGGGTCAACAGACTACTCTGTACCAGTATCACCGGAGAACTGCCATCTGACGTATGGTATAATACCATCTGGGAGTTCTCGGCGAGTCCGTCCAATGTACCCAGTCTCCACTGAGCACCCGTACACCATCCTTGATGTCAAACACCGATGGATATGGTATCATCCATCGCCCATCATATGGGTCAAGATGCGTATACGCTAGTCTACTCTGGTGCATCGATGCCCTGTCTCGATACACCCTCGACTAGGAACAGTTATAGGATGTACTCATCGACTACCGTGGCCCCACTAGTATGATCTCATCATAGTCCCAGTAGTCGAGTACATATCCTAAGGGCTTTATCAACATGCAACATAGAGACAATCAGAGTACATGTTAAGATAAAGTACAACCAGATAGCATACTATCATATCGAGCAAGAAAGTCCTCCCTATATATGTCCTAGCATCCACTACAATATACATCGTATGTACAGTAATGGCCTCTAGGGCATACATATAACTAACAATCTCCCACTTGCACTAGGGCCATCTGTTATGGTATCGCATACCCAACAATTAGCTGCGGTTGAAGTATCTCATACTCAACCATCCCGTAAAGAGTCTCTACTGGGAAAAAGGCCTTTGTGAGTGGATCCACGCTGTTGTCCTCTGTGTCTACTCTCCTAACCTCGATCTTCCTGGAGATCAACCATCTCCATGATCAGGTGACACTGCCTAAGAATTATATCTGGATTTCTGATGGGACGGTAGTTCCTTGGCTAAAGCCACAACTCCATTGTCACACAATGGTAGGAACGAAGTTCATCTTATGAACTTATATATATCCGGACTGCCTCTTTGGTAGCATCCTTGGTAACGATGGATCTTGCCTTTAATCGTCTAGTATGTCACGGTATCTAGCTTGGAACTCTTCCAACATACCGTCCCTCCACTGAGGGTATAGAAAAGCCTGCGACTGACATTCAGTCATCCTTATCACCCTGGAACCCTTCCAGTGATTCTCCCCAGGATCGATTGATACCATCTCACTACTACTAGTGAGTTTCCTAACATCCAATTAGATCTATCTCATAGATCCAAAACCCAGGATTTAGGAGGTATCACTTTGATCCTATATGGAGAATCCTTGTGATAAGCGGAGATTGACCGAGCGTAGCATAGGAAACTCCTTCCCTATCAAGAGTATGTCATCCACGTACTCTACGAGGATCACCACCATACTATCTACTACCTTTTCGTATATACAAGGTTCATCTACCATTTTGATGAAGTCAAACTCTTTGACTACCACATCAAAACAGATGTTCCAACTCCGCGATGCATGTTTTATCATATAAAACATCTTGCACACGTTTCCGCTGCTCCCACTGTCTACGAAGCCCTCTGGTTGTGTACTTATAGACGTTCTCTTCTAAAACATCACTTAGAAAAGCAGTCATGACACCCAACCACCAGATATCGTAGTCATGGTATGTAGCCGTGGCAAGTAGGATCTGGATGGACTTAAGCATAGATCCTTAGAAAAGGTTTCAACATAATCCATACCTGGTCTATGATGAAAACCTTTAACAAGTCTAGCTTTGAAAGTCTCAACTTTTCCATGTACACCAAGTAATCTTCTCAAGATATACTTGCTCCTGATGGGGATTTAACCCTTCAGATAAAGCAACCAAAGTCCATACTTTGTTGGTGTATAAGGATTCCATCTCAGATCGATAAGCATCCAGCCATTCTTACAGAGTCCCACTCCTGATGGCCTGCACGAAACTAGTTGGGTCATCATCTCATGATGCAATCCTCGCTCCCACTGTCATAGAGAAACCGAAGTATCTCTCAGGTGGGTGAGGAGCCCTACTAGATTGGCGGAGAGGCTGAGGTTCGTTGGAAACTATTGAATCCTTTGGTTCTACCAAATCATCAGCTGTAGTTTGTATAGCTGGAACATTTCCAGTTCTACATTACAGACCTTGCCTCGAGCTTGTCCGGATTTTGCTTTTAGACATAGGCCGGACAACCCCAAATCTTAACAAACTTAAGATATGGGCTCTTCCCTTTCCATATCGCATATGAAGTGGTAGGCAACTAATTTGATTTGAACCCTATTCAATAGGTATGCAGCTTCTCAAGCGCATAACATCCAAAAGGAAATAGGAAACTCAGTAGTACTCATCATAGAGCACACCATATCACATAGGGTGCTATTGCTCCGCTCCGATACACCGACGTGCTGTGGTGTATTCGAAGGAGTAATGCTGAGAGAGAATCTCATTCTCCTTTAGAATAGTCCAGGAATTCCGTGCTCAAGTATTCTCCTCCTTGATCTCATCAAAGGAAATAATACTTTTACCCGTATTTTGGTTCTCTACTTCTAATTTATATTCTGTGAATATCTCAAAAGGTTCGGACCAGTGTTTCAACAGAAACATATGTCTGAATCATGAGAGATCATCAGAGAATGTAATGAAGTACAAAGAACCGGTCTTGGCATGTGTAGACAGGGGACTTTCATACATCAGCATGTATCAATCCCAAGAGTTCACTAACTCTTTCTCTGTTTCCAATAAACAGAGCTGTGGTCATCTTATCTTTGTGACATGACAGGCAAGTTTCACAAGATGTAAATTCAAACTAATTTAAATATGCATCTATATGTAACTTCTGTAGGGTTGCTAGGCACGCGCACAAGGGTCTACAAGGCATCAACCATGCCCGATTAAAAATTTAGCCGTGCCGAACAACCCGAATACGGATCTTTAAACTAGAGATTAGGCGAAAACAAGCATGCTAAACACTTTAACACTAAGTGAGAGGGATTACAACCTTTGTAGATCCGGTCCTTCACTTCATATGCTCCGTGTTGTGGTCCCTTCGCTGCGATCATCGGGATCCGGACTCTCGAGAGGTTCCACGAAGAGAAAGATGCAACCTTTGCTTCCGATCTTCGATACTAAGATGATCTACCTTGAAGTTCCGTTAACACAAGCTAACACTCATGAAATGATGTGAACACCCTCATCTAAATGGCAAGGGAAGATGAGGATGATGAAGTAGGATTTTTGCTCTCTTTATTTATCTTTTTCTCATATTTATTCATCACTTTGGAAAAATCTAGCAAGCTTTTTCATGAAAGAATGAAGGAAGAAGAAGAATAGCGATCCATTTCCTTTTGTGATGAATAATGAAAGGATTAATATGACAAATAATGCAACCATGGTTGACTTAACCATTGTAGAGAATTGACTAGGGTTAGGGTTTGGGTTGGGTTAAAGCATGAGTCACTTCCAAATATCTTTCACAAAACAAAACCAAAACCTTCTAGAAACATCTAGAAAGCCAAACCCTAATCATGTTTAAACTCCACTAAACAAGTTGCATTAGTTATCATATCATGTTACAATATTATATATCACATATATAATATTTATCGTAACAAAATAAAATAATACAATAAACATATATCGCATATATATCAATGTATTACCCGAGTGAGAAAAAGAATCTTTTAGTGAGCTAATATTAGTTAATATAATTTAATATATCATATATATTATTATACATTAAATTATCGAATCAACACTTGATCCGACAATCCGGCTATATCGCATATAACCGACTAATATTTATCCGTATCGATTCATCGAATCAACACTTGATCCGATGACCCGGCTGATATCAAATATCGCGAGAATATAATACGGTATCACATATCGCATTATCCTCGGTCCCGCACATATCACATATGTGCTCCTACTCCGTTTTGCCTGAGTCAAGAAACCTCTGTGTAGGACTCTAAAGAATCGTCAATACGCCGGCAGTAGGTGATGATCATATCAAACACCCACAAGCTGCAAGCGGTCAGCTAAACGTAACAGCTACCCAGGTATTGAGCGCTCAGAAGATCAATAAGCAAGCCTGTACATTCTCCTGTGAATCCAAACAGTAACACTCCCGTACAGTCCGGTCTCGTCGTCTGATATGTTGCATATCTCGCCTAGGGGTGGTAAACGTCAGACCCCAGTAGCTCGATAAGTCGCGTCGATATGAGGTCTATAACAGTTCGAGAAACTACTGATAACACTTACCAGTAAATCTCAGCAACCCTGGCCAGGGATTTCTGGTTATAGCCAATCGAACACAGCACAACATCAACTCCCTATACCGGGAGAGACGAATCCCCTCCTATCGCTCATTGCCTCCATGTGATTCGGGACTGTACCCAAAAGCCACCTTTTTGCACGCCCTCTTGGACGTGGTATGATGGAAATCAAAGCACAGTGGGAATCACACAAGACTCTATGACGATCTCGGGTCAACAAACTACTCTGTATTAGTGTCACCGGAGAACTGCTATCTGACGTATGGTATAATACCATCTGGGAGTTCTCGGCGAGTCCGTCCAGTGTACCCAGTCTCCACTGAGCACCCGTACACCATCCTTGATGTCAAACACCGATGGATATGGGATCATCCATCGCCCATCATATGGGTCAAGATGCGTATACGCTAGTCTACTCTGGTGTATCGATGCCCTGTCTCGATACACCCTCGACTAGGAACAGTTATAAGATGTACTCGTCGACTACCGTGGCCCCACTAGTATGATCTCATCATAGTCCCGGTAGTCGAGTACATATCCTAAGGGCTTTATCAACATGTAATATAGAGACAATCAAAGTACATGTTAAGATAAAGTACAACCAGATAGCATACTATCATGTCGAGCAAGAAAGTCCTCCCTATATATGTCCTAGCATCCACTACAATATACATCGTATGTACAGTAATGGCCTCTAGGGCATACATATAACTAACAATCTCCCACTTGCACTAGGGCCATCTGTTATGGTATCGCATACCCAACAATTAGCTGCGGTTGAAGTATCCCATACTCAACCATCCCATAAAAGTCTCTACTGGGAAAAAGGCCTTTGTGAGTGGATCCGCGCTGTCGTCCTCTGCGTCTACTCTCCTAACCTCGATCTCCCTTGAGATCAACCATCTCCATGATCGGGTGATACTGCCTAAGAATTATATCTGGATTTCTGATGGGACGGTAGTTCCTTGGCTAAAGCCACAACTCCATTGTCACACAATGGTAGGAATGAAGTTCATCTCATGAACTTATATATATCCAGACTGCCTCTTTGGTAGCATCCTTGGTAACGATGTATCTTTCCTTTAATCGTCTAGTATGTCACGGTATCTAGCTTGGAACACTTCCAACATACCGTCCCTCCACTGAGGGTATAGACAATGCCTGCGACTGACATTCAGTCGTCCTTATCACCCTGGAACCTTTCCAGTGATTCTCCCCAGGATCGATTGATACCATCTCACTACAACTAGTGAGTATCCTAACATCCAATTAGATCTATCTCATAGATCCAAAAACCCAGGATTTAGGAGGTATCATTTTGATCCTATATGGAGAATCCTTGTGATAAGCGGAGATTGACCGAGCGTAGCATAGGAAACTCCTTCCCTATCAAGAGTATGTCATCCACGTACTCTACGAGGATCACCACCATACTCTCTACTACCTTTTCGTATATACAAGGTTCATCTACCATTTTGATGAAGTCAAACTCTTTGACTACCACATCAAAACAGATGTTCCAACTCTGCGATGCCTGTTTTATCATATAAAACATCTTGCACACGTTTCCGCTGCTCCCACTGTCTACGAAGCCCTCTGGCTGTGTACTTATAGACGCTATTTTCTAAAACATCATTTAGAAAAGCAGTCATGACACCCAACCGCCAGATATCGTAGTCATGGTATATAGCCGTGGCAAGTAGGATCTGGATGGACTTAAGCATAGATCCTTAGAAAAGGTTTCAACATAATCCATACCTGGTCTATGATGCAAACCTTTAACAAGTCTAGCTTTGAAAGTCTCAACTTTTCCATGTACACCAAGTAATCTTCTCAAGATATACTTGCTCCTGATGGGGATTTAACCCTTCAGATAAAGCAACCAAAGTCCATACTTTGTTGGTGTATAAGGATTCCATCTCAGATCGATAAGCATCCAGCCATTCTTACAGAGTCCCACTCCTGATGGCCAGCTCGAAACTAGTTGGGTCATCATCTCATGATGCAATCCTCGCTCCCACTGTCATAGAGAAACCGAAGTATCTCTCAGGTGGGTGAGGAACCCTACTAGATCGGCGGAGAGGCTGAGGTTCGTTGGAAACTATTGAATCCTTTGGTTCTACCAAATCATCAGCTGCATTTTGTATAGCTGGAACCTTTCCAGTTGTACATAACAGACCTTGCCTCGAGCTTGTCCGGATTTTGCTTTTAGACATAGGCCGGACAACCCCAAATCTTAACAAGCTTAAGATATAGGCTCTTCCCTTTCCATATCACATATGAAGTGGTAGGCAACTGAATTGATTTGAACCCTATTCAATAGGTATGCAGCTTCTCAAGTGCATAACTCCCTAAAGGAAATAGGAAACTCAGTAGTACTCATCATAGAGCACACCATATCACATAGGGTGCTATGGCTCCACCCCGATACACCGACGTGTTGTGGTGTATACGGAGGAGTAATGCTGAGAGAGAATCTCATTCTCCTTTAGAATAGTCTAGGAATTCCGTGCTTAAGTATTCTCCTCCTTGATCACATCATAGGACATAATACTTTTACCCGTATTTTGGTTCTCTACATCTAATTTATATTCTGTGAATATCTCAAAAGGTTCGGACCTGTGTTTCAACAGAAACATATGTCTGAATCTTGAGAGATTATCAGAGAATGTAATGAAGTAGAAAGAACCGATCTTGGCATGTGTAGACAGGGGACTTTACATACATCAACATGTATCAATCCCAAGAGTTCACTAACTCTTTCTCTGTTTCCAATAAACAGAGCTGTGGTCATCTTATCTTTGTGACATGACCGGCAAGTTTCACAAGATGTAAATTCAAACTAATTTTTAATATGCATCTATATGTAACTTAGCTAGTCGGGTCGCATTGATATGACCTAGTCTACAATACCTCAAGAAGGATTCGTTCATTTCTGAACTCTTCCTCTTGTGTGTGTTCCGTACTAAGAACTGTAGTTTGATTTAGAACGACAATGCTTTTAGATAACGTGCCTGAACCGATCAACTCTTGATATAGGAAATGTTCAAAACATTATCCAACAATACAAAATTATATCCTTTCTTTACTAATAAAGAGACTGATATGATTTTGTATATCAGGTTCGGTATCTAATAACATTTGTTCAGAATCAATGTATTCTGGTAATACAGGGTGACAGTGACCAACAGACTTGGCTGCAACACTTGCACCATTTTCTGTCTCATGAAACTTATCACCCGTTCTTAGTTCTCTACCTATCTGTAGCCCATGTAACAGATTACATATACGGGATCCTGATCCGGTATCACATACCCAGGACGTAAAGGATACTGAGAAACAGTTCTGTGTAATGAACACACCCGAAGAAGATGCATCAGTATGCACTTTCTTCGTTTGGGCGGCACGGGAAATCTGGTATTCCCTAATTTCCTGCTCTGTCTTATAACAATTATAAGTTGGAGCGGGACCAACGTTCCCCAGCTCAGTATAACAAGTGGGTTCGATCAATATATCCGTTTTATTATCTTGATTAAGGCGTGATATGGTCGCTATCTGGAGAGAGAGAGAAGAAAACACTCAGCGTATGCTCTTGCAAGATTAGATTGGTTATCTAATATATCTAATCAGGATGTCTCCCACTGTTTTAATCAAATCTTCCTTCAAACCCTAAAAGGAAAGACTAGCCGGGATTAATTACACGCTACAAGTTCGCCAATCTTTCAGCCAGGCCAGTGTCGGTACTTTGAGGGAGGTCCCCCGTGCTTTCGCACGAACCTAATTAATGTAAACCTCGTTTTCCCAGAGGCGTAACCCCGTTAACACCTTTCTAGACACCTACTTGATCGGCTAATTGTAATGTGTAAAACTCTCCCAGGAGTAACTCTTACTCGCAGCGGGTATCGGGATCCAACTATCTCATAGAAGGTATGCAATCTCATTGCAAATTTCAACACTTGAAATTCCCAATTATATTTTGCCCCTAGCGTCCTATGAACTTGACGAATGCCAAACCACCCATAGTCCGCTAGCCAAGTTCAACCCGTACATTTCTTGATTGAATTAAACCCACCCGCACGACCCTTGACGAATGCCAAACAACGCCGTACGAATACCCTAATCCAATCGCATCGTATGCTAGCAGATAAGCACTAGTTAGCTACCATACACTACGCCTTGACGAATGCCGAACTACCGCAGCACGAATACTAAGTAGTACTTATCTGAAATGACGGAGGGCTACGACGGGTTTTTAAGAAAACCCTTTGCGCAATGAACTTGATATCGTTGTAGAATCGAGTGATTTTAAATGGAGTGTTTTTGAGGCTTTTCTAGTTTTGCTAAAGGGGTCACTCCCGGTGAAGGGATCGTCGGCCCTTTCCTCATTGAATAAGGTGCAGGATATATCATATATACCGCAGTGCAAAGCAAGAACTATAGAAGCAATCAAAAGACAAACCGAGTTTGTAGCATCTGCCAGTTATTGCTAAAGGAGTCACTCCCGGTGAAGGGATCTCGGTCATTTCCTTATCGAATAAGGTGCAGGATGTTCTACAAGGAACACCGCGATGCAAAGCAAGAACTGTAGCTACCTGTTTTGTTAGTGTTTATGCCCTAGAAGGCCATTACTGTATCGTACTAGTTTGTATATTACTTAATGGAAGCTTGGGATATTCACATGTATATAACAGTCTTGCTAAACATGGTAGTATGCTACTTGGTTTTTCTATCTTAATATGTGAGTGTACGTATTGATAGAGCTCTTAGGATCTTGCTTGTCTACCAGCGTTGTGATGGCAGTCACACTAGTGGGGGCTGGGTAGTCTACAAGCACATCCTTATTCAGGTCCCTGGTCGTTGGATTATCGAGACAGAGCATCGATACTCCGGAGTAGACTGGTGTGTACGCTTCTCATCCCAGTTGGGGAGATGGTCTGTCCCACAGCCGTCAGTACGTCGTACTGGAGATAGTATGCAGGTGCTCGTTAGGTTACGAGTACACCGGACAGGACTCACAGGGAACTGTTGGTTGGTTTGATACCAGTCGTCAGTGAGCAGTTCCCAGGTGACATGAGTACAGCATAGTCCACAGACTTGACACTGCTACTTCGCCTCGAGTGTGTCCCACTGTTCTTAGATTGCTACCCTACCACGGCTCAAAGGAGTCGTGCAAACAGGTAGCAGTTGGGTGCAGTCCCGAGCACTTGGAGGCAGTGGCGGTTAGACAGGATTCGTCCCTCCCGGTATTGGGAGTAGATATCGTGCTATGTCAGAGAGCCATTACGCAAAGTCCCTGGCCAGGGCAAGCGAGATTTGCTGGTAGGTTCCAGTAGTTTCTCAGGGTGTAATGGGCTTCCCTCCGACATGACTTATACCGCTATTAGGGGACTGACGCTTGCCGCCCCCCTAGGCCCGATATGCGATAGTCTTGGACGAACGGACCGGACTGTATGGAGATTGTCACATCAGACTCAGTAGGAGTTCGGATGGGTTTCCTCATCGGCCTTCTTATCGACAACTACCTGGGGACCGTTACGTACAGCTAGTGCCGCTTGCGGTCTGTGGTTAAACCCACTGCCAGCGTAGTAGTCGAGTCTCTAGAGTCCCACACAGAGAGTTTCCTACTCCAGGCGAAACGATATAGAGGTCGCATGGTTTTGCGACAAAGGGTTCGGACGCATACGTGCGTTTACGCGCGTACGACTTTCGGACAGTTTTTACCAGTCGGCTTTGGTTTAAGCCAGTTACTGGTATCCGGTTATTGGATTTATACAGTCTAAAGTTTTTCCGTATTTTTTCGGATCGGAGGGGCGTTCTCGTAATTACTCGAGAAGCTTCTAGAAGATGGTGACTAAGGAGGGTTATGTGTCATTTGCATTAAATGAGTTTAGTGAGTCTTGAGGGTGATTCATGCATATCATTAATGCATGATAAATGCTTAGTGAGTCATGACAATGAATCACCATTAGATATTTATGAAGCATGCTTATTCATTATGCATTATTCTTTTTCTCATAAATAAGAATGCTTCATATTTATTATGATAGATTTACTATTCTCATTTGATATTCATTCTCACCTTCTCTCTCCTCAAGCTCTCATCTTCAAACCCTAATCCTTACACCTCATGTGTTGAGATCAAAGGATTAGAAAGACTAATCAATCCATAACCATCACTCTATTTCATTCTATCTTCTTTGATTAGCAATCCAAGAAGATTAGTTACCTCAAGTTAGAGGTTTAGTTTGGAGTTTTGCTCTCGGGTGGATCGTCTACTACCTAGAGAAGGCCGAGGAGAACAAGGAGATCGTAAAGACGAAGGACTGGTTTCATTAGGTATAATCCCTAAACACAATAGTTATGAAACTCTTTGTGTACGGTTATTTGTAGTTTAGCTTCGATTCAAGCGGTTAGTCGATGTTCGTTCACTAAACAAGATCGTTTTTGAAAATTCCGCCTCCCCACAAGTATTGGGGTGTAGTACATCGACTTACAGTGGTATCAGAGCCTCGCTAAACAATAAATAACTTAATTGCAAATTTGTACGAATTTCGAACGGAAAAACGAAGCCGGAAAACCCTAAAACTGTCAAGTTTCTGTCGAGTTTAAAATGAAGTCCAAAAATTTTTCAGGGAAGTTCAGAGAGCTTGAAAAGACACCAGAAGAACACACAAAAAATTTGGTGCCCTGAATCGTCTACGGAGCCGCGGATCCACGGCGCATAGCACTGTTGCCGCCGCGGATCCGCCGCCGTTTGGACGATTCAGGGACCCATTTTTATTGTGGTGGTTCTCTGTGTTATTTGGGGTTTTCTGGAATATTTTAATTTTGCTCAGGTTTCCAGTTTACAGAGCAGTTTTTGGAGCAATATTAAAGATGTTTAATCGATCGAAATTGTACAGTATTTGCATGTTGGATTATATCTGTGATTGATAAATGTGTTCGTAAACCTCCCCTAACTGCTAATATGTCGGTTGGCAGGGGGTTGCACATTTCTGTAATGGTTATATCTGTTTGTGCATATGAACTGTATTGGACTGTTGTGGTGTATAGCCGGGGTTTAGCAATGGGTTATTGTTTAATTCATTTGTTGTAAATGTAATTTGTTGTAATATTATTTTGCGGGGCACATCCAGGTTGCAGTTGTAGCCACCGTTGTATTATTTCATTTTACTGTTTTTGCTCCTAGGACTGACCCAAGGTGGGGTACACAAACTGCCGGGCGGGTAGTTTGCCGTACCCGTAGGGGTCGAGGGTGGGGTAACGACTATTCATCACAACTGTGTAATCTGTCTTTTCTTGCAGGCTCAAAAGAAATACAGATTGCTTGCAAATCCAATATTGTTTATCTGTGTTCTGGAATGTATATCATTGCGTCAGACGAATGTAAAATATCTATATATATGATAGCTATTTAGACGTCACTTATGTTTTACACCCGCGCTAGCCCAGCCCCCGCTCTGTCGTTAGTTAAGTAACCTAACGGGTGATGACGGGACCCCGTGGCGAATGCGGATGGCATAAGAGAACGTTGTATTTTCGTTGTTTTCTGCAATGATAGGTTAATGATGGGACGCATTATCTATAATGCAAAGAAAAACAAACCAAAGTTTAAATCGTTGGAACAGTTTAAAAGAAACCACTCGGTTAATTTTGAAAACAGATATTTTTAAATGCGGAGCTTTAACCACTCCTTTTAAAAGCTATCAGGTTCCTTCGGTTATATCAAGTTCACTACGTTCACGGTTTCGCCAAAACCATTCGTAGCCCTCCGTCATTTCATTTGGGTATTCAGTAGTATTCAAGCTATGCATTTTGGCCAAAGTCAAGGCATAGTGTTTGGTAGCTGCTGGGTTTTCATTTGTTGCATAAGATAGATGAGTTAGTTTGGGACAGTCGTATTATCATTTGACCAAAGTCAGGGGTATATACGGATGGGTTCAAATTAACAAGATAATGACGGGAAGAACTTGACATGTGACTTATGACATTTTGACCAAAGCCAAGGTCATAAGAGCATGGGGCAAAAACATATATCGGGAATTTCTAAAGAAACTGAAATTTGCAAAGAGATGCATACCATTTGGAGTTTGATGAATGTTGGTAGGATTCCTTCAACATTATCATACGATGATATTTGGATCCCGATCCTACTGTGAGTATATGCTACTTATCAGGATATTCGTCACTTAACGATCAATGCTATAAACCAAGTAGGTGTCCAGAAAAGTGTCAGCGGGGTTACGCCCCCAGAGAAAAGAGGTTATTTAATTAAGGAACTTCGCGAAAGCGTTGGAAAACCTCCCTCGAAGTATCGACACTGGCCTGGCTGAACGGTTAAGCAAGTATTGTACGGTGAGAATAGTCCTGGCTAATTCTTCTTTTATGGTTTGAGGAAGGATTCGAGAAACAGTGGGAGCCATCCAGTTTAGATAAACTAAAAACCACTCTAAACTTGCAAGAGCATCATGCTAAAGAGTTTTCTTCTCTCTCTCCTAATTGCAGCGACCCTGAAAATGACTGGACTTAAGTTACTTTTAGAGAAAAATATACTGACAGGGCCAAATTATAAAGATTGGCTGGGGAATGTCAAAATGGCTTTGACCTATGACAAACTGGGGTACGTCCTCACCGCTACGGCACCTGCTGTCCCTGGTCCCAAATCCAGCAATGCGGATAAGGAAATCCACAAAACCTGGGATTTAGATTGCGCGAGAGCCAAGTGCATCGTGCTTGCCTCAATGAACAATGAACATCAGAGGAGGCACGAGGATATGTCCCTAGATGGCATATTTCTCCATACAAAGGAACTTTATGGAGAGCAATCTCGTATAGCAAGATACGAGACCTCTAAGAACTTGTTTCGAGCGAGGTTGGCTGTCGGGTCATCGGTAGGTGAACATGTCCTACAGATGATCGGCTATATTGAAGAGCTCGCAGACCTTGGGACGACTTTGGATAATGAGCTGTATACAGACCTTATTCTCCAGTCCCTTCCTCCCACCTACGCCCAGTTTATCCTCAACTTCAATCTTCAAGGAAAAGAAGTTGAACTTGCGGAACTCCTGAACATGTTAAGGAGTGCAGAGGGCACCTTGCAGAAGGAAAGGGAAACACCCGCTATGTTTGTTGGCGGTGCATCTTCTTCCGGGTCCAAGGCTAGGGCCAAAGGAAGGAAGAAGAAGGCCGCACCCAAACCTAGAGGAGGTGTTAGTAAGGTGGGAAAGAAGGGAAAGAAAAAGTTTGCAGCACCGGTAGTGGGCCAGGATGAGTGCTTCCATTGTCACAGGAAAGGGCACTGGAAGAAGGATTGCAAGGCGTGGAACGCCAAGAACCAGGAACCGAAGCAAGCTGTGGCTTCGACTTCAGGTGTGTTTGTAATTGAGAATTGTCTGTCAATCAACTCTACTTCCTGGGTATTGGATACCGGATCAGGATCTCATATTTGCAATTCATTGCAGGCACTGAGAAACCGTAGAGTGCTGAAGGAAGGTGATATGATCCTCAGGGTTGCTAACGGAGCTAGCGTGGGAGCTGCGTCCGTCGGGGATTATCACCTAGGATTGACGAGTGGACATATTTTGGTTTTGCATAACTGTTATTTTGTACCAAGTTTAACGTGTAATATCATATCAGTTTCCTTGTTATCAAATAAAGGTTATGATTTCACGTTTGTAAGAGATGTTGTTAACATCCACCTTAATCATGGTTTGATTGGGTCCGGTACTCTAAATAACGGCATATATGTTGTAAACCAACTCCAAATTTTCAATGTCCAGAACACACTAAAAAGAAAGTCTCCAGATTTAAATAAAGCTTTCTTATGGCATTGTAGACTGGGTCACATCAATGAGAGAAGGTTGACTAAGTTGCATAGAGAAGGATATTTAGACTCGTTCGAATATCAATCTTATGACACTTGTCAATCTTGTCTCAAAGGAAAGATGACAAAGACTCCATTCACTGGACAAGGAGTAAGAGCGAGCGAGCTCTTAGGACTCATACACAGCGATGTATGTGGTCCAATGTTTACACATGCAAGAGGTGGTTTTTCCTATTTCATTACTTTCACGGATGATTACTCAAGATACGGATTCATTTATCTGATGAAACATAAATCCGAGGCTTTTGAGAAATTCCAAGAGTATAAGAATGGAAGTAGAAAACCAAACCGGCAAAAGTATTAAGACACTAAGATCTGATCGAGGTGGAGAATACTTAAGTGCCGAGTTCCTAGGTTACCTAAAAGAGAAAGGAATTCTCTCTCAGCTTACTCCTCCATACACTCCACAGCATAACGGTGTATCGGAGAGACGGAATCGAACCCTATTGGATATGATACGATCCATGATGAGTAATGCTGAGTTACCGCGATCTTTCTGGGGTTATGCACTAGAATCAGCGGCATATCTTTTGAACAGGGCTCCTACCAAGACTGTGCCTACCACTCCATATCAGATGTGGACTGGGAAGAAACCCCATCTTCAACATATAAAGATTTGGGGATGTCCAGCTTTTGTTAAAAAGCAGTATGTGGACAAGCTCGAGGCAACGATCAGTAAAATGTATGTTTGTGGGATATCCAAAGAACTCCAAGGGATATTATTTCTATTACGCAGAGGAACAAAAGGTTTTTGTTTCTCGTAATGCCCATTTTCTGGAAAATCAGTTTTTAGAAAAGGAAATAAGTGGGAGCGAAATAGAACTGGAAGAAATTCCAGAACCACAAACTGCTACTGAAAGTTTGGTAGAACCAGGAGTTCAAGAAGAACAGGACATTCCCGCACCCCTCCGCAGGAGTAGTAGGCCGTCTCATCCGCCTGAGAGATACTACGGTTTTCTCATAGATGGGGATAGAGAGGATTGCATCATAGATGATGATGAACCTACTGACTTCCAGCAGGCCATCCAGAGCGGCGACTCGGTACGATGGCTAGATGCAATGCGGACCGAAATGGAGTCCATGTACACCAAAAAAGTATGGACTTTGGACTTTGCTCCAGATGGGGTAAAACCCATAGGATGCAAATGGATCTTCAAGAAAAAGATTGGTGTAGATGGACAGGTGGAAACCTATAAGGCTAGACTTGTTGCAAAGGGTTTTCGTCAAAGACCTGGTTTGGACTATAACGAAACTTTTTCTCCAGTGGCTATGCTCAAATCCATTCGGGTCCTTCTTGCTATTGCTGCCTTCCATGATTATGAAATCTGGCAGATGGACGTAAAGACGGCTTTTCTGAATGGAAATTTAGAAGAATGCGTCTACATGGATCAGCCAGAGGGTTTCAATCAGAGTGGGAGCAGCGGGAAAGTATGCAAGCTGCTTAAGTCTATTTATGGACTAAAGCAGGCATCGCGGAGTTGGAACATCTGTTTTGATGAGACAGTCAAAGAATATGACTTTATCAAAAATCCAAATGAACCGTACATATATAGTAAAGCTGTAGCCAGAAGTGTCGTATTCCTCGTCTTGTACGTGGATGACATTCTATTGATAGGAAATGACATTCCTATGCTACAATCTGTCAAAGGATTCTTGTCACACAGGTTCTCCATGAAAGACCTGGGTGATGCCTCGTACATTCTGGGGATCCGGATCTATCGTGATAGATCCAAGAGGATGTTGGGACTTTCGCAGTCCAGGTATATCGACACTGTACTGAAAAGATTCAGTATGGAAGATTCTAAGCGCGGTAATCTACCGGCTTGTCACGGAATCACCCTCTCCAAAGAGATGTCTCCCAAGACTGATTTGGAAAGGGAACGCATGTCTATTATACCCTACGCTTCTGCAGTAGGCTCTATAATGTATGCGATGTTGTGCACCAGACCAGATGTTGCTTACGCACTGAGCGTGGTAAGCCGGTATCAGTCAGACCCAGGGGAGAAACACTGGATAGCAGTAAAGAACATTCTCAAGTACCTGAGGAGGACTAAGGAGATGTTCTTAGTTTACGGAGGAAAAGACCTCAGGTTGGAGGCCTTTGCTGATTCCGGCTTCCAGAGTGATAAGGACGATTCCAAGTCCATGTCGGGTTATGTCTTTACCCTCAATGGAGGGGCGGTGTGCTGGAAGAGCTCCAAGCAGGACACCGTTGCTGACTCGACGATGGAAGCGGAGTATATAGCTGCTTACGATGCCGCAAAAGAAGCAGTCTGGATGAAGAAGTTCCTAACAGAACTTCAGGTGGTTCCTACCATAGTTGATCCAATACCTCTATATTGCGACAACAACGGAGCTATAGCTTTAGCGAAGGAACCAAGGTCCCATCAGAAGTCCAGACATATCTTAAGGCGGTATCACCTGATCAGGGAGATCATTGATCGTCAGGAGATCGAGGTTCGGAGAGTTGCTTCTGAAGAGAACATTGCTGATCCATTCACGAAGGCCCTACCTCAGATTCAGTTCGAGAGGCTACTCGAGATCATCGGTCTACGATATGCCAGTACATGGCCCTAGTGCAAGTGGGAGATTGTTAGTGTTTATGCCCTAGAAGGCCATTACTGTATCGTACTAGTTTGTATATTACTTAATGGAAGCTTGGGATATTCACATGTATATAACAGTCTTGCTAAACATGGTAGTATGCTACTTGGTTTTTCTATCTTAATATGTGAGTGTACGTATTGATAGAGCTCTTAGGATCTTGCTTGTCTACCAGCATTGTGATGGCAGTCACACTAGTGGGGGCTGGGTAGTCTACAAGCACATCCTTATTCAGGTCCCTGGTCATTGGATTATCGAGACAGAGCATCGATACTCCGGAGTAGACTGGTGTGTACGCTTCTCATCCCAGTTGGGGAGATGGTCTGTCCCACAGCCGTCAGTACGTCGTACTGGAGATAGTATGCAGGTGCTCGTTAGGTTACGAGTACACCGGACAGGACTCACAGGGAACTGTTGGTTGGTTTGATACCAGTCGTCAGTGAGCAGTTCCCAGGTGACATGAGTACAGCATAGTCCGCAGACTTGACACTGCTACTTCGCCTCGAGTGTGTCCCACTGTTCTTAGATTGCTACCCTACCACGGCTCAAAGGAGTCGTGCAAACAGGTAGCAGTTGGGTGCAGTCCCGAGCACTTGGAGGCAGTGGCGGTTAGACAGGATTCGTCCCTCCCGGTATTGGGAGTAGATATCGTGCTGTGTCAGAGAGCCATTACGCAAAGTCCCTGGCCAGGGCAAGCGAGATTTGCTGGTAGGTTCCAGTAGTTTCTCAGGGTGTAATGGGCTTCCCTCCGACACGACTTATACCGCTATTAGGGGACTGACGCTTGCCGCCCCCCTAGGCCCGATATGCGATAGTCTTGGACGAACGGACCGGACTGTATGGAGATTGTCACATCAGACTCAGTAGGAGTTCGGATGGGTTTCCTCATCGGCCTTCTTATCGACAACTACCTGGGGACCGTTACGTACAGCTAGTGCCGCTTGCGGTCTGTGGTTAAACCCACTGCCAGCGTAGTAGTCGAGTCTCTAGAGTCCCACACAGAGAGTTTCCTACTCCAGGCGAAACGATATAGAGGTCGCATGGTTTTGCGACAAAGGGTTCGGACGCATACGTGCGTTTACGCGCGTATGACTTTCGGACAGTTTTTACCAGTCGGCTTTGGTTTAAGCCAGTTACTGGTATCCGGTTATTGGATTTATACAGTCTAAAGTTTTTCCGTATTTTTTCGGATCGGAGGGGCGTTCTCGTAATTACTCGAGAAGCTTCTAGAAGATGGTGACTAAGGAGGGTTATGTGTCATTTGCATTAAATGAGTTTAGTGAGTCATGAGGGTGATTCATGCATATCATTAATGCATGATAAATGCTTAGTGAGTCATGACAATGAATCACCATTAGATATTTGTGAAGCATGCTTATTCATTATGCATTATTCTTTTTCTCATAAATAAGAATGCTTCATATTTATTATGATAGATTTACTATTCTCATTTGATATTCATTCTCACCTTCTCTCTCCTCAAGCTCTCATCTTCAAACCCTAATCCTTACACCTCATGTGTTGAGATCAAAGGATTAGAAAGACTAATCAATCCATAACCATCACTCTATTTCATTCTATCTTCTTTGATTAGCAATCCAAGAAGATTAGTTACCTCAAGTTAGAGGTTTAGTTTGGAGTTTTGCTCTCGGGTGGATCGTCTACTACCTAGAGAAGGCCGAGGAGAACAAGGAGATCATAAAGACGAAGGACTGGTTTCATTAGGTATAATCCCTAAACACAATAGTTATGAAACTCTTTGTGTACGGTTATTTGTAGTTTAGCTTCGATTCAAGCGGTTAGTCGATGTTCGTTCACTAAACAAGATCGTTTTTGAAAATTCCGCCTCCCCACAAGTATTGGGGTGTAGTACATCGACTTACATGTTTTTGAAAATTCGATTCCACAACATCTTAGGTTTCTTTTATTTCATTAATCTCATTAATGAAGTCCCATTTTATTATGCTTCACAAGCATCTCTTTTGAAACGAAATCTGCAATATAACATATATCTCATATATATAATATAAACATTCGTCTCAGGCAGTAATATGATCTCATCACAGAACATTGCAGCAGAAGAACATATATGAAATATTGGATATACTAAGACGTCCGTGTTTTCAATACGAGCCTGTATAAAACACGGATTCCACGGTCGCGATGAATAGCCAAACCCACATCCCTAGACCCCTACGAGAGCGGCAAGTAACACTGCCAATTCTAGGGTTAGGAGACCCGGTCTCGACTCCTCGAGATGGTCTCCCACTGGACCCTAGAACCCGGTTATTTGTGCTCCCCGTCTTGGGTCTACCTAATGCGGAAAAGTAAATAATATACAACGGTGACATCTTCCGCTACCTGGAAGTGCCCCAATAAAAGAATATTACATACAAATGAATTTTACATGAATTAAAAAAGAAAAAAACTCTCATCTCATATAAAACCCCCGGCTATTCAAACGCGACGATCCAATACAACATATCACAGCAACACATAATATCTCATATCATCAACGTAAGCAAGTATGCGTATCCCGATTGTCGTTGATGTATAGCAACGAAGCCGGCTATACACCACATACTACGCTTACGGTCACAGAAAAGAAAGTGTAAAACTACAACAGTTGGAATCCGCAACCTCTTTAGACATCGCATGCCTAACCAAATGAATTCCTTAGACATCGCATGCCTAACAATTATAAACCCCGCATTTTAGTCTCATTATCGAAAACTCTTTTCAATATCAAGTCGGGCAATTCAACAAGATTCCCGACGTCCTGATCGAATGCTCGTCGCAAACTTTAGTAGACGGCCGCACCCCCAGATGCCGTCGACGAAGTGCACTAAGGCGGAACACCGCTGCCGCGAGCACCCGAACGGATGCTTTCGGCGACGGGGTTCTCCTACAGTCACTTGGTCGGGGCTATGGGGCGTAGCTGTCTATTAAGTTTACCCGGCGAGTATCCGCGTACGCTACGTGATTGCGACGGACTTTTGGTCACATCAAAATTCCGTGGCAACCGATCATCTGAGACTAAACTGCTATGTTTATAATATTCAAATTAGTTATCTCATAACTACCTGTGGATTCCAAATATTGTATCACATTCCAGATAAATAGACAAAGTTAAACTTTCCGATCGAATCATCAAACACCCAAGATTTCCCCAATATATCTCAACACTTGAAATTAGTTTAAAAACATTCATCACATGCCACAGTACCAATGGTCCAGCCGTAGAAGGGTCAAGCCAACGCCTCACATGTGGCATGCCGTACTGCCCCAAACCCTAAGGTTCAAAGGGCAGTTCAAGACGGTCACATAATCGAGTTAAGGTTTGTTGTCTTCTAGAGGGTCCACCGAGTTACTTGCACGACTTAGAACATTCTTAAATACGAGAAAAAATCCAACTTTTGAAAAAATTTCCGACAGGGGAAAAAATGAGTTATTGATATCCGTTCGAACTTTTTAACAGTTTCTAAAAATTATCCGGAAAACCACATAGACAAAATCTGATACTACGATCGAAACACCGAATCCCCTAAACAACCCCAGAAAAATCAACTCTAGAATAAATATTAAAAATTCCCAGAAAATCCAGCATAATAAAATAGGAGTTACTGTGCAAACAGGGGATGATGATGTCATCATTTAGCCGCGGAACCGCCGCAGAAGGCATGGTTCTGCCGCGGTTCCGCCGCACTTTGTACTGTTCATCGAAAAAAATTTGCACCGTAATTCTTATAATTCTCTGCTGAATTTTTTAAGCATTTTTAATGTGGAAAAATCCCAGTTTTTAGAAAAAGTCCAGAGAGCTCGTAAAATTGGGGTTTCGGGTTCGATCGGGTTTCAAACTTCGTCTAGACTTCGCCTAAAGCTCTAGCTTGGCTCTGATACCACTGTAGGGTTGCTAGGCACGCGCACAAGGGTCTACGAGGCATCAACCATGCCCGATTAAAAATTTAGCCATGCCGAACAACCCGAATACGGATCTTTAAACTAGAGATTAGGCGAAAACAAGCATGCTAAACACTTTAACACTAAGTGAGAGGGATTACAACCTTTGTAGATCCGGTCCTTCACTTCATATGCTCCGTGTTGTGGTCCCTTCACTGCGATCATCGGGATCCGGACTCTCGAGAGGTTCCACGAAGAGAAAGATGCAACCTTTGCTTCCGATCTTCGATACTAAGATGATCTACCTTGAAGTTCCGTTAACACAAGCTAACACTCATGAAATGAAGTGAACACCCTCATCTAAATGGCAAGGGAAGATGAGGATGATGAAGTAGGATTTTTGCTCTCTTTATTTATCTTTTTCTCATATTTATTCATCACTTTGGAAAAATCTAGCAAGCTTTTTCATGAAAGAATGAAGGAAGAAGAAGAATAGCGATCCATTTCCTTTTGTGATGAATAATGAAAGGATTAATATGACAAATAATGCAACCATGGTTGACTTAACCATTGTAGAGAATTGACTAGGGTTAGGGTTTGGGTTGGGTTAAAGCATGAGTCACTTACAAATATCTTTCACAAAACAAAACCAAAACCTTCTAGAAACATCTAGAAAGCTTAACCCTAATCCAAACCCTAATCATGTTTAAACTCCACTAAACAAGTTGCATTAGTTATCATATCATGTTACAATATTATATATCACATATATAATATTTATCGTAACAAAATAAAATAATACAATTAACATATATCGCATATATATCAATGTATTACCCGAGTGAGAAAAAGAATCTTTTAGTGAGCTAATATTAGTTAATGTAATTTAATATATCATATATATTATTATACATTAAATTATCGAATCAACACTTGATCCGACAATCCGGCTATATCGCATATAACCGACTAATATTTATCCGTACCGATTCATCGAATCAACACTTGATCCGATGACCCGGTTGATATCAAATATCGCGAGAATATAATACGGTATCACATATCGCATTATCCTCGGTCCCGCACATATCACATATGTGCTCCTACTCCGTTTTGCCTGAGTCAAGAAACCTCTGTGTAGTACTCTAAAGAATCGTCAATACGCCGGCAGTAGGTGATGATCATATCAAACACCCACAAGCTGCAAGCGGTCAGCTAAACGTAACAGCTACCCAGGTATTGAGCGCTCAGAAGATCAACAAGCAAGCCTGTACATTCTCCTGTGAATCCAAACAGTAACACTCCCGTACAGTCCGGTCTCGTCGTCTGATATGTTGCATATCTCGCCTAGGGGTGGTAAACGTCAGACCCCAGTAGCTCGATAAGTCGCGTCGATATGAGGTCTATAACAGTTCGAGAAACTACTGATAACACTTACCAGTAAATCTCAGCAACCCTGGCCAGGGATTTCCGGTTATAGCCAATCGAACACAGCACAACATCAACTCCCTATACCGGGAGAGACGAATCCCCTCCTATCGCTCATTGCCTCCATGTGATTCGGGACTGTACCCAAAAGCCACCTTTTTGCACGCCCTCTTGGACGTGGTATGATGGAAATCAAAGCACAGTGGGAATCACACAAGACTCTATGACGATCTCGGGTCAACAGACTACTCTGTACTAGTGTCACCGGAGAACTGCCATCTGACGTATGGTATAATACCATCTGGGAGTTCTCGGCGAGTCCGTCCAGTGTACCCAGTCTCCACTAAGCACCTGTACACCATCCTTGATGTCAAACACCGATGGATATGGGATCATCCATCGCCCATCATATGGGTCAAAATGCGTATACGCTAGTCTACTCTGGTGTATCGATGCCCTGTCTCGATACACCCTCGACTAGGAACAGTTATAGGATGTACTCGTCGACTACCGTGGCCCCACTAGTATGATCTCATCATAGTCCCAGTAGTCGAGTACATATCCTAAGGGCTTTATCAACATGTAATATAGAGACAATCAGAGTACATGTTAAGATAAAGTACAACCAGATAGCATACTATCATGTCGAGCAAGAAAGTCCTCCCTATATATGTCCTAGCATCCACTACAATATACATCGTATGTACAGTAATGGCCTCTAGGGCATACATATAACTAACAACTTCAGCCAGTCGGGTCGTATTGATATGACCTAGTCTACAATACCTCAAGAAGTATTCATTCATTTCTGAACTCTTCCTCTTGTGCGTGTTCTGTATACTAAGAACTGTAGTTTGATTTAGAACGTCTATGCTTTTAGATAACGTGCCTGAACCGATCAACTCTTGATATAGGAAATGTTCAAAACATTATCCAACAATACAAAATTATATCACTTCTTTACTAATAAAGAGACTGATATGATTTTGTATATCAGGTTCGGTATCTAATAACATTCGTTCAGAATCAATGTATTCAGGTAATACAGGGTGATAGTGACCAACAGACTTGGCCGCAACACTTGCACCGTTTTCTGTCTCATGAAACTTATCACCCGTTCTCAGTTCTTTACCTATTTGTAGCCCATGTAACAGATTACATATACGGGATCCTGATCCGGTATCACATACCCAGGACGTAAAGGATACTGAGAAACAGTTCTGTGTAATGAACACACCCGAAGATGATGCATCAACATGCACTTTCTTCGTTTGGGTGGCACGGGAAATCTGGTATTCCCCAATTTCCTGCTCTGTCTTATAACAATTATAAGTTAGAGCGGGACCAACGTTCCCCAGCTCAGTATAACAAGTGGGTTCGGTCAATATATCCGTTTTATTATCTTGATTAAGGCGTGATATGGTCGCTACTTGGAGAGAGAGAGAAGAAAACACTCAGCGTATGCTCTTGCATAATTAGATTGGTTATCTAATATATCTAATCAGGATGTCTCCCACTGTTTTAATCAAATCTTCCTTCAAGACTAGCCGGGATTAATTACACGCTACAAGTTCGCCAATCTTTCAGCCAGGCCAGTGTCGGTACTTTGAGGGAGGTCCCCCGTGCTTTCGCACGAACCTAATTAAAGTAAACCTCGTTTTCCCATGGGCGTAACCCCGTTAATACCTTTCTAGACACCTACTTGATCGGCTAATTGTAATGTGTAAAACTCTCCCAGGAGTAACTCTTACTCGTAGCGGGTATCGGGATCCAACTATCTCATAGAAGGTATGCAATCTCATTGCAAATTTCAACACTTGAAATTCCCAATAATATTTTGCCCCTAGCATCTTATGACCTTGGCTAAGGTCAACAAATCATAAGTGCTAGCCAAGTTCAACCCGTCATTTCCCGATTGAATTAAACCCACCCGCACGACCCTTGGCTAAGGTCAACAAAGTCGCACGACTACCCTAACTCAATCGCATCATATGCTTAAACAGATAAGCACTAATCAGCTACCGCACACTACGCCTTGGCTAAGGTCAAAAAACGTAGCACGAATACTAACCAGTACTTATCTGAAATGACGGAGGGCTACGACGGGTTTTTCAGAAAACCCTTTGCGTAATGAACTTGATATCGTTGTAGAATCGAGTGATTTTAAATGGGGTGTTTTTTAGGCTTTTCTAGTTTTGCTAAAGGGGTCACTCCCGGTGAAGGGATCGTCGGCCCTTTCCTCATCGAATAAGGTGCAGGATATTTCACAAATACCACTATGCAAAGAAAGAACTATAGAAGCAATCAAAAGACAAACCGAGTTTGTAGCATCTGCCAGTTATTGCTAAAGGAGTCACTCCCGGTGAAGGGATCTCGGTCCTTTCCTTATCGAATAAGGTGCTGGATGTTCTACAAAGAACACCGCTATACAAAGCAAGAACTAGAGCTACCACTTTTTAATTTAAACAAGTTTCTACAACATCTTAGGTTTCTTTTATTTCATTAATCTCATTAATGAAGTCCCATTTTAATTATGCTTCGCAAGCATCTCTTTTTGAAACGAAATCTGCAATATAACATATATCTCATATATATAATATAAACATTCGTCTCAGGCAGTAATATGATCTCATCATAGAACATTGCAGCAGAAGAACATATATGAAATATTGGATATACTAGGACGTCCGTGTTTTCAATACGAGCCTGTATAAAACACGGATTCCACGGTCGCGATGAATAGCCAAACCCACATCCCTAGACCCCTACAAGAGCGGCAAGTAACACTGCCAATTCTAGGGTTAGGAGACACGGTCTCGACTCCTCGAGATGGTCTCCCTCTGGACCCTAAAACCCGGTTACTTGTGCTCCCCTCCTTGGGTCTACCTAATGCGGAAAAGTAAATAATATACAACGGTGACATCTTCCGCTACCTGGAAGTGCCCCAATAAAAGAATATTACATACAAATGAATTTTACATGAATGAAAAAGAAAAAACTCTCATCTCACATAAAACCCCCGGCTATTCAAAAGCGACGATCCAATACAACATATCACAGCAACACATAATATCTCATATCATCAACGTAAACAAGTATGCGTATCCCGATTGTCGTTGATGTATAGCAACGAAACCGGCGATACACCACATACTACGCTTACGGTCACATCAAAGAAAGTGTAAAACTACAACAGTTGGAATCCGCAACCTCTTTAGACATCGCATGCCTAACCAAATGAATTCCTTAGACATCACATGCCTAACAATTATAAACCCCGCATTTTAGTCTCATTATCGAAAACTCTTTTCAATATCAAGTCGGGCAATTCAACAAGATTCCCGATTGTCCTGATCGAATGCTCGTCGCAAACTTTAGTAAACGGCCGCACCCCCAGATGCCGTCGACGAAGTGCACTAAGGCGGAACACCGCTACCGCGAGCACCTGAACGGATGCTTTCGGCGACGGGGTTCTCCTACAGTCACTTGGTCGGGGCTATGGGGCGTAGCTGTCTATTAAGTTTACCCGGCGAGTATCCGCGTACGCTACGTGATTGCGACAGACTTTTGATCGCATCAAAATTCCGTGGCAACCGATCATCTGAGACTAAACTGCTATGTTTATAATATTCAAATTAGTTATCTCATAACTACCTGTGGATTCCAAATATTGTATCACATTCCAAATAAATAGACAAAGTTAAACTTTCCGATCGAATCATCAAACACCCAAGATTTCCCCAATATATCTCAACACTTGAAATCAGTTTAAAAACATTCATCACATGCCACAGTACCAATGGTCCAGCCGTAGAAGGGTCAAGCCAACGCCTCACATGTGGCACGCCGTACTGCCCCAAACCCTAAGGTTCAAAGGGCAGTTCAAGACGGTCACATAATCGAGTTAAGGATTGTTGTCTTCTAGAGGGTCCACCGCGTTACTTGCACGACTTAGAACGTTCTTAAACACGAGAAAAATTCCAACTTTTGAAAAATTTTCCGACAGGGGAAAAAGTGAGTTATTGATATCCGTTCGAACTTTTTAACAGTTTCTAAAATTTATCCGGAAAGCCACATGGACAAAATCTGATACTCCGATCGAAACACCGAATCCCCAAAACAACCCCAGAAAATTCAACTCTTGAATAAATATTAAAAATTCCCAGAAAATCCAGCATAATAAAATAGGAGTTACTGTGCAAACAGGGGATGATGATGTCATCATTTAGCCGCGGAACCGCCGCAGAAGGCATGCTTCTGCCGCGGTTCCGCCACACTTTGTACTGTTCATGGAAAAAATTTTGCACCGTAATTCTTATAATTCTCTGCTGAATTTTTTAAGCATTTTTAATGTGGAAAAATCCCAGTTTTTAGAAAAAGTCCAGAGAGCTCGTAAAATTGGGGTTTCGGGTTCGATCGGGTTTCAAACTTCGTCTAGACTTCGCCTAAAGCTCTAGCTTGGCTCTGATACCACTATAGGGTTGCTAGGCACGCGCACAAGGGACTACGAGGCATCAACCATGCCCGATTAAAAATTTAGCCGTGCCGAACAACCCGAATACGGATCTTTAAACTAGAGATTAGGCGAAAACTAACATATTAACAACTTAACACTAAGTGAGAGGGATTACAACCTTTGTAGATCCGGTCCTTCACTTCATATGCTCCGTGTTGTGGTCCCTTCGCTGTGATCATCGGGTTCCGGACTCTCGAGAAGTTCCACAAAGAGAAAGATGCAACCTTTGCTTCCGATCTTCGATACTAAGATGATCTACCTTGAAGTTTCTTTAACACAAGCTAACACTCATGAAATGATGTGAACACCCTCATCTAAATGGCAAGGGAAGATGAGGATGATGAAGTAGGATTTTTGCTCTCTTTATTTATCTTTTTCTCATATTTATTCATCACTTTGGAAAAATCTAGCAAGCTTTTTCATGAAAGAATGAAGGAAGAAGAAGAATAGTGATCCATCTTCTTTTGTGATGAATAATGAAAGGATTAATATGAAGAATAATGCAACCATGGTTGACTTAACCATTGTAGAGAATTAACCAAGGGTTAGGGTTTGGGTTGAGTTAAGAATGAGTCACTTACAAATATCTTTTCCAAAACAAAAAGAAAACCTTCTAGAAACATCTAGAAAGCTTAACCCTAATCCAAACCCTAATCATGTTTAAACTCCACTAAACAAGTTGCATTAGTTATCATATCATGTTACAATATTATATATCACATATATAATATTTATCGTAACAAAATAAAATAATACAATTAACATATATCGCATATATATCAATGTATTATCCGAGTGAGAAAAAGAATCTTTTAGTGAGCAAATATTAGTTAATGTAATTTAATATATCATATATATTATTATACATTAAATTATCGAATCAACACTTGATCCGACAATCCGGCTATATCGCATATAACCGACTAATATTTATCCGTACCGATTAATCGAATCAACACTTGATCCGATGACCCGGTTGATATCAAATATCGCGAGAATATAATACGGTATCACATATCGCATTATCCTCGGTCCCGCACATATCACATATGTGCCCCTACTCCGTTTTGCCTGAGCCAAGAAACCTCTGTGTAGGACTCTAAAGAATCGTCAATACGCCGGCAGTAGGTGATGATCATATCAAACACCCACAAGCTGCAAGCGGTCAGCTAAATGTAACAGCTACCCAGGTATTGAGCGCTCAGAAGATCAACAAGCAAGCCTGTAACTTCTCCTGTGAATCCAAACAGTAACACTCTCGTACAGTCCGGTCTCGTCGTCTGATATGTTGCATATCTCGCCTAGGGGTGGTAAACGTCAGACCCCAGTAGCTCGATAAGTCGTGTCGATATGAGGTCTATAACAGTTCGAGAAACTACTGATAACACTTACCAGTAAATCTCAACAACCCTGGCCAGGGATTTCTGGTTATAGCCAATCGAACACAGCACAACATCAACTCCCTATACCGGGAGAGATGAATCCCCTCCTATCGCTCATTGCCTCCATGTGATTCGGGACTGTACCCAAAAGCCACCTTTTTGCACGCCCTCTTGAACGTGGTATGATGGAAATCAAAGCACAGTGGGAACCACACAAGACTCTATGACGATCTCGGGTCAACAGACTACTCTGTACCAGTGTCACCGGAGAACTGCCATCTGACGTATGGTATAATACCATCTGGGAGTTCTCGGCGAGTCCGTCCAGTGTACCCAGTCTCCACTGAGCACCCGTACACCATCCTTGATGTCAAATACCGATGGATATGGGATCATCCATCGCCCATCATATGGGTCAAGATGCGTATACGCTAGTCTACTCTGGTGCATCGATGCCCTGTCTCGATACACCCTCGACTTGGAACAGTTATAGGATGTACTCATCGACTACCGTGGCCCCACTAGTATGATCTCATCATAGTCCCAGTAATCGAGTACATATCCTAAGGGCTTTATCAACATGTAACATAGAGACAATCAGAGTACATGTTAAGATAAAGTACAACCAGATAGCATACTATCATATCGAGCAAGAAAGTCCTCCCTATATATGTCCTAGCATCCACTATAATATACATCGTATGTACAGTAATGGCCTCTAGGGCATACATATAACTAACAACAAGAGGAAGATTTCAGAAATGAACGAATCCTTCTTGTGGCATTGTAGACTGGGTCACATCAATGCGACACGACTAGCTAAGTTGAATAAGGATGGATATTTAAATCCGTTTGAATTTTCATCTTATGACACTTGCCAGTCATGTCTCAAAGGCAAGATGACCAAAACTCCATTTACGGGACACGGAGAAAGAGTTACGGAACTCTTGGGACTGGTACATAGTGATGTATGCGGTCCCATGTCTAACACAAGCCAGGGATGGTTCTTCGTACTTCATTACATTCACTGACGATCTCTCTAGATTCGGATATATGTTCCTGATGAAACACAAATCAGAAGCTTTTGAGAAATTTAGAGAATATAAACAAGAAGTCGAGAACCAAACCGGGAAAAGTATTAAAATCCTTCGATCTGATCGAGGAGGTGAATACTTGAGCAATGAATTCCTGGACTTCCTAAAAGAGAATGGGATTCTCTCTCAGCTAACTCCTCCATATACACCACAGCACAACGGTGTATCTGAACGGAGGAACCGCACCCTATTAGATATGGTGCGCTCCATGATGAGCACAGTTGAGTTACCTATTTCCTTCTGGGGGTATGCGCTGGAGACAGCAGCATACCTATTGAATCAAGTTCCATCTAAATCTGTACCTACCACACCATATGAGATATAGAGTGGGAAGAGACCATATCTTAAACGAGTTAAGATATGGGGTTGTCCAGCCTATGTCAAAAGACAAAATCCGGACAAACTCGAGGCACGGTCAGTTCTTTGCAAGTTTATGGGATATCCAAAGAACTCATATGGGTATTTTTTCTACCACAGTGAGGAACAAAGAGTATTTGTTGCTCAACATGCCACCTTTTTAGAAAATGAATTTCTTGTAAAAGAAATTAGTGGCAAAGTGGTAGAGCTGGAAGAGGTTCCAGATACACAAACTGCAACTGAAGATTTAGTGGAACCAGAGGATTCGGTAGTTCCCAACGAACCTCAGCCTCTCCGTCGATCTAGTAGGTTTCCTCACCCACCTAAGAGATACTACGGTTTTCTCATGGATGGTGGGAGTGAGGATTGCATCATGGTTGATGATGACCCAACTAGCTTCGAGCAGGCCATCATGAGTGGGGACTCGGTGAAATGGCTGGATGCAATGCGGTCCGAGATGGAATCCATGTACACCAACAAAGTATGGATTTTGGAAGTTGCTCCTGAAAGGGTAAAACCCATTGGGAGCAAATGGATCTTCAAGAAAAAACTTGGTGTAGATGGGAAAGTGGAGACTTTCAAAGCTAGACTCGTTGCAAAGGGTTTTCGTCAAAGACCAGGTGTGGACTATGACGAAACCTTTTCTCCAGTGGCTATGCTTAAATCCATCCGGATCATGCTTGCCATCGCTGCATATCATGACTACGAAATCTGGCAAATGGATGTTAAGACCGCCTTTCTAAACGGTGATTTAGAAGAGTGCGTGTACATGACTCAGCCAGAGGGCTTCGTAGATAGTGGGAGCAGCGGGAAGGTGTGCAAGCTACTTAAATCCATTTATGGATTAAAGCAAGCATCGCGGAGTTGGAACATCTGCTTTGACGTCGTTATCAAAGAGTTTGATTTCGTCAAAAACGTAGATGAACCTTGTATCTACAAGAAGGTGGAAGAGAGTAAGGTTGTCTTCCTCGTATTATACGTGGACGACAGACTCTTGATAGGAAATGGCATTCCTATGCTGCAATCGGTCAAGCTCTTCTTATCACAAAGATTCTCAATGAAAGATCTTGGTGATGCCTCCTGCATATTGGGAATAATGATCTATAGAGATAGATCTAAACGGATATTGGGATTGTCCCAATCCAGGTACATTGACACCATACTAAAGAGGTTTAGTATGGAAGAGTCCAAACGTGGGTTTTTACCCACGATCTCAGGGCTCACTCTCTCCAAAGAGATGTCTCCCAAGACTGATTTGGAGAGAGCTCGCATGCAAGGGATACCCTATGCTTCGGCTGTAGGCTCTATCATGTACGCGATGCTATGTACCAGACCCGATGTTGCATACTCACTAAGTATAGTGAGTAGGTATCAAGCTGATCCTGGAGAGAGTCACTGGACAGCTGTAAAGAGCATTCTCAAGTACTTGCGAAGGACTAAAGAGATGCTCTTGGTGTATGGTAACGGAGAACTCCAAGTGGAGTCCTTTACCGATTCGAGCTTCCAGAGTGATAAGGACGACTCTAAGTCGCAGTCGGGATTTGTCTTTACCCTTTACGGAGGGGCGGTGATTGATATGATATTCTCGTTGTGTGTTTAAGAAAATGTATATAGAAATCACAACCAAAAATATTTTTGACCGCAATCAATTAACGGTGTCGGATGTAGCGCGTTAGAGAGTGAGGATCGTCCACAGGGATTTTGCGATTCGTTCGTATCTTGTTTTATTTGAATCAAAAATTTAATGAAAAGAAAACAAACAATTCATGATTTATATTTGAAGTTCAAGAATTAGAAAATCTAGATCTAATAACAAGAAAAAGATAGAATCAAGAATTGAGATTTTAATGATTTTTCCAACCAAATATCAAGAATCTAAATGAGGCTCGTAGGAATCGATCGGATCTATAGATGTGATGTAATCTCACGATGTCGTATTCTTATCCTTCGATGAATTGATACTAGATCGATGATGATCGACGAGAATTAGGGATTTCTAGTGAAACTAGGGTTTCATCATTTATCCCTTGTTCCTTCGTCGATATCATTCACATTCTAGCCTCTAGTAAATTCAAGAAACGATCGTAGATCCCTAATTTCGAGCGATAACAATCAAGAAAGCATCGCAACGAAACTAGGTCATCGATTCTTGAACTTGCTAGGGTTTACAAAACTCGTAGGACTTAAGAATCGTTTTAAGATTTGTTACATCATCATTCTATTGATCGTCTCGACTCCTTTACGAGCGGAGTTTTACTCGAACATCATAACAAGAACTACAATTACAAATTGAGATCGAATCATGATGCAAGAATTTAAAGAAAGCAAGATTAAAGAATTTCACCTTTTATTTATATCAACAATTTCGTTACAATCGCTCAAGAACTACAAGAGGAAGAACTCGATCGTCGATTTGGCTTCACTTGTCTCCGTGAGTCGCGGATCGGCTTGGATCACTTGCTCGATTGAAGATCGGCTCCGCTCCTAAAAGGTTGAAGGGCTTCTCGCTTGATTGGTACTCGGGATCTTGAATTTGGATGGGAATTAGGGCTAGGGTTTCGCACAAGTCTTGTCACTAGACTTGTGGAAGAAGATGGAGATTAATGGTTTAGTGAGGAAGTAATGAACAACTAAAGATTGAAGAAGAATTTAACCACTAAGGATTCAAGAAGTCGTTTAACCCTAGGTCTAGGCTTCTATTTATAGACTTCCCAAAACCCTAGATCTAGGCTTTCAAATTTGAATTTCCCTCCAAAAGTTTGTTGAGGAGATTTGAATTTCCCTCTAAAAGCTTGTTGAGGAGAAGCTTCTAGATGAAGTTTGTTAAGCCGAGCCTTCTAGATGTGCCACGTGGAGAATTGGGAGTCTTCTGGAAGCTTGTGCAGTTATAGGAGCCACGTGGAAGAAAGTTGAGCCGCTGAAGCCATCATAGCGCCGCGGAACCGCGGCACAAGCGTGCTCCCGCCACGGAACCGCGGCGCTTTGGAAGCGTTGGGGCTTGGGATTTCAGCTACTTGTTTGGGCTGATAGTTGTGGGCTTTTCTGATATGTTGAATTTCCAAATGAATCCCTGATCATTGCCAGATCTCTGGCCCTTGAGTTGGCGTATTTTTCGGCACTGTTTTCATAATTCTGGCTCGGTTTCTGGACTTTCCTGCACAATTTCACCGAGACAAGAGTTGCGCAATACAAGGATGATGCGATGCCATGATAAACACACAATTTCCCTAAAAGTGCCGGTTTTTTCTAACACATGCAATCTGGTATTTAACGACTGATTTGCTAATATGTGCTATATGAATGCCGAACACTTCTAGATGAGTGCAAATGATAGGGAAATTGTCGTGTTAAAAATACATTATTTTCGACTGATCAATGCCCAATCTCGATACTCCTGCGACCAGGGATATCTAAGGATGTGCCTATTGACTATCCAGCTCCCATAAGTATGACTGCCATCACAACGCCGGTAGTCAGGCAAACATCCTATGGGCTTTATCAACATGTTTATAAATACAAAGTAAAATATATCACACGTTAAGATAAAGTCAAACCAAATAGCGTACTATCATATTAAGCAAGATTGTCATGTACATACATATCCCTAGCATCCTATACAATGAAGGCCTCTAGGGCATATATATCCAACAATCTCCCACTTGCACTAAGGCCTATAATTGGTACAATGAGTACCCACTGTCTGCACTAGATCCAGTTGCTGGCGTACCGCATGCCCAACATCTCAAACAGCCTCTCGAACTGGACTTGAGGGATGGCCTAGGTGAATGGATCTGCCTGTTGTCTTTTGTGTCCACTCTCCGTACTTCGATCTCCTGACGATCCACGATCTCCCTGATCAGGTGAAACCGCCTTAAGATATGCCTGGATTTCTGATGGGACCTTGGTTCCTTCGCTAATGCTACAGCCCCATTGTTATCACAATACAAAGGTATTGGATTGGCAATGGACGGAACTACCTGAAGTTCAGAGATGAACTTCCTCATCCAGACAGCCTCTTTTGCGGCTTCACTAGCAGCTGTATACTCAGCCTCCATAGTTGAGTCTACGACGGTATCCTGTTTGGAACTTCTCCGCCCCTCCATTGAGGGTAAACACAAAACCCGAAATGGATTTAGAATCATCTTTGTCACTTTGGAATCCGGAGTCGGTAAAAGCCTCAACCTGGAGGTCCCCATTACCGTAAATCAAGAACATCTCCTTAGTCCTTCTCAGGTACTTGAGAATGTTCTTTACCGCTATCCAATGCTTCTCACCTGGGTCAGACTGATACCTGCTTACTACACTAAGTGCGTAAGTTGTAGGGTTCCTAGGCACACCCATAAGGTTCTACAACTAATCAACCATGTCCAATTCAAATTTTTCATGTGCCGAGAAACCCTAAACTAGATCGTTAACTAGAGGATAGGCGAAAGCAAGCAAGTTAACAACTTAACTACAAGTGAAAGTGACTACAACCTTTGTAGATCTGGTCCTTCACTTCCTTAGCTCCGTGATGACGTCCCTCCGCTGCGATCAACCGGATCCCGGACTCTAGCGTTGGTTTCATAGGATAAAAGATCGGGCTAGGTCATTGACTTCGATGCCGAAGATGATCTACGTCGAGGCAACTCAAGATCAAGCTCCATCTTCACTTGGTCATAAAACTTGTGAAGATAACACACTCTACTACATGGCAAGTTGTAGAGGATGAAGAAATAGGAAGTGGGTTCACTTTGGATTTGGATTTCTCACTTGATTTCATCACTTGAAATTTTTCAAGAAAGCTTTTCTTTTCTTCATGAAGAAGATGAAGAAGAAGAAGGAAAAAGAATTCTTGTGAAAAGAAAATTCAAGTGAAGTTATCATATTGCAACCATGGGTGAGATTAACCTATGTAGAGACTAAACTCAAGTTTAAGTTAAAGGTTAGGTTAAGGAAAATCTTATGTAAAACAAAATGGTGGACTTTGTCAAAGATGCTTGAAAGCTTCATGAAGCTTCAAGCAAAGACAAAGTAAGCCACCATTTTATTTTACATAAATTAAATAAAAACTAAACCTTTAACCTAAACATGGTATAATCCATACACACACCCAAGTTTGCATGTATCATCAAACATGATACAAACTAGTGCACAAACATATATATATATAATGTGCATAATCAAGTGAGAAAAATAATCTTAAGTGAACCAATACTAGTTAATGTAAAGTAATATATCAAATATATAATTATACATTAAATCATTAAATCAACACTTGATTTAATGATCCGGTCATACTGCATATAACCGACTAATATCAAGTGTATCAATATATCGAATCAACATTTGATTCGATAACCCGGCTATATCTCATATAACCGTCCGATGATACAAATCGCGAGAATAGAATTCAGTATCACATACTGGTATTATTCTCGGTCCCGCACATATCTCATATGCGCTCCTATTTCGTTTCGCTTGAGCCAGGAAACCTCTGTGTAGGACTCTAAAGACTCGTCAATACGCCGGCAGTAGGTGATGATCATATCAAACACCCACAAGCCGCAAGCGGTCTGCTAAACGTAACGGCCACCCGGGTATTGAGCGATCAGAAGATCAACGAGCAAGCCCGCTCACACTCCTGTGAATCCAACCAGTAACACTTACCGTACAGTCCGGTCTGTTCGTCTGATATGTCGCATGTCTCGCCTAGGGGTGGTAAACGTCAGACCCCAGTATCTTGATAAGTCATGCCGATGTAAGGTCCATAACATAGCATGAAACTACGGTTACTCTTACCAGTAGATCACTGCAACCCTGGCCAGGGATTTCCAGTTATGGCCAGTCGAGCATAGCGCAACATCAACCCCCAATACCGGGAGAGACGAATCACCTCCTATCGCTCATTGCCTCCATGTGAATCGGGAGTGTACCCAAAGACCACCTTTTTGCATGACTCAGTAGAGCCATGGTAGGGTGGAAATCAAAGTACAGTGGGAGACACACAAGACTCTATGACGATCTCGGGTCAACAGACTAAGCTGTACCACTGTCACCAGAGAACTGCCATTTGACGTGAGGTATAATACCATCTGGGAGTTCTCGGCGAGTCCGTTCAGTGTACTCAGTCATCACTGAGCACCCGCATACCATCTCTGATGTCAAACACCAATGGATATAGGATCATCCATCTCCCATCACATGGGTCGAGAAGATATACGCTAGTCTACTCTGGAATATCAATGCCCCGTCTCGATATTCCCACGACTAGGAACATTGAAGGATGTACTCATGGACTACCCAGGCCCCACTAGTATGATCTACATCATAGTCCAGGAAGTCGAGCACACATCCTAAGGGCTTTATCAACATGTAACAGAGAGACAGAAAGTATACATGTTAAGATAAAGAGCAACCAGATAGCGTACTATCATGTCGAGCAAGAAAGTCCTACCTATATATGTCCCAGCATCCACCACAATATACATCCTATGTATAGTAATGGCCTCTAGGGCATACATATAACTAACATAAGCTACATCTGGTCTGGTACATAACATCGCATACATTATAGATCTTACTGCCGAAGCGTAGGGTATAATGCCCATGCGAGCCCTCTCTTCATTAGTCTTTAGAGACATCTCTTTGGAGAGGGTGGTCCCGTGACAAGCGGGTATATTACCGTGCTTGGAATCTTCCATACTAAATCTCTTTAGTACAGTGTCAATATACCTGGACTGTGAAAGTCCCAACATTCTATTAGATCTATCACAATAGATCTTAATGCCCAAAATGTAGGTTGCATCACTCAAGTCTTTCATGGAGAATTTCTGTGACAAGAAGAGCTTTACTGATTGTGGCATAGGGACATCATTCCCTATCAGTAGTATGTCGTCGATGTACAAAACGAGGAAGACTACTGCTCCTTCTACAATCTTCCTATAAATACATGGTTCATCTACATTTTTGATAAAGTCAAATTCTTTGACTGTCTCATCAAAGCAGATGTTCCAACTCCGCGATGCTTGCTTTAATCCATAGATGGATTTAAGCAACTTGCACACTCTTCCGCTGCTCCCACTGTCTAAGAAACCTTCTGGTTGATCCATGTAAACACTCTCTTCTAAATGTCCATTTAGAAAAGCTGTTTTTACGTCCATCTGCCAGATTTCATAGTCATGGAAGGCAGCAATGGCAAGCAGGATCCGAATGGATTTAAGCATAGCTACAGGTGAAAAGGTTTCATCATAGTCCAATCCTGGTCTTTGACGAAAACCTTTTGCAACGAGTCTAGCTTTGTAGGTTTCCACTTGTCCAAGTGCACCAATCTTCTTTTTGAAGATCCATTTGCATCCAACTGGTTTCACCCCAGGAGGAGCAACTTCTAAAGTCCATACTTTATTGGTGTACATGGATTCCATTTCGGATCTCATAGCATCCAGCCACTTCACCGAGTCAATACTTGTGATAGCCTGCTGAAAACTAGTAGGCTCATCATCATCGATGATGAAATCCTCTCGATCCCCATCTAAAAGAAAACCATAGTATCTTTCAGGAGGATGAGAAAGCCTACTAGATCTACGTAGTGGCGTTGGTTCGTCATGTTCTATTGAAACCTGAGATTCCACTATGTCCTCGGCAGCAGTTTGAGGTTCTGGAATTTCTTTCAGCTCTACCGCGCTCCCACTAATTTCTTTTGTAAGAAATTCGCTCTCTAAGAAGACAATGTGGCGAGCGACAAACACCTTTTGTTCTTCAGTGTGGTAGACCATGTACCCCCTTGAATGTTTGGGGTATCCTACAAACTTGCACAAAACCGATCGTGCCTCGAGCTTGTCCGGACTATGCTTTTTAACATATGCCGGACACCCCCATATCTTGATATACTTGAAATATGGTCTCTTCCCGCTCCACATTTCATATGGAGTGGTAGGCACAGACTTAGTTGGAACTCTATTCAATAAGTATGCTGCTGATTCTAGAGCAAAACCCCAGAAGGAAAATGGCAACTCAGCACTACTCATCATTGAACGCACCATATCTAATAGCGTACGATTCCACCTTTCTGATACACCATTATGCTGAGGTGTATAAGGCGGAGTAAGCTGAGAGAGAATTCCATTCTCTTTTAAGCATTCAAGGAAACTGGTACTTAAGTATTCTCCACCTCGATCAGATCGAAGTGTCTTGATGCTTTTACCAGTTTGTTTCTCTACTTCATTTTTATACTCCTTAAACTTCTCAAAGGCCTCGGATTTATGTTTCATTAAGAACACATGTCCATACCTAGAGAAGTCATCAGTAAAAGTGATGAAGTAGGAGTGACCGCTTCTCGCATACGTAGACATTGGACCACATACATCACTGTGTACAAGTCCCAAGAGTTCTGTGGCTCTTTCTCCGTGTCCGGTGAACGGAGATTTGGTCATTTTTCCTTTGATACATGATTGACAAGTTGCATATGATGAATATTCAAACGGATCTAGATATCCATCTTTATGTAACTTAGTCAACCTTGTTTCGTTTATATGACCAAGTCTACAATGCCATAGGAAGGCTTGATTTGAATCTGGAGCCTTTCTTTTAAGTGTGTTTTGAATATTGAAAATTCGAGGTTGATTAAGTATGTATATACCGTTTTCCAGTGTGCCATACCCAATCAGTTCTTGATTTAGGAGAATGTTCATGAAATTTCTTTCAAGCGCAAAATTGTATCATTCATTAGATAACAAAGATACTGATATAATATTACACAACATACTGGGAATATACAACACCAAAATGTGCCCACTAGTCAACCCTAGGTGATATTCCCCTATTGCAATAGCATCTACATGCATTCCATTGCCCATCCGGAGAGTCATATCACATGTCCCCAGTACTCTACTATTTCTCAGATCCTGCAATGAATTACATATATGAGAACCAGAACCGGTATCTAGTACCCATGATGTAGAGTTTACTGAAAGATAATTTTCGATTACGAACACACCTGAAGCAGAAGCAACAGCTTGCTTCTTGTCCTTGGCTTTGAAGGCCACACAGTCCTTCTTCCAGTGCCCTTGCTTGTGACAATAATAGCATTCGTTTATATCTGCCTTCACCCTTCCTGCCTTGTTCGTTCCCTGCACCTTCTTGACCCCACCCTTCGGTTTGGTGGTTTTCATCTTCTTCTTCCCTTTAGCTTTCGCTTTAGATTTAGAAGAGGATGATTGGCCAACATACAGAACGGGGGTCTTCTCCTGTTTCAAGGAGGTCTCTGCTAACCTCAACATGTTGAAGAGCTTTGGAAGATCAGCTTCCATTTCGTGCATGTTGAAGCTTAGCACGAACTGAGAGAAGGAGTGGGGAAGGGACTGCAAAATCAAGTCGATATACAAATCGTTCTCTAGCACGCATCCCAGGTTTGCGAGTTCCTCTATGATGCCGATCATTTTTAGGACGTGCTCTCCTACAGGTGATCCTGGAGCTAACCTCATCTTGAAGAGTTTCCTTGAGATCTCTTACCTCGCGATACGGGAGTGCTCCCCATACAATTCCTTGCAATGGAGAAAGATGGATATAATATCTATACTCTCGTGCTGTTTCTGGAGTTCATTGTTCATGGACGCTAGCACGATACACTTAGCTCTCTTACAGTCTAGATCCCAGGTTTTACGAACTTCCTTGTCCACAACTGAGGAATCTGGTCCTGGGATAGGGGGAGGAACAGCGGTGGTAACATATGCTACTTTGTCATAAGTCAGTGCAATGTTGACGTTCCTTAGCCAATCTTTATAGTTCTGCCCGGTCAGTATATTTTTTTCAAGTAATAGTTTTAGTCCTGTCATGGTAGCTGCCAGAGAGAGAGAAAAGAAAACACTCAGCATATGCTCTTGCAAGTTTAGATTGGTTATCAATTTATCTAAACAGGATGGCTCCCACTGTTCCCTCAAATCCTTCTTCAAAACCTAAAAGAAGAACTAGTCAGGATTTAATCACACGTCACAATACTTGCTTAACCTTTCAGCCAGGCCGGTGTTGGTACTTCGAGGGAGGTTTTCCGACGCTTTCACGAAGTTCCTTAATTAAATAACCTCTTTTTCCTGGAGGCTTAGCCCCTCTAACATCTTTCTGGACACCTACTTGGTTTATAGCATTGATTGTTAAGTGAGAAAGTTTCCCGAGAGTAATCCTACTCATCAGTGGGATCGGGATCCAACTATCATTGCATGATGCACTAGATGGAAGCCACTCTAGTCACCACACTCCAGAAGGTATGCTTAATCTGCAAGTTTCCTTTATGTTTGAAACTCCCGATGTGATTTTTACCCCAAGCTTTTATGACCTTGACGTAGGCCAACAAATCATAAGACGCAAGTCAAGTTCTACCCGTCGTTGTCCTGATTAATTTAGGTACATCGTACATGCCCTTGACGTAGGCCAACAAGGTTGTACGTCTGTCTTATACTAATGCATCTATCTATGCAGCAAATAAGCAAAACACACTGCTACCGTACATTATGCCTTGACGTAGGCCAACAAGCATAGCATGAATACGATGTGTTGTCTATTTGAAACGACGGAGGGTTACGGCTGGTTTTTGGCAAAAAACCGTTAACGTGGTGAACTTGATATGATCGAAGGAACCATGATAGCCTTTATTAAAAGGAGTGGTTTAAGCTCCGTATTTAAAATTTGCTTTTTGAAGAAAACCGAGTGGTTTTGAAATTGTTCCAACGATTCAATTTAGGTTTTATTTTTCTTTGTATTAAAAATAATGCGTCCCATCATTAACCTATCATTATAGATAACAACAAAAATACAACGTCCTCTTATGCCATCCGCATTCGCCACGGGGTCCCGTCATCACCCGTTAGGTTACTTAACTAACGGCAGAGCGGGGGCTGGGCTAGTGCGGGTGTAAAACATAAGTGACGTTTAAATAGCTATCATATATAGACTTTGTACATTTGTCAGACGCAATAATAGGCATTCCAGATCACAGATGAACTTTATTGGATATACAAGCAATCCGCGTTTCTTTTGAGCCTGCAACGAAAGACGGATTACACAGTTGTGATGAATAGCCATTACCCCACCCCAAACCCTTACGGGTACGGCAAACTACCCGCCAAGTACCCGAAGTCAAGCGGTCTCCCTCAACGACATGAGTAGGCCACTAAACACTTCGAAATACCCGGTAGTTTGTGCACCCCACCTTGGGTCTATCCTAGGAGCAAAAACAGTAAAAAGAAATAATACAACGGTGGCTACAACCGCAACCTGGATGTGCCCCGCAAAAAATAATATTACAACTTATTACAATTATATCGAATGAATTAATACAATAACCCATCACAAAACGCCGGCTAATCATCACAACAAACCAATACAGTTCATAATCACAAACAGTTAAAACATTACAGATATGTGCAACCCCCTGCCAACCGACATACTAGCAGTTAGGGGAGATTTACGAACACATAATACAGTTCACAGATATAATCAAACTAGCAAACATCGTATAATTTCAATTGATCAAACACATTAGATTCTACTCCAAAACTTCTCTGTAAATCTGAAACTTTAGCAGAAAATAAATCATTCCAGAAAAGACAAAACATCACAGAAGATTCACAGGGAAAAACTGGGCTGAATCGGCTCCAACTCGGCCGCGGATCCACGGCCGATCGGTGGGATCGGCCGCGGTTCCGCGGCTCAGTGGCCGATTCAGGAGCCCATTTTTTTCCAGTGTTCTTATAATTTCATGTAAGTTATTCTGGAGGTACCTGAAAAAATTTTAGGCCTCATTTTAAAATCGACAGAAACTATGTGATATCCGTGTATTTTCCGGTTCGTTTTGCGTTCGAAATTCATACGACTTTCCAAGTGAGTTAATTATTGTTTAGTGAGGCTCTGATACCACTGTAAGTCGATGTGCAACACCCCACGAGTTGCGGGGAGGCAGAAATATGAAAAACGATCTTGTTCTTTAAGCATACATCGACTAATCGAAGATCTTTGCTAAACGATAATTAACAACAACCATAGAAGTTCTTAGCTACTATGTAAAGAGATTATACCTAGTGAATCGTGTCCTTCGTCTTTTCGATCTCTACGTCCTCCTCGGCCTCCTCTAAGTGATAGATGATCCACCCGAGAACCCTAATCCAAGCTTCACCTCCAAACTTGAGGTAACTAAGTTTCTCTAGTTTCTAATCAAAGGAAATTAGATTATATAGAGTTAGGTTATGGAGTGTTTAGTCTATTCTAATCCTTGATCTCAACTCATGAGTGGTAGGATTAGAGTTTGAAGAGAGAGTGAGCTTGAGGAGAGAGAAGGTGAAGAAGATAATGATAATGATATTGTTTCTCACTTGAATATATGAAGCAAAATGAATAAACAAATAAATGAATAAAAAATGTGATTATTCATCATGCTACATTAATTCATTATCAGTGATTCACTATGTGAGTCATTAAGCATTTAATAATTCATTAATGACATAATGAATCACACAAAATGAGTCACAATATCATTTAATGATAATGCCACCTAAACCCTCAAGTCACCATGCTTCTAGAAGCTTCCCGTATAATTACGAGAATGCCCCTCCTATCCGTGAAAACACGGAAAAACTTTAGACTGTATAAATCCAATAACCTGATAATAGAATCTGGCTTAAACCAAAGCCGTCTAGTAAAAACTGTCCGAATGTCGTACGTGCGTTTAAACATGTATTCGTCCGAACCCTTGTCGTAAAACCGTACGACCTCTATATCGTTTCGCCTTGAGTTGGGAAATCTCTGTGTAGGACTCTAAAGACTCAACTACTACGCTGGCAGTGGGTTTAACCACAGACCGCAAGCGGCACTAGCTGTACGTAACGGTCCCCAGGTAGATGTCGATAAGAAGGCCGATGAGGAAACTTATCCGAACTCATACTGAGCCTGTCCGTGACAATATCCGCGCAGTCCGGTCTGTTTGTCTAAGAGTATCGCATGTATGGTCTAAGGGGTGGTGAACGTCAGACCCCTAATAACCGTACAAGTCGTGCCGGCATGGCTCAAGACCATCCGAGAATCTACTGATCAGTCCATCAGTAATTCTCAATCAGCCCTGGCCAAGGACTTATGGTAATGACCAACCGATCACTGTACGATATCAACTCCCTATACCGGGAGAGACGAATCCCTAACAGTCGCTCACTGCCTCCACATGGCTCGGGACTGTGCCCAACTAAACCTATTTGCACGACTCCTTAGAACCGTGGTAGGGTAGTAATCAAAGCACAGTGGGAACTCACACGAGACAAATGATGACCTTAAGTCAATGGACTATCTGCACACATGTCACTTGAGAACTGCTATCTGACGTTAGGTATAAATACCATCCAGTCAGTTCTCGGCGAGTCTTGTCCGGTGTACTCACACTCAGTGAGCATCTGTATACAATCTTAGGTGTACATCACCAATGGCTGCGGGACTAATCCATCGCCCCTCGTCAGGGTCTAGATATGTATACACTAGTCTACTCTGGAGTATCGATGCCCAGTCTCGATACTCCTGCGACCAGGGACATCTAAGGATGTGCCTATTGACTATCCAGCTCTCACAAGTATGATTGTCATCACAACGCCGGTAGTCAGGCAAACACTCTATGGGCTTTATTAACATGTTTATAAATACAAAGTAAAATATATCGCACGTTAAGATAAAGTCAAACCAAATAGCGTACTATCATATTAAGCAAGATTGTCATGTACATACATATCCCTAGAATCCTATACAATGAAGGCCTCTAGGGCATATATATCCAACACTATGAAATATCCCAAGCATCCAATATGTAATATACAATCCAGTATGATACAATAATGGCCTCTAGGGCATATATCACTAACAATCTCCCACTTGCACTAAGGCTATGTATCGGCATATCGCAGACCTATCATCTCGATTAGCCGCTCGAACTGAGTCTGAGGAATAGCCTTTGTGAGTGGATCTGCAGTGTTGTTCTCCCTCTCTACTCTCCGCACCTCGATCTCCCATCGATCAATGATCTCCCTGATCAGGTGGAACCGCCTCAGGATGTGTCTGGACTTCTGATGGAACCTTGGTTCCTTCGCCAAAGCTATAGCGTCGTTGTTGTCACAATACAGCGGTATTGGATCAACAATGGATGGAACCACCTGAAGCTCTGTCATGAACTTCCTGATCCAGACTGCTTCCTTCACGGCATCACAGGTAGCAATATACTCTGCTTCCATAGTTGAGTCAGCAACGGTTTCCTGTTTGGAGCTCTTCAAAACAACCGCCCCTCCATTGAGGGTAAAGACATGACCCGACATCGACTTGGAGTCATCCTTGTCACTCTGGAAGCTGGAGTCAGCGAAGGCCTCGATCTGGAGGTCTTCCCTGCCATACACCAAGAACATCTCCTTAGTCCTTCTCAGGTACTTGAGAATGTTCTTCACTGCTATCTAGTGCTTCTCCCCTGGGTTTGACTGATACCGGCTTACAACGCTCAGGGCGTATGCTACATCTGGTCTGGTACACAACATCGCATACATTATAGAGCCTACCGCATATGCGTACGGTATAGTAGACATGCGAGCCCTTTCCAAATCAGTCTTGGGAGACATCTCTTTGGAGAGGGTGATTCCGTGACAAGCTGGTAGATTACCGTGCTTAGAATCATCCATACTGAATCATTTCAGTATGGTGTCGATGTACCTTGACTGTGAGAGTTCCAACATCCATTTAGATCTATTGTGATAGATCTGGATCCCCAAAATGTAGGAGGCATCACCCAGGTTCTTCATGGAGAACCTCTGTGACAAGAATCCCTTGACTGATTGTAGCATAGGAATGTCATTTCCTATCAAGAGAATGTCAGCCACGTACAGGATGAGGAATACCACACTTCTCGCTACAATTTTACTATATATGCATGGTTCATCTGGATTTTTGATAAAGTCGAATTCCTTGACCGTCTCATCAAAACAGATGTTCCAACTCCGCGATGCCTGCTTTAGCCGATAAATGGATCTAAGAAACTTGCACACTTTCCCGCTGCTCCCACTCTGAATGAAACCCTCTGACTGATCCATATAGACGCACACTTCCAAATTTCCATTTAGAAAAGCGGTCTTTACGTCCATCTGTCGGATCTCATAGTTGTGGAAGGCAGTAATGGCAAGAAAGATCCGAATGGATTTGAGCATAGCCACTGGAGAAAAGGTTTCATTATAGTCCAAACTAGGTTTTTGACGAAAACCTCAACAAGTCTAGCCTTATAAGTTTCAACCTGTCCATCTACACCAATCTTCTTTCTGAAGATCCATTTGCAGCCAACGAGTTTTACCCCTTCCGGAGTAAAGTCCAAAGTCTATACTTTGTTGGTGTACATGGACTCCATTTCGGTCCGCATTGCATCCAGCCATTTTACCAAGTCTCTGCTCTGAATGGCTTGCTGGAAGCTAGTTGGCTCATCATCGTCGATGATGCAATCCTCTCTATCCCCATCTATGAGAAAACCGTAGTATCTCTCGGGCGGATGAGATAGCCTACTAGTTCTGCGGAGTGGCGCAGGTATGTCAGGTTCTTTCGAAACGTCTGGTTCCACCATGCTTTCAGTAATTGTTTGCGGTTCTGGAATTTCTTCCAGTTGCGCTCCCACTTATCTCATTTTCTAAAAATTGAGTTTCCAAGAAATGGGCAAGCCGAGAAACAAAAACTTTTTGTTCCTCTGCGTAATAGAAAAGATACCCCCTAGAGTTCTTTGGGTATCCCACAAACTTACACAATAATGAGTGTGCCTCGAGCTTGTCTGCATGCTTTTTTTTACAAAAACTGGACATCCCCATGTCTTAAGGTACTTAAGATGGGGTTTCTTCCCACTCCACATCTGATATGGTGTAGTATGCACTGACTTAGTAGGAATCTTGTTCAAAAAATATGTAGCTGATTCTAGTGCATAGCCCCAGAAAGATCGCAGTAACTCAACATTACTCATCATGGAACGAACCATATCTAATAGGGTTCTGTTCCGCATTTCTGATACACCGTTGTGCTGAGGTGTGTATGGAAGAGTAAGCTGAGAGAGAATTCCATTCTCTTTTAAGTAGCCCAGGAACTCGGCACTTAATTATTCACCGCCTCGATCAGATCTCAGTGTCTTGATACTTTTGCCGGTTTATTTTTCCACTTCATTCTTGTATTCCCGGAATTTCTCAAAGGCCTCGGATTTATGTTTCATCAAGAATACATGTTCATACCTAGAGAAATCATCCGTAAAAGCAATGAAGTAGGAATAACCACTTCTCGCATGTGTAGACATTGGACCACATACGTCGCTGTGTATGAGTCCCAAGAGCTCGCTTGCTCTTACTCCGTGTCCAGTGAACGGAGTCTTTGTCATCTTTCCTTTGAGACATGATTGACAAGTTGCATAAAACTGATATTCGAACGGATCCAAATATCCTTTTCTATGTAACTTCGTCAACCGTGTTTCATTGATGTGACCCAGTCTACAATGCCACAAGAAAGCCTGATTTAATTCCGGAGACTTTCTTTTAAGTGTGTTCTGGATGTTGAAAACCTGAGCTTGATTCAATACGTATATTCCGTTATCTAATGGACCTGACCCAATCAAATTTTGATTTAGGTGGATGTGTACTATATCACTTACAAATGTAAAATCATATCCTTCCTTATAAAGTAAATATACAGATATGATATTACAAGTTAGACTGGGTATATACAAACAGTTACGTAAAATCAATTTCTGCCCACTTGTCAATTCTAGGTGATATTCCCCTACGGATTCAGCGTCCACGCTCATTCCGTTAGCAACTCTGAGAGTCATATCACCTATCTTGATAATTCTATGGTTTCTCGATGCCTGTAATGAATTACAGATATGAGATCCTAATCCGGTATCTAGTATCCAGGAAGTAGGGTTGATAGATAGAAAGTTTTCAATTACAAACACACTCGAAGCCGAAGCCACAACGTGCTTCGAATCCTGGCTTCTGGCTTTCCAAGCCCTGCAGTCATTCTGACAATGCGCTTTCCCGTGACTACAAAGACATGCCTTCTTCCCTACTACTAGCCCCGAAACTTTTGCTCTGCCCTTTCCTTCTACCTTACTGACATCGCTTATCGGCTTGGTAGAGGTCTTCTTCTTCTCTCCCTTGGCTTTCGCCTTGGATCTAGAAGAGGAAGATTCCCCAATAAGCAGAGCGACTGTCTCCCTGGTTTCTTTCAGGGTGACCTCTGAGCTCCTCAATAAATTGAGGAGACTTGGAAGTGTAACTTCCTTCCTTTGAATTTTGCAATTCAAGATAAACTGGGCGTAAGTAGATGGTAGGGCCTGTAGAATCAAGTCGATACATAACTCGTTCTCCAACGTGGTCCTATGGTCCGTGAGCTCTTTAATATAGCTAATCATCGTAAGGACGTGGTCCCCTACAGATGACCCGACAGCCAACCTCACTTGAAGCAATATCTTCGAGGTCTCATATCTTGCGATACGAGATTGCTCTCCATATAAAACTTTGGTATAGAAGAAGATGGAAGCTAAGTCCAACTTCTCATGCTGCCTCTGGTTTTCACTATCCATGGAAGCTAACACGAGGCACTTGGCTCTCGCACAATCCTTTTCCCATGTCAGACGGATATCCATATCCGCGACGGTGGAACTTGGACCTGGGACGGCGGGGGGTTTTGTAGTAAGGAGGTAGTCTAGCTTGTTATAGGTAAGTGCCATCTGGACATACCATAGCCAATCAATATAGTTTAGCCCAGTCAATTTATTAGCTAATAACCTATGTTCGATCAAAGTGGTCGCTGCAATTAGGAGAGAAAGAAGAAACACTTAGCATGATGCTTTTGTAAGTTTAGATTGGTTATTAGTTTATCTAAACAGGATGGCTCCCACTGTTCTCTCGAATCCTTCCTCAAACCATAAAAGAAGAATTAGTCAGGATTAATCTCACTTTTACAATTCTTGCTTAACCTTTCAGCCAGGCTAGGGTTGGTACTTCGAGGGAGGTTTTCCAACGCTTTCGCGAAGTTTCTTTATTACATAACCTCTTTTCCCTGGAGGCGTAGCCCCGCTAACACCGTTCTAGACATCTACTTGGTTTATAGCATTGATCGTTTAGTGAAAAATCTCCTGAAGAGTAGCGCATACTCACAGTAGGATCGGGATCCAAATATCATTGTGTGATAACCAAGAAGGAAGCCTACCATGATTATCACACTCCAAATGTATGCAACACTAGCAAGTTTCAGTACCTTAGAAACTCCCGATGTGGATTTTTGCCCCATGCTCTTATGACCTTGACGAAGGCCAACAAATCATAAGCCACATGTCAAGTTCTATCCGTCATTATCCAGGTTAATTTGAACACACCCGTACATACCCTTGACAAAGGCCAACAAAGCAGTATGACTGTCCCAAACCAACGCATCTATCTATGCTACATATGAATACCCAGCAGCTACCAATCACTATGCCTTGGCGAAGGTCAACAAACATAGCTTGAATACTACTTAATATTCATATGAAATGACGGAGGGCTATGAATGGTTTTGGCGAAACCATGAACATAGTGAACTTGATATAGTCGAAGGAACCATAATAGCTTTTTAAAAGTAGTGGTTTAAGCTCCGCATTTAAAATTGCTTTTGAAGAAAACCGAGTGGTTTTGAAATTGTTCCAACGATTAAGCTTTGGTTTGTTTTATCTTGAATTAATCTTTGATAATGCAGTCCCGTCATTTACAACCTATCATTGCAGCAAAAAAAACGAAAATACAACGTACGCTTATACCATCCGCATTCGCCACTGGGCCCCACCTTACACCGTTAGGTTACTTAACTACCAGCAGAGCGGGGGCAGGACTAGCGCGGGTGCAAAACATAAGCAACGTCTACTAGATATAATATATATATATGCATTCGTCTCATGCAATAATAGGCATTCCAGATCACAGATGAATATATTGGATATACTAGGAATTCCACGTTTCGTTTAAGCCAGTAACGAAAGACGGATTCCACAGTCGTGATGAATAGCCAAATACCCCACCCTAGTGTTAGGTCCACGTTACCTCTCCCGGTACTTTCGGGGTTGCAGAAACGGTAAAACAAAAAAATTTCTAGACTTGGTAACATGGACCGTAAAAGCCGGATCTTTGCTAAACAATACACTAGCATCCTAACTAGAGATTTATCTACTCGGTTAGGGGTTATACCTCAACTTGAACTCCTTCTCTTCTTGCTGTTCTTCTCCTTGCTTGCTCCGAGGCTTGATCCGGACTTTGGTCACCTCCGCGGCCTCCTTGAGTCGAAGACGATCCACCCGAGAGATGTACACCGAGCTCCACCTCGAGCCGAGGTAACTAGGGCAAAGAGATTGCTAATCTAGAAGCTCTTGGTTGTGTAGAAGTGATGAAAGGATGTTTTTGTCTTTGTGGGATCTTTATCTCTCAACACATGAGATCAAAAGATGAATCAAGAGGAGGAAGAAGAAGGAGGAGCTAGCAACCATGGTTCATATCTTTTTCTTCTCACTTGAAAAGGCAAGAGAGAGAATGAGAAAGAAATTATGAACTAAAGAAAAGTAACCATGGTTGCAATAATGCAAAAACAACATCATTGCTAATCCCATCAAGAGGTCATTACTGTATCATACTAGTATGTATATTACTTGATGGAAGCTTGGGATATTCACAGTTGTACACACAATCTTGCTCAATATAGTAGTATGCTACTTGGTTTGTCTCTGCTTTAATATGTACATGTGTGTTTATTTATTATATCACCTTTACGCATTAGTAGAGCCTTTAGGATCTTTGCTTGATTACCAGCGTTGTGATGGCGATCACACTCGTGGGGGCTGAGTAATCCACAAGCACATCCTTATACACGTCCCTAGTCGTGGGAGTATCGAGATAGGGCATCGATACTCCGGAGTAGACTAGCGTATGCGCTTCTCATCCCAGCACGGGAGACGGTCTGTCCCACAGCCGTCAGTACGCCGTACTTGAGATAGTATGCGGGTGTTCGTTAGGTTACGAGTACACTGGACAGGACTCGTCGGGAACTGATGGTTGGTATTATACCTATCGTCAGTTATCAGTTCCCAGGTGACATGAGTACAGCTTAAATAGTTATTATATATAGATATATAGCAATGATAGACAATCCAGATCACAGATGAACACTTTGGATATACTAGGAACCCGCGATTCGTTCGAGCCTGCAACGAAAAGCGGATTACACGGTCGCGATGAATAGCCAAAACCCCACCCAAGACCCCTACGGGTGCGGCAAACTACCCGCCAAGTACCCAAAGCGAAGCAACCTCCCTCAACGCCGTGAGTAGGCCACTCGGCACTTCGAGATACCAGGTAGTTTGTGCACCCCCTCCATGGGTCTATCCTAGGAGCAAAAACAGTAAAAAGAATTATATAATGACGGCTACAACCCCGACCCGGTTGTGCGGCCATACAAATAATATTACATCAATTTACAAATTTATTACATGAATGAAAGAAAAAGAAACTCTCATCTCACATCCACCCCGGCTATTCATCCGCGACAATCCAACGAGTTCATATACACATACCAACAATAACACAGATCACAGATATGTATAACCCCCACTAATCGACGTATAGCGATTAGTAGATGTTCAATACACATATAATATTACAGATATAACCATTAGCCAAAGTCTACAGAACATCGACCAAAAATACGGATTTTTGAGCCCCAAAAACAAATTTTGCTTTCTGGAAAATCTGGGCAGAAAAGTCATATACCAAAAATCCCAAAAACTCACCAGAAACAAACTGCAACAAAAATGATCCACAGCCGAGTCAACTCGGCCGCGATTCCGCGGCAGAAGCAAGCTTATGCAGCGGAACCGCGGTGAGTTAGTCGACTCGTGCGATCATTTTTCTTTCCTGTTCTAAAAAAAGCCTGAGCCGATTTTTAAGACATGATTTATTATCTTTTGAGCAGAAAAAAAATCAGCAGAAACTCAGGGTTTCCGGGGTGTTTTTCGGTTTTTTTCGTTCGGTCGATGTTCTAAATACCTTGCTAACTTGCTAGGGTGTGTTTAGTTAGGCTCTGATACCACTGTTAGGTCCACGTTACCTCTCCCGGTACTTTCGGGGTTGCGGAAACGGTAAAACAAAAAATTTTCTAGACTTGGTAACATGGACCGTAAAAGCCGGATCTTTGCTAAACAATACACTAGCATCCTAACTAGAGATTTATCTACTCGGTTAGGGGTTATACCTCAACTTGAACTCCTTCTCTTCTTGTTGTTCTTCTCCTTGCTTGCTCCGAAGCTTGATCCGGACTTTGGTCACCTCTGCGGCCTCCTTGAGTCGAAGACGATCCACCCGAGAGATGTACACCGAGCTCCACCTCGAGCCGAGGTAACTAGGGCAAAGAGATTGCTAATCTAGAAGCCCTAGGTTGTGTAGAAGTGATGAAGGGATGGTTTTGTCTTTGTGGGATCTTTATCTCTCAACACATGAGATCAAAAGATGAATCAAGAGGAGGAAGAAGAAGGAGGAGCTAGCAACCATGGTTCATATCTTTTTCTTCTCACTTGAAAAGGCAAGAGAGAGAATGAGAAAGAAATTATGAACTAAAGAAAAGTAACCATGGTTGCAATAATGCAAAAACAACATCATTGCTAATCCCATCAAGATAAAGTTTGATGGCTACATTGAAATGACCATTATCATAATCAAAATAGAAAAAGAAAACGAAAAGAAGAGTGTAGATCCCTCTTGAAAGTCAATGGTCAACACGGTCAACCGGTCAACAAAGTCAAGAGAGGTCAACGGGGTCAAATGGTCAATGCAATTAGCCATCATAAAATTATCACTAAAAGGATTAGTAAATGATGTCCGCAGCTCATAATGGTTTTGACCAAAACGAACTGTCAAAACCCTAATGAGTCCGCCTCAAAATGGTTTTGACCGAATCAACTGTCAAAACCCTAATGAGCCTGCCACATAACGGTTTTGGCCGAACCAACTGCCAAAACCCTGATGAGGCACCTCCTCCTTCATCGCTCCGGAAAACTGTGCATACACACCTGCATCCGCATTCCGTAGAATGCGGATGCATAGAAGACAAAACAAATCCATCCGTGCAATACTAGGATCCGGCTTAAACTAAAGCCCACTAGTACTGTCTGCCCGAACACCACACGCACACAAGTGTACGTAAGTGATCGCAGCCCTGCCGTAAAACCATACGGCCTCTACACGTTTCGATCAGTGCAGGGAAACTCTCTGTGTGGGACTCTAAAGACTCGACACTACGCTGGCAGTGGGTTTAACCACAGACCGCAAGCGGCACTAGCTGTACGTAACGGTCCCCAGGTAGATGTCGATAAGAAGGCCGATGAGGTAAACCCATCCGAACTCCTACTGAGCCTGTATGTGACAATCTCCGTACAGTCCGGTCTGTTCGTCTGATACATCGCATGGCGGGCCTAGGTGGGCGGTAAACGTCAGTCCCCTAATAGCGGTATAAGTCGTGTCGGAGTGAAGCCCAGAACACCCTGAGATAACACTGGAAACCTACCAGTATATCTCGCTTGCCCTGGCCAGGGACTACTTGTGTAATGGCTCTCCTAGACACAGCGCGATATCAACCCCCAATACCGGGAGAGAAGAATCATGTCTAACCGTCACTGCCTCCAAGTGCTTCGGGACTGCACCCAACTACTACCTGTTTGCACGACTCAGTAGAATTGTGGTAGGGCAGTAATCAAAGAACAGTGGGAACACACTTGAGGCGAAGTGACAGTGTCAAGTCAGCAGACTAAGCTGTACTCATGTCACCTGGGAACTGATAACTGACGATAGGTATAATACCAACCATCAATTCCCGACGAGTCCTGTCCAGTATACTCGTAACCTAACGAGCACCCGCATACTATCTCAAGTACGGCGTACTGACGGCTGTGGGACAGACCGTCTCCCGTGCTGGGATGAGAAGCGCATACGCTAGTCTACTCCGGAGTATCGATGCCCTATCTCGATACTCCCACGACTAGGGACGTGTATAAGGATGTGCTTGTGGATTACTCAGCCCCCACGAGTGTGATCGCCATCACAACGCTGGTAATCAAGCAAAGATCCTAAGGGCTCTACTAATGCGTATAGGTGATATAATAAATAAACACACATGTACACATTAAAGCAGAGACAAACCAAGTAGCATACTACTATATTGAGCAAGATTGTGTGTACAACTGTGAATATCCCAAGCTTCCATCAAGTAATATACATACTAGTATGATACAGTAATGGCCTCTAGGGCATATACACTAACACCTAGACCCCTACGGGTGCGGCAAACTTCCCGCCAAATTCCCGAAGTGAAGCAACCTCCCTCAGTAAAATAAGTAGTCCACTCGGCACTTCAAAGAACCCGGTAGTTTATGCACCCCACCTTGGGTCTATCCTAGGAGCAGAAAACAGTAAAAAGAAATAATATACAACAGTGGCTACAACCTCAACCCGGATGTGACCCGAAAAATAATATTACATCAATATTACAAATTACATGAATGAAAGAAAAGAAAACACTCTTCTCACATCCCCCCGCTATTCATCCATGACGATCCAATAAAATTCATATACACAAACCATCAATACAGATCACAGATATGTGCAACCCCAAACTAATTGACGTATAGCAATTAGCGGAGGTTACGAACACATATATCAAACACAGAAAACCCGATTATCCAAAGTACTTAGAATTTCGATCGATTAATCAAATTTGAATCTACCCCAAGTACAACACAATACACAAAAGATCCTGGGCAGAAACAAAATAATCCCAATATCACAAAACAACAGAATAGATGAACTGGAAAAATTTAAACCGAGTCGGTCTTGACTCGGCCGCGGAACGGCGGCAGAACGCTCTGTTCTGCCGCGGTTCCGCGGCGGTCTCAGCGACTCACGAGTCAAAATTTCTTCAGTGTTCAACTAAAACTCTGTACGTATTTTTAAAGCCCCTGAAAAGATTTTTGGACCAGATTTTAAAATCGACAGAAACATGCATTTTTGGACGTGATTTTTGGATTTTTCCACGATCGAATTTCTAACACTTTGCTGACTAGTTGGTTAAGGTTTTGTAGGCTCTGATACCACTGTAAGCCGATGTCGCGCACCCTGCGGTTTGCGGGAAGGCGGAATTTTCAAAAACGATGATATTTGACTACGCAACACCGGCTATCACTCCAGGATCTTTACTAAGGCCTTAACTAGCTAATCTATCTAGAGGTTTAACTACTCTGTTGGAATGTTATACCTCTAAGATACGGTCCTTCGGGTCTTCTAGTGCTCCTCTCCAAGGCTCCTCGGTGATCGGATCGGGCTAGCTCCATCGGCCTTCTTGCGTTAAAGATGATCCACTGCGAGAGAATGTGCTCCAAGCTTCAACCTCTAAATGAGGTAACTAAGGTAGATGGTTTGCTAAACCAACTAGCCTAGGAGATGTAGAAAGTCTAGAGGATTGTGTATTCTCACTAAACCCTTGGCTCACAACACATGTGAAGGTTAGGGTTTAGTTTTGAGGTTAGAAAAAGATGGAGAAACCTAGAGAGCAACTCAAGAAAATGAGCTCAAGAAAAATGATCAAGTCTTTTGCAAAGTGTAGAGAATGGCTAATGATATGCGAGCTCCATTATTCAAGCATGCAATAAAAACCAATAGAATATATGTGCCATGCCTCAATACTGAACCCAAAGTGAATAAAATAATCCTAGCCATTCTTTACACCATGCCATCAAAAGTCTCCTCCATTTCTCCAATATCCACCTCATTAATCCATTATACCAAATGGATAAAGCAAATAATGAGGCGGCCTCCTTCTAGAATCATGCCTTGCCAAATTACAAGAATGCCCCTCACCGTATATACATACCCGTATCCGTATTCTGAAAAAATACGGATACACTGAGACGATAACAATCCAATAATACAATACTAGGATCCGGCTTAAACCAAAGCCCACTAGTATTGTCTGCCCGATCAGCATCCGTGTACAAGTACACGTACGTGATCGAAGCCCAGTCGTAAAACCATACGACGTCTACATCAATTGCCTGAAGCAGGGAAACCCTCTGTGTGGGACTCTAAGGACTCGACAGTACGCTAGCAGTGGGTTTAACTACAAGCCGTCAGCGGTACTAGCTGCACGTAACGGCTACCCAGGTATCTGTCGATAAGAAGACCGATGAGCAAACTCACCCGGACTTCTACTAAGCCTATCGGTGACAATCTCCATACAGTCCGGTCTGTTCGTCTGAGATACTCGCATATCCGCCTAGGGGGATGGTAAACGTCAGACCCCTAACAACGTGATAAGTCGTGTCGGAGGAGAGCCCAATACACCATGAGAAACTACCGGAGTGCCTTACCAGTATTTCTCGACTACCCTGGCTAAGGACTTTGTGTAATGGCTTTCCGAACACTGCACGATATCAACCCCCAATACCGGGAAAGACGAATCCTATCTTATCGCTATTGTCTCCAAGTGCTTCGAGACTACACCCAACTACTACCAGTTTGCACGACTCCTTTGAGCGGTGTAGGGTAGTAATCTAAGTGCAGTGGGAACACACTCGAGATGAAGTAGCGATGGCAAGTCAATGGACTAAGCTGTACTCATGCCACCTGGGAACTGCTACCTGACGATAGGTATAATACCAACTAGCAGTTCCCGACGAGTCCTGTCCAGTGTAACTCATAACCTAATAAGCACCTGCATACCAACTCCAGTACGGCATACTAATGGCTATGGGACAGACCATATCCCCTGCAGGGATGAGAAGCGTATACACTAGTCTACTCCGGAGTATCGATGTCCCGTCTCGATAATCCAACGACTAGGGACCTGTATAAGGATGTGCTTATAGACTAACCCCCACGAGTGTGACTGCCATCACAACGCTGGTAGTCAAACAAAGATCCTAAGGGCTCTACCAATATGTATAAGCGATATGCTAAAAGAAACGCATGCACATATTGAGATAGAATCAAACCAGGTAGCATACTACCATATCGAGCAAGACTGTTATTATAACCGTGAAATATCCCAAGCATCCAATATGTAATATACAATCCAGTATGATACAATAATGGCCTCTAGGGCATATATCACTAACAATCGTATCGTAAATAAGAATCGAATACAAAACCGATACGGCACGTGGAGTGCACATAGGTTAGAACCTACGGCCTACGCATGCAAGAATAACCAACAACTCTCGACGTCGACGTACAAACGTCAATCGACCGAGTCAAAACCCAAATACCAAAACTCAAGTCATTAAAAGTCGTAAAACGAAAACAGAAACTTTGAAAAATATCTCCAGATTTTTCCGTAGGTGAAATTGGGACATTTTGCATATAGTTAGGTCTAATTATAGGTTAAAGGAGCCATGGACTAAGCACGAACCCAAACCAACATTCCCAGGCCGCAATTTGCGGCCAAAACTAGTTTATTTGCGTCCAAAGGTTAAGGTTAGGGTCTCGGGTCTTTAGGGTAGCTTCTAGGTGCCTGCATATCTCACTGTGATCGCTAAATATTTTTCAGGATCCCCGGGTTATAGAAGATCTCAATATATCCAAAAAAATTCTACAAAACCCGATATTAGAGATTTCTAAGTTCATGTTTTGGGTTATAGTCTCAGGCTCAGTCCATAAATCAAGCACTACAGGGGTTGTGGTCACTAATTACACCTCAATACATCTTCACACACCAAATTATACCCTAAACCTCATCTTGGAATTTTCAAACATCACTAAACCTCATTAGTTTAGCTTTAAACCACTATAAGAAATTAGAAAAACTAAAAATTTAACTAGAAGTGTAGAGATTACCTCATTTGGCAACTCAAGAAAATTCTTGGGTTGCCTAAAGTGTTCAAAATCTCCACTTGATTGATCCATGGTGTTTGTAGGTGGTAGAGGAAGTGGATGATGAGGGAGATGAAGGAGGAGGAGAATGGAGAAGATGAAGATGGGAAGTGATGGAGCCATGGTAGGAAAAAAAACCTCTCTCTCTCTCTCTCTCTCTCTCTCTCTGAGCCCATACCCCCTTGTCTCCCATGTCTCCTCTCTCTTCATTTTATCTTTTCTTTTTCTTTTATTTACTCATTTTAAAACAAAACAAAGCTATGTATGCAAATGAAGCCATGGGTAAAATAAATGTAACAAGTGTTGCAACATGTCATGTTGTATGATATAACACATAAACAAGATTAATGCGTAATTAGTGAAGTATTAATCAAGTTTAACATTAACTTATATACAAATAATTGTATAATAATTTATAAAATATCCAAATCACATAAATTCTTTCAAAATCAATAATTCATATAAATTTTCCAATTATTTTCCAAACTATAAGTATATAACCATACTACTTCATTAAAACCAATTTCTATATCTTTATAATATTCATGAAATTTATTATTTTATTTATTTAAATTCCAAAAATAATATTTTATTTTTCTGAAATGTTACATGAGTGTCCATCAAAGAAACTCGAAATCATCATAAAATCCTAAATGTCCAGTATCGACACTCGAAATCATCATAAAACTCGTGTCCAGTATCGACACTCGAAATCATCATAAAACCCGTGTCCAACATCAACACGTAAATCCTCATATCTCAGGCGCCGTCTCATCGAATCGACCCCCATATCTCAGGCACCATCTCATCAGATCGGTCATCATATCCATCTGTCTCATATCACACTGGTCGGTATCCTCTGGATATCCGCCGAGTGCAATACTGTCACCTGTAGGTAGTGTTCCTCTACCAGGCTCAACGCCTTTCTATACGATCTTCTTACCCCGGGATACCGTACCGGGTCCACCATGTATCTGCAATTGGTTTCTCTCCCCCTGTCTCGATTCAGATAATCATCATAGTTCAGAACCGAGAAATCTCTTGGTGGACGCCGAAATATCATATCAAGAGAAAACCGTGTTTTTAAAAACATTCACATGTTTTTAAATAATATCTGTGGTTTCTCAAATCCAGAAATCTCATGAAAACAGAATCTCATAAGAATATGGCAATAATGAAATAATATGTACAGGCACAGAACAATACTGTAATGCATAGCAAGTGTGTTCATATGACCGTGTCGTGTAGCAAGGTAAAGAAAGTGCAATATCTGAAATAATATGTGGTACTGGGTACTAAACAGTAACTAAAATGCTAACAGGTTATAAGATGATACGGTAACATAACGAGTTCTATCTGTATACATGGTGTTCAGTCGAAATTATTGCAATTTTTAACATAATAATTTCCTCACTTTTCTAATCATCTAAAGGTGTTTGTTATAAATATAACACATATTTGAAGTTCGTCTGGAAAATATTAATTACTATGTGTTATACATTATAATCACCATTATGAAGGAAATTGTGTGTTTAATATTTCACGCATAATATTGTATATCTCTAACATTCTTCATTGAGATCTTGTGCAAAAATCAGCTCAAGTCAGATATCGGAATCGCAAATTCGCCGATAAAAATACAGGAAATTAAAGAGTTAAATTTTGGCAGAGATTCGGAAGAGATAAAAAGATTCCAGATATGAAATTTAAACCCAAAGACCAACAAAAGAAGGCTCAAGATATTTGGAGTCATGATCTCACCAATCGGCCGCGGATCCGCGGCCGATTCAGGGCGATCGAGAATTCTCCAGAAGCTTCATTGCAACGTCCTAGGTTGTTGAGGACGCTTCGTTGTAACAAGCTTGTTCTGGAAACTTCTCTATAATAACCTAACTTGTTGAGGAAGCTTGATAACTACCTAGCTTATTCTAGAAGCCTCCTTGTAACAACCTAGCTTATGAGGGAAGCTTGATTAGGGGCTATAAAAAGGACCTAAAGCTACATTGAAAAGGGTTCCCAAAAATTTAGTTCGAAACTTTTGATCCAAAAAACCAAATCAAGATCCAAGATCAAGAATCGTGAGAAATTCATCAAGCGAGTCAACAAAAGATCCTTTACGCGAAGCCGATCGCCATCAACGAGCACATGATCCTCGATAGGTCCAAGACTCACGGTGATCGAGTGAAGCGAAGATCGGCAGAGAAATTACCTCTTCAAGAGAGTGATCGAGAGCTATTCTTCTTGTAATCTCGGATTGAAGAAGTTGTAATTTGAAGTTGAATAATAAAGGTGATCATACTTTTAGTCTTGCTTTCTTTAAATTTTCACATTATGAAATCTCTATTTGTTGATTCTTCTATTTTCATAATGTGTGAGTAAATCTCCGCTTGCTAAGGATTCAAAGGAATTTGGTAGATCACATGGTGAGAGAATTCTATATTCATCTTAAGTCTTATGGAGATTATAAACTTTAGCAAAAAGAATCATTAATGTCCAAATTGTGAGTGAGATCAATTTATTGAGAATTTCATCACAATTTGGGGATTAGATTGATGACCCTTCTTGTTAAAGGCAAGATAGGAATGGCAATCAATGAAAGGACAAGGGCCAATGAAGGAGAAACCTTAGTTTCTTCAAAGGATCCTTAATCCTCATTTGTAGCCATCGATCTAGTTTTAATTCTACCAATAGATAAGATGAATCATCTTGAATAGTCATCCATGGATACCAATTCCGTTCGAATCCTACAAGCCTTCTACAATTTTCTTGATAACTAAATCTTGAACATTTTCTTGAATTTTCTTTCTTGAAAACAATTTCTTGAATTTCTTGAAATGATTACTTCAACCAAATCTTAAACAATTTCTTGAATTTTCTTTACTATTACTTTCGACTCAACTAAAGTAAGAATTTATGAATTCCTCAATCCCAAAGGACGACCCGTACTCACTAACGCTCGCTACACGTGACACCGTTATTGATTGCGGTTATTATACGACTAAAACATTACATCACTTCTTTACTACTACATCTTTTCTTTAAAATCAAAGAGGTGAGAAAATCGATTAAATCAAATGGCACCGTTGCCGGGGATGCGTGCGTAATTTGTTCATTCTTGCTATTTGAGTTGAAATATTATTATTCCATCAAAATTTGAATAAAAAAACGCATCGTGTGCTTAACGATTAGTGTGTGAATTTTGCAAGGAAATCTGGAATCACTGTAGCAGGGAGATAAAGATTCAGGTCATTTCATCAAGACCAGAGGAGCAAGGGAAGCATCAGTACCAAAAATTGTTCAAAGAACTGTTCAATTGTAAGTCGATGTACTACACCCCAGAACTTGTGGGGATGCGGAATTTTCAAAAACGATCTTGTTTAGTGAACGAACATCGACTAACCGCTTGAATCGAAGCTAAACTATAAATAACCAAACACAAAGTGTTTCTAAACTACTGTGTTTAGGGATTATACCTAATGAACCAACTCCTTCGTCTTTACGATCTCCTTGTTCTCCTCGGCCTTCTCTAGGTAGTAGACGATCCACCCGAGAGCAAAACTCCAAGCTAAACCTCTAAACTTGAGGCAACTAATCTTCTTGGATTGCTAATCAAAGAAGCTAGGATGAAATAGAGTGATGGTTATGGATTGATTAGTCTTACTAACCCTTGTTCTCAACTCATGAGAGGGGAGGATTAGTCTTTGAAGAGGGAGAGCTTGAGGAGAGAGAAGGTGAGAATGAATATCAAATGAGAATAGTAAATCTATCATAATAAATATGAAGCATTCTTATTTATGAGAAAAAGAATAATGCATAATGAATAAGCATGCTTCACAAATATCTAATGGTGATTCATTGTCATGACTCACTAAGCATTTATCATGCATTAATGATATGCATGAATCACCCTCATGACTCACTAAACTCATTTAATGCAAATGACACCTAAACCTCCTTAGTCACCACCTTCTAGAAGCTTCTCGAGTAATTACGAGAACGCCCCTCCGATCCGTAAAAATACGGAAAAACTTTAGACTGTATAAATCCAATAACTGGATACCAGTAACTGGCTTAAACCAAAGCCGACTGGTAAAAACTGTCCGAAAGTCGTACGCGCGTAAACGCACGTATGCGTCCGAACCCTTTGTCGCAAAACCATGCGACCTCTATATCGTTTCGCCTGGAGTAGGAAACTCTCTGTGTGGGACTCTAGAGACTCGACTACTACGCTGGCAGTGGGTTTAACCACAGACCGCAAGCGGCACTAGCAGTACGTAACGGTCCCCAGGTAGTTGTCGATAAGAAGGCCGATGAGGAAACCCATCCGAACTCCTACTGAGTCTGATGTGACAATCTCCATACAGTCCGGTCCGTTCGTCCAAGACTATCGCATATCGGGCCTAGGGGGCGGCAAGCGTCAGTCCCCTAATAGCGGTATAAGTCGTGTCGGAGGGAAGCCCATTACACCCTGAGAAACTACTGGAACCTACCAGCAAATCTCGCTTGCCCTGGCCAGGGACTTTGCGTAATGGCTCTCTGACACAGCACGATATCTACTCCCAATACCGGGAGGGACGAATCCTGTCTAACCGCCACTGCCTCCAAGTGCTCGGGACTGCACCCAACTGCTACCTGTTTGCACGACTCCTTTGAGCCGTGGTAGGGTAGCAATCTAAGAACAGTGGGACACACTCGAGGCGAAGTAGCAGTGTCAAGTCTGCGGACTATGCTGTACTCATGTCACCTGGGAACTGCTCACTGACGACTGGTATCAAACCAACCAACAGTTCCCTGTGAGTCCTGTCCGGTGTACCCGTAACCTAATGAGCACCTGCATACTATCTCCAGTACGACGTACTGACGGCTGTGGGACAAACCATCTCCCCAACTGGGATGAGAAGCGTACACACCAGTCTACTCCGGAGTATCGATGCTCTGTCTCGATAATCCAACGACCAGGGACCTGAATAAGGATGTGCTTGTAGACTACCCAGCCCCCACTAGTGTGACTGCCATCACAACGCTGGTAGACAAGCAAGATCCTAAAAGCTCTATCAATACGTACACTCACATATTAAGATAGAAAAACCAAGTAGCATACTACCATGTTTAGCAAGACTGTTATATACATGTGAATATCCCAAGCTTCCATTAAGTAATATACAAACTAGTATGATACAGTAATGGCCTTCTAGGGCATAAACACTAACAATCTCCCACTTGCACTAGGGCCATGTACTGGCATATCGTAGACCGATGATCTCGAGTAGCCTCTCGAACTGAATCTGAGGTAGGGCCTTCGTGAATGGATCAGCAATGTTCTCTTCAGAAGCAACTCTCCGAACCTCGATCTCCTGACGATCAATGATCTCCCTGATCAGGTGATACCGCCTTAAGATGTGTCTGGACTTCTGATGGGACCTTGGTTCCTTCGCTAAAGCTATAGCTCCGTTGTTGTCGCAATACAGAGGTATTGGATCAACTATGGTAGGAACCACCTGAAGTTCTGTTAGGAACTTCTTCATCCAGACTGCTTCTTTTGCGGCATCGCAAGCAGCTATATACTCCGCTTCCATCGTCGAGTCAGCAACGGTGTCCTGCTTGGAGCTCTTCCAGCACACCGCCCCTCCATTGAGGGTAAAGACATAACCCGACATGGACTTGGAATCGTCCTTATCACTCTGGAAGCCGGAATCAGCAAAGGCCTCTAACCTGAGGTCTTTTGCGCCGTAAACCAAAAACATCTCCTTAGTCCTCCTCAGGTACTTGAGAATGTTCTTTACTGCTATCCAGTGCTTCTCCCATGGGTCTGACTGATACCGGCTTACCACGCTCAGTGCGTAAGCTACATCTGGTCTGGTACACAACATCGCATACATTATAGAGCCTACCGCAGAAGCGTAGGGTATAATAGACATGCGTTCCCTTTCCAAATCAGTCTTGGGAGACATCTCTTTGGAGAGGGTGATTCCGTGACAAGCCGGTAAATTACCGCGCTTAGAATCTTCCATACTGAATCTTTTCAGTACAGTGTCGATATACCTGGACTGTGAAAGTCCCAACATCCTCTTGGATCTATCACGATAGATCCGGATCCCCAGAATGTACGAGGCATCACCCAGGTCTTTCATGGAGAACCTGTGTGACAAGAATCCTTTGACAGATTGTAGCATAGGAATGTCATTTCCTATTAATAGAATGTCATCCACGTACAAGACGAGGAATACGACACTTCTGGCTACAACTTTACTATATATGCACGGTTCATCTGGATTTTTGATAAAGTCATATTCTTTGACTGTCTCATCAAAACAGATGTTCCAACTCCGCGATGCCTGCTTTAGTCCATAAATAGACTTAAGCAGCTTGCATACTTTCCCGCTGCTCCCACTCTGATTGAAACCCTCTGGCTGATCCATATAGACGCACTCTTCTAAATTTCCATTCAGAAAAGCCGTCTTTACGTCCATCTGCCAGATTTCATAATCATGGAAGGCAGCAATAGCAAGAAGGACCCGAATGGATTTGAGCATAGCCACTGGAGAAAAAGTTTCGTCATAGTCCAAACCAGGTCTTTGACGAAAACCCTTTGCAACAAGTCTAGCCTTATAGGTTTCCACCTGTCCATCTACACCAATCTTTTTCTTGAAGATCCATTTGCAACCTATGGGTTTTACCCCATCTGGAGCAAAGTACAAAGTCCATACTTTGTTGGTGTACATGGACTCCATCTCGGTTCGCATTGCATCTAGCCATCGTACCGAGTCGCCGCTCTGGATGGCCTGCTGGAAGTCAGTAGGTTCATCATCATCTATGATGCAATCCTCTCTATCCCCATCTATGAGAAAACCGTAGTATCTCTCAGGCGGATGAGACGGCTTACTACTCCTGCGGAGAGGTGCGGGAATGTCCTGTTCTTCTTGAACTCCTGGTTCTACCAAACTTTCAGTAGCAGTTTGTGGTTCTGGAATTTCTTCCAGTTCTATTTCGCTCACACTTATTTCCTTTTCTAAAAACTGATATTCTAGAAAATGGGCATTACGAAAAACAAACACCTTTTGTTCCTCTGCGTAATAGAATAGATACCCCTTGGAGTTCTTTGGATATCCCACAAACTGACACTTTACTGATCGTGCCTCGAGCTTGTCCACATGCTGCTTCTTAACAAAAGCTGGACATCCCCAAATCTTTAGATACTGAAGATAGGGTTTCTTCCCACTCCACATCTGATATGGTGTGGTAGGCACAGTCTTGGTAGGAACCATGTTCAAAAGATATGCCGCTGATTCTAGCGCATAACCCCAGAAAGATCGCGGTAACTCAGCATTACTCATCATGGATCGTACCATATCCAATAGGGTTCGATTCCGTCTCTCCGATACACCGTTATGCTGTGGAGTGTATGGAGGAGTAAGCTGAGAGAGAATTCCTTTCTCTTTTAGGTAACCAAGGAACACGGCACTCAAGTATTCACCACCTCGATCAGATCTTAGTGTCTTAATACTTTTGCCGGTTTGGTTTTCTACTTCATTCTTATACTCTAGGAATTTCTCAAAAGCCTCGGATTTATGTTTCATCAGATAAATGAATCCGTATCTTGAGTAATCATCCGTGAAAGTAATGAAATAGGAAAAACCACCTCTCGCATGTGTAGACATTGGACCGCATACATCGCTGTGTATGAGTCCTAAGAGCTCGCTCGCTCTTACTCCTTGTCCAGTAAATGGAGTCTTTGTCATCTTTCCTTTGAGACAAGATTGACAAGTGTCATAAGTTTGATATTCGAACGAGTCCAAATATCCTTCTCTATGCAACTTAGTCAACCTTCTCTCATTGATGTGACCCAGTCTACAATGCCATAAGAAAGCTTTATTTAAATCTGGAGACTTTCTTTTTAGTGTGTTCTGGACATTGAAAATTTGGAGTTGGTTTAACACATATATGCCGTTATTTAGAGTACCGGACCCAATCAAACCATGATTAAGGTGGATGTTGACAACATCTCTTACAAACGTGAAATCATAACCTTTATTTGATAACAAGGAAACTGATATGATATTACACGTTAAGCTTGGTACAAAATAACAGTTATGTAAAACCAAAATATGTCCACTCGTCAATCCTAGGTGATAATCCCCGACGGACGCAGCTCCCACGCTAGCTCCGTTAGCAACCCTGAGGATCATATCACCTTCCTTCAGCACTCTACGGTTTCTCAGTGCCTGCAATGAATTGCAAATATGAGATCCTGATCCGGTATCCAATACCCAGGAAGTAGAGTTGATTGACAGACAATTCTCAATTACAAACACACCTGAAGTCGAAGCCACAGCTTGCTTCGGTTCCTGGTTCTTGGCGTTCCACGCCTTGCAATCCTTCTTCCAGTGCCCTTTCCTGTGACAATGGAAGCACTCATCCTGGCCCACTACCGGTACCGCAAACTTTTTCTTTCCCTTCTTTCCCACCTTACTAACACCTCCTCTAGGTTTGGGTGCGGCCTTCTTCTTCCTTCCTTTGGCCCTAGCCTTGGACCCGGAAGAAGATGCACCGCCAACAAACATAGCGGGTGTTTCCCTTGCTTTCTGCAAGGTGCCCTCTGCACTCCTTAACATGTTCAGGAGTTCCGCAAGTTCAACTTCTTTTCCTTGAATGTTGAAGTTGAGGATAAACTGGGCGTAGGTGGGAGGAAGGGACTGGAGAATAAGGTCTGTATACAGCTCATTATCCAAAGTCGTCCCAAGGTCTGCGAGCTCTTCAATATAGCCGATCATCTGTAGGACATGTTCACCTACCGATGACCCGACAGCCAACCTCGCTCGAAACAAGTTCTTAGAGGTCTCGTATCTTGCTATACGAGATTGCTCTCCATAAAGTTCCTTTGTATGGAGAAATATGCCATCTAGGGACATATCCTCGTGCCTCCTCTGATGTTCATTGTTCATTGAGGCAAGCACGATGCACTTGGCTCTCGCGCAATCTAAATCCCAGGTTTTGCGGATTTCCTTATCCGCATTGCTGGATTTGGGACCAGGGACAGCAGGTGCCGTAGCAGTGAGGATGTACCCCAATTTGTCATAGGTCAAAGCCATTTTGACATTCCGCAGCCAATCTTTATAGTTTGGCCCTGTCAGTATACTTTTCTCTAAAAGTAACTTAAGTCCAGTCATTTTCAGGGTCGCTGCAATTAGGAGAGAGAGAAGAAAACTCTTTAGCATGATGCTCTTGCAAGTTTAGAGTGGTTTTTAGTTTATCTAAACTGGATGGCTCCCACTGTTTCTCGAATCCTTCCTCAAACCATAAAAGAAGAATTAGCCAGGACTATTCTCACCGTACAATACTTGCTTAACCGTTCAGCCAGGCCAGTGTCGATACTTCGAGGGAGGTTTTCCAACGCTTTCGCGAAGTTCCTTAATTAAATAACCTCTTTTCTCTGGGGGCGTAACCCCGCTGACACTTTTCTGGACACCTACTAGGTTTATAGCATTGATCGTTAAGTGACGAATATCCTGATAAGTAGCATATACTCACAGTAGGATCGGGATCCAAATATCATCGTATGATAATGTTGAAGGAATCCTACCAACATTCATCAAACTCCAAATGGTATGCATCTCTTTGCAAATTTCAGTTTCTTTAGAAATTCCCGATATATATTTTTGCCCCATGCTCTTATGACCTTGGCGTTGGTCAAAATATCATAAGTCACATGTCAAGTTCTGCCCATCATTATCTTGTTAATTTGAACCCATCCGTACATATCCTTGACGTTGGCCAAAATGATCATACGACTGTCCCAAACTAACTCATCTATCTATGCAACAAATGAATACCCAGCAGCTACCAAACACTATGCCTTGGCGTTGGTCAAAATACATAGCTTGAATACTACTGAATACCCAGATGAAATGACGGAGGGCTACGACTGGTTTTGGCGAAACCGTGAACGTAGTGAACTTGATATAACCGAAGGAACCTGATAGTTTTTTAAAAGGAGTGGTTAAAGCTCCGCATTTAAAAATATCTGTTTTTAAAATTAACCGAGTGGTTTCTTTTAAACTGTTCCAACGATTTAAACTTTGGTTTGTTTTTCTTTGCATTATAGATAATGCGTCCCATCATTAACCTATCATTGTAGAAAACAACGAAAATACAACGTCCTCTTATGCCATCCGCATTCGCCACGGGGTCCCGTCATCACCCGTTAGGTTACTTAACTAACGACAGAGCGGGGGCTGGGCTAGCGCGGGTGTAAAACATAAGTGACGTCAAAATAGCTATCATATATATAGATATTTTACATTCGTCTGACGCAATGATATACATTCCAGAACACAGATAAACAATATTGGATTTGCAAGCAATCTGTATTTCTTTTGAGCCTGCAAGAAAAGACAGATTACACAGTTGTGATGAATAGCCGTTACCCCACCCTCGACCCCTACGGGTACGGCAAACTACCCGCCCGGCAGTTTGTGTACCCCACCTTGGGTCAGTCCTAGGAGCAAAAACAGTAAAATGAAATAATACAACGGTGGCTACAACCGCAACCTGGATGTGCCCCGCAAAATAATATTACAACAAATTACATTTACAACAAATGAATTAAATAATAACCCATTTCAAAACCCCGGCTATGCACCACAACAGTCCAATACAGTTCATATGCACAAACAGATATAACCATTACAGAAATGTGCAACCCCCTGCCAACCGACATACTAGCAGTTAGGGGAGGTTTACGAACACATTTATCAATCACAGATATAATCCAACATGCAAATACTGTACAATTTCGATCGATTAAACATCTTTAATATTGCTCCAAAACTGCTCTGTAAACTTGAAACCTGAGCAAAATTAAAAAAATATCAGAGAATCCCAAATATCACAGAGAACCATCACAAGAAAAATGGCTCCCTGAATCGTCAACTCGGCGGCGGAAGCGCGGCGCTACATGTGCTAGCCGCCGCGGATCCGCGGCGCCGTAGGCGATTCAGGGGACCAAATTTTTTGTGTGTTCTAATACTGTCATTTTAAGCTTTCTGAACATCCCTGAAAAAATTTTGGACTTCATTTAAATTTCGACAGAAACTTGACATTTTTAGGGTTTTCCGGCTTCGTTTTTCCGTTCGAAATTCGTACAAATTTGCAATAAAGTTATTTATTGTTTAGCGAGGCTCTGATACCACTGTAAGTCGATGTACTACACCCCAGAACTTGTGGGGAGGCGGAATTTTCAAAAACGATCTTGTTTAGTGAACGAACATCGACTAACCGCTTGAATCGAAGCTAAACTATAAATAACCAAACACAAAGTGTTTCTAAACTACTGTGTTTAGGGATTATACCTAATGAACCAACTCCTTCGTCTTTACGATCTCCTTGTTCTCCTCGGCCTTCTCTAGGTAGTAGACGATCCACCCGAGAGCAAAACTCCAAGCTAAACCTCTAAACTTGAGGCAACTAATCTTCTTGGATTGCTAATCAAAGAAGCTAGGATGAAATAGAGTGATGGTTATGGATTGATTAGTCTTACTAACCCTTGTTCTCAACTCATGAGAGGGGAGGATTAGTCTTTGAAGAGGGAGAGCTTGAGGAGAGAGAAGGTGAGAATGAATATCAAATGAGAATAGTAAATCTATCATAATAAATATGAAGCATTCTTATTTATGAGAAAAAGAATAATGCATAATGAATAAGCATGCTTCACAAATATCTAATGGTGATTCATTGTCATGACTCACTAAGCATTTATCATGCATTAATGATATGCATGAATCACCCTCATGACTCACTAAACTCATTTAATGCAAATGACACCTAAACCTCCTTAGTCACCACCTTCTAGAAGCTTCTCGAGTAATTACGAGAACGCCCCTCCGATCCGTAAAAATACGGAAAAACTTTAGACTGTATAAATCCAATAACCGGATACCAGTAACTGGCTTAAACCAAAGCCGAATGGTAAAAACTGTCCGAAAGTCGTACGTGCGTAAACGCACGTATGCGTCCGAACCCTTTGTCGCAAAACCATGCGACCTCTATATCGTTTCGCCTGGAGTAGGAAACTCTCTGTGTGGGACTCTAGAGACTCGACTACTACGCTGGCAGTGGGTTTAACCACAGACCGCAAGCGGCACTAGCAGTACGTAACGGTCCCCAGGTAGTTGTCGATAAGAAGGCCGATGAGGAAACCCATCCGAACTCCTACTGAGTCTGATGTGACAATCTCCATACAGTCCGGTCCGTTCGTCCAAGACTATCGCATATCGGGCCTAGGGGGCGGCAAGCGTCAGTCCCCTAATAGCGGTATAAGTCATGTCGGAGGGAAGCCCATTACACCCTGAGAAACTACTGGAACCTACCAGCAAATCTCGCTTGCCCTGGCCAGGGACTTTGCGTAATGGCTCTCTGACACAGCACGATATCTACTCCCAATACCGGGAGGGACGAATCCTGTCTAACCGCCACTGCCTCCAAGTGCTCGGGACTGCTTCCAACTGCTACCTGTTTGCACGACTCCTTTGAGCCGTGGTAGGGTAGCAATCTAAGAACAGTGGGACACACTCGAGGCGAAGTAGCAGTGTCAAGTCTGCGGACTATGCTGTACTCATGTCACCTGGGAACTGCTCACTGACGACTGGTATCAAACCAACCAACAGTTCCCTGTGAGTCCTGTCCGGTGTACCCGTAACCTAACGAGCACCTGCATACTATCTCCAGTACGACGTACTGACGGCTGTGGGACAGACCATCTCCCCAACTGGGATGAGAAGCGTACACACCAGTCTACTCCGGAGTATCGATGCTCTGTCTCGATAATCCAACGACCAGGGACCCGAATAAGGATGTGCTTGTAGACTACCCAGCCCCCACTAGTGTGACTGCCATCACAACGCTGGTAGACAAGCAAGATCCTAAGAGCTCTATCAATACGTACACTCACATATTAAGATAGAAAAACCAAGTAGCATACTACCATGTTTAGCAAGACTGTTATATACATGTGAATATCCCAAGCTTCCATTAAGTAATATACAAACTAGTATGATACAGTAATGGCCTTCTAGGGCATAAACACTAACATCAATTGACCGCGGAACCGCGGCAAGAAGCAGGTATTGGCGGCGGAACCGCGGCATCTTGGATGATTTAAGGTTTCAGCTCTCTGTGGTATAATTCCTATCTTCTTCTCTCTCCTCTGCAAAAGTCCAATAACAACTTTTCTGCAGGATTCTTTGCAAAAATTCGCCGCGCTTAAAAAAATCTTGTTGCGTGTTTTGATATTGGTTGTTTGTGCATATTGTAATACGGAAAATTAAGGGGCAAAGACCAAATTCAGATTAAGTGGGGATTTCATTACCCTTCCTAAGCCCCAAAAATCACAAAACTAGCATCTGCATCACCCTTCATTAATTAAAAAATATCTAGATAAGACTCTAAGGACCGCCGCGCTTAATTAGGACAGAGGAATGTCGTGGGTAATCTACTGCTTATCCGCATTTCTTTTGTGGTGTCTAGGCAAGTGTATCTAAGGCAAGTGGTTACTTACTTAATTAGGCCCGCTATTTACATAGCGGATACCTCCCACTTACCTGGCACTTACCTGGCCACAAGAGAGATAAAGAGGTAGTAGAGGATTGATCCTACGATTTGTCTTCTGGAAGTCTAGGAGCGGTCTAGTGACTTGACCTAGGTGAACTTAGATCTAGGGTTGATTGTGCATTTTTTGTGATTTGTCTAAATCCGTCTTTTTCAAAAACAAACCTTACCTTTCTTTTAATTTACACATACGCTGCCACTTGCGCTAAACCCGCTTAGTGCATGCTCGGCTGGACACGAGATTCTAGTGCCCGTATTGTCCGTGTTTCTTCTATCGACTCCGAAGTCGGTATTTCTTCATCTTCTTTTTCCTCACCACCCACAACATCCACCGAGATGGACGGTTCTCCATCAAATTTCAATAACACCACTTTTCCACCACCCGCAGGTGCGCAGAATCTACCGCGTATATCTCTCCAAGAGAGATGCTACCCTATATGTGGTCCTCTTTCTACTTGTCTTTCTATTCCACCAGCCAATGGGGATAATTTCGAAATCAAACCATACTATATCAATCTTTTGCCTAAATTTCACGGTTTAGAGTCTGAAGACGCATACGTTTTTATCACCAAATTCGAAAACGTATGTGCTATGATGGGCACTTCACAACTTTCTATGGATGATATGCGTTCACGTCTTCTCCCGATTACTTTGTGCGATTTAGCGGAAAAGTGGCTTTATAACACACCCGCACACTCTATTTCTAACTGGGATGAATTCGTCATAGCATTCCTTAAGAAATTTTATCCCAATCATAAGACCGCCCGTGTTAGGAGTGAAATCAACCAGTTTTCCCAGCTTCCCAATGAATCATTTTGGAAATGCTTTGAACGGTTCAAGGATCTGCTTGTCCAATGTCATCATCACGGAATCCATAGATGGGATCTATGCCGAATTATATATGAGGGTATTAATCCAACGACAAAACAGATGCTTGAAACCATGTGTCAAGGAAATTTCATGTCTAAAGACGATGGTGAAGCCTGGAAATTCTTAGAAAACTTCGCTGAAAACACTTTGCAATGGGAAAGCGTTAGTCCATCATCTAGAGGAGGTATCCATCAACTTGATGTTTCCATAGTAGTCAAAGCCGAAATGGCAGCAATGCAAAAGAAACTCAAAGCTATGGAAAACAAATTTTTATTAGCCTCCCTAAACCAGATGACGCTTTCTAAAACCGTGTGTGGATGCTATTCAGATCCATCACATCTGACGGAAGAATGTCCTTTGAATTCTTTGTTTCAAGGTCAAGAACACACTAATGCTGCTTTTCAGCAACGACCTAAAAACGATCCTTATTCTTCCACATATAATCAAGGTTGAAGGAATCACCCTAATTTTGCTTGGAACCAACACCAAACCCAAAATACGGTTCCAAACCAAAATAACTATCAAAGGGTCCCTCCACAACAACAGCAACCAACACAGAGTCAGCACCCCTTTCAACTACAAACTTTTTCAAAATCCAGCCAACAATTCTGCACCGTATAATAATTCTTTGCAATTGGCCGGTACCGAAAACTCCTCTTCACTCGAATGGACCTTGGATTTGTTTATGAAACATACCATGCAAATGTCAACTGATATAAGGTCTTCTATCGATACCATAAAAAAAGACTCTGCCTCACACGGGGAGAGTATTAAATCGATAGAAGCACAAATTGCACAATTAAATGCCGCAATGAGTGCTAGAGAGAAAGGAAAACTTCCATCTCAACCCTTACCGAATCCTGGCCACTCACAATATCATAATGTGAATGCCATTACCACGTTGAGATCCGGAAGAGTGCTGAATAACCAAGTCGGTGAGCAGGTTGATAATGATGAATCAATCAATGACACCCCGGCTTCCACTTCCACATCTGACCCTAGTTCATGTTCTTCCGAGCCTATTCTCCGTTTTCCCTTAGGCTCGAACTTGAACCCTCCCTCACCTTCTTTGAGTCAACCAAAAACGATCCCCACTCCAATTCTGGGATCTGTTCCACCCACACGACCTTCTCCAATGTTGGACACAGCTCTTATTGCTAAAGCTCCTTATCTAAATAGGTTAAGGGGAAACAAACCAAGTCTACAAATGGAGAAGATTATGGAAATGTTTAAACAGGTTAACATAAATATCCCTCTCCTAGATGCTATCCAACAAGTTCCGGCTTATGCGAAAATACTTAAGGACTTGTGCACTAGGAAGAGAAAGAATCAAGTGCCGAAAAAAGTATTCATGACGAGTAATGTTAGCACAGTTTTTACCCATCAGTTACCAAAGAAACGTAAGGACCCTGGCTGTCCTACAATCTCTATTTCTATTGGGGGTAAAAATATTGATCGTGCTCTAATCGATCTTGGCGCTAGTGTTAACCTGCTTCCATACTCTGTCTACGAGCAGTTAGGTATTGGAGAGTTGAAACCTGCCCACTGCACTCTCCAGATGGCAGATCGATCTATCACCAAACCTAGGGGTGAGCTTGAGGATGTGTTGATAAAACTCGGGGAATTTATATTCCCTGTGGACTTTATTGTTTTAGATACACAACCTGTAGCGAACCCATGGAACCAAATTCCGGTGATTCTCGGTCGACCCTTCTTAGCCACTTCCAATGCTGTCATTAATTGTCGTAATGGCTCTATGAACTTATCCTTTGGGAAAATGACAATTGAGCTTAACATTTACAAGCTAGGAAGTCAACCATCTGAACCTTCTGCTCGTATTCTTGATGTATGTTATGTCCACGAGATAGCTCCCGGAAGCTGCAAGGTTGAGGAACTTTGCTTTGATGATCTCGACGACATTAGTACATCATTGTTTGATCTTGCACAGTATCATAGTGAGGACACTTTTGATGAGTCCACCCCTAAGTTTGAACCTTTTGACTCATCATAAAAGTCAGTAGCACTTTCCGAGTCAATATCCTACACAGGTTATGAACTTCTTCGAGAATCCGAATGTCATTCCCTTACCCCACCTTCTATTGTCTCTCCGCCGACATTAGATCTCAAACTGTTACCTTCTCATCTTAAATATGCATATTTAGGTGAGAATGAGTCTTTGCCTATGATCATATCCACTTCTGTAGCTTTAGAGCAAGAGGACGCTCTTTTGATGGTCTTGAGATCTAATCGGCAAGCATTTGGTTGGATAATGGCAGACATCAAAGGGATTAGTCCCTTGATTGTAGAACATCATATACATTTGATGGATGAAGCCTGTTGGATATGTATGCCCTAGAGGCCATTATTGTATAGTACTAGTTTGTATAATACATTTTGGAAGCTTGGGATATATATACGGGTTTACGACAGTCTTGCTCAATATAGTAGTATGCTACTTGGTTTGTTTCTATCTTAATATGTGTATATGTTTCATTTAACATATCGCTAATACATATTGATGGAGCCCTTAGGATCTTTGCTTGACTACCGACGTTGTGATGGCGATCACACTAGTGGGGGCTGGGTAGTCTATAAGCACATCCTTATACAGGTCCCTAGTCGTAGGATTATCGAGACAGAGCATCGATACTCCAGAGTAGACTGGTGCATACGCTTCTCGTCCCAGCATGGGAGATGGTCTGTCCCACAGCCATCATTACGTCGTACTGGAGATAGTATGCAGGTGCTCGTTAGGTTACGAGTACACTAGACAGGACTCGTCGGGAACTGTTGGTTGGTATTATACCTATCATTAATTAACAGTTCCTATGTGACATGAGTACAGCTTAGTCCGTTGACTTGACACCATCACTTTGCCTCGAGTGTGTTCCCACTGTTCTTAGATTACTACCCTACCAAGGCTCTATTGAGTCGTGCAAACAGGTAGTAGTTGGGTGCAGTCCCGAAGCACTTGGAGGCAGTGAAGGTTAGACAGGATTCGTCTCTCCCGGTATTGGGAGTTGATATCGCGTTGTGTCTAGGAGAGCCATTACACAAGGTCCCTGGCCAGAGCAAGCGAGATTTACTGGCAGTGTTTCCAGTAGTTTCTCAGGGTGATCTGGGCTACACTCCGACACGACTTGTACCGCTATTAGGGGTCTGATGTTTACCACCCCTAGGCCGGACATGCGATACTCTTAGACGAACAGACCGGACTGTACGGAGATTGTCACATTCAGGCTCAGTAGGAGTTCAGATGGGTTCACCTCATCGGTCTTCTTATCGGCATCTACCTGGGGACCGTTACGTACAGCTAGTACCGCTTGCGGCCTGTGGTTAAACCCACTGCCAGCGTAGTGTCGAGTCTTTAGAGTCCCACACAAAGGGTTGTTCACCTTTTGGCGAAACGAGTAGAGGTCGTATGGTTTTACGACGGGGTTCGTTCACATATGCGTACTTGTGCGCGTTTGGTGTTCGGACAGTTGATACTAGTGGGCTTTGGTTTAAGCCGGATCCTAGTATTTGATTTTGGCTTGGTTCAGTCTCATTGCATTCGTGTTCTTCGGAACGCGGAAGCGGGTATTTATATACAGTTGACATAGACAAATGAAGGAGACATCTCATTAGGGTTTTTGACCATTGACTTGATTAAGATCTTAATGAGATGAAGGTAATTGATTAATAGTTTTAATTGGTGATAATTGTGTTATGGTTATTTGGATTGACCATTTGACTTGTTGACCAAACTTGACTAAGATATTTTTCTTAAGCAAAAGATTCTTTGCTTAGCATTAATGGTGACATGATAATGGTCAAATCAAATGAACCATCACAACCTTTTTGCTAATTAAAATTATTATTCTTTTATGCTAATATGAGAGCTATCTCTTCATTCTATCATATTGATTCTCTCTCCTAGCCCTCTCTCCTTCATCCTCTCTCTCAAACCCTAACCTCTCATGTGTTGAGAACCAAGGGAAATTGAGATCAAACCATAAAATCACTCTCTACTCACTCTAGGGTTCTTAGTCTAGCAAGCAAAGCACTCTAGTTACTTCATGGTTGAGGTAGGAGCTCAAGGTAGAGGCCTTCGGATGGATCTTCTTCGATATAGAGAAGCCGGTGAGGAGGAGCCATCTAGATCATTCCAAGGAGATCACAATAAGGAGAAGAAGGAGTTCAAGTTTAAGGTATAACTTTCTATCATAGTAGATAGAACTTTATTTAGTGCTAACAAGGTTTATGGTAAAGATCCGGTTAAGGTTTATTCCAGCGCCAAGTTCGTTATCGCTACGAAATTTTTTGTTCCGCATTTGGCCACGGAAATTGTCCGGGGCGCTAGTGTAACCCTTCATGGTATCAAAGCCTACCCATAAACCCTACTAGCTAGTTTTCACAAGGTTAAAATCTCGATTGACAAATTTTTCCGAATCACGAATCTATGTTCATGAGCTTGCTGTCGATTTTCGAAGTTGTCCTAAAATTTTTCTGAGTATCTTATAATTACATGCAGGCGAAACTATAGCTACATAAAAAATTTGGGGGTCTAACTCCAAAATTCCGCCGCTGAAAGTGAGACAATGGCGCATTTTGCGGCCCTTCCGGGCGCTTTTTGGGCTACAGTACCCAAAAAATTTCTGGGACTCTAGTTCATGAAAATATGATATTTTTGATATATAGTTTTGGCCCAGGTTTATTTGAGTGATGGATTTTCTTTTGGGGCCTATATGGAAAAGTTTAGTCGATCGAAATTTTAAATGTGTATTTTACAGTACATTCACTTTTATGTGCGACCGGGAATGTCACTCGATCGGTAAAACTCGTCTGATTGCTATATGTTCTTTTAGACGGGTTTTGCGAACGTGACATTCGCGTTGATGTTGTGTGCTTGTTCTGTGGTTGTGGTTGGATGGTCGTGTTGGATAGCATGTGATGAAATGTTAGTGGTGTAGTTTAAATTCTTTTGTACATTTGTTATTGCGGGGCGAGCGTCCGACATGTGGACTGCCGTCTTTGCCGGGTTGTATATTATTTTGGAGCACGACCGGGTTGAGATCGATGCCACCGTTTTTACATATTATTTTCTTTTTCTGTACTAGGATTACCCCGCGGTGGAGTGCACGAATAGCCGGGTTCTAGAAAGGCAGCAAGCCCGCATCTCATGGCGTTGAGACGGAGGGGATTCTTTCTCATGGTGTTGAGACGGAGGGGGCTTCATTCTAGAATTGGCGGGCTATTCGCCTCACTCGTAGGGGGTACTGGTTTTCATTGCATAGGCTATCCACACGACCGGGAACGTCGGGTTTTATTTGTGGCTCAAATGAAACCCGGGGCTCCAAAATTATCTACCATTCTGTATTGTTGGCTGTGTTTTTGTGATGTTGTTTACTATCATGCCTGGGACGAATGTTGTATATACTTATATATATATACTAGTAGATGGTGTATACGTTTTGCACATGCGCTAGTCCAGCCCCCGCTCTGTCGTTAGTTAAGTAACCTAACGGGTGATGACGGGGCCCAGTGGCGAATGCGAATGGCATATACGTACATTGTATTTTCGTTCTTTTTTGGTGTGGTAGGTTCCATTGATGGGACAACATTAATTTTGATTAATGCAAGAAAAACAAACCTAAAAGATGTTGTTGGAACCAAATTTTAAAAATAGATATTACAGACGTTCTCTTTTGCTTTGCACAGTGGTATTCAGTTTGGAATATCCAGCACCTCATTCGACGAGGCAAGGACCGAGATCCCTTCATCGGGAGTGACCCCTTGAGTAAAAGTTTGCGTCAACGTAATACTTTCACTATAGTCAATTATTCTTGCTTTGCATCGTGGTATTCAGTTTGGAATATCCTGCACCTTATTCGACGAGGAAAGAGCCGAGATCCCTTCACAGGAAGTGACCTCTTTAGCAAAAGTTTTTGCCACTATATATTTTAAAAGGCAATCAGGTTCCTTCAACGATATCAAGTTCATTACGTTAACGGGTTTTTCGCCAAAAACCCAGCCGTAGCCCTCCGTCATTTCGGATTGGTATTATTTAGTATTCGTGCTGCATTTTTTGACCTAGTTAAGGCGTAGTGAACGGTAGCTAAGTGATATTTTTTCTGTGCATTGCAAATGTGATTGGTTAGGACAGTCGTGCGGCCTTGTTGACCTAGTCAAGGGCACGTATGGGTGGGTTTAATGCAATCAAGATAATGACGGGTAGAACTTGACTAGCGGTTTATGGTTTGTTGACCTAGTCAAGGTCATAAACCGTTAGGGGTAAAAATCACATCGTGAGTTTCAAACATACAGGAAACTTGCAGATTTAGCATACCTTCTGGAGTATGGTGACTAGAGTGGATTCCATCTAGGCCATCACACAATGATAGTTGGATCCCGATCCCACTGATGAGTTGGATTACTCTCGAGAGATTATTTCACTTAACAATCAATGCTATAAACTAAGTAGGTGTCTAGAACGGTGTTAGCGGGGCTACGCCTCTAGGGAAAAGAGGTTATGTAATTAAGGAACTTCGCGAAAGCGTTGGAAAACCTCCCTCGAAGTACCAACACTAGCCTGGCTGAAAGGTTAAGCAAGTATTGTGACGTGCGATTAATCCTGACTAATTCTTCTTTTTAGGTTTGAAGAAGAATTTGAGGAAACAGTGGGAGCCATCCTGATTAGATAAATTAATAAACCAATCTAATCTTGCAAGAGCGCACGCTGAGTTGTTTCTTTTCTCTCTCTCCAGGTAGCAACCATTTCACGCCCTAATCAAGATAATAAAATGTATCGCTTGACCGATCCGAATTCTTTTTCGGGGCTGGGGAATGTCAGTTCGGCTCTAACTTACGACAATAGTCATAAGTATGAACAAGGGAAAGTGGATTGTATGGATTCCAAGGAGACCCAGTTTAAAAAGAAGCATAGTATTGCATCTACTTCAGGTGTTCTTGTAATTGAGAACTACTTTTCGGTCAGCCCTACCTCCTGGGTACTTGATACCGGATCAGAATCTCATATCTGTAATTTATTACAGGGACTGAGAAAAAGTAGGAAAGTTGCACCTGGTGATATGTCCCTCAGGGTAAAGAACGGAGCACAAGTTAATGCCGCAGCGGTCGGTGAATATCACCTAGTTTTGCCAAATGGCAATACTATGATTTTGAACAATTGCTACTATATACCTTCCATGGTTTGCAATATAATATCAGTGTCTTTACTTGATAAAGATGGATATAATTTTGTTCTTGATAAAAATATCATGAACATTTACCTTGATAAGGTACTGGTTGCAGAAAGTACACTGTGTAATGGTATCTATGTTCTAAATCAGAATACAGTTCTCAATATACAAAACACACGCAAGAAGAAGAGTTCTGATACGAACGAATCCTACTTGTGGCATTGCAGACTTGGTCATATCGGGGAGAAAAGACTAAGTAAGTTGCATAAAGATGGACTCTTGAATACGTTCGAGTTTTCATCTTATGAAACTTGTCAGTCTTGTCTCAAAGGAAAGATGACCAAATCTCCGTTCACCGGACATGGAGAAAGGGCAGTAGAGCTCTTAGGACTCATACACAGTGATGTATGTAGTCCAATGTCTATACATGCAAGGGGTGGGTTCTCGTACTTCATCACATTCACTGACGATCTCTCTAGGTTCGGATATGTGTATCTGATGAAACATAAATCTGAAGATTTTGAGAAATTCAGAGAATTCAGAAACGAAGTGGAGAACCAGATAGGAAAAAGTATCAAGATCCTCCGATCTGATAGAGGAGGGGAGTACTTAAGCACGGAATTCCTAGATTACTTAAAAGAGAATGGCATTCTCTCTCAGCTTACTCCTCCGTACACACTACAGCATAATGGTGTATCGGAGCGGAGGAACCGTACCCTGTTGGATATGGTTCGCTCCATGATGAGTAGTGCTGAGTTACCTCTTTAATTTTGGGGACATGCGCTTTTGACAGCGGCATGTCTATTGAATGATGTTCCATCTAAATCAGTGCCGAAGACTCCATTCGAGATATGGAATGGAAAAAGGCCATATCTTATAAGATTTAAGATATGGGGTTGTCCGACTTATGTTGAAAAGCATAAACCAGATAAACTAGAGGCGCGGTCAGTTTTATGTAAGTTTGTGGGATATCCAAAGAATGGTTATGGATATCTGTTCTACCACACCGAGGAACAGAAGGTGTTTGTTGCTTAGCATGTCGTTTTCTTAGAAACGGAGTTTCTTGCAAAAGAAATAAGTGGGAGCACGGTAGAACTGGAAGAGATTCAGCAACCACAAACTGAAACTGAAGATTTGACAGAACCTCAGGATTCAATAACCCCAGACGAATCTCAGCCACTCCGCAAATCTGGTAGGATTTCTCATCCGCCCGAGAGATACTACTGTAAGTGCACGGCGGCGCCCCGGCCGTCAATCCGACGGCCAAATGCGGAAGCGGTGATAAACTTTAAATTTTACTTGAACTGGCAAACCGCCGCGCACTAATAGCCGGATCGAACCATTAATTAGTCCTAGCTAACTATAAGATGGGGAAGAGAAATATACCGACTGATCCGAGTCCTCCGGTCTTCTCGTCGTCGTCCCGATCTCTTGCGGAAGCTCCGGTCTCCACCTCGTCGCCGGAAGTGCACCACATCGCCTACTTCTTTTACGGGCTCCTACCTCAATGCCGAGGCAACTCGGGCACGAAGCTGGCTAGTCGACGTGCCCAAGATTTGCTGTAGAATGTATAGTAGAAGAAGTCTCATTTTGGGGTTGTAGGAATTGCCTTTTGGTGGAGGGATGAACTATGGAGTTTGGAGATTGATCTTATGGGATTTTTGCAACATGAAATGAGCCAAAAACCCACACTAAAAATTTGGAAAGCCCCTAATGGGAGTGGCCGGCCTCTTTTGTGAATGGGGAGAGTGAGAATGAGAGTTGTGTTGTATCAAAGATAATGGGAGCCATACCATAATCCAAGGGAGAGAGAGAGAGAAGGCTATCATGCAAAAAGAAATGATCACAAGCCTAAACTAACACTCCAACAACCTCATCATCAACAACCATGATGACAAACTATAACCAACACTCTACTACAACTATCACCTCACAAAGTCAAGCAATGATAGAAGAAGAAGTCAAGGTCAAAGAATGGTGCAACCATCATAACACAAGAATATGCAAAGACCCCCTCCGCAAAAGCTTATTTGCACAAATGCAAATAAGCCCTCCTCCACCAATCTTCGGCCAATGAACGATACAAAGGAAATTGGCCGAAACGGAAAGCAAACTGGCAACTCCAGAAAACTGGTCCCGTAATAAATTACAGGAAAACCCCGATACTGTGCATACACACCCGCATTTGTATTCCGACCGAAATACAAATGCAATGAGATAAAATCTACACTGTACTATACTAGGATCCGGCTTATACCAAAGCCGGCTAGTATTATCCGTTCGATCATGATCCGTGCAATACCGCACGTATCTAATCGAACCCTGCCATATATCCATACGGCCTATAGTACAAACTGTCCGATCCTGATCCGTGCAATACCGCACGTATCTGATCGGACCTTGCCATATCTCCATACAGCCTCTACAACTTTTCGCCCGAAAGCTGAGTAACTGAATGTGGGGGACTCTAAAGACTCGTCAACATCTTGGTTGTGGATTTAACCACTAGCACGTCAGAGATATAAGCCAATACGTAACGGGCTACCAGGTATTGACTAAAAGGGACGTCTGTGAGCGAACTCAGCCTGACAACCCTACTGAGCCTGTCAGTGACAATATCCGTACAGTCCGGTCCGTTCGTCTATGAGCATCGCATGGCGGGCCTAGGGGGTTGGTGAAAGTCAGACCCCCAAAAGCGGTACAAGTCGTGTCGGAGTGTAGCCCAGAACACCCTGAGATACTACTGGAATACCTACCAGTAAATCTCCTTGCCTCGGCCGAGGGCTTCGTGTAATGGCTCTCCTAGACACAGCGCGGCCTCACCCCCAATACCGGGAGAGACGAACTCCTGAAGATACGCTCACTGCCTCCATGTGGCTCGGGACTATACCCAACTAAAACCTGTTTGCACGACTCCTTTGAGCCGTGGTAGGGTAGTAATCAAAGTACAGTAGGAACTCACACAAGACAAATGACGATCCCCAGGTCGATGAACTAACCTGTACACATGTCACCAGGGAACTGCCATCTGACGTCTGGTATATGACCAACTAGCATGTTCCCGGCGAGTCCTGTCCGGTGTACTCATAACCCAATGAGCACCTGTATACATCATAGGTGATCCAACTGACACCAGTGGCTTGTGAGACCGGCCACCGCCCCTCGTCGGGGTCTCGACTGTATACACTAGTCTACTCTGGAGTATCGATGCCCTGTCTCGAAACTCTCACGACTAGGGACCATTTAAGGATATGCTTATAGACCCCAGCTCCCACTTATATGATCGCCCTCATACTGCTGGTGGTCAAGCAAGGATCCTAGGGGCTCTATCAATGTGTAATAGCAACTTGTCAGGTCACCTAAAGCAGTACATGATGATAAAGGTAAACCAGATAGCATACTATCATCTCGAGTAAGACTGTCCTACCGGGATAGGTCCTCCCTCAATCATTGCAATCACGTACCTGTGACCTAATAATTGACTCTGAGGGCACTATCTCCAACAATCTCCCACTTGCACTCAAGGCTAATTATTGCGATGTCGCATACTCACAGCCCGTGTGATACCGAACACCCAACTCCTCTATTAGTCAGTCTCACAAAGCTCGTTTGCGAAACTATTACGTTCGAAGAATAGCCTCAGTGAGTGGATCCGCTTAGTTGTTTCTTTCTATGTCTCTCTATATCTCAAGTTCGCGGAGAAACCCATCTCCCGAAATGAGCAATACCTGTCTTAGAATGTGTCTGGATGTCTGATGGGACATAGCTCATAAATGAACTCCAAATCCAAACTTCTTAGACTGTATTGTCAACTGAACTCAATCAGTATCCTGCGCCATGCTACCCTCAGTATTGCCTTGGACCACCTGTCCAAAATACTACCCCTCATCAGAAGGAAAACTATAACTCTGACAACCTCCTTGTCGTCCATGTCACCTTGGAAGCCTGGAATGATAACTGTCTCCCGAATGAGGCTGTCGTTATCATATCCCTAGAACATCCACTTATGTTCTAAAACTGCTTCCGACTGTTTCTCCAGGATTGGATCAATGTCAACTTATTGCATCTAGTGCAAGAACAACATTTGGTGTGGTACTTTACATCTCACGATTGACTCAATTGCCTGAGTAAGTGATCTGCCAATCATGCACATCCCTCTCCCCTTTAGTCTGTAAGAAACCTTTAGAGAGGGTGACTCCATCTTCTGCAGGTACACTACCGTGCCAGGAGTCATCCATTCTAAATACTCTTAGAATGCTGTCTAAGTACCCAGATTGGGAAACCACCCAAATCTAGATCTAAAACCATAGATCTAGTAACCAGTATGTCTGATATAATATCCAAGTCCTGTGTGGAGAAACCACCGTGTGACAACCAAAGTATAACCGATCGTAGTATAGGAGTTTCTTTTCCTATTCTGTGTATGTCATCCAAATACCATGACATCACACCCTACTACCTTCTCAACAGATCCATCCCCTATTCTGATGAAGTCAAACCTATGACTGTAACATCAGAAATAGATGATCTATCTCCGCTACATCTGCTTTAGTCTATAAATAGACATAAGCTACCTGTCCACCAATGCTTCCGCTGCTCCCACTGACTACGACAACCCTCTGGCAGAGTCATATAGACGTACACTTCTAAAACCAGTTCAGAACGACGCTATTTTCATCCTCCTGCCGGGTCTCGCAGCCTGGAACAACAGCAATGGCAAGTGTGGGTAAACAAGAACCTCCCTATCACCGTCCTTGAGCATACCGAAGTACCTCTCGGGCGCCTGAGGTTACCTACCGTATCTGCGGAGTGGCCAATGGAATGTCAAACCAGATTGAATCTTTAGGTTCCTATCAAATCTTCAGTAATCGTTTGTGGTTCTGGAATCACTTCCAGTTCTACCATACTCCCACTACTGTTTTTTCTGAAAAAATCCATTTTTAATAAAACTGTGGCGAGTCTAGAACAATATCGCTATTGTTCATCAAGATGGTAGAAAATCAACCCGCGTCATAGCCTGGGTCAACCCACAAACAGCCATTACAGAAACGTGCCTTGAGTTATCCAGAGTCTGGTTTTAATCATAAGCCGGACAACTCCCCGTACCTTAACATCGTTAAGATATGAACTGTTCTATATCCAATATAGAAACAGAGGCACTGATTTAATTGAACCAGATCCAAATCATGCAACTGTCTCCAGTGCATGTTCCCTAAATGGAAGAAGGACGATCAGCGTTACTCAACTTAGGAATGCTTCCAATTATGAGTAACCTGAAAGAGAAGTAATTTCTCTTTATCATTACTATCAACTGAATACCATACATAAGTGTCTACATCTTCGATCGCTTTGAAGAATCCCGATACTTGCTACACCTGGTTCTCTACTCTATTCAAATACCCATAACTTCTCAAAATTCGGACCCTGTGTTTCCACGAAACACCTGTCTAAAAACTAGAGAAGTCATAAGTAAACCGAATATAGTACGAGGACCAACCCCTCTGTCCTTATGGACCGTGGACAACATACAATACTCTGTATAAGTCCCTTGAGTCTGAAAACTCATTCACTGTGTGTCGTAGGTTGAAAACTGTACTTATGGTTAAGAAGAATTACACCGCTGTTTAATGCTCCTTACCTAACCATCCACTGATATAGGTAAATGTCGTAGACATAATTTCATAAAGGTATATCTCACTCTATGAAAATAGACGTACAGATATATCAATTTGAAATTGGTGCATAACAGCGGATATTCAAAACCAAATATTTGCCGACCGGCAAACAACCCAGGTGACTTCCTCAAATATCACCGATTACAACGAATCCCGATATAATGAGGATGATCACCTAATTCCCAATAACTTACTCCCACTCATCATCTGTAAAACCATACAGATGTGAGAATCGTACCTGGTAAATACATACCCTGGAGTAAGTATCTAATCGGGAAATCAGTTTTCCTTTAACAGTACACAGTGAGACTGAAACATTGAAATGTTTCGATGGGGTATCCCGGTATTCCTAGTAATGCCTCTTCCAGATTCACGACTGTAACCGTATAATTCTTTGCCACCTCTCCAAATCCCTTTATATGTCTTTAGTCTTTACCTTCTGCACACCCCTTTAGGCCAAATGGTTTTCTTCCTTCCCTACCGTTCGGCACCAGCCTATGGTTTGGAAGAAGACTATCCAATAAGCATAATGGGTGTACTGTCCTAATCCTAGGAACACTCGCAATGCGAGAGAAGGTGAAGATAAAAGACACCTGAATAAATCTTATTCCTGTTTCTCCTGAACCAGAATCCATCCCCGAACTGGAACAAGTTCCTTTCGAGTTCGTATATAACCATACGATGGAGTATCCAATAAACTGTGGATCTTCGTAGTGATACGGAGTGTCCTGGAGAAATACAAAGGTGATTTAGGATTGGCGAAGGAATACTTGGTTTGGTCGTGAATAGCAGTCGCAATTTACTTTTCCCTCTTACTAATCCCTTGCTTTGTCTGAACTTAATACCTTCTGTACACCATCGTTAGGCTAATTGGTTTTCTTCATTCCCTACCGGTCGGCACCTGCCTATGGTTTGGAAGAAGACTATCCAATTTGCGTAATAGGTGTACTATCTTCTAAACCAAGGAGTACTCACAACTTGAGAGAAGGTAAAAGGAAAAGACAACTGGATAATCCTATCCGTTTTCTCCAGAACCTGAAACCATCCTCGAATAAATTCTTTCGAGTTCGTATCTAACCATACGATGGTTTTGTCCAATGGAAGTGGACGTTCGTAGTAATACGGGGTGTCCTGGAGAAAAGGGTAAAAGTAGGAGTGGCAATGAGGTCTGCAACTCTGACAATCCAAAATCCAGTGTTAAGAAGGTTCGGTCAACTTGGTCACTGAGTCATAGTCTTAGGGTCGGGTCAATGGTCGTTGCCAAAGAGAGAGAGAAAAGAAACACTCAGCGTGCACTCTAACCTAGATCAGAATGGTTACCAATTTATCTAATCTGGAAACCTCCCACTGTACCTCAAATTCTCCTCCAAACCTGAAAGAAGAATTAGTCGGGGTCACCCGAGGAGTAAACTAACTCATCAGTGGGAATCGGGATCCAACTATCATCACATGATAACGTGACGGAATCCGCTCACGGTATCACACTCCAGAAGGTATGCGCATATCTGGCAAGTTTCAGTTCTTTTGAAACTCCCGATGTGATTTTTGCCCCATGCTCTTATGACCTTAACTTTGGCCAACATATCATAAGTCACATGTCAAGTTCTACCTGTCATTCTCCAGGTTAATTTGAACCCACCCGTACATACCCTTGACTTTGGCCAAAATGGCAGTACGACTGTCCCAAACCAACGCATCTATCTATGCTGCATATGAATACCCCAATAGCTACCAATCACTGTGCCTTGACTTTGACCAACATACACAGCATGAATACTATTGACCACCCATATGAAACGACGGAGGACTACGAATGGTTTCTGGCGAAAACCTTTAACGTAATGAACTTGATATCGTTGAAGGAACGGATAGCTTTTTAAAATATAGTGACGAAAACCGTTGCTAAAGAGGTCACTCCCAGTGAAGGGATCTCGGCTCTTTCCCCGTAGAATGAGGTGCAGGATATTCCAACTGAATACCACGGTGCAAAGCAAAAGTAATCATTACGTCGTACTGGAGATAGTCGCAACCAAAGTCCATACTCCAGAGTAGACTGGTGCATACGCTTCTCGTCCCAGCATGGGAGATGGTCTGTCCCACAGCCATCATTACGTCGTACTGGAGATAGTATGCAGGTGCTCGTTAGGTTACGAGTACACTAGACAGGACTCGTCGGGAACTGTTGGTTGGTATTATACCTATCATCAATTAACAGTTCCTATGTGACATGAGTACAGCTTAGTCCGTTGACTTGACACCATCACTTCGCCTCGAGTGTGTTCCCACTGTTCTTAGATTACTACCCTACCAAGGCTCTATTGAGTCGTGCAAACAGGTAGTAGTTGGGTGCAGTCCCGAAGCACTTGGAGGCAGTGAAGGTTAGACAGGATTCGTCTCTCCCGGTATTGGGAGTTGATATCGCGTTGTGTCTAGGAGAGCCATTACACAAGGTCCCTGGCCAGAGCAAGCGAGATTTACTGGCAGTGTTTCCAGTAGTTTCTCAGGGTGATCTGGGCTACACTCCGACACGACTTGTACCGCTATTAGGGGTCTGATGTTTACCACCCCTAGGCCGGACATGCGATACTCTTAGACGAACAGACCGGACTGTACGGAGATTGTCACATTCAGGCTCAGTAGGAGTTCAGATGGGTTCACCTCATCGGTCTTCTTATCGGCATCTACCTGGGGACCGTTACGTACAGCTAGTACCGCTTGCGGCCTGTGGTTAAACCCACTGCCAGCGTAGTGTCGAGTCTTTAGAGTCCCATACAAAGGGTTGTTCACCTTTTGGCGAAACGAGTAGAGGTCGTATGGTTTTACGACGGGGTTCGTTCACATATGCGTACTTGTGCGCGTTTGGTGTTCGGACAGTTGATACTGGTGGGCTTTGGTTTAAGCCGGATCCTAGTATTTGATTTTGGCTTAGTTCAGTCTCATTGCATTCGTATTCTTCGGAACGCGGAAGCGGGTATGTATATACAGTTGATAGAGACAAATGAAGAAGACATCTCATTAGGGTTTTTGACCATTGACTTGATTAAGATCTTAATGAGATGAAGGTAATTGATTAATAGTTTTAATTAGTGATAATTGTGTTATGGTTATTTGGATTGGCCATTTGACTTGTTGACCAAACTTGACTAAGATATTTTTCTTAAGCAAAAGATTCTTTGCTTAGCATTAATGGTGACATGATAATGGTCAAATCAAATGAACCATCACAACCTTTTTGCTAATTAAAATTATTATTCTTTTATGCTAATATGAGAGCTATCTCTTCATTCTATCATATTGATTCTCTCTCCTAGCTCTCTCTCCTTCATCCTCTCTCTCAAACCCTAACCTCTCATGTGTTGAGAACCAAGGGAAATTGAGATCAAACCATAAAATCACTCTCTACTCACTCTAGGGTTCTTAGTCTAGCAAGCAAAGCACTCTAGTTACTTCATGGTTGAGGTAGGAGCTCAAGGTAGAGGCCTTCGGGTGGATCTTCTTCGATATAGAGAAGCCGGTGAGGAGGAGCCATCTAGATCATTCCAAGGAGCTCACAACAAGGAGAAGAAAGAGTTCAAGTTTAAGGTATAACTTTCTATCATAGTAGATAGAACTCTATTTAGTGCTAACTAGGTTTATGGTAAAGATCCGGTTAAGGTTTATTCTAGCGCCAAGTTCGTTATCGCTACGAAATTTTTTGTTCCGCATTTGGCCACGGAAGTTGTCCAGGGCGCTAGTGTAACCCTTCAAAGCCAAGCCAACCCGAGAACCACAAAGACGGTTGAATCCCGTCATGAAGGAGGCGGTAAAGAAAGAAATCGTCAAGTGCCTTGATAGTGGTATAATTTACCCAATCTCTGATAGCCAATGGGTAAGTCCTATCCATGTGGTCCCTAAAAAGTCTGGCATCATGGTCATAACTAATAAGGCTAATGAGTTGATCCAAATACGCACCCAGACTGGTTGGCGTGTATGTATTGATTATAGAAAACTCAATGCCGCTACGAGGAAAGATCACTTCCCTCTACCTTTCATTGACCAGATGTTGGAACGATTAGCTGGACATGAATATTATTGTTTCATGGACAGATAATCTAGCTATAACCAGGTCCCTATCGCCGAAAAGATCAAAGTAAAACAACATTTACTTGTCCTTTCGGTACCTTCGTTTATAGACACATGCCCTTTGGGTTATGCAATGCTCTCGCTACATTTCAGCGGTGTATGATGGGGATATTCTCGAATATGGTCGAGAATTTTCTGGAGATTTTCATGGACGATTTCTCTATATTCGGGGACTCTTTTGAGAATTTCCTATCTTATCTTGACGCAGTTCTTACCCGCTGTAAGGATAAGGACTTAACTTTGAATTGGGGAAAATGCCATTTCATGGTCCAAGAAGGTATTGTGCTTGGACATGTCATTTCACGAAAAGGCATTGAGGTAGACAGAGCTAAAATAGATGTCATCCATAACCTTCCTCCTCCCAAATGCGTCAAAAATATACGATCTTTCCTTGGTCATGCAGGATTTTATAGGAGATTCATTAAGGATTTTAGCAAAATTGTTAGACCTTTAACTCTTCTCTTGGCCAAGGATACTACATTTCACTTTGATTCGGACTGTGAGGCTGCTTTTGAATCACTTAAAAGATCTCTCACTACAGCCCCCGTTCTATCATCTCCTGATTGGAACCACCCGTTTAAGCTTATGTGTGATGCATTAGATTTTGTTGTTGGTGCAGTCTTAGGATAGCATATTGATAAGATGCTACATGCGATTTATTATGCAAGTAAGACCTTGAATGATGCCCAAATTAATTATACAACCACCGAGAAATAACTCTTGGTAGTTGTATTTGCATTAGAAAAATTCAGGCCTTACTTGATTGGCTCACCAATTGTGGTTTACACCAATCAGTCCGTCCTAAAACATCTTTTATCTAAGAAGGATGCTAAGGGCAGGTTAATACATTGGATCCTATTATTACAAGAATTTGATCTCATCATACGAGATAAGAAAGGATGTGAAAACGTAGTAGCCGACCATCTTTCACGCATCTTTTCTTCACCTACTGTGACCTTGCCAATAAACAACTTTTTCCCTGACGAATAGCTCTTGACCGTATCCTGCGAACCTTGGTTCATAGATATTGTGAATTATCTAGCAACAGGACTTATTCCCAGCGAATGGTCTAAACAAGACAATCATCGATTTCTATCCCGAGTAAAACATTTTTACTGGGATGAGCCTTATTTGTTTAAGTATTGTCCTGACCAAATCATTCGCAGATGTGTCCCCAATGATGAATTCAAGAGTGTTTTGTCTTTCTGTCATGATCAGGCATGTGGTGGTCACTTTGGTCCACGTAAGACGACGGAGAAAGTTTTGCAATGTGGTTTTTACTGGCCTACATTATTCAAAGATGCATTTGATCATTGCAAAACTTGTCCACAGTGTCAACACACGGGTCGAATTTCTCGGAGAAATGAGATGCCACTCCAACCTATCTTGGTTGTGGAAATTTTTGACGTTTGGGGTATTGATTTTATGGGTCCTTTTCCCAACTCTTTTGGGAATCTATATATCTTGTGAGCGGTTGATTGCGTCTCAAAATGGGTGGAAGCAATACCATGTCGCACTAATGACAACAAGGTGGTTATTAAGTTCCTAAAAGAAAATATCTTTTCGCAATTTGGACACTCTCGCGCTATAATTAGCGACAATGGGACGCATTTCTGTAATCGGTCTTTCGAGACTTTGATGCGGAAATATTCAATCAACCATAAACTTTCTACGCCTTATCATTCCCAAACGAACGGGCAAGCTGAGATCTCCAATAGGCAAATCAAACAAATTTTGGAGAAGACGGTTTCTAAAAACCGGAAAGATTGGTCAACCAAATTAACGGATGCTCTTTGGGCATTCCGTGCCGCTTATAAGACTGATCTAGGTATGTCTCCTTACCGTCTAGTATTTGGAAAGACTTGCCACCTTCCTGTCGAGATTGAACATAAAGCATTGTGGGCCATTAAAGAACTTAACTTCGATTTAAATCAAGCCTGCGACTTTCGGAAGCTGCAATTAAATGAGCTAAGCGAACTCCGCGATGAAGCTTACGATAATGCGATGATAGTAAAGAACCGGACTAAAGTATTTCACGATAAAAATATTTTGAGAAAAACTTTCATCCCAGAACAACAAGTCTTTCTTTACGATTCCCGTCTCCATCTGCATGCGGGCAAGCTAAAATCTCATTGGAAAGGACTATTTATGGTGCGGTATGTATACCCGCACGGGGCAGTTGAAGTTGAAAATAGTAAAAACGGTTCAATTTTCAAAGTGAATGGGCATAGATTAAAACCGTATTTTTCCACTGACCCCACGGAGGAGCTCATGTTTTTACAGGAGCCGCTTTATCATAACTAAATTTCCTCCGCCTCACCTCCATATCTCGATAATATTGTCTCATCATAAGAATGAGGTGAGTTAAAAAGGACTTAATTGAATATCCATATGATTAAAAATAAGTTTGGGGGAGATCTTCACTTTCATTTATTCTTGTCCCCGTTAATAACTTTTCCTCCCAAGTTTAAAGGTTTTTGAGATTTAAAAGATGACAACAATGAGGACACTGCTGTAAACAGGTTTGGGGGAGGTTTGTGCTTATTTACGCATTAATTTGCATTTACACTTTGCATAAGCATAAATTTTTTTCTTTTATAATGAAAGATTAGAAAGTGAAAGTTTACATTTAAAAGATTGGAAAAATTTAAGAAAACTAAGAAAGTTAGATGTTTTCTTAAACGAAACTAGTAATAAGTAGTTATGAGCCGTTGTCCCAAGGGTTAGTAAGATGAAGAAAGCACTAATCTGAGGATAAAAATAAGTCTGAAAAATAGTTCCTATTCTGGAAGCCAAACATTTGAACAATGATACCCTACTATATGCACTTACACACGTCTTGAAACTCGAGATAGTAGAGGATACCTTGAAATGCTCTTGTCTAAAAGCCAAAGTACGAAGAAAATAAATAATAAATGAAGCATAAAAGTATAAAATGATGAAGAAAAATGAACACTGGTTTTATAATCATCAAGGCAGCATAAAAAAATATAGCGAGGGTGCTTCATCACCTAGTGCCTTAGACCAACTGGTTTGGGAGTCACTGCTAAGCCTTAGGTGTTGCAAGACAAGGAAATTGCTAATTACGTCTAATATGTGAGCACATTTAGTAATCGGTCGGTTAGTACCTCAAGAAGTATTAACGGTCGCATGAAGAATGTGTGAGCAATTCCACCTAAAATATTCACCGATTAAAAAGTACTGAGGTAGATAGACAAGAGTATGATAGCTTGAATTGAATTCTCCGAGTGTAGGGATGTCTTTTACACACACATAGGGGTATATGATCGATGTTTGGAAGACAGGTATGGAGGAAGACTAAAGGCGATGTTTTATTGAGGGATGATGTGATTTCTAACATCTTTTCATGACTATTAAGATATGGCTCATGACAACCGAAAAGCTAGTGTAGTTGAAAACTCTGATTTTCAAGTTCCTTATTTTACAGTTCTTATCTTTATATGTAACTTTCACGGTCTTTCTTTTATTATGGGATTTTGTGGGTGCAATCCGCTGAAAACCTTCAGGAGACAACACTCCTCCTACTAGGGACACCTAGAGGTTTAAAGGCTTGTTGCACGTTCTCAGTGCAATCGTGTTGCCTACGAAAGTGTGCTAGTTAGTTTTTCTTTTTCCTTTCTCCTTCTCCTGAATAAAAGAAGTTTGCTCGGGACGATCAAAGTCAAGTTTGGGGGAATTTGTTCAGTCGAAATTATTGCAATTTTTAACATAACAATTTCCCCACTTTTCTAATCATCTAAAGGTGTTTGTTATAAATATAACACATATTTGAAGTTCGTCTGAAAAATATCAATTACTATGTGTTATACATTATAATCAACATTATGAAGGAAATTGTGTGTTTAATATTTCACTCATAATATTGTATATCTCTAACATTCTTCATTGAGATCTTGTGCAAAAATCAGCTCGGGTCAGATATCGGAATCGCAAATTCGCCGATAAAAATACAGGAAATCAAAGAGTTAAATTCTGGCAGAGATTCAGAAGAGATAAAAAGATTGCAGATATGAAATTTAAACCCAGAGACCAACAAAAGAAGGCTCAAGAGATTTGGAGTCATGATCTCACCAATCGGCCGCGGAACCGCGGCCGAGTCAGCCCGAGTCGCCGCGGATCCGTGGCCAATTCAGGGAGTCGGCGATCGAGAATTCTCCAGAAGCTTCATTGCAACGTCCTAGCTTGTTGAGAACGTTTCTTTGTAACAACCTTGTTTTGAAAACTTCTCTATAATAACCTAGCTTGTTGAGGAAGCTTGATAACTACCTAAGTTATTTTAGAAGCCTCCTTGTAACAACCTAGCTTATGGAGGAAGCTTGATTAGGGGCTATAAAAAGGACCTAAAGCTACATTCAAAAGGGTTCCTAAAAATTTTGTTCGAAACTTTTGATCCAAAAAACCAAATCAAGATCCAATTCCAAACAAGATCCAAGATCAAGAATCGTGAGAAATTCATCAAGCGAGTCAACAAAAGATCCTTTACGCGAAGCCGATCGTCATCAACGAGCACGTGATCCTCGATAGGTCCAAGACTCACGGTGATCGAGTGAAGCGAAGATCGGCGGAGAAATTACCTCTTCAAGAGAGTGATCGAGAGCTGTTCTTCTTGTAATCTCGGATTGAAGAAGTTGTAATTTGAAGTTGAATAATAAAGGTGATCATACTTTTAGTCTTGCTTTCTTTAAATTTTCACATTATGAAATCTTTATTTGTTGATTCTTCTATTTTCATAATGTGTGAGTAAATCTCCGCTTGCTAAGGATTCAAAGGAATTTGGTAGATCACATGGTGAGAGAATTATATATTCATCTTAAGTCTTATGGAGATTATAAACTTTAGCAAAAAGAATCATTAATGTCCAAATTGTGAGTGAGATCAATTTATTGAGAATTTCATCACAATTTGGGGATTAGATTGATGATCCTTCTTGTTAAAGGCTAGATAGGAATGACAATCAATGAAAGGATAAGGGGTAATGAAGGAGAAACCCTAGCTTCTTCAAAGGATCCCTAATCCTCATTTGTAGCCATCGATCTAGTTTTAATTCTACCAATAGATAAGATGAATCATCTTGAATAGTCATCCATGGATACCAATTCCGTTCGAATCCTACAAGCCTTCTACAATTTTCTTGATAAATAAATCTTGAACATTGTCTTGAATTTTCTTTCTTGAAAACAATTTCTTGAATTTCTTGAAATGATTACTTCAACCAAATCTTAAACAATTTCTTGAATTTTCTTTACTATTTCTTTCAACTCAACTAAAGCAAGAATTTACGAATTCCTCGAATCTCAGAGGACGACCCGTGCTCACTAACGCTCGCTACACGCGACACCGTTATTGATTGCAGTTATTGTATGACTAAAACATTACATCACTTCTTTACTACTACATCTTTTCTTTAAAATCAAAGAGGTGAGAAAATCGATTAAATCACATGGCATGGCAATTACCGATGATGTGTGTGTGAGCATGCGAGTAAGTGTACGTGCAACATGTGTATCATCGGTAATGGTGTGTGTGTCCTAGCAAATGAAGTCATGTAAAGATAAGGGTATGAAACACAATATATATATATATATATATATATATATATCATAGATGAAAGAAATGCGAGCGTATGCATAAATAAGAAATTGTAACGCGGCCATAAATAGAATAAAGAAATTGTAAACGCGAATAAGTATAAAAGATATGCAACTACATATGAGCAATACAGTTATAATTTAAAATAGTACGAATTGTTGTTTTAGAAAATAGAGGCTACGATATTTTTGAAAAAGATACCATTTGAAAAGCCATAGCGCCCCTTTGAAGTTATCATTTAAAAGTGCGTAACGATTCGTTAGTTTTGAAAATAGGTATGGTTCTAAACATATCATAATATCCACTTAATGATTTTAAACATTTCTTTTCGAGTCGAAAATAATTATCGGAGATTCATTCTCATCATATCACGTACGGAATAATCCATCGTATAATATCATCAATCAAACGGTACGTATCTATCATCGCGTACATCATCTCATCTCATACCATCATATATCATCTCATGTCATGATATATCATATCATATCACATCGCCTCATATCATTATATCATATCATATCGACTAGTGTTATCATATTGGATCATATCCTCATCTTATCGTATCGTATCGTAAATATTGTTAGTTGTATGTGTTAGTGTTTATGCCCTAGAAGGCCATTACTGTATCATACTAGTTTGTATATTACTTAATGGAAGTTTGGGATATGCACAGTTGTATTGACAGTCTTGCTAAAAATGGTAGTATGCTACTTGGTTTGCGTCTACTTTAATATGTGCATATGTTTCTTGTAATGTATCGCTTATACATATAAGTAGAGCCCTTAGGATCTTTGCTTGATTACCAGCGTTGTGATGGCAGTCACACTAGTGGGGGGCTGGGTAATCTGTAAGCAACATCCTATACAGGTCCCTAGTCGTAGGATTATCGAGACAGGGCATCGATACTCCAGAGTAGACTAGTGTGTACGCTTCTCATCCCAGTTGGGGAGATGGTCTGTCCCACAGCCATCAGTACGTCGTACTGGAGATAGTATACAGGTGCTCGTTAGGTTACGGGTACACCGAACAGGACTCGCCGGGAACTGCTGGTTGGATTTATACCCATCGTCAGATAACAGTTCCCAGGTGACATGAGTATAGCTTAGTCCGTCGACTTGATACTGCTACTTCGCCTCGGGTGTGTTCCCACTGTACTTAGATTACTACCCTACCACGGCTCAAAGGAGTCGTGCAAACAGGTAGTAGTTGGGTGCAGTCCCGAAGCACTTGGAGGCAGTGGCGGTTAGACAGGATTCGTCTCTCCCGGTATTGGGGGTTGATATCGCGCTGTGTATGGAAAGACATTATGCAAGGTCCCTGCCCAGGGCAAGCGCGATTTACTGGTAGGTTCCAGTAGTTTCTCAAGGTGTAATGGGCTGCACTCCGACACGACTTATACCACTATTAGGGGTCTGACGTTTACCGCCCCCTAGGCCCGATATGCGATAGTCCTAGACGAACAGACCGAACTGTACGGAGATTGTCACATCAGGCTCAGTAGGAGTTCGGATGGGTTTCCTCATCGGCCTTCTTATCGACATCTACCTGGGGACTGTTACGTACAGCTAGTGCCGCTTGCGGTCTGTGGTTAAACCCACTGCCAGCGTAGTGTCGAGTCTTTAGAGTCCCACACAGAGGGTTTCCCTGCTTCGGGCGAAACGATATAGAGGTCATATGGTTTTACAACAGGGTTCGGACGCATACGTGTTTTTACGCACGTACGATGTTCGGACAGTTTTTACTAGTCGGTTGGTTTAAGCCAGATTCTAGTATCGGATTCTTGGATTTATATAGTCTAAAGTTTTTCCGTGTTTTCACGGATAAGAGGGGTGTTCTCGTAATTTGTCGGGAAGCTTCTAGAAGGATGATGACTTGGAGGCTAAGGTGGCATTTGCATTTATTGGATTAATGAGTCATGAGAGTGAATCATCCATGGAGTTAATGTTGCATTAATGTTTTTAATGACTCATGAGATGAATCACTCTATGAATTAATGAAGCATGATGACACATATTTATTTGTTATTCATTTTAATAAAATCATATGCTTCATATATTCAAATGAAATCATTCATCCAAAAGGATGCTCATTCTCACCTTCTTTCTCCTCAAGCTCTCTCTCTTCAAACCCTAACCCTAACCTCTCATGTGTTGAGATCAAGGGTTAGCAAGACTTGTTAATCCATAATCCTACTCTATATCCCCTAGGTTTCTTAGATTAGCAATTTGAGAAACCTAGTTACCTCAAGTTAGAGGTCAAGCTTGGAGTGGTAGCTCTCGGGTGGATCATCTTTGACTCAAGGAGGCCGTTGAGGTGCCGAAATTCCATAGAGTCTACGAGGAGTGGAGGACAGCGATGAAAAGGACAAGTAACATGAGGTATAACTTCGAATCCCAGCAGTTAAACCTTTCGTAGTTTGCTAGTAATGGGTTAGACACGATCCGTGTGCTCAAGTCCGTGTTACTAAACTTTGATGATTGTTTTCATATATTCCGCCTCCCCACAAGCTCGTGGGGTGCGTGACATGGACTTACAGTGGTATCAGAGCCTACTAAACCTTTACTAGCTTGTTAGCAACTAATTAGAACTTCGATCGTCGGAAAAACGTGAAAACATAACCCCGGACCCCTCAAGTTTCTGTCAATTTTAAACGTGTCGAAAAAATTATTTGATAGGTATGAAAATTCACAGCAGAGGATTCTAAGAATACTGGGAAAATACGAGGAGGTAACTCGGTGATACGGCCGCGGATCTGCCGCGGAATAGTGCTTTTGGCCGCGGATCCGCCGCCGAGTCAACTACGAGTTGACTCGGATTTTCACAGTAATTCTTATTTTGTGGTGTTTTGTTTTCCAGTATATTTTGTTTCTGCCCAGGTTACTTCTGTGCTGGCTTGCATTTGGGGTAGACACGGAAAAAGGTTGTCGATCGATATTCTAAGTTATTTGCTAATCGGGTTTTTATCTGTAATGTTTAATATGTTCGTAAACCTCCCCTAACTGCTAGTATGTCGGTTGGCAGGGGGTTGCACATTTCTGTAATGGTTTTTACTGTTTGTGTATATGAACTTGATTGGATCGTTGTGATGATTAGCCGGGGTTTGAGATGAGTTTTTATATTCATTCATTCGATGTAAATTGTAATATGATGTAATATTCTTTTGCGGGGGACATCCGGGCTGAGGTTGTAGCCACCGTTGTATTATTTCATTTACTGTTTTATGCTCCTAGGATAGACCCAAGGTGGGGTACACAAACTACCGAGTACGTTGAAGTGTTTAGTGGCCTACTCACGTTGTTGAGGGAGACCGCTTCACTTCGGGTACTTGGCGGGTAGTTTGCCGTACCCGTAGGGTCTACGGTGGGGTAATGGCTATTCATCACAGCTGTGTAATCCGTCTTTCGTTGCAGGCTCAAAGGAAACGCGAATTGCTTGTATATCCAATAATGTTCATCTGTGATCTGGAATGCCTATTATTGCGTCTGACGAATGTACAATATCTATATATGATAGCTATTTAAACGTCACTTATGTTTTACACCCGCGCTAGCCCAGCCCCCGCTCTGTCGTTAGTTAAGTAACCTAACGGGTGATGACGGGACCCAGTGGCGAATGCGGATGGCATAAGAGGACGTTGTATTTTCGTTGTTTTCTGCAATGATAGGTTAATTGATGGGACGCATTATTTTAATGCAAAGAAAACAAACCAAAGTTGAATCGTTGGAACAAATTTAAAAGAAACCACTCGGTTATTTTTAAAAGAGCAGAATTTTAATTGCGGAGATTTAACCACTCCTTTTAAAAAGCTATCAGGTTCCTCCGATTATATCAAAATCACTACGTTCACGGTTTTCGCCAAAACCAGTCGTAGCCCTCCGTCATTTCTTATGGATGGTCAGTAGTATTCAAGCTATATTTGTTGGCTTTCGTCAAGGTATAGTATTTGGTAGCTGCTGGGGTATTCATTTGTTGCATAGATAGATGAGTTGGTTTGGGACAGTCGTTATTACCTTGTTGGCTTTCGTCAAGGGTATGTACGGGTGGGTTCAAATTAACAAGATAATGATGGGCAAGAACTTGACATGTGATTTATGATTTGTTGGCTTTCGTCAAGGTCATAAGAACATGGGGCAAAAATCCACATCGGGAGTTCTAAAGAAACTGAAACTTGCTAGTGTTGCATACCATTTGGAGTTTGATGAATGTTGGTAGGATTCCTTCAACATTATCATACGATGATATTTGGATCCCGATCCTACTGTGAGTATATGCTACTTATCAGGAGATTCGTCACTTAACGATCAATGCTATAAACCAAGTAGGTGTCAAGAAAGGTGTCAGCGGGGCTACGCCCCTAGAGAAAAGAGGTTATTTAATTAAAGAACTTCGCGGAAAGCGTTGGAAAACCTCCCTCAAAGTACCGACACCGGCCTGGCTGAACGGTTTAAGCAAGTATTGTGCGGTGAGATAAGTCCTGGCTAATTCTTCTTTTATGGTTTGAGGAAGGATTCGAGAAATAGTGGGAGCCATCCAGTTTAGATAAAATAAAAACCAATCTAAATTTGCAAGAGCATCATGCTAAAGTGTTTTCTTCTCTCTCTCTCATTGCAGCAACCTTGTGACCATGACTAGGTTACATCTAGATAGTAATTTGACTGAATCTGACTTATATGACTGGAAAAGGTCTGTCCAGATGTCCATTGCCTATGACAAGCTGGACCACCCTATTACTACTCAAGATCCCGCCGTCCCAGGTCCAGTTTCCACCGTCGCAGATATGGATATCCATCAGACAAGGGAAAAGGATAATGCGAAAGCCAAGTGCCTCGTGTTGGCTTCAGTTGATGGTGTATACCAGAAGCAACACGAGAAGATGGACTCAATTTCCATCTTTCTCCATAACAAGATTTATATGGAGAGCAATCTCATGTCACAAGATATGAGACCTCGAACGAATTAATTCAAGCGAGGTTGGCTGTCGGGTCATCTGTAGGGGACAACATCCTTACGATGACTAGCTACATTGATGAGCTCAAGGACCTGGAGACCACGTTGGAAACAGGTCATATGCTGACTTATTTCCACAGTCCCTACCCTCTACTTACACCCTGAAAGAAACCAGGAAGACACAAGCTCTGCTTAATGGGGGACCTTCTTCTTCTGCATCCAGGGCGGAAAGCAAAGGGTGAAAAGAAGAAGACCTCTACAAAGCCGATATACGGTGTCAGTAAAGTAGGAGGAAAGGGAAGAGCAAAAGTTTTGGGACTTGGTGTAGGTAAGGGGGATGTTCCTATTGTTATGGGATTGGGCATTGGCAGAAAGATTGCATGGCTTTGGAAGCCAGTAGCCAGGATACGAAGCATGTTGTGGCTTCGGCCTCAAGTGTGTTTGTAATTGAGGACTGTTTGTCAATTAACTTTACTTCCTGGGTACTAGATACCGGAGCAGGATCTCATATCTATAATTCATTACATGCTTTGAGAAACCGTAGAGTTATAAGGGTAGGTGATTTGTCTCTCAGAGTTGCAAACGGAATGAGCGTGGATGCTGAATCCGTGGGAGAATATCGCCTAGGTTTGACAAGTGGGCAGATATTGATTCTACATAACTGTTTGTATGTACCTAGTTTGACTTGTAATATCATATCAGTATCTTCACTTTCGAGAGAGGGATATGATTTTACATTTGTAAGCGATGCAGTTCACATCCACCTAAATCAAGTTCTGATTGGGTCCGGTACATTAGATGACGGTATATACGTATTGAGTCAAGCTCAGGTTTTCAATGTCCAGAACACACTTAAAAGAAAGTCTCCAGAAATAAATCAGGCTTTCTTATGGCATTGTAGACTAGGTCACATCAATGAAACACGATTAACTAAGTTACATAGAGAAGGATATTTGAATCCGTTCGAATATCAATCTTATGCTACTTGTAAATCTTGTCTCATAGGAAAGATGATAAAGACTCCGTTTACTGGACACGGAGTAAGAGCGAGCGAGCTCTTGGGACTCGTACACAGTGACGTGTGCGGTCCAATGTCTACACATGCGCGAGGTGGTTATTCCTACTTCATTACTTTTACGGATGATTTCTCTAGGTATGGATATATCTTCTTAATGAAGCATAAATCCGAGGCCTTTGAGAAATTCTAGGAATACAAGAATGAAGTGGAAAACCAAACAGGCAAAAGTATCAAGACACTGAGATCTGATCGAGGTGGTGAATACTTAAGTGCCGAGTTCCTGGGTTACTTAAAAGAGAATGGAATTCTCTCTCAGCTTACTCCTCCATACACACCACAACACAACGGTGTATCGGAAAGGAGGAATCGAACCCTATTGGATATAGTTCGTTCCATGATGAGTAAGGCTGAGTTACCACGATCTTTCTGGGGTTATGCACTAGAATCAGCTACATATCTTTTGAACAAGGTTCCAACCAAGACTGTGCCTACCACACCATATCAGATGTGGAGTGGGAAGAAACCCTATCTTCAGTACCTGAAGACATGGGGATGTCCAGCTTTTGTAAAAAAGCAGCATCCGGACAAGCTCGAGGCACGCTCAGTACAGTGTAAGTTTGTGGGATATCCAAAGAACTCCATGGGATATTGTTTCTATTACGCAGAGGAACAAAAGGTTTTTGTTTCTCGTCATGCCCACTTCTTAGAAGCTGAATTTTTGGAAAATCAGAAGAGTGGGAGCGCAGTAGAACTGGAAGAAATTCCATAACCACAAACTGTTACTGAAAGTATGGTAGAACCAGGAGTTTCAGAAGACAGGGACATACCAGTGCCTATCCGCAGAAGTGGTAGGCAGTCTCATCCGCCTGAGAGATACTACGGTTTTCTCATAGACGAGGATCGAGAAGATTGCATCATTGACAATGATGACCCTACTAGCTTCCAGCAAGCCATTCAGAGCGGCGACTCGGTAAAATGGCTGGATGCAATGCGGACCGAAATGGAGTCCATGTACACTAACAAAGTATGGACTTTGGACATTACTCCAGATAGGGTAAAACCCGTAGGATGCAAATGGATCTTCAGAAAAAAGATTGGTGTAGATGGACAGGTTGAAACCTATAAGACTAGACTTGTTGCAAAGGGTTTCCGTCAAAGACCTGGTTTGGACTATGACGAAACTTTTCTCCAGTGGCTATGCTCAAATCCATTCAGGTCCTTCTTGCCATTGCTGCCTTCCATAATTATGAGATCTGGCAGATGGACGTAAAGACGGTCTTTCTAAATGGTAATTTGGAAGAGTGCGTCTATATGGATCAGCCAGAGGAATTCATTCAGAGTGGGATCAGCGGTAAAGTGTGCAAGTTGCTTAAGTCCATTTATGGACTAAAGTAGGCATCGCGGAGTTGGAACATCTGTTTTGATGATACTGTCAAAGAATTCGACTTTATCAAGAATCCAGATGAACCATGCATATACAATAAGATTGTAGGGAGAGTTGTTGTATTCCTCGTCTTGTACGTGGATGACATTCTCCTAATAGGAAATGATATTCCTATGCTACAGTCGGTCAAAAGATTCTTGTCACTGAAGTTCTCCATGAAGGACCTGGGGGATGCCACCTACATTCTGGGGATCTAAATCTATCGTGATAGATCAAAGAGGATGTTGGGACTTTCGCAGTCCAGGTACATATACACCATATTGGAAAACTTCAGTATGGATGATTCTAAGAGCGGTAACCTACCGGCTTGTCACGGAATCACCCTCTCCAAAGAGATGTCTCCCAAGACTGATTTGGAAAGGGATCGCATGTCGATTATACCCTATGCTTCTGCGGTAGGCTCTATAATGTATGCGATGTTATGTACCAGACCAGATGTAGCATACGCATTGAACGTTGTAAGCCGGTATCAAGCAAACCCAGGGGAGAAGCACTGGATAGCAGTAAAGAACATTCTCAAGTACCTGAGGAAGACTAAGAAGATGTTCTTGGTGTATGGCGGAAAAGACCTCCAGATCGAGGCCTTTGCCGACTCCAGCTTCCAGAGTGACAAGCATGACTCCAAGTCCATGTCGGGTTATGTCTTTACCCTCAATGGAGGGGCGGTCTGTTGGAAGAGTTCCAAGCAGGAGACCATTGCTGACTCAACGATGGAAGCGAAGTACATAGCTGCTTGCGATGCCGCAAAAGAAGCTGTCTGGATGAAGAAGTTCCTCACAGAACTTCAGGTGGTTCCTACCAGTGTTGGTCCAATACCTCTGTATTGCGACAACAATGGCGCTATAGCTTTAGCGAAGGAACCCAGGTCCCATCAGAAGTCCAGACACATCTTAAGGCGGTATCACCTGATCAAGGAGATCGTAGATCGCCGAGAGATCGAGGTAAAGAGAGTAGATATAGAGAATAACACTGCTGATCCATTCTCAAAGGCCATTCCTCAGACACAGTTTGAGAGGCTATTCGAGATGATAGGTCTGTGATATGCCAGTACATGGCCATAGTGCAAGTAGGAGATTGTTAGTGTTTATGCCCTAGAAGGCCATTACTGTATCATACTAGTTTGTATATTACTTAATGGAAGCTTGGGATATTCACAGTTGTATTGACAGTCTTGCTAAAAATGGTAGTATGCTACTTGGTTTGCGTCTACATTAATATGTGCATATGTTTCTTGTAACGTATCACTTATACATATTAGTAGAGCCCTTAGGATCTTTGCTTGATTACCAGCGTTGTGATGGCAGTCACACTAGTGGGGGGCTGGGTAATCTGTAAGCAACATCCTATACAGGTCCCTAGTCGTAGGATTATCGAGACAGGGCATCGATACTCCAGAGTAGACTAGTGTGTACGCTTCTCATCCCAGTTGGGGAGATGATCTGTCCCACAACCATCAGTACGTCGTACTGGAGATAGTATACAGGTGCTCGTTGGGTTACGGGTACACCGGAGAGGACTCGCCGGGGAACTGCTGGTTGGATTTATACCCATCGTCAGATAGCAGTTCCCAGGTGACATGAGTATAGCTTAGTCCGTCGACTTGATACTGCTACTTCGCATCGGGTGTGTTCCTACTGTACTTAGATTACAACCCTAACACGGCTCAAAGGAGTCGTGCAAACAGGTAGTAGTTGGGTGCAGTCCCGAAGTACTTGGAGGCAGTGGCGGTTAGACAGGATTCGTCTCTCCCGGTATTGGGGGTTGATATCGCACTGTGTATGGAGAGCCATTACGCAAAGTCCCTGGCCAGGACAAGCGAGATTTACTGGTTGGTTCCAGTAGTGTCTCAAGGTGTAATGGGCTGCACTCCAACACAACTTATACCGCTATTAGGGATCTGACGTTTACCGCCCCCTAGGCCCGATATACGATAGTCCTAGACGAACAGACCGGACTGTACGGAGATTGTCACATCAGGCTCAGTAGGAGTTCGGATGGGTTTTCTCATCGGCCTTCTTATCGACATCTACCTGGGGACCATTACGTACAGCTAGTGCCGCTTGCGGTCTATGGTTAAACCCACTGCCAGCGTAGTGTCGAGTCTTTAGAGTCCCACACAGAGGGTTTCCCTGCTTCGGGCGAAACGATATAGAGGTCGTATGGTTTTACGACAGGGTTCGGACGCATACGTATTTTTACGCACGTACGATGTTCGGACAGTTTTTACTAGTCGGCTTTGGTTTAAGCCAGATTCTAGTATCGGATTATTGGATTTATACAGTCTAAAGTTTTTCCGTGTTTTCACGGATAGGAGGGGCGTTCTCGTAATTTGTCGGGAAGCTTCTAGAAGGATGATGACTTGGAGGCTAAGGTGGCATTTACATTTATTGGATTAATGAGTCATGAGAGTGAATCATCCATGGAGTTAATGTTGCATTAATGTTTTTAATGACTCATGAGATGAATCACTCTATGAATTAATGAAGCATGATGACACATATTTATTTGTTATTCATTTTAATAAAATCATATGCTTCATATATTCAAATGAAATCATTCATCCAAAAGGATGCTCATTCTCACCTTCTCTCTCCTCAAGCTCTCTCTCTTCAAACCCTACCCCTAACCTCTCATGTGTTGAGATCAAGGGTTAGCAAGACTTGTTAATCCATAATCCTACTCTATATCCCCTAGGTTGCTTAGATTAGCAATTTGAGAAACCTAGTTACCTCAAGTTAGAGGTCAAGCTTGGAGTAGTAGCTCTCGGGTGAATCGTCTTTGACTCGAGGAGGCCGTTGAGGTGCCGACGTTCCATAGAGCCTACGAGGAGTGGAGGACAACGATGAAGACCCGAAGGACAAGTAACGTGAGGTATAACTTCGAATCCCAGCAGTTAAACCTTTCGTAGTTTGCTAGTAATGGTTTAGACACGATCCGTGTGGTCAAGTCCGTGTTACGAAGCTTTGATAATTGTTTTTCATATATTCCGCCTCCCCACAAGCTCGTGGGGTGCGTGACATGGACTTATAGTATGTATGCCATAGAGAACATTATTGTACATGAGATGTATATTATAGTGGATGCTTGAACATATATAGGGAGGACTTTCTTACTCGACATGATAGTACGCTATCTGGTTTCTCTTTATCTTAACATGTACACTTACTGTCTCTCTGTTGCATGTTGATAAAGCCCTTAGGATGTGTACTTGACTTCCAGGATTATGATGCAGATCATACTAGTGGGGCCTGGGTGGTCCATGAGTTCATCCTTCAATGTTCCTAGTCGTGGGAATATCGAGATGGGGTATCGATATTCCAGAGTAGACTAGCGTATATCTTCTCGACCCATGTGATGGGCGATGGATGATCCCATATCCATTGGTGTTTGACATCAGAGATGGTATACGGGTGCTCAGTGGAGACTGGGTACACTGAACGGACTTGCCGAGAACTCCTAGATGGTATTATACCTCACGTCAGATAGCGGTTCTCTGGTGACACTGGTACAAGTTAGTCTGTCGATCCGAGATCGTCATAGAGTCTTGTGTGTCTCCCACTGTGCTTTGATTTCCATCCTACCATGGCTCTACTAAGTCGTGCAAACAGATGGTTTTTGGGTACAGTCCCGAGTCATATGGAGGCAATGAGCGATAGGAGGGGATTCGTCTCTCCCGGTATTGGGGGTTGATGGTGCGCTATGCTCGATTGGCCATAACTGGAAATCCCTAGCCAGGGTAGATGTGATTTACTGGTAAGTGTTATCAGTAGTTTCACGCCCGTTATGGACTTTACATCGGCATGACTTATCAAGCTATTGGGGTCTGACGTTTACCACCCCTAGGCGAAATATGCGACATATCAGACGAAGAGACCGGACTGTACGGTAGTGTTACTGATTGGATTAGCAGGAGTGTGAGCAGGCTTGCTTGTTGATCTTCTGATCGCTCAATACCCGGGTGGCCGTTACGTTTAGCGCGCCTCTTTGCGGCTTGTGGGTGTTTGATATGATCATCACATACTGCTGGCGTATTGACGAGTCTTTAGAGTCCTACACAGAGGTTTCCTGGCTCAAGCGAAACGGAGTAGGAGCACATATGAGATATGTGCGGGACCGAGATTAATACGTGTATGCGATACCATATTCTATTCTCGCGATTTGTGTCATCGGTCGGTTATATGAGATATAGCTGGGTTATCGAATCAAGTGTTGATTCGATAAATTGATAAACTAGATATTAGTCGGTTATATGTGATATGACTAGATGATACATGCAAACTTGGGTGTGTGTATGACTTACACCATACTTAAGATAATGGTTAGGATTTTTATTTATTTTGTAATTCAAAATTGGTGGCATTTTGTCATGGCATGAAGTTTCATGAAGCTTAAAGATTAACATTGACCAAGTCCACTTGTTTTGTTTTACTAAAGATATTTATTAACCAAACCATTAGCTTAAACCATGGTTATGTCTCTACAATGGTTAATGTATAACACTAACTCACCCATGGTTGCTATTCTCACCTCATTAGTTTTCATTTTCTCATTTTTTGATCATTTCATCTTCTTCCTCCTCATGAAAGCTTTCTAGCTTTCAAAATGGTGAGAAAATATTGTGAGAAAATAAAATCTAAAGTGAGCCTATTTCCTACTCCATCATCCTCTACTACTTGCCATTTAGTTTAGGGTGTTCTCTTCACAAAGTTCATCACCTAGTGAAGAGGTAGCTTGGGTTTGAGTCTCCTCGACGTAGATCATCTTCGGCCTCGAAGACTTTGAGCAAGGTTGTTCATTTCTCCAAGGGAACCCATACTAGAGTTCTGGAGATCTTTACATGGAGCGAAGGAACTACTACATGGAGCTTTAGAAGTGAAGGACCGGTCTACAAAGGTTGTATTCCTCATTCACTTTCTATGTAAAGTTGTTTACATTCTAGTTTAGCTCCTAAAACTCTAGTTAGATCCTAGGTTAGGTTGTTTGGCACACTAGAAATTTATGAAATTGGCATGTTTGATACTTTGTGAAACCTTGTGGTTGTGCCAAAGAACCTTACAGTGGTATAAGAGCCTTGCTAGAGGATTAGGAGTTGTCTAGGCGAAATTAAAAGTTCGAACGAACTTCGAAAACCCGATATTGCCCACTTTCTGGAAATTTTTCAAGATGTTGGAATTTTTCACATTAAAAATATTCAGAAAAATATGCAGGTAAAACTATGGACCCTCTAGAAGAACAACACCCTAATTCGATAACATGACCGCGGAACCGCGGCCAAACCATGGGTTTGGCGGCGGTTCCGCGGCGCCATGTGTGAGGCTTGGGCCGAGCCTTCTACGGTTGATCCGTAGCTACTGGGGCATGTTTCTGGGTATTTTTAATACTGCTCAAGTGTTGAGCTTTCTGGGAAATTTTGGGAATTCGTTGATTCGGTTGAAAGGTTTAACATTGTCTAGCTATCTGTGATTGCGATACAATATGTAGAATTTATATAGTTAGGCATGAAATCCGTAATATATGATATTTCGGGTTTATGATGTCTAAGGTTATTATGGATTCCAAATGTTGTAGTTTGACATTTTCTTTTCTGCGACCGTAAGTGTAATATGTGGTGTATTGCCGGTTTCGTTGCTATATGTCAACGACAATTAGGATACGCATATTTACTTACGTTGATGACATGTGATGTTATATCTTGCTGTGATATGTAATATTGGATCGTCGCGTTTTGAATAGCCGGGGGTTTTATGTGAGATGAGAGTTTTTATTTTCATTCATGTAAAAACTTGTATGTAATATTCTTTTATTGGGGCACTTCCGGGTTGAGGAAGATGTCACCGTTGTTGTATATTATTTACTTTTCCGCATTAGGATAGACCCAAGGAGGGGAGCACAAGTAACCGGGTTCTAGAGTCCAGTGGGAGGCCATCTCGAGGAGTCGAGTCCGGGTCTCCTAACTCTAGAATTGGTAGGGTTACTTGCCGCTCTCGTAGGGGTCTTAGGATGTAGGATTGGCTATTCATCACGACCGTGGAATCCGTGTTTTATACAAGATCAAAATAAAACACGGACATCCTAGTATATCCAATATTTCATATGATGTTTTCTGCTGCGATATCTGTGATGTGATCATTTGATATGATGAGATAGATACTGTATATAGTATATGTGATATATTATATAGACGTTGCTTATGTTTTACACCCGCGCTAGCCCTGCCCCGCTCTGCCGTTAGTTATCTAACCTAACGGTGCATGACGGGATATCGAGGAGAATGCGGATGGCATAAGCGTACGTTGTATTTATCTGTGGTGCTTAGGTAACTTAAATGATAGGACATTCATTAATAAGATTAATGAAAGAAAATAAACCTAATAATGTTGTGGAATCGAATTTTCAAAAACTGGTAGCTCTAGTTGTTGCTTTGCATAGCGGTGTTCCTTGTAGAACATCCTGCACCTTATTCGATATGGAAAAAGCCGAAATCCCTTCACCGGGAGTGACCTCTTTAGCAATAACTAGCAGATGCTACAACCCCCAGTTTTGTCTTTTGATTGCTTTTCTAGTTCTTGCTTTGCATAGTGGTATTATGAACATCATGCACCTCATTTGACGAGGAAAGAGCCGAGATCCCTTCACCGGGAGTGACCTCTTTAGCAAAACTAGCAAAAGCCTAAAAAACACTCTATTTAAAATCATTTGATTCTGCAACGATATCAAGTTCTAAGCGTTAAAGGTTTTTTTAAAAACTATCCGCAACCCTTCATCATATTAAGAAGTAGAATACTTAGTATTTGTGCTGTGTTTGTTGACCATAGTTAAGGCACGGTGTACGGTAGCTAAGTGATGTCTTCCTACACAGCATATGATGCGATTAATTAGGATAGTCATGTGACTTTGTTGACCATAGTTAAGGGTTATGTGGCTGTGTCTAATTAATCATGAAATGACGGGTAGAACTTGACCAGTGCTTGTGATTTGTTGACCATAGTTAAGGTCATGAGCCACTAGGAGTAAAAACCTATTATCGGGAGTTTCAAGTGTTGAAATTTGCAATGAGATTGCATACCTTCTATGAGATAGTTGGATCCTGATACCCACTGCGAGTAATAGTTACTCCTGGGAGAGTTTTGCACTTTGCAATTAGCCGATCAAGTAGGTGTCTAGAAAGGTGTCAACGGGGTTACACCCATGGGAAAACGAGGTTTATTTTAATTAGGTCCGTGCGAAAGCACGGGGAACCTCCCTCAAAGTACCGGCACTGGCCTGGCTGAAAAATTGGCGAACTTGTAAGGTGTAATTAATCCCGGCTAGTCTTTCCTTTTAAGGTTTGAAGGAAGATTTGATAAAAACAGTGGGAGCCATCCTGATTAGATAAAATACATAACCAATCTAATCTTGCAAGAGCGCACCAAGAATGTTTTCTTCTCTCTCTTTCTCTCCAGGTAGCGACCATGTCACGCCTTAATCAAGATAATAATATGGATGTATTAACCGAACCCGCTTGTTATACTGAGCTGGGGAACGTTGGTCCCGCTCCAACTTATAATTGTTATAAGACCGAGCAGGAAATAGGGGATTACCAGAATTCCCATGCCGCCCAAACGAAGAATGTGCATGTTGATGTATCTTCTTCGGGTGTGTTCATTACCGAGAACTGTTTTTCAGTATCCTCTACGTTCTGGGTATGTGATACCAGATCAAGATCCCGTATATGTAATATGTTACATGGGCTACAAATAGGTAGAGAACTGAGAATGGGTGATAAAAATTTCAAGTGTTGGAAACGGTGCAATTGTTGCAGCCAAGATGTTGGCAGTTATCACCCTGTATTACCAAATACATTGATTCAGAACGAATGTTATTAGATACCGAACCTGATATACAACATCATATCAGTCTCTTTATTATGTAAAGAAGGATATAATTTTGTATAGTTGGATAATGTTTTAAACATTTCCTATATCAAGAGTTGATCGGTTCAGGCACGTTATCTAAAAGCATATACGTTCTAAATCAAACCACAGTTCTCAACGTAAAGAACATTCACAAGAGGATAAGTTCAGAAATGAACGAATCCTTCTTGAGGCATTGTAGACTAGGTCATATCAATGCGACCCGACTAGCTAAGTTACATTAAGATGAATATTTAAATCAGTTTGAATTTACATCTTGTGAAACTCGCCAGTCATGTCACAAAGATAAAATGACCATAGCTCCGTTTACTGGAAACAGAGAAAGAGTTAGTGAACTCATGGTATTGATACATGATGATGTATAAAGGTCCCCTGTCTACAAATGCCAGGACTGGTTCTTTGTGCTTCATTACATTCACTGATGATCTCTCAAGATTCGGACATATGTTCTTGTTGAAACACAAGTCTGAAGCTTTTAAGAAATTCAATGAATATAAGTCAGAAGTAGAAAACCAAAATGGGTATAAGTATTACGTCCTTTGATATGATCAGGGAGGAGAATACTTAAGCACGGAATTCCTGGACTATTCTAAAAGAGAATGAGATTCTCTCTCAGTATTATTCCTCCGTATACACCACAGCACAATGGTGTATCGGGGGAGCAATAGCACCCTATTAAATATGGTGCGCTCTATGATGAGTACTACTGAGCTGCCTATTTCCTTTTAGGAGTTATGCACTTGAGAATATGCATACCTATTGAATTTGGTTCCAACCAAATCAGGTGCCTACCACTCCATATGCGATATGGTATGGGAAGAGCCCATCTCTTAAGTAAGTTAAGATTTGGGGTTGTCCGGCCTATGTCAAAAGCAAAATCCGGACAAGCTCGAGGCAAGGTCAGTTCTGTGGGAGTTTGTTGGATATCCTAAGCATTCGCAAGGGAATATCTTCTACCACACCGAGGAACAAAAGGTGTTTTATTTCTTGGCATGCCACCTTTTTAGAAAAGGAATTTATTTTAGAAAGAAATTTGTGGACATGAGGTAGAACTGGAAGGAGTTCCAGCCATACAAACTACAGCTGATGATTTGATAGAACCGCAGGATTCAATAGTTCCCGACGAACCTCAGTCTCTCCGCCGATCTAGTAGGGTTCCTCATCCGCCTAAGAGATACTTCGGTTTCTCGATGACAGTGGGAGCGAGGATTGCATCATAAGATGATGACCCACTAGTTTAGAGCAGGCCATCAAGAGTAGGGACTCTGTAAGAATGGCTGGATGCTTACCGATCTGAGATGGAATCCATATACGCCAACAAAGTATGGACTTTGGTTGCGATATCTGAAGGGTTAAACCCCCATCAGAAGCAAGTATACCTTGAGAAGATTACTTGGTGTGGATAGAAAAGTTGAGACTTTCAAAGCTGGACTTGTTGTAAAAGGTTCTCGTCATCAACCAGATATGGATTATGATGAAACCTTTTCTCTAACAGCTATGCATAAGTCCATCCGGATCCTACTTGCCATTGCTACATACCATGACTACGATATCTGGGTGTCATGACTGCTTTTCTAAATAGTGATTTAGAAGAAAGCATCTATAAGTACAAAGCCAGAGGGCTTCGTAGACAGTGGGAGCAGCGAAAACATGTGCAAGTTGCTTTATGCGTTAAAGCAGGTATCGCGGAGTAGGAACATCTGTTTTGATGTGATAGTCAAAGCGTTTGACTTCATAAAAATGGTAGATGAACCTTGTATATACAAAATGGTAGTAAAGAGTAAGGTGGTTTTTCCTCGTATTGTACGTGGATACTATACTCTTGATAGGAAAGGAGTTTCCTATGCTACACTCGGTCAATCTCCTCTTATCACATTGATTCTCCATATAGGATCTGTAGGGTTCCTAGGCACACTCAAGAGGTTCCACAAGGCATCAACCATGCCAAACAAAAATTTTCCGGTGCCGAGAAACCCTAATGAAGATCGTTAACTAGAAGTTAAGGCGAAAAGCAAGCAAGCAAACGACTTTGCTACTAAGTGAAAGGGATTACAACCTTTGTAGATCCGGTCCACCACTTCTTTAGCTCCGTGTTGACGTCCCTCCGCTGCGATCATCGGATCCCGGACTCTAGAAATGGTTTCGTCGGAGAAATGATCGGGCTAGGTCATTGACTTCGAGGCCGAAGATGATCTACGTCGGGGAGACTCAAACTCAAGTTATTCCTTCACTCAGTCGAAAACTTTGTGAAGAGAACACCCTATACTACATGGCAAGTGGTAGAGGATAAAGAAATAGGAAGTGGGTTCACTTTAGAATTGGATTTCTCACTCTTTTTCTCATGATGCCATTGGAGCTAGCAAGCTTTTTCAAGCTTGATGAAGATGAAGAAGAAGAAAGAATATCATATCCATTAAAAGAATAATATGAACACTTATCCTTTTAATAATAGCACCATGGTTGAGTTAAGCCCTCATGCTTAACTCATGTAGAGAATTAACCATAGCATAAGGTTAAGGGTTGGGTTAGCTAATATCTTGAACAAATGACAAAAGAGTTGACTTTGTCAATGTTCATCAAGCTTCATGAAGCTTGATAACTTTGACCAAAGTCACTCTCTTTTGTTATTTGTTTAGGAAAATAATAAACCCTAATCCAACCTTGATATGGTTCAAGTCTCATACACACAACTTGTTTGTATCATCAAGCAAGATACAAACATGTACATTTGCATATATCACATATAAACAATGTACACTTTCAAGTGAGAAAATCAATCTTAAGTGAACCAATACTAGTTAATGTAAAGTAATATATCAAATATATAATTATACATTAAATCATTAAATCAACACTTGATTTAACGATCCGGTCATATCGCATATAACCGACTAATATCTATAGTAATAACTTATCGAATCAACACTTGATCCGATAACCCGGCCATATCATATACAACCGATCAATGTCACAAATCGCGAGAATAGAATACAGTATCACATACTGGTATTATCCTCGGTCCCGCACATATCTCATATGCGCTCCTATTTCGTTTCGCTTGAGCCAGGAAACCCCTGTGTAGGACTCTAAAGACTCGTCAATACGCCGGCAGCAGGTGATGATCATATCAATCACCCACAAGCCGCAAGCGGTCTGCTAAACGTAACGGCCACCCGGGTATTGAGCGATCAGAAGATCAACGAGCAAGCCCGCTCACACTCTAGTGAATCCAACGAGTAACACTACCGTACAGTCCGGTCTGTTCGTCTGATATGTCGCATATCTCGTCTAGGGGTGGTAAACGTCAGACCCCAATAACTCGATAAGTCGTGTCGATATGAGGCTCATAACGGGTCGAGAAACTACTGGTAACACTTACCAGTAAATCCCAAAAGCTGCCTTGGCCAAGAACTTCCTGTTATAGCCAATCGAACACTGCGCAACATCAACTCCCTATACCGGGAGAGACGAAACCCCTCCTATCGCTCATTGCCTCCATGTGATTCGGGACTGTACCCAAAAGCTACCTTTTTGCACGCCCTCTTGGACGTGGTATGATGGAAATCAAAGCACAGTGGGAATCACACAAGACTCTATGACGATTTCGGGTCTACAGACTAACCTGTACCAGTGTCACCAGAGAACTGCCATCTGACGTAAGGTATAATACCATCTGGGAGTTCTCGGCGAGTCCGTCCAGTGTACCCAGTCTCTACTGAGCACCCGTATATCATCTCTGATGTCAAACACCAATGGATATGGGATCATCCATCGCCCATCTGTATGGGTCGAGAAGATACACGCTAGTCTCCTCTGGTATATCAATGCCCTGTCTCGATACACCCACGACTAGGGACCTTGAAGGATGTACTTATGGACTACCATGTCCCCACTAGTATGATCCGCATCATAGTCTAGGTAGTCAAGTACACATCCTAAGGGCTTTACCAACATGTAATAGAGAGACAGTCAGTGTACACGTTAAGGTAAAGAGTAACCAGATAGCATACTATCATATCGAGCAAGAAAGTCATCCCTATATATGTCCAAGCATCCACTACAATATACATCCCATGTATAGTAATGGCCTCTAGGGCATACATATAACTAACAATCTCCCACTTGCACTAGGGCCATCTGATAGCAGTGGTTGTAGTATCTCATACTCAACCATCCCATAAAAGTCTCTCTCTGGGAAAAGGCCTTTCGTGAGTGGATCCGCCGTGTTGTCCTCTGAGTCTACTCTCCTAACCTCGATCCCCTGGAGATCAACCATCTCCACGATCAGGTGATACTGCCTTAGAATATGTCTGGATCACTGATGGGACGGGCGTTCCTTGGCATAAGCCACAACTCCATTGTCACACAATGGGAGGAACGAAGTTCATCTCATGAACTAGTATACACCCAGACTTCCTCTTTGGTAGCATCTTAAGTAGCGATGTATCCAGCCTTTATCATCTAGTATGCCACGGTATCTAGCTTGGAACTCTTCCAACATACCGTCCCTCTACCGAGGGTAAAGACAATGCATGTGACTGACATTCAGTCGTCTTTATCACCCTGGAACCTTTCCAGTGATTCTCCCCAGGATCGATTGATACCATCTCACTACAACTAGTGAGTATCCTAATATCCAATTAGATCTATCTCATAGATCCAAAACCCAGGATTTAGGAGGTATCACTTTGATCCTATATGGAGAATCATTGCGATAAGCGGAGATTGACCGAGCGTAGCATAGGAAACTGCTTTCTTATCAAGAGTATGTCATCCACGTACTCTACGAGGATCACCACCATACTCCCTACTACCTTTTTGTATGTACAAGGTTCATCTACCATTTTGATGAAGTCAAACTCTTTGACTACTACATCAAAATAGATGTTCCAACTCCGCGATACCTGTTTTATCACATAAAACATCTTGCATACGTTTCCGCTGCTCCTACTGTCTACGAAGCTCTCTGGCTGTGTACTTATAGACGTTCTCTTCTAAATCAATATTTAGAAAAGCAGTCATGACACCCAACCGCCAGATATCGTAGTCATGGTATGTAGCCGTGGCAAGTAGGATCTGGATGGACTTAAGCATAGCTACTTAGAAAAGGTTTCATCATAACCCATACTTGGTCAATGATGCAAACCTTTAACAAGTCTAGCTTTGAAAGTCTCAACTTTTCCATGTACACCAAGTAATCTTCTCAAGATATACTTGCTCCTGATGGGGATTTAACCCTTCAGATTAAGCAACCAAAGTCCATACTTTGTTGGTGTATAAGGATTCCATCTCAGATTGATAAACATCCAGCCATTCTTACAGAGTCCTACTCCTGATGGCCAGCCCGAGACTAGTTGGGTCATCATCTCATGATGCAACCCTCGCTCCCACTGTCATAGAGAAAACCGAAGTATCTCTCAGGTGGGTGAGGAACCCTACTAGATCGGCGGAGAGGCTGAGGTTCGTTGGTTGCTATTGAATCCTTTGGTTCTACCAAATCATCTGCTTCAGTTTGTATAGCTGGAACTTTTCCAGATCTATATAACAGACCTTGCCTCGAGCTTGTCCGGATTATGCTTTTAGACATAGCCCGGACAACCCAAATCTTAACCAACTTAAGATATGGGCTCTTCCCTTTCCATATCACATATAAAGCGGTAGGCAACTGATTTGATTGGAACCCAATTCAATAGGTATCAACTTCTTAAGTGCATAACTCCCAAAAGGAAATAGGAAACTCAGTAGTACTCATCATAGAGCACACCATATCACATAGGGTGTGATTGCTCCGCCCCGATATACCATCATGCTATGGTGTATGCGGAGGAGTAATGCTGAGAGAGAATCTCATTCTCCTTTAGAATAGTCCAGGAATCCCGTGCTCAAGTATTCTCCTCCTTGATCTCATCAAAGGACATAATACTTATACCCGTATTTTGGTTCTTTACTTCTAACATATATTCTATGAATATCTCAAAAGGTTTGGACTTGTGTTTCAACAGGAACATATGTCTGAATTTTAAGAGATTATCAAAGAAGGTAATGAAGTACAAAGAACCGGTCTTGGTATGTGTAGACAGGAGACCTTCATACATCAACATGTATCATCCCAAGAGTTCACTAACTCTTTCTCTGTTTCCAAAAAACGGAGCTATGGTCATTTTATCTTTGTGACATGACTGGCAAGTTTCACAAGATGTAAATTCAAACTAATTTAAATATGCATCTATATGTAACTTCAGCTAGTCGGGTCGCATTGATATGACCTAGTCTACAATACCTCAAGAAGGATTCGTTCATTTCTGAACTCTTCCTCTTGTGTGTGTTCCGTATACTTAGAACTGTTGTTTGATTTAGAACATCAATGCTTTTAGATAACGTGCCTGAACCGATCAACTTTTGATATAGGAAATGTTCAAAACATTATCCAACAATACAAAATTTTATCATTTCTTTACTAATAAAGAGACTGATATGATTTTGTATATCAGGTTCGGTATCTAATAGTATTTGTTCAGAATCAATGTATTGGTAATACAGGGTGACAGTGACCAACAGATTTGGCTGCAACTCTTGCCCCGTTTTCTGCCTCATGAAACTTATCACCCGTTCTTAGTTCTCTACCTATCTGTAGCCCTATGTAACAGATTGCATATCTGGGATCCTGATCCGGTATCAAATACCCAGGACGTAAAGGACATTGAGAAACAGTTCTATGTAACGAACACACTCGAAGATGATGCATCAACATGCACTTTCTTCGTTTGGGCGGCACGGGAATTCTGGTAATCCCCTAATTCCTGCTCTATCTTATAACATTTATAAGTTGGAGCGGGACCAACGTTCCCCAGCTCAGTATAACAAGCGGGTTCGGTCAATTTATCCATTTTATTATCTTGATTAAGGCGTGACATGGTCGCTACCAGGAGAGAGAGAGAAGAAAACACTCTGCGTGCGCTCTTGCAAGATCAGATTGGTTATTATTTTATCTAATCAGGATGGCTCCCACTGTTTTTATCAAATCTTCCTTCAAACCCTAAAAGGAAAGACTAGACGGGATTAATTACACGCTACAAGTTCGCCAATCTTTCAGCCAGGCCAGTGTCGGTACTTTGAGGGAGGTGCCCCGTGCTTTCGCACGGACCTAATTAATATAAACCTCGTTTTCCCAGAGGCGTAACCCCGTTGTCACCTTTCTAGACACCTACTTGATCGACTAATTGTAATGTGTAAAACTCTCCCAGGAGTAACAATTACTCGCAGTGGGTATCGGGATCCAACTATCATATAGAAGGTATGCAATCTCATTGCAAATTTCAACACTTGAAATTCCCAATAATATTTTGCCCCTAGCACCTATGACCTTGGCTAAGGTCAACAAATCATAAGCACTAGTCAAGTTCTACCCGTCATTTCGTGATTAATTAGACCCACCCACATGACCCTTGGCTAAGGTCAACAAAGCCACATGACTGTCCTAACTAATCGCATCATATGCGGTGTAGGAAGACATCACTTAGCTACCGTACACTACGCCTCGGCTAAGGTCGACAAACGTAGCACGAATACTAAGTACTCTACTTCCTAAAATGACGGAGGGCTACGACAGGTTTTTCTGAAAACCTATTGCGTAATGAACTTGATATCGTTGTAGAATCAAATGATTTAAAAATAGAGTGTTTTTTAGGCTTTTCTAGTTTTGCTAAAGGGGTCACTCCCGGTGAAGGGATCGTCGGCCCTTTCCTCATCGAATAAGGTGCAGAATATATCATATATGTAGGGTTCCTAGGCACACTATAGAAGTCTCACAAGTGATCAAACATGCCCAATTGAAATTTTACATGTGCCGAGAAAACTTAATACGGATCGTTAACTAGATATATAGGCGAAACGATGCAAATAAACAACTTTATCTAAAAGGAAAGGAGCTACAACCTTTGTAGATCCGGTCCACCACTTCGTAAGCTCCGCGATGATCTCCCTCCGCTGTCCAAATCGAACCCGTGACTCTAGCATCGGCATCATCGAAGAATGGGCGGGCTTGATCGTCGGTTCGATGCCGAAGAAGATCTACGTCGAGGCATCGCTAGAACAAGCTCCAACTTCACCAAGTCGGGAAACCTTGTGAAGGAAACACCCTATACTACTTGGCAAGAGGTAGAGGATGAATAAATAGGAAGTGGGTAAACTTTAGTTTTGGATTTCCCACACTTTTTCATCAATCGCCATTGATGAAGCAAGCTTTTTTCTCATGTTGAAGAAGTAACACTTACCGTACAGTCATTTACTAACCATTTACTAACGCTTGGTTAGTTGTATTATGTAAAATATGATAAGTATTATGTAAAATGATAAATAAATCAATACTTATCATTTACTAACCCTTGGTTAGTTGTAGAGAATGGACCATGGTTAACTTGAATGGTTAGGGTTAAGGATGAGACAAGAATGGTGGACTAATTCAAAGCTTCAAGAATCTTCAACTAGCAAACAAAAATAGCAACCATTCTTTTCTCATCTTTTTCCAAAATAAATAAATAAATAAATAAGAAAAAATAAAACCCTAATCATAATCTCAACCATGGTCTAATTCTTTACACTAACCCTAGCTTGCATGTATCATCAAACATGATACAATCATGTGCACAAAATATATCACATATGCAATGTGCACAAACCAAGTGAGTAAATCCATTTAAAGTGAACCAATACTAGTTAATGCAAAGTAATATATCAAATATATAATTATACATTAAATCATTAAATCAACACTTGATTTAACGATCCGGTCATATCGTATATAACCGACTAGTATCCAATGTATCGGCTTATCGAATCAATCCTTGATTCGATAACTAGGTTATATCGCATATAACCAATCGATACATTCATCGCGAGAATAGAATACGGTATCACATACATGCATTATTCTCGGTCCCGCACATATCTCATATGCGCTCCTATTTCGTTTCGCTTGAGCCAGGAAACCTCTGTGTAGGACTCTAAAGACTCGTCAATACGCCGGCAGCAGATGATGATCATATCAAACACCCACAAGCCGCAAGCGGTCTGCTAAACGTAACGGCCACCCGGGTATTGAGCGATCAGAAGATCGACGAGCAAGCCCGCTCACACTCCTGTGAATCCAACCAGTAACACTTACCGTACAGTCCGGTCTGATCGTCTGATATGTCGCATATCTCGCCTAGGGGTGGTAAACGTCAGACCCCAATAGCTCGATAAGTCGTGTCGATATGAGGACTATAACAATTCGAGAAACTACAGGTAACACTTACCAGTAAATCTCAGCAACCCTGGCCAGGGATTTCCGGTTATAGCCAATCGAACACAGCGCAACATCAACTCCCTATACCGGGAGAGACGAATCCCCTCCTATCGCTCATTGCCTCCATGTGATTCGGGACTGTACCCAAAAGCCACCGTTTTGCACGCCCTCTGGGACGTGGTAAGGTGGAAATCAAAGCACAGTGGGAACCACACAAGACTCTATGACGATCTCGGGTCAACAGACTACTCTGTACCAGTGTCACCAGAGAACTGCCATCTGACGTAAGGTATAATACCATCTAGGAGTTCTCGGCGAGTCCGTCCAGTGTACCCAGTCTCCACTGAGCACCCGTATATCATCTCTGATGTCAAACACCAATGGATATGGGATCATCCATCGCCCATCTGTATGGGTCGAGAAGGTATACGCTAGTCTACACTGGTATATCGATGCCCCGTCTCGATATACCCACGACTAGGGACCTTGAAGGATGTACTTATGGACTACCATGTCCCCACTAGTATGATCTGCATCATAGTCCAGGTAGTCAAGTACACATCCTAAGGGCTTTACCAACATGTAACAGAGAGACAATCAATGTACACGTTAAGGTAAAGAGCAACCAGATAGCATACTATCATGTCGAGCAAGAAAGTCCTCCCTATATATGTCTAAGCATCCACTACAATATACATCCTATGTATAGTAATGGCCTCTAGGGCATACATATAACTAACAATCTCCCACTTGCACTAGGGCTACCTAATAGCAGTGGTTGCAGTATCTCATACTCAACCATCCCATAAAAGTCTCTCTCTGGGAAAAGGCCTTTGTGAGTGGATCCGCCGTGTTGTCCTCTGAGTCTACTCTCCTAACCTTGATCACCCTGGAGATCAACTATCTCCATGATCAGGTGATGATGTCTCAGAATATGTCTGGATCACTGATGGGACGGACGTTCCTTGGCATAAGCCACAACTCCATTGTCACACAATGGGAGGAACTAAGTTCATCTCATGAACAAATATACATCCAGACTGCCTCTTTGGTAGCATCTCAAGTAGCGATGTATCGAGCCTTTATCGTCTAGTATGCCACGGTATCTAGCTTGGAACTCTTCCAACATACCGTCCCTTTACTGAGGGTAAAGACAATGCCTGCGACTGACATTCAGTCGTCATTATCACCCTGGAACCCTTCCAGTGATTCTTCCCAGGATCGATTGATACCATCTCACTACAACTAGTGAGAATCCTAACATCCATTTAGATCTATCTCATAGATCCAAAATCCAGGATTTAGGAGGTATCATTTTTATCCTATATGGAGAATCATTGTGATAAACGGAGATTGATCGAGCGTAGCATAGGAAACTCTTTTCTTATCAAGAGCATGACATCCACGTACTCTACGAGGATCACCACCATACTCCCTACTACCTTTTTGTTTATACAAGGTTCATCTACCATTTTGATGATGTCAAACTCTTTGACTTATCCATCAAAACAGATGTTCCAACTCCGCGATGCCTGCTTTATCACATAGAACATCTTGCACACGTTTCCGCTGCTCCCACTGTCTACGAGGCACTCTGGCTGTGTACTTATAAACGCTCTATTCTAAAACATCATTTAGAAAAGCTGTCATGACACCCAACCGCCAGATATCGTAGTCATGGTATGTAGCCGTGGCAAGTAGGATCTGGATGGACTTAAGCATAGCCACTTGAAAAGGTTTCATCATTATCCATGCCTGGTCGATGACGAAAAGCTTCAACAAGTCTAGCTTTGAAAGTCTTAACTTTTCCATTTACACCAAGTAATCTTCTCAAGATTTACTTGCTCCTGATGGGGATTTAACCCTTCAGATATCGCAACCAAAGTCCATACTTTGTTGGTGTATAAGGATTCCATCTCAGATCACTAAGCATCCAGCCATTCTTACAGAGTCCCACTCCTGATGGCCAGCTCGAAACTAGTTGGGTCATCATCTCATGATGCAATCCTCGCTCCCACTGTCATCGAGAAACCGAAGTAGCTCTCAGGTGGGTGAGGAACCCTACTAGATCGGCGGAGAGGCTGAGGTTCGTTGGTAACTATAGAATCCTTTGGTTCTTTCAAATCATCAGCTGTAGTTTGTATAGCTGGAACATTTCCAGTTCTACATAACAGACCTTGCCTCGAGCTTGTCCGGATTTTGCTTTTCAGACATAGCCCGGACAACCCCAAATCTTAACCAACTTAAGATATGGGCTCTTCCCTTTCCATATCACATATGAAGTGGTAGGCAACTGATTTGATTCGAACCCTATTCAATAGGTATGCAGCTTCTCAAGTGCATAACTCCCAAAAGGAAACTGGTAACTCAGTATTACTCATCATAGAGCACACCTTATCATATAGGGTGTGATTGCTCCGCTCCGATATACCATCGTGCTATGGTGTATACGGAGGAGTAATGCTGAGAGAGAATCTCATTCTCCTTTAGAAAAGTCCAAGAACTTCGTGCTCAAGTATTCTCCTCCTTGATCTCATCAAAGGACATAATACTTTTACCCGTATTTTGGTTCTCTACTTCTAATTTATATTCTGTGAATATCTCAAAAGGTTCGGACTTGTGTTTCAACAGGAACATATGTCTGAATCTTGAGAGATCATCAGAGAACGTAATGAAGTACAAAGAACCAGTCCTGGCATATGTAGACAGGGGACTTTACATACATCAACATGTATCATCCCAAGAATTTACTAACTCTTTCTCTGTTTCCAGTAAACAGAGCTATGGTCATCATATCTTTGTGACATGACTGGCAAGTTTCACAAGATGTAAATTCAAACTGATTTAAATATGCATCTATATGTAACTTCAGCTAGTCTGGTCGCATTGATATGACCTAGTCTACAATACCTCAAGAAGGATTCGTTCATCTCTGAACTTTTCCTCTTGTGTGTGTTCTTGTATACGAGGAACTGTAGTTTGATTTAGAACGTTAATGCTTTTAGATAACGTGCCTGAACCGATCAACTTTTGATATAGGAAATGTTCAAAACATTATCCATCAATACAAAATTACATCCTTTCTTTACTAATAAAGAGACTGATATGATTTTGTATATCAGGTTCGGTATCTAATAGCATTTGTTCAGAATCAATGTACTGGTAATACAGGGTGACAGTGACCAACAGACTTGGCTGCAACACTTGCCCCGGTTTCTGTCTCATGAAACTTATCACCCGTTCTCAGTTTTTCTACCCTTTTTGTAGCCCTATGTAACAGCTTACATATCTGGGATCCTGATCTGGTATCATATACCCAAGATACAGAGGATACTGAGAAACAGTTCTGTTTAACGAACACACCCGAAGAAGATGCATCACATGCACTTTCTTCGTTTGGGCGGCATAGGAATTCTGGTATTCCCCTATTTCCTGCTCTGTCTTATAACAATTATAAGTTGGAGCGGGACCAACGTTCCCCAGCTCAGTATAACAAGCGGGTTCGGTCAAAATTCCGTATTATTATCTTGATTAAGGCGTGATATGGTCGCTACCTAGAGAGAGAGAGAAGAAAACACTCAGCGTGCGCTCTTGCAAGAATAGATTGGTTATTATTTTATCTAATCAGGATGGCTCCCACTTTTTTTATCAAATCTTCCTTCAAACCCTAAAAGGAAAGACTAGCCGGGATTAATTACACACTACAAGTTCGCCAATCTTTCAGCCAGGCCAGTGTCGGTACTTTGAGGGAGGTCCCCCGTGCTTTCGCACGAACCTAATTAATGTAAACCTCGTTTTCCCAGAGGCGTAACCCCGTTGACACCTTTCTAGACACCTACTTGATCGGCTAATTGTAATATGCAAAACTCTCCCAGGAGTAACTCTTACTCGCAGTGGGTATCGGGATCCAACTATCTCATAGAAGGTATGCAATCTCATTGCAAATTTCAACACTTGAAATTCCCGATAATATTTCTCCCCTAACCTCCTATGACCTTGACAAAGGCCAACAAACCATAGGATGTTAGTCAAGTTCAACCCGTCATTTCCTGATTGAATTAAACCCACCCACACGGCCCTTGACAAAGGCCAACAAGGTCGCACGACTACCCTAATCCAATCTGCATCATATGCATAAGCAGATAAGCACCAGTTAGCTACCGCACACTGCGCCTTGACAAAGGCCAACAAACGCAGCACGAATACTAACTACTACTTATCTGAAATGACGGAGGGCTACGACAGGTTTTGCTGAAAACCTATTGCGTAATGAACTTGATATCGTTGTAGAATCAAATGATTTTAAAATGGAGTGTTTTTTAGGCTTTTCTAGTTTTGCTAAAGGAGTCACTCCCGGTGAAGGGATCGTCGGTCCTTTCCTCGTCGAATGAGGTGCGGGATATATCATATATATCACTGTGCAAAACAAAAACTCTTAAAAGCAATCAAAAGACAAACCGAGTGTGTAGCATCTTCCAGTTATTGCTAAAGGAGTCACTCCCGGTGAAGGGATCTCGGTCCTTTCCTCATCGAATAAGGTGCAGGATATATCATATACACCGCTGTGCAAAGCAAGAACTGTAGCTACCTTTTTTATTTTGAAATTCGATTCCACAACATCAATTAGGTTTATTTTCTTTCATTAATCTCATTAATGAATATCCCATCATTTAAATTACCTAAACATCACAGATAGATATGACGTACACTTATGCCATCCGCATTCGCCTCGATGTCCCCTCGTGCACCGTTAGGTTAGGTAACTAACGGCAGAGTGGGGCAGGGCTAGCGCGGGTGTAAAACATAAGTAACGTCTATATAATATATCATATATATACTATAATATCTGAACAGAGCACAGAACATCGCATGATCACATCACAGATAAAGCACAGCAGAAGAAACATATGAAATATTGGATATACTAGGACGTCCGTGTTTTCAATACGAGCCAGTATAAAACACGGATTCCACGGTCATGATGAATAGCCAATCCCACACCCCTAGACCCCTACGAGAGCGGCAAGCAACCCTACCAATTCTAGGGTTAGGAGACCCGGACTCAACTCCTCGAGTTGGTCTCCCACTGGACCCCAGAACCCGGTTACTTGTGCTCCCCTCCTTGGGTCTATCCTAATGCGGAAAAGTAAATAATATACAAACGGTGACTACTTCCGCAACCTGGAAGTGCCCCAATAAAAGAATATTACATACAAGTTTTTACATGAATGAAAATGAAAAACACTCATCTCACATAAAAACCCCCGGGCTATTCAAATACGACGATCCAATATAACATATCCAGCAACACATAATATCACATGTCATCAACGTAAGTAAATATGCGCATCCCAATTGTCGTTGACATATAGCAACGAAACCGGCGATATCACATATTACACTTACGGTCACAGAAAAGAAAGTGTAAATCTACAACAGTTGGAATCCGCAACCACCTCAGACATCGCATGCCTGACCAAATGAATTACTTAGACATCGCATGCCTAACAATTATAAACCCCGCATTTTAGTCTCAAAGTCGAAAACACTTTTCAATATCAAGTCGGGCAATTCAACAGGATTCCCGACATTCTGATCGAATGCTCGTCGCAAACTTTAGTAGGCGGCCGCACCCCCGACGCCATCGACGAAGTGCACCAAGGCGGAACACCGCTGCCGCGAGCACCCAAACGGATGCTTTCGGCGACGGGGTTCTCCTACAGTCACTTGGTCGGGGCTATGGGGTGAGGCTGTCTATCAAGTTTACCCGGCGAGTATCCGCGTACGCTACATGATTGCGACGGACTTTTGATCACATCAAAACTCCGTGGCAACCGATCAAGTGAGACTAAACTGCTACGTTTATAATATTCATTCCGTTATCTCATAACAATTTGTGAATTCCAATTATTGTATCATATTCCGGATAAATAGAAAATACTAAACTTTTCGATCGAACAATCGAACACCCAAGTTTTCCCGATACAGTCCAACACATAAAATAAGTCTAACAACATTCAGTTCGTGCCTCAGTACCAACGGTCCAGCCGTAGAAGGGTCAAGCCAACGCCTCACATGTGGCACGCCGTACTGCCCCAAACCCGAAGGTTCAAAGGGCAGTTCAAGACGGTCACATAATCGAGTTAAGGTTTGTTGTCTTCTAGAGGGTCCATCGCGTTACTTGCACTACTTAGAATGTCGTTAAACTACGGAAAAATCCAACAATTGGAAATTTCCCGGCAGGGGAAAAAGTGGGTATTTATATCCGGTCGAACTTTTTAACATATTCTAAAAATACCCGGAAAAGCACACCGACAAAAATTAGACAGTCCGATCGAATACACCGAGTCCCCAATACAAGCCAGAAAATACAACTCTGGAATAAATATTAAAATATTCCCAGGAAAACCAGCACCATAAAACAAGAATTACTGTGCAAAGTTTGAAGTCCAATCAAGTCACGTGACCGCGGAACCGCCGCAGAAGCCAGGCTTCTGCCGCGGTTCCTCCGCGCAATAGAGGTATCAATGAGAAATTTTTGCATCGTAATTCTTATAATTCCCTGCTGGATTTTCTGCATATTTTTAATTTCGAAAAAACCACGATTTCAGAAAACGTCCATAGAGCAATTTCAAGTCGGGGTTTCGGGTCGATCGGACTTCTAACTCCGTCAGGACTTCGCCTAAGGCTCTAGCTAGGCTCTGATACCACTGTAGGGTTCCTAGGCACACTATAGAAGTCTCACAAGTGATCAAACATGCCCAATTGAAATTTTACATGTGCCGAGAAAACCTAATACGGATCGTTAACTAGATATATAGGCGAAACGATGCAAATAAACAACTTTATCTAAAAGGAAAGGAGCTACAACCTTTGTAGATCCGATCCACCACTTCGTAAGCTCCGCGATGATCTCCCTCCGCTGTCCAAATCGAACCCGTGACTCTAGCATCGGCATCATCGAAGAATGGGCGGGCTTGATCGTCGGTTCGATGCCGAAGAAGATCTACGTCGAGGCATCGCTAGAACAAGCTCCAACTTCACCAAGTCGGGAAACCTTGTGAAGGAAACACCCTATACTACTTGGCAAGAGGTAGAGGATGAAGAAATAGGAAGTGGGTAAACTTTAATTTTGGATTTCCCACACTTTTTCATCAATCACCATTGATGAAGCAAGCTTTTTTCTCATGTTGAAGAAGAAGAAGATGAAGGAAAAAAAAATATGATAAGTATTATGTAAAATGATAAATAAATCAATACTTATCATTTACTAACCTTTGGTTAGTTGTAGAGAATGGATCATGGTTAACTTGAATGGTTAGGGTTAAGGATGAGACAAGAATGGTGGACTAATTCAAAGCTTCAAGAATCTTCAACTAGCAAACAAAAATAGCAACCATTCTTTTCTCATCTTTTTCCAAAATAAATAAATAAATAAGAAAAAAGAAAACCCTAATCATAATCTCAACCATGGTCTAATTCTTTACACTAACCCTAGCTTGCATGTATCATCAAACATGATACAATCATGTGCACAAAATATATCACATATGCAATGTGCACAAACCAAGTGAGTAAATCCATTTAAAGTGAACCAATACTAGTTAATGCAAAGTAATATATCAAATATATAATTATACATTAAATCATTAAATCAACACTTGATTTAACGATCCGGTCATATCGTATATAACCGACTAGTATCCAATGTATCGGCTTATCGAATCAATCCTTGATTCGATAACTAGGTTATATCGCATATAACCAATCGATACATTCATCGCGAGAATAGAATACGGTATCACATACATGCATTATTCTCGGTCCCGCACATATCTCATATGCGCTCCTATTTCGTTTCGCTTGAGCCAGGAAACCTCTGTGTAGGACTCTAAAGACTCGTCAATACGCCGGCAGCAGATGATGATCATATCAAACACCCACAAGCCGCAAGCGGTCTGCTAAACGTAACGGCCACCCGGGTATTGAGCGATCAGAAGATCGACGAGCAAGCCCGCTCACACTCCTGTGAATCCAACCAGTAACACTTACCGTACAGTCCGGTCTGATCGTCTGATATGTCGCATATCTCGCCTAGGGGTGGTAAACGTCAGACCCCAATAGCTCGATAAGTCGTGTCGATATGAGGACTATAACAATTCGAGAAACTACAGGTAACACTTACCAGTAAATCTCAGCAACCCTGGCCAGGGATTTCCGGTTATAACCAATCGAACACAGCGCAACATCAACTCCCTATACCGGAAGAGACGAATCCCCTCCTATCGCTCATTGCCTCCATGTGATTCGGGACTGTACCCAAAAGCCACCGTTTTGCACGCCCTCTGGGACGTGGTAAGGTGGAAATCAAAGCACAGTGGGAACCACACAAGACTCTATGACGATCTCGGGTCAACAGACTACTCTGTACCAGTGTCACCAGAGAACTGCCATCTGACGTAAGGTATAATACCATCTAGGAGTTCTCGGCGAGTCCGTCCAGTGTACCCAGTCTCTACTGGGCACCCGTATATCATCTCTGATGTCAAACACCAATGGATATGGGATCATCCATCGCCCATCTGTATGGGTCGAGAAGGTATACGCTAGTCTACACTGGTATATCGATGCCCCGTCTCGATATACCCACGACTAGGGACCTTGAAGGATGTACTTATGGACTACCATGTCCCCACTAGTATGATCTTCATCATAGTCCAGGTAGTCAAGTACACATCCTAAGGGCTTTACCAACATGTAACAGAGAGACAATCAATGTACACGTTAAGGTAAAGAGCAACCATATAGCATACTATCATGTCGAGCAAGAAAGTCCTCCCTATATATGTCCAAGCATCCACTACAATATACATCCTATGTATAGTAATGGCCTCTAGGGCATACATATAACTAACAATATACATCACTGTGCAAAGCAGAAACTATAGAAGCAATCAAAAGACAAACCGAGAGTTGTAGCATCTACCAGTTATTGCTAAAGGAGTCACTCCCGGTGAAGGGATCTCGGTCCTTTCCTTATCGAATAAGGTGCAGGATGTTCTACAAGGAACACCGCGATGCAAAGCAAGAACTGTAGCTACCTGTTTTTGAAAATTCGATTCCACAACATCTTTAGGTTTATTTTTCTTTCATTAATCATATTAATGAAGTCCCATCATTTATTATACCTAAACATCACAGATAAATACGACGTACACTTATGCCATCCGCATTCGCCTCGATATCCCCTCGTACACCGTTAGGTTAGGTAACTAACAGCAGAGCGGGGCAGGGCTAGCGCAAGTGCAAAACATAAGTAACGTCTATATAATATATTATATATACTATATACTGTATCTATCACAGAACATCACATGATCACATCACAGATATCGCAGCAGAAGAATCATATGAAATATTGGATATACTAGGGTGTCCGTGTTTTCAATACGAGCCTGTATAAAACACGGATTCCACGGTCGTGATGAATAGCCAAACCCACACCTCTAGACCCCTACGAGAGCGGCAAGCAACCCTGCCAATTCTAGAGTTAGGAGACCCGGACTCGACTCCTCGAGTTGGTCTCCCACTGGACTCCAGAACCCGGTTACTTGTGCCCTCCTCCTTGGGTCTATCCTAGTGCGGAAAAGTAAATAATATACAATGGGTGACATCTTCCGCTACCTGGAAGTGCCCCAATAAAAGAATATTATATACAAGTTAATTTTACATGAATGAAAATAAAAACTCTCATCTCACATAAAACCCCCGGCTATTCATAACGCGACGATCCAATATAACATATCCAGCAACACATAACATCACATGTCATCAACGTAAGTAAATGTGCGCACCCCAATTGTCGTTGACATATAGCAACGAAACCGGCGATATCACATATTACACTTACGGTCACAGAAAAGAAAGTGTAAAACTACAACAATTGGAATCCGCAACCTCTTTAGACATCGCATGCCTAATCAAATGAATTTCTTAGACATCACATGCCTAACAATTATAAAACCCTGCATTTTAGTCTCATTATCGAAAACACTTTTCAATATCAAGTCGGGCAATTCAACAAGATTCCCGATATCCTGATCGAATGCTCATCGCAAACTTTAGTAGACGGCCGCACCCCCTATGCCGTCGACGAAGTGCACCAAGGCGGAACACCGCTACCGCGAGCACCCGAACGGATGCTTTCGGCGACGGGGTTCTCCTACAGTCACTTGGTCGGGGCTATGGGGTGTAGCTGCCTATTAAGTTTACCCGGCGAGTATCCGCGTACGCTACGTGATTGCGACGGACTTTTGATCACATCAAAATTCCGCGGCAACCTATCAAGTGAGACTAAAGTGCTATATTTATAACATTCATATTAGTTATCTCATAACAACTTGTGAATTCCAATTGTTATATCCCATTCCAGATAAATAGAAAATGTTAAACTTTCCGATCGAACATTCAAACACCCAAGTTTTCCCGAAACAAATCAACACATGAAATAGGTTTAAAAAAACATCCAGTTCATGCCTCAGTACCAACGGTCCAGCCGTAGAAGGGTCAAGCCAACGCCTCACATGTGGCACGCCGTACTGCCCCAAACCCGAAGGTTCAAAGGGCAGTTCAAGACGGTCACATAATCGAGTCAAGGTTTGTTGTCTTCTAGAGGGTCCATCGCGTTACTTGCACTACTTAGAACGTCTTTAAACTACGGAAAGATCTAACACTTGGAAAATTTCCGGCAGGGGAAAAAGTGGGTATTTATATCCGGTCGAACTTTTTAACATATTCTAAAATTACCCGGAAAAACACATAGACAAAGTTTGATAATCCGATCGAATTTACGAACTCCCAATACAACCCAGAAAACTCAACTCTTGAGTTAATATTAAAAATTCCCATAAAAATCAGCATTTAAATAAAGAAGTTACTGTGCAAAAATGGTTGACTGAAGAGACTAAATGGGCGCGGAACCGCCGCATTAGCATGCTAATGCCGCGGTTCCGCCGCGCTTTAGAGACATCATTAGGTAATTTTGCACCGTAATTCTTAGAATTTCCTGCTGAATTTTTTAAGCATTTTTAATTTGGAAAAAACCCAGTTTTTGAAAAAAGTCTAGAGAGCAAAATTGTGTTAGGGTTTCGGTTCGATCGGACTTCTAACTCCGTCTACGCATCGCCAAAGGCTCTAGCTAGGCTCTGATACCACTGTAGGGTTCCTAGGCACACTCAAGAGGTTCCACAAGGCATCAACCATGCCAAACAAAAATTTTCCGGTGCCGAGAAACCCTAATGAAGATCGTTAACTAGAAGTTAAGGCGAAAAGCAAGCAAGCAAACGACTTTGCTACTAAGTAAAAGGGATTACAACCTTTGTAGATCCGGTCCACCACTTCTTTAGCTCCGTGTTGACGTCTCTCCGCTGCGATCATCGGATCCCGGACTCTAGAAATGGTTTCATCGGAGAAATGATCGGGCTAGGTCATTGACTTCGAGGCCGAAGATGATCTATGTCGGGGAGACTCAAACTCAAGCTATTCCTTCACTCGGTCGAAAACTTTGTGAAGAGAACACCCTATACTACATGGCAAGTGGTAGAGGATAAAGAAATAGGAAGTGGGTTCACTTTAGAATTGGATTTCTCACTCTTTTTCTCATGATGCCATTGGAGCTAGCAAGCTTTTTCAAGCTTGATGAAGATGAAGAAGAAGAAAGAATATCATATCCATTAAAAGAATAATATGAACACTTATCCTTTTAATCATAGCACCATGGTTGAGTTAAGCCCTCATGCTTAACTCATGTAGAGAATTAACCATAGCATAAGGTTAAGGGTTGGGTTAGCTAATATCTTGAACAAATGACAAAAGAGTTGACTTTGTCAATGTTCATCAAGCTTCATGAAGCTTGATAACTTTGACCAAAGTCACTCTCTTTTGTTATTTGTTTAGGAAAATAATAAACCCTAATCCAACCTTGATATGGTTCAAGTCTCATACACACAATTTGTTTGTATCATCAAGCATGATACAAACATGTACACTTGCATATATCACATATAAACAATGTACACTTTCAAGTGAGAAAATCAATCTTAAGCGAACCAATACTAGTTAATGTAAAGTAATATATCAAATATATAATTATACATTAAATCATTAAATCAACACTTGATTTAACGATCCGGTCATATCGCATATAACCGACTAATATATATAGTAACAACTTATCGAATCAACACTTGATCCGATAACCCCGCCATATCGCATACAACCGATCAATGTCACAAATCGCGAGAATAGAATACAGTATCACATACTGGTATTATCCTCGGTCCCGCACATATCTCATATGCGCTCCTATTTCGTTTCGCTTGAGCCAGGAAACCCCTGTGTAGGACTCTAAAGACTCGTCAATACGCCGGCAGCAGGTGATGATCATATCAATCACCCACAAGCCGCAAGCGGTCTGCTAAACGTAACGGCCACCCGGGTATTGAGCGATCAGAAGATCAACGAGCAAGCCCGCTCACACTCCAGTGAATCCAACGAGTAACACTACCGTACAGTCCGGTCTGTTCGTCTGATATGTCGCATATCTCGTCTAGGGGTGGTAAACGTCAGACCCTAATAACTCGATAAGTCGTGTCGATATGAGGCTCATAACGGGTCGAGAAACTACTGGTAACACTTACCAGTAAATCCCAAAAGCTGCCTTGGCTAAGGACTTCCTGTTATAGCCAATCGAACACTGCGCAACATCAACTCCCTATACCGGGAGAGACGAAACCCCTCCTATCGCTCATTGCCTCCATGTGATTCGGGACTGTACCCAAAAGCCACCTTTTTGCATGCCCTCTTGGACGTGGTATGATGGAAATCAAAGCACAGTGGGAATCACACAAGACTCTATGACGATCTCGGGTCTACAGACTAACCTGTACCAGTGTCACCAGAGAACTGCCATCTGACGTAAGGTATAATACCATCTGGGAGTTCTCGGCGAGTCCGTCCAGTGTACCCAGTCTCTACTGAGCACCCGTATATCATCTCTGATGTCAAACACCAATGGATATGGGATCATCCATCGCCCATCTGTATGGGTCGAGAAGCTACACGTTAGTCTACTCTGGTATATCGATGCCATGTCTCGATACACCCACGACTGGGGACCTTGAAGGATGTACTTATGGACTACCATGTCCCCACTAGTATGATCCGCATCATAGTCCAGGTAGTCAAGTACACATCCTAAGGGCTTTACCAACATGTAACAGAGAGCCAATCAGTGTACACGTTAAGGTAAAGAGTAACCAGATAGCATACTATCATATCGAGCAAGAAAGTCATCCCTATATATGTCCAAGCATCCACTACAATATACATCCCATGTATAGTAATGGCCTCTAGGGCATACATATAACTAACAGGATCTAGGTGATACCTCCTAAATCCTGGTTTTTGGATCTATGAGATAGATCTAAGTGGATGTTAGGATTCTCAGTAGGTGTAGTGAAATGGTATCAATCGATCATGGGGAGAATCACTGGATAGCTTCCAGGGTGGTAAGGTCGACTGAATGTCAGTCACAGGCACTGTCTTTACCCTCGGTAGAGGGACAGTATATTGGAAGAGTTCCAAGCTATATACCGGGGCAAACTAGACGATAAAGGCTGGATACATCGCTATCAAAAATACTACCAAAGAGGCAGTCTGGGTGTATATTTGTTCATGAGATGAACAAGGTTCCTACCATTGTGTGACAATGGAGATGTGGCTTAGGCCTATGAACCCCGATCCCATCAATGACCCAGACATATTCTAAGGCAGTATCACCTGATCACGGAGATGGTTAATCTCCAAGAGATTGAGGTGGGAGAGTAGATTCAGAGGTTAACACGGCGAATCCACTCACTGGGGCCTTTCCTGCAAGAGACTTTTATAGGAGGTTGGATATGCTATACTACAATAATTGGCCTTAGTGCAAGTGGGAGATTATTAGTTGTATGTATGCCCTAGAGGCCATTATTGTACATGAGATGTATATTATAGTGGATGCTTGAACATGTATAGGGAGGACTTTCTTACTCGACATGATAGTACGCTATCTGGTTTCTCTTTATCTTAACATTTACACTTACTGTCTCTCTGTTACATGTTGATAAAGCCCTTAGGATGTGTACTTGACTTCCAGGATTATGATGCAGATCATACTAGTGGGGCCTGGGTGGTCCATGAGTTCATCTTTCAATGTTTCTAGTCGTGGGAATATCGAGACGGGGCATCGATATTCCAGAGTAGACTAGCGTATATCTTCTCGACCCATGTGATTGGTGTTTGACATCAGAGATGTATACAGGTGCTCAGTGGAGACTTGGTACACTGAACGGACTCGCCAAGAACTCCTAGATGGTATTATACCTCACGTCAGATAGCAGTTCTCTGGTGACACTGGTATAGGTTAGTCTGTCGACCCGAGATCGTCATAGAGTCTTGTGTGTCTCCCACTGTGCTTTGATTTCCACCCTACCACGGCTCTACTGAGTCGTGCAAACAGGTGGTTTTTGGGTACAGTCTCGAGTCACATGGAGGCAATGAGCGATAGGAGGGGATTCGTCTCTCCCGGTATTGGGGGTTGATGTTGCGCTATGCTCAATTGGCCATAACTGGAAATCCCTGGACAGGGTAGATGTGATTTGCTGGTAAGTGTTATAAGTAGTTTCACGCCCGTTATGGACCTTACATCGGCATGACTTATCAAGCTATTGGGGTCTGACGTTTACCATCCCTAGGCGAGATATGCGACATATCGGACGAAAAGACCGAACTGTACGGTAGTGTTACTGATTGGATTAGCAAGAGTGTGAGCAGGCTTGCTTGTTGATCTTCTAATCACTCAATACCCGGGTGGCAGTTACATTTAGCGCGCTTCTTACGGCCTGTGGGTGTTTGATATGATCATCACCTACTGCCGGCGTATTGACGAGTCTTTAGAGTCCTGCACAGAGGTTTTCTGGCTCAAGCGAAACGGAGAAGGAGCACATATGAGATATGTACGGGACCAAGATTAATACGTGTATGTGATACTGTATTCTATTCTCACGATTTGTGTCATCGGTCGATTATATGAGATATAGCCGGGTTATCGAATCAAGTGTTGATTCGATAAATTGATACACTAGATATTAGTCGGTTATATGTGATATGACCGGATCATTAAACCAAGTGTTGATTTAATGATTTAATGTATAATTATATATTTGATATATTACTTTACACTAACTAGTATTGGCTCACTTAAGATTGTTTTTCTCACTTGATGTGCACATAGTGTATATGTGATATATGTTTGTGTACATGATTGTATCATGCTTGATGATACATGCAAACTTGGGTGTGTGTATGACTTACACCATACTTAAGATAATGGTTAGGATTTTTATTTATTTTGTAATTCAAAATTGGTGGCATTTTGTCATGGCATGAAGCTTCATGAAGCTTAAATATTACCATTGACCAAGTCCACTTGTTTTGTTTTGCTAAAGATATTTATTAACCAAACCATTAGCTTAAACCATGGTTATGTCTCTACAATGGTTAGTGTATAACACTAACTCACCCATGGTTGCTATTCTCACCTCATTAGTTTTCATTTTCTCATTTTTTGATCATTCCATCTTCTTCTTCCTCATGAAAGCTTTCTAGCTTTCAAAATGGTGAGAAAATATTGTGAGAAAATAAAATCTAAAGTGAGCTCATTTCCTACTTCATCATCCTCTACTACTTGCCATTTAGTTTAGGGTGTTCTCTTCACAAAATTCATCACCTAGTGAAGAGATAGCTTGGGTTTGAGTCTCCTCGACGTAGATCATCTTCGGCCTCGAAGACTTTGAGCAAGATTGTTCATTTCTCCAAGGGAACCCATACTTGAGTTCGGGAGATCTTTACATGGAGCGAAGGGACTACTACATGGAGCTTTAGAAGTGAAGGACCGGTCTACAAAGGTTGTATTCCTCATTCACTTTCTATGTAAAGTTATTTACATTCTAGTTTAGCTCCTAAAACTCTAGTTAGATCCCATGTTAGGTTGTTTGGCACACTAGAAATTTATGAAATTGGTATGTTTGATGCTTTGTGAAACCTTGTGGTTGTGCCAAAGAACCTTACAAATATATGTATTTATATATAGCTCAAAAGTTAAGAAAATAGAACTAGGGATATATCCTCCTACTAAGTCTACTAAGAGTATTTTAATAATCCTATAGGCTAGGTATAAATATCTAACATATATATATCCTAATTCTACGGCTGCGGGGGTGCTATACACCATCCACCCGACTTCCCCCGTAGATATATATCTACTCACCTACAAACGCCTCAATCTAGTCGATTCCGACGGATGCCTTGTCCTCCTTCATCATCTCGGAAGTCCATGCGAATGTACCTACAATCGAATCATAACCAAGATCGCATGAAAACCCAAATCGAGTTTGAAATCACGAGCGAATCACACATAGGTTAGAACCTATGGACAACGCGTGCTAAAACAACAAAACAACCCCGACGTTGACATACGAACGTCAAACGACTGAGTCAAAACTCAAATATCAAAAATCAAGTTTTCAAATATCGCAAAATATTGACAGAAACTTAGTAAAACAATTCTAGATTTTTCTTAAGGTGATTTTAGACTTTTTAGCGTATAGGGTAGTCTTAGTTATCTAATGAGTGAGCTACAGAACAAGATTCAAACCCTGATTCCAAATTCAACCCAAAATTGGCAGCTAAAACCAATTTATTTGCGGCCAGATCCTTGAATTGGAGGCTCGGGTTTCTATAGCGGTCTTCTACTGGTCTACACATCTCACTATATCCTATATTAAATTTTCAAAGCCTCCAAGTCAATCCAGATTTCATTTGATCACCAAAAGTTCAACAAAACCGATATCAGAAAGTTCTAAACTCATCTTTGAAACTTCAAAGCACGTCTAGACCAAATATTCTTTCACTATCAGGCTAGCAAACAACCCTCTACTATATCTCCACTACTCATTTTATCTCCCAAAACCCATCCTAGAAAACTAAAGTTTTCAAAACCTGCACTTAAAGCATCTAAAACTAACTCTAACTAAATTGTGAAGGCAAACTAAATTAAAACATGTTTTAAGGAGGGAGTTTTACCTCATAGGAGTAACTCAAGAAAATTCTAAGATGATCAAAAGAGCTCAAAATCCAAACTTGATCATGCCAAGAGGTCTAGGATGATGTGAGAAATATTTTTTGTGAAGGTTGTATGTGGTTTTGATGGGTTTGGGGGTGGTTTCATGGTGGTAGAGGGTGGTGGAGGAAGTGAAAAAAGAGAGGAAGGAGATGAAAAAAGATGATGAGTTGTGAAGAGAAGAGAATGGTTGTAGTAACCATACATCCCTCTCCCTCTCCCTCTCCCTCTCCCCAACCCATACCTCGTTGTCCCTTCTCGTCTCCTCTCATTTTCCTTTTTCTTTTTTCTTTCTTTTCTTATATTTTCTTTTTCTTTTCAATAAAAACACAAAACCAAAAATAGAATAGAGCCATATATGGAACACAATATAATGTGTTAACAAAATAAGCTAAGTTTAATGCACAATTAGTAAAACACTAATTAAGTTTAAAATTAAACTTGTATCTAATTAATTATATATATTAATTTATAAAAAACCCAATTTAAATAAATGCTTTCATAAATAATATTTCAATTTTAAATTCCAATTATGTTCCAAAAATATATGTATATAATTATACCATTTTACGAAAATTCAAATCCATACTCGTATAATATCCGTAATATTTATTATTTTATTATTTAAATCCAAAAATATTATTTTATATTTTCTGAAATGTTACACTTATTTGTTTCACCGCTTATGTATGCGAATTCTATCTTATTACGCAAATTCTACTTACGAGTTGGCAACTTACCCATGTTGTGCCATAACTTCTTGCAGGTTTGGTCGCTTGAATCGGTGGTGACAGCGAGAGGGCTTATCTTGGGCGTTGTTGCATCTTTATTTTGAGCTAGGTGGATTAGAATTCGTTTCGGCACTTAGCTTGTATCTATTTTTGTATATAGAAGTACTCCCTCAACCAAGTCGGGTGAATTTGCCCGAGACCTTAAACGTTGTATTGTTGTTGTAGTCGAACTCGTGTCGAGTTGGCTAGACTTTATTATATATAGCGTTTATTGTTTTCCGCTTATTATTATTCGCATTCGGCGTCGTATATTATTGCGTGGATCGTGTCTCCGCCGTGTGGGCGTTGAGTTAGCTCCTGTGTGGGGATGCGTTTATTTTACTGCTATTGTACATGAAATTTTATTAAAAATTTATAAAGGAGGTGTTGGCCGTTTTTCAAACGATAACTCTTTACAAAACAAGCTTTACTTCAATTTATAAATCTTTTCTCAAAACACTTCACCTCTATTTCTTTTAATCTATAGGTTTTGATTCTGGTTTAAGCTTATTTAGATTACATTATTGCTTAATTGGTTTCGCGTAATGTAAGTGCTGGTCCCATGTCGTTTTGACATTTTGATGGTGATATTTGGAATAACGAATTTGTTGGAATGAGTTCATACCTTATTTCTTGGTTAATTTTTTTGGGGTAGTATAAAAAAACCCATCCAAATAACTTTTTTATGAGAATATGAAAGATTTAAGGGGTCGATCTAAAAAACGCTAATAAAAAAGCAACAAAACAACACGCTCCCGCTTTCTTTGCGAAGAAACCCTAGGAAAAACCCTAATTTCTCTAGCGTCTCAGGATTTGAGATTAACGAAAATGGAGGAAGACGCTCTAATCGAAGGAGAGAACATTAAGGAAATCGCTCCCTCGTTAATTGCGATCCATCCCCACGAGAAATCCGTCGTCGTCGCTATTGGATCAGAACTTCGCGTTTTCGATTTAGGGTAAAAATTCCATTTTTTGCAGTTATATTTCGTGCAATTAACAGTTGCTATTCTTTACTGTACTATTTCTTGATTCTTTTGTAGCTGCAGCGTTTTGAAGCAGAACAGTAAATCCCCAAATTTAAACTTATTTATCCTTATTTTGGAGTAAAAGCCCTACTTTACCTGAAAAGGTTGGATTTTAAATCGATGATGTGTATTAGTATTTGTTTTGAGGTACTAAGATTTAGGGATGGGATTGATTAAGAGACAAAAATTTGAAGTAAAAGAGTAGAAATCCGTACCTCTGGAGTGATTTGTAGTATTCGAAAGGTTGGATTTAATGATTTCTACAAAGTTCTTATCTTTTAATTTATCTATCCTTGTAAAATATTATATTTCCCCCATTCTTGTTATGGTGTGTATTTATGTGGTATGATGATATATATTAATATGTATGATCATTTGTTCATTCTCTGAGGCTGGGTCGTGTGTTTGGTGATGGATCTTAAGAGATTCCAAATAGACATGGTCTATCGCCTTACTTTTGTCTGTATGGATAAAATGTGACTGTGATATTTGGAAGAGTTATAATTTGTTTTTTAATTTATTGCAACCCATTCCGCACCTTATAATTTTGATATGTTCATTCTCCCTCCCCTCTGTTGAACGTAAAGATTAGAGATGCAGGTTTTGTAAAACAACCGATCTTGTTGAGAAAAATGATTTTCTTCGTTCTTAGTGAACTGTGATTGTTTCTTGAAAGACGTAATGTTTTATTGTTTGTTCAGACCTTTTCATGGTCAAGAGGAGTCCACAGACAGGCACTTGGTTACATGAGGTTACGCCACATAATTGAAAGAAGATAGGATCACCCGGTTGCCAACTGGCTATCGAGGTTTTCCACCATAACTGTCTTTCTCACGGTTTCCTTGGCTTGGAATTGGCAACGATCCTAAAGGTCTAATCAATGTTGTAAATGTCAAATATCGGTGTCATATTGGTTCAAAGATTTTGATATCGGATATCGGAAAAATTTCGGTGATATTTGCTAAATATCGCTGCACAGTTTTGTATTATAAATGCCATTGATATAACTTATGTTTTGATAAAAAAGTTATCATTATAACTTAATATAAATTGTTAGTTTTATTAAATGAATTTATTCATTAATAGCTCAATGGTAGAGTGTCCATCTATTAAGCGAATGGTCGTAGGTTCATCTTTGTCGACGAGGATCGCCTTGAGTTGAGAGGAAGACGAGGACGAAGTCGAACTTGAGTCGACAAGGATCGTCTTCACCGAGGAGTCGAGCTGCCTCCTTTTGAGGAACCGATTAGTGGATCTGATTGGGGAAACAAGGCAACTTATAAAATGGGTCGGGTAAGTTGTAATGGTTTATAACTTGATGCAAAAAAACCCATAATAAAAGGTTTTAGCAAGCAAATTGAAATTTCGCTTGATATCTCAAAATTTCGGTGACACATATATCGGCCGATACACAGAAATTTCGGCCACTATATTCCCAATTTCGGAAAAAGAAATAATTTTGTAAGTTTGTGTCGATTACTCACCAAAACCGAAATTTCGGAGATATATTTCGGATTTCGGCCAACATTTAAAACACCGGGTCTAATGCTATGTCGACAAATGGCTGTTTAAATTTGCCTGGTTTACCAATCTAGGTTCTGCAACAAAATTTTCTTTCTTATAGTCATCTTATCTAAGAATGTCACACTGGTTCATAGCGGTTGATATTTGGTTGACTATTGACAGCTGGATGTATGAATCTGATCATTAATAGTTAAAGCTTCCCTTGACCTTGAGCGTTGCTCCATAGCCAACTTGTATTAACGGGAAAACTTGTATTAGTGATGCCAACATTCTCTGCCAAGATCTCTATTTCTCAATCTTATCTTACCAAGAAATTTGGCATTGGTAAATGAAGAGGTGATATGCAAGTGGAATCAGTTCATGTAAACTTGTCCAATTCTTTGGATTGCAACTCATTGTGAGGTGATCGTCTGTGTTGGATCATCTATGACTTTAGTTGATTGCAATCTCTGAATTTCCTATAGCAAATCTATCATCTTTTTGTATCTTCTAGAATCTTCAAAATCTAGGAGAATTTTGTCATGTTGCTCCACGAGTCCGTGATCAAAGAACCCATGGTCGCTATGATAGGTTTTCCTCGGTAACGACATGATTTGCAAGCTCTCTCTTGACTAATATTTACTTGCACCAATTTACAGATGGAAAGGCTTGGATGAAGATGGACAATAATGATACTTATATATTAATGCATGTTACAGTATGAATGAAACTAAAATTAAGAAAATTGAGCATATGAGATTTGGATTGACAATAAATATATCAAAACTCAGGAAAATCCAACAAGCATCTCTAGCTTAAAAAATATCATGAAAATCCTACCAACATCCGTTGGATTAAAAAAATATTTTGGTTAGGTAAAAAAAATCTTCCAATGACCTGCACATCAAAATTTCATCTTTCCAACTCAAGGTTGCAATACTGTAGCTTAAAATAAATGGCAGTCATTGTTTTTCTGCTATAGATTATAGTCCAAACACAATAGTAACTAAAATGCACTACTGAATCAAAAAGTACATATATTATTAAATAAAACATCACCTCTGCCATCGGTTTTTGCACTAAACATGTTATATTAAGAACACTATATAAAAAAATTGCACAATTTTTTTATAGGCTCCAGGATGTGAACTTCCAAATGGGATTGGCTTTGGAGCACGAGACTCCATGAAAGATTGAGAAAGTTTTAAGGTAGATAACTTGATGAGCACAAATTCCAGGTCATTTTGAGTGGAACTCTTATAACCAATCTTTTAAAAAGTGTATAGCTTACAACAAACCTTTTGCACCCTACAGAGCGAAGAGTAGGTTTTGAAGTGAGAAACAAGAAGCGTAAGCTTCATGAATCCAAATTTTATACAAAAAGCATTTGTTATTCATATACAAAAGATAAATAAACAAATTTATTTTTATGCCTTAATATGAATTTAATCTACATGATAATGAAGACTATAGAGTATAGACATCTATAGTTGGTTTGTCTGCAAATAGAGTAATTTGACTGGTGGTGTTGGTAATTCAGAAATGGAAAGTTCAAATGAGACAATCATGCAAAAAAACACATACAAGCAAAGGTAAATACATTGACCAACTTTAATACTATCAAGGTTCTTTATGAAGATCCTCTGAGTTACTTGAAGAAGAGTGGAGATAAAGAGGGAAAAGGGACTAAAAGAACTTTATTGCAGTGCAAACTTAGATGCTCAAAGTGCAATAGTGTAAGCTTCATACTGAATGGTTTAGGAAAAGATTCACAAGATAAAAAGTGTGTGCTTAATTTTTCAGAGCTATATCCTATAGACTACTGAACAAAATCTCACCATTAAGCTTCAAAGCACACCAAAGTATCGTGAGCTTTCTAGGAGTTCCCCCCCAATCTTTGCGACCTTTATATTGGCCCATCGGGTAAGCCGTGATATCCAGAAAGTGACTCTTAAATAAAACCAGACTTGCTGAAGAGGTTGACCAGACCTTCAAGATGAATTTATTTTGTGGCGAATTTTGATTGAACAAAGATTATGACAGTAGAAATTCATAATTATGCATGTGAATACATCTTATAGGCCGCGGAATCCCGACTAGGATGAAGAGTTTTTCATTTACCAAAATATTACTGATGGCAGCTAACTAGCAGTTCCTTACAGCTTTCTCCTTGTTGAATATATGGTACATATGAACGCTAGCTACTTACAGTATAGCACAACTTTAATCTTTATCCTGCATGATGCAATTTCTTCCGTTTGTTAAAATCTCTTGCAGTTCTCACACTTCTTGCACTTATTCATGTATTTTATACCAGTATATAAAAGACAACTTTAATCTTAATTCTATGTGTAATGTATTCTTGTGTTTTTTGAACTCTTGAATTTTTCCATATGCCATGCACTTATTCATGCATATAGGGCTCATATTACACATTAATGGTGGAATTCTGATTAATTGGTGATGGAGTAGATGGCGAATCTTGCTTCGCACATTATCTTTCACTACTAGTAATTTTAGACTCTTTTTATATTTTAGACATGACATCAATAATAATTAAGGTGATATTAAATGGAAATCAAATATCAATTTTGTTGATCTCTTTTTTTCCCCAACAGAGAACATCACTCGGTTACTTTATCGGATAGTTCTGGCGGTCAATCACATTCTGACGCCATACGAGCAATAAACTTTGGTGCAAAGGGTAGATACTTTTCTTCTGCTGGAGATGACAAGCTTGTCAAGGTTTGGATGACAGATTCGTGGCAGTGTGTACGGACTGTGTAAGTGTCGTCCTACTATTTAACATTCGATTAATGTGACAAGGACTTCATAGATGATTAATATTATATTTGTTTATTATGATCCAAAATATAGAAGATAAGTTTCTGTCTCTGTAATTTCTAAGCGTTGGTCGTAGAAAAATTTATAGAGATCAATCGATGAACCCAAAAATAAAAAAATGCTCTCTGAAATATTGGAAATAGCAAATTACCCTTTTCTAAAGAACTTTTACTTTTCTAGCCCGTTTAAATAAATTTAAGACCTAATTGTTTTAATTCTAGAACTCTCACCCAAATTCTGAGGACTCTTTCCTTGGTGATCTAGGAGAACCTTCATGAATCAAAGTAGGACCTCACACATTTTTATAAATACCAGTAAAAGAAAAGATCACAAAAGGCAGGTCTTGACAATCACGCAATCAATTGATCACAATTTAATTTATTTGGCGAATACAATCCATGAAAAGTGCGAAAACAATAACCAACCAATTATCCGTGGTCCTAATCCCTCAAAGTTGCATAAAAGCCTGATTTGAGTAGGAATTTAGGAATCGAAATTGGAGGATTTGCAGGGATCTCTGAGAAAATTTTAGGACCTTTTGATGTAAGTTATTAGGAATTTTAACCTAGATAAGAGAACACACACATGTATAGATGACACACATGCGTGTGCGCGCGCGTGTGTGTGTGGGGGGAGAGGTCTTAACTTATTCAGGATGTTTTTCTTAAAACTACATGAGAAGATAGACCTGAAGATATGATCTTCAAGGAAATATCTAAAAAATTATAAAATTGTTGTAGCCTAATAGATCTTGCATTGACCATAGACTTAGGGGACATCACCAAACCTAGGGAAAGAACATAGGAAAAATCCTATCAGTTGGATATACTCCATTCTAGAGAATGCTTGTAATTGTATCATCGAATGAGGAGATAAAGGTGAGCGAAGGATCAAATGTAAGCACTATCTTATTTCAATGCAAAGAAATGTAATGAGTTAAAGAAGATTTTTCCATTCTCAAATTGTCCGCGTTTTACATATTCTAGTATATAGTTTGAGCAGATTAGATGGATTGATCTTCTTTTTATTAACGAACCAAATTATACTACATCCTTATTTTTTCTCATGGGATAGATGCACTACCTTAGGTAACATGGTTCTCTTAAATGTGCTAGATGTCTGAATTGGCAACAGTGGATCAAGGTTCACTCTTGTGAATTGATCGATCTTTATGCATCCAAGGGCAACCATATATCCTAAATCCCAAAAAGTATCAACAAAAGAATGTCATCGGGAAAAAAACGAACATAGAACATACCCTGCGCTATTAACTTGACCAAAAGTGGTAGAGAAGACCTGTTCAAGTATGTTTTGGTAACCTTAGTTTAGACGGATTTGTTGTATTTTTTTAAAAACAATATTTGGAATTTTTTGATGTGAACCAAAGCAATGAATCTAGGAGTTCTAAGTAGTGAAATAATACAATATAAACTCTAAATGCAAAAGAGAAAATTTTGATTTTTTTAAAACAATAAAAATCAATCAACACTCTTGTAGTCTTGTATCAAAACAAAATCTCACATGTGCCATAGAGTTGAAGAAAACTACTTCAATGAAGGAAAAATAATTCCAGAAAAACTATTGGCCCTCATAGTAGGGCATAGTTTACTCGAAAAACCTTCATGAATGTATCATGAAGAAGAAAAATGCCGTGGCATTGTAATTCGTTACTTCGAGTTTACTGTAAAGAAAAACTGATGAACACAGGAAGTTTCAAGTTAAAAAATCTAATTTACACTAGTGGTATCCTAGTATAGGGAATTGGAGGGAGCAATCTTTCTCAAATTATTTGGATCACTTGATAGGAAAATTAATTATGGAACATATCCAGATGATAGTATATGGTATCCGGCCTGCCTTGTTATATGGTACGGAATGTTGGGCTCCTAAGAAATATCATGCACAGAAGATGCATATAGCAGAGATGCGCATGCTTCGTTGGATGTGTGGTAACACTAGAAAGGATAAGGTGCGAAATGAGGATATTCGTGCAAATGTTGGTGTAGCACCCGTGGAGGAGAAGATGCGGGAAAACCGTCTCAGATGGTTTGTTCATGTGCGACGTAGACCTACAGAAGTACCGGTTCGACGAATGGATATTCTCGATTTGGGCCCAGTCAAAAGAGTGAAAGGGAGACCGAAGAAAACGTGGATGGATGCGATACGAAAAGATATGGCTGCCAAAGGTCTTAATGAAAGTATATTGTTCGATAGGAGTGAGTGGAGGCGGAGGATTCATGTGCTCGACCTAGCGTGATTCTCATGTTGGTTCATGTAGCCTACCCCATATGCCTAGGATAAAAGGCGTTGTTGTATCCAGATGATAGTATAACTTCAAGGTCATCCAAAATTGATTTTCATTGTTTTCAATTAGTTGCTAGACATTTTTCCTGATGATTGACTCTGTTTAAGGCATCTGGCCCATACTTGGGCTGGCAGTATCATTGTCCAAATGATTGACTCAACTGTTTGAGGATGGTTTAATAGCCTTTGGTTTACCTTGTTCAGGGACGGTCACATGTCGACCAATTAAATGATCAGTATCACTTGGAGTGTTTTTGCTTATTTTTCTTTGTAATGTTCAAAGAGGAAGATCTTTCTGAATCATTTTATCTTTCAACTCTGCTGTATTAGAATGAATGATTATAGCTTTGCTTAACATGTGTTTTTCTGCATATACATAGTTTCCCCCCCTAAGTGTATATAGGGTATTGGTTTTGTTGTTATAAGTTTCATCAAATGTTCATCCTGTTAAATGAATTGCCATATGCGATTGTTTTCTTTAGCTTTATCCTTATCAATTAAGCCATCGTCTAAGCATCCATGTCCATGCATGTATAAAGTTTTGGACAATTTCTGCTGAATGCTTATGATCCTAGTCTTGGTATGTGGTGTGATCCTAGTATTCTCAGCATATAACAGTCATAATAGTCAAAATAAAAAAATATGTACGAGGTCTTTTTCCCCCACCAATTTTCTGAAAAGCGACTTAATAGCAAGCCATGATTACTTAATAGATTAAAATATTAGATTTTATCCATGTTGTTTATGACATCCTCTAATGCATATTCATGCATGCATTATATGTTTTTTTGCGGCAGTTTTTGATGAATAATTATGTAATCCTAGTTTTTGGATGAGCTTTAATTTACACATTATATCTTTGTCATCTAGCTTATGCTTGCTTGTGTATCCTCTAACCAATTTTTCATTAGATATATCCTTCTTAGTATAAAGCAATTTTAATTGTGTCTTATGTTGGCTATACATATGGTTTCTTTTCCTGCGCAGGTGCTCTGAGAAACGAGTTAGTGCAGTTGCAATAAGCCATGATGGCTTGTTTGTTATTTTTGCTGATAAATTTGGAGTTGTTTGGGTGTTTGGATTGGATGAAAATAATGCTAGCCAAGAACTAATTGATAAGAAGGCTGTACCAATGCTAGGTCATTACTGCAGCATTATTACAAGCCTGGTAAGTGTTGAAGTTCACGTAATCAGTGTTCCAAATATCCCCGATATATCACTTATCGGCTGATGTATCGGTTTTGGAGAGAAAACGATATGATATAATGAAATAATATCAGCCGATATATCGTAATATCGGCCGATATGTAATATCGGCCGATATATCGTAATATCAGCCGATATATCTGGTCCGATATATCTTACCAAATCTCTTGATTTTTGTCAAATTTTATTTTGGTCTTTATATGCAGCTAGATTGTTAGTGTCTTATTTTGTTTATGCGTTATTGGTATAATCTGTTACATATGTTTAATATCAATGTTTTTAAATTCGGTTATTTGTGTTTTAACGTCAAATCTCCTCAGCTAGGATTCGAATTTACAACCAGTCATTATATATAACCGCTTTACCACTGAGCTATTGAAGAATACCCATCTAAAAGAGGCAATTTCATATTGAGTCTTCTTTATGACATTTATTATACAAAAAATATTTTTAGAATATATATCCCGATATACGCTATCCGATGTGAAAATCGTCGGGCCGATACGATATCGATATCCAATATTTAAAACATTGCACGTAATGAGTTTCCTACTTTCTATGCTAAGAAGCATATTTGTACCATTTCAGGAAGGTGAAACTTGCATCTTCATGCATTCTGTAACCTTTTATCCTTGAAACATTAGGACCAAATTTTAATTTTTTGACGAGAGGGAATTAATTCTATTAGTGTCAGAACTAATTTTCTCTACTTTATTACTTCCCATACTAATGTTAATTACACAACATTATATGTTCTTCAGCCATAGCCGAGTCTCATAACTTTGACATTTAACATATGTGCTTATTTTGGATTTATATTTGGGGTTAAGGTAACATAGAGAATATAGATAGTATTATATGATGCAAACTATCAAAGATCTACTTATTTCACTGTCCAATGCACTTCGTTGCAAGTAAAGGGTGATTTATACTGAGGACGCTCAGATGCAATTGTGGCAAACCCCTAAGAGAGAGCATAAGAAATGAGTTCATCCGTAAGAGTAAGACGTGGTAGCTTAGAGGATAACATGATGGAGAAGCAATTGAGATGCTTGGACATGCACAACAAAGAACGATAAATGCACTAATCAGGAGGGGAAATTGTAGTTATTGGAGCAACCAGGGCTAGTATTTGTCCTAAACAAACATGGATGGAGGTGCTTAAGAATGTATTTTTAGGTGCAATGGCTATTAACGCAGGTGAGTGGAGAGGAGGATTAATGTAGCCAACACAAAGGTTTCGGATAAAAGGCTTGTTAAAATAAATCCATTATTTCCGGATTAAAACTTGGAATTTTCATATTATCAAATTGGGGCTTGAATTCTAAGTTTGGTTGCCAAAAGAAAAAACATATGGTTAGTTTTTTTGGTTTATTAGCGTAATATGCCCAAACTACTTATATTGGTTCCCAAAATTTAAGCCCTATTCCCCTTTTACGCTTCTCTTCATCTCTCATCATGTAAAACCCTATCTCTACCCTTGTTGAGGTCAAAATTTACACCCCTTATGTCAAAAAAGTCAAAGTCAAAGAGTCAAGATCAACACTTTAGCAAGCGTGTCTAAGCCCAAGCCAAGTGGGCCCGAGCCCAAGTCAAGCCCAAGCATGGGGGCGGCCCTATGCCATGGGGAGAAAAGAATTATGCAACAAACAAATTTAATGTATTTTTTTATGAATAAATGTAAAGAAATAGGTAAAAAAAACCAATATTGAAAGGCCCAAGGACTCAAATGAAAAGTGTAGAGCCTATATAAGGCTATCATGATGAGAAATTAAAGGAGAACTTTTCCCCCATATCAAATTAGGGTTTGTGCTCCCTCTTCCTCTTCATTTTTTTGAATTAAATCAAGAGAGAAATCTATTTTTTCTGAAATAAATAGGATTAGGCCACAAAACCCATTGAAAAGGGAGTGAATCTCCCATCAAATCCCCAAAAGGAGAGATTTTTGCATCCGTTCTTTCTCCTCAAGATCCAAGAAAGGAAAAGGAAGAAGAAAGAGAACTCATCTCCAAAAACCTCGTCGTGGCAAGATCCAAGGCTTGGAAAAGAAAAAAAGAATCCCTTTTCATCATTCAAGATCCAAACTCAAAGATTTGAAGATTCAAGAGCCCTTTTTGGACCAAAATAGGAGGAGGTCGGGGTGACCCCATCAAAGGGAATACCTCTGGGGTTTTCCCTTAGGGAACCCCGAGGCGCTTAAGTTCCACACTCAGGAACTCAAGTTTCACAACCAGGAGCTCAAGCTCCACAAAGGCGCTTGCGCCACACACAAGGAGCGCAAGCTCCACGAAACACGGGCGCAAGCGCCAACCAAAAAAACACTTGCACAACAACACGTGTACTACACGTGGCGCATCGCAAATCTTACATGCGCTTGAGCCACACCAGGAGCGCATGCTGCACCAAACCACGTGCATGTGGTGCAGCGTCACCAAACCACATGCAATGTGTATGGCGCAACACCATTTTTGTGCGCGCTTGCGCCCACACTAGGAGCGCATGCTCCACTGTACTACGTGCAAGGCACATGGCATAGCACCAATTGCATGTGCGCTAGCGCTTGATTAAGTGTAGGTTTTACGATCACCAAAAATAATTTACCGTAATCAGAAACGGCGTCGCTTTGCAGCTAGCCGGTGAATACGGGTCGATCCACAGAGGTGTAATTTTCTTACGTGTTTTCACGAGTTGATTCCAATAGTTGTTTGGTTCTTGTTGATTGATTTTAAAAACTAAGTTGTATGCTGATTAAGGAACTTGTTAGGGTTAGGTCAAAGATAGGGTTGATAAGATCAATATTAACACCACTTTCAATGCCCTTGATTAAAACTTTTTAGAAGTCATAACAATTATTAGTAAAGGGGATTAGGATGATTGGAAAGAAACGAAGTTTCTTTCTCTTGATCCTTGTCCGTCCTTTCCTATTAATTGCTATAACCTTCATGGACGTCATGCATGTCCGGTCCTTTATACTACGGTTTCACCGTTACCTCATGGGTAGGGTGCCGTAGGGTGCGGATCATGCATGCGTGCATGAAGTTCTACTTATGAAAATTTATTGGCATTGAAGGAGATGAGAGATATTCATCTCTCAATCCCTCCCTTGTTCCTAACCCTAACAAGCGAGGAAATTACTCGCTCATTAGGGGATCTTCTAAAAATAGCATTTTTATTATGATTAATGTGTTTTATTTTTGATCTAAAGAATTAATTATCTACTGCAGATTAAAGGAAGACTACACTAGATTAAACTAGGGCAATGAAAGGATTTATCTAAGGCAAGAAAATAATTTTAAACTAAGGCAGAAAAATTAAAAGAAACTTACAATAAATGATGCTCTTAATCTTCCAAAGAATTCTGAATTTTCTTTATTGAAAAGAGGCATCCGTTTTACAATCTTTTGATTACAATTTATAAGTAAACAGCGAAATTTAGGGTTGCGGGATTCGCACATGTGAAATTACAGATATGCCCACGAAAAATCCCAACTCTCGCACCGACGCACCGACACCCGAAGTTTGCACCGACACGGGCAACAAATGGCCGCGGAACCGCGGCGTCAGCCTAGGTTTGGCCGCGGTTCCGCGGCCAAAGTAGGGAGTTAGGTCATGAAACTTTTGGGTTTTCTTCTATGCTTCTTGGGCTTTCTACTTTTATACTTCTTTTCTCCATTTGACTTCTGGGTCTTCTCCAGATCTTCAGTGAAAACTTGTAATGATCTTTTGACCGTTCACTTTGACATTTCGGACTGCATTGCCTTATACAATTGTGAATCGTTCTTCGTCTAGGCTTGACTAGAATTATTCTACTTGTGGGTCAAAAGTCTCTCTTTTGTATCATTTTTTTCTTTTCTCACCGTCTTCGCTCCAAGAGCCTGTATCCTGTAATATGCAACAAACGCGCGTCAAAAGTACATGTTTATTTATAAAACGAATAAAATGGGGAATACAATAATGCAATATTATAGTATGAACAAATACCCCCAAACTTATCTTTTGCTCGTCATCGAGCAAACTTATTATTTTATTCTCGATAAAACCTAACCGCACTTTCGCAGGGAAACGCGATTGCACCGAGCACGTGCAACAAGCCGTTAAACCTCTAGGTGTCCCTAGTAGGAGGAGTGTTGTCTCCTGAGGGTTTTCAGCGGATTACACCCACAAAATCCTATCAATTTGGCTCTTTAGACAATAATTCTTCAATTAGGTTTTCTAACACAGAATTCTATTATCATTGACTCATAAACTATTCACCCATATTCTTCACACCTCCTCATCATTTAACTTAAGATTATATATGTTCTATAGAATCACTCAGCTTTCGGCATTTCTTAGGTTTTCCTTTTAGGGTTCCATCTCCACTTAGGAATTTTTTCTATCAACTCTACTAAAGATATAAGTTTTATTCTTCATTCCTTTCTCTTATCTAAACTCTAATCACATATCCCCACGTGTGTGTATAGATCACCCCTACACTTGGAAATTCAAATCAAGCAATCATACCTTTTGCCGTTGTCCCAAGTACTTATTAATTGGTGAATTTTACTTACACATCCTTCATGCGACCGTTAATACTTCTTTAGGTATCAACGACCGATTACAAAATGCGTTAGCGTTTTAAAGTGTACGTCCTAGTTCTGCAACACCCAAGGCTTTAGCAGTGACTCCCAAACCAGTTGGTCTAAGGCACTAGGTGATGAAGCACCCTCGCTATATATTTTTCTATTTTTAGCCTTAAGTAATCACAAAACCGGTGTTCAATTTTTTTTATTCACTTTTGTATTTTTCATTTTCTTCGTACTAAGGACTTTTAGACAAGAGCATTTCAAGGTCTCCTCTACTATTCCAAGCTTTAAGGTGTGTGATTGTGCAATTTTGTAGGGTATACATTTTTATAATCCATACTTAAGCCATGAATTATTTTTCAACTTATACTCTAATAAGAATATCAATATTTTTCCTTTATTTCAACTTAGCCCAAAAAGTGAACTCAAAATTTGCCTATTTCTAAATAAACTACAAAGACATATACTTTCTACCGTTAATCTTTAAAGAAGGTTATTTTTAGGGTTTTTAATTTACCAAGTCTAAGATCTAGTTGTTCGTAGTTAGTTAACCTATTTGTCAAACTCAAGTTAAATATGGCCAAAATTGAATACAATAATTTTTTTTGAAAATTTTCAATTTTTATGGGTTTTCAAATAAATATGTAAATGAAAAAATATATACAAATGAATGCGAAGGAAAAAGACGTACCGAGCATACCCCCAAACTTGAACTTGACAGTGTCCTCACTGTCATGCTGCACCAATAGAGTGAAAATGTCGGCACTCCCCTGTTTATTTATTATTTTATTTTTTTAAAATTTTTTTTATTGTTAAAAGAAAAACAAAAATATATATACAGAAAGCCCCCCAAACTTCAGTGAAACAATGTTAGACATTACTGCCAGACTTTGCACAGACCAAACATCAACACCAACCAGTCGAAAAATTTATCTGTAAAGAGTGTCGGTTGGTGGAAGAACATGTTGTACCGATCCAACAAGAATTGAGGAAGATAGGAGTGATGGTAGTGAAAGTGTGGAAGTGAATAGATATGATGTGGTGATGAATCAAAATGAGAATGAGAATGATTAGCAGTCAGTGGAATATTGGCATTCTCATAGCTTATTAAAAGAGATGGGGGTGGTTCAACTTCTAAAGGAGGAGGTTGACTCACCACAATACCCCCAAAATGTTTCTGTCGGTCCTTTATTGACTTGGCATCATCCATCAATTGCATATGATATTCAATTATGAGGGAACCAATCCCCTCGATGTTCGCCATAGTCCAACCGAAAACTTGCCGCCTATCTTGTAAGACCTTTAAAATAGCGTTCTCCTGCTCGAAGGCTAGAGAGGCTGATATTATAATTGGAAAAGTCTCATTCTCACCTATGTAAGCATATTTAAGGTGAGGCGGCAAGGACATGAGTTCGAGTTTCGGAGGCGAAAGAATCATTGCGGAATCTACCTCGAACTCAAAGGACTCCAACATAGGTTCGAAATCACTGCAAACAACCGATTCAGACGGTTCAACTAACTCATCCAAAAAATCAAAAGACTCATATTCGGGCTGTGAGTCGTCATCATCCGAAAAAGTGAAACTTTCATAATCAATATCGGTTGTTTCGACTGTGGTAGGCTTAAGGAGGGACGCACCAGTGGCGTCAAAACTGTTCTCATCAAACAAGAAACTTTCAAACTCGCAGTCCTCCTGCGTGATTTCGTGAATAGAGCAAACTTCTCGTGTACAAGTATTAGGCACGGGGGGCAGACTTCCTGACTTGTAAATATTGAACTCGCTAGACGTCTTCCCGAAGGATAGAGTCATGGAGCCATTGCGACAATTTATTACGGCATTGGAAGTGGCCAAAAATGGTTGACCGAGGATCACCGGAATTTGGTTTCTTGGGTTAGCAACAGGTTGTGTGTCCATGACAATAAAATCAACAGGGAATATGAAGTCCCCAACTTTGATCAACACATCCTCCAGCTCACCTCTAGGATGGGTGATTGATCGATCAGCCATTTGGAGAGTACAACGAGTGGACTTAAGCTCTCCAATACCTAATTGCTCGTACACAGAATAAAGTAGCAAATTGACACTAGCACCAAGATCTAGTAGTGCTTTATTGATGTTCTTGTCCCCAATTGTTATTGAAATAGTAGGACAACCGGGGTCCTTTTGCTTTTGGTGTAAAGAATTGACAAGAGCATCGCTAATAGCACTAGCTACAAAAATTTTCTTTGGTACTTGTGACTTCCTCTTTTTAGTGTATAAGTCCTTTAATATTTTTGCATATGAAGGAACTTGTTGGATCGCATCCAAAAGAGGGATATTTATGCTTACCTGTTTGAACAACTCGACAATCTTCTCCATTTGTGGAGTTGGTTTATTGGATCTCAACTGGTTTGGAAAAGGAGCATTTTGAAATGTTGTTGAGTCCAATTTTTGCGGATCAGATTGTTGAGTTGGAACGGAACCCCGTGTAGATGTGTTCGTGTTGTGAGAAGTGGGTCCGTTCGAGCTAGAAGGAGTAGAGCCTTGTGAATGATGGAGAACATGCTCTAACGAAGAAGAAGAAGGTGAAGAAGAACCACCGGCAGGGGTGTCATTGTGAATGCCCACATTGTTTTGCAACATTTTCCCTGATCTCAACGTGGTCACAGCGTTTACGTTATGAGTTTGCTGTTGATGTGCAGCATGTGCGTGACCGGGATTGGGCAGTGGTTGAGATGAGAGCTTTCCTTTCTCTCGCTCGCTCAATGCTGCATTGAGTTGTGCAATTTGTGCCTCAATAGATTTGATGCTTTGATCGTGTGAGGCACTGTTTTGCACCAAGGATTGAATAGAAGTCTCTAGTCTTGCTGTAGACTGTGTAGATTGCTTTAGGAACGCATCTAGACTTCTTTCGAGCGAGCTAACCTTGTCATTGTTAGGTTGAAAAAAATTGTTTGGCGCGTAAGAATTATTAGGCACAAAATTGTTCACTTGATTAGGGTAAGGTTGCTGTTGGAAAGGTTGTTGAAATTGAGTTTGTGGGGGTGCTTGTTGTTGTGGAGAAGGCCCTTGATAATTGTTATTTCCTTGGAATTGTTGATTTTGGTTCCAAGCGAAATTTGGGTGACTCCTCCACCCCGGATTGTATGTCGAAGAGTACGGATCGTTTCTTTGTCGTTGCTGAAATGCAACATTGACTTGATCATGTCCTTGAGTAGATGCATTATAAGGACACTCTTCGGTTAAGTGTGATGGGGCCGAACAACAAGCACACAGTTCGTGGAGGCATAACAGGGGCAGGAGAAGGCGATGAGATTTTGGTCTAAATCGCTTCTAACTTTTTCGTAAGAGCGGCCATCTCGGCCTTCATAGCAATCGATATCTCTACTTGATGTATGCCTGCCCTAGATTGACCACTAGAAGAAGATGATGCGGTCTTGGAGCTCTCCCACTGAATTGTTTGCTCACTAAGATCCTCAAGAAACTGCCAAGCTTCGTCACTAGACTTGGAGAGAAAATGACCTTGACATATGGTTTCTAGCAACTGCTTCGTTGCCGAGTTCAATCCCTCGTATAATGTTTGGCAAAGTTGCCAACTTTCGATCTCATGATGAGGGCATTGAACGAGTAGGTCTTTAAATCTCTCGAAGCACTTCCAAAATGGTTCGGAAGGAAGCGGTGAAAATTGTATAATCTCATTACGGATTCTAGCAGTTTTGTGATGAGGATAGAACTTTTTAAGAAAAGCTTTCACAAACTCGTCCCAATTTCTAATGGAATGTGATGCGGTGCTGTATAGCCACTTCTCGGCTAGGTCACATAAGGTAAAAGGAATGACCCTTAGCCTTATAGCGTCATCACTTAATTGGGTCGTTTTCATCACAGCGCACACATTTTGGAATTTATTAATAAAGATATATGCATCTTCAGATTCCAAACCATGAAATTTTGGCAGCATATTGATGAAATGTGGTTTTATTTCAAAATTGTCCCCATTTGCCGGTGGGGGTGAAAGACAGGTGGGTAAAGAAGTGCGGACAGGGTAGAAGAGATCCTGGAGCGCAACTCGTGCGGGCGCTTCAACAGGCGGTTGATTCGGGTTATTCGCACCTAACGGAGGTGGAATCATTCCCGTCGGTAAGGTATCGTTGGGGTTGAATCCCGACATGCCTTCGGAAAAAGAATGTGAAGAAGGTGGTAAGGAAGTGGACGGAATTTCGACTTCGGTGTCGAAGGGTTCGTCAGTCGGTACCAACGAAACACGGACTAATCGGGCGTTAGTATCCCTAGTCCAAAGTGACATACACTAAAGGGGTAGTGTAGTCAGAAAAAAATAAAAGACAGAATGTGGAGGTAAGATAACGTCAATGAAAGGAAGTGGTGTAAGTGAGGTGCAAGTTTTCTTTAGCGACAAGTTGCAAGTTTTGAAAAGATTTTTCTTTTTTTTTTATATTTATGTGAGAGTTTTGCAAAGAGGTTTTTGAAAAGAGACTTGTGACACAAATGCTATCAACCACACATGCACAATAAGGCCTAGATCTAGGGTCACCTAGGTCAGCTAGACAGCTCCTAACTAGGGCTAAAAATAGGACCTCAAACCGCCTCTTCACCGTCTATTGCGGCCAGGTAAGTGCCAGGTAAGTGGGAGGCTCCCCGCTACAAGTAGCGGTCCTAATTAAGTAACCACTTGCCTTGACACACTTGCCTAGACACCGCAAAGTCAGTTAGGATAAACGGTCGATGCCTATACTAGTCCTTTTTCCTATTGAGCTCGACGTCCTTAGGGCTGAGTCTAATATTTTTTAATTAATTGTGGTCAATGCAAATGCTTTAAGTGTTTTCTGGGGTCCTGGGAAGGTTGATGAAATCCCCACCCAATCTGAGTTTGGTCAATAGCCCCTTAATGTCCGATTAAATTATGCAAAACATTAAATTCACTTGCAATCAATTTTTAGCGCGGCGCAAAGAAACCTGAAGAAAATCTGTTATTTAGAAGGGGAGAGAAGATTTTTAGTTCAAAGAAATCCTGCAGAAAATTTTCACAAAAGATATATGGGGATTTTCAGAGAGGAGAATGAGGAAACAGACCAGAAAATTTTGTGCGCTGACGTGGCAGTCAGAGGGCGGAACCGCGGTTCTAGGTGCGCAATGGCCGCGGAAGGGCGGCGGTATAGTGGTAACAGAGCCCTGAAAAAATTATGCCCCTATGTTGTGGAATTTCCCTTCTGTTACGATGTGATTTTTTTTGTTTTTCACTCTGTAATTTTCCAGATCCGCGATTCTTCGCTGTTCCTGCAAGATTCAAACACTAAACCCTTCAAACAGATAAAAATTGATAAAAATGTTTTTTGTATTTTTCTATTTTCAGATTTTTTATGATTTTTAAAATTTATATCAACCCGAAATTACACAAAAGAAATTTTACGCCATCCCCGGCAACGGCGCCATTTGATTAAGTGTAGGTTTTACGATCACCAAAAATAATTTACCGTAATCAGAAACGGCGTTGCTTTGCAGCTAGCCGGTGAATACGGGTCGATCTACAGAGATATGTAATTTTCTTACGTGTTTTCACGAGTTGATTCCAATGGTTGTTTGGTTCTTCTTGATTGATTTTAAAAACTAAGTTGTATGCTGATTAAGGAACTTGTTAGGGTTAGGTCAAAGGTAGGGTTGATAAGATCAATATTAACACCACTTTCAATGCCCTTGATTAAAACTTTTTAGAAGTCATAACAATTATTAGTAAAGGGGATTAGGATGATTGGGAAGAAACTTCGTTTCTTCCTCTTGATCCTTGTCCGTCCTTTCCTATTAATTGCTATAACCTTCATGGACGTCATGCATGTCCGGTCCTTTATACTACGGTTTCACCGTTACCTCGTGGGTAGGGTGCCGTAGGGAGCGGATCATGCATGCGTGCATGAAGTTCTACTTATGAAAATTTATTGGCATTGAAGGAGATGAGAGATATTCATCTCTCAATCTCTCCCTTGTTCCTAACCCTAACAAGCGAGGAAATTACTCGCTCATTAGGGGATCTTCTAAAAATAGCATTTTTATTATGATTAATGTGTTTTATTTTTGATCTAAAGAATTAATTATCTACTGCAGATTAAAGGAAGACTACACTAGATTAAACTAGGGCAATGAAAGGATTTATCTAAGGCAAGAAAATAATTTTAAATTAAGGCAGAAAAATTAAAAGAAACTTACAATAAATGATGCTCTTAATCTTCCAAAGAATTCTGAATTTTCTTTATTAAAAAGAGGCATCCGTTTTACAATTTTTTGATTACAATTTATAAGTAAACAGGGAAATTTAGGGTTACGGGATTCGCACATGTGAAATTACAGATATGCCTACGAAAAATCCCAACTCTCGCACCGACGCACCGACACCCGAAGTTTGCACCGACACCGGCAACAAATGGCCGCGGAACCGCGGCGTCAGCCTAGGTTTGGCCGCGGTTCCGCGGCCAAAGTAGGGAGTTAGGTCATGAAACTTTTGGGTTTTCTTCTATGCTTCTTGGGCTTTCTACTTTTATACTTCTTTTCTCCATTTGACTTCTGGGTCTTCTCCAGATCTTCAGTGAATACTTGTAATGATCTTTTGACCGTTCACTTTGACATTTCGGACTGCATTGCCTTATAAATCATAATTCACATGTCAAGTTCTACTCGTCATTGTCCAGGTTAATTTGAACCCACCCGTACTCGCCCTTGACGAAGGCCAACAAGGCTGTACGACTGTCCTAAACCAACACATCTATCTATGCAACAGAAAGGTAACAAGCAGCTACCATACACTATGCCTTGACGAAGGCCAACAAACATAGCATGAATACTAAGTGCTACCCGTCTGAAATGACGGAGGGCTACGAATGGTTTTTGGCGAAAAACTTTTAACGTAATGAACTTGATATCGTTGAAGGAAAGATAGTTTTTTACAAATATATAGTGACGAAAACCTTTGCTAAAGAGGTCACTCCCGGTGAAGGGATGTCGGCTCTTTTCTCGTCGAATGAGGTGCACGGTATTCCCACTTAATATCACGATGCAAAGCAAAAAGTAATCGACTATAATGAAGTTATTACCCTGACGCAAACTTCTGCCCAAGGGGTCACTCCCGATGAAGGGATCTCGGCCCTTGCCTCGTCGAATGAGGTGCTGGATATTTATAACCGAATACCGCTGTGCAAAACAAAAGAAAACGTCCTTGTAATAACAGCTTTTGAAAATTGGTCCAACAACATCGAATAGGTCTATTTTGCTTGCATTGATCTGAATCAACGCAGTCCCATCAATTAATCACACCAGAAAAGAACGAATGATGTACGTATATGCCATCTGCATTCGCCACTGGGTCCCGTCATCACCCGTTATGTTAACTAACGACAGAGCGGGGACTGGACTAGCGCGGGTGTAAAACATATACAACATCTACTAGTATATATATAACAATATATAATAATCGCTCCAGGCATGATAAATGCAACATCAAAAACAAGCGATAAGCATCACAGAACAATATAGATAATCTAAGAGCCCCGGGTTTCCTTTGAGCCATAACTGAAACCCGACGTTCCCCGGGTCGTGTGGATAGCCTGTGCAATGAAAACCTAGACCCCTACGAGCGCGACAAGTTACCCGCCAAAACCAGAAGCAAGGCAGCCCTCTTCATCAAAGTGAATGGGCCACCCGGCACTTCACGGAATCCGGTAACTTGAGCACTCCTCTTTGGGTCAACTTGTACCCCTTACGAGTGCGGCGAATAGCCCGCCAATTCTAGAGTGAGGCCCCCTCCTTCTCAACGCTATGGGATGCGGACCCGTTGCCCTCTAGAACCAGGCTATCCGTGCACTCCATCGCGGGGTAATCCTAGTACAGAAAAGAAAATATGCATAATGGTGACATCGACCTCAACCCGGTCGCGCCCCAAAAGAATAATATATAAACAGGCAGTAACGGCAGTCCACATGTCGGACGCTCGCCCTACAATATCAAATGTACAAATGAAACTAAACTGTACTAACATTGCACCCAGGCTATCCACCACGACGAACCAGCCAACAAACACAGCACAACACAGAACATCAACGTGAATGTCACGTTCGCAAACCCGTCTAAGAGAACTATAGCAATTAGACAAGTTATACCGCTCTAATGACATTCACGGTCGCAGATAGAAATGTATGTACCGTAAACTTTAAACAATATTAGAAATATCGACATTGAAATAACCCCGAATAGCCCCAAACAACTAGATAATACCATATCCAAACTGGGCTAAACAAGCAATACCACTGAACCAATATTCCAGAGACTAGACAGCACACCGAAACTCAAGTCCCAGATCCCTTAGAAAACCGGCCAGGCCGGATTTTACATCAATGTGGCCGGTCCAATAGTGGAGTTAGGGGTTCGTGTTTGGTGTGTAGTCAAGTTGTCACCTAAGTAGTCTTCTGCAGTTGCTAAAATATTTTTAGAAGACCATTAAAAATTCGTCCGAGATATGAATATTCAGTGTATTGATTTGGAGTTGTTTCTGTTTCGATACTTTAACATCGTCTAAACAAACTAGTATGCGGTTAATGGGTTGGCTCTGATACCATGTAAGGCTACGGCAGCGCCCCGGCCATCAATTTGTGGCCAAACGCGGAACAAAAACTTTAGAAAACCGGCGCTAATGGAACCCTAAACAACGGATCGTACCATTAACCCTATACTAATTCTACAAAAGGAGTTTAGAGAGGCTATACCGATCGATCCATGTCCTTCGGTCTTCAACCTCTGTCCTAAGCTCCTCGCGGCTTCCCCGATCATTTTGATCACCTGTCTCCCTCCGCCGAAGAAGATCCATGTCGAGGGTTCGTAATACGGGCTCCCGCTTCAAAACTGAAGTAACTCGAACATCTAGTTTGCTAGCCTAGATGCCCAAGATGAAGTAGAGATAGTGTGTGAATACTTTGTTTCAAAACACCTATGGATTCTCAACTCATGAGATGGATGGGTGGAGGTTGAAGAAGATGCCCATGAGAGGAAAGTGTGAGCAAAAGACTTGGCTAAAGAAAAAGGCAACTCAAGAAAAGTGTCTGCTCTTTTCTTTCATGTGTGTGTTGTGAGATATATTGTTGAGCAACTAAAGAAAAATCTCACCATAATAATATCTCACCAAACCTATACAAAATATCTAGCATGGCACAATGAATCACACCATGAGTCACAAGCCACCATCAATGCACCATGCCACGACTTGCACTCACACTTTCCATCACTACAATGTTAAACATTTAAAGAAAACCCTAAATGTTTAATACAAAAGAAAAGAAAAGAAAAGAAATGGCAACCCTAAAGTAATCTTGTAACGGAATTACAAGAATACCCCTCATCCGTATATATATACCCGCATCCGTATTCCGACTGAATACGAATACAATGAGACGAAAGTAATCCAACAATATAATACTAGGATCCGACTTAAACCAAATCCCACTAGTATTATCCGTCCGATCATGATCCGTGCATAAGTGCACGTATATGGTCGAACCCTGCCATAAAGCCATACGGCCTCTACAACGTTTCGTCCGAACCAGAGAAACCCTCTGTGTGGGACTCTAAAGACTCGTCAATACGCTGGCAGTGGGTTTAACCACAAGCACGTCAATGGCATTAGCTGTACGTAACGGCAGCCCAGTTATTGAGTGAAAGGGAGGCCGACGAGCAAACTCATCCTGAAACCCTGCTGAGCCTGACAGTGACAATATCCGTACAGTCCGGTACGTTCGTCTATGAGTATCGCATATCGAGTCTAGAGGTGGATAAAGTCAGACCCCTAATAACTTGACATTTAGTGTCGGTATGAGACCCATCACCGCCTGAGAAACTACCGATCCTAAATCAGTAATTCACGACTACCTTGGCTAAGGATTTCTGGTGATGGCCATCCGTGCACACCGCGACATCAACCTCCAATACCAGGAGAGACGAATCCCCTGACGATCCGCTCACTGCCTCTATGTGGTTCGGGACTGTACCCAACTAAAACCTGTTTGCACGACTCCTTTGAGCCGTGGTAGGGTAGTAATTAAAGCACAGTGGGAACTCATACGAGACAAATGACGATCTCAGGTCGATAGACTAACCTGTACACATATCACCAGGAAACTGCTATCTGACAATAGGTATAATACCAACTAGCATGTTTCCGGCGAGTCCGTCCGGTGTACTCATAACCTAATGAGCACCTGAATACATCTTAGGTGAACCAACTGACACCAATGGCTTGTGAGACTGGCTACCGCCCCTCGTCTGGGTCTCGATCCGTATACACTAGTCTACTCTGGAGTATCGATGCTCAGTCTCGAAACTCCTACGACTAGGGACATTTTAAGAATGTGTTTATAGACCACCCAACTCTCACATATATGATCGCCATCATACTGCTGGTAATCAAGCAACATGTTTGCCCTCAAGTCAATTATTGGATCGCATGCACGTGATTGCAATGATTGAGGGAGGAGCTATACCGGTAGAACAGTCATACTCGAGATGATAGTATGCTATCTGGTTTGTCTTTATCATCGTGTACTTGCTTCAGGTGGCTTTACAGATCACTATTACATGTTGATAGAGCCCATATGATTCTTGCTTGACTGCCAGCAGTGTGATGACGATCATATACGTGAGAGCTGGGGTCTATAAGCACATCCTTAAAAGTCCCTAGTCGTGGGAGTTTCGAGATTGGGCATCGATACTCTAGAGTAGACTAGTGTATACTGATCGAGACCCCGACGAGCGGCGGTGGCCGGTCTCACAACCCATTGGTGTCTGTTGGTTCACCTAAGATGTATACAGATGCTCATTAGGTTATGAGTACACCGGACGGACTTGCCGAGAACTTGCTAGTTGGTATCATACCTATTGTCAGATAGCAGTTCCCTGGTGACATGTGTACAGGTTAGTCTATCGACCTGAGATTGTCATTTGTCTCGTGTGAGTTCCCACTGTGCTTTGATTACTACTGTCACGACCCGAAAATATTGTTCGTGACCGGCACTTAAACTACGCCACGTCTAAAGGCGTAACGCAATTCAAGTAAGCCGAAGCCTAGAAATCTAAACCTTTTTAAGAAAATAAAGAGGTAAGTTTTGAAATAAAGGTACGGTGAAAATTATAAGTTTTCTTAAATGCATAGATGAGGGAACATGAAAATACAAGTGGATTATGCAAGTTGAAAAACATGTTTCGACTTTTTAAAAATTTGGGCAGCACTTCCTTTGTATTTTTGGTCCAAAACCACAATACATGATAATATAAAGGCATCCCCAAGTGGGAGCTAGCTCTTCGCCAAACGGCAGATCCACAACCATGCAAAGCATAAATTTAAGTATACGACGCCCCACGGCGAAGTTCACCACAAAAGATAAAGAATTAAGTAAGACATCAAAACCACAAGTAGCGGAATACCCCTCGCTCTAAGTCTCGCAACCACAAGTCTCACTAAGTCTCATTATTTATACAAATACTAGTTTGATTGATGGAGTTGACTAGATACAATATGAATAATAAATACAAGAGGGGTACGATCCAATATGTACCACCTACCAAAGCAATCGTCCGAATGCAACTCTTTGCCAGCGATGCCGCTACCGATCATGCGGTCAACCTGCAAGAACTGGGGCACAACGGGGTGAGTTGCCAATTCGTGAGTAGAAAACATCAACAGGTAGAAATCGAATAAAATAACAATTTCCTAGGTCAACTATATCATGAAGGTAATACTATGATATCTAGGGTGACCGTATCTGCATATGTGACAACAATACTCAATGTCTATATGCATGCGGATATCATCCAACCATATAATCAATGCCAGTATGCATGTGGATCTCGTCCACGTGTCAACCAACGACACAACATCATGCATGTAAATATCATAAAAGCATATGCATGGAAGTATAAGGATATAAGTCAACGTGTGTCCCTCGCGACGCATCAAAATCATAGAACCTGAGTGTCCAGCATCGACACTCGAAACATCATGAAATCCGTGTCCAACACCGACACATAAATCCTCATATATCTCGGGCTCCGTCAGTCCGGATCGGCCCATGGACTCCGTCCGTCCGGATCGGCCTTCGGGCTCCGGTAGAACAGATCAGCCCATATCCATCTCTCGACTCCGGTCGGTATCCTCCGGATAACTGCCAGGTCCAACCAATCACCGGTAGGTAGTAGTGCCTCTGCCAGGTTCATCGTCTACCGCACAACAATCCGTTCTCGCCTCGGGGTACCATACCGGGTCTACAATGAACCCGCAAACGGATCATCCAACCCTTCGAATCGGGTTTCACATATCACACGTCTCAGAACTGAGAAAACGCATGGGGACGCACTGAAATATCATATCAAGAGAAACCGAGTTTTTAAAACAATACATACTTCCTTTTTAAATAACCACGGTTCTCAAATCCAGAGATCTCATGAAAACAGTATATCTCAATGCGTATAATCGTAAAGCATGATGTATACGACATATAACCGAATGTAAGTATATTCGTATATCATACAGCATGGAATAGTGATGTGAGCATAGCAATATAATACCATGATGTAGCAATACTACTGTGTGAGTTTCATAGCAATTATCGATGATGAAGTGTGTGAGCCGGCCAATCTGTGTACGTGTAACATACGCATCATCGATAATGGTGTAGGTGTACTAGCACAGGTACATGAAATGCAATGAGAGTGCCATGAACGTAGCATAAAGTAAATCGTATGCGAATGCTGGCCGGTATACGTATTTACAATATGTCCGAGTCTGTGAATCTAACCATCGGCATCCGGCTTCACAACATCACTTACGGTATAATCCATCGTACGGCATCCTCTAGTCAAGGGTATGGATCAATCATCAAGTCAAACTCATCACGTATGGAAAATCATCGTACGACGACATTAAACCATTATGGATCCTATCAACCTATATGACAAAGGGATACGGACCTAACGTTTCGTACGACATATCATCCATGATTCACAACATTTATATATATCTATATACCTATATTCCAGGTCACATCCATAACAATCTCATATCTGGGGACCGACAAAGGTATCAATTCTCTCATATCGACTCGCATCCGTATACCGACATATCATTCAAGTCATCATATTACATCGTAGTCATCACATCAAGTCATCCTTATATATACATTCTACCCCTACTATAAGCATACGTATCTAACCTAACAACCACACACGAACCATACGATCAGTTTTTAAAAGATGCGAATCGTAGTTTTGAATATAGGACCTACGGTGTTTTTAAGAAAAAGACATCGTTAGAAAATCCGTAACGTCCCTCATGGTATCTGTTTAAGAGATGTATACGATTCTTCAGTTTGGAAATATGTATTATTCGGATGGCATATTTACGTCAGCTACCTAGTCTTATAGTATCCAATACGGCAATATCAACGAACATCATCCTCAAATCTCGTCATCACGTATTAATCATATCATATCACTATAATCTCCTATTGAATTCTCTTTACAACTACTTATCTATATCTAATAATTTGCATCCTTAAACATCAATTCGGGACATCTTTCCTATCATACCATGTCACCTAAACTATAAGCTATAACTTTAAGTCATGGTATTTCTTAATTCCTACAATTCTCTAACCTTATTCATAAGTTTGTAACACGGTTACCTTAACCATACTCTATATATCGGTTTCCATCAAAGTTTTCGGGGGTGCTATACGTCATCCACTCGACTTCTCCCGTAGATATAGATCTACTCACTTTAATCCTTGCTTGCCGAAGTCGATGACGCCATGCTCCGTCGTCTCGAAATCCACACGAAGGTACCTACAATACATACACCGTCGCAATAGCATTAAAATCAAGTATGGAAAACCAATACGGCACACGGTGCGCTCATAGGTTGGAACCTATAGCCTACGCATGCAAAACAACCAAACCAACCCTTGTTGTTGACGTACAAACGCCCAACAACCAAGTACAATATCAAACACTAAAACCAAGCATTCAAAATACGGCAAACATATCCAAAATCACACCAAAGTGCTCCCAGATTTTGACTCAGGTCAAAAGGGGATAAACAAACAGTGTTATGGGGTAGTATATGGAGTGTGTGAGCTACTGTACCAATCCCAGCACCAGACACCACAAAGTGGCCGGCCACAACCCCTATAAATCCGGCCTGCTCGGCCATCTGGTGAGGTAATGGGCTCGTCTCATCAGGGTGGTCTCCTATGGTCCAAATTTGGTCTCTAGAGTTGTTTGCTTAACTCAGAAACTCTCCGGGTCATCCCAGATTCCCTGTAGTCCTCAATTTGTACACAAAACCGACATGGAACTAATTTAAGTTCGTATTTAGGGTCCTATGCTATGGTCCAGGTCAAGAATCACCTCTAAAGTCTTGTTAACAGCCGCTACTCATCATCAATTCCACACAATTACCCAAAACCTTCTCTAGAATTTTCCAAGTTCACAAATCCACCACTAAACAAATTTTAAACTAAACTAAAATACAAGGAAACTCAAACTAAACTAAATGGGAGAAGCTATACCTCATTTTGGCAACTCAAGAAAAACCCTAGCTTCCCTATGTCATCAAAATCCCACTTTGCTTGGTCCATTGTGTAGAGGATGAAGAGGTGATCATTTTTTGTGAAAGAGGTATAGGGTTTTGACAAGGTTTTTGAGATGGATCTTAGGGTTGAAGGTGGAGGGAAATGAGAAAGAAGAAGGAGAAGAAAATGATGGGAGAAAATGAATGAGGCAGCCCCTCTCTCTCACACTTATTCTCACACTCTCTCTCCAATCATTCTAAACTTTTACCCTTTTCTCTTTTTCTATTCTTTTTAAAACCAAACAACATAATACCCCAAAACAATACAATAAACATGTAATCAAAATGCAACATGACATAGTGCACTAGCCATGGAAAACTGTAGAAACACGGATTTGGCCTAATCGCGATTAGCAGTGCACTAATCGGGTTTTTATCCAAACTGTATATAATTAAACATAAAATTGCCAAATCCAATAAATATAATTTGAAATGAATAAATCATTTTAATCTCCATTTATTTCACAAATATTGGTATATATTTATACCCATTTTCGAAAACCCCAATTTTTCGGGAAATATATTATTTTAATATTAAATTCCAAAAATAATATTTTATATTTTCTGAAATGTTACAATCTTCCCCCTTAAATAAATTCGGTCCCCTAATTTAAATTTAAACCCCCAAAATCTAAAACATTTCAATAATCAGCTCAAATCAACGGGGCTCCGAAATCACGAAAGATATAGAAATACTACAGCGCATCGCGTGAGCATGAAAACGAGTACGAAACTCAAAATCGAACTCCGTCAAGCGTCACGCAAATCATCGGATTTGCACGCATATCATCAGAGTTACAATGGAAATACAGATCTCGAAATCCACTACTGAAATCCAATATGCACTAGTCAAATACTATAATACATACATAATACGCATCCTTGAAAAAAATCTTCTAAATACTGAATAAAACTCATGCAAAATCTCTTCTGAATCGCCGTATGATGCGTAACTCACGGCACAAGTGACGGACGTTTATTTGTAAAATAATAAATATAGTTTCGTATATGTTTTGCTCAGATATACGTCCCGTCCATTTTGAAATATCCCAAAAGGTTTTCTTTTGTAAACATTCGTGTCACTCACGGACACATAGGAAATAGCGAGACTATAGCTCCTTTTTGAAAACCTCTTGTTAAACTCTTAATGCATGCAAAGTACTCAGGTATTGTTCTCAGATCAGTGCTGTTCGGCTACTACATAGTAGTGCCCAACATGAAAACAAAGTGCTCAAGAACAAAATCAGCCTCAAAAGGCGTATCCAACAATCACGTGCGTCTGATGCACACGGAAATCAAAGCCAAATACAAGTGCTACGAATGTGCATAAAAGCCAAAACTAAGTGCAACGGGTGTGCACGACAATCTCTGTCCAGTGCAACTAACATGCACGAATGAAAATCCCAATCGAGTGCATCCGGTGTACACAAAATCACATTTCATATCATGCGCCCAACATGCGCGAAAATCCAAATCAAGTGCATCTATCATGCACGGATGAAATCGAAATCAAGTGCATCCTACATGCATGAGTAAAAATCTAAATCAAGTGCATCCAGCATGCACGAGTAAAAATCTAAATCAACGGCATCCAACATGCACGAGTAAAAATCTAAATTAAAGGTAAAATCTCACTCAAGTGCATCCGATGCGCACAAAATCTAATATCAAGCGCCTAATATGCTCAAAAATCCAACCCAAGCGCGTCAGGTTCGCATGAAACATCTAGTGCAGTAGCATGCACGAAAATGAACATCAAGTACAAACGCGCACGAAAATACAAATCTAGTAAAACGAATGCTCAAAGACATAAATCGGGTGCAGCCAATGTACGGAGTATAAGTCTAGTGCAACCAATGCACGAAATACCCACATGGTGCAACAAACGCATGAAAATGCAAATCCAGTGCAACAAATGCACGAAATACGAATCTGGTGTATCCAGTGCACGAAATACAAATACGGTGCATCCAATGCACGAAATACAAATACGGTGCATCCAGTGTACGAAATACAAATACAGTGCAACAAATGCACGGAAACTCATCAATAACTTAAATGCGTATAAAAACCACACCAAGGGTACCAAGGTGTATAAAAATCATGACCGTGTGCAACTGCATGCACAAAATACGTATCAATGCACTGCAAGCATATGTGAGCTATACCGAGTGCAAGAATCAAATCGGGTGCGTGTGTGCAAAATCAAATCAACGGTATAAAATCCACGAAATCATAAACATGTGCAGACAAGGCACAAAATCAATATCAAGTGCAATAGATATGCACAAATCGCAATTCAACACAACGGTGTATAAAATATATATCGAGTGCAATAACTATGCACAAAATGTAAATACCCAGTAGGTGCAGCCATGGTGCACGAAATCAATATCATGAAACTCAATCATCAAAACTCAAATCCAAGAGATATAAGCGTGATACTCAGATCACAAACGCAAATCGCAACAAATGACATTGAGATACACCTCCTACAATGCTGAAAAATATCGGTGCGCCCAAAACTGGCAGAGCAAGAACATCCGCTTGCTTCCTGCTCACGGTCTGGCGTCCTCTGTCTCTGAGTCCTCTTTTCTCTGTGAATTACTAATCTCGCAATCCATCGGCTCGTCGGCCCGATCCGGTGCACTAATGGAAACGATCCGCTCTAGTACTTCTCTGGTCATCTCTCGGCTAATTAGCATGACCACTCGTAAAGCAGCATTCGTAAAGCAGCACGTCACCGGCATCGGCCTCCGGCCCTCTGAATACACGTGACACAACTGGTCCTAGGTGCAAATCCTATCGCATCAGTGTCCTGGAAGGAACCTGCTCAGGGTCTCTTCCGATCTCGCCTATGCCGAAATATACGGAGGCTGGTACTCTTGCATAATCTTTTCTCGCTTTATGGACATCTGCGTTCTCAGCACAACATTTCCTCGGGAACTGGTCTCATCCCAATGCCTCTGTATACATATCAGATCTCTGATCTTGACGGGGATTAACAGCTCGCCAGCATCTCGCACGAACCTCTGGTATAACTCGTTTGTATCATCGTCCACTTCGTCGTCACGTCATGCTATCTGCGTACTGCAAATGTTCTCGGCTACAGTCAATCCGGAGTCTCTCACATGGACTCGAAATTACGAACTCGGTATCTTCATCACTCTGTAGAAAATATCTAGCCGAACACGTCCTCGGGAACTCGTCCCAACCATCGGAGGAATACTCATACTCGTCCGTTCTCGATCAACTCACAACGCATCTGGGTGAGGTCCTCTATCCGAAGCTGATCCACTTGTCTCCCATCACATGATATCCGGACGACGTCGAACTTTTCGATCGATTCATCAAAGTCCCATAATTCCCCGAGAGCTCAACACCCGAACACAGTTTAATAATATCCAGTACATGCCACAGTACCTATAAACCAGCCGTAGAAGGGCTGACCCAAGCCTCACTAATGGCATCGCTGAACTGCCGTAAATCCTAATGTTCAAAAGTGGTTCCATGGTCATCATGTCGAGTTAGGGTTTCATTCTTCTAGAGGGTCCACAGAATTACTTGCATGTTCCTCCGAATACTTTAAACTTGGAAAAATGGGTTTCTGACATTCGTTCGAACTTTTTAACTCCGCCCAGACTACACGTGAATACCCTTCGTCCGCATGCTAAACATTGCCTCAATCCTCCAGGAAAGACGATACATCAACGGTCATCTCTGGATCGGTCTACTCTAGATCTGAGTAAGACTCTTCACACTGGAAATCTTCAACTCAACTAGGCCTGCGTCGGCGTATCAATCTGACGAATCGCCTTTGTCTATCAACTCGGGATAAACTAGCTATCATCTGTCGCATCTCTGCCTGTAAGCTCCAGCGATCTCAGCTCGTAAAGTCTGGAGGCGACATCCTATCAATCTCAGCAACAGCTGGGTCATCTGTCCACACGGTAGACGACATCACAATCTCTGAGGTAGGCTGTACATCAGCAGTCCTCTCGCAACCGGCATCCTCTATCAATGGCCCGATCATCCGGTGCAAAACCGAACACTCGCCTCAACAAGAGGTCACAACACAACACTATATCGAGACGTTCCCATGTCACCAGAAAACACAATGGTTAGTCCTCGTCCATGACGAGCTCGTCCTGACCGCATCACTAGCATCAGCTCAATTTGCGCTCCAACCATGGTGACAGGAACCTCAATCGTGTGTCGACGAAAACAGAGCAACAGAATGAAAGGAATCAACAGATCCAGGATGGATACATGATCATAAGAAGAAACATCAATGAGAGTATGATCACGAAAACGAATAGAATCAAAGGATCTTCAATGGATGTATAATCATGGGTACGAAGAGTATCATAAGTCTCAAAATATGTACATCCTAAGGTTTCTTAAGTGGAGTATCGGATCGTAAATATGCCGCGGAACTTACGTACGGTACGTCACTCTACTCAAGCTACCTACTCCATCAATCAGGGTCAGCCTATGAAACGAAAGTTCAGGTCTAATACTCCCGTTCAAGTCCAAGTTCCGTAAGGTCAAGCCTAGGTTCCGAAATAGATTACGTCCCAGACTTCACATAGCCAAACCTAAATTAGAACCAAGGTTAAATCTAACGCTCTGATACCAACTTTGTCACGACCCGAAAATATTGTTCGTCACCGGTACTTAAACTACGCCATGTCTAAAGGCGTTACGTAATTCAAGTAAGCCGAAACCCAGAAATCTAAACTTTTTAAAGAAAATAAAGAGGTAAAGTTTTGAAATAAAGGTATGGTGAAAATCATAAGTTTTCTTAATGCATAGATGAGGGAACATGAAAATACAAGTTGATTAAGCAAGTTGAAAAACATGTTTCGACTTTTTAAAAATTTGGGCCGCACCTCCTTTGTATTTTTGATCCAAAACCACAATACATGATAATATAAAGGCATCCCCAAACGGGAGCTAGCTCTTCGCCAAACGGCGGATCCACAACCACGCAAAACATAAATATAAGTATACGACGTCCAACGGCGAAGTTCACCACAAAAGATAAAGAATTAAGCAAGACATCAAAACCACAAGTAGCGGAATACCCCTCGCTCTAAGTCTCGCAACCACAAGTTTCACTAAGTCTCATTACTTATACAAATAATAGTTTGATAGATGGAGTTGACTAGATACAATATGAATAATAAATACAAGAGGGGTACGATCCAATATGTACCATCTACCAAAGCAATCGCCCGAATGCAACTGTGTGCCAGCGATGCCGCTACCGATCCATGCGGTCAACCTGCAAGAACTGGGGCACAACGAGGGTGAGTTGCCAACTCGCGAGTAGAAAATATCATCAGGTAGAAATCGAATAAGATAACGATTTCCTAGGTCAACTATATCATGAAGGTAATACTATGATATCTAGGGTGACCGTATCTGCATATGTGCCAACAATACTCAATGTCTATATACATGCGGATATCATCCAACCATATAATCAATGCTAATATGCATGTGGATCTCGTCCACGTGTCAACCAATGACACAACATCATGCATGTAAATATCATAAAAGCATATGCATGGAAGTATAAGGATATAAGTCAACGTGTGTCCTTCGCGACACATCAAAATCATGGAACCTGAGTGTCCAGCATCGACACTCGAAACATCATGAAACCCGTGTCCAACACCGACACGTAAATTCTCATATATCTCGGGCTCCGTCAGTCCGGATCGGCCCACGGGCTCCGTCCGTCCGGATCGGCCCACGGGCTCCGTCCGTCCGGATCGGCCCTCGGGCTCCGACAGAACAGATCAGCCCATATCCATCTCTCGACTCCGGTCGGTATCCTCCGGATAACCGCTAGGTCCAACCAATCACCGGTAGGTAGTAGTGCCTCTGCCAGGCTCATCGTCTACTGCACAACAATCCGTTCTCGCCCCGGGGTACCATACCGGGTCCACAATAAACCCGCAAACGGATCATCCAACTCCTCGAATCGGTTTTCACATATCTAACGTCTCAGAATCGAGAAAACGCATGGGGACGCACTAAAATATCATATCAAGAGAAACCGAGTTTTTAAAACAATACATACTTCCTTTTTAAATAACCACGGTTCTCAAATCCAGAAATCTCATGAAAACAGCATATCTCAATGCGTATAATCGTAAAGCATGATGTATGCGACATATAACAGAATGTAAGCATATCCGTATATCATGCAGCATGCAGCATGGAACATTGATGTGAGCATAGCAATATAATAGCATGATGTAGCAATACTACTGTGTGAGTGACATAGCAATTATCGATGATGAAGTGTGTGAGCCGGCCAATCTGTGTACGTGTAACATACGCATCATCGATAATGGTGTAGGTGTACTAGCACAGGTACATGAAATGCAATGAGAGTGCCATGAACGTAGCATAAAGTGAATCGTATGCGAATGCTTACCGGTATACGTATCTACAATATGTCCGAGTCTGTGAATCTAACCATCGGCATCCAGCCTCATAACATCACGTACGGTATAATCTATCGTACGACATCCTTTAGTTAAGGGTATGGATCAATCATCAAGTCAAACTCATCACGTACGGAAAATTATCGTACGGCGGCATTAAACCATTAGGGATCCTATCAACCTATATGACAAAGGGGGTACAGACTTAACGTCTCGTACGGCATATCACCTATGATTCACGACATTTATATATATCTATATACCTATATTCCTGGTCACATCCATAACAATCTCATATCTGGGGACCGACAAAGTTATCAATTCTCTCATATCGACTCGCATCCGTATACCTACATATCAATCAAGTCATCATATTACATCGTAGTCTTCACATTAAGTCATCCTTATGTATACATTCTACCCTTACTATAAGCATACATATCTAATCTAACATCCACACACGAACCATACGATCAGTTTTTAAAAGATGCGAATCATAGCTTTGAAAGAAGGGGCTACGGTGTTTATAAGGAATAGATATCGTTTGAAAATACGTAACGTCCCTCATTGTATCTGCTTAAGAGATGCAAACGATTCTTCAGTTTGGAAATAGGTATGGTTCGGATGACACATTTACGTCGGCTACCTAGTCTTATAATCCAATACGACAATATCAACGAACATCATCCTCAAATCTCGTCATCACGTATTAATCATATCATATCACTATAATCTCCTATTGAATTCTCTTTACAACTACTTATCTATATCTAATAATTAGCATCCTTAAACATCAATTCGGGACATCTTTCCTATCATACCATGTCGCCTAAACCATAAGCTATAACTTTAAGTCATGGTATTTCTTAATTCCTACAATTCTCTAACCTTATTCATAAGTTTCTAACACAGTTACCTTAACCATACTCTATATCGGTTTCCATCAAAGTTTGCGGGGGTGCTATACGCTATCCACCCGACTTCTCCCGTAGATATAGATATACCCATCTTAATCCTTGCTTGCCGAAGTCGATGACGCCATGCTCCGTCGTCTTGAAATCCACACGAAGGTAGCTACAATACATACACCGTCGCAATAGCATTAAAATCAAGTACGGAAAACCAATACGGCACACGTGCGCTCATAGGCTGGAACCTATAGCCTACGCATGCAAAACAACCAAACCAACCCCTGTTGTTGACGTACAAACGCCCAACAACCAAATACAATATCAAATACTAAAATCAAGCATTCAAAATACAGAAAACATATCCAAAATCACACCAAAGTGCTCCCAGATTTTGACTCAGGTCAAAAGGGGATAAACAAACAGTGCTATGGGGTAGTATATGGAGTGTGTGAGCTACTGTATCAATCCCAGCACCAGACACCACAAAGTGGCCGGCCACAACCCTTATAAATCCGGCCTGCTCGGCCATCTGGTGAGGAAATGGGCTCGTCTCATCAGGGTGGTCTCCTATGGTCCAAATTAGGCCTCTAGAGTTGTTTGCTTAACTCAGAAACTCCCCGGGTCATCCCAGATTCCCTGTAGTCCCCAATTTGTACACAAAACCGACACCTCTAAGTCTTGTTAACAGCCACTACTCATCATCAATTCCACACAATTACCCAAACCCTTCTCTAGAATTTTCCAAGTTCACAAATCCACCACCAAACAAATTCTAAACTAAACTAAAATACAAGTAAACTCAAACTAAACTAAATGGGAGAAGCTATATCTCATTTAGGCAACTCAAGAAAAACCCTAGCTTTCCTATGTCATCAAAATCCCACTTTGCTTGGTCCATTGTGTAGAGGATGAAGTGATGATCATTTTTTCTGAAAGGGGTATAGAGTTTTGATAAGGTTTTTGAGATGGATCTTAGGGCTGAAGGTGGAGGGAAGTGAGGAAGAAGAAGGAGAAGAAAATGATGGGGGAAAATAAATGAGGCAGCCCCTCTCTCTCTCACACTTATTCTCACACTCTCTCTCTCTCCAATTATTCTAAACTTTTACCTTTTCTCCTTTTCTTTTCTTTTTAAAACCAAACCACATAATACCCCAAAACAACACAATAAACAACATGTAATCAAAATGCAACATGACATGGTGTACTAGCCATGGAAAACTGTAGAAACACGGATTTGGCCTAATCGCGATTAGCAGCGCACTAATCGGGTTTTTATCCAAACTGCATATAATTAAATATAAAAATGCCAAATCCAATAAATATAATTTTAAATGAATAAATCATTTTAATCTCCATTTATTTCACAAATATTGGTATATATTTATACCCTTTTTCGAAAACCCAAATTTCCCAAATCGGACAGTTTTCTGGAAATATATTATTTTAATATTAAATTCCAAAAATAATATTTTATATTTTCTGAAATGTTACAACTACCCTACCACGGTTCAAAGAAGTCGTGAAAACATGTTTTAGTTGGGTACATTCTCGAGCCACATGGAGGCAGTGAGCTGATCGTCAGGGGATTCGTCTCTCCCGGTATTGGGGGTTGATGTCGCGGTGTGCACGGATGGCCATCACCAGAAATCCTTGGCAAAGGTAGTCGAGAATTACTGATTTAGGATCGGTAGTTTCTCAGGCGGTGATGGGTCTCATACCGACACTAAATGTCAAGTTATTAGGGGCTTGACTTTATCCCCCCATAGACTCGATATGCGATACTCATAGACGAACGGACGTGACTGTCGGATATTGTCACTGTTAGGCTCAGTAGGGGTTTTAGGATGAGTTTGCTCGTCGGCCTCCCTTTCGCTCAATATCTGGGTAGCCGTTACGTACAGCTAGTGCCACTGACGTGCTTGTAGTTAAATCCACTGCCAGCGTATTGACGAGTCTTTAAAGTCCCACACAGAGGGTTTCACTGTTTCGGGCGAAACGTTGTAGATGCCGTATGGTTTTATGGCAGAGTTCGACCATATACGTGCACTTGTGCACGGATCATGATCGGACGGATAATACTAGTGGGTTTTGGTTTAAGCCGGATCCTAGTATTATATTGTTGGATTATTTTCGTCATGTTATATTCGTATTCAGTTGGAATATGGATGCGGGTATGTATATACGGATGATGGGTATTCTCGTAATTCTTTACAAGTTTACTTTAGAAGTTGCATTTTCTTTTTGGATTAAACATTTAGTTTAAATGTTTATTGTGAGGTGTAAAGTGTGAGTGCAAGTTTTGGCAAGGGTTCTAGCATGCTCACTTGGTATGTCATGGGTGTGACTCATGGTTTGTCATGGGTGTGACTAGTGGTGGATCAAGGTGACTCATGCTAGATATTTGTATGTATATTGTGAGTTATTTAGAGGATGAGGCAGATATTTTTTGGGAAGGGTTTTTCTTTGGTTGCTCACACTCAAATAGCTCACAAGACAATACAAGAAAAGAGCACACATATTTCTTTAGTTGCTTTTTCTTTTTGCTTCACACTTTCTACCTCATGGCAACTTCTTCAACCTCCACCCATTCCCTCTCATGAGTTGAGAATCCTTGGGTGTATTGAGACAATCTAATCACAAACTCTCTCTACTTCATCTTGGCTATCTAGGTTAGCAAACTGGATACCCGAGTTGCTTCGGTTTTGAGGCGGGAGCCCGTATTACTAATCCTCGATGAGGATTTTCTTCGATGTGGGGAGACCGGAGATCAAACTTGATCGAGAAAGTCGCGAGGAGCTTGGGACAGAGGTTGAAGACCGAAGGACACGGATCGATCGGTATAACCTCTCTACACTCCTTGATAACTAGTATAAGGTTAATGGTTCGATCCGGGAATTAGGGTTCCGTTAGCGCCGGGTTTTTAAAGTTTTTGTTCCGCATTTGGCCACGGATTGATGGCCGGGGCGCTGGCGTAACCCAACATAAAGACAAATAAAGGGATTTGGAGAGATGACAAAGAAATATACGGTTACAGTCATGAATCTAATAGTGGAAGAGTCGTTACTAGGAATACCCGGATACCCCTTCGAAACATTTTCATGTTTCAGTTTCACTATCCGTTGCTAATTGAAAACCGATTTCCCAATTAGATCTTACCCCAGGGTATGTATTTACCAGGTTTGATTCTCACATCTATATGGTTTTACAGATGATAAGTTGGAGTAAGTTATTGGGAATTAAGTGACTATATCCTCATTATATCGGAATTCGTTGTAATTGGTGATATTTGAGGAAATCACCTGGGGTTTTGCCTGATGGCAAATATTTGGTTTTGAATATCCGTTGTTATGCACCAATTTTAAACTGATATATCTGTACGTTTATTTCATAAAGTGAGATATAACTTTTTGAAATTATGTCCATGACATTTACCTATATCAGTCGATGGTTAGGTAAAAAGCATTAAACAACGGTGTAATTCTTTTTAACCATAATGCGGTTTCAACCTACGACGCACAGAGTTTGAGTTATTCAACTCAGGGGACTTATACAAAGTATTGTATGTTGTCCATTAGGACAGAGAGGATGATACTCGAACTATATTCTGTTTACTTGTGACTTCTCAAGTTTTAGACAAGTATTTCGTACAAATGCAAGGTCCAAGTTTTGAGAAGTTACATGTACAAGAATAAAGTAGAGAACCAGGCGTTGCAAGTACCAGGATTCTTCAAAGTGATTGAAGATGTAGATACTTGTGTTTGGTATTCAGTTGATAGTAATGGTTTTCAGAACCCGCTTCTCTTTCAGGTTACTCATATTTGGATGCACTTCTAATTGAGTAATGCTGATCGTCCTCTTTTCATTTGGTTGACATGCTCTGGACATAGCTGCATGATTTGAATCTGGTTCCAATTAAATCAGTGTCTCTGTTTCTATATTGTATATAGAATAGTTCATATCTTAACGATGTTAAGGTATATGGAGTTGTCCGGCTTATGCTTAAAACAAGACTCTGGATAATTCAAGGCACGTTTCTGTAATGGCATTTTGTGGGTTATCCCAGGCTATGACGAGGGTTAACTTTTTACCATCTGGAAGATCAATAGTGATATTGTTCTTGACTCGCCGCAGTTTTAGTAAAATGGATTTTACAGAAAACAGTAGTGGGAGTATGGTAGAACTGGAAGTGATTCCAGAACCACAAACGATTCCTGAAAATTTAATAGAATCTAAAGATTCAATCGGGTTTGGCATTCCATTAGCCACTCCGCAGATATGGTGAGTAACCTCAGGCGCTCGAGAGGTACTTCGGTATCCTCAAAGACGGTGACAGGGAGGTTCTTGTTTACCCAGACTTGACACTACTGCTGTTCTAGACTATGAGTCCCCGCAGGAGGATGATTATAGCGTCGTTCTAGACCAGCTTTAGAAGTGCACGTGTATATGACTCTGCCAGATGGTTGTTATGGTCGGTAGGAGAAGCGGAAGCATAGTGGTCAAGCAACTTATATCTATTTATAAACTAAAGCAGATATAGCAGAGATAGATCATCTATTTTTGATGTGATAGTCATGGGATTTGACTTCATCAGAATATGAGATGGATCTGTTAAGAAGGTAATAGGGTGTGATGTCCTGGTATTTGGATGACATGCACTTTATAGGAAGTGAAAATTCCTATACTACATTTGGTTAAACTGTGGTTGTCACACAGTGGTTTATCCACATAGGCTATGGATATAATATCAGGCATTTCTGGTTACTAGATCTATGGTTTTAGATCTAGATTTAGGTAGTTTCCCAATCTGGGTACTTAGACAGTATTCTAAAGGTGTTTTAGAATGGACGACTCCTGGTATGGTGGTGTACCTACAGGTGATGGAGTCATTCTCTCTAAAAGTGTCTTACAGACTAAAGGGGAGATGGATGTGCATGATTGGCATATCACTTGCTTAGGCAATTGAGTCAATCATGAGATGTCAAGTACCACACCAGATATTGTTTTTGCACTAGGTGCAACAAGTTTATATTAGTCCAATCCTGGAGAAACGTTCGGAAGCAGTTTTAGAACATAAGTGGATGTTCTAAGGATATGGTAATGGCAACCTCATTCGGGGGACGATTATCATTCTATGCTTCCAAGGTGACATGGATGACAGAGTGACTGTCAAAGTTATAGTTTTCCCTCTTTTGAGGGTCAGTAGTTTGGACAGGTGGTCCAAGCGGATACTGAGGGAGGCATGGCGTGGGATACTGATTAAATTTAGTGGACGATACAGTCTAAGAAGTTTGCTGGATTTGGAGTTCATTTATGAACTGGGTTCCATCAGATATCCAGACATATTCTAAGACATGTATTGCTCATTTCGGGAGATGGTTTTCTCCGCGAACTTGAGATAAAGAGAGACATAGAAAGAAACATTGGAGCGGATCCACTCACTGAGGTTATTTCTCGAACGCAATAGTTTCTCAAACGAGCTTTGTGAAACTGATTAGTAGAGAAGTTGGGTGTTCGGTATCACACGGGCTGTGAGTATGTGACACCGCAATAATTAGCCTTAAGTGCAAGTGGGAGATTGAAAGAACCTGAATAATTCTATTCAATTTTTCCTGAACCGGAGAAATGCAAAGGTGAAGTAGGAGAGGCGATGAGCTACGCGGTTTGGTCGTGAAAGATAGCAGTCGCATTTTACTTTGCCATCTTTCTAATCCCTTTATTTGTCTTTACTTATTATCTTCTGTATACCACACTTAGGCTAATTGGTTTTCTTCATTCCCTACCTTTCGGCACCTGCCTATGGCTGGAAAGAAGACTATCCAATAAGCGCAATAGGTGTACCCTCTCCTAATCCTAGGAGGCCTCATATCCTGAGAGAAGGTAAAAGGAAAAGACAACTGAATAGTCCTATTCAATTTCTCCATAACCGGAAACCATCCTCGAATCTGAAACAAGTTTTTTCGAGTTCGTATGTAACTATACGATGGTCATATCAAATAAGTGGGGATCTTCGTAGTAATAAGGAATGTTCCGGAGAAATGCAAAAGGTAAAAGTAGGAGTGGCAATGAAGTATGCAACTTTGACAATCCAAAAGCCAGTGCGTTTTAAGAAAGTTCGGTTAACTTGGTTTATGAGTTCTAGTCTAGGGTCGGGACATGGTCGCTGCCAAAGAGAGAAAAGAAATACTCAGCGTGCACTCTAACCTAGATCAGAATGGTTAATCACTTTATCTAATCAGGATGTCTCCCACTGTATCCTTAAATTCTCTTCCAAATTCGAAAGAAGAATTAGTCGGGATCATCTAAAATCACCCAAGGAGTAAACCAACTCATCAGTGGGAATCGTGATCCAACTATCATCTCATTATAACTTGATGGATTCCACTCAAGTTATCACACTCCAGAAGGTATGCGTATGCCTGGCAAGTTTCCTTTATGTTTGAAACTCCCGATGTGCTTATAGACCTCAGCTCCCACGTATATGATCGCCATCACACTGTTGGCAGTCAAGCAAGAATCCTATGAGCTCTATCAACATGTAATAGTGATCCGTAAAGCCACCTAAAGCAAGTACATGATGATAAAGACAAACCAGATAGCATACTATCATCTTGAGTAAGACTGTTCTACCGGTATAGATCCTCCTTCAATCATTGCAAATCATGTGCCTGCGATCCAATAATTGACTTGAGGGCACTATAGCCAACAGTTTTGGCCGTTTCGGACCTGTCTCAGAGGGAGCCGGTCCGAAACATTAAGTTATATACCGGTAAATCGGACATTTTTGTATAGTTTTGGCTAACTATCAGTGTATATCGGGATGGTTTGCCCTATATCGTCGTTGTTACAACAAGTTTCATCCAAAATATCAATTTCATATAGAAAAGGAAAAAAAGGAAGATGGAGGGATGGGTAGAGTGGGAGAACCTCTCTTCCTTCTTTTGCTGGCTCACCACAACTTTTTATCGTCGCCTTGCAGCATCCTTTGAGGGGTTTTGCTGGTTGGGAGATATGGTTGGTTGGGCTATCAAGTTAAGGGGAGGTCTTGTAAGTGAAAAGATTTACTTGTACCGGGTAAGCTTTTATAGCTGAGTATTTAAATCATTGGTCTTCTGAGGCTTGAAGACATTTCTAACTAATGAATTGTAATTACCCCTGGCCTATTGACTGCCATGCTTTTACTCTAGTCTCTCTTGGAGTTGAAAATTTGATCATATGGAGAATAAGATTCTTTCTCAATTCAAAGAGTAAAATCAATGTCATCCATTTGGATAGACGCGCACGCGCGCAACACACCAAATCCATATATGTTATAACTGAACCCGAAACCCATACCCAAACCTACCGAAATTGACCGTCTTCGGACAGATTGAAACCGAAACTGAGTTCTCAAACCCTGTCTATGACAATCGATTATATATCAAGAGGAGGGGATGCACCCATCCCTTTATTAATGAATCTGATACTAAATGTTCAAACATAAAATAAAAATACTAGATGTCTATACGTATCCACATAAATGGATCTAAATACGAACTATATTTAGATATTTGATATCAATCGACACTTGTAATATAAATGTTCACACAAGAAGAATGCTCTTATGCAACCTGGAGATTTTTCCTGTAAAGTATCGTAGTCTCCCGACTCTTCTCTTTTGAAGAGCTAATTTGTTAATATAAACTCGTAGATAATTTAATATCATCACAAACTCAAACAATGTTGTAAAATACGTATTCGTTTTCTATTCGTTCGGCTAGCGGGTAGCGCATAATTGGATTATACGGTGATTAATCGTTTTACGAGGATTATGCGGTCATAAACAAATATTCACATACACAAATATTTATAAGAAAAATTTAGCCTTGCTTGCAACTATTAAATATTGAATATGGCAGTGGCCTAATGGTAAGACATCTGAATAAAATTAAATGAGGAAAATTGTTGACATACAATATATTTTGTACGATATATATTATATAATTCGTGCAAAATTGATATTTGGTATGCCATTATTAACAGAGATTGAAAAATAAAGTACGTTTTTTTTTCTCCATAACCAATAATTTCTTGCATGCTACAAGTCTATGAGAATAGATAAAAACAAAACCTTTCCTGAAAAATCATCAATAAATAATGGCATGCTACGAGCAAAAAAATTAAAAAATTTGGGGGAAACCCTAAAAATGATCTTTGGAGTCTGTGATCGATGATGGAGGTAAAGCTGGAGGCTGTGATCAAGGTCGAAGGCTGGAGGCTGGAGACATCGAGGCTGGAGGTCGAAGATTGGAGGATCGAGGATCAAGGTCGAGGCTAGACTCTGGAGGACCGAGGTCGAGGCTAGACTCTGGAGGACCGAGGTCGAAGGCTTGTCAAGGCTGGAGGATCGAGGTGGAGGCCGCGGCTGGATCGAGAAAGAAATCTGGGCGAGAAAAAAATTAAAGGTTTTGGTTGCTTCAGTAAATGGATAGAAGCGGGTACAGTTTTGTTCCAAAGCGGGTTTATATTTTTTCACAACTGTTTAGACATTAAACGCTCGATTAATCATTTTAAATCCATTATATGGTGTTTAATCTTTTTTGACCGGTTAATGGAGCGATTAATGCAATTTCTATGCGGTTAAGCACCGTTTACGATTATACGGCGGATTAATTGGCCCGGTAGACCCTTTTTTTCAACACTGAACTCAAATGTTAAACTGGAAGTTCAATTGCAAATATCTGACACGTTTATACTCAATAAAATCACAATTATCAATGTTGGATCTTGTGTGTGCTTGCACTAAAAAGAGTTGCATTTCTTATTTAATCTCATTGCCTCACATTGCATTTTAGGAAAAATGGATTTAAGTCCCTAAGTTTCAAAAGCAATAGGTTTAAGTCGCCAAGCCAAAAGAACTTGTGAAAAACTCCTTAAACTCAAAGATTTCTTTGTTTTAGTGTTTATAGTATATTAACTAATTTGTTATGCCAACAACGCCCTTTGAGATAAAGTGCTACATTTACCTTTTAAAGTACTATATTTATCTCTTAAAGTGCTACATTTATCGTATAAAATACTATATTTATTTTGAAACGGGTCAAATGTAATAGATGCAGTAATTTTACTAATAAATGTAATAGTTTCATGTCAAATGTAGTATTTTAATACAAATATAGTATTTTCAACATAAATATAGTACTTTGTAGGATAAATGTAGCATTGTAATAAGATAAATATAGTACTTTAAAAGGTAAATGTAGCACTTTATCTCAAAGGGCGTTATAGGCATAACATATTAGTTAATGTACTATAAGGTCTAAAACAAAGGAATCTTTAAATTTAGTGAGTTTTTCACAAGTTTTTTTGGCCCAGGGACTTAAACATGTTGCTTTTGAAACCTAGGGACTTAACTCCATTTTCCCCTTGCATTTTTCTAGACTTGTTATTAGGATTGCATGCACATTATTGGCTTAAATTGAATTTATCTTTGCCTACACATGTATTTTCAACACACTATTAATACCTGTCATTCCTGTGCTGCGGCAAATTCCCATGTGACAGAGTCAACCCCTTGTCCCATTTCTATGCACAGTGAGCCAACATCCAGTGGCTAATTGGTGGCCATGTTACTTTTGCCTAGTTACATTTCCATTTTCTGGTCTGTGTATACAGATATGCTTCAGTATACTCTGCTTGTTTACCGTTTTTATCATGATATCTATTATGTTCTTGTCTTTCGTACTGCAGGAGTTCTCCCCTGATGGTCGGTTCATTGCTACTGCAGACCGAGACTTCAAAATCCGTGTATTCTATTCACATATGCTCGATCAAGTTGAAAAAGGTTTCTTGTTTTGTTTAAATCCAAAGTATTACACCTGATTTCTTCCTGTATGCAGATTACAAAGTTTCCTAGAAGGCCTCTGATTGGAGCACATGAAATTCAAAGTTTCTGTCTGGGTCATTCAGAGTGAGTTGTAGTGTTTCAGTTGCTGCTCACTCATTTAATAAAATTTATATGAATTATGGATGTCTCTAGTGTATGCCATCTATTGTTTTTGCTTCATGTTATAAATGCTAGGAGGCTTACCCAATTTTTGGATATATGAGAATTTATTTCTCCAAAGTATAATTTCAATTGGCTATAGTGGCCCCCCAAAAATGGAATAGAAGCAATATCTTGTATAACCAGATATTGCTTCTGCGCTAGAGACAAATGTTCAAGGACCTGTCTGAGGTGTATAAGCTAATAACCATCCCAGAGTTAATATTTGGCGGTAACTAGACAACAACAACTGAGCCTTTATCCCAAGCATATGGTGTAGGCTACATGAACCAACATGAGAATCATGCTGGGTCGAGCACATAATCCTCCGCCTCCACTCACTCCTATAGAACAATATACTTTCATTAAGGTCTTTGGCATCCATACCTTTTCGTAACTTGTCTTTCCCCCTTAAATTTATACTATATCCACATGTATAAATTAATACCATGAGGATACATAGCATAGTTGCTTGCCAAGTCATCCTTCATTCTCTCTTATTTGCCCATGCTGAAATATACCATGCCGGCCCTGCCCGAGCAAAACCTTGAAATTCCAGTTTATCAGAATAGTCTCCCCTCCCCCAAAGAAAAAAGGAAAAAAATTTGGAACTCCATATTATTTCAATAAACAAACAAAATTTATTTCATCTCAATTACTTTATTAGATTTTTTAATATATATATTTATTCAAGAACGAGGGAGGGGATTATATATTTTTATTTATGAGTGTACACGAGCTTTTGATATAAGTGGGATCCAACAATAAGACTCAAGCCTTGTTTCGGTTTGTCCCATCTTATATCTTATACTCATGTACCTCTCATAGTTTTTCCAATATGGGACTATTTTAGTCTCTCACATCTCAACATACTCGATTTATAAAAACAATGAAATTATCCTACTATTTATACTTTTAACTATTACAGATAATCTTGAAATGCTAAGTACCTCAATTAACTGTTAGCCACTTGTGTGTAAATATCATAAGTCTATCTACTTATTGAATTTTGTATTCACATGCTAATATAAAAGTAATGTGCACATTGGACCATTGGTTTTCTCTTATAGAAATTGCACTAGCAAGATCTCAACCAAAGTGGCTAATAAGAGATTTCCGTACCATAATTTAAATTTGTCTGCTCGAAAATGGTGCTTGCTATAATTTGTATATTTTATCTAAATGTTGGTGGCACGAGTGACGCTCAGGAGCTTGTCATATTAAGTCAAAGTACCATAATCCTCCACAGAATGCAGTTAAGTTTATGACAAAGTAAATTTGGTTGTGCCTTAAACAGAGATTTTGCAGTTCAAATTAGAAACCAATATCTGCTTATTACTTGCCATAGTATTAGCACTGTACTCTTTAACTTGGATATTTTAAAAATCTTGATTATCTATATTTAAACAGTAGCTTTGTGACCCTCCTTGTGGCCTGGTTATATGGAAATTAGGCAAGTCATTTTTAGTTGAACCTTAGCTTAGTCTTTCCGAGCTTGTTCTTTCATTAAAAAACTGAATTCAGTCTCACTTTCGAAATGTTAACCTAACTAATAATCTATCTAAGCCTTCTAGATATGATCAACCTATCTTAATTAATATCCATTTTTCTTATCTCCAAGAGAATAAATATAGAAAGAATACCATGATTTTGTAAGAAAGGTTCATTCTGTGGCCTGGTGAAGTACATGCCACACTTTTACAGTACTTATGATGCATCATTTCATAGATTAAAGAATTTCATTACTTTCAGTTTGATATCTATTGTAGATTTAAATATCTGTGCAGTAGTAGTTAATGGAAACTGATTTATTATCTGTGGTGGCAGCTTTGTTTCATCCCTTGCCTTTGTATCTTCTCCTGAATATCCTACAGGATTCCTCCTCTCTGGAAGTGGTGATGCAACGGTGGGTACATTACGAATCTGCATTATATAATCTGGATAAATTATTGAATTAGATTGTGGCATCCCTATTGTTTGCTTTGCAGGTACGCTTGTGGGATTTTATATCTGGATGCCTTCTTGATACTTGTGAAGTGGCAATAAAGGTAAGGTATTAATTCTTTTTAGATCATACTGTTTCAAGCAACAAATAATTTTTTTATTCGTATATCACATACAAAAATATCTGTATGCTTGCTTTCTACTGATAAAGCAAGCGAAGAAACAAAATGAGAAAAACAATAAAATTATAAACATGTTTAATATGGTAGTGCAAACCCATGGTTAGTTAGATGTCTCTTTGAAAAGCTTATGTGTAGTACTAAAAATTGATTCTTTTAGTCTTATGTATCACAATTTCAGCAACAAATTCAATTATATCTGAAATTAGAGACTTGGAGAAATATGATGCATGTCTAGTGTCAAATTGGAAATATCGGACCAAAGCGTGTAGTTGTTCGAAAGACGACCTATTTCTTCATGAATTTTATTCTCTACTTTTGTCCTACTAGAACTAGCTTGATCATCGCCATAGAGTTATATTGCAAGTATTGATATATAAGTTTTGAGTAGTTTATTTGCATATGAAATAAGTTTGGGAGTAATTGCATCTCCTATAATTTAGGCATAAATTTTAAATATAAATTATAATTTATGCTTCAATTCAAGTTCATGATTTTTTGTACCCAAAATAATTGCACCTCCTTAAATTAAGGAGATAAATCCTGAAAATTATTTATAAATCAATTATATGCTTGCATCAGAATCAAAGAATAGGAGAGAAAAAATAATATGCATAGGAAATATAGGAAATGACCGGCATATAGTCGGGAACAAGGGCAAGAAATTAGCGGAGATAAAGGATTATTCCGAGGGGGGCAATCTCCCTCTAGCTCCTATACTGGTTCAGTCCTGTGTGTGTGCATGTGTGTGAAAATTAATTTGGTTTTGTGGAAACATATCTCAAACGATCGATATAGAAATATAGATAGAAAAGAGATTTACCTATAGTTTTCATTAACTTAGAAAAGGTTTAGGATATGGTATTTAAAGAAAAAATGTGGTGCCGTGGTGTGTTTTAAAAAGTTAGTGTCTCATAGATATATTAATATAATAATATATGTATGATTGAGCAATTATTAGGGTAAGGATGCTTGGAGAAGTGGCTATCTTTTTTATATTGTTTGAATATGTTTAGAGTATTGTATATGTAATTAGTCAAATATAATTAGGGAATATAGATGTATATGATCTCATATATATATAAAGAAGGTTGGAGAGATCTTTAATCATCGAAATCATTTCTTTAAATCTCTCTTCCCTCTCTTATATTTTAAACCCTAAACTAATAACATGGCATAACATGGCATCATAGCCATCCATAACAAACCAACCCTAAATTATAGCCATCCGCCATCACTTGAAGCCACCGCCATCATTGAACCCGCCGATCTCGTCTTCAGCCGCATCGTCGATCTCATATCAATTTCTAGTCGTTGATTCCCTCTCCGTCGATCGAGATCTAATCGATCCATTCATCTCCTTCAATTTCACTGATCCCTTCATCCCTTCATCGCCCTCAGTGATCTCGCCAAGTCCTCACTGAGCCTTTTTTGTCAAGATCTCCTCAAGCCCCCATCAAGATTCGAGATCTACTCGATCAAGCCTTCTTATAACCCTTTTCATATTTCAAAATCTCTCTTGATCTTTCGACCTTTTCATGTATGAGTTAGATCTAGATCTAGACCACTCAACCCCTCTCTTTCTTAATTAGATTTGTCCTACCGATGAAGAATATTAATTACGATGGTGCTTCTATTAAAATATATTATAGCTTCTGTTGTCGTGGTGATTGGGTTGTCGAATGCTAAGTTCGGATCCATTTTTATGTTTTGAGAAGGTTGAAGTTGTGTGATTTATGATTTGATCTTTGAAGATCAATCACAATCCTTGTAAGATCCTAGGAGAATTTTCTTTTATTTATTTTGTGTGGTTGATCGAATCTCTGGGGATATCGATCATCGAGTGCAAATTGTTTGTATTAATTAGACAGGCGACGGCGGTAGTTGCTATAAAGGTGGTTAATTTTAAGTTGAACTTCCATTAATTGAAAGAGAATGGTTGAGATGTATATTGCTAGGAGAAGCAAAGGTGACCATCTCACGAATCGACCTCTTCCTTTGGCCCTTATGGAAAAATAATGATGTTCAATCGGTCATATGATGTTGAGTTCTATGGACAAGTCAATAATGAAGTTTGTGATCAATTTGAGGATGATAAAGGTATGGAATTGCTTAGTAAATAAATCTCTACTCTAGACAACATAATTATGTTTCTCTTCATCAATATTACTCGGATATTAAGAAACAGTTGAGGAATTGTTGGAGATGCTTTCTATTATTGGTGATCTTGTGGAGATGAAGACGGGACAATAGGCACTACTTGTGATTATGCTTCTTGTAGGGTTAGGCCAAAGAGTTTGAGGTTGCGTGACCATGGATTCTAGGGAAATGCAACTACTATGTCTTCCTTTCTCTATTTTTCATACCTTGATGAACATCATTCTACTCGAGTAGCCGAGGAGCAGGAAGATACAAGAGAGCGATCTGCCCTTAGATTTGAGCATGTACCAATCTATCAGCCATAAGAAGACTATTAAGGTAGAGGGAGAGCTGCTTGAGGAGGTAGAACAGAGGATAGGCCGAGGAGAATCATTTTTGCGATTATTGTCAGCATGCGGGGCATGTTCGAGAGACTTGTAAGTTGCTTGTGAAGCCACCCCAACCATCTCGTGGAGCACATGTTATCTTGGCTCCTCTCATGCGTCTGCATCAGTTGCCTTTAGTTGCACGACGTCCTCCATGTTTGAATATACATTAGTCTTCTGGAGTATTCATGTAATTAACAAAATGTAATAAGATGAGTAGATATGTAATAATCACATCCATATAAAGGAGGTTAGAGATATCTAATCATCCAAAATCATTTCCTCTAATCTATTTCTCTATCATCTCTTGTTGAAACTCATAAATAAATATCATGGTAGTGGAGCCATCCATCACAACCCAACCCTAAATGTGAGCAATCCATCCAAACTTTAAAAAAATTGCCCCGTGAGCACAGTATCTCGATCTGATCTCAATCCAATCATAACCGTAAAAGGCCAGCCGCATACCCTTATTTTAAGCCACAAACTACATTTTAACTCTCAACTTGAGTTGTCAACCCCTCTTGACTTCGGTCAGCTTCGAAATTCCTCTTTAACCCTCAACGTGAGCTGTTGATCCTTTTCAACTCGATCAACTTTGAGATCCCATTTCAAGAGCCCTCCATCTTTGAGATCCTATCTCGAGAGCTCTCCACTTCAATCATGCTGAGATCCTTTAGCCCAGCTCTATTAAAACCGAGATTAAGCCAAGTTCTCTATTAGAGCCATTCTCTACATTGTAGATTATAGATTTATACTTAGATGCTTTGATCTCTTTATCTCTTCATTAGTTAGAGCTAATCCCATATATGCTAAATTGTAGGGATTTCCTTAGCATCACTATTAGGTTTGGTAGCATCACACATGCCATATTAAAAAAAAAATAGATGGTGCTAATGAAACTAACTTAAGAATCACACTAGAAAAGTTAGGGTAACAAAACAATATACACAATCCACAAGAGGTAAAAGCTAGGTTTAGAGAATACAACCTTTGTAGTTCCCTTCTTTAGACTCGTTGGCCACTTGAGGGTTGAAAGAAGTTTGCTTGAGATCCTCCAAGCCCACGATGATCCATCCGGAGTCCTCTTTGTCCAAGCTCAAGGCTTCACTTGATCAAGAGAAGTAGAAGCCAACACTCTAAACTAATGGACAAGAGTAGTATAGAATGATGATGCGGTTTGATTTCTCACTTAAAAACCCTAACTTGATCACTTTCTTACTCACTAATGAAAGCTAGAGAGCAAGAGAGAGGAGGAAGAAGATGAGTGCATGCACATCCATATGTGCATCAATGTAAACATGTGCATACATGCATGCATACAACAAAAGGCAAAAGGGTTTAAAGTGAAAATGCTAATGGTCAATGTTAAATCAACACTTGATTTAGCAAACCGGTCATATCACATACGATCCGACCAATAGCAAACCGCCCGATTATTATACGGTATCACATACGCGCATTTAATCGGGTCCTCGTGCATATCTCATATGTGCACCACATCGTTTTGCCTGCGCTAGATAACTCCATTGTGGGACTTTAAGACTCGTCAATACACCGGCAGTGGGTGATGATCAGATCAAGCACCCCCAAGCCGCAAGAGGTCAGCTAAACGTAACGGCCACCCGGGTATTGAGCGATCAGAAGAAAACAAGCGATCTTGTCACAACTCCCGTTGAGCCAACCGGCAACACTACCGTACAGCCCGGTCTCTTCGTCAGATATTCTGCATACTGAGTCTAGGGATGGTAACGTCGACCCTAATAACTCAATAAGTCGTGCCGATGAATGGTTTATAACAGATTGAGAAACTACTGATAACACTTATCAGTAAATCCCAACAGCCTTGGCCTTACTGATATAGCCAATCGTGCACAGCACAGCATCAACTCCCAATACCGGGAGAGACGAAACCTCTCCTATCGCTCATCGTCTTCATGTATCTCGGGACTGTACCCAAAAGCCACCTGTTTGCTCGTCTCAGTAGAGCCATGGTATGGTGGTAATCAAAGTACAGTGGGAGAACACACAAGACTCTATGACGATCTCGGGTTTACAGACTAATCTGTACCAGTGTCACCTGAGAACTGCTATCCGACGATAGATATAATACCATATAGGAGTTCTCAGCGAGTCCGTCCAGTGTACCCAGTCTCCACTGAGCACCTGTGTATGATCTCGATGTCAAACATCAATGGATGTGGGAACATTCATCACCCATCATATGGATCTAGTATCATATACGCTAGTCTACTCTGGTATATCGATGCCCCATCTCGATACACCTACGACTAAGGATATTTCAGGATATGCCTATAAACTAAAGACGTCCCACTAGTATGATCTCCATCATAATCACAGTAGTCAAGCAAATATCCTTAGGGCTTCATCAACATGTGTAAATGAATAAAAGCATGATCAAGTCAACATGTCAGATAAAGAAGAACCAAATAGCATACTATCATATCGAGCAAGAATGTACACTAAATATATGTATATACATGTATAAATACATCCACTATCATATAATGGCCTCTAGGGCATACATATATCCAACATGAATATGAATTAAGATGGTGTTTTTATTAAGATCTATATTATAGCTTGTGTTGAGATGATTGGGTTGTCGGATGCCACGTTCGGATTCGTGGTTATGTTTTGAGAAGATTGGCATTGTGTGATTTGTAATTGGATATTAAGGGATCAATTACAATCCTTGTTGGATTTTGAAAGATCATTTTTGTAAATTTTGTGTGGTTGATCAGATTTTTGAGTAGTCGATCATTGAATATTAACTATTTGTAGTGATAAGAAGTGGTTTGAGAAGATGGAGAGTTAACCTGTTGCTTTGACGGAGGTGGTTGAAAATGATTGATTTCAAGTTAAACGAGGATATATATATATATATATATATATATATATATATATATATATATATATATATGAGTGATCTATTGCAAACCGGTCCGCGTTTATTAAAAACGGGAACTCTCTGTCCTATCCATTAATTTGTATGAAAAATCAAATGATTTGAAGACATCTAACCTATGTATCGGATAAAGTTTATGTTGCATTATCGAAAAACGTTCCTTTTTGTACCTATTGATGCATAGGTTAGAGGTCTTCAAATCCTTTGATTTTTTAATACACACATTTGAGGTTAGGGTGATCAACTTGAACGACTCGGATCGTTAAAATATCTCATAGACCGAGAGTTCCCGTTTTTGAAAAAAACGAGGACCGGTTTGCAATGGCGCACTCCAATATATATATATATATATATATATATATATATATATATATATATATATATATGGCTTAATTCTAAGAAAACCTCGGACTTTTTACCTAAAATGTGAGAACCCCAAATAGTTTTAAAATACACAAGAAACTACCACAAAACTTTCAAATTACACAAGAAATTACTAAAAAAACTTTTAAAAACTATGAGAAACCCCCAAAAATGAGGTGTCACGTTAGCAATAAATAGCACAAAACTGCATACCATTGGATTTCTCGTAATTTTAAAACTATTTGGGGTTTCTCCTATTTTAGCTAAAATGTTTGGATTTTTTGGAATTAAGCCTATATATATATATATATATATGCAATAATGAAGAAAAGATGTCTTAGGAGGCTTTTTCGTTAGGCGGCGTTAAAAATCTATATCCTCCGCGATATTTTGCGACGATTGGTACCCATCGTCTCCATCTTTATCATCTAAGATGTGGATATACCAAATTTCATGTGAGTACCTTTTTTTCATCGTTGAATTAGCAATGTAAGAAGTTCTATTGTCGGTAAACAGATAATTTTGCACCTACCAAATTAACTGTGAAAAAGTGGTAGAATCATATGAAATTTGGTGTATCCATATGTTAGATGATAAAGATAGAGGTGATGGATGCCGATCATAGACAAAAATCGTGGAGTGTATTTTTTCGACGCCATAAGGGAAATTCCCTCTTATGCGACCTTTCCTCCATTACCCTCCTATATATATGTGTTAATGGAGCTAAGATATGCCTTAGCTAAGTTACCTAAGATTTGTGAGAGGAGGAAGAGGGTCCATCCAACTAAAAAAAGATATAATTTAAAAACAATAGGGTCCATCTCTTTTCCTCCTCTCACATATCTTAGGTAACTCATCTTTTATGACCCTTGAGTGGAAGAAGGATGATGCCCAACTCAGTTATCGAGTTTTATAGAGGTTGGTAATATAGTTGGTGATCAATTTTGAAGACAACGACGAAGGTTTAGGATTGCTAGTAGACCTTTACTCGGGATCACATGATCTTTCGCGTGTCTTTTATTTGGCATAGACTTTGTATAGGATCCAACATGATACTCTCTCCATTAGTATTATTCAAGTTACAACAAGATTTCAAAGGAATTGTCGGAGACGTTCCCTATTACAAGGGAAGCACCATCAATTTTTTAGAGAACACTAGAATTCTCTAGAATATTCTCAAGTCAAGTCTAGAATGAGCAAGAATTTTCTAGAACGTTCTGGATCAAACATTTAGTTACTTTTAGAGATGGTCATAAATATCATATAGAATTAGGAACGTTCTAGCTGAAAGTTATATCTAGAAGCTTCTATCTTATCCTTCATGGTTAGAAGCTATAGAAAGATCTATATATAGACAATTCCTATGAGTCTTATAAATAGAGGATGGATCCTTCAAGTTGTAACTAAGAAAGAAAACAAGTGAGAAATAAGTATAAGATTGCTCATTGAGATCTGTAGTGAGAATGTAAGATTGTGAGAGGTGTACATGTAAGAGAGTCATTTTTGAATAATAAAGTTTGTTAAGTATTGCTTTTATTCCACTTGCCCATTCTCTACATCTTTTGTAGAGTATGCTGTTTGTTGATAATATAGTTTTAGTAGATAAATTTGAAAAAAAACAATTTCTAAAGAATAGAAGTGATAAGATCCATAGAATGTAATTAAATTTAAATTAGCATAACGAAAAAAATGTAATGTAACTATAGTAAAACAATGCAATGAAATTGGAATAGTGTGCAAATTGATATCAATGATATCAAGAAATATCTATTTTTGTTAATTAAGATCTATTGTTAATCATAATGGTGAGATTGAAAAAGATGTAATGCATAGGACCAAAGCTAGATGGTTGAAGTGAAGAGGTGCTTCGGAAGTGCCATGTGATCATAGCATAACATTAACAAAGAAAAATCCCTACGAAGCACGAACACAAATATAGGTCAACACGAGCACGAGACATGGCAAATTAAAAAAAAAAACCAGAATAGGGGACCATGCTATATTATATTATAATTATCTAAGAAGAAAACAAGACAATTATAAGTTAACTTGCATTATAAAATTTAACTTTATATGATTGAAGGTATTAAAAAATCATTTAAGTAAGCTAAAATAAACCAGTTTAATAATAATAGAGGAAAATTAATGGTTAAACACGAGTTAGACAAAACCTTGTCAAAACAAGGCTAAATTGCATGTAAATACCCAAGATTTCACCGTTTTGACATATAAATACCTAAGTTTATGTGAATAGCGAATAAATACCCAACTTTTTACTCGGTTTGCACTTAACTACCTACGTGTGATATATGAAGGTGATATAACGGTTATTTTGCCATTGCCGTTTTGTTTTTAAAAAAAATGCTTGAATCAAAAATAGGTATTTTTGTGCAACTCATAGAAACTTGGGTATTTATCTATGAAATTGGTGAAACCATGGGTATTTATGTGCAATTTAACCTCAAAACAACTATAAAATAGTTGTTTGTTGCCGAGAAACAACTTACAGCCCTAAAGCTGTTTTTACTGCTGCAGGTACAACTTCCTGTAAAGCAGGTATATCCGTCGAAAGCCGCTTTTAAGCTGGTTATAAATTTAGAACTATATTTTAATATCTTTATCACACCCTCTTGCTCTCAAGGGACATTAAAGATAGAGAAAGTCTTCATGCAGGTTAAAACTTTGATGCTAGACGCCTCTTCTCCTTTCTGTTTCTTTTCTAATTTTCCATTTTTGCAAAGTAGAAAAACACCTCTCCGTGTCACATGTGTAGTCCCGGCACATCCCGGACGCGTCCGACATGGTGTCGGGAGTGTATTTGTGTGTCAGACACAGGTACGCCGGCCTCTTAGCCGTATCGGTGCTTCTTAGGGAAATCCTATACGACGCTATAAGACCAACATCGCTCATGGATTTTAATGTTGGGCTACACACACATGCATATCGTAAAGTTGGGCCAAAAAAGCACTTTCTTTGGTCTTCCTAAATTGTCCTTGGTGTCACTTTTATGTTTTGAGCACTTTTCAAATCCCAAAAGATATACAAAATAATTATTTAAGACGACTTTTATATCGGGTTTCAAATTTATATTTGGCTAATTTTACAAAAATTCTTCAAATTTTAAGTGTCTGAAGATAAATGTTCTAAACTTCGTTTGCTATAAACGAATAACCTAAATTTAATAAATTCATGCTTTCAATGCTTTTTAATCTATTACTTAACGCTGCCTTAGTAAAATAACAAAGAGGTTTATAAAGGTAAAAAGATTAGTCGAAAGTCAAAATTGTGTTGCAGCATGTTATTGTAAAATGAAAAACTTAAACCTACCATAACTTTCCTGGTTTCGTCAAAGCTTTGTTCTATTTATCGTTTTCTTGTTTTGTTTATATACCTCACACTGGTATGACGTTAAAATATACACGGGACAACATTTTTGTTCTCCCTGACCAATAAATGCTTTGGAAAATTGACAAAATTGTATAACAACTCAACGAGAATAACAGGGATACAAAAAGTTAAAAGCGATGTGTAAGAGTCAATTTAACTGAAGCAGAATAGAAGAAACAGATTCATATAGCCGGCCTAAATAAACCAGGATAAACGCTTGTTGCTGCTGCTGCTGCTGCTGCTGTTATCTATGTGCATTCCTTTTTGAAGGCAGGATTAGTAGGTACTAATGAAGCAGATAAGGAGCCTTGTCCAGCAGTCACTGATATACGTGCTTTTCCAGATGGTTCATTAGTTGCTGTTGCGATTCAAAGGTTAAATCTGAATTACGCTCTTTCTCCATAATTTCTTATTGAGTCTTTAATTCTCGTATTATCTTGCATAATGCTCATTTAATAGTAGGCTTACTTTAATATTACAGCTTGCATGGGGTAGTACTTCTGAAGTGTGAACTATCAGCCAGAAGTCTTTATGTCGCCAAGGTAAGAATGATTATCAATATCCTGAAGGATTATACAGAATTGACTACTCTGTCGCTGATGACTATAATGAAAACTGAAGTGTCTTATCTTGTCTCACATATTGTTTGTTAGAATAATCTTTCTCCTCTAATTGATTTAATTTTACAGTATGAATTTTAATTGGCGTATGGTTGATTGCTTGAAAAATGTTTTATTAGGTATTTTGTTGTTTTCTCTTAAGTTTATTATGTTTGCTTTCTCTTGAGTTACCTTGGGGTTAAATATATTATGATTCAAGTCTTATCACATTTGCATTCTCTTGAGATTCATGTCTTAGGTGTCTTTAATTTTATCACTTTCTTGTGTGCATTAATTGACAACTTGTCCATGTCACATGTCGCAACTTTCTTGTGTATTTCATCTTGGTACTACATGCCAAATAACAACAGAAAAAAAGTAGACAAACTTCCTTTTTTCCCAGGTAGTGTTGCTTATTGAGCACGAAAATTTGACTAGATAATAGAAACTATACTTCACTGCCGACACATTCCATTAACATTCCTGAGATGGCACATGACCTTTGAAATGCTTATTCTATTTCTACCACAATTTATAGATTATTTATGAGAGAAATTAAACATGAAACTTATTCTAGTTTCTAGCACAGTTTATAAGTAAATTTATGTGTAATTTTATTTTGCTTCTCTCTCTCTATGTGTGTGTGTGGGGTGGTGGTGGTGGTGGTGGTGCATGCGTGCGTGTGTGTGTCATATCTTAAATGTTAAATTATAGCGGTGAGAGTGGTGGGCTATGAAGCATGGAGGCTTCCAATGGGGTGCCTTGTCCGTGTACGACATGCATCAAACACCTACCCTTGCCCGACACTTGCCTAACAAATACCGGGCACTCCGTATTTGTCTTACATTTGTCCTATGCATGTCATATAGGTGTGCTATGTTTGTCTTGTATGCGTCATTAGTAAAATAATATGCAAGCATCTTATTTTGTGTATTAAAGGTAAACTTGATTGATATTGATTTTGGCAAATCAAATTTTAGTTCGGATTACTAATGTTCCTGTACCTATGTGTGGAGATAGTCTTTTCCTGGAAAATCATATTTCTATAATTTATTTAATTAGTGAACTTCTTCCACTCATTAAACCTAGAATTGATGTATGATTTTAGTTGTCTAGTTATACATTTGAGTCTTATAGATGACTGTGGATTGTGGGAAAAGTTGTTTGGTTGATATTTCGACTCGGCTCCTTCCTATAGGATTTGATATAAAATCCTATCTACTTTTTTTTACCATTAGATCCACTTTGGGATGTGTGCAATTAATTATGGATAAAAGCTTCCATTTTTTTCCAACCATAACATAATTTATTGCATGAGTCCCAAACCAAATCTAATGGTAAACAATGGATATGATTTGATATTGAATCCTATTGGAAGGAGCCTAGTCTCTCTCTCTCTCTCATACGTACGTGCATATAATAAAATTGTTGTATTGCCGTGTTTTTGTGCATGTTTTAAAGGAAATTTTCATGTCTTCGTATCTTTGTCGTATTGTGCTCCTGTCCGTGTCCATTTCCATGTCTGTGCTTCATAGGTGGTGGGACATGTATATGTGTGCGTGCGTCCACACATGTGCTTGTGTGGTCGCGTGTGTTTGAAAGAACTTTATAAGGTGCCAGTAGGAATCCATGAATGATATGTAGAAGGGACGGGAGACTGTAAATCTGAAATCATAATCAACACTAGCATCATCGCTATGCTATTAGTGCGATGCCACTGACTACTGATATTTAAATGAGTGCCAATTGGCGATCAATAAAAGGAATACAAAATAAAATAGTAACTGTTTGACTTTTGTACTGTTTCTATTGTCTTTTGAATATCAAACAACCTCAGCTCAAATGTTCTCTTATGTTTTACTTTGAAACAAGTTCCTGATTGGAAACTCAAATGTTGCATGTTATATCTTCATATTCTAAATTATCTTGCGAAATAAGCTCGTTATTTTCACATTATCCAGGTTGTTTCCGTAGAAGATAGCTTTGTTCCTACAAGAATAGCTATAAGCTTTTCAGGGCTTTTATGGATGGTCATGGGCGCATCAAACTTGTCGATTTCAACATCTACCTTTCTGTTAGCCCGACTCAGACTCATTTCTGGTCTTCTCAAATATCTTTCAGATCCCCAAGGAAATGATCCTATTATCTTAGAGGATAATGACATCCCCGGTGGTGAGAATCTTCTCACGACACTTCAGGGGAGTTTAGATGTCTCTAATGAAGAGGGAACACTAGCCGCAACTGCAGCAGCTTTAAAAGTGGCGATGCATAATTTGCTAATAAAGAAGCAATACTCTGTGGAGAAGAGAGAGTTAAGAAAAAGGACTAGAAATGACCGGAAGCAAAAACTGTAGCGGCTAAGATCGTTCTAGCGGGTATTCGCCCTTGCGTGTCAGAACAGTTTTGCTCAACTTATTCCAGTTCTCATGGTTTAATTTACAATTATTTATGAACTGAATGTACCATCTATGCTGTAGTGGCAGTTAGTGGGTTCTAACAATGTCGGTTAACATATTGTATTTCATTCTGGCAAGATTTATTGATTATTTATGAATGGATTTCATTTTGCATCTCTATATATCTTTCTTACACATCTTTTACCGGTTATAAATTCTGTGACCCTTTTACTCTAAAATAGCTACATTGAGATTTCTTGCAGCACAAAAAAGGATACACTGATGCATCCACCTCAATTAAGTTTCAACATAAGGTTTTACTTTTTCTGAAACCGTAGTCTTTTTGATATTTTTTGTTGTTCAAGTTACTAGCAAATCCTACATGCTTTTGGTGGTTTGAACAAGCAGAATATGTCGGTCCAGTACATTGTTCCTTCTTCGTATTGTAAGCTCTCTTAATTTATTTGGGGTTAATTATGTGATTCTGATTCTTTGAGCAGTTATTTCGTGCTTGCATCCCTGTTAGCCTTTAGCTTATAGTGTCATATCACTTCATTTGAACAGGCAGAAGATTTCTTTCCTGTAGATTACTTAAAGTTATTATACCCTATCTGAATCTCTTGGTAAGGTAATCATCTAACTCTAAACAGTACTGTAATCTTTGCTTTCTTATTAGCTTTTAGCTAATGGTGTCATTTCACTTTGTGTGTAGCTTACATTTTGGTTGGCTTTGTCATTACCCTTTCAAGAGCTTATTTTTTGGCCAGGACAGCTCAGAAAGAATACAATACAAGCAGAAGTCTCAAGACAATAGCCTTCTTTTGATAGGTGAGTTCATCGCATCAACTTATCAACTTACACCTGCAAATTTGATTCCCTATCACTTCCAATGCGAAAATATGTTTAATTAGTAATTGATGAAATTGAATCAGACAACGATAATGCACAAAGGTCGTCTGACTTTATTGCATCGACCTGAAGGTCAACAATAGTGCATTCAACCACAAAATCTGCTAGGGCTTGGCCTTTGATGCTCGGCCAGAATATATACTAAACACTTAAGCAATCTTATGGATGGCTCCGATTTTTTCATGATAGTCTTTAAGGTTTGGACCATCAATATTAATATCAGGTGGCTTTGAAAGTATGGGCGTAGCTTTTGGGCTGCCGTGACAAGGGCATATGTGACCATTTCGATCTTTGAGTACCTCTCTGATGGTCCCCGCAAGGCTAGAGTCATAGTAAACAGGTCATTGGATCTTTTCTTGCTCACTAATCAAATCTGAGCTAATAACGCTGTCGAAAATGACCAAGTATAGGAGGAGCTCCTCATTCTTTTGGTTTAACTAGTAATGGCGGGGAGGATAAGTACCGCTTCAGCTCTTCAAAGGCCTTGACACACTAGAATGTCCATCAAAGTTTTTGGAATTTCTCAAAATTTTGAAGAATGGTAAGGCTCATTCTTGATATGTCTAGCAAGTGATTGAGGGCATCCATGCAACTTTCTGAGACAATGAATGTCTAGAACGTATCGAGGATGTTGCATCTTCTGGATGGCTCGAATTTTGTCAGTATTGGCTTCTATCCTGCAAGATGTGATCATGACCCCCTGAAACCTTCCCTTATTGTAATCCGAAAGCACACTTCAATAGGTTCAACTTTATGCTGTATTGTCTCAATATCTTTAATCCGCCATCGAGGTCTTTCACATGGTCCTCCGTCTTGGGGACTTTACTTTCATATCTTCAACATAGAGACATTGTTTCCTATTATGTATGTTGTTCTTACGTTCTTCAACCTGAAGGGCATGATCCAGTAACAGTACTGGTAATGCTTGGTGATAAACGTCGTTTTTTCGTCATCGGGATGCATACAGATCTGATTGTATCCAGAGTAGGAGAATCCAATACCCTGATGATTAATCGATCAATCTGTCGATTCTTGGAAGGGGAAAAATTTCTTTAGGGCAGGTCTTGTTCAAGTCTGTGAACTCGATGCACACCCTTAATTTTCCATTTTCTTTCTATACTAACACAGGGTTCGCGAGTCACATGGAATACTTCACTTCTCTAATAAACCCAACTTTCTCCGACTTCTTGACATCCTTTTCAATAGCATTGACCTTTTCCGTCGAGAAGTATCTCATTCGTCATTGTAAGTGTGGGACGTCGGGCAACATGTCTAGTCGGTGGAATGCTATGTTTGTGCCCGGCATGTCAGCAGGTACTCAAGGAAGACGTCAGCTTTCCCTCGCAAGAAGGTTATGAGTTCGTCTTCAACTTTGGGAGAAGTGGTGCCGCCTTGCAGGTTTGCCGCATTGCCGATAAATCCGACCAAAGAATTAAAGAACGCCTTATGCTGGTTTATCATTAGCCCTATATTGTTGAAGCATTCAAGGGTCATGATGCCCGATATCTACCACGATCCTTCTTATCTCGAAAGTTCACAAAGGCTGGAATGACGAGTGAGTCGTTATGCGGAAAGGATGCATGAAGCGCGTCAGCGTCATTGAAGATGATATCCTCCACCTTCTGGCATTTCTCTTGAGGATTAGGGTTGGTCGATACTTGGTTGATGCTAAGAATGTACTCCTTTCTTCCTTTGCTTGTTCCCTCATCGGATGCAATTCCTTCATTCTGTCCATAATTCTTGCACCAACCTGGGATTACTATTCCCTCGGTATTCGTCTTGGCGACCGTGCTCTCTTTGAGGTTCATTCCCTTGATTGTATTGTTTCCATGTTACGGCTAGGGGGATCGCACCCGTGCACCTCCTCTAGGGCGGTTGATGAGTCGTCTTAGGAATCTGATGCTACACAAAATATGGTGTACATGCGAGCACCGATAGAATTTGTTTGATGGGTCGTCAAGGAAGACGGTAAATCCTTAGATTTAGGACCTGCAAAACAAAAGACGCTTGAAGTTGGTTCTTTGGGGACCTCCTCCGATGCTTAAATCAGGTTACCTTTAAAGGTTAGGGTTTCTTAGCGGAAAAGGGAGCGTATCTTGAGATTGAATGCTTGGTTTTTATAAGCTAGATCTGGAGGGACCTTGATTGGCCGAGAGGTCTGCATGAATTTCCCGTGTATCTTCGTATATCAAAATCATTGTTTATCGCCTTGAGTCGGCTATTGGTTACTTAGGGTGCGGATGCGAACCCATAAGATTTTGGGCCCTTGGTTGGGCTTGAGCTTGCGCAATCCTACTCTTCACCGATTAGGTCTCATATGGCCTTGATTATGAGGGTGGTGGCAGGATAAGCTTGAATCATGAGCAATTTATGTTATATCAATACCCGCTTTTTGGGTCTCTTCACGATCGAGTGAGATCTCGAAGCATAAGGAGCATGCCGTTGAAGTGTAAAACTAGTTCTTTTTAAGTTAACCACAAACGCACGGCGAACCGGCGTGTACGATTCGATCCCACAAGGAAGAGTATCTAAAGACTTGATTTAGGCGCTAAAAAAGAGAGGTTGAGAGAGATTGTGTTGTCACAAAAGAAAAGTATAAATAAAGAAAGCTAATCTAGGATTTTGGATTGGTTAGTTTAGTATGGTTGTCCCTACTAAACCTATTCTCTTGATTATATTAGCTAGCTAATTATCTACAAGTTCATGTTACGAGTATGTGCCATCATACCTAAGTATAAGACTTAGAAGCATGACCCATCACCTTTTACTTTAAACCTATAGCTAATCAAAACTAGATTTAAGTGCTAATTGCAACATTAGCAAGCTAGTGGTTAAAAGAGAGCATGAGCCATTATGCCCAAGTACAAGACTTAGGAAGCATGACCCATCAAGCTTAACCTACCAGTTACTAATCTCACCTTTAGCTCTAATCCAAACAATAGTAATCGTGTTCTTCACTAAGCATGGTCTATAAAACTTAATCATATTAGACTAGGAGGCATTGCCATCATTTCTAGAATAGTGGAGTAAATGAGAATAGAATATCAAAAAGGAAGAGGACTATTATTGTTTGCATTAGTATTTAAGTTAATCAAGAGAAAGGTTAGAGGGAGGCCAAGGTGTAAAAAGCGCTAAGCGGAACCGAGCAGTTAGGACACCGCCTAGCCGCCTAAGCAGTTTTTCTAATTTTAATTAAAATCATATATATATATATATATATATATATATATATATATATATATATATATAATCACAGAATAATTCTTAAAATATTTTAAATACGAGAGGAATGCCTTTACAGAATTTGATTCTACATAATTCATGATACTTGTTTTTTTATGGATAGACACCAAGAAGAAATGCACTATGACATTATATTATCTGGGAGTTTGTTTCAGGAAGGATCGAATGCTCACATTGAAAATATAATTAAGCCTGACACATGATGCTTCTTTTGATAGAAAATATTTAATTTTAAAGTCAACAAGTGGGCTGGGGCCTACTTAGGCGTCGGTCTAGGCGCTTGTTAAGCGCTTAAATCCGTTTAACTGAATCGACTAAGTCTTAATCAGAGCGGTATATCACCGCTTCGACCTAGGCAACCCGCCTAGATCCCTTTTTAGAACACAAGAAAACGGAGCATCATAAAAAAAAAACCAATCTTTAACTATTACAAGCAAGATCACATAACAAACTATGAGTTTACATCAAAAGAGAAAGAAAAGATTACATCTTGAATTCAAATCCTAATCTAAACTAAACCTAGAAAGCAGAAGAAGATAACAATGCCTACCTACTCCTAACTAAAATCTAAAATTAAAACTAGATCTAAAATTACATATCCTGTTTGGCTGCTGAACTGCTACTTTTATAGGAGGAAAGATGGAATTCGGCCTTTGGAAGTTGCATATGCATCTGATGATGAGGTGGGGGACCGAAGCATGGTCCGTTTGGGCCTCACCAAACCGCCCCGGCGGCTCAATCATGGGGTTGGGTCCCCAGGTTGGGGGACCCACTTCCATTCACCATTTGTATGTATTTTCGCCCATCGGTTTTTGTTAAATCCAATATTGACTTTTGGGCATCCGTGCACGTGTCAGTACTTCCGTTAATTCGTCACAAGTGTCTACGTTTGCGCTTAATTCCATCCCAAACTCTTTATAACCTGTAACCTGAACTTATTTAGCAGACAAAGGGTTAATGACAGTTATTTCTTCACAAAAAGTTATAGAATGGGTAGAATGAAATGCAGATAAACACATGCCATCTTCGCTTCCTGTCCGTGGTCACGTGCAGTTCCTCTCATGTCTTGATTGTGGGTCGTTGGGATTGTTGCCTCTTCATTCAATTGAAGATTGAAGCCTTTGATGATCTGACTATGGGGCACGTGCAACGCATCTGGTTGAGTTGACTTGATCCTAATGAACGACTATGGTTGGTTCCTACTTCTTGTCGCGTGGTTGATGGAGAAGGTTCCCCTTTTAAGGACCTGTATAGGTTTTTTTTGCCTTAAAACGACTTCTCTCTAGCCTTTAAATATTTGACGATTTCACGCGGGAAGATTTCGTCCTTGTTTTTTTAATAATCTTTGTAAGTTCTTCTCCTCTTGCCTTTCCTTACCTTTGCTGATGGCGTTGGGTAGCTTAGATGAAACCATAACCAAGATGGTCAAATGTTTTAAATCACACCTTTTCCCTTCGGACTTTGATGGGTGGTGCGGTGTGGTGCCTTCCTCAGCGATTCTCGAGATACATTGGGACAAGTCGATTATCGACCCTCCCGAGGGATTCATAGGCTTGCATTTGGAGTTGGTCCTTGCTGTCTTCTGCGATCTGGATCTTAACCCCTTTCAAATAAGTGCTAATGGTATGTACCCGATTACTTCTTTCATGATTGCGTTCTCTATCATCAACATGGCATATGCTTCTGGGCTCCTTTACATTTTGATTCGTGTTTGTCACTCCAAGAATGAGGGTCGACCCGTTTTCATCTATGGCTATTAACGGTCTCCCGAGCCGTGCCTTATCGCCGACCCTTATGATTGTTTGAGGAGGAAATCTAGACACCAAAAAATTTCTTACAGAGGCCACTATCGTTCTTTGTGGTCTTGCTCTCCATTCTCCATAGGTTGACTTATGGAGAGGGGATATCAATTTGATGGGAAATCATGACTGGGTTCTGGTCGGGGAGAACGTTGAACCCCCGATATGGGTTGAGGGATTGGGTTCTTCATTTGCATGACCCAGTTGTTCCTCCACCCCGAGTCCGTCCCTCCGGAGATAGTTGCTCCTCTTGATTTCCTTCTATTAGCGGTTCTTCGTCCTCCAGACCCTTGCCCTCCCATGTAAGGTAAGGGTTCTTTTGAGGTGGTGAGGCCTCTTGTTTCCAAGCCTGGTAGGAGTGGTTTTCCCCATCATCGAGCTCTGCGGGTCCTCATAGGTGTTCACCAGCAGGTAGCTTCGGGAAGAGGGTGGAGACGAGGAAGCCAGGATCCTTTGTTGCTGTCTCGGGCGGTCGGGGATGTGGAAAGAAGACTCCAAGGACTTTGGTGATAATGCCTAAGCTTCCTATCGACTCTTTTGTTCTGGAAGAAGCGATGCGGGACCCCTGAGCCCTCCAGCGAGCTCTTGAGGTCGCCTTCCTGTCGGCTTTCTTTTTCCTGAACTTTTGTTTTGGGTTCTGGTTATTTGCCTTATTGGGTTTGCATGTTGTGATGATATGGACATCATCACTTCTTCCAACACAACGACTACTCTTCGTTCTCCTTATAGGTAGCCTGCTCCCGAGGGATCAGATGCATTATGAGCAGCTTCATCCTGGGTTCAAAGCGCCCTATTGTAGAGAGCCCTGGCCTTCCTCCAAAGAGAGGTCGGTCTTCTGAGCTTGCTGACGATGGCATGAGAAAAGTCAGCATGTAGCTTCCCTACCCTCTAAATGCCAAGCCTGTCGATACCTTGGAGGGGCACTCCTAGGAAGACGCTATGAAACAATTCGTCGCTTACTCGGTGAAGGTATGAAGCCTTTAGGTTTTAGTTGTCTTCATTTCGTTATTCTGTTATTGTGCTTTGTAGATGTACTTTACTCTGTTCAGGCGGCGAGCTTGGTTTCCGAGCTGGGTCGTTGAGACCACGAGCACTTAGCGGCCATGGCACAGGAGAGGAATGCGTTGAAGAAAAAATAAGAGGAAAAAACTGTCGAGATGGGCAACGTCGGGGGAGTCGCGCTGTCGAGGTGGATGGGCTGAAGGCAGAGCTTGAGGCGGCCTCTGCAAAGGAGGAGCTGGAGGAAGAGGTCGATGGCCGCTAAGATGAGGCTCGAGCTGGAGCCAGCCTCCTCTGCTGCTGTTGATAATCCCCAATAATGGTTGGAGGATTATAAGGTGTCTGATGCCTTTTTGAATCGTTGTGACGATGCCAACAAAGACGGGGTCGTAGGTATGAGGGAGGCTGTAATCGCCCGTCACGCGGAGTTGGCTTCTGAGCTTCGCGCCTATTTGACAAGGCTGCCTATAAGGAAGACAGAGATCAAGGTACCCTCTATAGAGGTTTCTTCTTCTGAACCGAGCTCTGTTGCCGCCCCTTCTTCGGATGTTCTCCCTAAACCCTCAAATCCTCAGGTCGGGGCATCAGAGGTTCATGATCTTCAGAAGAGGATGCGCCCTTCCTCGTCCAAGGTTGTTTCTCAACTCTCTTTTATTCTTTCTTTGGAAGATGTAAACATTAACGAGCCTTGACGCACTTGTAACACTATGCTTGTGGCTTTTAATTGCTGCTTTCTGTACCTTTTATTAGCGTTGTTCTGGATGTATTTGTTGTTGGTCATCAACTAGTTCTTGTTAAAAGAGGTTTCCATCCTGAAGCATGTCTCTCCTTCACTAAATCATCGTTGAAGTTTGAATGCGTAGTAATATTTTAACTAGCGTTTCTCGTTCAGGTGACACATTGCTTCCATAACCATGATGCCAACTACTTTCTCTATACAGAAATAAGAACGGATAATACAGAACCATCTATGCTGGATTAATCTTATTAATGTCTTGGAAGCGTTTTTCCTTGTGAAGAATAATTACATTTGGTTCGGTTGCGATTTTAAGTGCCACCGATCATGAAGGCTGCTATATCTTCACTTGGCATATTATAAGAGCTATTTCTTGGGTTTGTTTTCTGAATGATAGAAAGGCAAACACTTTTGACCTTGTTTTCCTCTCATACCAATCTCTTACTTTACTAAAATCTTTCACGTATTTATTCTCTCATTATATCTCGAAAGTCTTTTATTAATTTTTATGATTTCTTTATTCAGTACTGTTTCTTTTTCCAGATAGTTTGAAATCTACATCTATTTGATACTTGTTTTGTATCATAAATGTTAGGTTGTGCAAATCTTCGAAGGCATTCCTATTTGAGGCGACAAGTCCATTTGCATGATAATTATGTCCCGCCATTCGCAATATATATGTGATGCAGTGTCTACATGGCAATCATGATATGAATAGGTGGCATTGGGAAGCCAAAGGTTGTTTGAATGCTCATTAGTGTACATGATGACTTTTAGTTCTTTGTGTTTAGTAATTAATATCTCTAGTAAATGGTGCTAGTGTCTCTTAGTAGCTGATGATGTATTAGACTTCGTTTATTAGCATTTAATATGTTAGTTCTATATATTGAAATGAGATCTAAAATGATTTTAGGCGGCTTGAGAATATATGAAAATTTAATTAAGAGTTAATCTCTTTGGTTGAGCATTGCTCCCCTCTTTTCTCCTTCCTTTTCTGGTTGTCTTTCTTGTTCCCTCTTTTTCCACCCGCTTCATTTGGTCTCAGAGCTTGCACTACCCTCCCAGGCAATCACCATTGATCTTTCTTCATGGCGGCATGAAGAGGTACGGGAAGACATGATCATCGTATGGGTGACGAAAGAGACGAAGAACTCGAAGCACTTCGGAGGCAAGTTGAGTAACTTACCTTACGACTTGAACGCCAAGAGGCTCGCGGCGAGCATGGTCAATCAAGTTGTGGGAGTTCTAGCGATGAGTCCGATGTGAACCCTTTTGCCAATAATCGTGATGAAGCTTGGTTGGGAATGTTGGCTATATGCTCTCAAGGTAATTATTGTAATCGAAAATAGATAATTATGATAATTGAAGGACCTATATAGGTAGATATGATAGTATGTTATCCGGTTTGTCTTTAATATTGATATGTATACGTTTTATTACGTGTCGCGAATGCATAATGATAAAGCCTGTAGGATCTTTGCTTGACTATTAGAGATATGATGGAGATTATACTTGTGAGAGCTTGGTAGTCTGTAAGCACATCCTTGAATGTTTCTAGTCGTAGCAGTATCGAGACTGGACATTGATATTCCTGTTGGGTTACGGCAGCGTCCCGGCCATTAAACTGTGGCCAAATGCGGAACAATTTTTTTTTAAACTGGCGCTACCATGACCCGATCCCCGGATCTACCCTAAACCCTATACTAGCAAGCAATATAAAGAGTTAGGAATGGTTAAACCAAGTTGATCCGTGTCATTCGGTCTTCAACCTTCAACCCAAGCTCCTAGAGGTTGCGGATCGAGTTTGGTTGCCGGTCTTCCTCCATCTACGATGATCCACTTGAGGGAAACGACGCAAGCTTCAGTCTCGCCAAGCGAGACAACCGACGCTCCAAGGTGTAGGGTTCCTAGGCACACTAACGAGGTCTCACAAGGCATCAACCATACCAATTTCAAAAATTACAAGTGCCGAGAAACCCTAATACAGATCGTTGACTAGAGATAAGACGACAAATGAAACTAGTTAACTACTTTAACTAAGTGAACGGAAATACAACCTTTGTAGATCCGGTCCTTTACCTCCACGGCTCCGTGATGAAGTCCCCTCGCTGTCCAAATCGAAACCCGGGCTCAAGCGTCGGCTTCATCGGATAAATGGGCGGGCTAGGTCGTCGACTACGATGCCGAAGATGATCTACGTCGAGGCATCACAAGATCAAGCTCCCACTTCACCAAGTCATGAAACTTGTGAAGAAAACACCCTATACTACTTGGCAAGAGGTGGAGGATGAAGAAATAGGAGGTGGGTTCACTTTAGAATTTGATTTCTCACTCATTTGCTCAAGTTGCCATTGATGGAGCAAGGTTTCTTCTTGAAGAAGAAGAAGAAGAAGAAGAAGATAATATTATGATGAGTATTATTTCAAAAAGAAAATAAAATGAATATTTATCATAATCCAACCATGGTCAAGTGTAGAGAATAGACTAGGGTTAAGTGGAATGGTTAGGGTTAAGCATGAGACAAAATGGTGACTTAGTCAAAGCTTCATGAAGCTTCAACATGCATCCAAAGAAAGCCACCATTTTTCTTTTTACTTTTCCAAAATAAATAAATAGATAAATAAATGAATAAGAAAACAAAACCCTAACCATTCATATAACCATGGTTTAATCTTTACACAAACCCAAGTTAGCATGCATCATCAAACATGATACAAACTTGTGCACAAAAATATATCACATATACAATGTGCACAAACAAGTGAGAAAAACCATTTAAAGTGAACCAATACTAGTTAATGCAAAGTAATATATCAAATATATAATTATGCATTAAATCATTAAATCAACACTTGATTTAACGATCCGGTCATATCGCATATAACCGACTAGTATCCTATGTATCGGCTTACCGAATCAATCCTTGATTCGATAACTAGGTTATATCGCATACAACCATTCGATACATTCATCGCGAGAATGGAATACAGTATCACATACACGCATTATTCTTGGTCCCGCACATATCTCATATGCGCTCCTATTTCGTTTCGCTTGAGCCAGGAAACCTCTGTGTAGGACTCTAAAGACTCGTCAATACGCCGGCAGCAGGTGATGATCATATCAAACACCCATAAGCCGCAAGCGGTCTGCTAAACGTAACGGCCACCCGGGTATTGAGCGATGAGAAGATCGACGAGCAAGCCCGCACACACTCCTGTGAATCCAACCAGTAACACTTACCGTACAGTCCGGTCTGATCGTCTGATATGTCGCATATCTCGCCTAGGGGTGGTAAACGTCAGACCCCAATAGCTCGATAAGTCGTGTCGATCCGAGGTCTATAACAATTCGAGAAACTACTGGTAACACTTACCAGTAAATCTCAGCAACCCTGGCCAGGGATTTCCGGTTATAGCCAATCGAACACAGCGCAACATCAACTCCCTATACCGGGAGAGACGAATCCCCTCCTATCGCTTATTGCATCCATGTGACTCGGGACTGTACCCAAAAACCACCGTTTTGCACACCCTCTTGGACGTGGTAAGGTGGAAATCAAAGCACAGTGGGAACCACACAAGACTCTATGACGATCTCGGGTCAACAGACTACTCTGTACCAGTGTCACCAGAGAACTGCCATCTGACGTAAGGTATAATATCATCTGGGAGTTCTCGGCGAGTCCGTCCAGTATACCCAGTCTCTACTGAGCACCCGTATATCTCCTCTGATGTCAAACACCAATGGATATGGGATCATCCATCGCCCATCTGTATGGGTCGAGAAGGTACACGCTAGTCTACTCTGGTATATCGATGCCCCGTCTCGATACACCCACGACTAGGGACTTTGAAGGATGTACTTATGGACTACCATGTCCCCACTAGTATGAACCGCATCATAGTCCAGGTAGTCAAGTACACATCCTAAGGGCTTTACCAACATGTAACAGAGAGGCAATCAGTGTACACGTTAAGGTAAAGATCAACCAGATAGCATACTATCATATCGAGCAAGAAAGTCCTCCCTATATATGTCCAAGCATCCACCACAATATACATCCAATGTACAGTAATGGCCTCTAGGGCATACATATAACTAACAATCTCCCACTTGCACTAGGGCCATCTGATAGCAGTGGTTGTAGTATCTCATACTCAACCATCCCATAAAAGTCTCTCTCTGGGAATAGGCCTTCGTGAGTGGATCCGCCGTGTTATCCTCTGAGTCTGCTCTCCTAACCTCGATCTCCTTGGAGATCAACCATCTCCATGATCAGGTGATACTGCCTTAGAATATGTCTGGATCACTGATGGGACCTGCGTTCCTTGGCATAAGCCACAACTCCATTGTCACACAATGGGAGGAACATGGTTCATCTCATGAACCAATATACATCCAGACAGCCTCTTTGGTAGCATCTTAAGTAGCGATGTATCCTGCCTTTATCGTCTAGTATGTCACGGTATCTAGCTTGGAACTCTTCCAACATACCGTCCCTTTACTGAGGGTAAAGACAATGCCTGTGACTGACATTCAGTCGTCTTTATCACCCTGGAACACTTCCAGTGATTTTCCCCAGGACCAATTGATACCATCTCACTACAACTAGTGAGTATCCTAACATCCAATTAGATCTATCTCATAGATCCAAAATCCAGGATTTAGTAGGTATCATTTTGATCCTATATGGAGAATCATTGTGATAAGCGGAGATTGACTGAGCGTAGCATAGGAATCTTCTTTCCTATCAAGAGTATGTCATCCACGTACTCTACGAGGATCACCATCATACTCCCTACTACCTTTTTGTATATACAAGGTTTATCTACCATTTTGATGAAGTCAAACTTTTTGACTAAGCCATCAAAACAGATGTTCCAACTCCGCGATACCTGCTTTATCCTATAAAGCATCTTGCACACGTTTCCGCTGCTCCCACTGTCTACGAGGCCCTCTGGCTGTGTACTTATAGACTCCCTCTTCTAAAACATCATTTTAGAAAAGCTGTCATGACACCCAACCACCAGATATCGTAGTCATGGTATGTAGCCGTGACAAGTAGGATCTGGATGGACTTAAGCATAGCCACTGGAAAAGGTTTCATCATTATCCACGCCTGGTCGATGATGCAAACTTTTAACAAGTCTAGGTTTGAAAGTCTCAACCTTTCCAAGTACACCAAGCAATCTTCTCAAGATATACTTGCTCCTGATGGGGATTTAACCCTTCAGATATAGCAACCAAAGTCCATTCTTTGTTGGTGTACATGGATTCCATCTCAGATCACTAAGCATCCAGCCATTCTTACAGAGTCTTACTCCTGATGGCCAGCTCGAAGCTAGTTGGGTCATTATCTCATGATGCAATCCTCGCTCCCACTGTCATAGAGAAACCGAAGTATCTCTCAGGTGGGTGAGGAACCCTACTAGATCGGCGGAGAAGCTGAGGTTCTTTGGTTTCTACTGAATCCTTTGGTTCTACCAAATCAGCTGCTTCAGTTTGCATAGCTGGAACCTTTCCAGTTCTACATAACAGACCTTGCCTCGAGCTTGTCCGGATTTTGCTTTTCAGACATAGGCTGGACAACCCCAAATCTTAACTAATTTAAGATATGGGCTCTTCCCTTTCCATATCACATATGAAGTGGTAGGCAACTGATTTGATCTGAACCCGATTCAATAGGTATGCAGCTTCTCAAGCGCATAACTCCCAAAAGGAAATAGGAAACTCAGTAGTACTCATCATAGAGCACACCTTATCATATAGGGTGTGATTGCTCCACCCCGATATACCATCGTGCTATGGTGTATACAGAGGAGTAATGCTGAGAGAGAATCTCATTCTCCTTTAGAATAGTCCTGGATTTCTGTGCATAAGTATTCTCCTCCCTGATCTCATCATAGGACATAATACTTATTCCCGTATTCTGGTTCTCTACTTCTCGCTTATATTCTGTGAATATCTCAAAAGGTTCGGACTCATGTTTCAACAGGAACATATGACTGAATCTTGAGAGATTATCAGAGAATATAATGAAGTATAAAGAATCAGTCTTGGCATGTGTAGACAGGGGACCTACATACATCAACATGTATCATCCCAAGAGTTCACTAACTCTTTCTCTGTTTCCATTAAACGGAGCTATGGTCATTTTATCTTTGTGACATGACTGGCGAGTTTCACAAGATGTAAATTCAAACTAATTTAAATATGCATCTTTATGTAACTCCAGCTAGTCGGGTTGCATTGATATGACCTAGTCTACAATACCTCAAGAAGGATCCGTTCATTTCTGAACTCTTCCTCTTGTGTGTGTTCTGTATACTAAGAACTGTAGTTTGATTTAGAACATTAATGCTTTTAGATAACGTGCCTGAACCGATCAACTTTTGATATAGGAAATGTCCAAAACATTATCCAACAATACAAAATTTTATCGTTTCTTTACTAATAAAGAGACAGATATGATTTTGTATATCAGGTTCGGTATCTAATAACATTCGTTCAGAATCAATGTATTACAATACAGGGTGACAGTGACCAACAGACTTGGCTGCAACACTTGCCCCGTTTTCTGCCTCATGAAACATATCACCCGTTTTCAGTTTTTCTACCCTTTTGTAGCCTTATGTAACAGATTACATATCTGGGATCCTGATCCGGTATCATATACCCAGGATGCGGAGGATACTGAGAAACAGTTCTTTGTAATGAACACACCCGAAGATGATGCATCAACATGCACTCTCTTCGTTTGGGCGGCACGGGAAATCTGGTATTCCCCAATTTCCTGCTCTGTCTTATAACAATTATAAGTTGGAGCAGGACCAACGTTCCCCAGCTCAGTATAACAAGCTGGTTTGGTCAATATATCCGTATTATTATCTTGATTAAGGCGTGATATGGTCGTTACCAGGAGAGAGAGAGAAGAAAACACTCAGCGTCCGCTCTTGCAAGAATAGATTGGTTATTACTTTATCTAATCAGGATGGCTCCCACTGTTTTTATCAAATCTTCCTTCAAATCCTAAAAGGAAAGACTAGCCGGGATTAATTACACACTACAAGTTCGTCAATCTTTCAGCCAGGCCAGTGTCGGTACTTTGAGGGAGGTCCCCCGTGCTTTCGCACGAACCTAATTAATGTAACCTCGTTTTCCCAGAGGCGTAACCTCGTTAACACCTTTCTAGACACCTACTTGATCGGCTAATTGTAATGTGTAAAACACTCCCAAAAGTAACAATTACTCGCAGCGGGTATCGGGATCCAACTATCTCATAGAAGGTATGCAATCTCATTGCAAATTTCAACACTTGAAATTCCCGATAATATTTTGCCCCTAACCTCCTATGACCTTGACAAAGGCCAACAAACCATAGGATGCTAGTCAAGTTCAACCCGTCATTTCCTGATTGAATTAAACCCACCCGCACGACCCTTGACAAAGGCCAACAAGGTCGCACGACTACCCTAACCCAATCTGCATCACATGCATAAGCAGATAAGCACCAGTTAGCTACCGCACACTGCGCCTTGACAAAGGCCAACAAATGCAGCACGGATACTAACTACTACTTGTCTGAAATGACGGAGGGCTACGACAGGTTTTTCTGAAAACCTATTGCGTAATGAACTTGATATCGTTGTAGGATCGAATGAATTTTTGAAATGGAGTGTTTTTGAGGCTTTTCTAGTTTTGCTAAAGGAGTCACTCCCGGTGAAGGGATCGTCGGTCCTTTCCTCGTCGAATGAGGTGCGGGATATATGATATATATCACTGTGCAAAGCAAAAACTCTTAAAAGCAATCAAAAGACAAACCGAGTGTGTAGCATCTGCCAGTTATTGCTAAAGGAGTCACTCCCGGTGAAGGGATCTCGGTCCTTTCCTTATCGAATAAGGTGCAGGATATATCATATATACCGCTGTGCAAAGCAAGAACTGTAGCTACCTGTTTTTTTTTTTTGAAATTCGATTCTACAACATCTTAGGTTTCTTTTTCTTTCATTAATCATATTAATGAAGTCCCATCATTTAAATACCTAAACATCACAGATAAATACGACGTATACTTATGCCATCCACATTCGCCTCGATGTCCCCTCGTTCACCGTTAGGTTAGGTAACTAACGACAGAGCGGGGCAGGGCTAGCGCGGGTGTAAAACATAAGTAACGTCTATATAATATATCATATATACTATATACTGTATCTATCACAGAACATCACATGATCACATCACAGATATCGCAGCAGAAGAATCATATGAAATATTGGATATACTAGGACGTCCGTGTTTTCAATACGAGCCAGTATAAAACACGGATTCCACGGTCGTGATGAATAGCCAAAACCCACACCCTAGACCCCTACGAGAGCGGCAAGCAACCCTACCAATTCTAGAGTTAGGAGACCCGGACTCGACTCCTCGAGTTGGTCTCCCACTGGACTCCAGAACCCGGTTACTTGTGCCCTCCTCCTTGGGTCTATCCTAGTGCGGAAAAGTAAATAATATACATCAACGGTGGCAACTTCCGCAACCTGGAAGTGCCCCAATAAAAGAATATTACATACAAGTTTTTACATGAATGAAAAGAAAAACACTCATCTCACATAAAAACCCCCGGCTATTCAAACACGACGATCCAATATAACATATCCAGCAACACATAACATCACATGTCATCAACGTAAGTAAATATGCGCATCCCAATTGTCGTTGATATATAGCAACGAAACCGGCAATATCACATATTACACTTACGGTCACAGAAAAGAAAGTGTAAAACTGCAACAGTTGGAATCCGCAATATCTTTAGACATCGCATGCCTAATCAATGAATTCCTTAGACATCGCATGCCTAACAATTATAAACCCCGCATTTCAGTCTCATTATCGAAAACTCTTTTCAATATCATGTTCGGGCAATTCAACAAGATTCCCGACATTTTGATCGAATGCTCGTCGCAAACTTTAGTAGACGGCCGCACCCCCGATGCCGTCGACGAAGTGCACTAAGGCGGAACACCGCTACCGCGAGCACCCGGACGGATGCTTTCGGCGACGGGGTTCTCCTACAGTCACTTGGTCGGGGCTATGGAGTGAGGCTGCCTATTAAGTTTACCCGGCGAGTGTCCGCGTACGCTACGTGATTGCAATGGACTTTTGATCGCATCAAAATTCCGTGGCAACCGATCAAGTGAGACTAAACCGCTAGATTTATAACATTCATTCAGTTATCTCATAACTTTTTGCGAATTCCAAGTATTGTATCACATTCCGGATAAATAGAAAATGTCAAACTTTCCGATCGAACAATCGAACACCCAAGTTTTCCCGACACAGGTCAACACATGAAACAAGTTTAAAGACATTCACTTCATGCCTCAGTACCAACGGTCCAGCCGTAGAAGGGTCAAGCCAACGCCTCACATGTGGCACGCCGTACTGCCCCAAACCCGAAGGTTCAAAGGGCAGTTCAAGACGGTCACATAATCGAGTTAAGGTTTGTTGTCTTCTAGAGGGACCATCGCGTTACTTGCACTACTTAGAACGTCGTTAAACTACGGAAAAATCCAACACTTGGAAATTTCCCGACAGGGGAAAAGGTGGGTATTTTTATCCGGTCGAACTTTTTAACATATCCAAAAATTACCCGGAAAAACACAGACGAAGTTAAACTTCCCGATCGAAACCCCGAGTCCCCAATACAACCCAGAAAACTCAACTCTTGAGTGCAGATTAAAGATTCCCAGAGAACAGAGGCAACAGATACGGGCATTACTGTATCAAAACGAATCCCTAACCAGTACAAACGGCCGCGGAACCGCCGCAATAGGAGGCTATTGCCGCGGTTCCGCGGCGCTACAGTGGAATTAGGGTTTCGTTTTCTGCAGTAACCCTTATAATTTCCTGCTCTATTTTCTGAGAATTTTTAATTCACAAAAATCCCTGTTTTTGAAAAAAGTCCAGAGAGCATGTAAAATTGGGGTTTCGGGTTCGATCGGGTTTCTAACATCGTCTACGCATCGCCTAAGACTCTAGCTAGGCTCTGATACCACTGTAGGGTTCCTAGGCACACTAACGAGGTCTCACAAGGCATCAACCATGCCAATTTCAAAAATTACAAGTGCCGAGAAACCCTAATACGGATCGTTGACTAGAGATAAGGCGACAAATGAAACTAGTTAACTACTTTAACTAAGTGAACGGAAATACAACCTTTGTAGATCCGGTCCTCCACCTCCACGGCTCCGTGATGAAGTCCCCTCGCTGTCCAAATCGAAACCCGGGCTCAAGCGTCGGCTTCATCGGAGAAATGGGCGGGCTAGGTCGTCGACTACGATGCCGAAGATGATCTACGTCGAGGCATCACAAGATCAAGCTCTCACTTCACCAAGTCATGAAACTTGTGAAGAAAACACCCTATACTACTTGGCAAGAGGTAGAGGATGAAGAAATAGGAGGTGGGTTCACTTTAGAATTTGATTTCTCACTCATTTGCTCAAGTTGCCATTGATGGAGCAAGGTTTCTTCTTGAAGAAGAAGAAGAAGAAGAAGATAATATTATGATGAGTATTATTTCAAAAAGAAAATAAAATGAATACCTATCATAATCCAACCATGGTCAAGTGTAGAGAATAGACTAGGGTTAAGTGGAATGGTTAGGGTTAAGCATGAGACAAAATGGTGACTTAGTCAAAGCTTCATGAAGCTTCAACATGCATCCAAAGAAAGCCACCATTTTTCTTTTTACTTTTCCAAAATAAATAAATAGATAAATAAATGAATAAGAAAACAAAACCCAAACCATTCATATAACCATGGTTTAATCTTTACACAAAACCAAGTTAGCATGCATCATCAAACATGATACAAACTTGTGCACAAAAATATATCACATATACAATGTGCACAAACAAGTGAGAAAAACCATTTAAAGTGAACCAATACTAGTTAATGCAAAGTAATATATCAAATATATAATTATGCATTAAATCATTAAATCAACACTTGATTTAACGATCCGGTCATATCGCATATAACCGACTAGTATCCTATGTATCGGCTTACCGAATCAATCCTTGATTCGATAACTAGGTTATATCGCATACAACCATTCGATACATTCATCGCGAGAATGGAATACGGTATCACATACACGCATTATTCTCGGTCCCGCACATATCTCATATGCGCTCCTATTTCGTTTCGCTTGAGCCAGGAAACCTCTGTGTAGGACTCTAAAGACTCGTCAATACGCCGGCAGCAGGTGATGATCATATCAAACACCCATAAGCCGCAAGCGGTCTGCTAAACGTAACGGCTGTAAGTCGATGTAGTACACCCCAGTACTTGTGGGGAGGCGGAATTTTCTAAAACGATCAAGTTTAAAGAACGAACATCGACTAACCGCTTAAATCGAAGCTAAACAACTAATAACCAAACACATAGTTATACTAAACTAAAGTGTTAAGGGATTATACCTATCGATACTAGTCCTTCGTCTTTACGATCTCCTTGTTCTCCTCGGCCTTCTCTAGGTAGTAGACGATCCACCCGAGAGCAAAACTCCAAGCTAAACCTCAAACTTGAGGTAACTAATCAACTTTGATTGCTAATCAAAGGTGAAAGGATGATAAAGAGTGATGGTTATGGATTGTTTAGTCTAACTAATCCTTTGATCTCAACTCATGAGGTGTAAGGATTAGGGTTTGAAGATGAGAGCTTGAGGAGAGAGAATGTGAAATGAGATAATGAGAGAAGAGAGAGAGTGTATCATAATATATCATGAAGCATTTCTTTTTAAGAAAAATGAATAAAGGAAATGAATAAGCATGCTTCATGAAATATCTAGTGGTGATTCATTAGCATGAGTCATTAAGCAATAAATGTGCATTAATGAAATGAATGAATCACCACCATGACTCACTTTCTTATCCAAAAGAAACCTCCTTAGTCACATCTTCTAGAAGCTTCTCGTACAATTACGAGAACGCCCCCCGATCCGTAAAAATACGGAAAAACTTTAGACTGTAAAAATCCAATAACCGGATACCAGTAACTGGCTTAAACCAAAGCCGACTGGTAAAAACTGTCCGAAAGTCATACGTGCGTAAACGCACGTATGCGTCCGAACCCTTTGTCGCAAAACCATGCAACCTCTATATCGTTTCGCCTGGAGTAGGAAACTCTCTGTGTGGGACTCTAGAGACTCGACTACTACGCTGGCAGTGGGTTTAACCACAGACCGTAAGCGGCACTAGCTGTACGTAACGGTCCCCAGGTAGTTGTCGATAAGAAGGCCGATGAGTAAACCCATCCGAACTCCTACTGAGTCTGATGTGACAATCTCCATACAGTCCGGTCCGTTCGTCCAAGACTATCGCATATCGGGCCTAGGGGGGCGGCAAGCGTCAGTCCCCTAATAGCGGTATAAGTCGTGTCGGAGTGAAGCCCATTACACCCTGAGAAACTACTGGAACCTACCAGTAAATCTCGCTTGCCCTGGCCAGGGACTTTGCGTAATGGCTCTCTGACACAGCACGATATCTACTCCCAATACCGGGAGGGACGAATCCTGTCTAACCGCCACTGCCTCCAAGTGCTCGGGACTGCACCCAACTGCTACCTGCTTGCACGACTCCTTTGAGCCGTGGTAGGGTAGCAATCTAAGAACAGTGGGACACACTCGAGGCGAAGTAGCAGTGTCAAGTCTGCGGACTACGCTGTACTCATGTCACCTGGGAACTGTTCACTGACGACTGGTATCAAACCAACCAACAGTTCCCTGTGAGTCCTGTCCGGTGTACCCGTAACCTAACGAGCACCTGTATACTATCTCCAATACGACGTACTGATGGCTGTGGGACAGGCCATCTCCCCAACTGGGATGAGAAGCGTACACACCAGTCTACTCCGGAGTATCGATGCTCTGTCTCGATAATCCAACGACCAGGGACCTGAATAAGGATGTGCTTGTAGACTACCCAGCCCCCACTAGTGTGACTGCCATCACAACGCTGGTAGACAAGCGAGATCCTAAGAGCTCTATCAATACGTACACTCACATATTAAGATAGAAAAACCAAGTAGCATACTACCATGTTTAGCAAGACTGTTATATACATGTGAATATCCCAAGCTTCCATTAAGTAATATACAAGCTAGTATGATACAGTAATGGCCTTCTAGGGCATAAACACTAACAATCTCCCACTTGCACTAGGGCCATGTACTGGCATATCGTAGACCAATGATCTCGAGTAGCCTCTCGAACTGAATCTGAGGAAGGGCCTTCGTGAATGGATCAGCAATGTTCTCTTCTGAAGCAACTCTCCGAACCTCGATCTCCTGACGATCAATGATCTCCCTGATCAGGTGATACCGCCTCAAGATGTGTCTGGACTTCTGATGGGACCTTGGTTCCTTCGCTAAAGCTATAGCTCCGTTGTTGTCGCAATACAGAGGTATTGGATCAACTATGGTAGGAACCACCTGAAGTTCTGTTAGGAACTTCTTCATCCAGACTGCTTCTTTTGCGGCATCGCAAGCAGCAATATACTCCGCTTCCATCGTCGAGTCAGCAACGGTGTCCTTCTTGGAGCTCTTCCAGCACACCGCCCCTCCATTGAGGGTAAAGACATAACCCGACATGGACTTGGAATCGTCCTTATCACTCTGGAAGCCGGAATCAGCAAAGGCCTCCAACCTGAGGTCTTTTCCGCCGTAAACCAAGAACATCTCCTTAGTCCTCCTCAGGTACTTGAGAATATTCTTTACTGCTATCCAGTGTTTCTCCCCTGGGTCTGACTGATACCGGCTTACCACGCTCAGTGCGTAAGCTACATCTGGTCTGGTACACAACATCGCATACATTATAGAGCCTACCGCAGAAGCGTAGGGTATAATAGACATGCGTTCCCTTTCCAAATCAGTCTTGGGAGACATCTCTTTGGAGAGGGTGATTCCGTGACAAGCCGGTAGATTACCGCGCTTAGAATCTTCCATACTGAATCTTTTCAGTACAGTGTCGATATACCTGGACTGCGAAAGTCCCAACATCCTTTTGGATCTATCACGATAGATCCGGATCCCCAGAATGTAAGAGGCATCACCCAGGTCTTTCATGGAGAACCTGTGTGACAAGAATCCTTTGACAGATTGTAGCATAGGAATGTCATTTCCTATCAATAGAATGTCATCCACGTACAAGACGAGGAATGCGACACTTCTGGCCACAACTTTACTATATATGCACGGTTCATCTGGATTTTTGATAAAGTCATATTCTTTGACTGTCTCATCAAAACAGATGTTCCAACTCCGCGATGCCTGCTTTAGTCCATAAATAGACTTAAGCAGCTTGCATACTTTCCCGCTGCTCCCACTCTGATTGAAACCCTCTGGCTGATCCATATAGACGCTCTCTTCTAAATTTCCATTCAGAAAAGCCGTCTTTACGTCCATCTGCCAGATTTCATAATCATGGAAGGCAGCAATAGCAAGAAGGACCCGAATGGATTTGAGCATAGCCACTGGAGAAAAAGTTTCGTCATAGTCCAAACCAGGTCTTTGACGAAAACCCTTTGCAACAAGTCTAGCCTTATAGGTTTCCACCTGTCCATCTACACCAATCTTTTTCTTGAAGATCCATTTGCATCCTATGGGTTTTACCCCATCTGGAGCAAAGTCCAAAGTCCATACTTTGTTGGTGTACATGGACTCCATTTCGGTCCGCATTGCATCTAGCCATCGTACCGAGTCGCCGCTCTGGATGGCCTGCTGGAAGTCAGTAGGTTCATCATCATCTATGATGCAATCCTCTCTATCCCCGTCTATGAGAAAACCGTAGTATCTCTCAGGCGGATGAGACGGCCTACTACTCCTGCGGAGGGGTGCGGGAATGATCTGTTCTTCTTGAACCTCTGGTTCTACCAAACTTTCAGTAGCAGTTTGTGGTTCTGGAATTTCTTCCAGTTCTATTTCGCTCCCACTTATTTCCTTTTCTAAAAACTGATTTTCCAGAAAATGGGCATTACGAGAAACAAAAACCTTTTGTTCCTCTGCGTAATAGAAATAATATCCCTTGGAGTTCTTTGGATATCCCACAAACATACATTTTACTGATCGTGCCTCGAGCTTGTCCACATGCTGCTTTTTAACAAAAGCTGGACATCCCCAAATCTTCATATGTTGAAGATGGGGTTTCTTCCCAGTCCACATCTGATATGGAGTGGTAGGCACAGTCTTGGTAGGAGCCCTGTTCAGAAGATATGCCGCTGATTCTAGCGCATAACCCCAGAAAGATCGCGGTAACTCAGCATTACTCATCATGGATCGTACCATATCCAATAGGGTTCGATTCCGTCTCTCCGATACACCGTTATGCTGTGGAGTGTATGGAGGAGTAAGCTGAGAGAGAATTCCTTTCTCTTTTAGGTAACCTAGGAACTCGGCACTTAAGTATTCTCCACCTCGATCAGATCTAAGTGTCTTAATACTTTTGCCGGTTTGGTTTTCTACTTCATTCTTATACTCTTGGAATTTCTCAAAAGCCTCGGATTTATGTTTCATCAGATAAATGAATCCGTATCTTGAGTAATCATCCGTGAAAGTAATGAAATAGGAAAAACCACCTCTCGCATGTGTAGACATTGGACCACATACATCACTGTGTATGAGTCCTAAGAGCTCGCTCGCTCTTACTCCTTGTCCAGTAAATGGAGTCTTTGTCATCTTTCCTTTGAGACAAGATTGACAAGTGTCATAGGATTGATATTCGAACGTGTCTAAATATCCTTCTCTATGCAACTTAGTTAACCTTCTCTCATTGATGTGACCCAGTCTACAATGCCATAAGAAAGCTTTATTTAAATCTGGAGACTTTCTTTTTAGTGTGTTCTGGACATTGAAAATTTGGAGTTGGTTTAACACATATATGCCGTTATTTAGAGTACCGGACCCAATCAAGCCATGATTAAGGTGGATGTTAACAACATCTCTTACAAACGTGAAATCATAACCTTTATTTGACAACAAGGAAACTGATATGATATTACACGTTAAGCTTGGTACAAAATAACAGTTATGCAAAACCAAAATATGTCCACTCGTCAATCCTAGGTGATAATCCCCGACGGACGCAGCTCCCACGCTAGCTCCGTTAGCAACCCTGAGGATCATATCACCTTCCTTCAGCACCCTACGGTTTCTCAGTGCCTGCAATGAATTGCAAATATGAGATCCTGATCCGGTATCCAATACCCAGGAAGTAGAGTTGATTGACAGACAATTCTCAATTACAAACACACCTGAAGTCGAAGCCACAGCTTGCTTCGGTTCCTGGTTCTTGGCGTTCCACGCCTTGCAATCCTTCTTCCAGTGCCCTTTCCTGTGACAGTGGAAGCACTCATCCTGGCCAACTACCGGTGCTGCAAGCTTTTTCTTTCCCTTCTTTCCCACCTTACTAACACCTCCTCTAGGTTTGGGTGCGGCCTTCTTCTTCCTTCCTTTGGCCCTAGCCTTGGACCCTGAAGAAGATGAACCGCCAACAAACATAGCGGGTGTTTCCCTTACCTTCTGTAAGGTGCCCTCTGCACTCCTTAACATGTTCAGGAGTTCCGCAAGTTCAACTTCTTTTCCTTGAAGGTTGAAGTTGAGGATAAACTGGGCGTAGGTGGGAGGAAGGGACTGGAGAATAAGGTCTGTATAGAGCTCATTATCCAAAGTCGTCCCAAGGTCTGCGAGCTCCTCAATATAGCCGATCATCTGTAGGACATGTTCACCTACCGATGACCCGACAGCCAACCTCGCTCGAAATAGTTTCTTCGAGGTCTCGTATCTAGCAATACGAGATTGCTCTCCATAAAGTTCCTTTGTATGGAGAAATATGCCATCTAGAGACATATCCTCGTGCCTCCTCTGATGTTCGTTGTTCATAGAGGCAAGCACGATGCACTTGGCTCTCGCGCAATCTAAATCCCAGGTTTTGCGGATTTCCTTATCCGCATTACTGGATTTGGGACCAAGGACAGCAGGTGCCGTAGCGGTGAGGACGTACCCCAGTTTGTCATAGGTCAAGGCCATTTTGACATTCCGCAGCCAATCTTTATAGTTTGGCCCCGTCAGTATATTCTTTTCTAAAAGTAACTTAAGTCCAGTCATTTTCAGGGTCGCTGCAATTAGGAGAGAGAGAAGAAAACACTTTAGCATGATGCTCTTGCAAGTTTAGAGTGGTTTTTAGTTTATCTAAACTGGATGGCTCCCACTGTTTCTCGAATCCTTCCTCAAACCATAAAAGAAGAATTAGCCAAGACTATTCTCACCGTACAATACTTGCTTAACCGTTCAGCCAGGCCGGTGTCGATACTTCGAGGGAGGTTTTCCAACGCTTTCGCGAAGTTCCTTAATTAAATAACCTCTTTTCTCTGGGGGCGTAACCCCGCTGACACTTTTCTGGACACCTACTAGGTTTATAGCATTGATCGTTAAGTGACGAATATCCTGATAAGTAGCATATACTCACAGTAGGATCGGGATCCAAATATCATCGTCTGATAATGTTGTAGGAATGCTACCAACATTCATCAAACTCAAAATGGTATGCATCTCTTTGCAAATTTCAGTTTCTTTTGAAATTCCCGATATAAGTTTTTGCCCCATGCTCTTATGACCTTGGCTTTGGTCAAAATGTCATAAGTCACATGTCAAGTTCTACCCGTCATTATCTTGTCAATTTGAACCCATTCGTATATACCCCTGACTTTGGTCAAATGGTAATACGACTGTCCCAAACCGACTCATCTATCTTATGCAACAAATGAAAACCCAGCAGCTACCAAACACTATGCCTTGACTTTGGCCAAAATGCATAGCTTGAATACTACTGAATACCCAAATGAAATGACGGAGGGCTACGAATGGTTTTGGCGAAACCGTGAACGTAGTGAACTTGATATAACCGAAGGAACCTGATAGCTTTTAAAAGGAGTGGTTAAAGCTCCGCATTTAAAAAATATCTATTTTTAAAAATAACCGAGTGGTTTCTTTTAAATTGTTCCAACGATTTAAACTTTGGTTTGTTTTACTTTGCATTATAGATAATGCGTCCCATCATTAACCTATCATTGCAGAAAACAACGAAAATATGACGTCCTCTTATGCCATCTGCATTCGCCACTGGGTCCCGTCATCACCCGTTAGGTTACTTAACTAACGACAGAGCGGGGGCTGGGCTAGCGCGGGTGTAAAACATAAGTGACGTCTAAATAGCTACATAAATATAGATATTTTACATTCGTCTGACGCAATGATATTCATTCCAGAACACAGATAAACAATATTGGATATGCAAGCAATCTGTATTTCTTTTGAGCCTGCAAGAAAAGACAGATTACACAGTTGTGATGAATAGCCGTTACCCCACCCTCGACCCCTACGGGTACGGCAAACTACCCGCCCGGCAGTCTGTGTACCCCACCTTGGGTCAGTCCTAGGAGCAAAAACAGTAAAATGAAATAATACAACGGTGGCTACGACCGCAACCTGGAAGTGCCCCGCAAAAATAATATTACAACAAATTACATTTACAACAAATGAATTAAACAATAACCCATTGCAAACCCCGGCTATACACCACAACAGTCCAATACAGTTTATATGCACAAACAGAAATAACCATTTCAGAAATGTGCAACCCCCTGCCAACCGACATACTAGCAGTTGGGGGAGGTTTACGAACACATTAAACAATCACAGATATAATCCAATATGCAAATACTGTACAATTTCGATCGATAAACAACATCAATATTGCTCCAAAATCTGCTCTGTTAAACAGTAACCTGAGCAATAATTAAACATTCCATAAAACCCCAAATATTATACAGAGACAACACAAGAAAAATCGGCCGCTAACTCGTTGACTCGGCCGCGGAACCGCCGCGCCTCAGTAGGATGAGGCCGCGGTTCCGCGTCGAGTTGAACGATTCAGCTGACTGTTTTTCTTGTGTAGTCTACTGGTGTCATGTCAAGCTCTATGAACTCACCTGAAAAATTTTCTGACATCGTTTTAAATTCGACAGAAACATGACAGAATTAGGGTTTTTCGGCTTCGTTTTTCCGTTCGAAATTCGTACAAATTTGCAATCAAGTTATTTAGTGTTTAGCGAGGCTCTGATACCACTGTAAGTCGATGTAGTACACCCCAGTACTTGTGGGGAGGCGGAATTTTCTAAAACGATCAAGTTTAAAGAACGAACATCGACTAACCGCTTAAATCGAAGCTAAACAACTAATAACCAAACACATAGTTATACTAAACTAAAGTGTTAAGGGATTATACCTATCGATACTAGTCCTTCGTCTTTACGATCTCCTTGTTCTCCTCGGCCTTCTCTAGGTAGTAGACGATCCACCCGAGAGCAAAACTCCAAGCTAAACCTCAAACTTGAGGTAACTAATCAACTTTGATTGCTAATCAAAGGTGAAAGGATGATAAAGAGTGATGGTTATGGATTGTTTAGTCTAACTAATCCTTTGATCTCAACTCATGAGGTGTAAGGATTAGGGTTTGAAGATGAGAGCTTGAGGAGAGAGAATGTGAAATGAGATAATGAGAGAAGAGAGAGAGTGTATCATAATATATCATGAAGCATTTCTTTTTAAGAAAAATGAATAAAGGAAATGAATAAGCATGCTTCATGAAATATCTAGTGGTGATTCATTAGCATGAGTCATTAAGCAATAAATGTGCATTAATGAAATGAATGAATCACCACCATGACTCACTTTCTTATCCAAAAGAAACCTCCTTAGTCACATCTTCTAGAAGCTTCTCGTACAATTACGAGAACGCCCCCCGATCCGTAAAAATACGGAAAAACTTTAGACTGTAAAAATCCAATAACCGGATACCAGTAACTGGCTTAAACCAAAGCCGACTGGTAAAAACTGTCCGAAAGTCATACGTGCGTAAACGCACGTATGCGTCCGAACCCTTTGTCGCAAAACCATGCAACCTCTATATCGTTTCGCCTGGAGTAGGAAACTCTCTGTGTGGGACTCTAGAGACTCGACTACTACGCTGGCAGTGGGTTTAACCACAGACCGTAAGCGGCACTAGCTGTACGTAACGGTCCCCAGGTAGTTGTCGATAAGAAGGCCGATGAGTAAACCCATCCGAACTCCTACTGAGTCTGATGTGACAATCTCCATACAGTCCGGTCCGTTCGTCCAAGACTATCGCATATCGGGCCTAGGGGGGCGGCAAGCGTCAGTCCCCTAATAGCGGTATAAGTCGTGTCGGAGTGAAGCCCATTACACCCTGAGAAACTACTGGAACCTACCAGTAAATCTCGCTTGCCCTGGCCAGGGACTTTGCGTAATGGCTCTCTGACACAGCACGATATCTACTCCCAATACCGGGAGGGACGAATCCTGTCTAACCGCCACTGCCTCCAAGTGCTCGGGACTGCACCCAACTGCTACCTGCTTGCACGACTCCTTTGAGCCGTGGTAGGATAGCAATCTAAGAACAGTGGGACACACTCGAGGCGAAGTAGCAGTGTCAAGTCTGCGGACTACGCTGTACTCATGTCACCTGGGAACTGTTCACTGACGACTGGTATCAAACCAACCAACAGTTCCCTGTGAGTCCTGTCCGGTGTACCCGTAACCTAACGAGCACCTGTATACTATCTCCAGTACGACGTACTGATGGCTGTGGGATAGGCCATCTCCCCAACTGGGATGAGAAGCGTACACACCAGTCTACTCCGGAGTATCGATGCTCTGTCTCGATAATCCAACGACCAGGGACCTGAATAAGGATGTGCTTGTAGACTACCCAGCCCCCACTAGTGTGACTGCCATCACAACGCTGGTAGACAAGCGAGATCCTAAGAGCTCTATCAATACGTACACTCACATATTAAGATAGAAAAACCAAGTAGCATACTACCATGTTTAGCAAGACTGTTATATACATGTGAATATCCCAAGCTTCCATTAAGTAATATACAAGCTAGTATGATACAGTAATGGCCTTCTAGGGCATAAACACTAACAACGGCCACCCGGGTATTGAGCGGTGAGAAGATCGACGAGCAAGCCCGCACACACTCCTGTGAATCCAACCAGTAACACTTACCGTACAGTCCGGTCTGATTGTCTGATATGTCGCATATCTCGCCTGGGGTGGTAAACGTCAGACCCCAATAGCTCGATAAGTCGTGTCGATCTGAGGTCTATAACAATTCGAGAAACTACTGGTAACACTTACCAGTAAATCTCAGCAACCCTGACCAGGGATTTCCGGTTATAGCCAATCGAACACAGCGCAACATCAACTCCCTATACCGGGAGAGACGAATCCCCTCCTATCGCTCATTGCCTCCATGTGACTCGGGACTGTACCCAAAAACCACCGTTTTGCACGCCCTCTTGGACGTGGTAAGGTGGAAATCAAAGCACAGTGGGAACCACACAAGACTCTATGACGATCTCGGGTCAACAGACTACTCTGTACCAGTGTCACCAGAGAACTGCCATCTGACATAAGGTATAATACCATCTGGGAGTTCTCGGCGAGTCCGTCCAGTGTACCCAGTCTCTACTGAGCACCCGTATATCTCCTCTGATGTCAAACACCAATGGATATGGGATCATCCATCGCCCATCTGTATGGGTCGAGAATGTACACGCTAGTCTACTCTGGTATATCGATGCCCCGTCTCGATACACCCACGACTAGGGACTTTGAAGGATGTACTTATGGACTACCATGTCCCCACTAGTATGAACCGCATCATAGTCCAGGTAGTCAAGTACACATCCTAAGGGCTTTACCAACATGTAATAGAGAGGCAATCAGTGTACACGTTAAGGTAAAGATCAACCAGATAGCATACTATCATATCGAGCAAGAAAGTCTTCCCTATATATGTCCAAGCATCCACCACAATAAACATCCAATGTACAGTAATGGCCTCTAGGGCATACATATTGTAGGGTTCCTAGGCACCCTAATGAGGTCACACAAGGCATCGAACATGCCAATTTCAAAAAATCTAGGTGCCGAGAAACCCGACTACGGATCGTTGGCTAGAAAACTAGGCGAAAATGAAAACTAGTTAACAACTTAACTATAAAGAATACGGAAATACAACCTTTGTAGATCCGGTTCTCCACCTCCATAGCTCCACAATGAAGTCTCCTCGCTGTCCATAACAAGTCCCGGGCTCTAGCGTCGGCTTCATCGGAGAATGGACGGGCTAGGTCATCGATGTCCATGCCGAAGATGATCTACGTCGAGGCATCGCTAAATCAAGCTCCAACTTCACCAAGTTAAGAAACTTGTGAAGAAAACACACTCTACTACTTGGCAAGAGGTAGAGGATGAAAAAATAGGAAGTGGGTAGACTTTAGAATTGGATTTCTCATTTGTTTCATCAATCCACCATTGATGAGGCTTGCTTTCTTCACTTGAAGAAAGGAAGAAGAAGATAGAAATTGTTATGATAAGTTATTTTAGAAAATAGAAAATAATAGAATACTTATCATAATCAATCATGGTAAAGTGTAGAGACTAAACTAAGGTTAAATGAAGTGGTTAGGGTTAAGCATGAGACAAAAATGGTCACATAGTCAAAAGTTCAAGAAGCTTCAACTAGAATCCAAAATTAGCAACCATTTTCTTTTTATGCTTATCATATTCCAAAATGAATAATTAAATAAGATAAAAGAATAAAACAAAACCCTAACCATTATCATGTAACCATGGTTTGATCTTTACACAAAAACCCTAGCAAACATGTATCATCAAACATGATACACTCAAGTGCACAAAAGTATATCACATATACAATGTGTACATCCAAGTGAGAAAATCCATCTTAAGTAAACCGATACTAGTTAATGCAAACTAATATATCAAATATATAATTACGCAATAAATCATTAAATCAACACTTGATTTAACGATCCGGTCATATCGCATATAACCGACTAGTATCCTATGTATCGGCTTATCGAATCAATACTTGATTCGATAACTAGGTTATATCGTATACAACCATTCGATACATTCATCGCGAGAATAGAATACGGTATCACATACACGCATTATTCTCGGTCCCGCACATATCTTATATGCGCTCCTATTTCGTTTCGCTTGAGCCAGGAAACCTCTGTGTAGGACTCTAAAGACTCGTCAATACGCCGGCAGCAGGCGATGATCATATCAAACACCCACAAGCCGCAAGCGGTCTGCTAAACGTAACGGCCACCCGGGTATTGAGCGATCTGAAGATCGACGAGCAAGCCCGCTCACACTCCAGTGAATCCAACCAGTAACACTACCGTACAGTCCGGTCTGATCGTCTGATATGCCGCATATCTTGCCTAGGGGTGGTAAACGTCAGACCCCAATAGCTCGATAAGTCGTGTCGATATGAGGTCTATAACAATTCGAGAAACTACTGGTAACACTTACCAGTAAATCTCAGCAACCCTGGCCAGGGATTTCCTGTTATAGCCAATCGAACACAGCGCAACATCAACTCCCTATACCGGGAGAGACGAATCCCCTCCTATCGCTCATTGCCTCCATGTGACTCGGGACTGTACCCAAAAACCACCGTTTTGCACGCCCTCTTGGACGTGGTAAGATGGAAATCAAAGCACAGTGGGAACCACACAAGACTCTATGACGATCTCGGGTCAACAGACTACTCTGTACCAGTGTCACCAGAGAACTGCCATCTGACGTGAGGTATAATACCATCTGGGAGTTCTCGGCGAGTCCGTCCAGTGTACCCAGTCTCTACTGAGCACCCGTATATCATCTCTGATGTCAAACACCAATGGATATGGGATCATCCATCGCCCATCTGTATGGGTCGAGAAGGTATACGCTAGTCTACTCTGGTATATCGATGCCCCGTCTCGATATACCCACGACTAGGGACTGTGAAGGATGTACTTATGGACTACCATGTCCCCACTAGTATGATCCGCATCATAGTCCAGGTAGTCAAGTACACATCCTAAGGGCTTTACCAACATGTAACAGAGAGACAATCAGTATACACGTTAAGGTAAAGAGCAACCAGATAGCATACTATCATGTCGAGCAAGAAAGTCCTCCCTATATATGTCCCAGCATCCACTACAATATACATCCTATGTACAGTAATGGCCTCTAGGGCATACATATAACTAACACATATAACTAACACAAGGTTGCTAGCAATGGAGAGTGGAAGTGTAGGAATGTGTTACTATAATTTTTCTCTCATCACAAATGCTCAAAAGAGCAAACCCAAGAAGATGAGGGAGGTGAGGAAACATGTGGCATGAGCAACTAAAGAAAATGGCTAAGTCTCAAAGTGAGAAGAGAATGCAAGCAAGTGAAGAAAATAAAATGAGCAAGGCAACTCAAGAATGCGGCTGCCTCTCTCTTTCTCTCTCAATCATCCACACAAAATATCTCTTCTCAATTTACAATAAACAAATGCAAACTATACCTCTCTACATGTCAAGCCCATGCTCATGCCAACTCACCCCTCGACCTCATTTCCTAAATTAATTTTCTAAAAAGAAAATCCAATAATGAGGTGGACATCTTCTAGAAACAATTCCGTATAAATAGGAAATTCAACCTGGTATACGTATCGAAATACATATACACGTATTTGTACAAAAATACGAATAGCCAAGAGAGAAAATGAATAGTGAACAATAATACTAGAATATAAATACATATATAAATTATTAAATCAAAACCTGATTTAATAATCCGGCTTAATCTTAAGCCGCTAGTATTATCAACCGACCGATTAAAGTTTGTGCAGCCTGTACACATATTTAATCGGACGCTTGTATGTACCAACATACGTCATCTACACCATATCGTCTGAACCGTGAAAACCCTCTGTGTGGGACTCTAAAGACTCGTCAATACGCCGGCAGTGGGTTTAACCACAAGCACGTCAGCGGCACTAGCTGTACGTAACGGCTACCCAGGTATTGAGCGAAAGGAAGGCCGACGAGCAAGCTCATCCAAACTCCTACTGAGCCTGACAGTGACAATATCCGTACAGTCCGGTCTGTTCGTCTAAGAGTATCGCATATCGAGTCTAGGAGGGTGGATAAAGTCAGACCCCTACCGACATGATAATTCGTGTCGGTATGTAACCCATCACCATCTGAGAAACTATCGATCCTGGATCGGTAATTCTCGTATACCCCGGCCGAGGATTTCTGGTGATGACCATCCGTGTACTGCGCGATATCAACCCCCAATACCGGGAGAGACGAATCCCCGACGATCCGCTCACTGCCTCCATGTGGCTCGGGACTGTACCCAACCAAAACCTGTTTGCACGACTCCTTTGAGCCGTGGTAGGGCAGTAATCAAAGCACAGTGGGAACTCACACGAGACAAATGACGATCTCAGGTCGACAGACTAACCTGTACACATGTCACCAGGGAACTGCTATCTGACAATAGATATAATACTAACTAGCATGTTCCTGGGGAGTCCGTCCAGTGTACTCATAACGCAATGAGCACTTGTATACTATCTTAGGTGAACAAACTAATACCAATGACTTGTGAGACCTGGCCACCGCCCTTCGTCAGGCTCTCGATAAGTATACACTAGTCTACACTGGAGTATCGATTGTAGGGTTCCTAGGCACAATCAAGAGGTTCCACAAGGCATTAACCATGCCAAAATCAAATTTTTCTTGTGCCGAGAAACCCTAATGCTAGATCGTTAACTAGAGGCAAAGGCGAAAACAAATGCGAGCAAACAACTTTACTCTAAAGTGAATGGAAATACAACCTTTGTAGATCCGGTCCTCCACTTCCTTGGCTCCATGATATTGTCCCTCCGCTGCGATCATCGGATCCCGGACTCTAGCGATGGTTTCGTCGAAGAAATGATCGGGCTAGGTCATCGACTTCGATGCCGAAGATGATCTACGTCGAGGCAACTCAAGATCAAGCTCCAACTTCACCAAGTCATGAAACTTGTGAAGAAAACACCCTATACTACATGGCAAGTGGTAGAGAATGAAGAAATAGGAAGTGGTTCACTTTGGATTTGGATTTCTCACTTGAAATCATCACTTGGAAATTTTTAGCAAGCTTTCTTCAACTCATGAAGAAGATGAAGAAGAAGAAAAATGAATAATCATTTTAAAATAAAAAACCAAGTGAATACTTATCATGTTGCAACCATGGGTGAAGTTTACTCATGTAGAGAATGAACTAGGGTTTAGGTAAATGGTTAGGGTTAAGGAAAGAAACAAAATGGTCAAGCTTTCAAAGCTTCATGAAGCTTCAACAAAATCCAAAGAAAGCCACCATTTCATTTCTTGCCAAAATGAATAAGGAAAATAAATAAAAAGAATAAATAAGTAAACCAAACCCTAATCATTAACCTAATCAAGGTTTAAAGCATACACACACCCAAGTTTGCATGTATCATCAAACATGATACAATCAAGTGCACAAAAATATATCACATATATAACTTGTGCACATCAAGTGAGAAAGTTAATCTTAAGTGAACAAATACTAGTTAATGTAAAGTAATATATCAAATATATAATTATACATTAAATCATTAAATCAACACTTGATTTAACGATCCGGTCATATTGCATATGACCGACTAATATCCAATGTATCGACTTATCGAATCAGTCCTCGATTCGATAACTAGGTTATATCACATACAACCAATCGATACATTCATCGCGAGAATAGAATACGGTATCACATACACGCATTATTCTCGGTACTGCACATATCTCATATGCGCTCCTATTTCGTTTTTCTTGAGCCAGGAAACCTCTGTGTAGGACTCTAAAGACTCGTCAATACGCCGGCAGCAGGTGATGATCATATCAAACACCCACAAGTCGTAAGCGGTCTACTAAACGTAACGACCACCCGGGTATTGAGCGATTAGAAGATCGACGAGCAAGCCCGCTCACACTCCTGTGAATCCAACCAGTAACACTTACCGTACAGTCCGGTCTGTTCGTCTGATATGTCGCATATCTCGCCTAGGGGTGGTAAACGTCAGACCCCAGTAGCTCGATAAGTCGTGTCGATATGAGGTCTATAACAGTTCGAGATACTACTGATAACACTTACCAGTAAATCTCAGCAACCCTGGCCAGGGATTTCCGGTTATAGCCAATCGAACACAGCACAACATCAACTCCTTATACCGGGAGAGACGAATCCCCTCCTATTGCTCATTGCCTCCATGTGATTCGGGACTGTACCCAAAAACCACCGTTTTGCACGCCCTCTTGGACGTGGTAAGGTGGAAATCAAAGCACAGTGGGAATCACACAAGACTCTATGACGATCTCGGGTCTACAGACTAACATGTACCAGTGTCACCAGAGAACTGCCATCTGACGTAAGGTATAATACCATCTGGGAGTTCTCGGCGAGTCCGTCTAGTGTACCCAGTCTCCACTGAGCACCCGTATATCATCTCTGATGTCAAACACCAATGGATATGAGATCATCCATCGCCCATCTGTATGGGTCGAGAAGGTATACGCTAGTCTACTCTGGTATATCGATGCCCCGTCTCGATACACCCACGATTAGGGACCTTGAAGGATGTACTTATGGACTACCGTGTCCCCACTAGTATGATCCGCATCATAGTCCAGGTAGTCAAGTACACATCCTAAGGGCTTTACCAACATATAACAGAGAGACAATCAGTGTACACGTTAAGGTAAAGAGCAACTAGATAGCATACTATCATGTCGAGCAAGAAAGTCCTCCCTATATATGTCCAAGCATCCACTACAATATACATCCTATGTATAGTAATGGCCTCTAGGGCATACATATAACTAACAATCTCCCACTTGCACTAGGGCCATCTGATAGCAGTGGTTGTAGTATCTCATACTCAACCATCCCATAAAAGTCTCTTTTTGGGAAAAAGCCTTTGTGAGTGGATCCGCCGTGTTGTCCTCCGAGTCTACTCTCCTAACCTTGATCACCCTGGAGATCAACTATCTCCATGATCAAGTGATGCTGCCTCAAAATATGTCTGGATCACTGATGGGACGGGCGTTCCTTGGCATAAGCCACAACTCCACTGTCACACAATGGGAGGAACGAAGTTCATCTCATGAACTAATATACACCCAGACTGCCTCTTTGGTAGCATCTTAAATAGTATCCATCCTTTATCGTCTAGTATGCCACGGTATCTAGCTTGGAACTTTTCCAACATACCGTCCCTTTACTGAGGGTAATGACAATGCCTGCGACTGACATTCAGTCGTCTTTATCACCCTGGAACCCTTTCAGTGATTCTCCCCAGGATGGATTGATACCATCTCACTACAACTAGTGAGTATCATAATATCCAATTAGATCTATCTCATAGATCCAAAACCCAGGATTTAGTAGGTATCACTTTGATCCTATATGGAGAATCCTTGTGACAAGCGGAGATTGACCGAGCGTAGCATAGGAAACTCCTTTCTTATCAAGAGTATGTCATCCACGTACTCTACGAGGATCACCACCATACTCCCTACTACCTTTTTGTATATACAAGGTTCACCTACTATTTTGATGATGTCAAACTGTTTGACTAACTCATCAAAACAGATGTTCCAACTCCGCGATGCCTGCTTCATCACATAAAACATCTTACACACGTTTCCGCTGCTTCCACTATTTACGAAGCCCTCTGGCTGTGTACTTATAGACGTTCTCTTCTAAAACATCATTTAAAAAAGCAGTCATGGCACCCAACCACCAGATATCGTAGTCATGGTATGTAGCCGTGGCAAGTAGGATCTGGATGGACTTAAGCATAGCCTTTGGAAAAAGGTTTCATCATTATCCACGCCTGGTCGACGATGAAAACCTTTAACAAGTCTAGCTTTGAAAGTCTCAACTTTTCCATCTACACCAAGTAATCTTCTCAAGATATGCTTGCTCATGATGGGGATTTAACCCTTCATATATACCAACCAAAGTCCATACTTTGTTGGTGTATAAGGATTCCATCTCAGATCGATAAACATCCAGCCATTCTTACAGAGTCTCACTCCTGATGGCCAGCTCGAAACTAGTTGGGTCATCATCTCATGATGCAATCCTCGCTCCCACTATCATAGAGAAACCGAAGTAACTCTCAGGTGGGTGAGGAACCCTACTAGATCGGCGGAGAGGCTGAGGTTCGTTGGTTACTATTGAATCCTTCGGTTCTACCAAATCATCAGCTGCAGTTTGTATAGCTGGAACATTTCCAATTCTACATAACAGACCTTGCCTTGAGCTTGTCCGGATTTTGCTTTTAGACATAGGCCGGACAACCCCAAATTTTAACTAACTTAAGATATGGGCTCTTCCCTTTCCATATCACATATGAAGTGGTAGGCAACTGATTTAATCGGAACCCTATTCAATAGGTATGCAACTACATAAGTACATAACCCCAAAAGGAAATAGGTAACTCAGTAGTACTCATCATAGAGCACACCATATCATATAGGGTGCGATTGCCCCGCCCCGATACACCGTTGTGCTGTGGTATAGACAGAGGAGTAACACCGAGAGAGAATCTCATTCTCCTTTAGAATAGTCCAAGAGTTCCATGCACAAGTATTCTCCTTCCTGATCTCATCATAGGACATAATACTTATACCCGTATTTTGGTTCTCTACTTCTAACTTATATTCTATGAATATCTCAAAAGGTTCGGACTTGTGTTTCAACAGGAACATAGGTCTGAATCTCGAAAGATCATCAGAGAATTTAATGAAGTACAAAGAACCGGTCTTGGCATGTGTAGACAGGGGACCTACATACATCAACATGTATCATCCCAAGAGTTCACTAACTCTTTCTCTGCTTCCAATAAACAGAGCTGTGGTCATCTTATCTTTGTGACATGACCGGCAAGTTTTCACAAGATGTAAATTCAACCAGATTTAAATATGCATCTTTGTGCAACTTAGCTAGTCGGGTCGCATTGATATGACCTAGTCTACAATACCTCAAGAAGGATCTGTTCATTTCTGAACTCTTTCTCTTGTGTGTGTTCCGTATACTAAAGAACTGTAGTTTGATTTAGAACATCAATGCTTTTAGATAACGTGCCTGAACCGATCAACTTTTGATATAGGAAATGTTCAAAACATTATCCAACAATACAAAATTTTATCGTTTCTTTACTAATAAAGAGACTGATATGATTTTGTATATCAAGTTCGGTATCTAATAGCATTTGTTCAGAATCAATGTACTGATAATACAGGGTGACAGTGACCAACAGACTTGGCTGCAACACTTGCCCCGTTTTCTGTCTCATGAAACTTATCACCCGTTCTCAGTTCTCTACCTATCTGTAGCCCTATGTAACAGATTACATATCTGGGATCCTGATCCGGTATCAAATACTCAGGATGTAGAGGATACAGAGAAACAGTTGTTTGTAACAAACACGCCCGAAGATGATGCATCTACATGCACTTTCTTCTTTTGGGCGGCACGGGAAATCTGGTATTCCCCAATTCCTGCTCTGTCTTAAAACAATTATAAGTTGGAGCGGGACCAACGTTCCCCAGCTCAGTATAACAAGCGGGTTCGGTCAATATATCCATTTTATTATCTTGATTAAGGCATGATATGGTCTCTACCTGGAGAGAGAGAGAGAAGAAAACACTCAGCGTATGCTCTTGCAAGATCAGATTGGTTATATATTTTATCTAATCAGGATGGCTCCCACTGTTTTTATCAAATCTTCCTTCAAACCTTAAAAGGAAAGACTAGCCGGGATTAATTACACTCTACAAGTTCGCCAATCTTTCAGCCAGGCCAGTGTCGGTACTTTGAGGGAGGTTCCCCGTGCTTTCGCACGGACCTAATTACAGTAAACCTCGTTTTCCCAGAGGCGTAACCCCGTTGACACCTTTTTAGACACCTACTAGATCGGCTAATTGTAATATGTAAAACTCTCCCAGGAGTAACAATTACTCGCAGTGGGTATCGGGATCCAACTATCTCATAGAAGGTATGCAATCTCATTGCAAATTTCAACATTTGAAATTCCCGATAATTTTGCCCCTAGCGTGCTATGAGCTTGACACAGGCCAACAAACCATAGTGCGCTAGTCAAGTTCAACCCGTCATTTCCTGATTGAATTAAACCCACCCGCACGACCCTTGACGCATGCCAACAAAGTCGCACGACTGCCCTAATCCAATCTGCATCATATGCATAAGCAGATAAATACTAGTTAGCTACCGCACACTACGCCTTGACGCAGGCCAACAAACGTAGCACGAATACTAACTACTACTTATCTGAAATGACGGAGGGCTACGACAGGTTTTTCTGAAAACCTATTGCGTAATGAACTTGATATCGTTGTAGAATCAAATGATTTTAAAATGGAGTGTTTTTTAGGCTTTTCTAGTTTTGCTAAAGGGGTCACTCCCGGTGAAGGGATCGTCGACCCTTTCCTTATCGAATAAGGTGCGGGATATATCATATTTATCGCTGTGCAAAGCAAAAACTATAGAAGCAATCAAAAGACAAACCGAGGGTTGTAGCATCTGCCCGTTATTGCTAAAGGGGTCACTCCCGGTGAAGGGATCTCGGCCCTTTCCTTATCGAATAAGGTGCAGGATGTTCTACAAGGAACACCGCGATGCAAAGCAAGAACTGTAGCTACCTGTTTTTGAAAATTCGATTCCACAACATCTTAGGTTTCTTTTGTTTCATTAATCATATTAATGAAGTCCCATCATTTAAGTTACCTAAACATCACAGATAAATACGACGTACACTTATGCCATCCGCATTCGCCTCGATGTCCCCTCATGCACCGTTAGGTTAGGTAACTAACGGCAGAGCGAGGCAGGGCTAGCGCGGGTGTAAAACATAAGTAACGCCTATATAATATATCATATATACTATATACAGTATTTATCACAGAACATCAAATGATCACATCACAGATATCGCAGCAGAAGAAACATATGAAATATTGGATATAGTAGGACGTCCGTGTTTTCAATACGAGCCAGTATAAAACACGGATTCCACGGTCGCGATGAATAGCTAAACCCACATCCCTAGACCCCTACGAGAGCGGCAAGAAACCCTACCAATTCTAGAGTTAGGAGACCCGGACTCGACTCCTCGAGTTGGTCTCCCACTGGACTCCAGAACCCGGTTACTTGTGCCCTCCTCCTTGGGTCTATCCTAGTGCGGAAAAGTAAATAATATACATCAACGGTGACAACTTCCGCAACCTGGAATGTTAGTGTATATGCCCTAGAGGCCATTACTGTATCATACTAGTTTGTATATTACTTGATGGAAGCTTGGGATATTCACAGTTGTATATACAATCTTGCTCGAAATGGTAGTATGCTACTTGGTTTGTCTCTGCTTTAATATGTGCTTGTGTTTCTTTTAGCATATCGCTGATATACATATTAGTAGAGCCCTTAGGATCTTTGCTTGATTACCAGCGTTGTGATGGCGCTCACACTCGTGGGAGCTGGGTAATCCATAAGCACATCCTTATACAGGTCCCTGGTCGTTGGACTATCGAGACAGGGCATCGATACTCCAGAGTAGACTAGCGTATGTGCTTCTCATCCCAGCGTGGGAGACGGTATGTCCCACAGCCGTCAGTACGTCGTACTTGAGATAGTATGCGGGTGCTCGTTAGGTTACGAGTACACTGGACAGGACTCGTCGGGGACTATTGGTTGGTATTATACCTATCGTCAGTTATCAGTTCCCAGGTGACATGAGTACAGCTTAGTCCGCTGACTTGACACTATCACTTCGCCTCGAGTGTGTTCCCACTGCACTTTGATTACTACCCTACCATGGCTCAAAGGAGTCGTGCAAACAGGTAGTTTTTGGGTGCAGTCCCGAAGCACTTGGAGGCAGTGACGGTTAGACAGGATTCGTCTCTCCCGGTATTGGGGGTTGACATCGCGCTGTGTCCAGGAGAGCCATTACACAAGTAGTCCCTGGCCAGGGAAAGCGAGATATACTGGTAGGTTTCCAGTGTTATCTCAGGGTGTTCTGGGCTACACTCCGACACGACTTGTACCGCTATTAGGGGACTGACGTTCACCATCCCCCTAGGCCCGCCATGCGATGTATCAGACGAACAGACCGGACTGTACGGAGACTGTCACATACAGGCTCAGTAGGAGTTCAGATGGGGTTCACCTCGTCAGTCTTCTTATCGGCATCTACCTGGGGACCGTTACGTACAGCTAGTGCCGCTTGCGATCTGTGGTTAAACCCACTGCCAGCGTAGTGTCGAGTCTTTAGAGTCCTACACAGAGAGCTATTCGCCTTTAGGCAAAATGAGTAGAGGTCGCATGGTTTTGCGACAGGGTTCGTTCACATCCGTGCACTTGTGCACGTTTGTTGTCCGGACAGCTTATACTAGCGGGCTTTGGTTTAAGCCGGATCCTAGTATATGTTTTGGGATTGGTTTTATCTCTTTGTATTCATGTTCCTCGGATCACGAATACGGGTGCGTATGCACAGTTGCTTGAGACAGAGGGAGAGGACTTTGATTAGGGTTAATGACCATTGTCATTTTATTAACCCTAATGCTTATGTGTGTATTATGGTTAATTGATATTAGTTTAATATAATTGTGCATGGTTATGGTTGTTGACCATTTGACTATCTTGACTTGTTGACCTTAGTTGACATGTTGACCATCATCATTCCATACAAAAGATGCTCTTTGATCCTTACAATTAGCATTAAATATGAAATGATAATGGTCATGTCTTGATTAACCATGACAATTATCTAGCTAATTATCAATTTATAATAATTCACACATATATGTGAGAATGGTTGTTTATTCTCTCATTCTATCATTCACTTTCTCTCTCTTGTTCTTCCTCTCCTTCAAGCTCTCCCCTCTCATGTGTTGAGAAACACTTGAGCTTGAGAAAAACCACTTCTTGATAATCTCTACTCTCATCCAGGGTTCTAGGATTAGCACTTCTAGCACCCTAGTTACTTCAAGCTTGGAGTTGAAGCCAAAGGTTGAGGCTTTCGGGTGGATCTTTCTTCGACGTGAGAAGACGACAAAGTTGACCTTTTTCTACTACTCCAAGGAGCAAGGAGAGAAGGACATAAAGCCCTAGGTATAACCATTCTACCTTTAGCTAGTTTCTAGTTAGCTTTAGCTTGTTTTTGTTTTGCAAAGATCCTTCTTTGTCTAGTCCATGTTGCCTAAAGTGATAAAAATTTGATTTTTATTCCGTTTTCCGCCTCCCCGCAAGCACCGGGGTGGGCAACGTGGACTTACAGTGGTATCAGAGCCTAACTAAACATAAACTAGCTAGGTAGTAAAGTGTATGGAAGTTCAATCGGAAAAATCGCAAAACCGAGTTTTCAAAACCCTAACTTTCTGTTAAAATTTTTTCTGTTCAAAATAAAATAAATCATACTCCAAAAATCATCTCAGGGTTTTGTGAAGAAAGCCACCAAAAACGATCCAGTGATTCGCTCAAAGCGCCGCGGTTCCGCGGCAATAGCAAGCTATTGCCGCGCAACTGCGGCCGTTTTGGCTCAGTTCTGGGTCGAGTTTGGTGCAGTGTTTTTCTGGCCTGGTTTTAGGATTTTTACGATGGTTTATATGTGCCCAGGTTTTCCAGAATAGAAATTTGTTTTTGGGGGCCTATAAATCCGTATTTTTTATCGAACTTCACTACACTTTGACTAAAGGGTTATATCTGTGATGTTTATATGTGTTGAACGTCGGCTAATCGCTATATGTCGATTAGTCGGGGTTATACATATCTGTGATCTGTGTTTGATGATGGTATGTGTATATGAATGCGTTGGATTGTCGTGGGTGAATAGCCGGGATGGATGTGAGATGAGTGTTTCTTTTTCTTTCATTCATTGTAATATGTAAATTGATGTAATATTATTATTTGTATGGCCACACAACCGGGTCGGGGTTGTAGCCGTCATTGTATAATTCTTTTTACTGTTTTTGCTCCTAGGATAGACCCATGGAGGGGGTGCACAAACTACCGGGTATCTCGAAGTGCCGAGTGGCCTACTCACGGTGTTGAGGGAGGTTGCTTCGCTTCGGGTACTTGGCGGGTTTGCCGCACCCGTAGGGGTCTTGGGTGGGGTATTTGGCTATACACCGCGACCGTGTAATCCGCTTTTCGTTGCAGGCTCGAACGGATTGCGGATTCCTAGTATATCCAATGTATTCATCTGTGATCTGTAATGTCTATCATTGCTATATATTTATATATGATAACTATTTAGGCGTTGCTTATGTTTTACAGCCGCGCTAGCCCAGCCCCCGCTCTGTCGTTAGTTAAGTAACCTAACGGGTGATGACGGGGCCCCGTGGCGAATGCGAATGGCATAAGCGTACGTCATATTTTGGTTGTTTTCTGCAATGGTAGGATTAAATGATGGGACGCATTAAAAGAACTAATGCAAGAAAATAAACCAAGTAAAAGTCGATTGGAACACTTTGAAAAACCACTCGGTTCTTTTCAAAACTAAACTTTTAAACGCGGAGCTTGAACCACTCCTTTTAAAAGCTATCTCGTTCCATCGATTATATCAAGTTCACTACGTTTACGGTTTCGCCAAAACCATCCGTAGCCCTCCATCATTTCAGTTAAATATTCGGTAGTATTCAAGCTGTTAGTTATGTATATGCCCTAGAGGTCATTGTTGTACATATGATGTATATTATAATGGATGCTTGGATATATATAGAGATGACTTTCTTGCTCGTCATGATAGTATGCTATTTGGTTTCACTTTATCTTAACATGTTGACTTGTATTGGTTTACTGTTTTACTCTCACATGTTGATAAAGCCCTTAGGATCTGTACTCGACTACTGGGACTATGATGAGATCATACTAGTGGGGCCTTGGTAGTCGATGAGTACATCCTATAACAGTTTCTAGTCGAGGGTATATCGAGATAGGGCATCGATACACCAGAGTAGACTAGCGTATACGCATCTTGACCCATATGATGGGCGATGGATGATCCCATATCCATCGGTGTTTGACATCAGAGATGGTGTACGGGTGCTCAGTGGAGACTGGGTACACTGGACGGACTCGCCGAGAACTCCCAGATGGTGATATACCACACGTCAGATGGCAGTTCTTCGGTGACACTGGTACAGGGTAGTCTGTAGACCCGAGATCGTCATAGAGTCTTGTGTGATTCCCACTGTGCTTTGATTTCCACCTTACCACGTCCAAGAGGGCGTGCAAAACGGTGGCTTTTGGGTACAGTCCCGAATCACATGGAGGCAATGAGCGATAGGAGGGGATTCGTCTTTCCCGGTATAGGGAGTTGATGTTGTGCTGTGTTCGATTGGCTATAACTGGAAGTCCCTGGCCAGGGCTGATATAGAGATTTACTGGTAAGTGTTACTAGTAGTTTCTCGACCCGTTATGAGCCACACATCGACACGACTTATCGGTTACTGGGGTCTGACGTATACCACCCCTAGACTTGTTATGCGACATATCAGACGAACAGACCGGACTGTACGGGAGTGTTACTGATTGGATTCACAGGAGAACGCACAGGCTAGCTTGTTGATCTTCTGATCGCTCAATACCTGGGTGGCTGTTACGTTTAGCTGACCGCTTGCAGCTTGTGGGTGTTTGATATGATCATCACCTGCTACCGGCGTATTGACGATTCTTTAGAGTCCTACACAGAGGTTTCTTGGCTCAGGCGAAACGGAGTAGAGGCACATATGTGATATGTGCAGGACCGAGAATAATGCGATATGAGATACCGTATTATATTCTCGCGATATTTAGATATGAACTGGGACATCGGATCAAGTGTTGATTCGATGAATCGGTACATGATATATTAGTCGGTAATATTCGATATAGCCGGATCATCGAATCAAGTGTTGATTCGATGATTTAATGTATAATAATATATATATGATATATTGTATTACATTATCTAATATTGGCTCGCTTTATTATTTCATTTTCTCACTGGATGATACATTGATATATATGCGATATATGTTAATTGTATTATTTTCTTTTGTTGCAAATATATAATATATATGTGATATATATTATTGTGACATGATATGATTTATTGTTAAACATGTTTAAGGATGATTAAATGAGGTTAGGGTTTGATTAGGGTTAGTTGCTTCTTGCACCTTCTAGAAGCTATTTCTTTTGTCATGGTTAAGATATTTTTGATGACACATTTCTAACCCAACCAAACCCTAACTCTAGTTTATTCTCTACACATTCTTAGCCACTCATCTTTGACCATGGTTTATACATCAATCATATACTTTTATTTCTATTCATCACAAAAGGATTTATCATTATCTTTTCCATTATCATCTTCTTCTCTCTTAAAAAAAAGCTCACTTGAAATTCTTTATGTGATGAATAAATATGAGAAAATGATTTAAAAAGAAAGCAAAAATACTACTCTCTCATCCTCATCTCATCTAGCCTATGAGATTAGTGTGTTCATCTCTTTAGAGTGAGAAAGCTTGAGTCTTTGGAACTTCGACGTAGATCATCGGAGATTTGGAACACTTCAAGCTAGCATGGATCGTTCGAGTCGTGGAGCCTCTCATGAGTCCGGGAGATCGTGGATCGCGGAAAAGGGACTTCTACTCGGAGCTTGTGAAGCGAAGGAGCGGACTACAAAGGTTGTAATCCCTCACACTTAGATAAAAGTTATCATCTTGCATGTTTAACCCTAATAATCTAGCAAGGATCCCGGCTTTGGGTTGTTCGGCACGTCTAAATTTTTATCCGGGCATGTTTGATGCCTTATGAACCTTCACAAGAGTGCCCAGGAACCCTACAGTGGTATCAGAGCCTAGCTAGAGCATTAGGCGACGTGTTTACGAAGTTAAAACTCCGATCGAACCCGAACCGACGAATTTAACCCCCTCTCTGGAAATTTTTCAAAATTTGGGATTTTTATGAATTAAAAATACCTGAAAAATACAGCAACAAAAGATAAGAATTACTGTGAAATTCGTGCCTCTAATTCGACCACGTGGCTGCGGAACCGCGGCAAAGACCCCCCATTGGCGGCGGTTCCGCGACGGTATAAGGGAATTAGCCACGGTTTTTTGCACAGTTATTCTTGCCTCTGTGTTTACTATTTTATGGATATTTTTAATCTGACTCAAGTGTTGAGTATTCTGGGGTTTATTTTGTAATCGTAGATTCGATCGGAATATTTAAATTCGTATTTCTTTCCGGATATTTAGAGATTGTTAAAAAGTTCGAACGGATATCATTAACTCACTTTTTCCCGGCACGTAAAACTTTCAAGTGTTGAATTTTTTTTCAGGTTTAAATCTTTCGGAAAAATTGTACAAGTTAAGCGGTGGACCCTCTAGAAGACAACAAACCTTAACTCGATTATGTGACCGTCTTGAACTGCCTTTTGAACCTTCGGGTTTGGGGCAGTACGGCGTGCCACATGTGAGGCGTTGGCTTGACCCTTCTACGGCTGGATCACCGATACTGTGACATATTCTGGGATTATTTGAACTCCGCTCAAGAGTTGAGCACTTTGGGAAATCTTGGGTGTTTGATTATCTGTTCGGAAAGTTTAATACTGTCTATTTATCTGGAATGTGATACAATATGTGGAATTCATAGAGTTAGGCATGAAATGCGGAGTATGTGATATTTCGGATTTATGATGTCTAAAGTGATTGTGAATTCCAAATATTGTAGTTTTACATTTTCTTTTCTGTGACCGTAAGTGTAATATGTGATATCGCCGGTTTCGTTGCTATATGTCAACGACAATTGGGATGCGCATATTTACTTGCGTTGATGATATGTGATATTATGTGTTGCTGTGATATGTTATATTGGATCGTCGCGTTCTGAATAGCCGGGGTTTTTATGTGAGATGAGGGTTTTTATTTTCATTCATGTAAAATTCATTTGTAATGTAATATTCTTTTATTTGGGGCACTTCCAGGTTGAGGTTGATGTCACCAGTGTATATTATTTACTTTTCCGCATTAGGTAGACCCAAGGAGAGGAGCACAAGTAACCGGGTTCTAGGGTCCAGTGGGAGGCCATCTCGAAGAGTCGAGACCGGGTCTCCTAACCCTAGAATTGGCAGTGTTACTTGCCGCTCTCGTAGGGGTCTTGGGATGTGGGTTTGGCCATTCGTCGCGACCGTGGAATCCGTGTTTTATACAGGCTCGTATTGAAAACACGGACGTCCTAGTATATCCAATATTTCATATATGTTCTTCTGCTGCAATGTTCTGTGATGAGATCATATTACTGCCTGAGACGAATGCTTATACTATATATATATGCTGATATATAAATATTACTGCTTTCGTTTCTTCTGTGATGCTTAGGAAGTATAAGCTGATGGGATTTTTATTAAAAAGATTAATAAAAAGAAAAGAAACCTAAAGATGTTGTAGAATCAAAACTTTATAAAAAGGGTAGCTACAGTTTTGCTTTGCACAGTGATATATATGATATATCCTGCACCTTATTCGATGGGGAAAGAGCCGACGATCCCTTCACCGGGAGTGACCTCTTTAGCGAAACTGGCAGATGCTACAAAACTCGGTTTGTCTTTTGATTGCTTTTAAAGTTTTGCTTTGCACAGCGGTATATATGATATATCCTGCACCTTATTCGATGAGGAAAGGGCCGACGATCCCTTCACCGGGAGTGACCCCTTTAGCGAAACTAAGAAAAAGCCTCAAAAACACTCCTTTTCAAAAACACTCGATTCTACGACGATATCAAGTTCATTACGCTCAGGTTTTCTGAAAAACCTGCGTAGCCCTCCGTCATTTCAGATAAAGACTAGTTAGTATTCGTGCTACGTTTGTTGACTATGTTAAGGCGTAGTGTGCGGTAGCTAATTAGTACTTATCTGCTAAAACATGAGATGTGATTGGATTAGGGTAGTTGTACGACTTTGTTGACTATGTTAAGGGTCGTGCAGGTGGATTTAATTCAATCGGGAAATGACGGGTTGAACTTGGCTAGCAATTATGATTTGTTGACTATATTAAGGTCATAAATTGCTAGGGGCAACATATTATCGAGAATTTCAAGTGTTGAAATTTGCAATGAGATTGCATACCTTCTATGAGATAGTTGGATCCCGATACCCACTGCGAGTAAGTGTTACTCCTGGGAGAGTTTTACACAGGACAATTAGCCGATCAAGTAGGTGTCTAGAAAAGTGTTAACGGGGTTACGCCTCTGGGAAAACGAGGTTTACTTTAATTAGGTCCGTGCGAAAGCACGGGGAACCTCCCTCAAAGTACCGACACTGATCTGGCTGAAAGATTGACGAAATTGTAGGGTGTAATTAATCCCGGCTAATCTTACCTTTTAGGGTTTGAAGGTAGATTTGATAAAAACAGTGGGAGACATCCTGAATAGATAAGATAATAACCAATCTAATCTTGCAAGAGAATACGCTAAAGTGTTTTCTTCTCTCTCTCTCCAGGTAGCGACCATGTCAGGCCATAATTAAGATAATAATATGGATGTATTGACTGAACCCGATTATTGTACTAACCAAGGGAACGTTGGACCCATTCTTTCTTATAAGAGTTATAAGACTGAACAGGAAACAGGAGAATATCTGGATTCTCACGTCGCCTAAAAGAACATGCATGTTGATGCATCTTCTTCGGGTGTGTTAGTTATTGAGAACTATTTCTCAGTTCACCCTACGTCCTGGGTATTAGATACCGGATCAGGATCCCACATATGTAAATTGTTACATGGGCTACGAAAAGGTAGAGAACTAGGAAAAGGTGATCATTCCGTTCAAGTAGGGAACGGTGCAAGTATTGTAGCCAAAGCAGTTGGCGAATATCACCTTGTATTACCAAGTCGTAATACACTGATTCTGAATGAGTGTTATTATATACCGAACATGATGTGCAACATTATATCAGTTTCTTTATTAAGTAAAGAAGGATATAATTTTGTAGTAAAGGATAATGTTATGAACATATTCCTAGATCAAAAGTTGATTGCATCAGGCTCGTTACATAATGGCATATTCATTCTAAATCAGAATACAGTCCTGAATATACAAAACACACACAAGAGGAAAAGTTCAGAAATGAACGAATCCTTCTTGTGGCATTGTAGACTTGGTCATATCAATGCGACACGACTGGCTAAGTTACATAAGGATGGTTATTTGAATCCGTTCGAATTATCATCTTATGATACTTGCCATTCATGTCTCAAAGGAAAAATGACCAAAGCTCCGTTTAGTGGACACAGAGAAAGAGTTAATGAACTCTTAGGACTAATACATAGTGATGTATGCGGTCCCATGTCTACGCATGCCAAGAACGGTTCTTTCTACTTCATTACATTCACTGACGATCTCTCTAGATTCGGACATGTGTTCCTGATGAAACACAAGTCTGAAGCTTTTGAGAAATTCAGAGAATATAAGCACGAAGTAGAGAATCAAACGGGCAAAAGTATTAAGATTCTTCAATCTGATCGAGGAGGTGAATACTTAAGCAGTGAGTTCCTAGATTATCTAAAAGAGAATGGGATTCTCTCTCAGCTTACTCCTCCTTATACACCACAGCACCACGGTGTATCTGAGCGGAGGAATCGCACCCTATTAGATATGGTGCGCTCTATGATGAGCGAGGCTGAGTTGCCTATTTCCTTCTGGGGTTATGCGCTTGAAATAGCAGCATACCTATTGAATCAAGTTCCGTCTAAATCTGTGCCTACCACACCATATGAGATATGGAGTGGGAAGAAACCATATTTTAAAAGAGTTAAGATATGGGGTTGTCCGGCCTATGTCAAAAGACAAAATCCAGACAAGCTCGAGGCACGATCAGTTCTTTGCAAATTTGTGGGATATCCTAAGAATTCCCAAGGATATTTTTTCTACCACGCTGAAGAACAAAAAGTGTTTGTTTCTCAATATGCCACCTTTTTGGAAAAGGAATTTCTTGCAAAAGAAATTAGTGGCAAAGAGGTAGAGCTGGAAGAGGTTCCAGAAACATAAATTACAACTGAAGATTTAGTAGAACCAGAGGATTCAGTAGTACCCGACGAACCCCAGCCTCTCCGCCGATCTAGCAGGGTTTCTCGTCCACCTGAGAGATACTACGGTTTTCTCATTGATGGTGGAAGCGAGGACTGCATCATGGATGATGATGAACCGACTAGTTTCGAGCAGGCCATCACGAGTAGTGACTCTGTAAAATGGCTGGATGCAATGCGATCTGCGATGGAATCCATGTACACCAATAAAGTATGGATTTTGGAAAATGCTCCTGAAGGGGTAAAACCCATTGGGAGCAAGTGGATTTTTAAAAAGAAATTTGGTGTAGATGGAAAAGTTGAGACTTTCAAAGCTAGACTTGTAGCAAAGGGTTTTCGTCAACGACCAGGTATGGATTATGACGAAACCTTTTCTCCAGTGGCCATGCTTAAGTCCATCCGGATCTTACTTGCCATTGCTGCATACCATGACTACGAAATCTGGCAAATGGATGTTAAGATCGCCTTTCTAAACGGTGATTTAGAAGAGAGCGTGTACATGACTCAGCCAGAGGGCTTCATAGATAGTGGGAGCAGCGAAAAGGTTGTAAGTCTACGTTAGCGCCCCGGCAGTCTACAGACGCCAAATGCGGAATAAAAACTTTTAACTTGGCGCTATCGTATACTTTAACCCGGATCTGCCATTATTGCTAAACTAACAAACAGTAAAGAGTGTAGAAAGGTTGTACCGAACGATCCGAGTCCTTCGTTCTTCAACCATCATCCCACGCTCCGTTGCGGCTGCTCCGATCTCGTCGATCTCAGATATCCTCGTCGAGGTGACACCACATCACCGATTCTTTAAACGGGCTCCCGCCTCTGACTCGAGGCAACTCGATCGTCAAGTTTGCTAAAAGAGACGACCAAGAATTGATGTAGAGAATGAGTAGATGACTTTGTCTCGTTCCGTCCAAAACTATGGACGGACGGTTAATGAAGTTGCCGAGGGACTTGGGTGATGGAATGAAATAAACTGTAAAATTCCATGCACCCCAAATGCTATCATAATCTTTTCACAAATGAATCAAGTGTCAAATGAGAGAGGGGAGGGGCCTTTCTTATAAAGAGAAGGAGGAGGGTGAGTGTAGGAGCAAGAGAGTAACCTTAAGCACAAAATATCATATGTGAACACATAATAATATCTTAAGGAAAACAAGAAAGGTTGGAAATCAAAGCATGAGTCATTATTGCATTAATGACACCATTAATGCACTAATGACTCACAAGCCTCATCATCACTTCTAGAAGCTTCTAGAATGATGACTCACCCTAACAGAAGAAAAGATAAACCCGTCTTTAACCGAATGTTAAAAGACGGCTGATAGAAAACTGGAAACTGGCAACTTCCAAAAGTGATCCTGAAACAACTTTCAGGATAACCCCGAAACTGTATAAATATACCCGCATTTGTATTACGACCGAATACAAATGCAACTGAGATAAAGATATTATACCTACTCAATATAATACTCGGATCCGGCTTAAACCAAAGCCGACCAGTATTATCTGCCCGAAAAATAACACGTGCGTAAACGCACGTGCATTTTCCGAACCCTGCCATAAAACCATACGGCCTCTACAACGTTTCGCCCGAAACTTGGGAAACTGTCTGTGGGGGACTCTAATGACTCTTCAGTACCCTGGCAGTGGGTTTAACCACAAACCGTCAGCGGCACTAGCTATGCATAACGGCTGCCCATGGACTGAACTTAAGGGAGGCTGATGAGCGCACTCAAGGGTGGCCGATGAGCTAACACATCCAGAAACCCTACTGAGTCTAACAGTGACAATGTATATACAGTCCGGTCCGTTCGTCAATGAGTATCGCATATCCGCCTAGGGGGCTAGTAACGTCAGACCCCCAGAAGCAGTATAAGTCGTGTCGGAGTGAAGCCCAATAACACCCTGAGATACTACTGGAGTACCTACCAGTAAATCTCCTGCCACGGCCGTGGGCTATGTGTAATGGCTCTCCTAGACATAGCACGATCTCGCCCCCAATACCGGGAGAGACGAATCCCCTGCCGATCCGCTCACGTGCCTCCATATGGCTCGGGACTGTACCCAAAAGCTACCTGTTTGCACGACTCCTTTGAGCCGTGGTAGGGTAGAAATCAAAGCACAGTGGGAACTCACACGAGACAAATGACGACCTCAGGTCGATGAACTAACCTGTACACATGTCACCTGGGAACTGCTATCTGACGATAGGTATAGTACTAACTAGCAGATTCCCGGCGAGTCCTGTCCGGTGTACTCATAACCCAATGAGCACCTGTATACATCTTAGGTGATCCAACTGACACCAGTGGCTTATGAGACCGGCCACCGCCCCTCGTCGGGGTCTCGACTGTATACACTAGTCTACTCCGGAGTATCGATGCCCTGTCTCGAAACTCCCACGACTAGGGACCACAATTAAGGATATGCATATAAACTACCCAACTCTCACGTATATGATCGCCATCATACAGTTGGTAGTAAATCCAGATCCTAAGGGCTCTATCAAAGTGTAACATGCAATCAGTCACCAGAACATGTACACGACTGATAAAGGCAAACCAGATAGTATACTATCATCTCGAGTAAGACTGTCCTACCGGGATAGGTCCTCCGCAATCATTGCAATCACGTACCTGCGATCCAATAATTGACTATGAGGGCACTATCTCCAACAATCTCCCACTTGCACTCAAGGCTAATTATTGCGATGTCGACTACTCACAGCCCGTATGAAACCGAACATCCAACTCCTCTACTAATCAGTTTCACAAAGCCCGTTTGTAAAACTATTGTGTTCGAGAAATAGCCTCAGTGAGTGGATCCGCCTAGAAGTTTCTTTCTTTATCTCTCTTAATCTCAAGTTCGCGGAGAATGCCATCTCCCGAATTGAGTAGTACCAGTCTTAGAATATGTCTGGATGTCTGATGGGACCTTAGTTCATAAATGAACTCCATATCCAAACTTCTTAGACTGTATGGATCACTGAACCTAATCAGTATCCGGCACCTTGCCACCCACAGTATCCTCTGGAACCACCTGTCCATAATACTGTCCCTCGTCAGAGGGAAAACTAAAACTCTGACAATCACTCTGTCATCCATGTCACCTTTGAAGCCTGGAATGATAACCGTCTCCCGAAAGAGGCTGCCATTATCAAATCCGTAGAACATGTACTAATGTTCTAAAACTGCTTCCTTATGTTTCTCCAGGATTGGATTAATACAAACTTATTGCATCTAGTGCAAAAACAACATTTGGTGCGGTACTTGACATCTCATGATTGACTCAATTGCCTAAGCAAGTGATCTGCCAATCATGCACATCCCTCTCCCCTTTAGTCTATACGACACCTTTAGAGAGGGTGACTCCATCACCTGCAGGTACACTACCATGCTAGGAGTCAACTATTCTAAAAACCATTAGAATATCTGTCAAAGTACCCACATTGGGAAACTACCCAAATCCAGATCTAAAACCATAGATCCAGAAACCAGAATGTCAAATATTATATCCATATCCTGTCCGGAGAAACATCTGTGTGACGATCACAGTACAACCGATCGTAGTATAGGAATTTTACTTCCTACTCTGTGTATGTCATCCATATACCATGACATCACACCCTACTACCTTCTTAACTGATCCATCCCCTATTCTGATTGAAGTCAAACCCATGACTGTCACATCAAAATCAGATGATCTATCTCCGCTATAATTGCTCAAGTCTATAAATAGATATAAGCAACTTGCTCACTATGCTTCCGTTGCTCCCACTGACTACGACAACCCTCCTACCGGGTCTCACAGCCTGGAACAACAGTAGTGTCAAGTCTTGGTAGAAAAGAACCTCCCTGTCACCGTCCTTGAGGCTACCGAAGTACCTCTCGGGTGTCTGAGGTTACCCACCATATCTGCGGAGTGGCTATTGGAATGTCAAACCTGATTGAATATATAGGTCCTATTAAATTTTCCGTAATTGTTCGCGGTTTGGAATCACTTCCAGTTCTACCATACTCCCACTACTGTTTTCTGAAAAAGATCCATTTTACTAAAACTGTGGCGAGTCAAGAACAATATCACTATTGATCTTCCAAATGGTAGAATATCAACCCTCGTCATAGCCAGGGTCAACCCACAAACAGCCATTACAGAAACGTGCCCTGAGTTATCCAGTGTCTGGTTTTAAGCATAAGCTGGACAACTCCCCGTACCTTAATTTCTTTTAAGGTACGATCCATTCTATATCCAATACAGAAACTATGGCACTAATTTAATTGGAACCATATTCAAATCATGCAGCTGTCTCCAGTGCATATCACCTTAATGGAAAGAGGCTAATCAGCATTACTCAACTTAGGAATCCTTCCAATTATGAGTAACCTGAAAGAGAAATACGTTTCTCAAAACCATCACTATCATCTGAATACCAATCACAAGAATCTACATCTTCGATTTCTTTGAAGAATCCCGATACTTGTGATACCTGGTTCTCTACTTTATTCTTATACCCACAACTTCTCAAAACTTAGACCTTGTATTTCTACGAAACACTTGTCTAAATACTAGAGAAATTATAAGTAAACAGAACGTAGTACGAGGACCTACCCCTTTGTCCTGATGGACACTGGACAACATACAATACTCTGTATAAGTCCGCTGAGTTAAACAACTCAAAACCTGTGCGTTGTAGGTTGAAAACTGTACCCTGGCGATTTCCTCAAATATCATCAATTACAACGAATTCCGATATAATGAGGATAATCACCTAATTCCCAATATCTTACTCCCACTCATCATCTGTAAAACCATACAGATATGAGAATGAAACCTGGTAAATACATACCCTTGGAGTAAGTGTCTAATCGGGAAAACAGGTTTTCTTTTAACGATGCACTGAAACATGAAAATGTTTCGTAGGGGTATCCTGGTATTCATAGCAATGCCTCTTCCATAATCCAATTCATGACTTCAACCGTATATTTTATTGCCATCTCTCCAAATCCCTTTATTTGTCTTTAGTCGTTACCTTCTGTATACCATCGTTAGGCTAAATGGTTTTCTTCCTTCCCTACCGTTCGGCACCAGCCTGTGGTTTGGAAGAAGACTATCCAGTAAGCATAATAGGTGTACCCTCCTAAACCAAGGAGTACTCGCATCTCCAGAGAAGGTGATGATAAAAGACAGCTGAATAATACCTTATTCTTTTTAAAGGTGAAATAGGAGTGGCGATGAAGTACGCGGTTTTGGTCGTGAATGATATCAGTCGCAATTTACTTTGCCCTCTTTCTAATCCCTTCATTTTGTCTTTACATATTGCCTTCTGCACACCCTACTTAGGCTAATTGGTTTTCTTCATTCCCTACCTTTCGGCACCTGCCTATGGTTTGGAATAAGACTATCCAATAAGCGTAATAGGTGTACTCTCCTAAACTAAGGAGCTCTCGCAACCTGAGAGAAGGTGATAATAAAAGACAACTGAATAAACCAATTCTATTTCTCCTGAACCTGGATCCATCCTCGAAGAAGTCCCTTCGAGTTCGTATATAACCATACGATGGATCTATCCAATGGAAGTGGATATCCGTAGTAATACGGGTGTTCTGAGAAATGCAAAGGGTAAAAGAAGGAGTGGCAATGACTTATGCAACATAGACAATCCAAAAGCCAGTATTTTAAGAAGGTTCGGTCAACCTGGTCACTGAGTCATAGTCTAGGGTCGGTCAAAGGTCGCTGCCAAAGAGAGAGAGAGAAAAGAAACACTCTGCGTGCACTCTAACCTAGATCAGAATGGTCATAACTTTATCTAATCCGGAAACCTCCCACTGTCCTGTCAAATTCTCCTCCAAACCTAAAGAAGAATCAATCGGGATCACCCGAAGAGTAAACCAACTCATCAGTGGGAATCGGGATCCAACTCTCATCGCATGATAACGTGATGGAATGCATCCACGTTACTCATACTCCAGAAGGTATGCGCATACTTGGCAAGTTTCAGTTTCTTTAGAAACTCCCGATATGATTTTTGCCCCATGCTCTTATGATCGTGACTAAGGGCCAGCCCACCATAAGTCACATGTCAAGTTCTTCCCATCATTATCTTGTTAATTTGAACCCACCCGTACTCGCCCTTGACTAAGGGCCAACAAGGCTGTACGACTGTCCCAAACCAACGCATCTATCTATGCAACATGTGAATACCCCAGCAGCTACCAATCACTATGTCCTGGCTAAGGGCCAGACCAACATAGCTTGAATACTACTGACCATTCATATGAAATGACGGAGGGCTACGGCTGGTTTTTGGCGAAAAACCTTTAGCGTAGTGAACTTGATATCGCTGAAGGAACCAGATAGCTTTTTAAAATATAGTGGCGAAAACCTTTGCTAAAGAGGTCACTCCCGGTGAAGGGATCTCGGCTCTTTCCTCGTGGAATGAGGTGCAGGATATTCCACTGAATACCGCTATGCAAAGCAACATGTAATCGACTATAGTGAAGTTATTACCCTGACGCAAACTTCTGCCCAAGGGGTCAGTCCCGGTGAAGGGATATCGGCCCTTACCTCGTCGAATGAGGTGCAGGATATTCCCACCGAATACCGCTATGCAAAGCAAAAGGAAACGTCTTTGCAATAACACTTTTTAAATTTGTTCCAACAACTAAAACAGGTTTGTATTACATTGCATTGATCAGAATCAACGCAGTCCCATCAATAAATCACACCAGAAAAGAACGAAAATAAAATGTACGTATATGCCATCCGCATTCGTCACTGGGTCCCGTCATCACCCGTTAGGTTACTTAACTAACGACAGAGCGGGGATTGGACTAGCGCGGGTGTAAAACATATACAACATCTAATAGTATATAAACCAATATACATAATCGCTCCAGGCGTGATAATATGCAACATTACAGAAAAGTAATAAGCATCACAGAACAATACAGATATCTGGGATCCCCGGGTTTCACAGAGCCGCTGCTGAAACCCGACTTTCCCCTGTCGTGTGGATAGCCTGTGCAATGAAACCTAGACCCCTACGGGTGCGGCAAGTTACCCGCCAAAACCTGAAGCGAGGCAGCCCCCTACAGCATAGTGAATGGACCACCCAGCACTTCACAGAATCCGGTAATCTTGGGCACCCCTCCTTGGGTCAACCTGTACCCCCTACGAGTGCGGCGAATAGTCTGCCAATTCTGAAGTGGGGACCCTCTGCCTCTCAAAGCCATGAAATGCGGACCCGTTGCTTTCCCGAACCCGGCTATCCGTGCACTCCGTCGCGGGGTAAAACTTAGTACAGTAATGAAAAATAGTACAATAGGTACATCGACCGCAACCTGGTCGTGCCCCAAAAGAATATTATACAACAGGCAGTGACGGCAGTCCACAAGTTGGACGCTCGCCCCGCAATATCAAATGTACAAATAAACTCAAACCGTACTACCATTGCACACTGCTATCCACCACGACAAGTCCGCAACAATACAGCACAACACAGAACATCAACGCGAATGTCACGTTCGCAAACCCGTCTAAAAGAACTATAGCAATCAGACGCAGTTTACCGATCAAATGACATTCCCGGTCGGAGATATAATGTAAGCACTGTAAACTAACGTGTTTAAATTTCGATCGACCAAAGACCAAATATCAAAAAGTGGGCCCCAAAGCTTACTGGTGAACAGTAACAAAATCTGGGCCAAAACTAAATATATCAAAAACCCCAAAATACACAGAAGAACCCACTGCAAAAATTTAGGAGCACGTGCTCCTCACATGGCCGCGGAAGCGCGGCCAAACCATGGGTTTGGCCGCCCTTCCGCGGCAACTTGGAGGAGTCACGACTCCAAATTTTGTCGTGGGTCTTATAATCTCCTGCACGGATTTTTAAGACATCCAGAAATCAATTTTGACACCGTTTAAAATCAACAGAAACTGTCATGCAAGGATTTTGTCGTTTTTGATTTTCGGTCGGATCGATGTTTTAAACGCGTTAGCACAAGTTAGCATAGCAAAATGGTTAGGCTCTGATACCACTGTAAGTCTACGTTAGCGCCCCGGCAGTCTACAGACGCCAAATGCGGAATAAAAACTTTTAACTTGGCGCTATCGTATACTTTAACCCGGATCTGCCATTATTGCTAAACTAACAAACAGTAAAGAGTATAGAAAGGTTGTACCGAACGATCCGAGTCCTTCGTTCTTCAACCATCATCCCACGCTCCGTTGCGGCTGCTCCGATCTCGTCGATCTCAGATATCCTCGTCGAGGTGACACCACATCACCGATTCTTTAAACGGGCTCCCGCCTCTGACTCGAGGCAACTCGATCGTCAAGTTTGCTAAAAGAGACGACCAAGAATTGATGTAGAGAATGAGTAGATGACTTTGTCTCGTTCCGTCCAAAACTGTGGACGGACGGTTAATGAAGTTGCCGAGGGACTTGGGTGATGGAATGAAATAAACTGTAAAATTCCATGCACCCCAAATGCTACCATAATCTTTTCACAAATGAATCAAGTGTCAAATGAGAGAGGGGAGGGGCCTTTCTTATAAAGAGAAGGAGGAGGGTGAGTGTAGGAGCAAGAGAGTAACCTTAAGCACAAAATATCATATGTGAACACATAATAATATCTTAAGGAAAACAAGAAAGGTTGGAAATCAAAGCATGAGTCATTATTGCATTAATGACACCATTAATGCACTAATGACTCACAAGCCTCATCATCACTTCTAGAAGCTTCTAGAATGATGACTCACCCTAACAGAAGAAAAGATAAACCCGTCTTTAACCGAATGTTAAAAGACGGCTGATAGAAAACTGGAAACTGGCAACTTCCAAAAGTGATCCTGAAACAACTTTCAGGATAACCCCGAAACTGTATAAATATACCCGCATTTGTATTACGACCGAATACAAATGCAACTGAGACAAAGATATTATACCTACTCAATATAATACTCGGATCCGGCTTAAACCAAAGCCGACCAGTATTATCTGCCCGAAAAATAACACGTGCGTAAACGCACGTGCATTTTCCGAACCCTGCCATAAAACCATACGGCCTCTACAACGTTTCGCCCGAAACTTGGGAAACTGTCTGTGGGGGACTCTAATGACTCTTCAGTACCCTGGCAGTGGGTTTAACCACAAACCGTCAGCGGCACTAGCTATGCATAACGGCTGCCCATGGACTGAACTTAAGGGAGGCTGATGAGCGCACTCAAGGGTGGCCGATGAGCTAACACATCCAGAAACCCTACTGAGTCTAACAGTGACAATGTATATACAGTCCGGTCCGTTCGTCAATGAGTATCGCATATCCGCCTAGGGGGCTAGTAACGTCAGACCCCCAGAAGCAGTATAAGTCGTGTCGGAGTGAAGCCCAATAACACCCTGAGATACTACTGGAGTACCTACCAGTAAATCTCCTGCCACGGCCGTGGGCTATGTGTAATGGCTCTCCTAGACACAGCACGATCTCGCCCCCAATACCGGGAGAGACGAATCCCCTGCCGATCCGCTCACGTGCCTCCATATGGCTCGGGACTGTACCCAAAAGCTACCTGTTTGCACGACTCCTTTGAGCCGTGGTAGGGTAGAAATCAAAGCACAGTGGGAACTCACACGAGACAAATGACGACCTCAGGTCGATGAACTAACCTGTACACATGTCACCTGGGAACTGCTATCTGACGATAGGTATAGTACTAACTAGCAGATTCCCGGCGAGTCCTGTCCGGTGTACTCATAACCCAATGAGCACCTGTATACATCTTAGGTGATCCAACTGACACCAGTGGCTTGTGAGACCGGCCACCGCCCCTCGTCGGGGTCTCGACCGTATACACTAGTCTACTCTGGAGTATCGATGCCCTGTCTCGAAACTCCCACGACTAGGGACCACAATTAAGGATATGCATATAAACTACCCAACTCTCACGTATATGATCGCCATCATACAGTTGGTAGTAAAGCCAGATCCTAAGGGCTCTATCAAAGTGTAACATGCAATCAGTCACCTGAACATGTACACGACTGATAAAGGCAAACCAGATAGTATACTATCATCTCGAGTAAGACTGTCCTACCGGGATAGGTCCTCCGCAATCATTGCAATCACGTACCTGCGATCCAATAATTGACTATGAGGGCACTATCTCCAACAAAGGTGTGCAAGCTGCTTAAATCCATTTATGGGTTAAAGCAAGCATCGCGGAGTTGGAACATCTGTTTTGATGTTGTAGTCAAAGAGTTTGACTTCATCAAAAATATAGATGAACCTTGTATCTATAAGAAGGTAGCAGAGGGTAAGGTTGTCTTCCTCGTATTGTACGTGGATGACATACTCTTGATAGGAAATGATATTCCTATGCTGCAATCAGTCAAGCTCTTCTTATCACAGAGATTCTCAATGAAAGATCTAGGTGATGCCTCCTGCATATTGGGAATCATGATCTATAGAGATAGATCTAAACGGATACTGGGATTGTCTCAATCCAGGTACATTGACACCATACTAAATAGGTTTAGTATGGAAGAATCCAAGCGTGGGAACCAACCCACGATCTCTGGACTCACTCTCTCCAAAGAGATGTCTCCCAAGACTGATTTGGAGAGAGCTCGCATGCAAGGGATACCCTATGCTTCGGCAGTAGGCTCTATCATGTATGCGATGCTATGTACCAGACCCGATGTAGCATACTCACTAAGTGTAGTGAGTCGGTATCAAGCAGATCCTGGAGAGAGTCACTGGACAGCTGTGAAGAACATTCTCAAGTACTTACGAAGGACTAAGGAGATGTTCTTGGTGTATGGTAATGGAGAACTCCAGGTGGAGTCCTTTACCGATTCCAGCTTCCAAAGTGATAAGGACGACTCTAAGTCGCATTCGGGTTTTGTCTTTACCCTCAATGGAGGGGCGGTATGTTGGAAGAGTTCAAAACAGGATACCGTTGCAGACTCGACGATGGAGGCTGAATACATCGCTGCCAACGATGCTGCCAAAGAGGCTTTCTGGATCAAGAAGTTCATTACTGAACTTGGAGTGGTTCCATCCATTGAGCATCCAATACCTCTGTATTGCGATAACAATGGAGCTGTGGCATTGGCCAAGGAACCCAGATCCCATCAAAAGTCCAGACATATTCTGAGGCGGTATCACCTGATCAGGGAGATAGTTGTTCGCCGGGAGATCGAGGTCAGGAGAGTAGATACGAAGGACAACACTGCGGATCTATTCACGAAGGCTATTCCCCAGATACAGTTTGAGAGATTATTCGGGATGCTAGGTATGAGATACTATAGCAGCTGGCCTTAGTGCAAGTGGGAGATTGTTAGTTATGTATATGCCCTAGAGGCCATTGTTGTACATATGATGTATATTATAATGGATGCTTGGATATATATAGAGATGACTTTCTTGCTCGTCATGATAGTATGCTATTTGGTTTCACTTTATCTTAACATGTTGACTTGTATTGGTTTACTGTTTTACTCTCACTTGTTGATAAAGCCCTTAGGATCTGTACTCGACTACTGGGACTATGATGAGATCATACTAGTGGGGCCTTGGTAGTCGATGACTACATCCTATAACAGTTCCTAGTCGAGGGTATATCGAGACAGGGTATCGATACACAGAGTAGACTAGCGTATACGCATCTTGACCCATATGATGGGCGATAGATGATCCCATATCCATCGGTGTTTGACATCAGAGATGGTGTACGGGTGCTCAGTGGAGACTGGGTACACTGGACGGACTCGCCGAGAACTCCCAGATGGTGATATACCACACGTCAGATGGCAGTTCTCCGGTGACACTGGTACAGGGTAGTCTGTAGACCCGAGATCGTCATAGAGTCTTGTGTGATTCCCACTGTGCTTTGATTTCCACCTTACCACGTCCAAGAGGGCGAGAAAAACGGTGGCTTTTGGGTACAGTCCCGAATCACATGGAGGCAATGAGCGATAGGAGGGGATTTGTCTCTCCCGGTATAGGGAGTTGATGTTGTGCTGTGTTCGATTGGCTATAACTGGAAGTCCCTGGCCAGGGCTAATATAGAGATTTACTGGTAAGTGTTACTAGTAGTTTCTCGACCCGTTATGAGCCACACATCGACACGACTTATCGGTTACTGGGGTCTGACGTATACCACCCCTAGACTTGATATGCGACATATCAGACGAACAGACCGGACTGTACGGGAGTGTTACTGATTGGATTCACAGGAGAACGCACAGGCTAGCTTGTTGATCTTCTGATCGCTCAATACCTGGGTGTCTGTTACGTTTAGCTGACCGCTTGCAGCTTGTGGGTGTTTGATATGATCATCACCTGCTACCGGCGTATTGACGATTCTTTAGAGTCCTACACAGAGGTTTCTTGGCTCAGGCGAAACGGAGTAGAGGCACATATGTGATATGTGCAGGACCGAGAATAATGCGATATGAGATACCGTATTATATTCTCGCGATATTTAGATATGAACTGGGACATCGGATCAAGTGTTGATTCGATGAATCGGTACATGATATATTAGTCGGTAATATTCGATATAGCCGGATCATCGAATCAAGTGTTGATTCGATGATTTAATGTATAATAATATATATATGATATATTGTATTACATTATCTAATATTGGCTCGCTTTATTATTTCATTTTCTCACTGGATGATACATTGATATATATGCGATATATGTTAATTGTATTATTTTCTTTTGTTGCAAATATATAATATATATGTGATATATATTATTGTGACATGATATGATTTATTGTTAAACATGTTTAAGGATGATTAAATGAGGTTAGGGTTTGATTAGGGTTAGTTGCTTCTTGCACCTTCTAGAAGCTATTTCTTTTGTCATGGTTAAGATATTTTTGATGACACATTTCTAACCCAACCAAACCCTAACTCTAGTTTATTCTCTACACATTCTTAGCCACTCATCCTTGACCATGGTTTATACATCAATCTTATACTTTTATTTCTATTCATCATAAAAGGATTTATCATTATCTTTTTCATTATCATCTTCTTCTCTCTTAAAAAAAAAGCTCACTTGAAATTCTTTATGTGATGAATAAATATGAGAAAATAATTTAAAAAGAAAGCAAAAATACTACTCTCTCATCCTCATCTCATCTAGCCTATGAGATTAGTGTGTTCATCTCTTTAGAGTGAGAAAGCTTGAGTCTATGCAACTTCGACGTAGATCATCGGAGATTTAGAACACTTCAAGCTAGCATGGATCGTTCGAGTCGTGGAGCCTCTCATGAGTCCGGGAGATCGTGGATCGCGGCAAAGGGACTTCTACTCGGAGCTTGTGAAGCGAAGGAGCGGACTACAAAGGTTGTAATCCCTCACACTTAGATAAAAGTTATCATCTTGCATGTTTAACCCTAATAATCTAGCAAAGATCCCGGCTTTGGGTTGTTCGGCACGTCTAAATTTTTATCCGGGCATGTTTGATGCCTTATGAACCTTCACAAGAGTGCCTAGGAACCCTACACAAGCTATGTATTTTGACCTCACGCCAAGGCATAGTGATTGGTAGCTGCCGGATATTTATCTGTTGCATAGATAGAATGCGTTGGTTTGAGACAGTCATACTGCCATTTTGGCCTACGTCAAGGGTAGGTACGGGTGGGTTCAAATTAACCGGGATAATGATGGGAAGAACTTGACATGTGACTTATGACATTTTGACCTCACGCCAAGGTCATAAGAGCATGGGACAAAAATCCACATCGGGAGTTTCATAAGTACTGAAATTTGCTAGCGCTGCATACCATTTGGAGTGTGATAATTCTGGTAGGATTCCTTCGGTTTTATCACGCGATGATATTTGGATCCCGATCCTATTGTGAGTATATGCTACTCCTCGGGAAAACTCTCACTTAACGATCAATGCTATAAACTTAGTAGGTGTCTAGAAAGGTGTTAGCGGGGCTACGCCCCCAGGGAAAAGAGGTTCTTAAATTAAGGAACTTCGCGAAAGCGTTGGAAAACCTCCCTCAAAGTACCGACACTGGCCTGGCTGAACGGTTAAGCAAGAATTGTACGGTGAGATTGATCCCGACTAATCCTTTCTTTACGGTTTGAGAAGGGATTCGAGAGACAGTGGGAGCCATCCAGTTTAGACAAACTAAAAACCATTCTAAACTTGCAAGAGCATCATGCTAAAGTGTTTCTTTTCTCTCTCCTAATTGCAGCGACCATTTAACATGACCGGACTTAAGTTATTACTAGATAAAAACATATTGACAGGGCCAAACTACAAAGATTGGCTCAGGAATGTCAAGATGGCAATCACTTACGACAAGTTGGGGTATGTCCTTACCACCAAAGCTCCCCCTGTCCCAGGTCCCAAAACCAGTGTCGTAGATAGGGAAATCTACAAGACCTGGGAAATAGATTGCGCGAAGGCCAAATGCCTCGTACTAGCCTCGATGGACAACGAATATCAGAGGAGGCACGAGAATATGGACCTAGAGTCCATATTTCTTCATACAAAAGAACTGTATGGAGAGCAGTCTCGTATCGCTAGATACGAAGTGTCGAAGAAGTTGTTTTCGGCAAGGTTGGCCGTCGGATCATCGGTAGCGGAACACGTGCTTAAGATGATTGGCTACATAGAGGAGCTCGCGGACCTTGGGACCACGTTGGAGAATGAACTCTATACTGATTTGATTCTCCAGTCCCTTCCTTCCACTTACGCCCAGTTTATCCTTAACTTCAACATGCAAGGAAAGGAGGTTGAACTTACCGAACTTCTGAACATGTTGAGGAGTGCTGAGGGCACCCTACAGAAAGGTAGGGAGACATCCACTTTGTTTGTAGGAGGATCTTCCTCTTCTAGATCCAGGGTGAAAGCTAAGGGTAAGAAGAAGAAAGCCCCCGCCAAACCAAGAGGCGGTGTCAGTAAAGTGGATACGAAGGGAAAAGGAAAAGCAACAAAGGTAGCGGGAAAGCTGGTGGGGAAGGAAGAATGCTTCTATTGTCACAAAAGTGGTCACTTGAAACAGGATTGCAAGGCTTGGAAGGCCAGAACACAGGATTTGAAGCGAGTTGCGGCTTCAGCTTCAGGTGTGTATGTTATTGAAAACTGTCTATCAATAAACTCTACATCCTGGGTATTGGATACCGGATCAGGATCTCATATCTGTAATTCTTTGCAGGCGTTGAGAAAGCGTAGAGTTTTGAAGGCAGGTGACATGACCCTCAGAGTTGCAAACGGTGCTAGCATGGATGCTGAGGCCATGGGGACTATCACCTGGGATTGTTGGATGGACACTTTTTGGTTTTGCGTAGTTGTTATTATGTACCAAATGCAACCTGTAATATCATTTCTGTATCTTTATTATCTAAAGAAGGTTATGAATTTGCATTTGTAAGTAATGTAGTGAACATTCACCTTAATCAAGTTTTGATTGGGTCAGGTACATTGAACAACGGTATATACGTTTTAAACCAACCACATATTTTCAATGTCCAGAATACACACAAAAGAAATTCTCCAGAAATCAATAAAACTTTCTTATGGCATTGTAGACTGGGTCACATCAATGAGAGAAGGTTGACTAAGTTACATACAGAAGGATATTTGGATCCGTTCGAATATCAATCGTATGCAACTTGTCAATCCTATCTTAGAGGAAAGATGACAAAGACTCCGTTCACTGGACACGGATGTCATGACCCGAAAGTACGGAACGTGACTGGCACTTAGATTACGAGACGTCAAAAGGCGTACCGTAACCTAAGTCAGCCAAAGCCCAGAAAATCTAAACCAAAATCAAAAGAGAGTGAAGGAAAACCTTTAATGAAAACGGTTTTTAAATCAATTAAGTTGCATAGAATCCCTTTTTAAAACATTAAAAATTTCTGAAAATTTCGGCAGAGTCTCCCCTGTATTTTCTATCCCCCCAAAATGGGTACAACAAGATAATAAACCTGTATCATAAAAATGGCATCCCCAAGCGGGAGCTAGCTCTTCGCCCAAGGCGGATCACAACCACATGCAATATAATAGCAATATCAAGAAAAAGAGCATAAAGAAATGCAAAATATCAGAAAACACACGTCGGCTTAAGTGAGCTCGACTCAAAAGAAACCACAAATGTACAAATCTCTCAGTCTCATCACTAGGTCGCATATACAATATAAAGTGGTAGATGGAGAATACTAGATACAATGATAAAGCAAAAAAAAATAAAGTGTGCTCGCAACCCACCTACGGGCGATGTCGCGAGTCTGAGCAAAAGGAGCTGATGATAGGATAGCCCGCCGCTACAAGGGTGACGGGTCCGACCTGCAAGACACTGTGGCACAACGGGGGTGAGTTGCCAGCTCGTGAGTAAATATAACATCTAATAAGGCAATCGTAAGAATGCACGCAAAGCACCACAACATGCATGTCCATATGTGATATAATAGCTCTAGTATGCATGCACAGGTATGCAATGTCATTTCTAACTCTTTAAGTGTTTTAAATGCTAAGGGTATTGGATTCTTAACTTTAGAAAATGAATATCTGTATAATAGCTAAGTACCATCAAGAAATCATCTGAAAACCCGTGTCAAACATCGACAACAAATATGAAATCATATATGTCTCAATATTTTACTGTATCAATGTCTCAAATATCGGGCTCCGTCAGTCCGGATCGGCCCATGTCATCAAATCTCACGACAACGGTCGGTATCCTCCGGATATCCGCCGCGCCAGACATCACCGGTAGGTAGTCTTCCCCTGCCAGGCTCATCGTCTACAACTCGATCTTCTTGCCCCGGGGTACCATACCGGGCCCACCATGTACCCGAGACGGTTCATCCACTCTTCGAATCGGGTCTCGAAATCCAACAGAAAACATGAAAACTCATGGTGGACGACACATACATCACGAGAAAACCGCAACTTTGTTTTAAAAATGATGAATATAAGCTTTTGTTAAATTCTTGCGGTTTTCCCAAAAAATCCAGAAATCGCAGCAATACTGAAATCCTCAAGAAAATCATAATGTTCACATGTTATATATAATAAATGTCTATGATATCAATGTATATGATATGAATTTTGGATAGAATCTATGTAAATATGATGATAATGCGAGGTATATGCATGCTATGCAATTTCATATATCGTGTATGAATGCAAATGGCGATATTAAGTTAAACAGGTTCTCTAGTGCACGTGGCATGGCAATTACCAAAGGCGTGTGTGTCACATGAATAGTGCGCGTGCAACGGATGCCAATGGTAATGGTGTTCGTGTCCTACGAAGTAATATCGCATAAGTATAGATGAATGTCCATGCAATCTAATATACTGTTCGCTATAAGGGTATGCAGTGTACATGAATGGATAAGCTAGCTAACAATATGAATCTTGCAAAAAGTAGGGTAATCCTAACTACGGGGGGCGCCTCGCGCCATTCAGACGATTCCCCCATAGATGAATAAGATTACAAAACCTAAAAAGATTACAAAACCTATATTTGCACAACACCAAGCATAAGATTACAAAACCTAAAAAGATGCAAGTCACAATATACAATTATCGGCGCTCTCGAATTAAACATAGCATGCACTCGGTGCGCGGGAAAACGCACGAAAATCGCTAACCCTTAACAAGAATCGTCATTTCGGGGAAATCGACAAAACTACTACCCGACTAGACGAAACCCCGCGTTCGCGCACTCTAATAGTCCTATACGAAGCTAATTATATCGCTAACATAACACAATTTGATCGCATTCTAATTTTTGTAAAAATCTAGTAAGCAAATTTCAAACCGATTCGATGCAAACGTCGCAATTTAACGATTTAGCGAGCGTAACCTTACGCAATTAACCACTCCAATCAATTAGATAACCAAACCCTAACTTAAATCCAACCACCATGCTACAAACCCTAATTTAAAATCAAATCCTTCTCTTGATTTTCCTAAACAAACATTTACTACTAATCTAATACTTCAAATTTCAATTCTAGCATATTTAAACTACAAGTTAGCAACTAGTTTAGGATTTTATACCTTACAAGAGTTGAATCCAAACTTGCACTAGCCTCTAAGACACCTCTTTTCTTCACTTTTCAAACAAATTAGGGTTAGGGAAGGGATGGATTTGGGTTTTGGTTTGAATTTGAGAAGGAAAAGTGTGTATTTTTCATGGAATTTGTTGATTTTTGCAAGAATTAAAGCAAGAGAAGTGAGGGAAAAAAATGGAAGGGGGCAGCAGCAGCTCGACCTGACGTTAGAGGAGGGTGTGTTTGTGTGAATGGTGTAGAAAATTCTACACAAAAACCCTTTTCCAAGCTCAATTAATGACTATCACATCAACTTTTACACAAAAAACCCCATTTTAAGCCATTTTTGAATAAAATTTTAAACCATAGAACAAAAACTTTGAAAAAATCTTGATAAAATTTTATTAACACTAAATTTTAGTTTATAATGTTTCCTAAGTGTGTAATTTAGCTAATTAAATTTGTATTTATCACTAATTTAATGTATTTTAAAAAGCCTAAAATAATAAAAAAATAATTAATTACGAATTTTTTTTTATTTAACTAGAAAATTATAAGTGAAATTTTAGTGACAAAATTATAGTAATATCTTATCTAAATTTTGTATAATTAGGTCTACAATGAAAAATACCTATTTTGACTTTTTACGGAAAAAGCCGAAAAATTAACCGATTACCGAAAAACTGCCTAAACGATTTTCGAAGGGTTACAATAACCCCTTAAAAAAATTCGGTCCCCGAATTTAGAATTTAACTACGCGTACCTTCAAAAAGATGGGGATATCTCTTCTTCATCTCGACCTCGGTCTCCCAGGTGACCTCCTCGCTGTTCGGGCCACGCCAAAGGACCTTGATGGACGGTATAACCTTCGACCTCAATTTCTTCACCTGCCGATCCAAAATGACAACCGGCTGCTCGGTGAAAGAAAGATCACGCTCTAGTTGGATCGTCTGGTGCTGAATCGCCTGGGAAGGATCATGAAGGTACTTGCGGAGCATCGAGACATGGAATACGGGGTGAACATCGGGGAAGCTAGGCGGAAGAGCTAACCGATAAGCGACTGGACCAACACGCTCTAGGATCTCGAAAGGACCAACATATCTAGGACTCAGTTTCCCTTTCCGCCCAAATCTCATCACACCTTTCATCGGAGAGACCTTCAGGAAAACATGATCGCCAACAGCGAACTCGAGTCGGCGACGACGCCTGTCAGCATATGATTTCTGCCTGCTCTGTGCCGTTCTCATCCTGTCCCGAATCAGCTGTATCTTCTCGGTCGTCTCCTGTACAATCTGCGGCCCCAAAATACAGCTCTCCCTGAGCTCTGTCCAACATACAGGCGATCGACATCTCCTCCCATATAAAGCCTCAAAAGGTGCCATCTGAATCGTCTCCTGGAAGCTATTATTGTAGGAAAACTCGATCAAAGGCAAATGACGATCCCAGCTACCACCGAAATCTAAAACACAGGCTCTGAGCATGTCCTCAAGAGTCTGAATAGTACGCTCCGACTGACCGTCAGTCTGAGGATGAAAGGCTGTGCTAAAACTCAATCGGGTGCCCAAAGCTTCCTGTAGTTTCTGCCACAATCGGCTGGTAAACTGGGTGCCACGGTCGGACACAATGCAAGTCGGAACACCATGCAGTCGCACTATCTCATCAATATAAACCTGGGCGTACTGAGAAAATCCAAAAGTGGTCTTCACTGGCAGAAAGTGAGCCGCTTTCGTCAGTCGATCCACAATCACCCATATAGAGTCGTACCCTCGACTGGTCCTGGGTAGACCCACAATGAAGTCCATGGAGACCTGCTCCCACTTCCACTCAGGGATGGGCAAAGGCTGTAACTCGCCGGCTGGCCTCTGGTGCTCGGCCTTGACTTGCTGACAAGTCAGGCATCTCGACACAAAGTCTGTAATATCCTTCTTCATCCCGTCCCACCAGTAAACCTCTCTCAAATCATGGTACATCTTGGTAGAACCTGGGTGAACACTGTATACCGATCTATGTGCCTCCTCGAGAATATCGCGCCTCAGTCCCTCTGAATCTGGCACGCACAGTCGAGTCCCAAATCGAAGTATCCCCTAATCATCAATCACGAACTCAGAAACTCTGCCCTGCCGAATCTGCTCAATAATCTCTAAGATACGGGCATCGCCGGACTGTGCCTCGCGGATACGGTCAAGTAACTGTGGGCGTGCTGTGAAATGGGCCAGCTGTCCCCCCGTAGGAGTAAACTCGAACTGCACCCTGCTATCACATAACACCTGCCAATCCGCCGTCGACTGCATCTGCACTGCGCTCAAACAAGATAAGCTACCTCCGGGCCTTCTACTCAAAGCATCTGCCACCACATTCGCCTTGCCCGGATGGTATAGAATCTCGCAGTCATAATCCTTCACCAACTCCATCCATCGGCACTGTCTCAGGTTCAAATCTCGCTGCTGGAAGATATACTTCAAACTCTTGTGGTCAGTGAATATCTGGCACGACTCACCGTATAGGTAATGTCTTCAGATCTTAAGTGCAAATACCACTGCAGCCATCTCTAAATCATGGGTGGGGTAGTTCTGTTCGTGTTTCCTCAGCTGCCGAGAAGCATACGCAATAACTCTATCGTGCTGCATTAATACACAGCCCAGCCCCACTCGAGAAGCATCACAATATACCACGAACCCGCCTGATCCTGAAGGCAATGCTAACACTGGTGCAGTAGTCAGACGAGTCTTCAACTGCTGGAAGCTATCCTCACATGCCTGGGTCCAATCAAAAGGAACCCCCTTCCGGGTCAACCCGGTCAAAGGTGCAGCAATGCGGGAGAAATCCTGGACAAAACGTCGATAATAGCCGGCCAGACCTAGAAAGCTGCGAACCTCTGTAACTGATACCGGTCTAGGCCAACGCTGAACTGCCTCGATCTTCTTCGGGTCCACACAAATACCATCTCTCGTCACTACATGACCCAAGAAGTCGACACTGTCTAACTAGAATGCGCACTTGGAAAATTTGGCGAACAGCTGATGCTCCCTCAAAGTCTGCAATGTAATACGTAAGTGCTGCTCATGCTCCTCCCGGCTCCGAGAATAAACCAAGATGTCTTCAATGAACATAATGATGAACTGATCGAGATACGGCCTGAATACGCGGTTCATCAAATCCATAAATGCTGCCGGGGCATTGGTGAGCCCGAACGACATCACCAAGAACTCGTAATGACCATATCGAGTACGGAAAGCGGTCTTCGGAATATCCTCCTTCCGAACCCGCAACTGGTGATAACCTGACCGTAAATCAACCTTCGAGAAAAACCCTGCACCCAGGAGCTGATCGAATAAGTCATCAATGCCGGGTAGGGGATACCTGTTCCGCACAGTAACCCGGTTCAGCTGACGATAATCAATGCATAAACGCATACTTCCGTCCTTCTTCTTAACAAACAAGACGGGAGCACCCCAAGGTGACACACTCGGTCGGATAAGCCCTTTGTCCAGCAAGTCCTGTAACCGATCCTTTAGCTCTCTCAGCTCCGCCGGGGCCATCCGATAAGGCGGTATAGAGATAGGCCCCGTGCCGGGGATCAAGTCAATACAGAACTCAATCTCGCGATCTGGTGGCAGACCAGGCAGCTCGTCAGGAAATACATCAGAAAACTCTCTCACAACAGGGACCTGGTCCAACGGAACCTCTGTGGAGCTAGTATCACAAATATAGGCTAAGAATCCCTGACACCCTTTCCTTAAGAGCTGACCAGCGCGAAGAGAAGAAATCAAGCTGGGAAGGGTAGCACTACGATCTCCCTGAATAATAAGAACCGGCTCACCAGGAAAACTGAATCTGACTGCTTTTTCACGGCAGTCCACGGATGCATAACAGGTGGCTAGCCAGTCCATACCAAGAAGAACGTCAAAGTCTAGCATATCGAGGAGAATCAAATCTACTGAAGAATCTCTCTCCCGATACGAACGGAACACGATCGGTACACAAAACGGGCAACAAAAGACTCGCCTACCGGGGTAATAACGACAAGCGGCTAATCTAACGGAGAAGACTCTCGGCCTAACCTCGGTGCAAAATACGTGGAAACATAGGAATGTGTGGAGCCTGGATCAAATAATACCCGTGCATCAAAAGAACATACTGGCAGAGTACCTGTCACGACGGCATTGGATGCATGTGCATCCTGAGGAGTCAACGCGAACACTCGGGCCTGTCCACCACTAATAGCTGGCTGTCCTCTGCCTCTACCTCGGCCTCTGCCTCTGCCTCTGTCGCCTCGTCCTCTCTGAACCGGACCGCCACGTCCACGGCCTCTAGAAGCATCTGGCTGGCGTGAAGCATCATCAGGAGTAGGAAGTAAAGCTCTCTGAGAAGGTGGTGAGGGTGGTAAAGTCATATGCGGGACTGTCGCCGCGCCCTGGCATCCCATGGTACAGTCTCTGACACGGTGGTACTGACTCCCGCACCGAAAACATCTTGGAGACGACTGCTGGGTCTGTGGATATGAACCAAATAACTGACCTCGTCTCAATCCTCTGCCTCCACCATCTCCCGGAAATAATCTATCGCGGTGTCTACCCATCTGCCGCTGAGCTGGCGTATCAGTACGGATCCTCTTCGGCCCAGAAACGACCGGAGTCTCAGAAATACGCTCCTCCAAAAGTAAGGATGCATCCATCGCGGCTGCGTATGTATCAAAGTGCTGGGTGCCGATGGCAAGGAATAGCTGTGTATCAAGCCCTCGTACAAACCTCTTTATTCTCTTCTCTTCTGTGTCGACTAGGTACGGAGCATATCGAGACAACTGGGTAAACTGTATATCATACTCCGACACCGTCATCCCAGGAGTCTTGCGCAGAGACTCAAAACTACGGGCTCGAGCATCTCGGACACTCTCCAGAAGGAAACGGGCAAGAATTGCAGCTGTAAACTCATCCCAGGTCATAGAAGGCAGACCTGCAGCTCGGCCCCTCTCTACTGAATCGTACCATGTCTGGGCAAGACCCTCCAAACGAAAACTCGCAAACTCCACCAATCTATCATCAGAACACCTCAACGAACGGCAAATCCGAGCCATCTTATCAAGAAATGCCTGTGGGTCCTCTGTCGCATCCGTACCGGTAAAAGCTGGAGGTCTCAATCTCATGAACTCCTGTAGTGAAACAGGGATAGTCTCCGTAGTAGCAGCAGGAGCGACCATCTGTGCAGCAGGTACAATCGTGGCCTGTACGGTGGAAGGAACGTCCTCGGATCTCTGTGCCCGGCTGGACTCAACTAAAGATCCCATCATCTGCCGCAACTCTTGCATGCCGGCCTCTAATCTGGCAATACGGTCTGGATAAGGCGGATCAGTATGACCCTGAGGGACAGGCGTATCATCCCGCTCGATCCTCGCCTCAGACGGGCCCGCCCGAATCTCATCCCTAGCGGCAGCCCGCTGAGCTCTCGTAGTCTTTGGCGGCATCGAAGCTGGAATAAGAAACAGGACTGATAAGGACATTGCAATTGAATCAAGGAATGCAAGGAATCAAGAAAGGAAATACAAGCAATTTTGTCCTAAGGTCACTTAGGCGGAGTACCGTATCGTAAGTATGCCGTGGATCATACCCACGCTACGCCACTCTGCTTAAGTCACCTACTCCATCTACCAAGGTCATCCTACACTCAGAAAGGTAAAACCTAGGCTCTGATACCAACTTTGTCACGACCCGAAAGTACGGAACGTGACTGGCACTTAGATTACGAGACGTCAAAAGGCGTACCGTAACCTAAGTCAGCCAAAGCCCAGAAAATCTAAACCAAAATCAAAAGAGAGTGAAGGAAAACCTTTAATGAAAACGGTTTTTAAATCAATTAAGTTGCATAGAATCCCTTTTTAAAACATTAAAAATTTCCGAAAATTTCGGCAGAGTCTCCCCTGTATTTTCTATCCCCCCAAAATGGGTACAACAAGATAATAAACCTGTATCATAAAAATGGCATCCCCAAGCGGGAGCTAGCTCTTCGCCCAAGGCGGATCACAACCACATGCAATATAATAGCAATATCAAGAAAAAGAGCATAAAGAAATGCAAAATATCAGAAAACACACGTCGGCTCAAGTGAGCTCGACTCAAAAGAAACCACAAATGTACAAATCTCTCAGTCTCATCACTAGGTCGCATATACAATATAAAGTGGTAGATGGAGAATACTAGATACAATGATAAAGCAAAAAGAAATAAAGTGTGCTCGCAACCCACCTACGGGCGATGTCGCGAGTCTGAGCAAAAGGAGCTGATGATAGGATAGCCCACCGCTACAAGGGTGACGGGTCCGACCTGCAAGACACTGTGGCACAACGGGGGTGAGTTGCCAGCTCGTGAGTAAATATAACATCTAATAAGGCAATCGTAAGAATGCACGCAAAGCACCACAACATGCATGTCCATATGTGATATAATAGCTCTAGTATGCATGCACAGGTATGCAATGTCATTTCTAACTCTTTAAGTGTTTTAAATGCTAAGGGTATTGGATTCTTAACTTTAGAAAATGAATATCTGTATAATAGCTAAGTACCATCAAGAAATCATCTGAAAACCCGTGTCAAACATCGACAACAAATATGAAATCATATATGTCTCAATATTTTACTGTATCAATGTCTCAAATATCGGGCTCCGTCAGTCCGGATCGGCCCATGTCATCAAATCTCACGACAACGGTCGGTATCCTCCGGATATCCGCCGCGCCAGACATCACCGGTAGGTAGTCTTCCCCTGCCAGGCTCATCGTCTACAACTCGATCTTCTTGCCCCGGGGTACCATACCGGGCCCACCATGTACCCGAGACGGTTCATCCACTCCTCGAATCGGGTCTCGAAATCCAACAGAAAACATGAAAACTCATGGTGGACGACACATACATCACGAGAAAACCGCAACTTTGTTTTAAAAATGATGAATATAAGCTTTTGTTAAATTCTTGCGGTTTTCCCCAAAAATCCAGAAATCGCAGCAATACTGAAATCCTCAAGAAAATCATAATGTTCACATGTTATATATAATAAATGTCTATGATATCAATGTATATGATGTGAATTTTGGATAGAATCTATGTAAATATGATGATAATGCGAGGTATATGCATGCTATGCAATTTCATATATCGTGTATGAATGCAAATGGCGATATTAAGTTAAACAGGTTCTCTAGTGCACGTGGCATGGCAATTACCAAAGGCGTGTGTGTCACATGAATAGTGCGCGTGCAACGGATGCCAATGGTAATGGTGTTCGTGTCCTACGAAGTAATATCGCATAAGTATAGATGAATGTCCATGCAATCTAATATACTGTTCGCTATAAGGGTATGCAGTGTACATGAATGGATAAGCTAGCTAACAATATGAATCTTGCAAAAAGTAGGGTAATCCTAACTAGGGGGGCACCTCGCGCCATTCAGACGATTCCCCCATAGATGAATACATCTACTCACCTGAAATCCCCGCTAATCCGATCCGACCACCGCCTTGCCTTTACGTGCCGTGTCCGAAGTTTCCCCGACCGATCCTATATTTGCACAACACCAAGCATAAGATTACAAAACCTAAAACGATGCAAGTCACAATATAAAATTATCGGCGCTCTCGAATTAAACATAGCATGCACTCGGTGCGCGGGAAAACGCACGAAAATCGCTAACCCTTAACTAGAATCGTCATTTCGGGGAAATCGACAAAACTACTACCCGACTAGATGAAACCCCGCGTTCGCGCACTCTAATAGTCCTATACGAAGCTAATTATATCGCTAACATAACACAATTTGATCGCATTCTAATTTTTGTAAAAATCTAGTAAGCAAATTTCAAACCGATTCGATGCAAACGTCGCAATTTAACGATTTAGCGAGCGTAACCTTACGCAATTAACCACTCCAATCAATTAGATAACCAAACCCTAACTTAAATCCAACCACCATGCTACAAACCCTAATTTAAAATCAAATCCTTCTCTTGATTTTCCTAAACAAACATTTACTACTAAACTAATACTTCAAATTTCAATTCTAGCATATTTAAACTACAAGTTAGCAACTAGTTTAGGATTTTATACCTTACAAGAGTTGAATCCAAACTTGCACTAGCCTCTAAGACACCTCTTTTCTTCACTTTTCAAACAAATTAGGGTTAGGGAAGAGATGGATTTGGGTTTTGGTTTGAATTTTAGAAGGAAAAGTGTGTATTTTTCATGGAATTTGTTGATTTTTGCAAGAATTAAAGCAAGAGAAGTGAGGGAAAAAAATGGAAGGGGGAGCAGCAGCTCGACCTGAGGTTAGAGGAGGGTTGTGTTTGTGTGAATGGTGTAGAAAATTTTACACAAAAACCCTTTTCCAAGCTCAATTAATGACTATCACATCAACTTTTACACAAAAAACCCCATTTTAAGCCATTTTTTGAATAAAATTTTAAACCATAGAACAAAAACTTTGAAAAAATCTTGATAAAATTTTATTAACACTAAATTTTAGTTTATAATGTTTCCTAAGTGTGTAATTTACCTAATTAAATTTGTATTTATCACTAATTTAATGTATTTTAAAAAGCCTAAAATAATAAAAAAAATAATTAATTACGAATTTTTTTTTATTTAACTAGAAAATTATAAGTGACATTTTAGTGACAAAATTATAGTAATATCTTATCTAAATTTTTTATAATTAGGTATACAATGAAAAATACCTATTTTGACTTTTTACGGAAAAAGCCGAAAAATTAACCGATTACCGAAAAACTGCCTAAACGATTTTCGAAGGGTTACAACGGAGAAAGAGCGAGCGAGCTCTTGGGACTCGTACACAGCGACGTGTGCGTTCCAATGTCTACACATGCACGAAACGGTTATTCTTACTTCATTACTTTTACGGATGATTTCTCATGGTTCGGACATTTCTTCTTGATGAAGCATAAATCCGAAGCTTTTGAAAAGTTCCAGGAATATAAGAATGAAGTAGAAAAACAAACAGGCAAAAGTATAAAGACACTGAGATCTGATCGAGGTGGTGAATACTTGAGTGCTGAGTTCCTGGGTTACTTAAAAGAGAATGGAATTCTCTCTCAGCTTACTCCTCCATACACTCCGCAACATAACGGTGTATCGGAGAGACGGAACCGAACCCTATTGGATATGGTACGGTCCATGATGAGTATCGCTGAGTTGCCGCGATCGTTCTGGGGATATGCGCTAGAAACAGCTGCATACCTTTTGAACCGAGTTCCCACTAAGACTGTGCCTACCACACCATACGAGTTATGGAGTGGGAAGAAACCCTATCTTCAATACCTGAAGATTTGGGGATGTCCAGCTTATGTCAAAAAGCCGCATGCGGACAAACTAGAGGCATGCTCAGTACTGTGCAAGTTTATGGGATACCCAAAGAACTCCAGGAGGTATCTTTTCTATTACGCAGAGGAACAAAAAGTCCTTGTTTCTCGAAATACCCATTTTCTGGAATATCAGTTCTTAGAAAAAGAAATAAGTGGGAGCGCAATAGAACTGGAAGAAATTCCAGATCCACAAGCTATTACTGAAAGCTTAGTAGAACCAGAGGGTTCGAAAGATCAGGACATTCCCACGCCACTCCGCAGGAGTAGTAGGCAGTCTTATCCGCCCGAGAGATACTACGGTTTTCTCATTGACGGGGATAGAGAGGATTGCATCATAGATTGTGATGAGCCTACTAGCTTCCAGCAAGCCATTCAGAGCGTCGACTCGGTAAAATGGCTGGATGCAATGCAGACCGAAATGGAGTCCATGTACACCAACAAAGTATGGACGTTGGACATTGTTAGTGTATATGCCCTAGAGGCCATTACTGTATCATACTAGTTTGTATATTACTTGATGGAGGCTTGGGATATTCACCTTGTATAAACAATCTTGCTCAATATAGTAGTATGCTACTTGGTTTGTTTCTACTTCAATGTGTACATGTGTTTATTTTGCGATATCACCTATACGCATTAGTGGAGCCCTTAGGATCTTTGCTTGATTACCAGCGTTGTGATGGCAGTCACACTAGTGGGGGCTGGGTAATCTGTAAGCACATCCTTATACAGGTCCCTAGTCGCAGGACTATCGAGACAGGGCATCGATACTCCGGAGTAGACTAGCGTATGCGCTTCTTATCCCAGTGTGGGAGATGGTCTGTCCCACAGCCATCAGTACGTCGTACTGGAGATAGTATACGGGTGCTCGTTAGGTTACGAGTACACTGGACAGGACTCGTCGGGAACTGACAGGTTGGTATTATACCTATCGTCAGTTATCAGTTCCCAGGTGACATGAGTACAGCTTAGTCCGCTGACTTGACACTGGCACTTCGCCTCGAGTGTGTTCCCACTGCACTTTGACCACTACCCTACCACGGCTCAAAGGAGTCGTGCAAACAGGTAGTGGTTGGGTGCAGTCCCGAAGCACTTGGAGGCAGTGACGGTTAGACAGGATTCGTCTCTCCCGGTATTGGGGGTTGACATCGCGCTGTGTCTAGGAGAGCCATTACACGAGTAGTCCCTGGCCAGGGCAAGCGAGATATACTGGTAGGTTTCCAGTGTTATCTCAGGGTGTTTTGGGCTTCACTCCGACACGACTTGTACCGCTATTGGGGGACTGACGTTTTACCGCCCCCTAGGCCCGACATGCGATGTATCAGACGAACAGACCGGACTGTACGGAGAATGTCACAATCAGACTCAGTAGGAGTTCAGATGGGGTTCACCTCGTCAGCCTTCTTGTCGGCATCTACCTGGGGACCGTTACGCACAGCTAGTGCCGCTTGCGGTCTGTGGTTAAACCCACTGCCAGCGTAGTGTCGAGTCTTTAGAGTCCCACACAGAGGGTATTCGCCTCTGGGCAAAACAGAGTAGAGGTCGCATGGTTTTGCGGCAGGGTTCGTTCTCATCCGCGCATTTGTGCACGTTTGGAGTCCGGACGGATTATACTGGCAGGCTCTGGTTTGAGCCAGATACTGGTATAAGTTTTTGGGGTTGCTTTTATATCTTGGTATTCTTGTTCCTCGGAACGAGAATGCAGGTGTGTATGCACAGTTGCTTGAGGCGGAGGATGAGGTATTTCATTAGGGTTTCGGAACGGGTGCGTATGCACAGTTGACAGTCGTCATTTTCCAAACCCTAATAGATTTATGAAATATCAATTAATAATAGTAATTAAATGAAATATTGTTATGGTTGATTTTGTTGACTTGTTGACCATGGTTGACTTGTTGACCATGGTTGAATGTTGACCACCATCATGCTTTGAAAGATACTCCTTGATTCATGCTTACATTCATTTAATGAAGTATGCTAGTGGTCATTCCAAATACAACCATCAACTATTTCATTTTTGAATTATTATTATTAATTAGATAATTCCTTTTCTTTTAGTTATGGTTGCAAAAGAAAAGAGCTCATTCTATGATAATCATTCTCTCTCCTCACTTCATCTTCTTCTTCCTCAAGCTCAAGGTGATTCCTTCTCATGTGTTGAGAATCCCTCATCTTGAAAAGAAAACAACCCTTAGACACTCTCTACTCACTCTAGGATCAAGGGTTTAGCAAGACGGAGATTCTAGTTCACTCAAAGTTCGAGAAAGAGCCCGAAGGTTGAACCCTCAGGTGGATCCATCTTCGACGGAAGAAGGCGACGAGAAGAGAACCATCAACCTCTACAAGGTTTCAAGAAGAAGGAGTTCAAGTTTAGGTATAACCATCTTTCCGAGTAGCTAACTCTCTTTAGCAAGTTTGCTAGTTTAGTTTAGAAAAGATCCCGACTTTGTTTAGTCCATGTTGCCCCATGCGCCAAAATTTGATTATTATACCGTTTCCGCCTCCCCGTAAGAACCGGGGGTCGCAACATGGACTTACAGTGGTATCAGAGCCTAACTAAACTTAAATTAGCTTGGTAGTGAAGTGTAACGAAGTTCGGAACCGAAAAATCCAAAAACCAAACTTTGCAAAAACCCTAGTTTCTGTTAAAATTTTTTATGGTCAAAACAAGATTTGTTATACACCTAAATTCGGCTCAGGGTTTTGTGTGAACACCCAAGAAAAACGATCCCCTAATTCGTTCAAACCGCCGCGGATCCACGGCCTCACCTATTCTTCGAGCCGCGGATCCGCCGCCGTTTAGTGTCTTCTGGTGATCGGCTTTCGTGCAGTGTGTCTCTGTGTTGGTTTTGGGATTTTTAAAATATATTATATGTGCCCAGATTTTCCAGAGCAGAAATTTACTTTTGGGGTCCTATAATTCCGTATTTTTTTTCCGAACTTCACTGCACTTTGACTATGATGGTTATATCTGTGATGTTTGCATGTATTGAACGTCGGCTAATCGCTATAAGTCGATTAGTCGGGGTTATACATCTCTGTGATCTGTGTTTGATGTTGGAATGTGTATATGAATGTGTTGGACTGTCGCGGGTGAATAGCCGGGGTGGATGTGAGATGAGCTTTTGTTTTTCTTTCATTCATTTGTAAATGTAAATTGATGTAATAATATTATTTGTATGGCCGCACAACCGGGTCGGGGTTGTAGCCGTCATTGTATAATTCTTTTTACTGTTTTTTGCTCCTAGGATAGACCCATGGAGGGGTGCACAAACTACCGGGTTCTTGGCGGGTAGTTTGCCGCACCCGTAGGGGTCTTGGGTGGGGTATTTGCTGTTCACCGCGACCGTGTAATCCGCTTTTCGTTGCAGGCTCGAACGGATTGCGAATTGCTAGTATATCCAATGTATTCATCTGTGATCTGTAATGTCTATCATTGCTTTATATTTAGGTGTTGCTTATGTTTTACAGCCGCGCTAGCCCAGCCCCCGCTCTGTCGTTAGTTAAGTAACCTAACGAGTGATGACGGGACCCCGTGGCAAATGCGAATGGCATAAGCGTACGTCATATTTTGGTTGTTTTCTGCAATGGTAGGATTAAATGATGGGACGCATTAAAAGAACTAATGCAAGAATATCACGCATTAAAAGAACTAATGCAAGATAATAAACCAAGCTAAAGTCGTTGGAACACTTTCGAAAAACCACTCGGTTCTTTTCAAAACTAACTTTTAAATGCGGAGCTTGAGCCACTCCTTCTAAAAGCTATCTCGTTCCATCGATTATATCAAGTTCACTACGTTCACGGTTTCGCCAAAACCATTCGTAGCCCTCCGTCGTTTCGTATGAATATTCAATAGTATTCAAGCTATGTTTGTTGACCTTCGTCAAGACATAGAGATTGGTAGCTGTTGGGTGTTCATATGTAGCATAGATAGATGCGTTGGTTTGGGACAGTCGTATTGCCTTGTTGACCTTCGTCAAGGGTATATACGGGTGGGTTCAAATTAACCTGGATAATGACGGGCAGAACTTGACATGTGACTTATGATTTGTTGACCTTCGTCAAGGTCATAAGAGCATGGGGCAAAAATCCACATCGGGAGTTTCATAAGTACTGAAACTTGCTAGATTTGCATACCATTTGGAGTGTGATGATTATGGTAGGATTCCTTCATTTTCGTCACGCGATGATATTTGGATCCCGATCCTACTGTGAGTATATGCTACTCCTCGGGAAATTTCTCACTAAACGATCAATGCTATAAACCTAGTAGGTGCCTAGAAAGGTGTTAGCGGGGCTACGCCCCCAGGGAAAAGAGGTTCTTAAATTAAGGAACTTCGCGAAAGCGTTGGAAAACCTCCCTCGAAGTACCGACACTGGCCTGGCTGAACGGTTAAGCAAGTATTGTACGGTGGGATTGATCCCGACTAATTCTTCCTTTGTGGTTTGAGGAGGGATTCGAGAGACAGTGGGAGCCATCCTGTTTAGACAAATTAAAAACCATTCTAAACTTGCAAGAGCATCGTGCTAAGTGTTTCTTCTCTCCCCCTGCAGCGACCAAATCGAATTGACTGGACTTAAGTTACTTCTAGATAAAAACATACTGACAGGGCCAAACTACAAAGATTGGCTCAGGAATGTAAAATTGGCAATCACTTACGACAAGCTGGGGTATCTTCTTACTACCAAAGCTCCCCCCGTCCCAGGTCCCACCTCCAGCGTCGCGGATAAGGAAATCCGTAAGACTTGGGAGATTGATTGCGCGAAGGCCAGGTGCCTCGTGCTTGCCTCTATGGACAACGAACATCAGAGGAGGCATGAGAATATGGACCTCGAGTCCATATTTCTCCATACAAAAGAACTGTATGGAGAGCAGTCTCGTATCGCAAGATACGAAGTGTCGAAGAAGTTATTTTCGACAAAGTTGGCCGTCGGATCATCGGTAGCGGACCACGTGCTTAAGATGATTGGCTACACTGAGGAGCTCGCGGAACTTGGGACCACGTTGGACAGTGAACTTTATACGGATTTAATTCTCCAGTCCCTTCCATCCACTTACGCCCAGTTCATACTGAATTTCAACTTGCAAGAAAAGGAAGTTGAACTTTCAGAACTCCTCAACCTGCTGAGGAGCGCAGAGGGCACCCTGCAGAAGGGTAGGGAAACACCCGCTTTGTTTGTAGGAGGATCTTCTTCCTCTAGGTCCAAGGCGAAAGCCAAGGGAAAGAGGAAGAAAGCCCCCGCCAAACCAAGAGGCGGTGTTAGTAAAGTGGGTACGAAGGGAAAGGAAAAGGCAACAAAGATTGCGGGGAAGCTTGTTGGAAAGGAAGAATGCTTCTATTGTCATAAGAGTGGACACTGGAAGAAAGATTGCAGGGCTTGGAAGGCCAGGACACAGGAACTGAAGCAGGTTGCGGCTTCAGCTTCAGGTGTGTATGTTATTGAAAACTGTCTTTCTATAAACTCTACTTCCTGGGTATTGGATACCGGATCAGGATCTCATATCTGTAATTCTTTGCAGGCGTTAAGAAACCGTAGGTTTTTGAAGGCAGGTGACATGACCCTCAGAGTTGCGAACGGAGCTAGCATGGATGCTAAAGCCGTGGGGGACTATCACCTGGGAATGTCAGATGGGCATGTTTTGGTTTTGCGTAATTGCTTTTTTGTACCCAACGCAACTTGTAATATCATTTCTGTATCTTTGGTTTCTAAAGAAGGTTATGAATTTGCGTTTGTAAGTAATGTTGTAAACATTCACCTTAATCAAGTTATGATTGGGTCAGGTACATTGAGCAATGGTATATACGTATTAAACCAACCACAGATTTTCAAATGTCCAGAATACACACAAAAGAAAGTCTCCAGATATCAATCAGGCTTTCTTATGGCATTGTAGACTGGGTCACATCAATGAGACACGGTTCACTAAGTTACATAAAGAAGGATACTTGGATCCGTTCGAGTATCAGTCTTATGCCACTTGTGAATCTTGTCTCATGGGAAAGATGACAAAGACTCCGTTCACTGGACACGGAGAAAGAGCGAGCGAGCTCTTGGGACTCATACACAGTGACGTGTGTGGTCCAATGTCTACACATGCGCGAAGCGGTTATTCATACTTCATTACTTTCACAGACGATTTCTCTAGGTATGGACATGTCTTCTTAATGAAGCACAAATCCGAGGCCTTTGAGAAATTTCGGGATTACAAGAATGAAGTTGAAAAACAAACAGGCAAAAGTATTAAGATTCTAAGATCGGATCGAGGTGGTGAATACTTGAGTGCCGAGTTCCTGGACTATTTAAAAGAGAATGGAATTCTCTCTCAGCGTACTCCTCCATACACTCCGCAACATAACGGTGTATCGGAAAGGAGGAATCGAACCCTATTGGATATGGTTCGTTCCATGATGAGTAAGGCTGAGTTACCGCGATCTTTCTGGGGCTATGCACTAGAAGCAGCTGCATATCTCTTGAACAAGGCTCCTATCAAGACTGTGCCTACCACTCCATATCAGATGTGGAGTGGGAAGAAACCCTGTCTTAAGTACCTTAAGATATGGGGATGTCCAGCTTTTGTAAAAAAGCAGCATGCGGACAAGCTCGAGGCACGTTCAGTACAATGTAAGTTTGTGGGATACCCAAAGAACTCCAGGGGGTATCTGTTCTATTCCGCTGAGGAACAAAAAGTTTTTGTTTCTCAACATGCCCGCTTCTTGGAAACTGAGTTTTTGGAAATCCAGATAAGTGGGAACGCAATAGAACTGGAAGAGATTCCAGAACCACAAGCTATTACTGAAGACTTGGAAGAGCCAGTAAGTTCAAAAGAACAGGACATTCCTATGCCGCTCCGCAGGAGTAGTAGGCAGTCTCATCCGCCCAAGAGATACTGCGGTTTTCTCATAGACGGGGATAGAGAGGATTGCATCATAGACTATGATGAGCCTACTAGCTTCCAGCAGGCCGTTCAGAGCGTTGACTCGGTAAAATGGCTGGATGCAATGCGGACCGAAATGGAGTCCATGTACACCAACAAAGTATGGACGTTGGACATTGCTCCAGACGGGGTAAAACCCGTAGGATGCAAGTGGATCTTCAAAAGGAAGATTGGTGTAGATGGACAGGTTGAGACCTATAAAGCTAGACTTGTAGCAAAGGGTTTCCGTCAAAGACCTGGCTTGGACTATGACGAAACCTTTTCTCCAGTGGCTATGCTGAAATCCATTCGGATCCTTCTTGCCATTGCTGCCTTCCACGATTATGAGATTTGGCAGATGGACGTAAAAACCGCTTTTCTAAATGGAAATTTAGAGGAGTGTGTCATATGGATCAGCCAGAGGGTTTCATTCAGAGTGGGAGCAGCGGAAAGGTGTGCAAGTTGCTTAAGTCCATCTATGGACTAAAGCAGGCATCGCGGAGTTGGAACATCTGTTTTGATGAGACGGTCAAGGAATTTGGCTTTATCAAAAATCCAGATGAACCATGCATCTATAGTAGATTTGTAGCGAGAACTGTAGTATTCCTCGTTTTATACGTGGATGACATTCTCTTAATAGGAAATGACATTCCTATGCTACAATCTGTCAAGGGTTTCTTGTCACACAGGTTCTCCATGAAAGACCTGGGTGATGCCTCATACATCCTGGGGATCCGGATCCATCGTGATAGATCCAAGAGGATATTAGGACTTTCACAGTCCAGGTACATCGACACCGTACTGAAAAGATTCAGTATGGAAGATTCCAAGCGCGGTAACCTACCGGCTTGTCACGGGATCACCCTCTCTAAAGAGATGTCTCCCAAGACTGATTTGGAGAGGGATCGCATGTCTATTATACCCTACGCTTCTGCGGTAGGCTCTATAATGTATGCGATGTTGTGTACCAGACCGGATGTAGCTTATGCACTGAGTGTAGTAAGCCGGTATCAGTCAAACCCTGGGGAGAAACACTGGATAGCAGTAAAGAACATTCTCAAGTACCTGAGGAGGACTAAGGAGATGTTCTTGGTGTATGGCGGAAAAGACCTCCAAATCGAGGCCTTTGCTGACTCCAGCTTCCAGAGTGACAAGGATGATTCCAAGTCCATGTCGGGTTTTGTCTTTACCCTCAATAGAGGGGCGGTGTGTTGGAAGAGTTCCAAACAGGAAACCGTTGCAGACTCGACTATGGAAGCGGAATACATCGCTGCATCTGATGCCGCAAAAGAAGCTGTCTGGATGAGGAAGTTCTTGAAAGAACTTCAGGTGGTTCCGTCCATTGTTGACCCAATACCTCTGTATTGCGACAACAACGGGGCTATAGCTTTAGCAAAGGAACCCAGGTCCCATCAGAGATTCAGGCACATCTTGAGGCGGTATCACCTGATCAGGGAGATCGTGGATCGCAAGGAAATCGAGGTTCGGAGGGTTGCTTCAGAAGAAAACACTGCAGATCCATTCACCAAGGCCCTACCCCAGACTCAGTTCGAGCGGCTGATCGAGATGATAGGTCTTCGATACGCCAGTACATGGCCTTAGTGCAAGTGGGAGATTGTTAGTGTATATGCCCTAGAGGCCATTACTGTATCATACTAGTTTGTATATTACTTGATGGAGGCTTGGGATATTCACCTTGTATAAACAATCTTGCTCAATATAGTAGTATGCTACTTGGTTTGTTTCTACTTCAATGTGTACATGTGTTTATTTTGCGATATCACCTATACGCATTAGTGGAGCCCTTAGGATCTTTGCTTGATTACCAGCGTTGTGATGGCAGTCACACTAGTGGGGGCTGGGTAATCTGTAAGCACATCCTTATACTGGTCCCTGGTCGCAGGACTATCGAGACAGGGCATCGATACTCCGGAGTAGACTAGCGTATGCGCTTCTCATCCCAGTGTGGGAGATGGTCTGTCCCACAGCCATCAGTACGTCGTACTGGAGATAGTATACGGGTGCTCGTTAGGTTACGAGTACACTGGACAGGACTCGTCGGGAACTGACAGGTTGGTATTATACCTATCGTCAGTTATCAGTTCCCAGGTGACATGAGTACAGCTTAGTCCGCTGACTTGACACTGGCACTTCGCCTCGAGTGTGTTCCCACTGCACTTTGATCACTACCCTACCACGGCTCAAAGGAGTCGTGCAAACAGGTAGTGGTTGGGTGCAGTCCCGAAGCACTTGGAGGCAGTGACGGTTAGACAGGATTCGTCTCTCCCGGTATTGGGGGTTGACATCGCGCTGTGTCTAGGAGAGCCATTACACGAGTAGTCCCTGGCCAGGGCAAGCGAGATATACTGGTAGGTTTCCAGTGTTATCTCAGGGTGTTTTGGGCTTCACTCCGACACGACTTGTACCGCTATTGGGGGACTGACGTTTTACCGCCCCCTAGGCCCGACATGCGATGTATCAAACGAACAGACCGGACTGTACGGAGAATGTCACAATCAGACTCAGTAGGAGTTCAGATGGGGTTCACCTCGTCAGCTTTCTTGTCGGCATCTACCTGGGGACCGTTACGCACAGCTAGTGCCGCTTGCGGTCTGTGGTTAAACCCACTGCCAGCGTAGTGTCGAGTCTTTAGAGTCCCACACAGAGGGTATTCGCCTCTGGGCAAAACAGAGTAGAGGTCGCATGGTTTTGCGGCAGGGTTCGTTCTCATCCGCGCATTTGTGCACGTTTGGAGTCCGGACGGATTATACTGGCAGGCTCTGGTTTGAGCCAGATACTGGTATAAGTTTTTGGGGTTGCTTTTATATCTTGGTATTCTTGTTCCTCGGAACGAGAATGCAGGTGTGTATGCACAGTTGCTTGAGGCGGAGGATGAGGTATTTCATTAGGGTTTCGGAACGGGTGCGTATGCACAGTTGACAGTCGTCATTTTCCAAACCCTAATAGATTTATGAAATATCAATTAATAATAGTAATTAAATGAAATATTTTTATGGTTGATTTTGTTGACTTGTTGACCATGGTTGACTTGTTGACCATGGTTGAATGTTGACCACCATCATGCTTTGAAAGATACTCCTTGATTCATGCTTACATTCATTTAATGAAGTATGATAGTGGTCATTCCAAATACAACCATCAACTATTTCATTTTTGAATTATTATTATTAATTAGATAATTCCTTTTCTTTTAGTTATGGTTGCAAAAGAAAAGAGCTCATTCTATGATAATCATTCTCTCTCCTCACTTCATCTTCTTCTTCCTCAAGCTCAAGGTGATTCCTTCTCATGTGTTGAGAATCCCTCACCTTGAAAAGAAAACAACCCTTAGACACTCTCTACTCACTCTAGGATCAAGGGTTTAGCAAGCCGGAGATTCTAGTTCACTCAAAGTTCAAGAAAGAGCCCGAAGGTTGAACCCTCAGGTGGATCCATCTTCGACGGAAGAAGGCGACGAGAAGAGAACCATCAACCTCTACAAGGTTTCAAGAAGAAGGAGTTCAAGTTTAGGTATAACCATCTTTCCGAGTAGCTAACTCTCTTTAGCAAGTTTGCTAGTTTAGTTTAGAAAAGATCCCGACTTTGTTTAGTCCATGTTGCCCCATGCGCCAAAATTTGATTATTATACCGTTTCCGCCTCCCCGTAAGAACCGGGGGTCGCAACGTGGACTTACAGACATTGCTCCAGATGGGGTAAAACCCGTAGGATGCAAGTGGATCTTCAAAAGGAAGATTGGTGTAGATGGACAGGTTGAGACCTATAAAGCTAGACTGGTAGCAAAGGGTTTTCATCAGCGACCTGGTTTGGACTATGACGAAACCTTTTCTCCAGTAGCTATGCTGAAATCCATTCGGATCCTTCTTGCCATTGCTGCCTTCCACGATTATGAGATTTGGCAGATGGACGTAAAGACAGCTTTTCTAAATGGTCATTTAGAGGAGTGTGTCTATATGGACCAGCCAGAGGGTTTCATTCAGAGTGGGAGCAGCGGAAAGGTGTGCAAGTTGCTTAAGTCCATTTATGGACTAAAGCAGGCATCGCGGAGCTGGAACATCTGTTTTGATGAGACGGTCAAGGAATTTGGCTTTATCAAAAATCCAGATGAACCATGCATTTATTGTAGATTTGTAGCGAGAACTGTAGTATTCCTCGTTTTATACGTGGATGACATTCTCTTAATAGGAAATGACATTCCTATGCTACAATCTGTCAAGGGGTTCTTGTCACACAGGTTCTCCATGAAAGACCTGGGTGATGCCTCATACATTCTGGGTATCTGGATCTACCGTGACAGATCCAAGAGGATATTAGGACTTTCGCAGTCCAGGTACATCGACACCATACTGAAGAGATTCAGTATGGAAGATTCCAAGCGCGGTAATCTACCGGCTTGTCACGGGATCACCCTCTCCAAAGAGATGTCTCCCAAGACTGATTTGGAGAGGGATTGCATGTCTATTATACCCTACGCTTCTGCGGTAGGCTCTATAGTGTATGCGATATTGTGTACCAGACCGGATGTGGCTTATGCACTGAGTGTGGTAAGCAGGTATCAGTCAAACCCTGGGGAGAAACATTGGATAGCGGTAAAGAACATTCTCAAGTACCTGAGAAGGACTACGGAGATGTTCTTGGTGTATGGCGGAAAAGACCTCCAGATTGAGGCCTTTGCTGACTCCAGCTTCCAGAGTGACAAGGATGATTCCAAGTCCATGTCGGGTTTTGTCTTCACCCTCAATGGAGGGGCGGTGTGTTGGAAGAGCTCCAAACATGAAACCGTTGCTGACTCGACTATGGAAGCGGAATACATCGCTGCATCTGATGCCGCAAAAGAAGCTGTCTGGATGAGGAAGTTCTTGAGAGAACTTCAGGTGGTTCCGTCCTTTGTTGACCCAATACCTCTGTATTGCGACAACAACGGGGCTATAGCTTTAGCGAAGGAACCCAGGTCCCATCAGAAATCCAGACACATCTTTAGGCGGTATCACCTGATCAGGGAGATCGTGGATCCCAGAGAGAGACTTTTATGGGATGGTTGAGTATGAGATACTGCTGTTGGATATATGTATGCCCTAGAGGCCATTATATGATAGTGGATGTATTTATACAGGTATATATATATATTCAGTATGCATTCTTGCTCGACATGATAGTATGCTATCTGGTTATTCTTTATCTGACTTGTTGATTTGATCATGCTTTTATTCATTCATACATGCTGATAAAGCCCTAAGGATATCGGCTTGACTACTCTGATTATGATGGAGATCATACTAGTGGGACATCTGTAGTCTATAAGCATATCCTGGAACGTCCCTAGTCGCAGGTATATCAAGACGGGGCATTGATATACCAGAGTAGACTAGCGTATATGATACTAGACCCATACGATGGGCGATGAATGTTCCCACATTCATCGATGTTTGACATCAAGATCATATACGGGTGCTCAGTGGTGACTGGGTACACTGGACGGACTCACCGAGAACTCCTATATGGAATTATATCTATCGTCGGATAGCAGTTCTCAGGTGACACTGGTACAGGTTAGTCTGTAGACCCAAGATCGTCATAGAGTCTTGTGTGTTCTCCCACTGTACTTTGATTACCACCCTACCACGGCTCTACTGAGTCGTGCAAACAGGTGGCCGTTGGGTACAGTCCCGAGACACACGAAGGCAATGAGCGATAGGAGGGGTTTCGTCTCTCCCGGTATTGGGAGTTGATGCTGCGCTGTGCCCGACTGGTTATATCAGTAAGTCCCTGGCCAGGGCTGCTGAGATTTGCTGATAAGTGTTATCAGTAGTTTCTTGATCTGTTATAGACCATTCACCGGCACGACTTATTGAGTTATTAGGGTCGACGTGACCATCCCTAGGCTCGATATGCAGCATATCTGATGAAGAGACCGGACTGTACGGTAGTGTTTCCAGTTGGCTCGACGGGAGTTGTAGCAGGTTCGCTTGTTGTCTTTTGATCGCTCAATACCCGGGTGGCCGTTACGTTTAGATGACCGCTTGCGGCTTGAGGGTACCTGATATGATCATTACCCTCTGCCGGCGTATTGACGAGTCTTAGAGTCCCACAAAGGAGTTACCCAGTCCAGACGAAACGTTGTGGTGCGCGTATGCGATATGCGCATGCACCCGATTGAAATGTGCGTATATGATACCGAACATTGATCGGGCTGCTTGCTTTTGGTGGGGTCATATGTGATATGGCCGGATTGATGAATCAAGTGTTGATTTATCATTTAACCATTAGTTTTCTCACTTAAAACCTTTCTAGTATTTGATGGATGTATGCATGCATGCATGTGTTTCTTTCTTTCATTCTATTTTCATGCACATGTGGATGTGCATACATGCATACATACATACACCCATCCATCATGGTTGTTAGCATATGGAAATGGTGGCAATGTAAGACTCACACCATGGATTAAATAATGGATTATTATTTAATTTTGGTTTTAAAACAAAATGAAAAGAAAAGGATAATCATTCTAGCTTCTACATTCTTCTTCTAACCTAACCAAGCTCAACTACCACTAACCTAGGGTTATCCTTCTCTTTATCATTTAAAACCCAAGTTAAATTAACTCTCCATCATTTAATCATGGTTGAATGCAAGAAGGAAATAAATATATATAGTGATATATTTCATTTTCTTTTTGAACTAAGGTTTATTTTTCACCTCTTGTTAAAAATAGCCACCATCTTCATCCTCCTTCATCTTTTTCCTCTCTAGTTTTTTCTAGTGAGTTAAACACAATTAAAGAAAGGTTTTTAAAGTGAGATCCTTAGCCACAACATCATTCTACTCAAGTCTAGCCAACTTGATTAGAGTGTTCTCTTTGCTTTTCCAAAGTTGCAAGCTTGGACGGGAATCTTCGGATGGATCGTCGTGGACGAAAGAGGACTACAAGTGGACCTTCTTCCAACACCCTAGAGATTAAGGAGTCAAGCAAAAGGGGAGCTACAAAGGTTGTAGCCTTCAAACCCTTATTTTTATTAGCTTAAAGTTTCGTAACCCTAATTTTCTAGGATCGATTCCTTTGCGTGTTTGTTTAGCACCTTAAAAATACATACTTTGAGACATAAAGTTCTTCAAAACTCTTCATAGGGTGCTAGGCAAACCTTTCACTGGTATCAGAGCCAACCTAGAACATTAGGCGACCTTTTTACGAAGTTAAAACTCCGATCGAACCGAAATACGGCTTTTTAGGGTGCTCTCTGGAAATTTTCTAAAATTTGACATTTTTCAGAATTAAAAATATCTAAAAAATTCAGCAGGTAAAAATAAGAATTACGATGCAAAAATTATCCAATGAACAGTACACCCTGCCGCGGAAACGCGGCCAATGCTTGCTTAGGCCGCGGTTCCGCGGCCGTACACATTAACTAGTGGATAATTTTTTTATATTAATTCTGGAATCTGCTTGAATAATTTTTTGGGTATTTTTAATCTGTATTTAGTTTTGAAAAATTCTGGAGATGGTTTTGGACTCGTCAATTCGATCAGGATTTTCATTTCATAGCTTTTCCGGGTAAATTAGAAAGTATTGAAGTGTTTGAACGGTATCATTTGCTCACTATTCACGGGGTTTAAATACTTTGGAGATACGTGCAAGACTTTTTGCGGTGGTCCCTCTAGAAGATAACAAACCTTAACTCGATTATGTGACCGTCTCGAACTGCCCTTTGAACCTTAGGGTTTGGGGCAGTACGGCGTGCCACATGTGAGGCGTTGGCTTGACCCTTCTACGGCTGGACCGCTACTACTGTGTCACACTCCGGATTTTTGAACCCTGCTCAAGTGTTGAGCTTTAGTGAATCTTGAGTACTTGATCGTTCGTTCGAAAACTTTAATACTGTCTGTTTGTCTGGAATGTGATACAATATGTGGAATTCATATAGTTTAGGCATGAAACACGAAATATGTGATATTCCGCATTTATGATGTCTAAAGAGAATGTGGATTCCAAATATTGTAGTTTTACACTTTCTTTTCTGTGACCGTAAGTGTAGTATGTTCGATATCGCCGGTTTCGTTGCTATACGTCAACGACAATTGGGGTATGCATACTTACTTACGTTGATGATATGAGATATTATATGTTGCTGAGATATGATGTGCAGGATTGTCGCGATTGAATAGCCGGGTTTTTTTTATGTGAGATGAGAGTTTTATATTTTCATTCATGTAAATTCAAATGTAATGTAATATTCTTTTATTTGGGGCACTTCCGGGTTGAGGTTGTGTTACCAGTGTTGTATATTATTTACTTTTCCGCATTAGGATGGACCCAAGGAGGGGAGCACAGGTGACCGGGTTCTGGGGTTCAGTGGGAGGCCATCTCGAGGAGTCGAGACCGGGTCTCCTAAACTCCAGAATTGGTAGGGTCACTTGCCGCTCTCGTAGGGGTCCAGGGTGTGGGCTTGGCTATTCATCGCGACTGTGGAATCCGTATTTTCTATTCTGGCTAAATACTAAATACGGACGTCCTAGAATATCCCACGTTATATCTATGTTTCTGCTACCTGTGTTCTGTGATATCTGAGACGAATGACATATTATATATATGATATATAGTAGACGTTGCTTATGTTTTACACCCGCGCTAGTCCCGTCCCGGTATGCCGTTAGTTAAGTAACCTAACGGTGCATAACGGAACATTGCGGCGAATGCGGATGGCATAAGCGTACGTGTTATTTTCGTTTCTTTTCTGTGATTGGCTTAAGGACTTAAATGATGGGATTACATTAATGTGATTAATGTAAAGAAAATAAACCTAAAAAGATGTTGTAGAATCGGATTTGAAAACTACTCGGCTATTTATGAAAAAGCTACATTTCAAAACTGCGGAGCTTAAGCCACTCCTTTTGAAAACTGTTTGATTCTACAACGATATCAAGTTCAAAGCGTTAAAGATTTTCTTAAAAATCATTCGCAACCCTCCGTCATTTTAGGAAGTAGAGTACTTAGTATTCGTGCTACGTTTGTTGACTTTAGTTAAGGCGTAGTGTACGGTAGCTAAGTGATGTCTTCCTACACTGCATATGATGCAGATTAATTAGGACATTCATGCGACTTTGTTGACCATAGTTAAAGGTCATATGGGTGGGTCTAATTGATCAAGAAATGACGGGTAGAACTTGACTGGTACTTATGATTTGTTGACCATAGTTAATGTCATAAGTACTAGGGGTAAAAATTATATCGGGAATTTCAAGTGTTGAAATTTGCAATGAGATTGCATACCTTCCATGTGATGGTTGGATTCCGATCCCACTGTGAGCAATAGTTGCTCCTAGGAGAGTTTTACAGTTTACAATTAGCTAACTCATTAGGTGTCTAGAAAGGTGTTAACGGGGCTCCGCCTCTGGGAAAACGAGGTTTACTCTAATTAGGTCCGTGCGAAAGCACGGGGAACCTCCCTCAAAGTACCGACACTGGCCTGGCTGAACGGTTAGCGAAGTTGTAGATTGTAATTAATCCGGGCTAGTTTTTCTTTTTAAGGTTTGAAAGAAAAACTCGATAAAAGCAGTGGGAAACATCGATTAGACAAGATAATAACCAATCTAATCTATGCAAGAGCTTTCGCTGAGTGTATTCTTTTCTCTCTCTTAATGGCAGATACCAATGACTGGACTTAAGCTTCTACTAGATAAAAACAAACTGAATGGGACCAACTATAAAGACTGGCTGAGGAATCTGAAAATCGCCTTGACTTATGATAAAGTATCATATGTCCTCACGGCTTCAGCCCCGCCCTTCCCAGGTCTAAAATCCTCAGTTGCGGACATTGAAGTCCGCAAGACATGGGACGCTGACTGTGCCACGGCAAAATGCCTCGCGCTTGCATCGATGGACAACACACATCAAAAGCAGCACGAGGACATGGACATTCACGGTATATTGCTCCATACAAAGGAGTTGTATGGAGAGCAATCCCGCGTATTACGATACGAAGCATCAAAGAAACTGTTTCAGATGCGAATGGCCCCTGGCACACCAGTAGGAGACCATGTTTTGAAGATGATAGCTCTTATAGAAGAGCTTGAGGACCTTGGATGGACGATGGACAATGAACAATATATAGATATTATTCTGCAGTCCCTGCCCTCCACCTTTGCTCAGTTCATAGTGAACTTTAACATGCATGGCATGGAGAAGGAACTCCCTGAACTCCTTAATATGTTAAGGAGTGCAGAGAGCACTATGAAGTCAGCAAAAACTCCCGTTATGACTATTGGACAGTCTTCTTCTTCTCGCCCGAAAGCTAAGGCCAAGGGAAAGAAAAAGAAGAAAGCCACTAATCCTAAGGGCGGAGTTAAAAAGGTGAAGGGAAAGGGAAAGTCCAAAGCTAGAGACCCGGGGAAAGGCGAATGTTTTCATTGCCACAAGACAGGACATTGGAAGCGCAATTGCACGGAGTACTTAAGTCTCAAGAAGAAGCATGGTGATGCTTCTGCTTCAGGTGCGTTTGTGACTGAAAACTGTTTTTCTATAAACTCTGCTTCCTGGGTATTGGATACCGGTTCAGGTTCTCACATTTGCAATTCTATGCAGGGGCTGAGAAATAGCAAGGTTTTGAGGACAGGTGACCATACTCTCCGCGTTGGAAATGGTTCCAATGTACATACTGTCGCAGTGGGAGAGTATCACTTGGGGTTGCCATCTGGATGTATTTTGATTTTGAATCCATGTTATTTTGTACCAAGTATGCTATGTAATATAATATCCGTTTCTTTGTTGGACAATGAAGGATATAATTTTGTATTGCAAAACAATGTTATGAACATTCACCTGAATCAAATGTTGGTTGGGTATGGTATGCTTAATAACGGAATATATGTCCTAAATCAACACACAATTTTCAGTGTACAACACACTAATAAAAGAAAACTTTCAGAATTGAATGAAGCTTTTCTTTGGCACTGTAGACTTGGTCATATTAACGAAACAAGACTAAACAAGTTACACAAAGATGGATATTTAAATTCTTTTGAATATAAATCTTATGCGACTTGCCAGTCTTGTATCAAGGGTAAAATGACCAAAACTCCGTTTACCGGACACGGAGAAAGAGCTACTCAGCTCCTGGGCCTCATACATAGTGATGTATGTGGGCCTATGTCTACACAGGCTAGAGGCAGTTTTTCATACTTCAATACATTCACTGACGATTTCTCAAGATTCGGTCATGTATTTTTATTAAAACACAAGTCCGAAACTTTCGAGAAATTCATTGAATATAAACAAGAAGTAGAAAAACAAACCGGCTTGAGTATCAAGATGCTTCGATCAGATCGAGGTGGTGAGTATCTCAGTACAGAATTTGCAAACTTCTTAAAAGAGAATGGGATTCTCTCTCAGCTCACTCCTCCTTACACACCACAGCACAACGGTGTGTCAGAACGACGGAATAGGACCCTATTAGATATGGTCCGGTCCATGATGAGTGACGCTGAGTTACCCGTCTCATTTTGGGGGCATGCATTGGAGACTGCAGCGTTTCTGCTAAACAAGGTTCCAACCAAAGCCGTGTCTACCACGCCATATGAGATATGGCATGGGAAGAGACCATCTCTTAAAAGAATTAAGATTTGGGGTTGCCCGGCCTATGTTAAAAAGCAGAATCCGAACAAACTCGAGACACGGTCAGTCATATGTAACTTTGTAGGATATCCAAAGAATTCTTATGGATATCTATTCTACCACAAAGAGGAACAAAAAGTGTTTGTTTCTCAGTATGCCACATTCTTAGAAAAAGAGTTTTTCACAGATAAAGATGATGGCAAGGTAGTAGATCTAGAAGAGGTTCTAGAGACACAAACTACAAATGACGATTTGGTTGAACCAGCTGTTGCAGCAGAAACTGAAGAACCTCGGCCACTCCGTAGGTCTGGTAGGACTTCTCGCCCACCGGAGAGGTACTACGGTTTCCTCATTGATGGTAACGGAGAAGATTGCATCATGGATGATGATGATCCTACCATTTTTCAGCAAGCTATCACGAGTAAAGACTCTGTGAAGTGGCTGGATGCCATGAGATCCGAAATGGAGTCTATGTACACCAACAAAGTATGGACTTTGGACGTTGTACCCCCTGGGGTAAAACCTGTGGGGTGCAAATGGATCTTTAAAAGAAAGATTGGTGTAGATGGGCAGGTGGAGACCTATAAGGCAAGACTTGTGGCGAAGGGTTTTCGTCAAAGACCAGGTTTGGACTATGACGAGACTTTTTCTCCCGTAGCCATGCTTAAATCCATTCGGATCCTACTTGCTATTGCTGCTCACTACGACTATGAAATCTGGCAGATGGACGTTAAAACCGCGTTTCTAAATGGAAATTTAGAAGAATGCGTTTATATGGATCAGCCAGAGGGCTTCATTGACAGTGGGAGCAGCGGGAAAGCATGTAAATTGCTTAAATCCATATATGGGTTAAAGCAGGCATCACGGAGTTGGAACATCTGTTTCGATGATGTCATCAAAGAGTTTGATTTCATCAAAAATCCAGATGAACCTTGTGTTTATAAGAAGGCTGTAGGGAGAGCTGTCACATTCCTCGTATTGTACGTGGACGACATTCTTCTGATAGGAAATGATGTTCCTATGCTACAGTCGGTCAAATCTTTCTTATCACTGAGGTTCTCCATGAAGGACCTGGGTGATGCCACGTACATTCTGGGCATAAGGATCTATAGGGATAGATCCAAAAGGTTATTGGGATTGTCCCAAACCAGGTGCATTGACACCATCCTAAAAAGGTTTAGTATGGAAGACTCCAAGCGGGTGTAGGGTTCCTAGGCACGCTAATGAAGTCTCACAAGGCATCAACCATGCCAATATCAAATTTTATGAGTGCCGCGAAACCCTAATACGGATCGTCGACTAGAAATTTAGGCGAAAAACGAAACTAGTTAACAACTTAACTAAAGGAGAGAGGCTACAACCTTTGTAGATCCGGTTCTCCACTTACTTAGCTCCACGTAGGCGTCCTCTCGCTGTCCATCTCGAATCCCGAACTCAATCGTCGGCTTCATCGGGGAAATGGGCGGACTAGGTCGTCGGCTTCGTGCCGAAGATGATCTACGTCGAGGCATCACAAGTTCAAGCTCCAACTTCACCAAGTTGTGAAACTTGTGAAGAAAACACCCTATACTACTTGGCAAGAGGTAGAGGGTGAAGAAATAGGAGGTGGGTTCACTTTAGAATTGGATTTCTCTCACTTTTGCTCAAGTTGCTATTGATGGACTTAAGCTTTTCTTGAAGAAGAAGATGATGAAGAAGAAGAAAGAATATGATAAGTCTTCTAAAATGAAAAAGAAAATGAAAACTTATCATAATCTTAACCATAGTTAAGTGTAGAGAATGAACTAGGGTTAGTTCAAATGGTTAGGGTTAAGCATGAGACAAGAATGGTGACTAAGTCAAAGCTTCATGAAGCTTCAATAAGAAACAAAGAAAGCCACCATTCTTATCTTTATCTTTTCCAAATAAATAAATAAACAAATAAATAAATAAATGAAAAAGCAAAACCCTAAACATCAACTTAACCATGGTATAATTCTATACACTTAACCAAATGAGCAAGTATCATCAAACATGATACAAACATGTGCACAAAAGTATATCACATATACAACTTGCACATCAAGTGAGAAAATCCATTTAAAGTGAACCAATACTAGCTAATGCAAAGTAATATATCAAATATATAATTATACATTAAATCATTAAATCAACACTTGATTTAACGATCCGGTCATATCGCATATAACCGACTAGTATCCTATGTATCGTCTTATCGAATCAATCCTTGATTCGATATCTAGGTTATATCGTATATAACCAATCGATACATTCATCGCGAGAATTGAATACGGTATCACATACACGCATTATTCTCGGTCCTGCACATATCTCATATGCGCTCCTATTTCGTTTCGCTTGAGCCAGGAAACCTCTGTGTAGGACTCTAAAGACTCGTCAATACGCCGGTAGCAGATGGTGATCATATCGAACATCCACAAATCGCAAGCGGTCTGCTAAACGTAACGGCCATCCGGGTATTGAGCGATCAGAAGATCGACGAGCTAGCCCGCTCACACTCCTGTGAATCCAACCAGTAACACTTACCGTACAGTCCGGTCTGTTCGTCTGATATGTCGCATATCAAGTCTATGGGTGGTAAACGTCAGACCCCAATAACCGATAAGTCGTGCTGATGTGAGGCTCATAACGGGTCAAGAAACTACTGGTAACACTTACCAGCAAATCTCTGATCAGCCTTGGCCAGGGACTTCCCTGTTACGGCCAATCGAGCACAGTGCAACATCAACCCCCAATACCGGGAGAGACGAAACCCCTCCTATCGCTCATTGCCTCCATGTGACTCGGGACTGTACCCAAAGACCACCGTTTTGCATGCCCTCATGGACGTGGTAAGGTGGAGATCAAAGCACAGTGGGAATCACACAAGACTCTATGACGATCTCGGGTCTTCAGACTAACCTGCACAAGTGTCACTTGAGAACTGCCATCTGACGTGAGGTATAATACCATCTGGGAGTTCTCGGCGAGTCCGTCCAGTGTACCCAGTCTCCACTGAGCACCCATATACCATCTCTGATGTCAAACACCAATGGATATGGGATCATCCATCGCCCATCTCATGGGTCGAGAAGCGTATACGCTAGTCTACACTGGTATATCGATGCCCCATCTCGATACACCCATGACTAGGGACCTTGAAGGATGTACTTATGGACTACCATGTCCCCACTAGTATGATCTGCATCATAGTCCAGGTAGTCAAGTACACATCCTAAGGGCTTTACCAATATGTAACCATAAGACATTTTAAAGAGACTAGTATACATGTTAAGATAAAGAGTAACCATATAACATACTATCATATCGAGCAAGAAAGTCATCTCTATATATGTCCAAGCATCCAATATAATATACATCATCTGTACAATACTGGCCTCTAGGGCATACATACAACTAACAATCTCCCACTTGCACTAGGGCCAGCTGCTGTAGTATCGCATACCGAGCATCCCGAAGAGTCTCTCAAACTGTATCAGGGGAATGGCCTTCGTGAGTGGATCTGCCGTGTTGTTCTTCATGTCAACCCTCCTGACCTCGATCTCCCGGCGATCAACTATCTCCCGGATCAGGTGATACCGCCTCAGAATATGCCTGGATCGCTGATGGGACCTGGGTTCCTTGGCCAAAGCCACCGCTCCATTGTTATCGCAATACAAAGGTATTGGATGCTCAATGGATGGAACCACTCCAAGTTCAGTAATGAACTTCTTGATCCAGACAGCCTCTTTGGCAGCATCGTTGGCAGCGATGTATTCAGCCTCCATCGTCGAGTCTGCCACGGTTTCCTGCTTGGAACTCTTCCAGCTAACCGCCCCTCCATAAAGGGTAAAGACAAATCCCGACTGCGACTTAGAGTCGTCCTTATCACTCTGGAAGCTCGAATCGGTAAAGGACTCCACTTGGAGTTCTCCGTTACCATACACCAAGAGCATCTCTTTAGTCCTTCGTAAGTACTTGAGAATGCTCTTCACAGCTGTCCAGTGACTCTCTCCACGATCAGCTTGATACCTGCTCACTACACTTAGTGAGTATGCTACATCGGGTCTGGTACATAGCATCGCATACATGATAGAGCCTACAGCCGAAGCATAGGGTATCCCTTGCATGCGAGCTCTCTCCAAATCAGTCTTGGGAGACATCTCTTTGGAGAGAGTGACTCCAGAGATCGTGGGCAAGTTCCCACGCTTGGATTCTTCCATACTAAACCTCTTTAGTATGGTGTCAATGTACCTGGATTGGGACAATCCCAATATCCGTTTGGATCTATCTCTATAGATCCTTATCCCCAATATGCAGGAGGCATCACCAAGATCTTTCATTGAGAATCTTTGTGATAAGAAGAGCTTGACCGATTGCCGCATAGGAATATCATTTCCTATCAAGAGTATGTCGTCGACGTACAATACGAGGAAGACAACCTTACTCTCTGCCACCTTCTTATAGATATAAGGTTCATCTGGATTTTTGACGAAATCAAACTCTTTGATAACGACGTCAAAGCAGATGTTCCAACTCCGCGATGCTTGCTTTAATCCATAAATGGATTTAAGCAGCTTGCACACCTTCCCGCTGCTCCCACTGTCTACGAAGCCCTCTGGCTGAGTCTGTAAGTGCACGGCGGCGCCCCGGCCGTCAAACCGACGCCGGAATGCGGAAACGGTGATAAACTTTAATTTTTGCGGACTTAGCAAACCGGCACCACCGCGCACTAAACACCCGGATCGTAACCATTAACAAGTCTAAGCAACTAGAAGATGGGTTAGAGATATACCGACTGATCCGAGTCCTCCGGTCTTCATCTCCACTCCGATCTCCTCGCGGAACCTCCGGTCGTCGCCTCCTCGCCGGAAGGGCACCACATCGCCTGTTTCTTTTACGGGCTCCCACCTCAATACCGAGGCAACTCGGGCGCGAAGTTGGCTGGCCGACGCGTCCAAGATTTGCTGCAGAACAGTGTAGAATGGTTGTCACTTTGGGGTTGTGTTGCCATAAAGATGATGGAGGAATTGGTGCAAAAGAATTTTCATGGATGCTTGAAGGAATAATGGAGCATCCAAGCAAAAAGAATAAGCATCTCCTTCAAGAAGAGCTCGGCCAGAATTTCTCTCTGGGAAAAAATAATGATTGATGAGCACTGCACCATCAAAACCATCAGCACTCACTAAAATATATTCAAAATGCAACCAAAATGTGTATATATAAATTAATTAATCAAGCCCCACAATCCATTCCAGCACACTCATTTTCATTCAATCATTTTCTAAGGAAATAATCCACTATACAAATTAACCCCCACACCATTCCCAAACAGTGCCGGCCCATTCCCAAATCCCATTCAAACAGTGGCCGGCCCCACACCAATTCCCAACACCAAAACACATCTAAACCCATACTCCACCTTACCTTATATAATGCAAGAGATGGAGGGAAGATATCAAAATCAAACCTTTTGCAAGAAACCCCCTCAACAAAATGTTAATTGCAAACTTGCAATTAACACCCTCCAACGAAAAGTCCGACCGGGAAGGAAAAAGAGAAAACCGGCCGAAACGGAATGCAAACTGGCAACCCCAGAAAACTGGTCCCGTAATAAATTACAGGAAAACCCCGATACTGTGCATACACACCCGCATCTGTATTCCGACCGGATACAAATGTAAAGAGACAAAACTACACTATCAAATACTAAGATCCGGCTTAAGCCAAAGCCGGCTAGTAAAAACCGTCCGATCACCATCCGTGCAATACCGCACGTATCTGATCGAACCCTGCCATATCTCCATACGGCCTCTACAGCGTTTCGCCCGAAAGCTTGAGTAACTGAAAGTGTGGTGGACTCTAAAGACTCGTCAATACTACGGTTGTGGATTTAACCACTAGCACGTCAGAGGTATAAGCCAATACGTAACGGGCCACCAGCTATTGACCAAAAGGGACGTCGATGAGCGAACTCATCCTGACACCCTACTGAGCCTGTCAGTGACAATATCCGTACAGTCCGGTCCGTTCGTCTACGAGCATCGCATGTCGGGCCTAGGGGGTTGGTAAAAGTCAGACCCCCAAAAGCGGTACAAGTCGTGTCGGAGTGTAGCCCAGAACACCCTGAGATACTACTGGAATACCTACCAGTAAATCTCCTGCCTTGGCCAAGGTCTTCGTGTAATGGCTCTCCTAGACACAGCGCGACCTCACCCCCAATACCGGGAGAGACGAACCCCTGAAGATCCGCTCACTGCCTCCATGTGGCTCGGGACTGTACCCAACTAAAACCTGTTTGCACGACTCCTTTGAGCCGTGGTAGGGTAGTAATCAAAGTACAGTGGGAACTCACACGAGACAAATGACGATCCCCAGGTCGATGAACTAATCTGTACACATGTCACCAGGGAACTGCTATCTGACGTCAGGTATAAGACCAACTAGCATGTTCCCGGCGAGTCCTGTCCGGTGTACTCATAACCCAATGAGCACCTGTATACATCTTAGGTGAACCAACTAACACCAGTGGCTTGTGAGACCGGCCACCGCCCCTCGTCGGGGTCTCGACTGTATACACTAGTCTACTCTGGAGTATCGATGCCCTATCTCGAAACTCCCACGACTAGGGACCTTTTAAGGATGTGCTTATAGACTACCAGCTCCCACGTATATGATCGCCCTCATACTGCCGGTAGTCAAGCAAGAATCCTAGGGGCTCTATCAACGTGCAATAGCGACATGTCATGTCACCTAAAGCAGTACACGATGATAAAGGTAAACCTGATAGCATACTATCATCTCGAGTAAGACTGTCGTACCGGGATAGGTCCTCCCTCAATCATTGCAATCACGTGCCTGTGATCCAATAATTGACTCTGAGGGCACTATCTCCAATAGAGTCATGTACACGCACTCTTCTAAATCACCGTTTAGAAAGGCGGTCTTAATATCCATTTGCCAGATTTCGTAATCATGATATGCAGCGATGGCAAGCATGATCCGGATGGATTTAAGCATAGCCACTGGAGAAAAGGTTTCGTCATAGTCCACACCTGGTCTTTGGCGAAAACCTTTTGCAACAAGTCTAGCTTTGAAAGTCTCCACTTTCCCATCTACACCATGTTTCTTCTTGAAGATCCACTTGCTCCCAATAGGTTTTACCCTTTCAGGAGCAACTTCCAAAGTCCATACTTTGTTGGTGTACATGGATTCCATCTCGGACCGCATAGCATCCAGCCATTTCACTGAGTCCCTACTCGTGATGGCCTGCTCGAAGCTAGTTGGGTCATCATCATCCATGATGCAGTCCTCGCTCCCACCATCCATGAGAAAAACGTAGTATCTCTCAGGTTGGCGAGGAACCCTACTAGATCGGCGGAGTGGCTGGGGTTCATTGGGAACTATCGAATCCTCTGGTTCCACCATATCTTCTGTTGTAGCTTCTGTAGCTGGAACTTCTTCCAGTTCTACCTCATGACCACAAATCTCTTTTTCAAGAAATTCCTTTTCTAAAAAGGTGGCATGCCAAGAAACAAACACTCTTTGTTCCTCAGGGTGGTAGAAGATATACCCTTGTGAATTCTTGGGATATCCTACAAATTTGCATAGAACAGATCGTGCCTCGAGTTTGTCCGGATTTTGTCGTTTGACATAGGCTGGACAACCCCATATCTTAACATAGTTAAGACATGGCCTCTTTCCTTTCCATATCTCATATGGAGTGGTAGGCACAGATTTGGTGGGGACCATATTCAATAGATGTATGGCTGTTTCAAGCGCATACCCCCAGAAGGAAATAGGTAACTCAGCTGTGCTCATCATAGAGCGCATCATATCTAATAGGGTGCGGTTCCTCTGTTCTGATACACCATTGTGCTGTGGTGTATATGGAGGAGTCAGTTGAGAGAGAATCCCATTCTCTTTTAGGAAGTCCAGGAATTCATTGCTCAAGTATTCACCTCCTCGATCAGATCGAAGGATTTTAATACTTTTTCCGGTTTGGTTCTCGACTTCTTGTTTATATTCCCTAAATTTCTCAAAAGCTTCAGACTTGTGTCTTATCAAGTACACATGTCCGTGTCTTGAGAGATCGTTAGTGAATGTAATGAAGTATGAAGAACCATCCCTGGCATGTATAGACATGGGACCATATACATCACTATGTATTAGTCCCAAGAGTTCAGTAACTCTTTCTCCGTGTCCCGTAAACGGAGTTTTGGTCATCTTGCCTTTGAGACATGACTGGCAAGTGTCATACGATGAAAATTCGAATGGTTTCAAATATCCATCCTTATGCAACTTAGCCAGTCGTGTCACATTGATGTGACCCAGTCTACAATGCCACAAGTAGGATTCGTTCAGTTCTGAACTCTTCCTCTTGTGTGTGTTTGTTATGCTCAGAACTGTTGATTGATTTAGAACATAAATGCCATTGCACAACGTGCCTGATCCAACCAACTTTTGGTTACGGAAAATGTTCATAACATTGTCCTGTAATACAAAATTATATCCCTCTTTACTTAATAAAGAAACCGATATAATGTTGCATATCAGGTTCGGCATGTAATAGCATTCGTTCAGAACCTATGTATTACCAGTCGGTAATACAAGGTGATATTCCCCGACAGTCTTAGCTGCAACAATTGCACCATTTCCAACTCTAATGTCTTTATCACCCTCTCCAAGTTCTCTACCTTTCCTAAGCCCATGTAACTGATTACATATATGGGATCCTGACCCGGTATCTAATACCCAGGACGTAGAGCAAATGGAGAAACAGTTCTCTGTAACGAACACACCCGAAGAAAATGCATCATCATGTACTTTCTTCATTCGGGTGGCATGGGAATCCTGGTATTCCCCTATATCCTGTTCAGTCCTATAACTCTTATAAGAAAGAACGGAACCAACGTTCCCCAGTACAGTATAACATGCGGGTTTGGTCAATACATCCATATTATTATCTTGATTAGGGCATGTAATGGTCGCTACCTGGAGAGAGAGAGAAGAAAACACTTTAGCGTATGCTCGTGCAAGATCAGATTGGTTATTATCTTATCTAATCTGGATGGCTCCCACTGGTTTTTATCAAATCTTCCTTCAAACCCTAAAAGGAAAGACTAGCCGGGATTAATTACACACTACAAGTTCGCCAATCTTTCAGCCAGGCCAGTGTCGGTACTTTGAGGGAGGTCCCCCGTGCTTTCGCACGAACCTAATTAATGTAAACCTCGTTTTCCCAGAGGCGTAACCTCGTTAACACCTTTCTAGACACCTACTTGATCGGCTAATTGTAATGTGTAAAACTCTCCCAGGAGTAACTTGTAAGTGCACGGCGGCGCCCCGGCCGTCAATCCGACGCCGGAATGCGGAAGCGGTGATAAACTTTAATTTTTCATGAACTGGCACCACCGCGCACTAATACCCGGATCGAACCATTAACTAGTCCTAGCTAACTACAAGATGGGGAAGAGAGATATACCGACTGATCCGTGTCCTCCGGTCTTCTCGTCGTCGTCCCGATCTCCTGCGGAATGTCCTGTCTCCGCCTCGTCGCCGGAAGTGCACCACATCGCCTACATCTTTTACGGGCTCCCACCTCAATGCCGAGGAAACTCGGGCACGAAGCTGGCTAGTCGACGTGCCTAAGGTTTGCTGTAGAATGTGTAGTGAGCTATTTGTGTCTCTAGGGGTTCATGGAGGTGCCATTATGGTGGAGGGTAAGAACTCAACTCTTGAGATGGAGATGTGGGGATTTTATGAAGCCTAATGAACAAAATTTCCCCACCAAAAATATGGGACAGCCCATGCTCTCTCATGGCCGGCCTTGAAAATGAGAGGAGAGAATGAGAGTGTATATCAAAAATAATGGGAGCCATTCCATAAAGCAAGTGAGAGAGAGGTCAAAAGATATCATGCAAGAAAATGATCACAACCATATCCACACTCAACCATAACCATGATGACTCCAAATGGTCAAGCCATCATGAACAAATCAAGAAGTCAAGGTCAATGGTTCATCATCATGATACAAGGAAAAGTGCAAAGAACCCCTCCACAAATACTTATTTGCAACAATGCAAATAAGCCATCCTCCACCAATCTTCGGCCAATGAACGATACAAAGGAAATCGGCCGAAACGGAAAGCAAACTGGCAACTCCAGAAAACTGGTCCCGTAATAAATTACAGGAAAACCCCGATACTGTGTATACACATCCGCATTTGTATTCCGACCGAAATACAAATGCAATGAGACAAAATCTACACTGTACTATACTAGGATCCGGCTTAAACCAAAGCCGGCTAGTAATATTCGTTCGATCCTGATCCGTGCAATACCGCACGTATCTGATCGAACCCTGCCATATTTCCATACGGCCTGTAGTACAAACTGTCCGATCCTGATCCGTGCAATACCGCACGTATCTGATCGGACCTTGCCATATCTCCATACGGCCTCTACAACTTTTCGTCCGAAAGCTGAGTAACTGAATGTGGGGGACTCTAAAGACTCGTCAACACCTTGGTTGTAGATTTAACCACTAGCACGTCAGAGGTATAAGCCAATACGTAACGGGATACCAGGTATTGACTAAAAGGGACGTCAGTGAGCGAACTTAGCCTGACAACCCTACTGAGCCTGTCAGTGACAATATCCGTACAGCCCGGTCCGTTCGTCTATGAGTATCGCATGGCGGGCCTAGGGGGTTGGTAAAAGTCAGACCCCCAAAAGCGGTACAAGTCGTGTCGGAGTGTAGCCCAGAACACCCTAAGATACTACTGGAATACCTACCAGTAAATCTCCTGCCTTGGCCAAGGACTTTTCATGTTCCGGCTTTCCTAGACACAACACGACCTCACCCCCAATACCGGGAGAGACGAACCCCTGAAGATACGCTCACTGCCTCCATGTGGCTCGGGACTGTACCCAACTAAAACCTGTTTGCACGAATCCTTTGAGCCGTGGTAGGGTAGTAATCAAAGTACAGTGGGAACTCACATGAGACAAATGACGATCCCCAGGTCGATGAACTAACCTGTACACATGTCACCAGGGAACTGCTATCTGACGTCTGGTATAAGACCAACTAGCATGTTCCCGGCGAGTCCTGTCCGGTGTACTCATAACCCAATGAGCACCTGTATACATCTTAGGTGAACCAACTGACACCAGTGGCTTGTGAGACCGGCCACCGCGCCTCGTCGGGGTCTCGACTGTATACACTAGTCTACTCTGGAGTATCGATGCCCTGTCTCGAAACTCTCACGACTAGGGACCATTTAAGGATATGCTTATAGACTGCCAGCTCCCACGTATATGATCGCCCTCATACTGCTGTTGGTCAAGCAAGAATCCTAGGGGCTCTACCAACATATAATAGCGACCTGTAAGGTCACCTAAAACAGTACACGATGATAAAGGTAAACCAGATAGCATACTATCATCTCGAGTAAGATTGTCCTATCGGGATAGGTCCTCCCTCAATCATTACAATCACGTGCCTGTGATCCAATAATTGACTCTGAGGGCACTATCTCCAACAATCTCCCACTTGCACTCAAGGCTAATTATTGCGATGTCGCATACTCACAGCCCGTGTGATACCGAACACTCAACTCCTCTACTATTTAGTCTCACAAAACCCGTTTGCGAAACTATTGCGTTCGAGGAATAGCCTCACTGAGTGGATCCGCTTTGTTGTTTCTTTCTATGTCTCTCTATATCTCATGTTCGCGGAGAAAACCATCTCCCGAAATGAGCAATACCTGTCTTGGAATGTGTCTGGATGTCTGATGGGACCTAGCTCATAAATGAACTCCAAATCCAAACTTCTTAGACTGTATCGTCAACTGAACTTAATCAGTATCCTGCGCCATGCCACCCTCAGTATTGCCTTGGACCACCTGTCCAAAATACTGCCCCTCGTCAGAAGGAAAAACTATAACTCTGACAACCTCCTTGTCGTCCATGTCACCTTGGAAGCCTGGAATGATAACTGTCTCCCGAAATGAGGCTGTCGTTATCATATCCCTTAGAACATTAACTTATGTTCTAAAACTGCTTCCGACTGCTTCTCCAGGATTGGATCAATATCAACTTATTGCATCTAGTGCAAGAACAATATCTGGTGTGGTACTTGACATCTCATGATTGACTCAATTGCCTGAGCAAGTGATCTGCCAATCATGCACATCCCTCTCCCCTTTAGTCTGTAAGACACCTTTAGAGAGGGTGATTCCATCTTCTGCAGGTACACTACCGTGCATGGAGTCGTCCATTCTAAATACCCTTAGAATGCTGTCTAAGTACCCAGATTGGGAGACTACCCAAATCTAGATCTAAAACCATAGATCTAGTAACCAGAATGTCTGATATAATGTCCAAGTCCCATGTGGAGAAACCACTGTGTGACGACCAAAGTATAACCGATCGTAGTATAGGAATATCACTTCCTACTCTGTGTATGTCATCCAAATACCATGACATCACACCCTACTACCTTCTCAACAGATCCATCCCCTATTCTGATGAAGTCAAACCTATGACTGTCACATCATAAATTGATGATCTATCTCCGCTATATCTGCTTTAGTCTATAAATAGACATAAGCCAGTTGTCCACCAATGCTTCCGCTGCTCCCACTGACTACGACAACCCTCTGGCAGAGGCATATATACGTACACTTCTAAAGCTAGTTTAGAATGACGCTATACTCATCCTCCCACCGGGTCTCGTAACCTGGAACAACAGCAATGGCAATTGTGGGTAAACAAGAACCTCCCTGTCACCGTCCTTGAGGCTACCGGAGTACCCCTCGGGTGCTTGAGGTTACCCACCGTATCTGCGGAGTGGCCAATGGAATGTCAAACCGGATTGAATCTTTAGGTTCCTTATCAAATCTTCAGTAATCGTTTGTGGTTCTGGAATCACTTCCAGTTCTACCATACTCCTGTTGGAGATAGTGCCCTCAGAGTCAATTATTGGATCACAGGCACGTGATTGCAATGATTGAGGGAGGACCTATCCCGGTGGGACAGTCTTACTCGAGATGATAGTATGCTATCTGGTTTATCTTTATCATCGTGTACTGCTTTAGGTGACCTGACACGTCGCTATTACACGTTGATAGAGCCCCTAGGATTCTTGCTTGACGACCAGCAGTATGATGGCGATCATATACGTGGGAGCTGGGGTCTATAAGCACATCCTTAAAAGGTCCCTAGTCGTGGGAGTTTCGAGACTGGGCATCGATACTCCATTAGTAGACTAGTGTATACAGTCGAGGCCCCGACGAGGGGCGGTGGCCGGTCTCACAAGCCACTGGTGTCAGTTGGTTCACCTAAGATGTATACAGGTGCTCATTGGGTTATGAGTACACCGGACAGGACTCGCCGGGAACCTGCCAGTTGGTCTTATACCTGACGTCAGATAGCAGTTCCCTGGTGACATGTGTACAGGTTAGTTCATCGACCTGAGGATCGTCATTTGTCTCGTGTGAGTTCCCACTGTGCTTTGATTACTACCCTACCACGGCTCAAAGGAGTCGTGCAAACAGGTTTTAGTTGGGTACAGTCCCGAGCCACATGGAGGCAGTGAGCGGATCTTCAGGGGTTCGTCTCTCCCGGTATTGGGGGTGAGGTCGCGCTGTGTCTAGGAGAGCCATTACGCAAAGCCCTCGGCCGAGGCAGGAGATTTACTGGTAGGTATTCCAGTAGTATCTCAGGGCGTTCTGGGCTACGCTCCGACATGACTTGTACCGCTTTTGGGGGTCTGACTTCCACCAACCCCCTAGGCCCGCCATGCGATACTCATAGACGAACGGACCGGACTGTACGGATATTGTCACTGACAGGCTCAGTTGGGTGTCGGGGTGAGCTTCCTCATCGACGTCCCTTTTGGTCAATAGCTGGTGGCCCGTCACGTATTGGCTTATACCTCTGACGTGCCAGTGGTTAAATCCACAGCCATAGTATTGACGAGTCTTTAGAGTCCACCACACTTACAGTTACTCAAGCTTTCGGGCGAAACGCTGTAGAGGCCGTATGGAGATATGGCAGGGTCCGATCCGATACGTGCGGTATTGCACGGATCAGGATCGGACAATTTTGTACTAGTGGCCGTATAGTTATATGGCAGGGTTCGATCAGATACGTGCGGTATTGCACAGATCAGGATCGAACGGATTTTACTAGCCGGCTTTGGTTTAAGCCGGTACTAGTTCAGTACAGTGTAGATTTTGTCTCATTGCATTTGTATCCGGTCGGAATACAGATGCGGGTGTGTATGCACTGTATTGGGGTTTTCCTGTAATTTATTACGGGACCAGTTTTCTGGAGTTGCCAGTTTGCATTCCGTTCCGGCCGGTTTTCCTTTGTTCTTTCCCGGCCGGACTTTTCCGATGGAGGGGGTAATTTGCAGTTTTGCAAATTACTTTTGTGGAGGGGTTTTCTTGCATATATATTGATTATGATAGCTTTCATATCTTTCCTCCATGCTTGCCTTTATGAGATTAGAAGTGAGGTATGGGTTGAATAGTAACAAGCATGGTTGATGTTTTCTTGTCCTTGGATGTGGTCACCATTCTTGTACTCCTACACTCACCTCCCTCTTGCTTTCATATAGTTCTTTTCCTCCACCTTATTCTTGACTTGATGGAGATGATAAGTTTTTCAAGAGAGGAAAAAGAACACTTGAGAGAAAGAAAAAGAATGAGAGAGTTCATCTTGATTATGTGAGGAATTCTTCATCTCCTTCTTCTTCTTGTTTTGGAAAAATGAAAGCACCATTTTTCCTAACTCCATTCCTCCATCATGGCAACCACAAACCCCAAATGAGACTAGCATGATCTACTACACATTCTACAGCATATCTTGAGCATGTCGAGTTGCCGGCTTCATGCTCGAGTTGCCTCGGTATTGAGGCGGGAGCCCGTAAAAGACGAAGGCGATGTGGTGCCCTTTCCGGCGAGGAGGCGACGATGTGGAGCCAAGACTTTCCGCAGGAGATCGGGATGATGAAGAGAAGACCGGAGGACTCGGATCACTCGGTATACTTTTCTTCCCATCTCTTGATTGCTAGCATTAGGTTAATGGTAAACGATCCGGGTTTTCTTTGTCCGCGGTAGCGCCGGTTTCCGAGTAAGGAAAATTTTTGATTCCGCATTTTGGCCTCGAGTAAGAGGCCGGGGCGCTGCCGTGGCGCAACATGGTATTAGAGCCACGCCATTAACCTAGCCTAGCTTGTTCTAATGCGTTTTACTTATCCGATCGACCAAAATCTCAAAAACCGTATTTTAGTTCACATCAGTTTCTGTTAAAATTTTTTGGTGTCTAAAAATTTTTCTGGTGGTCTCAGAAAGATGTGCAGGGAGTTCTAAGAACTCTGGGAAAAAACGACAAAGTGAACCCTTACTTGGAGCGCGGAAGCGCGGCAATACCCCCATTTATGCCGCTCTTCCGCCGCACTATGGTGGGCCCACTTGGTCATTTTTCTTCAGTTGTCTTATGGGCTGAAAATAGGGCTTTTGGGATATTAAAATTGGGCCAGTTATTTCTGTGAGTGCTACAGTTTTCTTTTGGGGCCCGCTTGTTAATTATTTGATCGATCGGATATTTTAAACACATTTTTCACAGTATTTACATTATATCTGCGACCGTGAATGTCACTCGATCGGTAAATCCGGTCTAACTGCTATAGCCCGGTTAGACGGATTTGCGAACGTGACTTTCACGTTGATGTTCTATGTTTATGCTGTGTTGTTGCGGATCGGTCGTGGGGGATAGCCTGGATGCAATGCTAGTGCAGTTTTGTTGTATTATGTACATTTGATATTGCGGGGCGAGCGTCCGACATGTGGACTGCCGTCACTGCCTGATTGTATTATTCTTTTGGGGCACGACCTGGTTGCGGTCGATGTACCCGGTGTATGTATATTTTACTTTCTGTACTAGGGTTACCCCGCGGAGGGGTGCACGGATAGCCGGGTTCTAGAAGGCAACAAGCCCGCATCTCATGGCATTGGGACGGAGGGGGCTTCACTCCAGGATTGGCTGGCTATTCGCCGCACTCGTAGGGGGTATAGGATTTCATTGCACAGGCTATCCACACGACCAGGGGAACGTCGGGTTTCAGCAGCGGCTCTGTGAAACCCGGGGCTTCCAGATATCTGTATTGTTCTGTGATGCTGTACATTTCTGTGATGTTGCATTTTATTCACGCCTTGAGCGAAATACTATATATTGGTATATATATTAGTAGATGTTGTATATGTTTTTCATCCGCGCTAGTCCAGTCCCCGCTCTGCCGTTAGTTAGCTAACCTAACGGGTAATGACGGGACCCAGTGGCGAATGCGGATGGCATATGCGTACGTCAGTATATTTTCGTTCTTTGTGGTGTGATCATTTGATGGGACTGCATTGATTCGGATCAATGCAAGATAAACAAACCTAATTTGATGTTGTTGGAACACTTTTTCAAAAAGCTGTTATTGCAAGGACGTTCACTTTTGTTTTGCATCGTGGTATTCATTTGGAATATCCTGCTCCTCAGTCGACGAGGCAAGGGCCGAGATCCCTTCACCGGGAGTGACCCCTTGGACAGAAGTTTGCGTCAGGGCATTAACTTCACTATAGCCGATTACTTTTGCTTTGCATCGTGGTATTCAGTTGGAATATCCTGCACCTCATTCTACGGGGAAAGAGCCGAGATCCCTTCACCGGGAGTGACCTCTTTAGTAAAGGTTTTCGTCACTATATTTTATAAAAAAGTTGTGCAGTTCCTTCAACGATATCAAGTTCATTACGTTAAAGGTATTTCGCCAAAAACCAGTCGTAGCCCTCCGTCATTTCAGATTAGTATTACTTAGTATTCGTGCTGCGTATGTCGTGCTCAGCCGAGGCGTAGTGTTCGGTAGCTATGTAGTGCTTTTCTGTTGCATGGTTATGTGATTGGTTAGGACAGTCGTACGGTCATTTTGGCTCAGTCAAGGACTCGTGCGGGTGGGTCTAATGCAATCAAGATAATGACGGGTTGAACTTGACTAGGATCCTTTGATATGTTGGCTCAGTCAAGGTCACTTGGGTCCTAGGGGTAAAAACATATATCGGGAGTTTCAAAAGAACTGAAACTTGCCAGGCATGCGCATACCTTCTGGAGTGTGGTGACTTGAGTGGATTCCGTCAAGTTATCATGCGATGATAGTTGGATCCCGATTCCCACTGATGAGTTAGTTTACTCCTCGGGTGACCCCGACTAATTCTTCTTTCAGGTTTGGAGGAGAATTTGAGGTACAGTGGGAGGTTTCCAGATTAGACAAAGTGATAACCATTCTGATCTAGGTTAGAGTGCACGCTGAGTGTTTCTTTTCTCTCTCTCTTTGGCAGCGACCATTGACCCGACCCTGGACTTTGACTCAGTGACCAAGTTGACCGAACCTTCTTAACACTGGCTTTTGGATTTTCAGAGTTGCAGACCTCATTGCCACTCCTACTTTTACCCTTTTCTCCAGGACACCCCGTATTACTACGAACGTCCACTTCCATTGGACAAAACCATCGTATGGTTATATACAAACTCGAAGGACTTCGAGGATGGTTTCTGGTTCTGGAGAAAACGAATAGGATTATTCAGTTGTCTTTTTTTTTTCACCTTCTCTCATTACGAGTACTCCTTGGTTTAGGAGATAGTACACCTATTACGCAAATTGGATAGTCTTCTTCCAAACCTTAGGCTGGTGCCGACCGGTAGGGAATGAAGAAAACCGATTAGCCTAAACGGTGTGCAGAAGGTATTAAGATTAAGACAAAGCAAGGGATTAGTAAGAGGGCAGAGTAAAATGCGACTGATATTCACGACCAAACCAAGTTTTTCTTCGCCAATCCTAAATCACCTTTGTATTTCTCCAGGACACTCCGTATCACTACGAAGATCCACAGTTTATTTGGATACTCCATCGTATGGTTATATACGAACTCGAAAGGAACTTGTTCCAGTTCGGGGATGGATTCTGGTTCAGGAGAAATAGGAATAAAGTACATTCAGGTGTCTTTTATCTTCACCTTCTCTCGCAATACGAGTGCTCCTAGGATTAGGACAGTACACCCTTTATGCCTTTTGGATAGTCTTCTTCCAAACCATAGGCTGGTGCCGAACGGTAGGGAAGGAAGAAAACCATTTGGCCCAAAGGGGTGTACAGAAGGTAATGACTAAAGACATATGAAGGGATTAAGAAAGATGGCAAAGAATTATACGGTTACAGTTGTGAATCTGGGTAGTGGAAGAGGCGTTACTAGGAATACCAGGATACCCCGACGAAACATTTCAATGTTTCAGTTTCACTGTGTGATGTTAAAAGAAAACTGATTTCCCGATTAGACACTTTCTCCAGGGTATGTATTTACCAGGTTGGATTCTCATATCTGTATGGTTTTACAGATGATGAGTGGGAGTAAGTTATTGGGAATTAGGTGACCATCCTCATTATATTGGGATTCGTTGTAATCGGTGATATTTGAGGAGATCACCTGGGCTGTTTGCCGGTCGGCAAATATTTGGTTTTGAATATCCGCTGTTATGCACCAATTTCAAATTGATATATCTGTACGTCTATTTTCATAGAGTGAGATATACCTTTTGATAGTATGTCGATGACATTTACCTATATCAGTGGATGGTTAGGTAAGGAGCATTAAACAGCGGTGTAATTCTTCTTAACCATAAGTACAGTTTTCAACCTACGACACACAGTGAAAGAGTTGTTAGACTCAGCGGACTTATACAGAGTATTGTATGTTGTCCAGTGTCCATTAGGACAGAGGGGTTGGTCCTCATACTATATTCTGTTTACTTTTAACTTCTCTAGTTCTTAGACATGTGTTTCGTGGAAACACAGGGTCTAAGTTTTGAGGAGTTATAGGTATTTGAATAGAGTAAAGAACCAGGTATAGCAAGTATCGGGATTCTTCAAAGTGATCGAAGATGTAGATACTTGTGTATGGTATTCAGTTGATAGTAATGAGAACTTGCTTCTCTTTCAGGTTACTCATAATTGGAAGCATTCCTAAGTTGGGTAACGCTGATCGGCCTCCTTCCATTTAGTTGACATGCACTGGAGACAGCTGCATGATTTGAATCTGGTTCAATTAAATCAGTGCCTCTGGTTCTATATTGGATATAGAACAGTTCATATCTTAACGATGTTAAGGTACGGGGAGTTGTCCGGCTTATGCTTAAAACCAGACACTGGACAACTCAAGGCACGTTTCTGTAATGGCTGTTTTGTGGGTTGACCCAGGCTATGACGAGGGTTGATTTTCTACCATCTGGATGAACAATAGCAATATTGTTCTAGACTCGCCACAGTTTTTATTAAAAATGGATTTTTTTTTTCAGAAAAAGTAGTGGGAGTATGGTAGGACTGGAAGTGATTCCAGAACCACAAACGATTACTGAAGATTTGATAAGGAACCTAAAGATTCAATCTGGATTGACATTCCACTGGCTACTCCGCAGATACGGTGGGTAACTTCAGGCACCCGACAGGTACTCCGGTAGCCTCAAGGACGGTGACAGGGAAGTCCTTGTTTACCCACACTTGCCATTGTTGTTGTTCCAGGCTGCGAGACCCGGTGGGAGGATGACTATAGCGTCGTTCTAAACTAGCTTTAGAAATGCACGTCTATATGACTCTGCCAGAGAGTTGTCGTAGTCAGTGGGAGCAGCGGAAGCATTGGTGGACATCAGGCTTATGTCTATTTATAGACTAAAGCAGATGTAGCGGAGATAGATCATCTATTTCTGATGTGACAGTCATAGGTTTGACGTCATCAGAATAGGGGATGGATCTGTTGAGAAGGTAGTAGGAAGTGATATTCCTATACTACGATCGGTTATACTTTGGTCGTCACACAGTGGTTTCTCCACAAAGGACTTGGACATTATATCAGACATACTGGTTACTGGATCTATGGTTTTAGATCTAGATTTGGGTGGTTTCCCAATCAGGGTACCTTGACAGCATTCTAAGAGTATTTAGAATGGACGACTCCTGGCACGGTAGTGTACCTGCAGGTGATGGAGTCACCCTCTCTAAAGGTGTCTTATAGACTAAAGTAGAGAGGGATGCGCATGATTGGCAGATCACTTGCTTAGGCAATTGAGTCAATCATGAGATGTCAAGTACCACACCAGATGTTGTTCTTGCACTAGATGCAATAAGTTGATATTGATCCAATCCTGGAGGAACAGTCGGAAGCAGTTTTAGAACATAAGTGGATGTTCTAAGGATATGATAACGACAGCCTCATTCGGGAGACAGTTATCATTCCAGGCTTCCAAGGTGACATGGACGACAAGGAGGTTGTCAGAGTTATAGTTTTCCTTCTGACGAGGGGCAGTATTTTGGATAGGTGGTCCAAGGAAATACTGAGGGTGGCATGGCGCAGGATACTGATTAAGTTCAGTTGATGATACAGTCTATGAAGTTTGGATTTGGAGTTCATTTATGAGCTCGGTCCCATCAGATATCCAGACACTCTAAGACAGGTATTGCTCATTTCGGGAGATGGTTTTCTCCGCGAACTTGAGATATAGAGAGACATAGAAAGAAACACCAGAGCGGATCCACTCACTGAGGCTATTCCTTGAACGCAATAGTTTCACAAATGAGCTTTGTGAGACTGACCAGTAGAGGAGTTGGGTGTTCGGTATCACACGGGCTGTGAGTATGCGACATCGCAATAATGAGCCTTGAGTGCAAGTGGGAGATTGTTGGAGATAGTGCCCTCAGAGTCAATTATTGGATCACAGGCACGTGATTGCAATGATTGAGGGAGGACCTATCCCGGTGGGACAGTCTTACTCGAGATGATAGTATGCTCTCTGGTTTATCTTTATCATCGTGTACTGCTTTAGGTGACCTGACACGTCGCTATTACACGTTGATAGAGCCCCAAGGATTCTTGCTTGACGACCAGCAGTATGATGGCGATCATATACGTGGGAGCTGGGGTCTATAAGCACATCCTTAAAAGGTCCCTAGTCGTGGGAGTTTCGAGACTGGGCATCGATACTCCATTAGTAGACTAGTGTATACAGTCGAGGCCCCGACGAGGGGCGGTGGCCGGTCTCACAAGCCACTGGTGTCAGTTGGTTTACCTAAGATGTATACAGGTGCTCATTGGGTTATGAGTACACCGGACAGGACTCGCCGGGAACCTGCCAGTTGGTCTTATACCTGACGTCAGATAGCAGTTCCCTGGTGACATGTGTACAGGTTAGTTCATCGACCTGAGGATCGTCATTTGTCTCGTGTGAGTTCCCACTGTGCTTTGATTACTACCCTACCACGGCTCAAAGGAGTCGTGCAAACAGGTTTTAGTTGGGTACAGTCCCGAGCCACATGGAGGCAGTGAGCGGATCTTCAGGGGTTCGTCTCTCCCGGTATTGGGGGTGAGGTCGCGCTGTGTCTAGGAGAGCCATTACGCAAAGCCCTCGGCCGAGGCAGGAGATTTACTGGTAGGTATTCCAGTAGTATCTCAGGGCGTTCTGGGCTACGCTCCGACACGACTTGTACCGCTTTTGGGGGTCTGACTTCCACCAACCCCCTAGGCCCGCCATGCGATACTCATAGACGAACGGACCGGACTGTACGGATATTGTCACTGACAGGCTCAGTTGGGTGTCGGGGTGAGCTTCCTCATCGACGTCCCTTTTGGTCAATAGCTGGTGGCCCGTCACGTATTGGCTTATACCTCTGACGTGCCAGTGGTTAAATCCACAGCCATAGTATTGACGAGTCTTTAGAGTCCACCACACTTACAGTTACTCAAGCTTTCGGGCGAAACGCTGTAGAGGCCGTATGGAGATATGGCAGGGTCCGATCAGATACGTGCGGTATTGCACGGATCAGGATCGGACAGTTTTGTACTAGTGGCCGTATAGTTATATGGCAGGGTTCGATCAGATACGTGCGGTATTGCACAGATCAGGATCGAACGGATTTTACTAGCCGGCTTTGGTTTAAGCCGGTACTAGTTTAGTACAGTGTAGATTTTGTCTCATTGCATTTGTATCCGGTCGGAATACAGATGCGGGTGTGTATGCACTGTATTGGGGTTTTCCTGTAATTTATTACGGGACCAGTTTTCTGGAGTTGCCAGTTTGCATTCCGTTCCGGCCGGTTTTCCTTTGTTCTTTCCCGGCCGGACTTTTCCGATGGAGGGGGTAATTTGCAGTTTTGCAAATTACTTTTGTGGAGGGGTTTTCTTGCATATATATTGATTATGATAGCTTTTATATCTTTCCTCCATGCTTGCCTTTATGAGATTAGAAGTGAGGTATGGGTTGAATAGTAACAAGCATGGTTGATGTTTTCTTGTCCTTGGATGTGGTCACCATTCTTGTGCTCCTACACTCACCTCCCTCTTGCTTTCATATAGTTCTTTTCCTCCACCTTATTCTTGACTTGATGGAGATGATAAGTTTTTCAAGAGAGGAAAAAGAACACTTGAGAGAAAGAAAAAGAATGAGAGAGTTCATCTTGATTATGTGAGGAATTCTTCATCTCCTTCTTCTTCTTGTTTTGGAAAAATGAAAGCACCATTTTTCCTAACTCCATTCCTCCATCATGGCAACCACAAACCCCAAATGAGACTAGCATGATCTACTACACATTCTACAGCATATCTTGAGCATGTCGAGTTGCCGGCTTCATGCTCGAGTTGCCTCGGTATTGAGGCGGGAGCCCGTAAAAGACGAAGGCGATGTGGTGCCCTTTCCGGCGAGGAGGCGACGATGTGGAGCCAAGACTTTCCGCAGGAGATCGGGATGATGAAGAGAAGACCGGAGGACTCGGATCACTCGGTATACTTTTCTTCCCATCTCTTGATTGCTAGCATTAGGTTAATGGTAAACGATCCGGGTTTTCTTTGTCCGCGGTAGCGCCGGTTTCCGAGTAAGGAAAATTTTTGATTCCGCATTTTGGCCTCGAGTAAGAGGCCGGGGCGCTGCCGTGGTGCAACAACTCCCACTACTGTTTTTCTGAAAAAATCCATTTTTAATGAAACTGTGGCGAGTCTAGAACAATATCGCTATTGTTCATCAAGATGGTAGAAAATCAACCCGCGTCATAGCCTGGGTCAACCCACAAACAGCCATTACAGAAACGTGCCTTGAGTTATCCAGAGTCTGGTTTTAATCATAAGCCGGACAACTCCCCGTACCTTAACATCGTTAAGATATGAACTGTTCTATATCCAATATAGAAACAGAGGCACTGATTTAATTGAACCAGATCCAAATCATGCAACTGTCTCCAGTGCATGTCAACTAAATGGAAGGAGGCCGATCAGCGTTACTCAACTTAGGAATGCTTCCAATTATGAGTAACCTGAAAAAGAAGCAAGTTCTCTTAATCATTACTATCATCTGAATACCATACACCAGTATCTACATCTTCGATCACTTTGAAGAATCCCGATACTTGCAATATCTGGTTCTCTACTCTATTCAAATACCTATAACTTCTCATAATTCGGACCCTGTGTTTCTACGAAACACCTGTCTAAAAACTAGAGAAGTCATAAGTAAACCGAATATAGTACGAGGACCAACCCCTCTGTCCTGATGGACCCTGGACAACATACAATACTCTGTATAAGTCCCTTGAGTCTGATAACTCATTCACTGTGTGTCGTAGGTTGAAAACTGTACTTATGGTTAAGAAGAATTACACCGCTGTTTTAATGCTCCTTACCTAACCATCCACTGATATAGGTAAATATCGTAGACATAATTTCAAAAAGGTATATCTCACTCTATAAAAATAGACGTACATATATATCAATTTGAAATTGGTGCATAACAGCGGATATTCAAAACCAAATATTTGCCGACCGGCAAACAGCCCAGGTGATCTCCTCAAATATCACCGATTACAACGAATCCCGATATAATGAGGATGATCACCTAATTCCCAATAACTTACTCCCACTCATCATCTGTAAAAACCATACAGATGTGAGAATCATACCTGGTAAATACATACCCTGGAGTAAGTATCTAATCGGGAAATCAGTTTTCTTTTAACAGTACACAGTGAAACTGAAACATTAAAATGTTTCGATGGGGTATCCCGGTATTCCTAGTAATGCCTCTTCCAGTATCCAAATTCATAACTGTAACCGTATATCTCTTTGCCACCTCTCCAAATCCCTTCATATCTCTTTAGTCATTACCTTCTGCACACCCCTTTAGGCCAAATGGTTTTCTTCCTTCCCTACCGTTCGGCACCCGCCTATGGTTTGGAAGAAGACTATCCAATAAGCATAATGGGTGTACTGTCCTAATCTTAGGAGCACTCGCAATGCGAGAGAAGGTGAGGATAAAAGACACCTGAATAAAACTTATTCCTATTTCTCCTGGACCAGAATCCATCCCCGAACTGGAATAAGTTCCTTTCGAGTTCGTATATAACCATACGATGGAGTATCCAATAAACTGTGGATCTTCGTAGTGATACGGAGTGTCCTGGAGAAATACAAAGGTGATTTAGGATTGGCGAAGGAATACTTGGTTTGGTCGTGAATATCTATTGCAATTTACTTTGCCCTCTTACTAATCCCTTGCTTTGTCTTAACCTAATACCTTCTGCACACCATCGTTATGCTAATTAGTTTTCTTCATTCCCTACCGGTCGGCACCTGCCTATGGTTTGGAAGAAGACTATCCAATTTGTGTAATAGGTGTACTATCTCCTAAACCAAGGAGTACTCGCAACCTGAGAGAAGGTAAAAAGGAAAAGACAACTGAATAGTCCTATTCGTTTCCTCCAGAACCGGAAACCATCCTCGAATAAATTCCTTCGAGTTCGTATATAACCATACGATGGTTTTGTCCAATGGAAGTGGACGTTCGTAGTAATACGGGGTGTCCTGGAGAAAAGGGTAAAAGTAGGAGTGGCAATGAGGTTTGCAACTCTGACAATCCAAAAGCCAGTGTTAAGAAGGTTCGGTCAACTTGGTCACTGAGTCATAGTCTTAGGGTCGGGTCAATGGTCGCTGCCAAAGAGAGAGAGAAAAGAAACACTCAGCGTGCACTCTAACCTAGATCAGAATGGTTATCAATTTATCTAATCAGGAAACCTCCCATTGTACCTCAAATTCTCCTCCAAACCTAAAAGAAGAATTAGTCGGGAACACCCGAGGAGTAAACCAACTCATCAGTGGGAATCGGGATCCAACTATCATCGCATGACAACGTGACGGAATTCGCTCACGGTGTCACACTCCAGAAGGTATGCGCATATCTGGCAAGTTTCAGTTCTTTTGAAACTCCCGATGTGATTTTCACCCCATGCTTTTATGACCTTGACTTTGGCCAACAAATCATAAGTCACATGTCAAGTTCTACCCGTCATTCTCCAGGTTAATTTGAGCCCACCCGTACAAGCCCTTGACTTTGGCCAACAAGGCTATACGACTGCCCCAAACCAACGCATCTATCTATGCTGCATATGAATAACCAACAGCTACCAAACACTGTGCCTTGACTTTGGCCAACAAACACAGCTTGAATACTATTGACTACCCATATGAAACGACGGAGGGCTACGAATGGTTTCTGGCGAAAACCTTTAACGTAATGAACTTGATATCATTGAAGGAACTGATAGCTTTTTAGAAAATTTAGTGACGAAAACCTTTACTAAAGAGGTCACTCCCGGTGAAGGGATCTCGGCTCTTTCCCCGTAGAATGAGTTGCAGGATATTCCAACTGAATACCACGGTGCAAAGCAAAAGTAATCGGCTATAGTGAAGTTAATGCCCTGACGCAAACTTCTGTCCAAGGGGTCACTCCCGGTGAAGGGATCTCGGCCCTTGCCTCGTCGACTGAGGAGCAGGATATTCCAAATGAATACCACGATGCAAAACAAAAGTGAACGTCCTTGCAATAACAGCTTTTTGAAAAGTGTTCCAACAACATCAGAATAGGTTTGTTTTAACTTGCATTGATCCGAATCAACACAGTACCATCAATTGATCACACCACAAAGAAAGAAAATATACTGATGTACGTATATGTCATCCGCATTCGCCACTGGGTCCCGTCATTACCCGTTAGGTTAGCTAACTAACGACAGAGCGGGGACTGGACTAGCGCGGATGTAAAACATATACAACATCTACTAATATATATACCAATATATTATATTCGCTCAAGGCGTGATAAAAATGCAACATCACAGAAATGTACAGCATCACAGAACAATACAGATATTTGGGATCCCCGGGTTTCACAGACCCACTACTGAAACCCGACGTTCCCCTGGTCGTGTGGATAGCCTGTGCAATGAAATCCTAGAACCCTATGGGCGCGGCAAGTTACCCGCCAAAACCTGAAGCGAGGCAGCCCCCTTCAGCACCGTGAATGGACCACCCAGCACTTCACGGAATCCGGTAACTTGGGCACCCCTCCTGGGTCAACCTGTACCCCCTACGAGTGCGGCGAATAGCCCGCCAATCCTAGAGTGAAGCCCCCTCCGTCTCAATGCCATGAGATGCGGGCTTGTTGCCCTCTAGAACCCGGCTATCCGTGCACCCCTCCGTGGGGTAATCCTAGTACAGAAAGTAAAATATACATACAACGGGTACATCGACCGCAACCTGGCCGTGCCCCAAAAAAATAATACAAACAGGCAGTGACGGCAGTCCACATGTCGGACGCTCGCCCCGCAATATCAAATGTACATAATACAACAGAACTGTACTAGCATTGCATCCAGGCTATCCCCCACGACCGATCCGCAACATCACAGCAATACATAGAACATCAACGTGAAAGTCACGTTCGCAAATCCGTCTAACCGGGCTATAGCAGTTAGACAGGATTTACCGATCAAGTGAAATTCACGGTCGCAGATATAATGTAAATACTGTGAAATAATGTGTTTAAAATATCCGATCGATCAAATTTTAACAAGTGGGCCCCCAAGCATTACTGTAGCAGATCAAGAAATTCTGGGCCCAATGTTATTATTCCAAAACCCCTAAAATCAGCCCAGAAGCCCACTGGAAAAAAATGATACAGCGAGGACACCAATGTGCGGCGGAACCGCGGCCCAAAGGGGGGTTGGGCCGCGGTTCCACGCTTCAGTGGTCGATTCACTGTGTCGAATTTTCCCAGAACTCTTAGAACTTCTAGTACATCAGTTTTCTACAAACTGAAAAATTTTTGGAGCCAGGAAAAAATCGACAGAAAACTGATGTGAAGAAAACGCGGGTTTTTGGAATTTTGGTCGATCGGAAATGCAAACACATCAAAAAAATCTAGACTATGTTAATGGCGAGGCTCTGATACCACTGTAAGTGCACGGCGGCGCCCCGGCCGTCAATCCGACGCCGGAATGCGGAAGCGGTGATAAACTTTAATTTTTCATGAACTGGCACCACCGCGCACTAATACCCGGATCGAACCATTAACTAGTCCTAGCTAACTACAAGATGGGGAAGAGAGATATGCCGACTGATCCGTGTCCTCCGGTCTTCTCGTCGTCGTCCCGATCTCCTGCTGAATGTCCTGTCTCCACCTCGTCGCCGGAAGTGCACCACATCGCCTACATCTTTTACGGGCTCCCACCTCAATGCCGAGACAACTCGGGCACGAAGCTGGCTAGTCGACGTGCCCAAGGTTTGCTGTAGAATGTGTAGTGAGCTATTTGTGTCTCTAGGGGTTCATGGAGGTGCCATTATGGTGGAGGGTAAGAACTCAACTCTTGAGATGGAGATGTGGGGATTTTATGAAGCCTAATGAACAAAATTTCCCCACCAAAAATATGGGACAGCCCATGCTCTCTCATGGCCGGCCTTGAAAATGAGAGGAGAGAATGAGAGTGTATATCAAAAATAATGGGAGCCATTCCATAAAGCAAGTGAGAGAGAGGTCAAAAGATATCATGCAAGAAAATGATCACAACCATATCCACACTCAACCACAACCATGATGACTCCAAATGGTCAAGCCATCATGAACAAATCAAGAAGTCAAGGTCAATGGTTCATCATCATGATACAAGGAAAAGTGCAAAGAACCCCTCCACAAATACTTATTTGCAACAATGCAAATAAGCCCTCATCCACCAATCTTCGGCCAATGAACGATACAAAGGAAATCGGCCGAAACGGAAAGCAAACTGGCAACTCTAGAAAACTGGTCCTGTAATAAATTACAGGAAAACCCCGATACCGTGTATACACACCCGCATTTGTATTCCGACCGAAATACAAATGCAATGAGACAAAATCTACACTGTACTATACTAGGATCCGGCTTAAACCAAAGCCGGCTAGTAATATTCGTTCGATCCCGATCCGTGCAATACCGCACGTATCTGATCGAACCCTGCCATATTTCTATACGGCCTGTAGTACAAACTGTCCGATCCTGATCCGTGCAATACCGCACGTATCTGATCGGACCTTGCCATATCTCCATACGGCCTCTACAACTTTTCGCCCGAAAGCTGAGTAACTGAATGTTGGGGACTCTAAAGACTCGTCAACACCTTGGTTGTGGATTTAACCACTAGCACGTCAGAGGTATAAGCCAATACGTAACGGGCTACCAGGTATTGACTAAAAGGGACGTCAGTGAGCGAACTCAGCCTGACAACCCTACTGAGCCTGTCAGTGACAATATCCGTACAGTCCGGTCCGTTCGTCTATGAGTATCGCATGGCGGGCCTAGGGGGTTGGTAAAAGTCAGACCCCCAAAAGCGGTACAAGTCGTGTCGGAGTGTAGCCCAGAACACCCTAAGATACTACTAGAATACCTACCAGTAAATCTCCTGCCTTGGCCAAGGACTTTTCATGTTCCGGCTCTCCTAGACACAGCACGACCTCATCCCCAATACCGGGAGAGACGAACCCCTGAAGATACGCTCACTGCCTCCATGTGGCTCGGGACTGTACCCAACTAAAACCTGTTTGCACGACTCCTTTGAGCCGTGGTAGGGTAGTAATCAAAGTACAGTGGGAACTCACATGAGAAAAATGACGATCCCCAGGTCGATGAACTAACCTGTACACATGTCACCAGGGAACTGCTATCTAACGTCTGGTATAAGACCAACTAGCATGTTCCCGGCGAGTCCTGTCCGGTGTACTCATAACCCAATGAGCACCTGTATACATCTTAGGTGAACCAACTGACACCAGTGGCTTGTGAGACCGGCCACCGCCCCTCGTCGGGGTCTCGACTGTATACACTAGTCTACTCTGGAGTATCGATGCCCTGTCTCGAAACTCTCACGGCTAGGGACCATTTAAGGATATGCTTATAGACTGCCAGCTCCCACGTATATGATCGCCCTCATACTGCTGGTGGTCAAGCAAGAATCCTAGGGGCTCTACCAACGTGTAATAGCGACCTGTAAGGTCACCTAAAACAGTACACGATGATAAAGGTAAACCAGATAGCATACTATCATCTCGAGTAAGATTGTCCTATCGGGATAGGTCCTCCCTCAATCATTACAATCACGTGCCTGTGATCCAATAATTGACTCTGAGGGCACTATCTCCAACATAACTCTTACTCGCAGTGGGTATCGAGATCCAACTATCTCATAGAAGGTATGCAATCTCATTTCAAATTTCAACACTTGAAATTCCCGATAATGCTTTTGCCCCTAGCGTGCTATGACCTTGACGAAAGCCAACAAACCACAGCCCGCTAGTCAAGTTCAACCCGTACATTTCTTGACTGAATTAAACCCACCCGCACGACCCTTGACGAAAGCCAACAAAGCCGTACGACTACCCTAATCCAGTCGCATCATATGCAGCAGATAAGCAGCACATAGCTACCGCACACTACACCTTGACGAAAGCCAACAAATGTAGCACGAATACTATATGCAACTTATCTGAAATGTCGGAGGGCTACGACAGGTTTTTCTGAAAACCTATTGCGTAATGAACTTGATATCGTTGTAGAATCAAATGAAGTTTTGAAATGGAGTGATTTTGAGGCTTTTCTAGTTTTGCTAAAGGGGTCACTCCTGGTGAAAGGATCGTCGGCCCTTTCCTCGTCGAATGAGGTGCGGGATATATCATATATATCACTGTGCAAAGCAAAAACTCTTAAAAGCAATCAAAAGACAAACCGAGTGTGTAGCATCTGCCAGTTATTGCTAAAGGAGTCACTCCCGGTGAAGGGATCTTGGTCCTTTCCTCGTCGAATGAGGTGCGGGATATATCATATATATCGCTGTGCAAAGAAAGAACTGTCGCTACCTTTTTATTTTGAAATTCGATTTCACAACATCTTAGGTTTCTTATCTTTCATTAATCACATTAATGAAGTCCCATCATTTAAATACCTAAAAATCACAGATAAATACGACGTACACTTATGCCATCTGCATTCGCCTCGATGTCCCCTCGTGCACCGTTAGGTTAGGTAACTAACGGCAGAGCGGGGCAGGGCTAGTACGGGTGTAAAACATAAGTAACGTCTATATAATATATCATTTATACTATATAAAGTATCTATCACAGAACAGCACATGATCACATCACAGATATCGCAGCAGAAGAAACATATGAAATATTGGATATACTAGGACGTCCGTGTTTTCAATACGAGCCAGTATAAAACACGGATTCCACGGTCGTGATGAATAGACAATCCCACACCCCTAGACCCCTACGAGAGCGGCAAGCAACCCTACCAATTCTAGGGTTAGGAGACCCGGACTCGACTCCTCAAGATGGTCTCCCACTGGACCCTAGAACCCGGTTACTTGTGCTCCCCTCCTTGGGTCTATCCTAATGCGGAAAAGTAAATAATATACAAAAGGTGACAACTTCCGCAACCTGGAAGTGCCCCAAATAAAAGAATATTACATACAAGTTTTTACATGAATGAAAATGAAAAACACTCATCTCACATAAAAACCCCCAGCTATTCAATCACGACAATCCAATATAACATATCCAGCAACACATAACATCACATATCATCAACGTAAGTAAATATGCGGATCCCAATTGTCGTTGACATATAGCAACGAAACCGGCGATATCACATATTACACTTACGGTCACAGAAAAGAAAGTGTAAAACTACAACAGTTGGAATCCGCAACCCTTTTAGACATCACATGCCTAATCAAATGAAATACTTAGACATCACATGCCTAACAGTTATAAACCCCGCATTTTAGTCTCATGATCGAAAACTCTTTTCAATATCAAGTGAAACTAAACCGCTAGATTTATAACATTCATTCAGTTATCTCATAACTGTTTGTGAATTCCAATTATTGTATCCCATTCCGGATAAATAGAATATATTAAACTTTCCGATCGAACATTCAAACACCCAAGTTTTCCCGATACAGATCAACACATGAAACAAGTCTAAAAACATTCAGTTCGTGCCTCAGTACCAACGGTCCAGCCGTAGAAGGGTCAAGCCAACGCCTCACATGTGGCACGCCGTACTGCCCCAAACCCGAAGGTTCAAAGGGCAGTTCAAGACGGTCACATAATCGAGTTAAGGTTTGTTGTCTTCTAGAGGGTCCATCGAGTTACTTGCACTACTTAGAACGTCTTTAAACCACGGAAAAATCTAACACTTGGAAATTTCCCGACAGGGGAAAAATTGGGTTTTTATATCCGGTCGAACTTTTTAACACATTCAAAAATTATCCGGAAAACACATAGACGACATTTGAAATTACCGGTCGAATCATCGAAGCTCTAAAACACCTCAGAAAACTCAACTGTTGAGTGCATATTAAAAATTCCCAGAAAACTCAGCTGCTGAAATGATGAATTACTGTGCAAAAATTACAGGAAAAACCCATTAGTTGGCCGCGGAACCGCCGCAGAAGCCAAGCTTCTGCTGCGGTTCCGCCGCACTATTTACTGTTCATGAGGTAAATTTTGCACCGTAGTTCTTAGAATTCCCTGCTGAATTTTTTAAGAATTTTTAATCTGGAAAAATCCCAGGTTTTGGAAAAAGTCCAGAGAGCATGATGTGTTAGGGTTTCGATGTGTATTCGGGTTTCAAACGTCGTCTAGACTTCGCCTAAGGCTCTAGCTAGGCTCTGATACCACTGTAGGGTTCCTAGGCACGCTAATGAAGTCTCACAAGGCATCAACCATGCCAATATCAAATTTTATGAGTGCCGCGAAACCCTAATACGGATCGTCGACTAGAAATTTAGGCGAAAAACGAAACTAGTTAACAACTTAACTAAAGGAGAGAGGCTACAACCTTTGTAGATCCGGTTCTCCACTTCCTTAGCTCCACGTAGGCGTCCTCTCGCTGTCCATCTCGAATCCCGAACTCAATCGTCGGCTTCATCGGGGAAATGGGCGGACTAGGTCGTCGGCTTCGTGCCGAAGATGATCTACGTCGAGGCATCACAAGTTCAAGCTCCAACTTCACCAAGTTGTGAAACTTGTGAAGAAAACACCCTATACTACTTGGCAAGAGGTAGAGGGTGAAGAAATAGGAGGTGGGTTCACTTTAGAATTGGATTTCTCTCACTTTTGCTCAAGTTGCCATTGATGGACTTAAGCTTTTCTTGAAGAAGAAGATGATGAAGAAGAAGAAAGAATATGATAAGTCTTCTAAAATGAAAAAGAAAATGAAAACTTATCATAATCTTAACCATAGTTAAGTGTAGAGAATGAACTAGGGTTAGTTCAAATGGTTAGGGTTAAGCATGAGACAAGAATGGTGACTAAGTCAAAGCTTCATGAAGCTTCAATAAGAAACAAAGAAAGCCACCATTCTCATCTTTATCTTTTCCAAATAAATAAATAAACAAATAAATAAATAAATGAAAAAGCAAAACCCTAAACATCAACTTAACCATGGTATAATTCTATACACTTAACCAAATGAGCAAGTATCATCAAACATGATACAAACATGTGCACAAAAGTATATCACATATACAACTTGCACATCAAGTGAGAAAATCCATTTAAAGTGAACCAATACTAGCTAATGCAAAGTAATATATCAAATATATAATTATACATTAAATCATTAAATCAACACTTGATTTAACGATCCGGTCATATCGCATATAACCGACTAGTATCCTATGTATCGTCTTATCGAATCAATCCTTGATTCGATATCTAGGTTATATCGTATATAACCAATCGATACATTCATCGCGAGAATTGAATACGGTATCACATACACGCATTATTCTCGGTCCTGCACATATCTCATATGCGCTCCTATTTCGTTTCGCTTGAGCCAGGAAACCTCTGTGTAGGACTCTAAAGACTCGTCAATACGCCGGTAGCAGATGATGATCATATCGAACATCCACAAACCGCAAGCGGTCTGCTAAACGTAACGGCCATCCGAGTATTGAGCGATCAGAAGATCGACGAGCTAGCCCGCTCACACTCCTGTGAATCCAACCAGTAACACTTACCATACAGTCCGGTCTGTTCGTCTGATATGTCGCATATCAAGTCTAGGGGTGGTAAACGTCAGACCCCAATAACCGATAAGTCGTGCTGATGTGAGGCTCATAACGGGTCAAGAAACTACTGGTAACACTTACCAGCAAATCTCTGATCAGCCCTGGCCAGGGACTTCCCTGTTACGGCCAATCGAGCACAGTGCAACATCAACCCCCAATACCGGGAGAGACGAAACCCCTCCTATCGCTCATTGCCTCCATGTGACTCGGGACTGTACCCAAAGACCACCGTTTTGCACGCCCTCATGGACGTGGTAAGGTGGAGATCAAAGCACAGTGGGAATCACACCAGACTCTATGACGATCTCGGGTCTTCAGACTAACCTGCACAAGTGTCACCTGAGAACTGCCATCTGACGTGAGGTATAATACCATCTGGGAGTTCTCGGCGAGTCCGTCTAGTGTACCCAGTCTCCACTGAGCACCCATATACCATCTCTGATGTCAAACACCAATGGATATGGGATCATCCATCGCCCATCTCATGGGTCGAGAAGCGTATACGCTAGTCTACTCTGGTATATCGATGCCCCGTCTCGATACACCCACGACTAGGGACCTTGAAGGATGTACTTATGGACTATCATGTCCCCACTAGTATGATCTGCATCATAGTCCAGGTAGTCAAGTACACATCCTAAGGGCTTTACCAACATGTAACCATAAGACAGTTTAAAGAGACTAGTATACATGTTAAGATAAAGAGTAACCAGATAGCATACTATCATATCGAGCAAGAAAGTCATCTCTATATATGTCCAAGCATCCAATATAATATACATCATCTGTACAATACTGGCCTCTAGGGCATACATACAACTAACAGCGGGGTGCCTTACCCTCTTGCCATGGGGTCACTCCCTCCAAGGATTCTTGTCCAAAGACCGATGAAGAGAGAGCTCGCATGAGTATTATACCCTATGCTTCGGCAGTAGGATCTATAATGTATGCGATGTTATGTACACGCCCAGATGTAGCTTATGCACTTAGTGTAGTAAGCAGGTATCAATCCAACCCAGGGGAGAATCACTGGACAGCTGTGAAGAACATTCTTAAGTACTTGCGAAGGACTAACGAATTGTTCTTGGTGTATGGTAATGGAGATCTCCAAATGGAGGCCTTTACCGATTCGAGCTTCCAGAGTGATAAGGACGACAGCAAATCTATCTCTGGGTTTGCATTTACCCTCAATGGAGGGGCGGTGAGTTGGAAGAGTTCCAAACAAGATACCGTTGCAGAATCTACGATGGAAGCTGAGTACATTGCTGCAAATGATGCCGCCAAGGAAGCCGTCTGGATGAAGAAGTTCGTCTCGGAGCTAGGAGTAGTTCCAACCATTATTGATCCAATACCTTTGTATTGTGACAATAATGGGGCTATGGCGTTAGCCAAGGAGCCCAGATCCCATCAGCGGTCCAGACACATCCTGAGGCGTTTTCATTTGATCCGGGAGATTGTAGATCGCCGCGAGATCGAGATTAGGAGGGTAGACACAAAGAATAACGCCGCGGATCCATTCACCAAGGCCCTCCCTCAGCCGCAGCATGAGCGACTTTTTGAGATGTTGGATATGAGATACGCCAATAACTGGCCTTAGTGCAAGTGGGAGATTGTTGGATATATGTATGCCCTAGAGGCCATTATATGATAGTGGATGTATTTATACAGGTATATATATATATTCAGTATGCATTCTTGCTCGACATGATAGTATGCTATCTGGTTATTCTTTATCTGACATGTTGATTTGATCATGCTTTTATTCATTCATACATGCTGATAAAGCCCTGAGGATATCGGCTTGACTACTCTGATTATGATGGAGATCATACTAGTGGGACATCTGTAGTCTATAAGCATATCCTTGAACGTCCCTAGTCGCAGGTATATCAAGACGGGGCATTGATATACCAGAGTAGACTAGCGTATATGATACTAGACCCATACGATGCACGATGAATGTTCCCACATTCATCGATGTTTGACATCAAGATCATATACGGGTACTCAGTGGTGACTGGGTACACTGGATGGACTCACCGAGAACTCCTATATGGAATTATATCTATCGTCGGATAGCAGTTCTCAGGTGACACTGGTACAGGTTAGTCTGTAGACCCGAGATCGTCATAGAGTCTTGTGTGTTCTCCCACTGTATTTTGATTACCACCCTACCACGGCTCTACTGAGTCGTGCAAACAGGTGGCCGTTGGGTACAGTCCCGAGACACACGAAGGCAATGAGCGATAGGAGGGGTTTCGTCTCTCCCGGTATTGGGAGTTGATGCTGCGCTGTGCCCGACTGGTTATATCAGTAAGTCCCTGGCCGGGGCTGCTGAGATTTGCTGATAAGTGTTATCAGTAGTTTCTCGATCTGTTATAGACCATTCACCGGCACGACTTATTGAGTTATTAGGGTCGACGTGACCATCCCTAGGCTCGATATGCAGCATATCTGACGAAGAGACCGGACTGTAGGGTAGTGTTGCCAGTTGGCTCGACGGAAGTTGTAGCAGGTTCGCTTGTTGTCTTCTGATCGCTCAATACCCGGGTGGCCGTTACGTTTAGCTGACCGCTTGTGGCTTGAGGGTACCTGATATGATCATTACCCTCTGCCGGCGTATTGACGAGTCTTAGAGTCCCACAAAGGAGTTACCCAGTCCAGACGAAACGTTGTGGTGCGCGTATGCGATATGCGCATGCACCCGATTGAAATGTGCGTATATGATACCGAACATTGATCGGGCGGCTTGCTTTTGGTGGGGTCATATGTGATATGGCCAGATTGATGAATCAAGTGTTGATTTATCATTTAACCATTAGTTTTCTCACTTAAAACCTTTCTAGTATTTGATGGATGTATGCATGCATGCATGTGTTTCTTTCTTTCATTCTATTTTCATGCACATGTGGATGTGCATACATGCATACATACATACACCCATCCATCATGGTTGTTAGCATATGGAAATGGTGGCAATGTAAGACTCACACCATGGATTAAATAATGGATTATTATTTAATTTTGGTTTTAAAACAAAATGAAAAGAAAAGGATAATCATTCTAGCTTCTACATTCTTCTTCTAACCTAACCAAGCTCAACTACCACTAACCTAGGGTTATCCTTCTCCTTATCATTTAAAACCCAAGTTAAATTAACTCTCCATCATTTAATCATGGTTGAATGCAAGAAGGAAATAAATATATATAGTGATATATTTCATTTTCTTTTTGAACTAAGGTTTATTTTTCACCTCTTGTTAAAAATAGCCACCATCTTCATCCTCCTTCATCTTTTTCCTCTCTATTTTTTTCTAGTGAGTTAAACACAATTAAAGAAAGGTTTTTGAAGTGAGATCCTTAGCCACAACATCATTCTACTCAAGTCTAGCCAACTTGATTAGAGTGTTCTCTTTGCTTTTCCAAAGTTGCAAGCTTGGACGGGAATCTTCGGGTGGATCGTCGTGGACGAAAGAGGACTACAAGTGGACCTTCTTCCAACACCCTAGAGATTAAGGAGTCAAGCAAAAGGGGAGCTACAAAGGTTGTAGCCTTCAAACCCTTATTTTTATTAGCTTAAAGTTTCGTAACCCTAATTTTCTAGGATCGATTCCTTTGCGTGTTTGTTTAGCACCTTAAAAATACATACTTTGAGACATGTGATGCTTCAAAACTCTTCATAGGGTGCTAGGCAAACCTTTCAACTGCAACCACTGCTACAGATGGCCCTAGTGCAAGTGGGAGATTGTTAGTTATATGTATGCCCTAGAGGCCATTGCTGTACATGAGATGTATATTGTAGTGGATGCTGGGACATATATAGGTTGGACTTTCTTGCTCGACATGATAGTGCGCTATCTGGTTGCTCTTTATCTTAACATGTATACTTACTGTCTCTCTGTAACATGTTGATAAAGACCTTAGGATGTGTACTCGACTTGCAGGACTATGATGAAGATCATACTAGTAGGGCCTAGGTAGTCCATGAGTACATCCTTCAATGTTCCTAGTCGTGGGAATATCGAGACGGGGCATCGATATTCCAGAGTAGACTAGCGTATATCTTCTCGACCCATGTGATGGGCGATGGATGATCCCATATCCATTGGTGTTTGACATCAGAGATGGTATGCGGGTGCTCAGTGGGGACTGGGTACACTGAACGGACTCGTCGAGAACTCCCAGATGATATTATACCTCACGTCAGATGGCAGTTCTCTGGTGACATTGGTACAGCTTAGTCTGTTGACCCGAGATCGTCATAGAGACTTGTGTGTCTCCCACTGTGCATTGATTTCCACCCTACCATGGCTCTACTGAGTCGTGCAAACAGGTGGTTTTTGGGTACAGTCCCGATTCACATGGAGGCAATGAGCGATAGGAGGGGATTCGTCTCTCCCGGTATTGGGGGTTGATGTTGCGCTATGCTCAACTGGCCATAACTGGAAATTCCTGGCCAGGATTGCTGTGATTTACTGGTAAGTGTTATCAGTAGTTTCACGCTTGTTATGGACCTTACATCGGCATGACTTGTCAAGCTACTGGGGTCTGACGTTTACCACCCCTAGGCGAGATATGCGACATATTAGACGAACAGACCGGACTGTGCGGTAAGTGTTACTGATTGGATTCGCAGGAGTGTGAGCAGGCTTGCTCGTTGATCTTCTGATCGCTTAATACCCGGGTGGCCGTTACGTTTAGCAAACCGCTTGCGGCTTGTGGGTGATTGATATGATCACCACCTACTGCCGGCGTATTGACGAGTCTTTAGAGTCCTACACAGAGGTTTCCTGGCTCAAGAGAAACGAAATAGGAGTGCATATGAGATATGTGTGGGACCGAGAATAATACCAGTATGTGATACTGTATTCTATTCTCGCGATTTGTATCATCGGTCGGTTATATGAGATATAACCGGGTTACCGAATCAAGTGTTGATCCGATATATTGATACACTAGATATTAGTCGGTCATATTTGATATGACCGGATCATTAAATCAAGTGTTGATTTAATGATTTAATGTATAATTATATATTTGATATATTACTTTACATTGACTAGTATTGGTTCACTTAAGATTGATTTTCTCACTTGATGTGCACAAGTTGTATATGCGATATATGTTTGTGCACTAGTTTGTATCATGGTTGATGATACATGCAAACTTAGGTGTGTGTATGACTTACACCATATTTAGGTTAGTGGATATGGTTTATATTTATTTAGTAATTCAAAATTAGTATGCACTTTGTCATGCGTAAAGCTTCATGAAGCTTTTAGCATTATTTGACCAAGTCCACTAACTTTGTCTCACTAAAGATATTTATTAACCAAACCACTAACTTAAACTATGGTTTAGTCTCTACATAGGTTAACTCACCCATGGTTGCATTATGATAGACTTCACTTGATTATTCATTTTAGATAATTCATTATTCATATTCTTTCTTCTTCTTCTTCTTCATTCAAGAAGAAAAGCTTGCTAGAAATTTTCAAGTGAAGAAATAAAGTGAGAAATCAAAATCCAAAGTGAACCCACTTCCTATTTCATCATCCTCTACTACTTGCCATTTAGTTTAGGGTGTTCTCTTCACAAAGTTATTGACCTAGTGAAGATGGAGCTTGAGTTTGAGTCTCCTCGACGTAGATCATCTTCGGCCTCGAAGTCAACGAGCTAGCCCGTTCTTTTCTCCGAGGAAACCATCACTAGAGTCTGGGATCTCGATGATCACAGCGAAGGGACGTCATCACGGAGCTTTAGAAGTGAAGTAACGGACTACAAAGGTTGTAATCCCTGACTCTTAGAAGTAAAGTTGTTTACTTGCTTATAGTTTTCGCATAATCTCTAGTATACGATCTTGGTTAGGGTTGTTCGGCACGTCTAATTTTGAATCGGGCATGGTTGATGCCTTGTAGACCCTTGTGATAGTGCCTAGTAACCCTACAAATACTGAGACTATAGCTCTCCTTTTTGGAAATCCTTTTGATAACTATCAATGTATGCAAAATATATCCAGGTACTGTCCTCTGACTAGTCCTGCTCAGTACGAAAACAAATAGCACATATCATAAAAACGTACTGCTCTATAAGAAATCAATCCCAAAATGTATATAAGAATACTCTGTGCGTCTGGTGCGCACGGAAATCAAAATCCTTATATGTGCCATACATGCGCACAGAAACAACATCTAGGTGCAATGGGTGTGCACGAAACATCTGTCATAGGCAACGTGTGTGCCTGACAGAAAAATCAGGTGTATCTGACATGCACAAGGAATCCCGATTTAGTGCATCTGGTGTGCACCAAAATCGTATCTCAAAACATGCGCTCAACACGCGCGAAAATCCAAATCAAATGCACGGAGTGCAAGAAATCAACATCAATATCAGAATCAAAATCGACGGTATACTATATGGCTCAATCCAAAACAGGTATACCGCGGTATCTAAGCTCACAACCATGTGCATCAGCGTGCACAATTCAAATCAAAACACTAAAAGTGCATGAAAACTATGCTGGAAGCATAAATCAAATCACCGGCATAAAATAGGCATGAAATCACAATCAATACCTCAAGCGTAATAACTATGCGCAAAATATAAATAACCAGTAGGTGCAACCATGGTGCACGAAAACAGAAATCATGGAACTCAGCCATCAAGACCAAATCATGCGAATAGGCCGTCCAAAATACCGAAATCCAAGGTGACGGATACGTGATAATCGAATCACCAAATCAAAAATCATAAATACCGTCGTCGGTATATCCTCCTTCAAAGTCGGGAAGGTTTCGGTGCATCCAATGCTAGCAGCGCAAGATATCTACTTGTCTCTTGCTCATGGTCTGGCGTCTTCTGTCTCTGGGTCCTTATCTTCTCTGCGGATTACCTATCTCGCAATCAATCGACTCATCGGCCCTGTCAGGTGTGCTAATGGGGCGATTCCGTCCTGGCACTTCTCTGGTCATCTGCATCCTCAACACAGCATTTCCTCGGAAACAGGTCACATCCAACGCCTCTGTAGACATATCCTACCTTTAACCTTAACGGGGAGTAACAACAGTTCGTCAGTATCTCGCACGAACCTCTTGTCCCTCTTGTCTATATCATCGTCTACTCCGACGTCACGTCTCTATCTGCGCACTGCAATTGTTCTCGGCTATGGTCCATCCGAAGTCTCTCACACGGACTCGAAATCACGAACTCGATATCTTCATCACTCTGTAGAAAATATCTGGCCGAACACGTCCTCGGAAACTCGTCCCAACCTGTGGAGGTATACTCCATACTCGTCCATTCTTGATCAACTCACAACGCCTCTGCATGCGTATCACACCTCTGATGTCAGCGGAGTGGAACGTCATCTCATTGAAATCTCATGCGAACTCTTTACTCTACTCTGTTCCAGTGTCGACTGATTCGGACCCGTCTTCTCGTGGCTGCATGGACTGCGCTCCAACGGCTATACTCGTATCTGGAGTCTCCAAAAAATGCATCCCACCACATGGCATCCGAAAGATGTCGAACCTTTTGATCGATTCGTCAAAAACTCACAATCCCCCAAGAGCTCAACATCTTGGGTATAACTTAATAGTATCGAGTACATACCACAGCATTGGTGGACCAGCCGTAGAAGGGCAAACCCAAGCCTCACTAATGGCGCCGCGGAACTGCCGTAAACCCTAAGGTTCAAAGGCTTTCACACGGTCATTATGTCGAGTTAGGATTTCATTCTTCTAGAGGGTCCATAGAATCGCTTGCATGTCTTTCCGAATACTATAAACATGGAATATGGGTTTCTGACATTCGATCACCTCCATCGACTACCAACGAACCTGCGTGAAGTCGTCTCTTGCTGGAATCAATCAATCTGATGACCTCGCATCGGGGTAAGCAAATGAACCATATGTCCTAGTCATTCATCCTCGGGTGACTAGCGACCTTCCATCATATCTGTGAGTATATACCCACGCTGCAGTAGCTCCAACGTCTGGGCGATATCTCGTCATTTGCAGCAACAACTGGCTCATTCGTCTGTACACTAAACATCGCCTCAATCATCTTGAGTAAGCGATATATCAATGGTCATCATATTCTGTTAGGTCTACGTTACCCATCCCGGTTCTTTCGGGGATGCGGAATAAGTAAAAATCAAAATTTTCCAACTAGGTAACATGGACCATCCATGAAGGATCTTTGCTAAACAAAAACTAACAAATAAACTACAAGTTTTAGCTACTATGTAGAATGGTTATACCTAGGTCTTGAACTCCTTCTCTTCTTTTTGTGGTTCTCCTCCTTGCTTGCTCCTTGTAGTGGTTTGAACGGCTCCTCCTCGTCGTCTCCTCTTTGCCGTAGATGGATCCACCCGAGGGCCTCGAACTTGAGCTCCTATCTCAACCTAGAGATAACTAAGGTGCTTGGTTTGCTAGACCTAGGACCTTAGAATGAGTAGAGAAGAGTTATGGTGGTTTTGTTTCAAAAGTTTATGATTTCCAACTCATGAAACACTTAAACTTTTGGAGAGGAAGAGGGAGAGCTTTCTTTTAAGAGCGAGAAATAATATGATAGTTTGAGCTCTCATAATGCAACCATGCTCACATATTTTGGAATAATGATAATAATAATAATGATTAATAATTGTGATGGTTAGTTTATGAATGACCACTATCATTACCTTCATTTAATGCATTTTGCAAAGAACAAGAAGCATCATTGAAATGAAATGATGATGGTCAACAAGACCACAATGGTCAACCGATCAACAAGGTCAACAAAAGTCAAATTGTCAACAACCCTAACCATAGCACAATTATCCTTAATTAAATATTATTAACCATATTCCTCATTCTCATTAGGGTTTGGAAAAAGTCAACGGTCAACAAGTCAACCAAATTCAAATGGTCAACAACCCTAATGAGAATCCTCTGCCCCTGCCTCTGTCAACTGTGCATACAAACCCGCATCCGTGTTCCGAGGAACACGAATACACTGAGACAAAACCAATCCCAAAACAAATACTAGGATCTGGCTTAAACCAAAGCCCGCTAGTAATAACTGCCCGGACACCAAACGTGCACAAGTGCGCGGATGTGAACGAATCCGGTCGCAAAACCATGCGATCTTTACTCTGTTTTGCCCAAAGGTGAGTAATCCTATGTGTGGGATTCTAAAGGCTCGACACTACGCTGGCAGTGGGTTTAACAACAGGCTGCAAGTGGTACTTGCTGTACGTAACAGTCCCCAGGTAGATGCCGACAAGAAGACTGATGAGGTGAACCCATCCGAACTCCTACTGAGCCTGAATGTGACAATCTCCGTACAGTCCGGTCTGTTCGTCTAAGAGTATCGCATGTCGGGCCTAGGGGGGCGGTAAACGTCAGACCCCTAATAGCGGTACAAGTCATGTCGGAGTGCAGCCCAGAACACCCTGAGAAACTACTGGAAACACTACCAGCAACTCTTGCTTGCCCTGGCTAGGGACGACTATGTGTAATGGCTCTCCTAGACACAGCGCGATATCAACTCCCAATACCGGGAGAAACGAATCCTGTCTAACCGTCACTGCCTCCAAGTGCTTTGGGACTGCACCCAACTACTACCTGTTTGCACGACTTAATAGAGCCGTGGTAGGGTAGTAATCTAAGAACAGTGGGAACACACTTGAGGCGAAGTGACAGTGTCAAGTCAATGGACTAAGCTGTACTCATGTCACCTGGGAACTGTTGACTGACGATAGGTATAATACCAACCAACAGTTCCCGATGAGTCCTGTCCAGTGTACTTGTAACCTAATGAGTACCTGCATACTATCTTCAGTACGATGTACTGATGGCTGTGGGACAGACTGTAGCGCCTTGAAAAGTCGTTTTGGTGTTTTCCTGAAAATCGGTGAAAATTCGGTATTTTTCCGTAAATCGTCCTTTTTGTTATTTTGCAGTTTATGACTAATTATACCTAATTTGGATAGGTAATTGCTTGTTTTTGGTAGCAAATGAGTTACTTCTGAAATTCTGGTCGTTTAAAAATTTTCCCTAATTTTTCAATTTTTAATATTATTTTAAGCCGGTAAGAAAATACATTAAATTAGCGATAAATACAAATTTAAATGGGCTAAATTTAAGCTTTAAAATCATGTTAATTAAAATCTAGTTGTAAAATAAATTTTTAGTATTTTATTTTAAGTTTTAACTAATTTTTATTATGGAAAACGAAATTTATTGAATTTTAAGCTAAAACTTGCAATTTTGGACTTGTGGGGGGTCTTTTTGCATGGGATTCTTTTTGTAACCTCTCCCACTCACCCCCACTCCCCAAGGCTGGCCCCACCACTGCTACAGCAGCCCCATCCCCCTCTATTTGACTTTAACTATTGTGAATGAATTGTTTTGAATAGGATTAAAATATAGTAATTTAGGTATGGGTTTTGAGTGACATGAGAGAGCTTTGACTTTGGTTTTTCCAACTCCAATTCCTCACTTTCCCCCCCATCCTTTTCCCTGGCCGAGCCTCAAATTGGTGCAGGTCCCCATTTTCCCCCATCTCCTTTTGCTTCAATTTCATCAAAAAAATCCACCGAAATCCCTAATTTTCTTCACAAATTCAACACAAAACCTTATTCTATCTCTTTTCAAGCCCAAATTGGTTTAAAACATGTGGAAAGGAGGCAATTTTAGAGGCATATGATCATGCTAGATCCATAGATCTTGAGGTATAATTTCCACCATATTATTTTCTTTTGGTTAAATTCCTTTAGTTAAATGGTTTTAGTGTTAAAAGCTTAGCAAAATCCTAATCTAGTTTTTTCGAGTTCATGGTTGAAATTAAACTAGGGTTTTAGAAACCATTATTTAGTTAATTAAAGCTATTTTGCTATCTAGTTGTTTACTAAACCAATTTATAAGGTTACTTTGCTTAAGTGGCTTCATATTATGCTAATCTAAGTTAAACTTGTGTGAAATTTTCATTGTAATTGCTAATCACAAAAATCAAGAAAGGGGTTTGTGTATGGAAATAGATTGAAGCATGATTGTTGTGTTGGAATTAAGGTTTGATGCTTTGTAAAAGGTTTAAAATTAGTGTAGTGGCTATCTAGTGGGTTAGTTTGGATGTTTGTGTTGGATTGTGTTAACTTTATCGCTAATTGTCGATGTTTGCACCAAATTGCAAATTTCTAGCTTACTAGTTTGTTATAAAATATTGTGGTGAATTATTTGCAATATCTTGATGATATTTTTGGCATATCCTATGACATTTAGGATGTGTGAGTGCGGATTTTTGAGTGACAGGGTTTTAGTTTTGCCGGGCGACCAAATCGACGTTTTAGTTAGTTTTTGCGATTTTCGCGTGTGTTCCGAGCACCTTGTGCACGTTGTATCTAGCTTGTGAACGTTAGTATTTTCGTTTGGGTTTTGCGTCGTTCTTGATATGTAACCTTATGTTTGGTATTGATGTAAATTCCAGGTTCGGTCGCGGAGACGTCAGACGCGGCACGAAAGGGGAAAGCGGTGATTGGACCTGACTAGCTAGGGATTCCGGTGAGTAGATGTAACATCTACGGGGGACTATCGTTGGATGGCGCAAGTCGCCCGATAGTTTTAGTAGCTTAAAAAGATTCTTAGTAATGTTAGTAATTAGGGGTGTAATACTTGTATGATTATTTGCTACATTCATGCCTTATATTGACATACATATGCGAACCCATTCTATAGGACACCTGCACCATTGCCAGGGTTTTTATATACAGCACGAGCAATATTCATGCTTACACACACACCCTGGTAATTGCCATGCCACCACACTAGATAACCTATAATTTGAAACCTTTTACTATAATTGATGCTTAAACCTGTGCTATTGCCTTTAATTCCTTAAAATGAAATCATAAGATTGCTAATCATGTGCATGTACCTCATCATGTTATTTGTTCATGCCTAGTCTATCAATCATACATCACAACTTGATTATTGACACCATATGCATTCATTATCATTGGCATATGCATTTATGAGGATTTCTTGAGATTTTGTGATATTCTGGATTTCGGGGGAAAGCCGCAAAATTTCTAAATTTATTATATTTTTAAAATATGTAAATTGCGGTTTTCTAGTGATGTAAGTGTCGTCCACCATGAGTTTGCTGTGGTTTTCGAGACCCGTTTCGAGGAGTTGGATGAACCGTCTCGGGTACATGGTGGGCCCGGTAAGGTACCCCCGGGCAAGAAGCTCGTGTTGTTGACGATGAGCCTGGCAGGGGACGGATTACCTACCGGTGACTGTTTGGGACGGCGGATATCCAGAGGATACCGACCGTGGCCGCGAGATGATGAGATATTGATATTGAGATGGGTCAGCCGGATGGCTGAGGCCAGAGATACTATGACATGGATATATGAGATTTGTGATAGTTTTGAGGTGTCGCTGCTGGACACAGGTTCTTGTTGATTCTATTGGTATTGTGCTGGTATTTCAAAAGAGATTCCTAAAGGAAAAACATGATTCTTATACTTACACATTCAGATCATGAGTTGATTCGCATTGCATTCATACCTGCTAGTATATTCATATTGCATACATACCTGCTATTATGTCCCGCCTTACCTGTATTTTAGATGCTAGGATGCTTGTGTGCATGCTTTCGATAGCCTGTGTAGATGTTATTTATTACTCACGAGTTGGCAACTCACCCCCGTTGTGCCACAGCCTTTTGCAGGCCCGCTCCGTCAATACAGTAGCGGCGGGCGCACTTGCTTCTTTTGCCTCCTTTGCCTGGACTCGAGGTTTTGCTCTTAGGTGGGTTATATTATTATTTTTGTACCACCTTATATATTCTTTGTATCTAGTGTACTCCATCTACTGTTTCTATCAGTATTGTTGTATATTGACCTAGAGATGAGACTGTGAGATTTGTGGACTTTTTATGCTGTATTTTGGGGTCGAGCTCACTTGAGTCGACATGCTGTTTTTCTCATGCTTCTTTATAATTATTTTGCATGTTGTTGTTTTATATTGCGTGGGATTTGTGACCGCCTTGTGGCGAAGAGCTAGCTCCCGCTTGGGGATGCCTTATTTGTTGGATTCATATATATTCTTGTTGTACCCATTTTGGGGGCCAGTATTTACAAAGGAGACTCTGCCGAAATTTTCGGAAAAGTTGATATTGTTTTTAAAAAGGCTTGATGTGACTCATTTGATAAACTCGCTTTCAATTGATTGGTTTTCCTTCATTCTTTTGCTTATTTGGTTTTGGTTTCTGGGCTTTGGCTTACTTATTTCACGGATGTCTTGAGACGTTTCGTAACTTAAGTGCCAGTCACGTTCCGTACCCTGCGGGTCGTGACAAAGTTGGTATCAGAGCTATAGGTTTTACCTTTTTGAGTGTAGGATGACCCTTGGTAGATGGAGTAAGTGACTTAAGTAGGGTAACGTAGCGTGTGTATGTCCGCGGCATACTTGCGATACGGTACTCCGCCTAAGTGACTTTAGGATACACTTGCTTGAAATTCCTTCTTCAATTCCGTGTATCCTGTGATCCTATTGCACTGTTCTTACTATCCGTTTTCCTGTAACAGCCACTATGCCGCCGAAGGCTACGAGGGCACAGAGGGCTGCCGCCCGAGACGAGATTCGAGCTGGCTCGTCCGAGACTAGGACTGAGCAGGGTGGTATGCCTACGCCGCAGGGACAGACCGATCCACCTTCCCCAGGCCGTATGGATAGGCTCGAGACTGGTATGGAGGAGTTGCGACAGATGATGGGGGGCATGTAGGAGCTACGTCAGATGGTAGGATCCCTAGTTGCAGCCAGTCGTACACCGAGGCCGGATGACGCACCTACTACATCCCAGACTGCTATGATACCTACTCCTACTACTACCGCCGTGACCATCCCGGTTTCACTACAGGATTTCATGAGGCTGAGACCTCCAGTATTCACCGGCACCGAGGCAGCGCAGGACCCACAGACGTTCCTTGACAGTTTAGCCAGGATCTGCCGTTCGCTGAGATGTTCGGATGATCGATGGGTAGAGCTTGCGAGTTTCCGACTAGAGGGTCTCGCGCAGACATGGTGGGAGTTAGTCTTGAGAGGTCGAGCTGCAGGTCTACCGCCTATGACTTGGGCCGAGTTTACAGCGGTCTTTCTAGCTCGTTTCCTCCCAGAGAGCGTTCGTGATGCCAAAGCTCGTAGCTTTGAGGCCTTAGTCAAGACACCTGGGATGACGGTGTCTGAGTATGACATCCAGTTTACACAGTTATCCCGATATGCTCCGTATTTGGTGGATACCGAAGAGAAGATGGTGAAGAGGTTCGTACAGGGACTTGATGCCCAGCTATATCTTGCCATTGGCGCCCAGCACTACGACACTTATTCAGCTGCTATGGATACGGCATTACGGATGGAGGCATGCATATCACAGACTTCGGCCGTTTCTGGGCCGAAGAGGATTCGCACCGATGTACCGTCTCAGAGGCAGCGCGCCAGATTCTTTCCGAGAGATAGGCCTGGCAGAGGATTTGGACGGGGACAGTTATATGGTTCTTATCCTCAGGGACAGCAGCCGTCGCCAGGGTGTTTTGGGTGCGGGAGTCCGCACCATCTTGTCAGAGACTGTCCGGCGAGACGACAGGGAGCAGCGACAGTTCTGCATGTGACCCTACCACCATCACCACCCCTCCTCAGAGAGCCCTACTTCCTACCACAGGCGATGCTCCACGCCAGTTAGGTGCACCCAGAGGCCGTGGACACGGCGGTCCTGTTCAGAGAGGACGAGGAGGCAGAGGCCGAGGTCGAGGTCAGCCCGCTATCGGTGGAGGACAGGCCCGAGTATTTGCTTTGACACCGCAGGATGCGCAGGCATCCAATGCCGTTGTGACAGGTACCTTGCCAGTTTGTTCTTGTTAGTGTATATGCCCTAGAGGCCATTACTGTATCATACTAGTATGTATATTACTTGATGGAAGCTTGGGATATTCACAGTTGTACAGACAATCTTGCTCAATATAGTAGTATGCTACTTGGTTTGTCTCTGCTTTAATGTGTACATGTGTGTTTATTTATTATATCACCTATACGCATTAGTAGAGCCCTTAGGATCTTTGCTTGATTACCGGCGTTGTGATGGCGATCACACTCGTGGGGGCTGGGTAATCTATAAGCACATCCTTATACACGTCCCTAGTCGTGGGAGTATCGAGATAGGGCATCGATACTCCGGAGTAGACTAGCGTATGCGCTTCTCATCCCAGTCTAGGAGACGGTCTGTCCCACAGCCGTCGGTACGTCGTACTTGAGATAGTATGCGGGTGCTCGTTGGGTTACGAGTACACTGGACAGGACTCGTCGGGAACTGATGGTTGGTATTATACCTATCGCCAGTTATCAGTTCCCAGGTGACATGAGTACAGCTTAGTCCGCTGACTTGACACTGTCACTTCGCCTCGAGTGTGTTCCCACTGTTCTTTGATTACTACCCTACCACGGCTCTACTGAGTCGTGCAAACAGGTAGTAGTTGGGAGCAGTCCCGAAGCACTTGGAGGCAGTGACGGTTAGACAGGATTCGTCTCTCCCGGTATTGGGGGTTGACATCGCGCTGTGTCTAGGAGAGCCATTACACGAGTAGTCCCTGGCCAGGGCAAGCGAGATATACTTGTAGGTTTCCAGTGTTATCTCAGGGTGTATTGGGCTTCACTCCGACACGACTTGTACCGCTATTAGGGGACTGACGTTTACCGCCCCCCTAGGCCCGCCATGCGATGTATCAGACGAACAGACCGGACTGTACGGAGATTGTCACATACAGACTCAGTAGGAGTTCGGATGGGTTTACCTCATCGGCCTTCTTATCGACATCTACCTGGGGGCCGTTACGTACAGCTAGTGCCGCTTGCGGTCTGTGGTTAAACCCACTGCCAGCGTAGTGTCGAGTCTTTAGAGTCCCACACAGAGAGTTTCCCTGCACTGAGCGAAACGTGTAGAGGCCGTATGGTTTTACGGCAGGGCTCCGATCACTTACGTACACTTGTGTGCATATGGTGTTCGGGCAGGCAGTACTAGTGGGCTTTGGTTTAAGCCGGATCCTAGTATTGCACGGATGGATTTGTTTTGTCTTCTGTGCATCCGCATTCTATGGAATACGGATGCAGGTGTGTATGCACAGTTTTTCGGAGTGACAAAGGAGGAGGTGCCTCATTAGGGTTTTTGGCAGTTGATCCGGTCAAAACCAATTTGAGGCGGACTCATTAGGGTTTTGACAGTTCGTTTGGTCAAAACCATTATGAGCCGCGAACTTCATTTTACTAATCCTATTAGTGATAATCTTATGATGGCTAATTGCATTGACCATTTGACCCCGTTGACCTCTCTTGACTTTGTTGACCGGTTGACCGGGTTGACCATTGACTTTCAAGAGGGTTCCACACTTTTCTTTTCTTTTCCTTTTTCTTTTGGATTATGATAATGGTCATTTCAAAGTAGCCATCAACTTTATCTTGATGGGATTAGTAATGATGTTGTTTTGCATTATTTGCAACCATGGTTCTTTTCTTTTGTATCATAATATTATTCTCACTCTCTCTCTTGGTTTTTCAAGTGAGAAGAAAAGAAACAAGCCATGGTTGTTGCTCCTCCTTCTTCTTCCTCCTCTTGTTTTGATCTTTTGATCTCATGTGTTGAGAGATAAAGATTTCACAAAGACAAAGCCATCCCTTCATCACTTCTACACAACCTAGGGCTTTTAGATTAGCAATCTCCTTGCCCTAGTTACCTCGGCTCGAGGTGGAGCTCGGTGCACATCTCTTGGGTGGATCGTCTTCGACTCAAGGAGGCCGCGGAGGTGACCAAAGTCCGGATCAACCATTGAGCAAGCAAAGAGAAGAACAACAAGAAGAGAAGAACAACAAGAAGTGAAGAACAACAAGAAGAGAAGGAGTTCAAGTTGAGGTATAACCCCTAACCGAGTAGATAACATCTCATGTTAGGATGCTAGTGTATTGTTTAGCAAAGATCCGGCTTTTACGGTCCATGTTACAAAGTTTAGAAAAATTTTTGTTTTACCGTTTCCGCAATCCCGAAAGTACCGGGAGAGGTAACGTGGACCTAACAGTGGTATCAGAGCCTAACTAAACATAAACTAGCTTGGTAGTGAAGTGTATCGAAGTTCGAAACGAAAAAATCGAAAAAACCGAGTTACAAAAATCTGAGTTTCTGTTAAAATTTTTTCTGGTCAAAACAAAATTTATCATACACCAAAAATCATCTTAGGGTTTTTAGAAGAAAGCCACCAAAAACGAGCCAGCAACTCGACCAAAGAGCCGCGGATCCGCGGCAATATCTTGCTATTGCCGCGGAACCGCGGCCATCTTGGTGAGTCACTGGGTCGTTTTTGGTGCAGTGTATTTCTGACTTGGTTTTAGGATTTTTGAGATATATTATAAGTGCCCAGATTTTCCAGAATAGAAATTTGTTTTTGGGGGCCTATAATTCCGTATTTTTCCGAACTTCAATATACTTTGACTACAAAGGTTATATCTGTGATGTTCATATGTATTGAACGTCGGCTAATCGCTATATGTCGATTAGTCGGGGTTATACATATCTGTGATCTGTGATTGTTATTGATGGTTTGTGTATATGAACTCGTTGGATTGTCGCGGATGAATAGCCGGGGTGGATGTGAGATGAGAGTTTCTTTTTCTTTCATTCATGTAATAAATTTGTAAATTGATGTAATATTATTTGTATGGCCGCACAACCGGGTCGGGGTTGTAGCCGTCATTGTATAATTCTTTTTACTGTTTTTGCTCCTAGGATAGACCCATGGAGGGGGTGCACAAACTACCGGGTATCTCGAAGTGCCGAGTGGCCTACTCACGGCGTTGAGGGAGGTTGCTTCGCTTCGGATACTGGCGGGTAGTTTGCCGCACCCGTAGGGGTCTTGGGTGGGGTTTTGGCTATTCATCGCGACCGTGTAATCCGTTTTTCGTTGCAGGCTCGAACGAATCGCGGGTTCCTAGTATATCCAAAGTGTTCATCTGTGATCTGGATTGGCTATCATTGCTATATATCTATATATGATAACTATTTAGACGTTACTTATGTTTTACAGCCGCGCTAGCCCAGCCCCCGCTCTGTCGTTAGTTAAGTAACCTAACGGGTGATGACGGGGCCCAGTGGCGAATGCGAATGGCATAAGCGTACGTCATATTTTGGTTGTTTTCTGCAATGATAGGATTTAAATGATGGGACGCATTAAAAGAACTAATGCAAGAAAATAAACCTAAAAGACGTTGTTGGAACAAGTTTTTCAAAAAGCTGTTATTACAAGGACGTTCATCTTTTTGTTTTGCATCGAGGTATTCGGTTATGAATGCCCAGCACCTCAATCGACGAGGCAAGGGCCGAGATCCCCTCATCGGGAGTGACCCCTTGGACAAAAGGTTTGCGTCAGGGTAATAACTTCACCATAGTCGATTATTCTTGCTTTGCATCGAGGTATTCATCTTACGAATGCCCAGCACCTCACTCGACGAGGAAAGAGCCGAGATCCCTTCACAGGGAGTGACCTCTTTAGCAAAAGTTTTCGCCACTATATTTTCAAAAAGGTGTATCACGTTCCTTCAACGATATCAAGTTCATTACGTTAACGGGTTTTTCGCCAAAAACCCAGCCGTAGCCCTCCGTCGTTTCTTATAAGTTATACTTAGTATTCGTGCTGCGTTTGTTGACTGTGTCAAGGCGCAGTGAACGGTAGCTAAGTGTTGCTTATTTGCTGGATACAATGTGATTGGTTAGGACATTTGTGTAACCTTGTTGACTGTGTCAAGGGTTATGCAGGTGGGTTTAATGCAATCAAGACAACGACGGGATGAACTTGACTATGACTCTTTGATTTGTTGACTGTGTCAAGATCACTTGGGTCCTAGGGGCAAAAACCGCATCGGGAGTTTCAAAAGAACTGAAACTTGCAGATTTAGCATACCTTCTGGAGTGTGGTGACTAGAGTGGATTCCATCTAGGTTATCACACAATGACAGTTGGATCCCGATCCCACTGATGAGTTGGTTTACTCTCGGGAGATTATTTCACTTAACGATCAATGCTATAAACCTAGTAGGTGTCTAGAAAGGTGTTAGCGGCGCTACGCCCCCAGGGAAAAGAGGTTCTTTAATTAAGGAACTTCGCGAAAGCGTTGGAAAACCTCCCTCGAAGTACCGACACTAGCCTGGCTGAAAGGTTAAGCAAGTATTGTGACGTGAATTAAAACCTGGCTAGTTCTTCTTTTAAAAGGGTTTTAAGAAGAATTTGAGGAAACAGTGGGAGACATCCTGGTTAGATAAATTAATAAACCAATCTAATCTTGCAAGAGCATACGCTGAGTGTTTCTTTTCTCTCTCTCCAGGCAGCAACCTTTTCACGCCCTAATCAAGATAATAAAATGTATCGCTTGACCGATCCGAATTCTTATTCGGGACTGGGGAAAGTTGGTTCAGCTCTAACTTGTGACAACAGTCATGAGTATGAGAATGGGAAAGGGGATTGTATGGATTTCCAGGATACCCAGTTGAAGAAGAAGCATGGTTTTGCTTCTACTTCAGGTGTTCTTGTAATTGAGAACTGTTTTACGGTCAGCCCTACCTCCTGGGTACTTGATACCGGATCAGGATCTCATATCTGTAATTTATTGCAGGGACTGAGAAAAAGTAGGAAAGTTGCACCGGGTGATATGTCGCTCAGAGTAGCGAACGGAGCACAAGTTAATGCGGCAGCCGTCGGTGAATATCACCTAGTATTGCCAAATGGCAAGACTATGATTTTGAACGATTGCTACTATGTACCCTCCATGGTTTGCAACATCATATCAGTTTCTTTACTCGATAAAGATGGATATAACTTTGTTCTTGAAAAGAATATCATGAACATTTACCTTCATAAGGTACTGGTTGCAGAGGGTACACTGTGTAATGGTATCTACGTTCTAAATCAGAATACAGTTCTCAATATACAAAACACACTCAAGAGGAAGAATTCAGATACGAATGAATCCTACTTGTGGCATTGTAGACTTGGTCATATCGGAGAGAAAAGACTGAGTAAGTTGCATAAAGATGGACTCTTGGATGCGTTCGAGTTTTCATCTTATGAAACTTGTCAGTCTTGTCTCAAAGGGAAGATGACTAAATCTCCGTTCACCGGACATGGAGAAAGAGCAGCAGAGCTCTTGGGACTCGTACATAGTGATGTATGTGGTCCGATGTCTATACATGCAAGGGGTGGGTTCTCGTACTTCATCACATTCACTGACGATCTCTCTAGGTTCGGATATGTGTATCTGATGAAACACAAATCTGAAGCTTTTGAGAAATTCAAGGAATTTAGAAACGAAGTAGAGAACCAGACAGGCAAAAGTATCAAGATCCTCCGGTCTGACAGGGGAGGGGAGTACTTAAGCACGGAATTCCTAGATTACTTAAAAGAGAATGGTATTCTCTCTCAGCTTACTCCTCCTTATACACCACAGCACAACGGTGTATCGGAGCGGAGGAATCGTACCCTATTGGATATGGTTCGCTCCATGATGAGTAGTGCTGAGTTACCTCTTTCATTCTGGGGATATGCACTTCAAACTGCAGCACATCTATTGAATCAAGTTCCATCCAAATCCGTGCCTAAGACTCCGTATGAAATATGGAGTGGTAAGAGTTTGTATCTTAAACGTGTTAAGATTTGGGGTTGCCCAGCTTATGTCAAAAAGCAGAACCCAGACAAACTTGAGGCACGGGCAGTTTTGTGTAAGTTTGTGGGATACCCAAAAGATTCAAGTGGGTATCTGTTCTACCATGCAGAGGAACAGAGGATAATTGTTTCAAGAAATGCCACATTTTTAGAAAAAGAATTTCTTGTTAAAAACATTAGTGGCAGCACGGTAGAACTGGATGAAATTCCAGAAACACAAACTTTAACAAAAGATTTGGTGGAACCGCTAGATTCAATAACCCCAAACGAACCTCAGCCACTCCGCAGATCTGGTAGGATTTCTCATCCGCCCGAGAGATACTACGGTTTTCTCATTGACGGGGATCGAGAGGATTGCATCTTGGAAGAAGATGACCCTACCAGTTTCAGGCAGGCCATTATCAGTAGGGACTCTGATAAGTGGCAGGAAGCAATGCAATCCGAAATGGAGTCCATGTACGCCAATAAAGTGTGGACCTTGGATATTGCTCCACCTGGGGTAAAACCCGTTGGATGCAAATGGATCTACAAAAGGAAACTTGGTGTAGATGGGCAGGTGGAAACCTATAAAGCTAGACTCGTTGCAAAAGGTTTTCGTCAAAGACCTGGTTTGGACTATGACGAAACTTTTTCTCCGGTGGCTATGCTGAAATTTATTCGAATCTTACTTGCCATTGCTGCCTTCCATGACTATGAAATCTGGCAGATGGATGTTAAAACGGCTTTCCTAAACGGTTGTTTGGAAGAGTGCGTTTACATGGATCGGCCAGAAGGTTTCGTAGACAGTGGGAGCAGCGGGAAGGTGTGCAAGTTGCTTAAATCCATTTATGGATTAAAGCAGGCATCGCGGAGCTGGAACATCTGTTTTGATGAGGCAATCAAGGAATTTGATTTCATCAAGAACGAAGATGAACCCTGTGTTTATAAGAAGATTGTAGGACGAACTGTCGTATTCCTAGTCTTGTACGTGGACGACATTCTTTTGATAGGAAATGATATTCCTATGCTACAATCGGTCAAGCTATTTTTGTCACAAAGGTTCTCCATGAAAGACCTGGGTGATGCCTCGTACATTCTGGGGATCAAGATCTATAGAGATAGATCCAAGAAACTATTGGGACTTTCGCAGTCCAGGTACATAGAGACCGTACTAAAGAGATTTAGTATGGAGGGTTCCAATCGCGGTAACATACCCGCATTGCACGGAATTACCCTCTCCAAGAAGATGTCTCTTAAGACTGACGAGGAGAGGGTTCGCATGAGCACTATACCCTACGCTTCGGCGGTAGGATCTATAATGTATGCGATGCTATGTACAAGACCAGATGTAGATTACGCGCTGAGCGCGGTAAGCCGGTATCAGTCAGACCCAGGGGAGGACCACTGGACAGCAGTGAAGAACATTCTCAAGTACCTGAGAAGGACTAAAGAGATGTTCCTGGTTTACGGTAATGGAGACCTCAGGGTCGAGTCCTTTACCGATTCAAGCTTCCAGAGTGACAAAGATGACAGCAAGTCCGTCTCGGGTTTTGTGTTTACCCTCAACGGAGGGGCGGTATGTTGGAGGAGTTCCAAGCAGGATACCGTCGCAGACTCGACGATGGAGGTTGAATACATTGCTGCAAGCGATGCCGCAAAAGAGGCGGTCTGGATGAAGAAGTTTATTAGTGAACTTCAGGTGGTTCCGTCCATTGTTGACCCAATACCTTTGTATTGCGATAACAATGGGGCTATAGCTTTAGCGAAGGAACCAAGGTCCCATCAGAAATCCAGGCACATTTTAAGGCGGTATCACCTGATCAGGGAGATCATTGATCGACAGGAGATCGAGGTGCGGAGAGTGGACACAAAGGACAACACTGCGGACCCATTCACGAAGGATTTACCCCAGACTCAGTTCGAGCGGCTGATCGAGATGATAGGTCTTCAATACGCCAGTACATGGCCTTAGTGCAAGTGGGAGATTGTTAGTGTATATGCCCTAGAGGCCATTACTGTATCATACTAGTATGTATATTACTTGATGGAAGCTTGGGATATTCACAGTTGTACAGACAATCTTGCTCAATATAGTAGTATGCTACTTGGTTTGTCTCTGCTTTAATGTGTACATGTGTGTTTATTTATTATATCACCTATACGCATTAGTAGAGCCCTTAGGATCTTTGCTTGATTACCGGCGTTGTGATGGCGATCACACTCGTGGGGGCTGGGTAATCTATAAGCACATCCTTATACACGTCCCTAGTCGTGGGAGTATCGAGATAGGGCATCGATACTCCGGAGTAGACTAGCGTATGCGCTTCTCATCCCAGTCTGGGAGACGGTCTGTCCCACAGCCGTCGGTACGTCGTACTTGAGATAGTAGGCGGGTGCTCGTTGGGTTACGAGTACACTGGACAGGACTCGTCGGGAACTGATGGTTGGTATTATACCTATCGTCAGTTATCAGTTCCCAGGTGACATGAGTACAGCTTAGTCCGCTGACTTGACACTGTCACTTCGCCTCGAGTGTGTTCCCACTGTTCTTTGATTACTACCCTACCACGGCTCTACTGAGTCGTGCAAACAGGTAGTAGTTGGGAGCAGTCCCGAAGCACTTGGAGGCAGTGACGGTTAGACAGGATTCGTCTCTCCCGGTATTGGGGGTTGACATCGCGCTGTGTCTAGGAGAGCCATTACACGAGTAGTCCCTGGCCAGGGCAAGCGAGATATACTTATAGGTTTCCAGTGTTATCTCAGGGTGTATTGGGCTTCACTCCGACACGACTTGTACCGCTATTAGGGGACTGACGTTTACCGCCCCCCTAGGCCCGCCATGCGATGTATCAGACGAACAGACCGGACTGTACGGAGATTGTCACATACAGACTCAGTAGGAGTTCGGATGGGTTTACCTCATCGGCCTTCTTATCGACATCTACCTGGGGGCCGTTACGTACAGCTAGTGCCGCTTGCGGTCTGTGGTTAAACCCACTGCCAGCGTAGTGTCGAGTCTTTAGAGTCCCACACAGAGAGTTTCCCTGCACTGAGCGAAACGTGTAGAGGCCGTATGGTTTTACGGCAGGGCTCCGATCACTTACGTACACTTGTGTGCATATGGTGTTCGGGCAGGCAGTACTAGTGGGCTTTGGTTTAAGCCGGATCCTAGTATTGCACGGATGGATTTGTTTTGTCTTCTGTGCATCCGCATTCTACGGAATACGGATGCAGGTGTGTATGCACAGTTTTTCGGAGTGACAAAGGAGGAGGTGCCTCATTAGGGTTTTTGGCAGTTGATCCGGTCAAAACCAATTTGAGGCGGACTCATTAGGGTTTTGACAGTTCGTTTGGTCAAAACCATTATGAGCCGCGAACTTCATTTTACTAATCCTATTAGTGATAATCTTATGATGGCTAATTGCATTGACCATTTGACCCCGTTGACCTCTCTTGACTTTGTTGACCGGTTGACCGGGTTGACCATTGACTTTCAAGAGGGTTCCACACTTTTCTTTTCTTTTCCTTTTTCTTTTGGATTATGATAATGGTCATTTCAAAGTAGCCATCAACTTTATCTTGATGGGATTAGTAATGATGTTGTTTTGCATTATTTGCAACCATGGTTCTTTTCTTTTGTATCATAATATTATTCTCACTCTCTCTCTTGGTTTTTCAAGTGAGAAGAAAAGAAACAAGCCATGGTTGTTGCTCCTCCTTCTTCTTCCTCCTCTTGTTTTGATCTTTTGATCTCATGTGTTGAGAGATAAAGATTTCACAAAGACAAAGCCATCCCTTCATCACTTCTACACAACCTAGGGCTTTTAGATTAGCAATCTCCTTGCCCTAGTTACCTCGGCTCGAGGTGGAGCTCGGTGCACATCTCTCGGGTGGATCGTCTTCGACTCAAGGAGGCCGCGGAGGTGACCAAAGTCCGGATCAACCATTGAGCAAGCAAAGAGAAGAACAACAAGAAGAGAAGAACAACAAGAAGTGAAGAACAACAAGAAGAGAAGGAGTTCAAGTTGAGGTATAACCCCTAACCGAGTAGATAACATCTCATGTTAGGATGCTAGTGTATTGTTTAGCAAAGATCCGGCTTTTACGGTCCATGTTACAAAGTTTAGAAAAATTTTTGTTTTACCGTTTCCGCAACCCCGAAAGTACCGGGAGAGGTAACGTGGACCTAACAGTTCTTTCGACGCACGGGTATTATTCGACCCAGGTTCCACACATTCGTACGTCTCTGCACACTTTGCACCGATGTTGGGCCGTGAGTCGTCGTCGTTAGATCATCCGCTTGTTGTTGTTACTCCGGTAGGCGAGTCGTTTGTCGCTCATTTTGTATTTCGTTTGTGTTCCGTTCGTATCGGGGAGAGGGATTCATCGGTTGATTTGATTCTCCTCGATATGTTGGACTTTGATGTGCTTCTGGGCATGGATTGGCTAGCCACTTGTTATGCTTCGGTGGACTGCCGTGAGAAGGCAGTCATATTTAGCTTTCCGGGAGAGCCAGTCCTTGTTATTCAGGGAGACCGCAGCGTCACCCTTCCCAGCTTGATTTCGTCTCTTCGCGCTGGTCAGCTCTTGCGGAAGGGATGTCAGGGATTCTTAGCGTATATTTATGATACTCGAGCTGCAGAGGTTCCGTTGGACCGGGTCCCGGTTGTTTGTGAGTTCCCTGATGTTTTCCCTGATGAGCTACCTGGGCTACCACCTGAGCGCGACGTTGAGTTCTGCATCGATTTGATTCCCGGCTCGGGGCCTATTTCCATACCGCCTTATCGGATGGCCCCGGCTGAGCTTCGAGAGCTGAAGGATCAGTTGCAGGATTTGTTAGATAAGGGGCTTATTCGACCTAGTGTTTCTCCGTAGGGTGCTCCGGTCCTGTTTGTCAAGAAGAAGGATGGAAGTTTCCGCTTATGTATCGACTACCGCCAGCTGAAAAAAGTTACCGTTCGGAACAGATATCCGTTGCCACACATTGATGATTTGTTCGACCAGCTTCAGGGTGCGGGATATTTTTCGAGGATCGACTTGCGATCAGGATACCATCAGCTGCGAGTTCGACAGGAGGATATACCGAGGACAGCTTTCCGCACGCGCTATGGCCACTATGAGTTTTTGGTGATGTCGTTCGGACTCACCAACGCCCCAGCAGCATTCATGGATTTGATGAACCGTACATTCAGGCCGTATCTTGACTTGTTCATCATCGTGTTTATCGACGATATCTTGGTGTACTCCCGGAGCAGAGAGGAGCACGAGCAGCACTTGCAGATTATGTTACAGACTCTGAGGGAGCACCAGCTGTTCGCAAAGTTCTCCAAGTGTGCATTCTGGCTGGACAGCGTCGGATTCTTGGGTCACGTGGTTACGAGAGACGGCATATGTGTGGACCCGAAGAAGATTGAGGCTGTTCAGCAGTGGCCCCGACCTACATCGGTTACTGAGATCCGTAGTTTTCTAGGCCTGGAGGGCTACTACAGGCCTTTTGTTCAGGACTTCTCCCGTATAGCTGCACCTTTGACCGGTTTGACCCGGAAGGGAGTTCCTTTCGTTTGGACAGAGGAGTGCGAGCGCAGTTTTCAGCAGCTACGGACTTGTTTGACTACGGCGCCGGTATTATCTTTGCCTTCGGGATCAGGCGGATTTGTGGTCTACTGTGATGCTTCGCGAGTGGGGTTAGGATGCGTATTGATGCAGCATGGCCGGGTGATCGCTTATGCTTCTCGGCAGTTGAAGAAGCATGAACAGAACTACCCCACTCATAATTTGGAGATGGCTGCAGTGGTCTTTGCATTGAAGATTTGGCGACATTACCTATATGGCGAGTCGTGCCAAATATTCACAGACCACAAGAGCTTAAAGTACATATTTCAGCAGCGAGACCTGAACCTCAGACAGCGTCGTTGGATGGAGTTGGTGAAAGACTACGACTGCGAGATCTTATATCACCCAGGCAAGGCGAATGTCGTGGCAGATGCTTTGAGCAGGAGGCCCGGGGGTAGTCTATCGTGTTTGCGCGCAGTGCAGAGGTAGTCGTCAGCAGATTGGCAGATGTTATGCGACAGCCGAGTTGAGTTCGAGTTCACTCAGACAGGGGGACAGCTCGCGCATGTTCGTGCACACCCATAGTTGCTTGACCGTATATATGAGGCACAGCGCAGTGACGACCGTTGCTCAGAGATCATGGCACAGATGGGACAGGGCAGATTTTCCGAGTTCGTGATTGACGATCAGGGGATTTTACGCTATGGATCTAGACTGTGCGTACCAGATGCTGATGGATTGCGGCACGACATTCTTGAGGAGGCACACCGATCAATGTATAGTGTCCACCCCGGTTCCACCAAGATGTACCATGATATGAGAGAGACCTACTGGTGGGACGGGATGAAGAGGGACATTGCGGAGTTTGTATCGAGATGACTGACTTGTCAGCAAGTCGAGGCCGAGCACCAGAGGCCCGTAGGAGAGCTACAGCCGTTACCCATTCCGGAGTGGAAATGGGAGCAGATTTCGATGGATTTCGTTGTGGGTCTACCCAGGACCAGTCGAGGGTATGACTCCATCTGGGTGATCGTAGATCGATTGACGAAAGCGGCTCACTTCCTGCCAGTGAAGACGACTTTCAGCTTCGCTCAGTATGCCCAGCTTTACATCGACGAGATCGTGCGGTTGCATGGCGTACCGACTTGTATCGTGTCAGATCGAGGCACCCAGTTCACCAGCCGACTTTGGCAGAGACTTCAGGAGGCTTTGGGCACTCGTTTGAGCTTCAGCACAGCGTTTCATCCGCAGACCGACGGACAGTCAGAGCGGACCATTCAGACTCTCGAGGACATGCTCAGAGCGTACGTTTTAGACTTCGGCGGTAGCTGGGATCGTCATTTACCTCTAGTGGAGTTCTCCTACAACAACAGCTTCCAGGATACTATTCAGATGGCACCTTTCGAGGCATTGTATGGGAGGAGATGCAGATCGCCCGTCTGTTGGACAGAGCTCAGCGAGAGCAGTATTTTGGGGCCGCGGCTTGTTGAGGAGACAACAGCGAAGATACAGTTGATCCGAGACCGGATGAGAGCGGCTCAGAGCAGGCAGAAATCATATGCGGACAGGCGCCGTCGCAGTTTAGAGTTCGCAGTTGGCGACCATGTTTTTCTGAGAGTCTCTCCGATGAAGGGCGTGATGCGTTTTGGGCGAAAGGGGAAGCTTAGCCCTAGATTCGTAGGTCCCTTCGAGATCCTCGAGCGTGTCGGCGCTGTTGCATATCGTTTAGCCCTTCCACCCAGCTTTCCCGATGTTCACCCCGTCTTCCATGTTTCGATGCTCCGCAAGTACCTTCACGACCCTTCGCATGCGATTCAGCACCCGACAGTCCAGCTAGAGCGCGACCTTTCTTTTGCAGAGCAGCCGGTGGCCATCCTGGATTGGCAGGTGAAGAAGTTGAGATCGAAAGTTATACCGACCGTCAAGATCCTTTGGCGTGGCCCGAGCAGCGAGGAGGTCACCTGGGAGACCGAGGGCGAAATGAGGAAGAAATATCCCCATCTCTTTGAAGGTACGCGTAGCTATATTTTTTTAAATTCGGGGACCGAATTTCTTTAAGGGGGGAAGATTGTAGTGCCTTGAAAAGTCGTTTTGGTGTTTTCCTGAAAATCGGTGAAAATTCGGTATTTTTCCGTAAATCGTCCTTTTTGTTATTTTGCAGTTTAGGACTAATTATACCTAATTTGGATAGGTAATTGCTTGTTTTTGGTAGCAAATGAGTTACTTATGAAATTCTGGTCGTTTAAAAATTTTCCCTAATTTTTCAATTTTTAATATTATTTTAAGCCGGTAAGAAAATACATTAAATTAGCGATAAATACAAATTTAAATGGGCTAAATTTAAGCTTTAAAATCATGTTAATTAAAATCTAGTTGTAAAATAAATTTTTAGTATTTTATTTTAAGTTTTAACTAATTTTTATTATGGAAAACGAAATTTATTGAATTTTAAGCTAAAACTTGCAATTTTGGACTTGTGGGGGGTCTTTTTGCATGGGATTCTTTTTGTAACCTCTCCCACTCACCCCCACTCCCCAAGGCCGGCCCCACCACTGCTGTAGTAGCCCCATCCCCCTCTATTTGACTTTAACTATTGTGAATGAATTGTTTTGAATAGGATTAAAATATAGTAATTTAGGTATGGGTTTTGAGTGACATGAGAGAGCTTTGACTTTGGTTTTTCCAACTCCAATTCCTCACTTTCCCCCCCATCCTTTTCCCTGGCCGAGCCTCAAATTGGTGCAGGTCCCCATTTCCCCCCATCTCCTTTTGCTTCAATTTCATCAAAAAAATCCACCGAAATCCCTAATTTTCTTCACAAATTCAACACAAAACCTTATTCTATCTCTTTTCAAGCCCAAATTGGTTTAAAACATGTGGAAAGGAGGCAATTTTAGAGGCATATGATCATGCTAGATCCATAGATCTTGAGGTATAATTTCCACCATATTATTTTCTTTTGGATAAATTCCTTTAGTTAAATGGTTTTAGTGTTAAAAGCTTAGCAAAATCCTAATCTAGTTTTTTCGAGTTCATGGTTGAAATTAAACTAGGGTTTTAGAAACCATTATTTAGTTAATTAAAGCTATTTTGCTATCTAGTTGTTTACTAAACCAATCTATAAGGTTACTTTGCTTAAGTGGCTTCATATTATGCTAATCTAAGTTAAACTTGTGTGAAATTTTCATTGTAATTGCTAATCACAAAAATCAAGAAAGGGGTTTGTGTATGGAAATAGATTGAAGCATGATTGTTGTGTTGGAATTATGGTTTGATGCTTTGTAAAAGGTTTAAAATCAGTGTAGCGGCTATCTAGTGGGTTAGTTTGGATGTTTGTGTTGGATTGTGTTAACTTTATCGCTAATTGTCGATGTTTGCACCAAATTGCAAATTTCTAGCTTACTAGTTTGTTATAAAATATTGTGGTGAATTATTTGCAATATCTTGAAGATATTTTTGGCATATCCTATGACATTTAGGATGTGTGAGTACGGATTTTTGAGTGACCGGATTTTAGTTTTGTCGGGCGACCAAATCGACGTTTTAGTTAGTTTTTGCCATTTTCGTGTGTGTTCCGCGCACCTTGTGCACGTTGTACCTAGCTTGTGAACGTTAGTATTTTCGTTTGGGTTTTTCGTCGTTCTTGATATGTAACCTTATGTTTGGTATTGTTGTAAATTCCAGGTTCGGTCGCAGAGACGTCAGATGCGGCACGAAAGGGGAAAGCGGTGATTGGACGTGACTAGCTAGGGATTCCGGTGAGTAGATGTAACATCTACGGGGGACTATCGTTGGATGGCGCAAGTCGCCCGATAGTTTTAGTAGCTTAAAAAGATTCTTAATAATGTTAGTAATTAGGGGTGTAATACTTGTATGATTATTTGCTACATTCATGCCTTATATTGACATACATATGCGAACCCATTCTATAGGACACCTGAACCATTGCCAGGGTTTTTATATGCACCACGAGCACTATTCATGCTTACACACACACCCTGGTAATTGCCATGCCACCACACTAGATAACCTATAATTTGAAACCTTTTACTATAATTGATGCTTAAACCTGTGCTATTGCCTTTAATTCCTTAAAATGAAATCATAAGATTGCTAATCATGTGCATGTACCTCATCATGTTATTTGTTCATGCCTAGTCTATCAATCATACATCGCAACTTGATTATTGACACCATATGCATTCATTATCATTGGCATATGCATTTATGAGGATTTCTTGAGATTTTGTGATATTCTGGATTTCGGGAGAAAGCCGCAAAATTTCTAAACTTATTATATTTTTAAAATATGTAAATTGCGGTTTTCTAGTGATGTAAGTGTCATCCACCATGAGTTTGCTGTGGTTTTCGAGACCCGTTTCGAGGAGTTGGATGAACCGTCTCGGGTACATGGTGGGCCCGGTAAGGTACCCCGGGGCAAGAAGCTCGTGTTGCTGACGATGAGCCTGGCAGGGGACGGATTACCTACCGGTGACTGTTTGGGACGGCGGATATCCAGAGGATACCGACCGTGGCCGCAAGATGATGAGATATTGATATTGAGATGGGTCAGCCGGATGGCTGAGGCCAGAGATACTATGGCATGGATATATGAGATTTGTGATAGTTTTGAGGTGTCGTTGCTGGACACAGGTTCTTGTTGATTCTATTGGTATTGTGCTGGTATTTCAAAAGAGATTCCTAAAGGAAAAACATGATTCTTATACTTACACATTCAGATCATGAGTTGATTCGCATTGCATTCATACCTGCTAGTATATTCATATTGCATACATACCTGCTATTATGTCCCGCCTTACCTGTATTTTAGATGCTAGGATGCTTGTGTGCATGCTTTCGATAGCATGTGTAGATGTTATTTATTACTCACGAGTTGGCAACTCACCCCCGTTGTGCCACAGCCTTTTGCAGGTCCGCTCCGTCAGTACAGTAGCGGCGGGCGCACTTGCTTCTTTTGCCTCCTTTGCCTGGACTCGAGATTTTGCTCTTAGGTGGGTTATATTATTATTTTTGTACCACCTTGTATATTCTTTGTATTTAGTGTACTTCATCTACTGTATCTACCAGTATTGTTGTATATTGACCTAGAGATGAGACTGTGAGATTTGTAGACTTTTTATGCTGTATTTTGGGGTCGAGCTCACTTGAGTCGACATGCTGTTTTTCTCATGCTTCTTTATGATTATTTTGCATGTTGTTGTTTTATATTGCGTGGGATTTGTGACCGCCTTGTGGCGAAGAGCTAGCTCCCGCTTGGGGATGCCTTATTTGTTGGATTCATATATATTCTTGTTGTACCCATTTTGGGGGCCAGTATTTACAAAGGAGACTCTGCCGAAATTTTCAGAAAAGTTGATATTGTTTTTAAAACGGCTTGATGTGACTCATTTGATAAACTCGCTTTCAATTGATTGGTTTTCCTTCATTCTTTTGCTTATTTGGTTTTGGTTTCTGGGCTTTGGCTTACTTATTTCACGGATGTCTTGAGACGTTTCGTAACTTAAGTGCCAGTCACGTTCCGTACCCTGCGGGTCGTGACACAGACCATCTCCCCTGCTGGGACGAGAAGCGTATGCACCAGTCTACTCTGGAGTATCGATGCCCTGTCTCGATAATCCTACGACCAGGGACCAAAATAAGGATGTGCTTATAGACTACCTAGCCCCCACTAGTGTGATCGCCATCACAACGCCGGTAGTCAAGCAAAGATCCTAAGGGCTCTATCAATATGTTTTTAGCGATATGTTAAAAGAAACATATACACATATTAAAATAGATACAAACCAAGTAGCATACTACTATATCGAGCAAGACTGTCGTAAGCCCGTATATATATATCCCAAGCCTCCAAAATGTATTATATAAACAAGTAGTATACAGTAATGGCCTCTAGGGCATACATATTCAACAATCTCCCACTTGCACTAAAGGCCAGTAATTGGTGTACCGCATACCCAACGTCTGCACTAACCCCAGTTGCTGGCGTACCGCATACCCAATAGCTCAAAAAGTCGCTCGAACTGTGTTTGAGGGAGGGTCTTTGTGAATGGATCCGCCGTGTTGTCTTTTGTGTCCACTCTCCGTACCTCGATCTCCTGGCGATCAATGATCTACCTGATCAGGTGATACCGCCTTAAGATGTGTCTGGATTTCTGACGGGACCTTGGTTCCTTCGCTAAAGCTATAGCCCCATTATTATCGCAATACAAAAGTATTGGGTCAACAATGGACGGAACCACCTGAAGTTCACTAATGAACTTCTTCATCCAGACTGCCTCTTTTGCGGCATCGCTTGCAGCAATGTATTCAGCCTCCATCGTCGAGTCTGCGACGGTATCATGTTTGGAACTCTTCCAACACACCGCCCCTCCGTTGAGGGTAAACACAAAACCCAAGACAGACTTGCTGTCATCTTTGTAACTCTGGAAGCTTGAATCGGTAAAAGACTCGACCCTGAGGTCTCCATTACCGTAAACCAGGAACATCTCCTTAGTCCTTCTCAGGTACTTGAGAATGTTCTTCACTGCCGTCCAGTGGTCCTCACCTGGGTTTGAATGATATCGGCTCACCACGCTCAGCGTGTAAGCTACATCTGGTCTTGTACATAGCATCACATACATTATAGATCCTACCGCCGAAGCGTAGGGTATAGTGCTCATGCGAACCCTCTCCTCGTCAGTCTTAGGAGACATCTTCTTGGAGAGGGTGATTCCGTGCAATGCGGGTATATTACCGCGCTTGGAATCTTCCATACTAAATCTCTTTAGTACGGTCTCTATGTACCTGGACTGCGAAAGTCCTAGTAGTTTCTTGGATCTATCTCTGTAGATCTTGATCCCCAGAATGTACGAGGCATCACCCAGGTCTTTCATGGAGAACCGTTGTGACAAGAATAGCTTGACTGATTGTAGCATAGGAATGTCATTTCCTATCAAAAGAATATCGTCCACGTACAAGACTAGGAACACGACAGTTCGTCCTACAATCTTCTTATAGACACAAGGTTCATCTTCGTTCTTGATGAAATCAAATTCCTTGATTGCCTCATCAAAACAGATGTTCCAGCTCTGCGATGCCTGCTTTAATCCATAAATGGATTTAAGCAACTTGCACACCTTCCTGCTGCTCCCACTGTCTACGAAACCTTCTGGCTGATCCATGTAAACGCACTCTTCCAAACAGCCGTTTAGAAAAGCCGTTTTTACGTCCATCTGCCAGATTTCATAGTCATGGAAGGCAGCAATGGCAAGTAGGATCCGAATGGATTTGAGCATAGCCACTGGAGAAAAGGTTTCGTCATAGTCCACACCAGGTCTTTGACGAAAACCTTTTGCAACGAGTCTAGCCTTATAGGTTTCTACCTGCCCATCTACACCAAGTTTCCTTTTGTAGATCCATTTGCATCCAACGGGTTTTACCCCAGGTGGAGCAATATCCAAGGTCCACACTTTATTGGTGTACATGGACTCCATTTCGGATTGCATAGCATCCAGCCACTTATCAGAGTCCCTACTGATAATGGCCTGCCTGAAACTGGTAGGGTCATCTTCTTCCAAGATGCAATCCTCTCGATCCCCGTCTATGAGAAAACCGTAGTATCTCTCGGGCGGATGAGAAATCCTACCAGATCTGGGGAGTGGCTGAGGTTCGTTCGGGGTTATTGAAGCAAATCTTCAGTTTCATTTTGTGGTCGCTGAATTTCTTCCAGTTCTACGGAACTCCCACTAGTTTCTTTTGCAAGAAACTCCCTTTCTAAAAAGGTAGCATGGCGAGATACAAACACCTTATGTTTCTCAGTGTGGTAGAACAGATATCCTAGTGAATCTTTAGGATATTCCACAAATTTACATAGAACTGACCGTGCCTCTAGCTTGTCCGGTTTTTGTGTTTTCACATAGGCCAAACAACCCAATATCTTAATGAATTTAAGACATGGTTTCTTACTGCTCCATATTTCATACGGAGTTTTAGGCACAGATTTGGACGAAACTTGATTCAAAAGGTATGCCGCTGTCTGAAGCGCATGTCCCCAGAATGAAAGAGGCAACTCAGCACTACTCATCATGGAGTGAACCATATCCAATAGGGTACGATTCCTCTGCTCCGATACACCGTTGTGCTGTGGTGTATAAGGGGGAGTAAGCTGAGAGAGAATACCATTCTCTTTTAAGTAATCTAGGAATTCCGTGCTTAAGTACTCCCCTCCTCTATCCGATCGGAGGATCTTGATACTTTTGCCAGTCTGGTTCTCTACTTCGTTTCTGAATTCCTTGAATTTCTCAAAAGCTTCAGATTTATGTTTCATAAGATACACATATCTGAATCTAGAGAGAACGTCAGTGAATGTGATGAAGTAAGAGAACCCATCCCTTGCATGTATAGACATTGGACCACACACATCACTGTGTATGAGTCCCAAGAGCTCTGCTGCCCTTTCTCCATGTCCGGTGAACGGAGATTTGGCCATCTTTCCTTTGAGACAAGACTGACAAGTTTCATAAGATGAAAACTCGAACGTATTCAAGAGTTCATCTTTATGCAACTTACTTAGTCTTTTCTCTCCGATATGACCAAGTCTACAATACCATAAGTAGGATTCGTTCGTATCTGAACTCTTCCTCTTGCGTGTGTTTTGTACATTGAGAAATGTATTCTGATTTAGAACATAGATACCATTACACAGTGTACCTTCTGCAACCAGTACCTTATGAAGGTAAATGTTCATGATATTTATATCAAGAACAAAGTTATATCCATCTTTATTGAGTAAAGAAACTGATATGATGTTGCAAACCATGGAAGGTACATAGTAGCATTCGTTCAAAATCATAGTATTGCCATTTGGCAACACTAGGTGATATTCACCGACGGTTGCAACATTAACTTATGCTCCGTTCGCTACTCTGAGCGACATATCACCAGGTAAAACTTTCCTACTTTTTCTCAGTCCCCGCAATAGATTACAGATATGAGTCCTGATCCGGTATCAAGTACCCAGGAGGTAGGGCTGACCGTAAAGCAGTTCTCAATTACAAGAACACCAAAAGTAGATGCAAAACTATGCTTCTTCTTCAACTGGGTATCCTTGGAATCCATACAATCCTCTTTCCCTTGCTCATACTTATGACAGTTGTCGTAAGTTAGAGCCGAACCAACGTTCCCCAGCCCCGAATAAGAATTCGGATCGGTCAAGCGATACATTTTATTATCTTGATTAGGGTGTGAAATGGTTGCTACCTGGAGAGAGAGAGAAAAGAAACACTCAGAGTGCGCTCTTGCAAGATTAGATTGGTTTATTTGTTTATCTAACCAGGATGGCTCCCACTGTTTCCTTAAATTCTTCTTCAAACCCTAAAAGAAGAACTAGTCAGGATTAATCGCACGTCACAATACTTGCTTAACCTTTCAGCCAGGCTGGTGTTGGTACTTCGAGGGAGGTTTTCCAACGCTTTCGCGAAGTTCCTTAATTAAATAACCTTTTTTCCCTGGAGGCGTAGCCCCGTTAACACCGTTCTAGACACCTACTTGGTTTATAGCATTGATTGCTGAGTGAAATGTTCTCCCGAGAGTAATCCAACTCATCAGTGGGATCGGGATCCAACTATCATTTTGCGATGACCTAGATGGAATCCACTATAGTCACCACACTCCAGAAGGTATGCTAAATCTGCAAGTTTCAGTTTCTTTAGAAACTCCCGATGTGGATTTTTTCCCCTAGGACCCAAGTGACCTTGACGAATAATCAACAAATCAAAAGGTCCTAGTCAAGTTCAACCCGTCGTTATCCAGGATTGTATTAGACCCGCCCGCATGATCCTTGTCGAATAATCAACAAAATCATGTGAACGTCCTAACCAATCGCATCTATCAGTGCAACAGAGAATTATTACTTAGCTACCATTCACTGTGCCTTGACGAATAATCAGTAAGTCCATGCTACCTCTCCCGGTACTTTCGGGAATGCGGAATTTGGTAAAAAACGATTTTTATAGAGGTGGTAACATGGACCTAAAACCCGGATCTTGGTTAAACATCTATCTAACAACCTAATTACGAGTTGCTAACTACTCAGTTAGGGGGTTATACCTTGCTTGTCTTGAACTCCTTCGTCTTCAAGCTCCAATGGTGGTCCGGATTGGCTTCTTCCCGTCGTCTCCTTACGCCGAAGATAGATCCACCTGAAAGCTCCAACCTTTAGCTCCTTCTTCGTTCTTTGAAGAAACTAGTTCACTCGGTTTGCTAAACCTTGTGAACTAGAGTGAGTAGAGAAGAGTTTGTATGGGATTTTATCTATGGTTCTTGATTCTCAACTAATGAGACAAGAGAACCATAGGGTCAAGAGAGGGAGCAAGAGGTTGAGGGTGAGAGCAAAACAAGAGAGCTCAAGAACAAGAGAGAGAATGAGCAAAAAGAATGAGCAAGTCTTTTGTCTCTCACCCTCTCATAATCCAAAGTCATGATAACTCATCATACCAAAAAAAAGTCTTATGTGATGGTTGAAGCAACCATAACCATATCATTTCATGCACTCATTTTACAGAAATGAGCAAGCAAGTAAAAGTCTTTGCCATGAAATGATGGCTATGGTTATCATGATGGTCAACTAGTCAAGCCTAGTCAACCGGTCAACAAAGTCAACAAGTCAACAAAAGTCAACAAGTCAACAAAGTCAACAAAAGTCAACAACCATGTCACCATAATACTTAATTAATATAATAGTTAATCACATATCATATTCTCATTAGGGTTGAGCAAAAATTCAAATAGTCAACGGTCAACTGTCAACAACCCTAATGAGAATCCGCTGCCTCTGCCTCCGCCTCCCTGTCAACTGTGCATACACACCCGCATCCGCGTTCCGAGGAACACGAATGCACACTGGATAAATCCAATCCCAAAAGGTACACTAGGATCTGGCTTAAACTAAAGCCCGCTAGTGCAAACTGTCCGGACACTGTACGTGCATAAGTGCACGGATGTGACCGAACCCTGTCGCAAAACCATGCGACCTGTCGCAATACCATGCGACCTCTACTCTTTTGCCTAAAGGAGAAAAGCTTTTTGTGTGGGACTCTAAAGACTCGACACTACGCTGGCAGTGGGTTTAACCACAGACCGCAAGCGGCACTAGCTGTGCGTAACGGTCCCCAGGTAATGCCGACAAGAAGACCGACGAGGCGAAACCCATCTGAACTCCTACTGAGCCTGAGTGTGACATTCTCCGTACAGTCCGGTCTGTTCGTCTGATACATCGCATGGCGGGCCTAGGGGGCGGTAAACGTCAGTCCCCCAATAGCGGTACAAGTCGTGCCGGAGCGAAGCCCAAAACACCCTGGGATAACACTGGAAGCCTACCAGTATATCTCGTTTGCCCTGGCCAGGGACTACTCGTGTAATGGCTCTCCTAGACACAGCGCGATGTCAACCCCCAATACCGGGAGAGACGAATCCTGTCTAACCGTCACTGCCTCCAAGTGCTTCGGGACTGCACGCAACCACTACCTGTTTGCACGACTCCTTTGAGCCGTGGTAGGGTAGTGATCAAAGTACAGTGGGAACACGCTCGAGGCGAAGTGACAGTGTCAAGTCAGCGGACTAAGCTGTACTCATGTCACCTGGGAACTGATAACTGACGATAGGCATAATACCAACTAGTCAGTTCCCGACGAGTCCTGTCCAGTGTATCCGTAACCTAACGAGCACCCGCATACTATCTCAAGTACGACGTACTGACGGCTGTGGGACAGACCGTCTCCCACACTGGGATGAGAAGCGCATGCGCTGGTCTACTCCGGAGTATCGATGCCCTGTCTCGATAGTCCTGCGACCAGGGACCTGCATAAGGATGTGCTTGTAGATTACCCAGCCCCACTAGTGTGACGGCCATCACATCGCTGGTAATCAAGCAAAGATCCTAAGGGCTCCACTAATGTATATAGGCAATATACAAAAATAAACACATGTACATATTGAAGTAGAAACAAACCAAGTAGCATACTACTATTTTGAGCAAGATTGTATATACAAGGTGAATATCCCAAGCATCCATTAAGTAATATACAAACCAGTATGATACAGTAATGGCCTCTAGGGCATATACACTAACAATCTCCCACTTGCACTAAGGCCATGTACTGGCGTATCGAAGACCTATCATCTCGATCAGCCGCTCGAACTGAGTCTGGGGCAGGGCCTTGGTGAATGGATCTGCAGTGTTATCTTCTGAAGCGACTCTCCGAACCTCGATCTCCTGGCGATCCACGATCTCCCTGATCAGGTGATACCGCCTCAAGATGTGCCTGGATCTCTGATGGGACCTGGGTTCCTTCGCTAAAGTTATAGCTCCGTTGTTGTCGCAATACAGAGGTATTGGATCAACAATGGACGGAACCACCTGAAGTTCTTTCAAGAACTTCCTCATCCAGACAGCTTCTTTTGCGGCATCAGATGCAGCGATGTATTCCGCTTCCATCGTCGAGTCTGCAATGGTTTCCTGTTTGAAACTCTTCCAACACACCGCCCCTCCATTGAGGGTAAAGACAAAACCCGACATGGACTTGGAATCATCCTTGTCACTCTGGAAGCTGGAGTCAGCAAAGGCCTCGATCTGGAGGTCTTTTCCGCCATACACCAAGAACATCTCCTTAGTCCTTCTCAGGTACTTGAGAATGTTCTTTACCGCTATCCAGTGTTTCTCCCCAGGGTTTGACTGATACCGGCTTACCACACTCAGTGCATAAGCTACATCCGGTCTGGTACACAACATCGCATACATTATAGAGACTACCGCAGAAGCGTAGGGTATAATAGACATGCGATCCCTCTCCAAATCAGTCTTGGGAGACATCTCTTTAGAGAGGGTGATCCCGTGACAAGCCGGTAGGTTACCGCGCTTGGAATCTTCCATACCGAATCTTTTCAGCACGGTGTCGATGTACCTGGACTGAGAAAGTCCTAATATCCTCTTGGATCTGTCACGGTAGATCCGGATACCCAGAATGTATGAGGCATCACCCAGGTCTTTCATGGAGAACCTGTGTGGCAAGAACCCTTTGACAGATTGTAGCATAGGAATTTCATTTCCTATTAAGAGAATGTCATCCACGTATAAAACGAGGAATACTACAGTTCTCGCTACAAATCTACTATAGATGCATGGTTCATCTGGATTTTTGATAAAGCCAAATTCTTTGACCATCTCATCAAAGCAGATGTTCCAACTCTGCGATGCCTGCTTTAGTCCATAGATGGACTTAAGCAACTTGCACACCTTTCCGCTGCTCCCACTCTGAATGAAACCCTCTGGCTGGTCCATATAGACACACTCCTCTAAATTTCCATTTAGAAAAGCTGTCTTTACGTCCATTTGCCAGATCTCATAATCGTGGAAGGCAGCAATGGCAAGAAGGATCCGAATGGATTTCAGCATGGCTACTGGAGAAAAGGTTTCGTCATAGTCCAAGCCAGGTCTTTGACGAAAACCCTTTGCTACCAGCCTAGCTTTATAGGTCTCAACCTGTCCATCTACACCAATCTTCCTTTTGAAGATCCACTTGCATCCTACGGGTTTTACCCTGTCTGGAGCAATGTCCAACGTCCATACCTTGTTGGTGTACATGGACTCCATTTCGGTCCGCATTGCATCCAGCCATTTCACTGAGTCAACGCTCTGAACGGCCTGCTGGAAGCTAGTAGGCTCATCATAATCTATGATGCAATCCTCTCTATCCCCGTCTATGAGAAAACCGTAGTATCTCTCGGGCGGATGAGTCTGCCTACTACTTCTGCGGAGCGGCGTAGGAATGTCCTGTTCTGTTGAACCCTCTGGTTCCACTAACCTTTCAGTAATAGTCTGTGGTTCTGGAATTTCTTCCAGTTCTACTGCGCTCCCACTAATTTCCTTTTCCAAGAACTGGTGTTCTAGAAAGTGGGCATTACGAGAAACAAGGACTTTTTGTTCTTCTGCGTAGTAGAAAAGATACCCCCTGGTGTTCTTTGGGTATCCCACAAACTTGCACAGTACTGAGCGTGCCTCGAGTTTGTCCGCATGCTGCTTTTTGACAAAAGCTGGACATCCCCAGATCTTCAGATATTGAAGATAGGGTTTCTTCCCACTCCACATTTCATATGGTGTGGTAGGCACAGTCTTAGTCGGAACTCGGTTCAAAAGATATGCGGCTGATTCCAGCGCATATCCCCAGAATGATCGCGGTAACTCAGCGTTACTCATCATAGACCGCACCATATCCAATAGGGTGCGGTTCCGTCTCTCTGATACACCGTTATGTTGCGGGGTGTATGGAGGAGTAAGCTGAGAGAGAATTCCGTTCTCTTTTAAATAGTCCAGGAACTCGGCACTTAAGTATTCTCCACCTCGATCCGATCTTAGAATCTTAATACTTTTGCCGGTCTGTTTCTCTACTTCATTCTTATACTCCTTGAATTTTCCAAAGGCTTCGGACTTATGTTTCATTAAGAAGACATAACCGTACCTTGAGAAGTCATCCGTAAAAGTAATGAAGTAAGAATAATCGCTTCGCGCATGTGTAGACATTGGACCGCACACGTCACTGTGTACGAGTCCCAAGAGCTCGCTCGCTCTTACTCCATGTCCAGTAAACGGAGTCTTTGTCATCTTTCCTTTGAGACAAGATTGACAAGTGGCATACGATTGATATTCGAACGCATTCAAATATCCTTCTGTATGTAACTTAGTCAACCTTCTCTCATTGATGTGACCCAGTCTACAATGCCACAAGAAAGTCTGATTTATTTCTGGAGACTTTCTTTTGTGTGTATTCTGGACATTGAAAATCTGTGGTTGGTTTAATACGTATATACCATTACTCAATGTACCTGACCCAATCAAAACTTGATTAAGGTGAATGTTTACAACATTACTTACAAACGCAAATTCATAACCTTCTTTAGAAACTAAAGATACAGAAATGATATTACAAGTTGCGTTGGGTACAAAAAAATAATTACGCAACACCAAAACATGTCCATCTGACATTCCCAGGTGATAGTCCCCCACGGCTTTAGCATCCATGCTAGCTCCGTTCGCAACTCTGAGGGTCATGTCACCTGCCTTCAAAACACTACGGTTTCTCAACGCCTGCAAAGAATTACAGATCTGAGATCCTGATCTGGTATCCAATACCCAGGAAGTAGAGTTTATTGAAAGACAGTTTTCAATAACATACACACCTGAAGCTGAAGCTGCAACCTGCTTCAATTCCTGTGTTCTGGCCTTCCAGGCCCTGCAATCATTCTGCCAGTGACCTTTCTTATGACAATAGAAGCATTCTTCCTTATCCACAAGCTTCCCCGCTTTCTTTGTTGCTTTAGCTTTTCCCTTCGTATCCACTTTACTAACACCGCCCCTTGGTTTGGCTGGGGCTTTCCTCTTCTTTCCCTTGGCTTTCGCCTTGGACCTAGAAGAAGATGATCCTCCTACAAACAAAGTGGATGTTTCCCTACTTTTCTGTAGGGTGCCCTCTGCGCTCCTCAGCATGTTGAGGAGCTCTGAAAGTTCAACCTCTTTTTCTTGTAAGTTGAAGTTCAGTATAAACTGGGCGTAAGTGGAAGGAAGGGACTGGAGAACTATGTCCGTATAGAGTTCACTCTCCAATGTGGTCCCTAGGTCCGCGAGCTCCTCAATGTAGCCGATCATCTTTAGCACGTGCTTGGCTACTGATGATCCGACGACCATCTTTGCCGAAAATAACTTTTTCGACGCTTCGTATCTTGCGATACGAGATTGCTCTCCATACAGTTCTTTTGTATGGAGAAATATGGATTCAAGGTCCATATTCTCGTGCCTCCTCTGATGTTCGTTGTCCATCGAGGCAAGTACGAGGCACTTGGCCTTCGCGCTATCAATCTCCCAAGTCTTGCGGATTTCCTTATCCGCGACGCTGGAAGTGGGACCAGGGACAGGGGGAGCTTTGGTGGTAAGAAGATACCCCAGCTTGTCGTAAGTGATTGCTATCTTGACATTCCTGAGCCAATCTTTGTAGTTTGGCCCTGTCAGTTTGTTTTTATCTAGGAGTAACTTAAGTCCAGTCATGTCGATTAGGTCGCTGCAATTAGGAGAGAGAAGAAGAAACACTCAGCATGATGCTCTTGCAAGTTTAGAGTGGTTTTTAGTTTGTCTAAACAGGATGGCTCCCACTGTTTCTCGAATCCCTCCTCAAACCATAAAGGAAGAATTAGTCGGGATCAATCCCACCGCACAATACTTGCTTAACCGTTCAGCCAGGCCGATGTCGGTACTTCGAGAGAGGTTTTCCAACGCTTTCGCGAAGTTCCTTAATTAAAGAACCTCTTTTCCCTGGGGGCGTAGCCCCGCTAACACCTTTCTAGGCATCTACTAGGTTTATAGCATTGATCGTTTAGTGAGAAATTTCCCGAGGAGTAGCATATACTCACAGTAGGATCGGGATCCAAATATCATCGCGTGACGAAACTGAAGGAATCCTACCAGAATCATCACACTCCAAATGGTATGCAAATCTAGCAAGTTTCAGTACTTATGAAACTCCCGATGTGGATTTTTTTTCCCCATGCTCTTATGACCTTGGCGTGAGGTCAAAATGTCATAAGTCACATATCAAGTTCTTCCCATCATTATCCAGGTTAATTTGAATCCACCCGTACCTACCCTTGATGTAGGCCAAAATGGTAGTACGACTGTCCCAAATCAACGCATTCTATCTATGCAACAGATAAATATCCGGCAGCTACCAATCACTATGCCTTGGCGTGAGGTCAAAATACATAGCTTGAATACTACCGAATATTTAACTGAAATGATGGAAGGCTACGAATGGTTTTGGCTAAACCGTGAACGTAGTGAACTTGATATAGTCGGTGGAACGAGATAGCTTTTAAAAGGAGTGGCTCAAGCTCCGCATTTAAAAGTTGGTTTTGAAAAGAACCGAGTGGTTTTTCGAAAGTGTTCCAACGACTTTAACTTGGTTTATTATCTTGCATTAGTTCTTTTAATGCGTGATATTCTTGCATTAGTTCTTTTAATGCGTCCCATCATTTATTCCTACCATTGCAGAAAACAACCAAAATATGACGTACGCTTATGCCATTCGCATTCGCCACGGGGCCCCGTCATTACCCGTTAGGTTACTTAACTAACGACAGAGCAGGGGCTGGGCTAGCGCGGCTGTAAAACATAAGCAACGCCTAAATAATATCATATATAGATATACTGCAATGATAAACATTTCAGATCACAGATGAATACATTGGATATACTAGGAATCTGTAATTCGCACGAGCCTGTAACGAAAAACAGATTACACGGTCGCGGTGAATAGCCAAAACCCCACCCAAGACCCCTACGGGTGCGGCAAACTACCCGCCAAGTACCCGAAGCATAGTAACCTTCCTCATCTCCATGAGTAGGCCACTCGACACTTTGGCATACCCGGTAGTTTGTGCACCCCCTCCATGGGTCTATCCTAGGAGCAAAAACAGTAAAAAGAAATTATACAATGACGGCTACAACCCCGACCCGGTTGTGCGGCCATACAAAAAATTATTACATCAATTTACAAATTTACATGAATTGAAAGAAAAGAAAACTCTCGTCTCACAACCCCCGGCTATTCACCCGCGACAATCCAACATATTCATATACACATTCCAGCAACATTACAGATCACAGATTTGTATAACCCCCACTAATCGACATATAGCGATTAGTAGACGTTCAATACAAATATCACATTACAGAAAAACCCGTTAGCTTAAGTCTTTTAGAAGTTCGATCAAAAATACGGATTTTCGGGACCCCAAAAATAGAATTTTCGTTCTGGAAAATCTGGGCAGAAAATATATATTCCAAAAATCCCAAAATACCCCTGCAAGTACACTGTAGCAAAGAAACACCAGAGAGGGGCCAAGGAGGCCGCGGAACCGCGGCAATAGCAAGCTATTGCCGCGTTTCCGCGGTCGTTTAGGGGGATCTCTTGGTGATTTTTCTACAGTGGCTTTTAAAAACCCTGAGCCGATTTTAGGTGTGAAAATAATCAACTTTTGAACAGTATAAAAATCGACAGAAACTCGAATTTTTGGGGTTTGTTTTCGGGACTTTTTTCTTTGATCGATCTTCTAGTTACTTGCTAACATGTTAGATAGAGTTTAACTAGTCTCTGATACCACTGTAAGTCCATGCTACCTCTCCCGGTACTTTCGGGAATGCGGAATTTGGTAAAAAACGATTTTTATAGAGGTGGTAACATGGACCTAAAACCCGGATCTTGGTTAAACATCTATCTAACAACCTAACTACGAGTTGCTAACTACTCGGTTAGGGGGTTATACCTTGCTTGTCTTGAACTCCTTCGTCTTCAAGCTCCAATGGTGGTCCGGATTGGCTTCTTCCCGTCGTCTCCTTACGCCGAAGATAGATCCACCTGAAAGCTCCAACCTTTAGCTCCTTCTTCGTTCTTTGAAGAAACTAGTTCACTCGGTTTGCTAAACCTTTTGAACTAGAGTGAGTAGAGAAGAGTTTGTATGGGATTTTATCTATGGTTCTTGATTCTCAACTCATGAGACAAGAGAACCATAGAGTCAAGAGAGGGAGCAAGAGGTTGAGGGTGAGAGCAAAACAAGAGAGCTCAAGAACAAGAGAGAGAATGAGCAAAAAGAATGAGCAAGTCTTTTGTCTCTCACCCTCTCATAATCCAAAGTCATGATAACTCATCATACCAAAAAAAAGTCTTATGTGATGGTTGAAGCAACCATAACCATATCATTTCATGCACTCATTTTACACAAATGAGCAAGCAAGTAAAAGTCTTTGCCATGAAATGATGGCTATGGTTATCATGATGGTCAACTAGTCAAGCCTAGTCAACCGGTCAACAAAGTCAACAAGTCAACAAAAGTCAACAAGTCAACAAAGTCAACAAAAGTCAACAACCATGTCACCATAATACTTAATTAATATAATAGTTAATCACATATCATATTCTCATTAGGGTTGAGCAAAAAGTCAAAAAGTCAACGGTCAACTGTCAACAACCCTAATGAGAATCCGCTGCCTCTGCCTCCCTGTCAACTGTGCATACACACCCGCATCCGCGTTCCGAGGAACACGAATGCACACTGGATAAATCCAATCCCAAAAGGTACACTAGGATCTGGCTTAAACCAAAGCCCGCTAGTGCAAACTGTCCGGACACTGTACGTGCATAAGTGCACGGATGTGACCGAACCCTGTCGCAAAACCATGCAACCTGTCGCAATACCATGCGACCTCCACTCTTTTGCCTAAAGGCGAAAAGCTTTCTGTGTGGGACTCTAAAGACTCGACACTACGCTGGCAGTGGGTTTAACCACAGACCGCAAGCGGCACTAGCTGTGCGTAACGGTCTCCAGGTAATGCCGACAAGAAGACCGACGAGGCGAAACCCATCTGAACTCCTACTGAGCCTGAGTGTGACATTCTCCGTACAGTCCGGTCTGTTCGTCTGATACATCGCATGGTGGGCCTAGGGGGCGGTAAACGTCAGTCCCCCAATAGCGGTACAAGTCGTGCCGGAGCGAAGCCCAAAACACCCTGAGATAACACTGGAAGCCTACCAGTATATCTCGTTTGCCCTGGCCAGGGACTACTCGTGTAATGGCTCTCCTAGACACAGCGCAATGTCAACCCCCAATACCGGGAGAGACGAATCCTGTCTAACCGTTACTGCCTCCAAGTGCTTCGGGACTGCACCCAACCACTACCTGTTTGCACGACTCCTTTGAGCCGTGGTAGGGTAGTGGTCAAAGTACAGTGGGAACACACTCGAGGCGAAGTGACAGTGTCAAGTCAGCGGACTAAGCTGTACTCATGTCACCTGGGAACTGATAACTGACGATAGGCATAATACCAACTAGTCAGTTCCCGACGAGTCCTGTCCAGTGTACCCGTAACCTAACGAGCACCCGCATACTATCTCAAGTACGACGTACTGACGGCTGTGGGACAGACTGTCTCCCACACTGGGATGAGAAGCGCATGCGCTGGTCTACTCCGGAGTATCGATGCCCTGTCTCGATAGTCCTGCGACCAGGGACCTGCATAAGGATGTGCTTATAGATTACCCAGCCCCACTAGTGTGACGGCCATCACATCGCTGGTAATCAAGCAAAGATCATAAGGGCTCCACTAATGTGTATAGGCGATATACAAAAATAAACACATGTACACATTGAAGTAGAAACAAACCAAGTAGCATACTACTATTTTGAGCAAGATTGTATATACAAGGTGAATATCCCAAGCATCCATTAAGTAATATACAAACCAGTATGATACAGTAATGGCCTCTAGGGCATATACACTAACATAATCAACAAACGCAGCACGAATACTAAGTATTAATTTTCTGAAACGATGGAAGGCTACGGCTGGGTTTTTGGCGAAAAACCCGTTAACGTAATGAACTTGATGTAGTTGAAGGAACATGATAGCCTTTTTGAAAATATAGTGGCAAAAAATTTTGCTAAAGAGGTCACTCCCTATGAAGGGATCTCGGCTCTTTCCTCGTCGAATGAGGTGCAGGATATTCCAAACTGAATACGTCGATGCAAAGCAAGAATAATCGACTATTGTGAAGTTATTACCCTGACGCAAACTTTTGTCCAAGGGGTCACTCCCGATAAAGGGATCTCGGCCCTTGCCTCGTCGAATGAGGTGCTGGGCATTCATAACCGAATACCTCTGTGCAAAACAAAAGAGAACGTCCTTGCAATAACAGCCTTTTGAAAATTGTTCCAACAACATCTTTTAGGTTTGTTTTTTTCTTTGCATTAATATAATGCGTCCCATCAATTAATCCTACCATTGCAGAAAACAAAGAAAATATGACGTACGCTTATGCCATCCGCATTCGCCACGGGGCCCCGTCATTACCCGTTAGGTTACTTAACTAACGACAGAGCGGGGGCTGGACTAGCGCGGATGAAAAACATAAGCAACGCCTACTAGATATCATATATAGATATATACATTCGTCAGATGCAATGATAGCCATTCCAGATCACAGATGAACACATTGGATATGCTACGAACTCGCGTTTCGTTCGATCCTGCAATGAAAGACGGATTACACGGTCGCGATGAATAGCCAAAACCCACCCTAGACCCCTACGGGTGTGGCAAACTACCCGCTAAATACCCGAAGTGAAGCAGCCTTCCTCAAAAACGTGAGTAGGCCACTCAGCACTTCAATGTACCCGGTAGTTTGTGCACCCCACCTTGGGTCTATCCTAGGAGCAAAAACAGTAAAAGAAATAATATACAATGGCGGCTACAACCTCATACCGGATGTGCGGCCATAAAAATAATATTACATCATTTTACATATTACATCAAATGAAAGATAAAGAAACTCTCATCTCACAAAACCCCGACTATTCATCTGCGACAATCCAACAAGTTCATATACACTATCCAACAACATTACAGATCACAGATATACACAACCCTCACTAATCGACGTATAGCGATTAGCCGACGTTCAGTGCATATATCACATTACAGATATAACCAAATAGCTAAAGTTTATAGAACATCGATCAAAATACCAATTTGTAACTACCCCAAACATAACATTGTTCTCTGGAAAATCTGGGCAGAAACAAAACATCTTAAAAATCCCAAAATACTAAACAGAGAAAACTGTAAGAAATCGGAGTTGCGGCCGAGTCAACTCGGCCGCGGATCCGCGGCGGAACGCATGGTTTCGCCGCGGTTCCGCGGAGAGTTGGCCGAGTCGTGGGCTCAAATTTCTTGCCTGTTCCTATAAAACCCTGCATCGATTTTTAAGGCATGTGGAATAATTTTTAGAGCAGTTTTAAAAATCGGCAGAAAGTATGGTTTTTGACATGTTTTCGGGATTTTTTTCGGATCGAAGTTCTAAACACTTTGCTAACAGTTAGTTGTTGTTTAGCTAGGCTCTGATACCACTGTTAGGTCCATGTTACCCACCCCGGTTCTTTCGGGGAGGCGGAATCGGTAAAAATCGAATTTTTCCAACTAGGTAACATGGACCATCCATGAAGGATCTTTGCTAAACAAAAACTAACAAATAAACTACAAGTTTTAGCTACTATGTAGAATGGTTATACCTAGGTCTTGAACACCTTCTCTTCTTTTTGTGGTTCTCCTCCTTTCTTGCTCCTTGTAGTGGTTTGAACGGCTCCTCCTTGTCGTCTCCTCTTTGCCGTAGATGGATCCACCCGAGGGCCTCGAACTTGAGCTCCTATCTCAACCTAGAGATAACTAAGGTGCTTGGTTTTCTAGACCTAGGACCTTAGAATGAGTAGAGAAGAGTTATGGTGGTTTTGTCTCAAAAGTTTATGATTTCCAACTCATGGAACACTTAAACTTTTGGAGAGGAAGAGGGAGAGCTTTCTTTCAAGAGAGAGAAAGAATATGATAGATTGAGCTCTCATAATGCAACCATGCTCACATATTTTGGAATAATGATAATAATAATAATGATTAATAATTGTGATGGTTAGTTTATGAATGACCACTATCATTACCTTCATTTAATGCATCTTGCAAAGAACAAGAAGCATCATTGAAATGAAATGATGATGGTCAACAAGACCACAATGGTCAACCGGTCAACAAGGTCAACAAAAGTCAAATTGTCAACAACCCTAACCATAGCATAATTATCCTTAATTAAATATTGTTAACCATATTCCTCATTCTCATTAGGGTTTGGAAAAAGTCAACGGTCAACAAGTCAACCAAAGTCAAATGGTCAACAACCCTAATGAGAATTCTCTGCCTCTGCCTCTGTCAACTGTGCATACACACCCTCATCCGTGTTCCGAGGAACACGAATACACTGAGACAAAACCAATCCCAAAACAAATACTAGGATCTGGCTTAAACTAAAGCCCGCTAGTAATAACTGTCCGGACACCAAACGTGCACAAGTGCGCGGATGTGAACGAACCCCGTCGCAAAACCATGCGACCTTTACTCTGTTTTGCCCAAAGGCGAGTAACCCTCTGTGTGGGACTCTAAAGGCTCGACACTACGCTGGCAGTGGGTTTAACCACAGGCCGCAAGCGGTACTAGCTGTACGTAACGGTCCCCAGGTAGATGCCGACAAGAAGACTGATGAGGTGAACCCATCCGAACTCCTACTGATCCTGGTGACAATCTCCGTACAGTCTGGTCTGTTCGTCTAAGAGTATCGCATGTCGGGCCTAGGGGGCGGTAAACGTCAGACCCTTAATATCGGTACAAGTCGTGTCGGAGTGTAGCCCAGAACACCCTGAGAAACTACTGGTAACACTACCAGCAACTCTCGCTTGCCCTGGCCAGGGACGACTATGTGTAGTGGCTCTCCTAGACACAACGCGATATCAACTCCCAATACCGGGAGAGACGAATCCTGTCTAACCGTCACTGCCTCCAAGTGCTTCGGGACTGCACCCAATTACTACCTGTTTGCACGACTTAATAGAGCCGTGGTAGGGTAGTAATCTAAGAACAGTGGGAACACACTTGAGGCGAAGTGACAGTGTCAAGTCAACGGACTAAGCTGTACTCATGTCACATGGGAACTGTTGACTGACGATAGGTATAATACCAACCAACAGTTCCCGATGAGTCCTGTCCAGTGTACTCGTAATCTAACGAGCACCTGCATACTATCTTCAGTACGACGTACTGATGGCTGTGGGACAGACCATCTCCCCTGCTGGGACGAGAAGCGTATGCACCAGTCTACTCTGGAGTATCGATGCCATGTCTTGATAATCCTACGACCAGGGACCAAAATAAGGATGTGCTTATAGAATACCCAGCCCCCACTAGTGTGATCGCCATCACAACGCCGGTAGTCAAGCAAAGATTCTAAGGGCTCTATCAATATGTTTTTAGCGATATATTAAAAGAAACATATACACATATTAAGATAGATACAAACCAAGTAGCATACTACTATATCGAGCAAGACTGTCGTAAACCCGTATATTTATCCCAAGCCTCCAAAATGTATTATACAAACTTGTACTATACAATAATGGCCTCTAGGTCATACATATTCAACACATTCTGGCTGGCCTCTAGCAGTAGCCTGGTCCTCTGGTGCCGATCAGCACATCCGAGAAATCTCGTAACAGCGATCTGTCAAACGCTCATGGCGCAAAAACACAATAAAACGACGCCTCTATACGCGATTGTACGCCTCTGGAATCACGCCCTGGTCAGTCCTCGTCCGTGACGAGCTCGTGCTGACCTCAACTCTAGCCGTAGCTCTCTCTGCCCGTGTAATCGTAGCAGCAAAATCATAACCAATATCGATGAGGATAGATCATAGGAATGAATATAATACTGTGCAAGGAAATGTACATCCTAAGGTTTCTTAAGCGGAGTAGCGTATCGTAAATATTCCGCGGAACATACGTACGGTACGTCACTCTACTCAAGCTACCTACTCTATCAACCAAGGGTCATCTTACGCGATGAAAGTTCGGGTAAAATACCCCCTCGACTAAGTCTAAGTTTCTTAAGGTCAAGCCTAAGTTCCGTATATATATAAACGCTCTAGGCTCTACATAGTCAAACTTAGACTCAAACCAAGGTTAACCTAGCGCTCTGATACCATCTTTGTCACGACCCGAAATAGCACGTGACTGGCACTTGAATCATATGAAGTCTATGTAAGTCCATGCTACCTCTCCCGGTACTTACGGGCATGCGGAATTTGGTGAAAAACAATTTTCTAGAGGCGGTAACATGGACTCAAACGGATCTTTGTTAAACTATCTATCTAACAACCGAACTAGGAGTTGTTAACTACTCGGTTAGGGGGTTATACCTTTCTTTCTTGAACTCCTTCGTCTTCAACTCTCGATGGTGTACGGATCGGCTTCACCCCGTCGTCTCCTTGCGCCGAAGATCGATCCACCCGAAAGCTTCTACCTTTGGCTTCTTCTTCGAACTTTGAAGAAAATAGTTCACTCGGTTTGCTAAACCTTGTGAACTAGAGTGAGTAGAGGAGAGTGTGTTGGGATTTTTCTCTATGGTTCTTGCTTCTCAACACATGAGACAAGTGAACCATAGACTAGAGAGAGGGAGAGCAAGAGGAAGAGGGTGAGAGCTCAAAACAAGAGAGAGAATGGAAATGAGAGAATGAGCAAGACTTTTCTCTCTTGGCTCTCATAATCCAAAGCCATCATAACCAATAATAGCAATCAAGTATTATGTGATGGTTTAAGTCAAAATAGCCATATCATTTCATGCACTCATTTTGCACAAGATAAACAAGCAAGCAAAAGTCTTTGCCATGAAATGATAGCTATTGTCATGATGATGGTCAACTAGTCCAACCTAGTCAACCGGTCAACAAAGTCAACAAGTTAACAAAGTCAACCCCTCAACAACCATGTCACCATAATACTTAATTAATATTATTGTTAATTATATTTCATATTCTCATTAGGGTTTAGCAAAAAGTCAATAGTCAACAGTCAACAGTCAACAACTCTAATGAGAATCCTCTGTCTCTGTCTTTCCGTCAACTTTGCATACACACCCGCATCCGCGTTCCGAGGAACACGAATACATACGAGATAAAACCAATCCCAAAACGTACACTAGGATCTGGTTTAAACCAAAGCCCGCTAGTGTTAACTGTCCGGACACTAAACGTGCATAAGTGCATGGATGTGACGGAACCCTGTCGCAAAACCATGCGACCTGTCGCAAAACCATGCGACCTCTACTCTTTTGCCTAAAGGCGAATAGCTTTATGTGTGGGACTCTAAAGATTCAACACTACGCTGGCAATGGGTTTAACCACAGACCGCAAACGGCACTAGCTGTGCGTAACGGTCCCTAGGTAGATGCCGACAAGAAGACTGACGAGGTGAAACCCATCTGAACTCCTACTGAGCCTGAATGTGACAGTCTCTGTACAGTCCGGTCTGTTCGTCTGATACATCGCATGGCGGGCCTAGGGGGCGGTAAACGTCAGTCCCCTGATAGCGGTACAAGTCGTGTCGGAGTGAAGGCCAGAACACCCTGAGATAGCACTGGAAACCTACCAGTATATCTCGCTTGCCCTGGCCAGGGACTACTCGTGTAATGGCTCTCCTAGACACAGCGCGATATCAACCCCCAATACCGGGAGAGACGAATCCTGTCTAACCATCACTGCCTCCAAGTGCTTCGGGACTGCATCCAACTACTACCTGTTTGCACGACTCCTTTGAGCCGTGGTAGGGTAGTAATCAAAGTATAGTGGGAACACACTCGAGGCGAAGTGATAGTGTCAAGTCAGCGGACTAAGCTGTACTCATGTCACGTGGGAATTGATAACTGACGATAGGTATAATACCAACCAGTCAGTTCCCGACGAGTCCTGTCCAGTGTACTCGTAACCTAACGAGCACCCGCATACTATCTCAAGTACGACGTACTGACGGCTGTGGGACAGACCGTCTCCCCTGCTGGGATGAGAAGCGCATACGCTAGTCTACTCCGAAGTGTCGATGCCCTGTCTCGATAGTCCCGCGACTAGGGACCTGTATAAGGATGTGCTTATGGATTACCCAGCCCCCACGAGTGTGACTGCCATCACAACGCTGGTAATCAAGCAAAGATCCTAAGGGCTCTACTAATGCGTATAGGTGATAAAATAAACACATGTACACATTAAAGTAGAAACAAACCAAGTAGCATACTACCATTTTGAGCAAGATTGTTTATACAACTGTGAATATCCCAAGCTTCTATTAAGTACTATACAAACTAGTATGATACAGTAATGGCCTCTAGGGCATATACACTAACAGTCTATAGGACCCCATCTAATTCAAGTAAGCCAAAAGCCCAGAAATCTAAAACCATTTTAAGGAGTAAATAAGAAACTAGTTTTTAAGAAGTAAGGAAAACATGTTTTAAAGACAAGGGTTTTAAATAAGTAAGCCGAATATGCATTTTTAAAATCTATATTCTTTTCTGAAAATTTCGGCAGAGTTTCCTTTGTAAATAATGGCCCCGAACGGGGTACAACAAGAATAATATATACACAATGAAAAAGGGCATCCCCAAGCGGGAGCTAGCTCTTCTCAATCGACGGTCAAAACCACGCAAGCAATATAATATACAACGCCAAAGGGCAATGATCAAAACTCAAAAAGAACTCAAAATCAGCATGAAAACCATAATACTACAACGCGCGACTCTAAGGTCGAAATAATACATAACTGGTTTTCTAAGTCTGAAACAATATACAAGTTTGGTTGATGGAATTTCTAGATACAACTGAATAATACATATACAATGGTGGTTCTGATGCAAAAGAATCCACCTACCAAAACAAACCACCCAGAAAGGAGGCAGTGTGCCAGAAAAGCCGCAATGGAACCTGTACGGCAAAACCTGCAAGAACTGTGGCACAACGGGGGTGAGTTGCCAACTAGTGAGTAGAAAACATCACAGAGCAGAAATCGTATGCATGACACAATCCTAGGCCAATACGATCAGATATATATATAAACCTCAAATGAATAAGTCTGAAGCATGATAAGGTGGCAATATAACATCTATACATGAGTGTAGTGCCAAGTGCTCGTGCCAGTGCCTCAGGTAATAACATATCATAAATATGAGGTATGATCTGTTGGATATAGTGCCTTCAGAGTCAATTATTGGATCACAGGCACGTGATTGCAATGATTGAGGGAGGACCTATACCGACAGGACAGTCTTACTCAAGATGATAGTACGCTATCTGGTTTATCTTTATCATCGTGTACTGCTTTAGGTGACCTTACAGGTCGCTATTACACGTTGATGGAGACCTTAGGATTCTTTCTTGACTGCAAGCAGTATGATGGCGATCATATATGTGGGAGCTGGGGTCTATAAGCACATCTTTAAAAGGTCCCTAGTCGTGGGAGTTTTTGAGATAGGGCATCGATACTCTGGGGTAGACTAGTGTATACAGTCGAGACCCCGACGAGGGGCGGTGGTCGGTCTCACAAGCCATTGGTGTCAGTTGGTTCACCTAAGATGTATACAGGTGCTCATTGGGTTATGAGCACACCGGACAGGACTCGCCGGGAACATGCTAGTTGGTATTATACCTGACGTCAGATAGCAGTTCTCTGGTGACATGTGTACAGGTTAGTTCATCGACCTGAGATCGTCATTTGTCTCGTTTGAGTTCCCACTGTGCTTTGATTACTACCCTACCACGGCTCAAAGGAGTCGTGCAAAAAGGTTTTAGTTGGGTACAGTCCCGAGCCACATGGAGGCAGTGAGCGGATCGGCAGGGGTTTCGTCTCTCCCGGTATTGGGGGTGAGATCGCGCTGTGTCTAGGAGAGCCATTACACGAAGTCCAAGGCCAAGGCAGGAGATTTACTGGTAGGTATTCCAGTAGTATCTCAGGGTGTTCTGGGCTACACTCCGACACGACTTGTACCGCTTAGGCCCCTAGGCCCGCCATGCGATGCTTATAGACAAACGGACCGGATTGTACGGATATTGTCACTGACAGGCTCAGTAGGGTGTCAGGATGAGTTCACTCATCGACCTCCCTTTTGGTCAATACCTGGTAGCCCGTTATGTACGGCTAGTACCTCTGACGTGCTAGTGGTTAAATCCACAACCAAAGTATTGACGAGTCTTTAGAGTCCCCCACAGACAGTTTTCAAGTTTCGGGCGAAACGTTGTAGAGGCCGTATGATATATGGCAGGGTTCGATCATATACGTGCAGTAGTGCACGGATCATGATCGGACGGATCATACTAGTAGGCTTTGGTTTAAGCCGGATCCTAGTATTAGATTTGTTGGATTACTTTAGTCTTATCGCATTCGCATTCGGTCAGAATGCGGATGCACGTATGTATATACAGGTGAGGGATATCCTTATGATCCGTCACGAGTTTACTTTAGATGTTGCCATATCTTTTTGTTGTAAACATTTGGGTTAATGTTTGCAAGTGGAAAATGTGAGTGGAAGTCATCATGAAGAGGCACAATCAATTAGGTGACTCATGGTCTCTTTTTTAGCACTAATGTCACTTAATTGATTGATTTGTGTGTTGAATTGATGGATGGAGAAAGAAAGGGCAGCCATATCCTTTTGGGTTAGCTCTTGTATTTTCTAATGCTTGCTCTCATTATCAATTCAACACAAGAAAAGAAAAGAAAAGAGAGCATCTTCTTCTTCCTCTAGGTTACATCATCCACCAATGGCATCATCTCTAACCTCCATCCATACAATGGATGCAAGAGACAAAGTGATCTCAAACATTCTCTACAACACCTTGGACACGTCGGCTAGCACACTTCGTGCCCGAGTTGCTTCGGATGAAGCGGGAGCCCGTAAAAAGACTCGATGATGTGGTGCCCTTTTCTGACGAGGAGACCGGAGCTCGGAGATGCCGCGAGGAGCTTGGGATGGTGGCCAAAGATCGAAGGACGCGGATCGATCGGTATAGCTTTCCATCCCTTTCTCTAGTTGCTAGTTATAGGTTAATGGTTCGATCCGGGTTTTAAGCATACGATAGCGCCGATTTCCAGTTTGAAAAAGTTTTCATTTCCGTATTTTGGCCTCGGACAGACGGCCGGGGCGCTACCGTAGACTTACATGGTATCAGAGCCACGCCATTAACCTTTACTAGCTTGCTCTAACGTATTTAAAACTTCGATCGACCGAATTTTCCAAAACCGCGATTTCAAAAAGTGCAGTTTCTGTCGAATTTTTTTTGTTGTCAAAAAATTATTTGGTGTATTGCAGAAATATGTGCAGGCTTTTCTAAGATTACTGTGAAAATTTGGTAGCCTGTTATTACTGTTGCGCCGCGGAACCGTGGCCTTACCCATGCTTTGGCCGCGGTTCCGCCGCCATTCCATGTCATCAATGCACTAAATTTTCTACAGTGCTCTCTGAGTTGGAATTGGGGTTTTTGGTAAGTTTTGTTTGGGCCCAGATTTGTTTGAGTACTGGGTATTGTGCTTGGGGCCCACTTCGGGAAATTTTGTCGATCGAAAGTTTTAAACATGTTGGTTGACAGTATTCACATTATATCTGCGACCGTGAATGTCATTTGATCGGTAAATCCTGTCTAATTGCTATAGCCCTTTTAGACGGATTTACGAACGTGACATTCACGTTGATGTTCTGTGTTGTGCTGTGATGTTGCGGATTTGTCGTGGTGGATAGCCTGGATGCAATGTTAGTACAGTTTGGTTGTATTTGTACATTTGATATTGCGGGGCGAGCGTCCGACATGTGGACTGCCGTCACTGCCTGTTTGTATATTATTCTTTTGGGGCACGACCGGGCTGAGGTCGATGTACCCGTTGTATGTATATTTTACTTTCTGTACTAAGATTACCCTACGGAAGGGTGCACGGATAGCCGGGTTCTAGAAGGCAACGGGCCCGCATCTCATGGCTTTGAGATGGAGGGGGCTTCACTCTAAAATTGGCGGGCTATTCGCCGCACTCGTAGGGGGTACAGGTTGACCCAAGGAGGGGTGCTCAAGTTACCGGATTCCGTGAAGTGCTGGGTGGTTCATTCACGTTGTTGAAGGGGGCTGCCTCGCTTCAGGTTTTGGTGGGTAACTTGCCGCGCCCGTAGGGGTCTAGGATTTCATTCCATAGGCTATCCACACGACCAGGGGAACGTCGGGTTTCAGTAGCGGCTCTATGAAACCCGGGGATCCCAGATTATCTGTATTGTTCTGTGATGATTTTTACATTTTTATGATGTTGCATTTTATCACGCCATGAGAGAATATTATATATTGATATATATACTAGTAGATGTTGTATATGTTTTACACCCGCGCTAGTCCAGTCCCCGCTCTGTCGTTAGTTAAGTAACATAACGGGTGATGACGGGACCCAGTGGCGAATGCGGATGGCATATACGTACATCGTATTTTCGTTCTTTTGTGGTGTGATTAATTGATGGGATTGCGTTGATTCGGATTAATGCAAGCTAAACAAACCTGTTTGATGTTGTTGGAATAATTTTTCAAAAAAGCTGTTATTGCAAGGACGTTCTCTTTTGTTTTGCACAGTGGCATTCAGTTGGAATATCCTGCACCTCAGTCGACGAGGCAAGGGCCGAGATCCCTTCACCGGGAGTCACCCCTTGGACAGAAGTTTGCGTCAGGGTAATAACTTCACTATAGTCAATTGCTTTTTGCTTTGCATCGTGGTATTCAGTTGGAATATCCTGCACCTCATTCTACGGGGAAAGAGCCGAGATCCCTTCACCGGGAGTGACCTCTTTAGCAAAGGTTTTCGCCACTATATTTTTATAAAAATCTATCCGGTTCCTTCAATGATATCAAGTTCATTACGTTAAAGGTTTTTCGCCAAAAACCATTCGTAGCCCTCCGTCATTTCAGACGGGTAGCACTTAGTATTCATGCTATGTTTGTTGGCCTTCATCAAGGCATAGTGTATAGTAGCTATTTGTTACCTTTCTGCTGCATAGATAGATGCGTTGGTTTGGGACAGTCGTACAGCCTTGTTGGCCTTCATCAAGGGCTTGTACGGGTGGGTTCAAATTAACCTGGACAATGACGGGTAGAACTTGACATGTGACTTATGATTTGTTGACCTTCGTCAAGGTCAGAAGAGCATGGGGTAAAAATCACATCGGGAGTTTCTAAAGAAACTGAAACTTGCCAGATATGCGCATACCTTCTGGAGTGTGATAACGTGAGTGGATTCCATCACGTTATCATGCGATGATAGTTGGATCCCGATTCCCACTGATGAGTTGGTTTACTCCTCGGGTGATCCCAACTAATTCTTCTTTCAGGTTTGGAGGAGAATTTGAGGTTACAGTGGGAGGTTTCCTGATTGGATAAAGTGATAACCATTCTGATCTAGGTTAGAGTGCACGCTGAGTGTTTCTTTTCTATCTCTCTTTGGAAGCGACCATGGCCCGACCCTTGACTATGACTCAGTGACCAAGTTAACCGAACCTTCTTAAAACACTGGCTTTTGGATTATCTAAGTTGCATACCTCATTACTACTCCTACTTTTACCCTTTTCTCCAGAACACCCCGTATTACTACGAACATCCACTTCCATTGGATAAAACCATCGTATGGTTATATACGAACTCGAAGGAACTTATTCGAGGATGGTTTCCGGTTCTGAGGAAAAAAAAAATAGGACTATTCAGTTGTCTTTTCCTTTTACCTTCTCTCAGGTTGCGAGTGCTCCTTGGATTAGGACAGTACACCTATTACGCTTATTGGATAGTCTTCTTCCAAACCATAGGCTGGTGCCGAAGGGTAGGGAATGAAGAAAACCAATTAGCCTAACAAAGGTGTACAGAAGGTATTAAGTAAAGAGAAATAAAGGGATTAGTAACAGGGCAAAGTAAACAATGACTGCTATTCACGACCAAACCATGTATTTCATCGCCACTCCTATTTCACCTTTGTATTTCTTCGGAACACCCCGTATCACTACGAAGATCCACAGTTTATTGGATACTCCATCGTATGGTTATATACGAACTCGAAGGGACTTGTTCCAGTTCAGGGATGGATTCTGGTTCAGGAGAAATAGGAATAAGGTGTTCCCCTCCGAACGGCGGCGTGCAGGGCTGCGATGTCCTGGCGCTGAGATTCGGGGCAGATGCTAATTGGTGCTATCCGTCCACCTCTCCGAAGATGCCAAGTTGATTTATGGCACCATGTATCGAAGGTTTAGACGAATGCGTCCGATGTAGCAGACTTCATCAGATTCCCCCTCGTTTGAGGGGTTTTTGATTGTGGGGACGCTCTTCCCTGCAGGCGCAAGCCCCTGCAGTTAATTACGCTACCGCATTGCGGTAACAACTTTCTCCTTCTCCAGATGGTCACTTTGTGTCGTGGGTGTTTGTTTTGTATTTTGTTGCCCGTGGATTGTTTACGGAGACTGAGTTATGTCGTCGCCCGTAGGGCGTGGACTAGTCCAAATCCGTATTATCTTAGATTTGGGTTTGGGGGGGTTTGGTTTGAGGATACGTCAGCCATACTCGAGGCTAAGATCGACTCAAACGTTTGTTAAGGATACGTCAGTCCAATTTGAGACTAAGATCAACTTAACGGGATCGTTTAGATCCGACAAAAGAGCATTTGGGCTCTAATGTTCCAGTTTAGGGACATAGTGGTCCATCATATGTATGGCCGTCAGGACCCGTCACCTCTCTGACGACGTTGAAGGATTACAACGACGGATGTCAGAGGAGTTCAGAGATGTACCCTCGAGCCAGAGTTAATTGGGGGGATTCATAGTCCAGTCTGTTTGAAGGTTTAAGGATACGTTAGCCATCTTTGAGGCTAAGATCAACTTAAACGGGACCGTTTAGATCCGATAAAAGAGCATACGGGGCTCTATTGTTCTAGTTTAAGGACGCTGCGGTCCATGGGTAGTTTAAGGACGTTGCGGTCCATGGGTAGTTTAAGGACATTGCGGTCCATGGGTAGTTTAAGGACATTGCGGTCCATTGTTAGTTTTGAGACATCTCGATCAAGGTTAAGGACGTCGTAGTCCATGGGTTTAAGGACCCCACAGTCCATTGTTAGTTTTAAGACATCTCGGTCAAGGTTAAGGACGTCGTAGTCCATGGGTTTAAGGACCCCACAGTCCGGTATGTGCTCTGGATGCTTCACACGGGTTCACTGCCGCGCTCTGCGAGGACCAGGCTCCGCTCTGGACGTTTTCCACGGGGTCAAAGAGTGACATTATCCGCGTTCCACGTAACCAGGAATTTTGCATTAGACACGGGTTTAAGGACCCCACAGTCCATATCAATGTGCGGTCGTCGGGACCCGTCACCTCTTTGAAGACATTGAGGGATTACAATGCCAAGTATCAAAGGAGTGAAGAGATGTACCCTAGAACCGGAATGGCTTAAATAGTCTTTGGCCCAATTTGGGATCAAGACCGATTAATTATGTTATGAGCCCATTGGCCCAGTTAATCACAAATTGAGGACTTATGGCCATCTCGGGCTAAGTCCAATCAGGAGAGGCTTTGCCTCTGTCCATTTAGCCAATTGGGCCAAAGCCTAGTGTTAAACACTACAGAGCAATCAGTGTTGAACACTGAGAATGAGATTGACAAGTTAGTGTTTAACACTAAAAGATAATTGGTGTTAAACACCAGCAATCAAGGCTTTTCAAATTAGTGTTAAACACTACAACAGATCAGTGTTGAACACTGCAAATAAAGCTTTTTGATTAATGTTGAACACTAAGGCCCAACAGTGTTTTAACACTGGGTTCGAGAGTTTCAATTTAGTGTTAAACACTAAGGCAAGAGGGGTCACGTGGCAGCACGTGAGAGCGCCCTCCCTTTATTTATTCTGCTGAGATTATCGCGTCTTTCAGAGCATCACGTGCCGTCACGTGATGTGCATTCAAATGCCTGTGTATTAAAGCTTCTGTCAAGGGTCACGTGGGTCACGTGGGGTGCTGCCTCAAAGGGGTTTTCTGTAGATCTCTTGGGGGGTCACGTGGTGACACGTGACCCTGCCTCTATGTATGTTGTTTAGAGGATCTGTTAATCTTTTCCAGGAATCAAATTCCTCGTAGGGTTAAACCCTGACAGTAATTTCAGAGGAATTAAATTCCTACTTCCTTTTGAAGGTTTATATTCTGAATAGAGTTGGACTCTGAATTTTCCGTAGGAATTAAATTCCTCATATATGTGAAGAACCAAATAGGGTTAAACCCTAATAAAACCTTTTAAGGAATTAAATTCCCACTCTCTGTTAAATTATGATCAAGGGAATTAAATCCCCGCTGTTCCAACAGAACTAGGTTCTTAATTAGGGTTAAACCCTGTCTCTTTTTGTTCTGAAGGAATTAAATTCCCATAACACAGGGTCAAGCCCTAGTTTTATTTTAAAGGAATTAAATTCCTATAGTTCTGTGAGAATTAAATTCTCGTGCTTCCATTCCCTCTCTATGTTTTGGATCTGCATGGCAGGATCTCGACCCATTGAGAATTAAATTCTCAAGTTCAAGGGGAGATGTGTGCTTTACAGATCCTCTATCAAAGAGAGAAGAAATATATTCTTCTGTTTTATATATCAGAGTTAAACTCTGTTGAGAATTAAATTTTCTTTTTCTTTCAAGGAGCTTTTCCCTTTCTTACCTAGGGTTTTTGCAGAAGATCCAAGTTTCTCAAAGTATCAAAGCTCTCTTCCTTTTCTTTTTCTCTCCCTGTCTCTGTATATCTTCTTCTCTGTATCTCTTGGCTCCTATTTATAGGAGAAGCAGCCGAATCAATCAGTTTTTGACGAATCTTCATTGAGAGATTTGATTTGCATCCATCATTCGTTTTGGATCTTTGGATTATTAGGTGAATTTTATTCACCATTGGATTTCAAATCCAGGGATTCCCCTTTATTATTTCGGTTAGATTTAAAGGGGAAATCTTTCCAAACCTGAGATTTTCCCATAGATAGATGATATTTCATCACCTCTGAATCTTTAATTCGATTGGTTCCAGATAGCCGCTTTCCTTTGGAAAGATTTGAATCTCTTTCAGAATTTAATTCTGTTGACAAAATGGGCTTTGAAAGCCGGTCACGTGTGACCACGTGACCCATGGTCACGTGTGGGCACGTGACCCCCTTTGGAATGAGCCTTCTTCTTTCTTTTTGCGCTGTCTTCTGGTTGTTGCTTAACCGTCACGTGCCATCACGTGACCCCTGGTCACGTGTGAGCACGTGACCCTGGTCTGGACTCTTTTTCCTTGACTTGATCAGGGAACCGATATGCCTTTGAATCCGCTTTAAAATGTCACGTGCCAACACGTGACCCTGGTCACGTGGGAGCACGTGACCCTTTCTTAAGCCCTTTTTCTTTGATGTAGTCAGGAAGCTGAACTTGCTTTGCCGGTACTTTTGGGTGTCACGTGCCAACACGTGACTGCTGGTCACGTGTAAGCACGTGACCCTCTTCTCAAGCTTTTTCCATAAGCTTTCCTGATTTTAAATCAGGAAACAAATGCCCCCACAGCGTTGTTCTCACGTGTCAGCACGTGAGTGCAACGCTGTCACCTTTTGTGACCGTTGGATTCCTTTAAGGATCTGGGGAGATGAAACGTTTCCATTGCCTTCTATAAATACCTTTGTCTCTTCATAGGAGCCTTCACTTTGCTCATCTTCTTCTTCTGAGAACTTTTTCTGAGAATTTAATTCTCGCTTCCAGAGCTTAGTTCTCTGTCTTAAAATATTTTCAGAGTTTAACTCTGTTTTAAAGGGATTCTTCCTCCTCAGGTAATGGTAATCGAAGCACCTTCGTTTTGACAAAACTCTCTGGATTTTAAATCCAGATCAAGGGTTTCACAAAGAACCCATTTTTCTTCAAGTACTTTAACCAAAATATGAGACCACTTAACTTCCCACAGTAGATCTCTGAGGGTTTAGATGATCCTTAGGGAGATGATGATGGCGGTTCAAACCCATGGAATTTAATTCCATTCAAAAATGTTTCTGGGAATTTAATTCCCTTTTCTTGATAAGGAATTTCGATTCCAATGAAGCATTCGATTTCTTCACACAGAGGCTTCCTAGGGTCTCTTGGCCCTAGTTTGTTCTTCTGCAATTAATGAAATGGTGGTTTTCTAATGATTCTCATGACCCTTATTTCAGGCATCATGGCTGCCCATCTGTATAGTCTTGACGAGATCATTTCCTACGGGAATATTCGTGCACTGGGCCGCAGTCAGAACCAGGAGTTCACTGATGCCCAATGTGCCGAGATCATGAACCGCTTTGACGAGTACAACCATCGGCTACTCCCCCGTCGCTCTTCTCTTCTCAGGCTGATCGTACTGGCGATCAGGGAGGCTCTCCCTTTATTCTGTGCTGGTGTGCCACTTGGGGCGTTGGACGCCGCCGAGGATAAAGTACACTCGGTGTATCTGATGCACTTGATCTCAAAGAGAAGGCGGGATGATCTCATTGATCTCCTGCATCAGATTTTCCAGCAGTCGGCCATACTTGCCGCCTATCGGAGGGTGGAGGACATTCGTGAGGACCCCGATGCTTGTGATCGTGAGAGGAAGCATACTCGGGAGGTTCGAAATGCTTGGAAGATCTTGAATAAAGTTAATTTTGAGTTTCTCAACCCATGCCCCGCATCTGAAGTTTTACCATTGTAAATGTGTCTTCTATATTTTGTATGAACCTCTTGTAGTATGAGTGACAAGTTCTATTATGTCTTTGTATGTCTGCATGCTTTTCTCTGGGATTTTATCATTTTGCTACTGTTGTTGTTGGTGCTTTCAATATGCAGGGTGCTACTCCAATTTTTTAGTGTACATCAGGTTTAGGCCTCACGCAGTCTGCACGTGGGGTCCCTTGATGTGGCTGTTCACAAAATCTTCCCATGCCCTATTTTCAGTGCACAATATCAGACGCAGAAAAAAGGGCCTTGGAAATAGTTCCATCTCCTTGATTTTCGATGCCTTTCCTTTTTTGGGCCTTGGAAATAGCTTCACCATGCAAGATTTTCCGCGCACAGCACTTAATGCATTTCCTTATATATGAGGCTATAGCTTCCTTTTTCCTCTCACAAAGAGATTTATATTATTATTATTTTTCTTTTATCTTGGAGTAACTTGTCTTGAGAAACAAACGAGCGCCATGGCCTGCAATCGCCCTCATGCTCGTCGACAGCCATGGGAAGTTCCTATTGAGGAAATGGTCCCCCGCTTTGCTGCTCGGTTGGTGGATCCCCTCCTTACCGACAACGAATGCGACTCAGCCATGCATGAACTCTCGATCCGTAGGGGGTCCCCCCTCCCGATGGGTTCTCTCTGGCTCCAGATGATTCTCACGGCCGTGCTTGCCGACATCCCTCCTCACCCGGCGGAGATGACCCTGGCGATGCTCGACGCGGCAGAAGAAAAGCTCGAGGGTTTTCATGAAGCGTGCCTGATTACTCAGGCTTTGAAGGATTGCTCAATTTATCTGCTGAGCCAGATCAAGGCCCGGCGAGCTATTATGTCTGCTTTCGCGGACGAACACGGCGCCAATCGATAGGGAGCGACTCCTCGTGAGAACCGACACTTTGACGTGCTGGAGAAAGCAGGGAGAGAGATAGAGAATTTTGTCCTCTGTTTCATTAACCCTTGTGCCGTTGATCCCATGTTTGGTGACCTTTTCCGTTAGCGTAGAACATTTTTAAATTAGTCCCTCCTTTTTTACGCTTTATGCCGAGATTCCATGTAAGCTTGGTGCTAGTATGTATGTTTCCGCTTGCATAAATAAACTTTGTATTCTTCTCATGAGAACTTTCTTTAATTGCAAATGCTACCATCACTTTCCTGCGCATCAGACCTATATGATTGCGAACGCATGCTTGAAATATGTCGGAAACCTTTCTTGTTGCCTTTCACATCAGGCGATGTGAGCGCGTTTTAGATCGATTATTCCCGTCGACTGGAAGCCCATTTATACGGTCTTGTAAATGTCTTGTTTCCAAGGCTGTGGTCACGAAGGCGAGCTTACGTGGCCTGATAGAGCGATACGTAGCGAACATAAGGTGGTGGCTCTCGATCAAGCTGCCACGTTCACTCGTGAGAGGGTCGAGGCTCATAAAGCCACCGAGAAAGAGCTTGAAGCCCGGCTCGCTTCGTATCAGGCTTAGCAAGCTCAGGCGGAGGCTCGTCTTCTGGAGATCTTGCGTCATGAAGCCGTGGTCCAACAACAAAATGATGAGCTGGTAAAATTATTGCACCGCCCGCCGGCTTGAGGACTTGTATCTTTTTTCCTTTTTGTACATACTCATGGATGAGAGTATCTTTCTTTTTTTTGTTTCTTTCATGAATTGTACCTTGTATCCATTTTGGTTTATGAATAAAAGATACATTTTTTTTTCTCAATGATGTGTCCCCTTTTTATTGAATGCATTCTGCGGATGTTCTATCTTGATCTCCTTGCAGGACAGCGATGGCTCAGGATTTAGGGTTAAGATCTGCTTCCTAAGACTTTTGCATTTTACGAGCCATGAGGGTCTCATAAAGAGTTTTTCTCCCTACAGGTCGAGAGGATCCCATAGGTGTGAGTTCTTCTTAAAGATCGTGAGGATTCTTAAGCGGGTTTTCCCTTGAGAGTCGTAAGGATCTCACAAGAGAGTTTTGCTTCCTTACAGGTCGTGAGGGCCTGCAAGTGCCGGATGCGATCATCCTTATCCGTGTTTCACGGAGTCACGGGTCTCTCAAGGTATCGTAGTTTAAAGACGTCACGGTCAAGGTTAAGGACCTCATAGTCCGTGGATTTAAGGACTCCACAGTCCGCTGTTAGTTTTAAGACATCACGGTCAAGGTTAAGGACCTCATAGTCCGTGGATTTAGGGACTCCACAGTCCGGTGTTTGGTTGCAGGGACCCGTCACCTCTTTGAAGACGTTGAGGAATTACAACGCCGGGCATCAAAGGAGTGAAGAGATGTACCCTTAAACCGAGGCAAAATCTGTAGGGAATCGGGGTGGTTGATCGTTAGTTTTAAGACATCACGGTCGAGGTTAAGGACGTCATAGTCCGTGGATTTTAAGGACTCCACAGTCCGGTATTTGCTCTGGATGCTTCACACGGGTTCACTGCCGTGCTTGGCGAGGACCAGGCTCCGCTCTGGAAGTTTTCCACGGGGTCAAAGAGTGACATTATCCGCGTTCCACGTGACCAGGAATTTTGCACTAGATGCTTCACATGGGTTCACTGCCGTGCTCGGCGAGGACTAGGCTCCGCTCTGGATGCTTCACACGAGCTCACTGCCGTTCTCTGCGAGGACCAGGATCCGCTCTGGACGTTTTCCACGGGGTCAAAGAATGACATTATACGCGTTCCACGTAACCAGGAATTTTGCACTAGATGCTTCACACGGGTTCACTGCCGTGCTCGGCGAGGACTAGGCTCCGCTCTGGATGTTTTCCACGGGGTCAAAGAGTGACATTATCCGCGTTCCACGTGACCAGGAATTTTGCACTAGATGCTTCACACGGGTTCACTGCCGCGCTCGGCGAGGACTAGGCTCCGCTCTGGACGTTTTCCACGGGGTCAAAGAGTGACATTATCCGCGTTCCACGTGACCAGGAATTTTGCACTAGATGCTTCACACGGGTTCACTGCCGCGCTCGGCGAGGACTAGGCTCCGCTCTGGACGTTTTCCACGGGGTCAAAGAGTGACATTATCCGCGTTCCACGTAACCAGAAATTTTGCACTAGATGCTTCACACGGGTTCACTGCCGCGCTCGGCGAGGACTAGGCTCCGCTCTGGACGTTTTCCACGGGGTCAAAGAGTGACATTATCCGCGTTCCACGTAACCAGGAATTTTGCACTAGATGCTTCACACGGGTTCACTGCCGCGCTCGGCGAGGACTAGGCTCCGCTCTGGACGTTTTCCACGGGGTCAAAAAGTGACATTATCCGCGTTCCACGTAACCAAGAATTTTGCTGATTGTATCCGCATTTCACGGGATGGAGGTTTGACTGTTGGCGATATGTATACCACCGAGCCATGGAACTGGGAGTTGCCGCTGTTCCGCTTAGCTTGAAGTTGTGTCCGTTGTTACGAGACGAGTGTTGGGATGATCTCTAGGTTGCTTGTGGCCCGTCGAGATTTAGCTTCTTTCTTTGGTGAAACCTGGGGGAGGGAGGTATGTTCCCTTTTTGTTTATGCCATTGGATTGTATACAGGGTGTGATGGAACATCACCTGTAAGGCATACATTTTATTTTTATTTTATTTCTTTTTCCGCGATGCTCTATCGTTTCAGCTTTTATATCGCGAAGGTCGCGATTGCCCCATCATTTCGGCTATTTTTCGCGATGCCCAATCGTTTCGGCTATTTATTTATTTTCTACTCGCTGCTTTTTATTGCGAGTTGCCCCATCATTTCGGCTATTTTTTATGCCTTCATTCTTACTTGCTGCTTTTATTGCAAGTTGCCCCATCATTTCGGCTATTTTGTAGGCATGTGTGGCTTGCTAGCTTTTTCGCCGCAAGCTCGGATTTTGGACACCGATTTCGGCATCAGCATCGCTGCAACTGGGATGTTGCCAGGAGCGAATCATCATTTGCTTCTGTCGATATTGAACAAAGGTGGCTTAGTAAACAGGGTTAAGGGTCCTGTCGACCAAGGCTTTTGACTTCGTGAGCCGTAAGGGTCTCACAAAGGTATTTCTCCCTACAAGTCGTGAGGATCTTGCAGGTGTATTTTCTCCTTAGGGATCGTGAGGATTCCTAAGTGTATGTTCCTCTGTAAGTCGTAAGGATCCTACAAGAGGGTTTTCTCCTTATGGGTCGAGAGGACCTACAAGGGTTGCTCATCATATGGACATGTCCCCAGTCACGGGTGTGACTTTGCTGGGGAAATGTTTTTTCGCGCCCGTGGATTGTATACAAGGGTCAGTATCGAGCCTCTTGTAGGGCAATATCGAAGGTTGTGGAGGATTTGCTTAAGAACAGGTTTAGGTTTCTGTAACTTAAGACTTTCAAATCTCATGAGCCGTGAGGGTCCCACAAGAGAATTCTCCTTACGAGTCGTAAGGATCTCGCAAGTGCATTTTCTCCTTAGGAATCGTGAGGATCCCTAAGTGTGTTGCTCCTTTGTGAGTCGTAAGGATCTCACGCAGGTGGTTTCTCCTTACAAGGTCGAGAGGACCCTACAAGTGTCTTTTAACGAGGTTGCGCCCTTTCGGGTTTTCACAAACACTCGCCGGTAGTCCTGCTGTTTTTACTCACGGAGCCCTTTCGGGTTTTCATCCGTGCCCATTTTGCTTATGGACATACCGTTTTTTTTTTATTCTTTTTCATATATATTTTTTTTATTTTTTTCTTTCTCTTTCTTCTTTTTTTTTTATCTCGTCAGCCTAAAGGTGCTGCGGTAGTAGTTTTAGGGACGTTTCGGTCCGTCGTTAGTTTAAGGACGTTTCGGTCCGTCGTTAGTTTAAGGACGTTTCGGTCCGTCGATATGGGAAGGCTGGCTGCTGCTTGTAAAGTCTGAGCCTAGGAAGATAAGGACGTTTCGGTCCATCGATATGGGAAGGCTGGCTGCTGCTTGTAAAGTCTGAGCCTAGGAAGATAGTGAGCGGACATAGTCGTCGTCATCTATCATTGACCCAGGCTGTGGCTTATCAAGCATAGTATTTCTTTAAGAAGCGGCCATTTATTGGCCTGAAAGGCCTTTCACCGTGCATGTCCATGAGTAGGTAGGCTCCACCCTGGTAGACCTTGTCTATGATGTACGGGCCTTCATAGTTTGGCTCAAATTTTCCTCGCTTGGCACGATTGGGGATCATAGGTCTTTTGACCACTAGTATGAGTTCGTCTTGGCGGAATGTCCTCGGCCTGGTCAATCTTTCGTATGAGCGCGTCATCTTTGCTTTGTAGGCCTCTAGATGTTGTTGCGCTATGAGCCGGGTTTCATCGAGGGCATCAAGCTCCTCAAGCCGAAGGTGAGCATTTTCTTCTTTTGTCAGCTCGTGGTGGACTGCTACTCGTAGAGAGGGTAACTCTATCTCGAGGGGGAGCACTGCTTCCGTCCCAAATACCAACGCGTACGGCGTTGTGTTCGTGGCCGTCTTGAACGTAGTTCGATAAGCCCAAAGGGCTTCTTGCAGCCTTTCGTGCCAGTCTCTCTTATTCCTGGAAACGGTCTTTTTTATGATCTTCGTCAAGGTCTTATTGAAAGCCTCGGCCAGACCGTTAGCTCGTGGATTGTAAACCGAAGAATATCTCCAGTCTATATTGTGCTGCTGTGCGATGCGGCTAATCTTATGGCTTCGGTAGGCCGGCCTATTATCGGAGATAATCCGCCGTGGGGTCCCAAACCGGTAGATGACGTGCGTCTTGAAGAAATGGAGGATATTCTCTGTCTTCACTTCCCTCAGTGGTACTGCTTCTGCCCATTTGGAGAAGTAATCAATTGTCGCCAGGATAAAACGGTGTCCCCGGGATGATGCTGGCTCAATAGGGCCGACTATGTCAGTCCCCCACATTTCGAATGGCCAGCTAGCTACCGTTGGGTGCAGTGGATTCGGATGTTGGTGGATGAAGTCTCCATGAATTTGGCATGAGTGGCATTGCTTCGCATACTCAAGGCAGTCCTGGATCATCGTGGGCCAGTAGTAACCCATCCGTTTAATTTTTTACTTCATCTTTGGGCCTGCTTGGTGAGAACCGCAAAGTCCGTCGTGCACTTCCTGAATGACTCTTTCTGCTTCTTCAGGTCCTAAGCATCTCAGCCATAGAGAATCAAACGATCTTTTGTATAGAATATCGTTGACGAGAGTGAAAGATAGAGCTCGTTTCATGAGCTGATGTCTTGAGGACGCTTCTTTGGGTGTTCGATGGGACTTAAAGTAGTCTATGAAGGCTTCCCTCCAGTCTTCGGCCTTCTCATGGTCTTTTATTTGTAGGGTCGTCTGCTCAGTCGCTCCCTTTTCTTCGCATGATTCCGGAGATATTTCTGTCGGGGCGAGCACTCGACGGCTTTGTACCACGATTCTGACGTCATCGAGGTTCTCGTCAGCCAGTTCTTTAGCAAGTTTAGCCAACGCGTCTGCTTTGCTGTTTTCCGCGCGCGGTATGTTCTCCAAAGTATAGGAGGGAATTTGGGTCAATAGTTGTTGCACCTTTTCGCCGTACTTCACCAACTCCGGTTTGCACGTTTGGTAGTCACCATTTACTTGACTAACGACCAGCTGAGAATCCCCGTATATAAGGAGGTCTTCAATTCCCATGTCGATGGCGATCTCGAGGCCTGCTATCAGAGCTTCGTATTCAGCTTCATTGTTTGTCCTCGGCTCTGTTAAGGAGAAGGCGAAGCGCATTATCCTTCCTTGTGGAGTTGCAAAGATGAGGCCTATCCCTGATTTGATCATTGGGATGCCTTGTTTCTGTTTCTTTATGGAGGACGCTCCATCGAAATAGAGTTCCCATCGGGTGCTTCCGCCGCTAATCGCATCAAATGCATGCTCGTCCGGCAAATCACAGTTCAGAGGAGAATCGGCCGGTATCGGGTGCTCAGCGAGGAAGTCGGCAATGGCCTGGCCTTTCACTGCCTTGAGAGGTTGATACGTTATCGAGAACTCCATCAAGAGCAGGGCTCACTTAGCGAGTCGTCCCGTCAATATGGCTTTCGACATCAAGTATTTAAGGGGATCTACTTTTGAAATGAGACGGACTTCATGTGCCAACGCATAGTGCCTGAGCTTTGTTATCGCGAAGATTAACGCCAAGCAATGTTTTTCAATGGGAGAGTAGTTGCTTTCTGCCCCCAGTAGAACTCGACTTAAGTAATAGAGTGCCCTCTCTCTCCCCTGATCGTTCTCTTATGCCCATAACGCGCCCAAGGAACCTTCGAGGGCGGTTGTATAAAGAATGAGGGGTTTTCCCTTGACCGGCGCAGCCAATACCGGAGGGTTCTGCAGGTACTGCTTGATCTCGTCTAGTGCACCTTGGCATTTGTGATCCCAAACGAATGGAGTTCCCTTTTTCATCAGGTGGCTGTAAGGACAGCATTTGCCCGAAAGATTAGCGATAAACCGCCGGATGTATGCGAGCTTCCCTTGGAGAGACCGCAACTGCTTGAGGGTTCTTGGCGGAGGCATTTCCATGATCGCCTTAATCTTTGACGGATCTATTTCAATACCTCGGTGTCGAACGATAAATCCCAGAAATTTGCCCGAGGAGACTCCAAACGCGCATTTGAGGGGATTCATTTTCAAATTATATTGCTGAAGGCATCGAAATACAGTCTCCAGATGCTTTAAATGATCTTCGTATGACATGCTCTTTACTACAAGGTCATCGATATAACACTCGACGACGTCGTGTATGAGGTCATCAAAGATCTTTGTCATGGCCCTTTGATAGGTAGCGCCAGCGTTCTTTAGACCAAAGGGCATAACCCTGTAGCAAAATATACCCAAAGGGGTGCGGAAAGCGGTGTGCTTCTGGTCTTCGGGATGCATCTTTATCTGATTGTATCCTGACGAACCATCCATAAAGGAGAAAACCTCGTGGTGGACGTGTTATCTATCATTAGCTTGGTTACTGGTACTGGGAAATCGTCCTTTGGACAGGCTTTATTGAGATCCCTGAAATCCACGCATATGCGTACCGCCCCATTCTTCTTCATTACCGGGACGATATTGGCGATCCAATCGGGATATTGGACTTCTTGGATAAATCCAGAATCGATCAGTTTCTTGACTTCGGCGTTGATGCTCATCTCAAGCTCGAGTCGCATCCTCCTTGGCGCCTGCTTGACCGGCTTGATGTCTGGGGATATTGCTAATCTATGCACAGCAATCTCCGGATCTAATCCTGGCATCTCGGAGTAGTTCCACGCGAAGCAGTCTTTATGTCGTAGAAGCACGTTCTTTAACGCAGCCACCCTCTCTTCGGATAACAGCTCGCTGACAAATGTCGGCCGCGGGTCGTCTGCCGATCCCAACTCAATCTTCTTGAGGTTATCTGCAGTAGTATGTATACCATCTTCCAGTTCTTTCGGAGCGGGCGGAAATTCCGAGATCACCTCATCATCGCTGTTCTCAAAGCACCGGGGAAGGTCATCTACGTTCTCGGGCTCTTCTCCTAATATCGTAATCGTATAACAAGTGCGAACCCGCTCCCCGGACTGAGGTGGACCCGGTTCTGCTCTTGCGGCCTTGGGCTCATGCTTTTGCGGCGGCGTTACCTTCCAGCCGTCGGATAAAGCGAATCTGTCCCGTTGGTACTGGTCCTCGACCCAGTTCTTGAAGGTGACGCAGTCTTCGGTAGGATGTCCTATTGCTTGGTGATAAGAGCAATAACTCAGATGAGAAGCCTTGTTAGCTTGCTCAGGATGTCTAGACTCTGGAAGCGTGATCATTTGATGTTTTATAGAGAGGTTGAGTAACCTCTCCGTCTTGTCTCGGGGGAAGGAGTACGCTCGACTCATCTTCTTCATGAGGGACAAACCCGAGCCGCTTCTTGATTTATTTCCATCTCTGCGTCGGGCCTTTCGTACAGCGGATTGACGAGGATAAGCGTCTCTGTCTTTTGCAGCACGTTGAAATAGACGTTGCGTCCTGGCCTTCTCGTAGATGGCCATTTCGCGGTTGTGGTCTTCCCGAGCTTTCTGACCCACTTTCCTGATAGGCTTGCCTATTCGTTCCTCAAACGACGGACTCGGCGCTTTAATCGCGGGGTCTAGTTTTGATGGGGGGTTGGCATCTCCTAACAGGGCGTCCTCCTCTTCATCAAAGGTATATATAGCGTAGCTACTGTGAGCCCGTTCCCGTTTTCCGGCTCTTGCGTATCCAAGCCCGATTGTTTCCATCTTCCCGTTGGGCAATTTGCGTTGAGTCCCGGGGACATCCCAAATCCTGTTGTAGAACCGAGCCTGCCGAACGGTCTGTTCTAAGGGTACTCCTTGGCGCTTCAATAGCTTCTTTAATCCATTTGTATAGTATCTGGGCAGACGGATGGGTTGGAGCCTGTCAAGTGTAGCATCCGCGCCATGCCAGATCTCTTTCTCTATTTTCGACTCTGAGGATCGGTAGAATAGGATCACCTTCTCACCCCTTTGCCTAGGAGGGACGTAAAATGTTCGCAGGTCCTGCACATTATTAGCCTGCAGCGTGTCGAGATCCTTGTAGTGTTCTCGCGGTACCATGGTGATTTGCAAACTATGGTCATCGCCAGGGAGTGTTTGTATTGACAGCCGATTGGAGAACACGGCATTAACTTCATCTTCTGAATCACTTCCGAAGACCAACATGGGGGCGGGCGTCCCCAGGTTGTTGCGTTGAGATGGCCCTGCATAAACTATCTCTTCCTCTTCTTCGGTATCGCTCCCGAAAACGGGGATGGTGGCGGCGGTTTTGTTCTCCGGATTGCGACTCCTTTCTGTATCCTCGAAATCTGGCAAAAAGTACTTCGCATCTTCGTATTTGCGGACTTCGTTCATGGAAAATGGGTTTAACTCACCTGTTACGGTATACTCGAAACCATCCTTAAAGTACTTCATACACTGATGTTGTGTAGAAGGGATGATGTTGTATTCGTGTAACCAAGGACGACCGAGCAAGGCGTTGTAGCAGGTCTTGGCGTCAATGACATGGAATTTGATGTCTGTGACGAGAAGTCCAAAGCGTAATGTTAGTATCACAGATCCGAGAGTCCGTGACGATTGTGAATCGAAACCGGAGATAGTAATTTTGTCACGAGCGAGATGTTGCACGCTCATGCAGATTTCCTTCAATACCCGAACATTAAGGAGATTGACGGAGGATCCATTATCCACCAGAATCTTTCCTATCTTGATATCATGGCAGTATCCGGAGACATATAGGGGACGGTTGTGGTCGCACGTCCCGAGAAGGAGGTCTTCATCACCGAAAGTGATGTCGGCTGTATGCACTTCCTCCAGTTCATCCTTCATCTTTTCAGTGGCGAGGAAGGCTTGGAATTGCTCAGGTTCTTGTAACGCCTTAATTAGTGAGTCTCGCGCTTCTTTTGATAATAGGAGGGCATCGAGAATGCTAAGCTGAGAAGGTAGCTTCCTTAGGTGCGCGAGGATGTTATAGTCCACCTTACCCTTCCTAGGAGGGTCTTTGGCAGCCAGCTCTCTCATGACTTGGTCATCTAAAGTGATATCTTCAGTGACCTTTTCCTTTCCCTTATCCTTTCTATTCCCGGGCCCGAGATTCTTTTCTGGGAGTGTGCGATTGCGCAGCTGAATGTTCTCGCAGATCTCCGATTTCTCCTCTTTCCCTAAAACGGATTCTTTGAAGAGAGGGCCCAGAGCGATTTCTTCATCAGAGTCTCTCCCAAAGGTGAGAACTTGTGACCCCCTGGCGTTTACCATGTAACAGTTGCCAGTAGCTCTGTCGTGCCCATCGATAGTACTTCTTCGCTCCCGACGGCTCTTGCGTTTCATGCGCTTAACATGTTGCAGACGAGCGACATATCCTTGCCACCATATCTTAAAGGCGTCGCATTCCTCTGTGGGATGTGATATTTTCCGGTGATATGCGCAATAGTCAGGGTGCCTCTCCACCCCATCGTGTGTGTTTCCTTCCGAGGGCGGTAGCTTCATCCCCATTGACATGGCTTTGGCAAACCTTTTTCTCGTCTTGAATATCTTCTTGTCTACTTCGGATGCCTTTCGCTCTGGTAGTTCAACTCTTCCGTTCAGTCGCCCGCATTTGGCTCCTTCCGATGTGGCCATCTCACGCTCCTGGTCCGATTTACATTTTAGACGAATCTCGTCTAGAAAAGCGTCGATCATTTCATCTGTTGGCCATGCACGCTCTGGTACAGGCTCTGCCTCCAGCTTCTTAGTGCCAGGAGTTTTCCCATCATCGGTAAACGAGTGGGATATTACGTTACAACTCGCCACATATCCTTCGGATTCATCCGACGAGCTCTCTTCATCATCTTCCTCTTGAAAAATGTGGTTGAGGAACTCTTGCAGTGTGACGGGAGTTCGCGCCTTTTGATTGTACTCTTCCAGCGCGTCGATTTGCTTCTGCAAGTTCGTGTGCTCGTTTCCAAGCTTCACGGACTTCTTGGATTTCTTCTTCTTTTTCTTCGAAGATTTTGACGATTGGGCGTGAGTATTTGGGCTCTTATCACGAGTCTTTGTAGTTGGGCGGCGCCTTAGCATCCTTTCGATAATTTGAGGTTCAAGAGGGTCCTTCCATTCGATCGCAGGGCACGCATGAAGGTCTTTCAGCATTCTTTTGGTTTTAGTTGATAGCACGACCTCCCATGGAGCTTCTTCAATAAAGGAGCATGTTGCCCCCGGTGTATCTTCTTTCTTAGGAGTATGCGGTTGTGGTGGGTTCACCTTCCACTTTTCGGACAGTACAAACTTCCCCTGGAGGTACTGATCTTCAATCCATCCTTTGAAGACGAAGCAATCTTCAATCGGATGGCCTACCGTTTGATGGTAAGGGCAATAGTTAGGGTTATTCACCTCGGTGGGTTGCGGCGGTCGCCTTGGATTTGGTAGGCTTATAAGTCTGTTGCGTATTGCCAGCTCGAATAACCGTTTCGTCTTGTCTCGTGGGAACGAGTAGGGACGCTTCATCTTCTCATTATAATACCGACGTCTTTCCTCCAGTTGATCTGCCGGTTTCGGGGCGTTAGGTTGCTGTTGGGCATTCGCGACAAAGGTTGCCCTTACTTTACCCTTGTCGTTCCGAGGTTCCGACTTCGGGGGAGGTGGTCTATGACCCATCTGGTCCATCTGAGCCAACTTGTCGATTAAAGCCTGGAATGTGGTTGGCTTAAAGAACATCATAAACTGGGAGATAGTTGCGTGGGGGTCTAGGGTTCCCACGAACATGCCCACTGCGGGTGCCTCCTCAATGCGTTGTTCACATCTCGACCACAAGTTCCGCCAGCGTATAGCATACTGGACCCAGGTTTCGCCTGGTTTTACCCTGGCGTTAATCAGTGCAGTTATTGGAGTGCGTTCGCTGGCACTTGCGAATCGCTGAGTGAACAACAACTCCATTTCAGCGAACGTTTTGATAGAATCGTTCGGGAGTTCTGAATACCATTCGAACGCAGTTTCTGATAGGCTGCCCACGAACTGGCGGAGCAACAGTTTATCATCACCGCCGGTGTTACCGCAGAGGGCCCGGAACTGGGCGACATGTTGATGGGGGTTGCCGGTCCCCTTGTACATGTGGAATTTTGGTATCGTATAGCCTGGCGGGTATTTGATTTGGTCGTACCAGCTCGGATACGGCCGCCCCATTTTCACGACTTGACCAGCTGCCTCAGTCGCGTGATGAACCCGGATTTGCTGGGCTATGTAGTCAACCAAGTCAGCCTTAGAGATTGCCTCCTCCTTGGCCGTTGAGAGGGCTGGTGGTGGATTTGACGTTTCTCCTCGGTCGTCTTCAAGAACGATTGGGGGATCCTCGGCGGGTAAGTCCTGCTGGATCATCATTCCTATCATATCTTGGAAGAGAAGGCCCATACGTTGTATGTTGGCCGCTTGTTCAGCAGCCTCTTTGTCCTTTTTCTCCAGTATCCGGCGAAGGAATTCAGCGTCGGTTTCTTCCTCCTGGCGCGCGTCTGAGGACGTTTCTGGGTTTTCTTTTGGCCCAGTAAGTGCGGCCATAGCATTCATCATTTCCTGAAGCTTTTGTTGCTGCTCCTGGGCCTTCGTCACGGATCGGGTTAGCGGTCGGTGGCCCGTAGAAGTGCGGCTTTCCTCCTTTCCAGAGGCCATGTAAACAGTGTGCACCACCGTGCCCCCAGACTTAGGGCGTTTGGGTTTAGTGGTCTTGCGATTCGTCGCAGACGCAGGGATTTTCTCCGGCCTTCTTCTCTTATGGGCAGTCGAAGTTGAGGGGGCCGTTGCAGTGGGCACCCAAGTAGCTGTTGTCCTTTGTGGCTTGATAGGACGGTTCTCTTCCTGTTGAACCTTCACCTTTTTCTGTCGGCGAGAGTAATCTTGATCAATTATTGAGTCCTGAACCCGTCGCCAGACTTTGTAAATTTTGGAGGACCACCGCTGAGGGAGTTGTTCCGGCTTTGCCTTCGGTGCATTATCCACAGGTGTAGGAGATCTTTTCAATACGACAGTTGGCGAGTTTTTGCGCACCCTTCTTAGCGGTTCAAAACTATTCCCGGTCGGAACAGCAGCATTGATTTCCACCATCGAAGCTGGCGGAGTTATCCTAGAGGGGGAGTTGCCCCCAGCCTTCCTTACTCAGCGCCAGTGGCGACGTCGAGCGTGTCGTGTGGATGGAGTTGTTTCAGCCGTAGGGGTGACCTCCTCATGCCCCCTGCTTTGAGGAGAGACCGTTATTGGTGCTAGCCTGTCGAAGATTGACACCCATTGAGAAGCAATGTCTAATCTGTCAAAGACAGACCTCTGGGCAAAGGAAGCAGCTTTGAGGACCTCACCTGGAGCAGAAGCCGGAATGGCCATCCTTGTAAAATCTGACTTTTTGGAAGGAGAAGCCTTTCCAATGATTTCGTCCTTTTGAGCCGGGATGGCTATCCGCTTTAGGATGGCAACTTCGGGTATCGCGGGCTTGTAGACGCTCTGGCCCAGTCTGTTGAAAACTAAGGTATTGAAGTTGGGCGACCCGTTGAGAGGGGCCGCAGCAATGGTAAGTCGATCAAAGACCGACTTCTTTGGAGCTTCTTGCAACGTCATTGGGGCATTGAAGCTCATCAGTGGGAGCATGGTCCCGAAGAATAGTCCAGCGGTGGCTTGAGTTACCTGCTCTACGGGCATCTTGAAAAGGGAGGCCGCTTGGGGCGCATAAATCACTCCTCCAGCAGGGACGGAGCGAGAGTTGCAGTTGCAGTTAGTGCAGGTTGAAGCCATCGATCTTCTGTGTTCTGCACAGAGCAAAACACCAAATCTTGGTACCTCGAATCCACAGGCAACCACAGCAAACCGCGATTCGTTCACGAATACGACACACGAAGTGTGGAGTGGAAAGAGGAAAAGGTCCCACCGGGCGTGCCAGAATCTGTTCCCCTCCGAACGGCGGCCGCGACGCAGGGACGTCTCGCCTGAGGTTCGGGGCAGATGCTAATTGGTTTTATCCGTCCACCTCTCCGAAGATGCCAAGTTGATTTATGGCACCGTGTATCGGAGGTTTAGACGAATACGTCCGATGTAGCAGACTTCGTCAGATTCCCCCTCGTTTGAGGGGTTTTTGATTGTGGGGACGCTATTCCCTGCAGGTGCAAGCCCCTGCAGTTAATTACGCTACCGCATTGCGGTAACAACTTTCTCCTTCTCCAGATGGTCACTTCGTGTCGTGGGTGTTTGTTTTGTATTTTGTTGCCCGTGGATTGTTTACGGAGACTGAGTTATGTCGTCGCCCGTAGGGCGTGGACTAGTCCAAATCCGTATTATCTTAGATTTGGGTTTGGGGGGGTTTGGTTTGAGGATACGTCAGCCATACTCGAGGCTAAGATCGACTCAAACGTTTGTTAAGGATACGTCAGTCCAATTTGAGACTAAGATCAACTTAACGGGATCGTTTAGATCCGACAAAAGAGCATTTGGGCTCTAATGTTCCAGTTTAGGGACATAGTGGTCCATCATATGTATGGCCGTCAGGACCCGTCACCTCTCTGACGACGTTGAAGGATTACAACGACGGATGTCAGAGGAGTTCAGAGATGTACCCTCGAGCCAGAGTTAATTGGGGGGATTCATAGTCCAGTCTGTTTGAAGGTTTAAGGATACGTTAGCCATCTTTGAGGCTAAGATCAACTTAAATGGGACCGTTTAGATCCGACAAAAGAGCATACGGGGCTCTATTGTTCTAGTTTAAGGACGTTGCGGTCCATGGGTAGTTTAAGGACGTTGCGGTCCATGGGTAGTTTAAGGACGTTGCGGTCCATGGGTAGTTTAAGGACATTGCGGTCCATTGTTAGTTTTAAGACATCTCGGTCAAGGTTAAGGACGTCGTAGTCCATGGGTTTAAGGACCCCACAGTTCATTGTTAGTTTTAAGACATCTCGGTCAAGGTTAAGGACGTCGTAGTCCATGGGTTTAAGGACCCCACAGTCCGGTATGTGCTCTGGATGCTTCACACGGGTTCACTGCCGCGCTCTGCGAGGACCAGGCTCCGCTCTGGACGTTTTCCACGGGGTCAAAGAGTGACATTATCCGCGTTCCACGTAACCAGGAATTTTGCATTAGACACGGGTTTAAGGACCCCACAGTCCATATCAATGTGCGGTCGTCGGGACCCATCACCTCTTTGAAGATATTGAGGGATTACAATGCCAAGTATCAAAGGAGTGAAGAGATGTACCCTAGAACCGGAATGGCTTAAATAGTCTTTGGCCCAATTTGGGATCAAGACCGATTAATTATGTTATGAGCCCATTGGCCCAGTTAATCACAAATTGAGGACTTATGGCCATCTCGGGCTAAGTCCAATCAGGAGAGGCTTTGCCTCTGTCCATTTAGCCAATTGGGCCAAAGCCTAGTGTTAAACACTACAAAGCAATCAGTGTTGAACACTGAGAATGAGATTGACAAGTTAGTGTTTAACACTAAAAGATAATTGGTGTTAAACACCAGCAATCAAGGCTTTTCAAATTAGTGTTAAACACTACAACAGATCAGTGTTGAACACTGCAAATAAAGCTTTTTGATTAATGTTGAACACTAAGGCTTAACAGTGTTTTAACACTGGGTTCGAGAGTTTCAATTTAGTGTTAAACACTAAGGCAAGAGGGGTCACGTGGCAGCACGTGAGAGCGCCCTCCCTTTATTTATTCTGCTGAGATTATCGCGTCTTTCAGAGCATCATGTGCCATCACGTGATGCGCATTCAAATGCCTGTGTATTAAAGCTTCTGTCAAGGGTCACGTGGGTCATGTGGGGTGCTGCCTCAAAGGGGTTTTCTGTAGATCTCTTGGGGGGTCACGTGGTGACACGTGACCCTGCCTTTATGTATGTTGTTTAGAGGATCTGTTAATCTTTTCCAGGAATCAAATTCCTCGTAGGGTTAAACCCTGACAGTAATTTCAGAGGAATTAAATTCCTACTTCCTTTTGAAGGTTTATATTCTGAATAGAGTTGGACTCTGAATTTTCCGTAGGAATTAAATTCCTCATATATGTGAAGAACCAAATAGGGTTAAACCCTAATAAAACCTTTTAAGGAATTAAATTCCCACTCTCTGTTAAATTATGATCAAGGGAATTAAATCCCCGCTGTTCCAACAGAACTAGGTTCTTAATTAGGGTTAAACCCTGTCTCTTTTTGTTCTGAAGGAATTAAATTCCCATAACACAGGGTCAAGCCCTAGTTTTATTTTAAAGGAATTAAATTCCTATAGTTCTGTGAGAATTAAATTCTCGTGCTTCCATTCCCTCTCTATGTTTTGGATCTGCATGGCAGGATCTCGACCCATTGAGAATTAAATTCTCAAGTTCAAGGGGAGATGTGCGCTTTACAGATCCTCTATCAAAGAGAGAAGAAATATATTCTTCTGTTTTATATATCAGAGTTAAACTCTTTTGAGAATTAAATTTTCTTTTTCTTTCAAGGAGCTTTTCCCTTTCTTACCTAGGGTTTTTGCAGAAGATCCAAGTTTCTCAAAGTATCAAAGCTCTCTTCCTTTTCTTTTTCTCTCCCTGTCTCTGTATATCTTCTTTCTCTGTATCTCTTGGCTCCTATTTATAGGAGAAGCAGCCGAATCAATCAGTTTTTGACGAATCTTCATTGAGAGATTTGATTTGCATCCATCATTCGTTTTGGATCTTTGGATTATTAGGTGAATTTTATTCACCATTGGATTTCAAATCCAGGGATTCCCCTTTATTATTTCGGTTAGATTTAAAGGGGAAATCTTTCCAAACCCGAGATTTTCCCATAGATAGATGATATTTCATCACCTCTGAATCTTTAATTCGATTGGTTCCAGATAGCCGCTTTCCTTTGGAAAGATTTGAATCTCTTTCAGAATTTAATTCTGTTGACAAAATGGGCTTTGAAAGCCGGTCACGTGTGACCACGTGACCCATGGTCACGTGTGGGCACGTGACCCGCTTTGGAATGAGCCTTCTTCTTTCTTTTTGCGCTGTCTTCTGGTTGTTGCTTAACCGTCACGTGCCATCACGTGACCCCTAGTCACGTGTGAGCACGTGACCCTGGTCTGGACTCTTTTTCCTTGACTTGATCAGGGAACCGATATGCCTTTGAATCCGCTTTAAAATGTCACGTGCCAACACGTGACCCTGGTCACGTGGGAGCACGTGACCCTTTCTTAAGCCCTTTTTCTTTGATGTAGTCAGGAAGCTGAACTTGCTTTGCCGGTACTTTTGGGTGTCACGTGACTGCTGGTCACGTGTAAGCACGTGACCCTCTTCTCAAGCTTTTTCCATAAGCTTTCCTGATTTTAAATCAGGAAACATAAGGTTTTATTCGGTTGTCTTTTATCTTTACCTTCTCTCGGGTTGCGAGTGCTCCTAGGATTAGGACAATACACCTATTACGCTTAATGGATAGTCTTATTCCAAACCATAGGATGGTGCCGAACGGCAGGGAAGGAAGAAAACCATTTAGCCTAAAGGGGTGTACAGAAGGTAATGACTAAAGACATATAAAGAGATTTGGAGAGATGGCAAAGAAATATACGGTTACAGTTGTGAATCTGATAATGGAAGAGGCATTACTAAGAATACCCGGATACCCCTTCGAAACATTTACATGTTTCAGTTTCACTGTGTATTGTTAAAAGAAAACTGATTTCCCAATTAGCCTTCGCTCCAGGGTATGTATTTACCAGGTTTGATTCTCACATCTGTATGGTCTTACAGATGATGAGTGGGAGTAAGTTATTGGGAATTGGGTGATCATCTTCATTATATCGGGATTCGTTGTAATTGGTGATATTTGAGGAAATCGCCTGGGTTGTTTGCCGGACGGCAAATATTTGGTTTTGAATATCCGTTGTTATGCATCAATTTCAAATTGATATATCTGTACGTTTATTTTTATAAAGTGAGATATAACTTTTTGAAATTATGTCTATGACATTTACCTATATCAGTGGATGGTTAGGTAAGGAGTATTAAACAGCGGTGTAATTCTTCTTAACCATAAGTACGGTTTTCAACCTACGACACACAGGGAATGAGTTATTAGACTCAGGGGACTTATACAGAGTATTGTATGTTGTCCAGTGTCCATTTGGATAGAGGGGTTGGTACTCGTACTATATTCTGTTTACTTATGACTTCTATAGTTCTTAGACATGTGTTTCATAGAAATGCAAGGTCTAAGTTTTGAGAAGTTATAGGTATAAGAGTAAAGTAGAGAATCACGTGTTGCAAGTATCAGGATTCTTCAAGGTGATCGAAGATGTAGATACTTGTGTATGGTATTCAGTTTATAGTAATGATTAAGAGAACTTGCTTCTTTTTCAGGTTACTCATAATTGGAAGCACTCCTAAGTTGATTAATGCTGATCGTCCTCTCTCCATTTAGTTGACATGCACTGGAGACAGCTGCATGATTTGAATCTGGTTCCAATTAAATCAGTGCCTCTGTTTCTATATTGGATATAGAATAGTTCATATCTTAACAATGTTAAGGTACGGGGGGTTGTCCGGCTTATGCTTAAAACCGGACTCTGGATAACTCAAGGCACGTTTCTGTAATGGCTGTTTGTGGGTTGACCCGGGCTATGACGAGGGTGGACTTTCTACCATCTGGAAGATCAATAGTGATATTGTTCTTGACTCGCCACAGTTTTAATAAAAATGGATTTTTTCAGAAAACAGTAGTGGGAGTATGGTAGGATTGGAAGTGATTCCAGAACCACAAACGATTACTGAAAATTTGATAGCAACCTAAAGATTCAATCTGGTTTGACATTCCATTGGCCACTCCGCGGATATGGTGGGTAACCTCAGGCACTCGAGAGGTACTTCGGTATGCTCAAAGATTGGTGACAAGGAGGTTCTTGTTTACCCAGATTTACCGATGCTGTTGTTCCATACTGTGAGACCCGGCAGGAGGATGAGTATAGCGTCGTTCTAAACTAGCTTTAGAAGTGTACGTGTATATGACTCTACCAGAGGGTTTTCATAGTCAGTGGGAGCAGTGGAAGCATAGTGGACAAGTACCTTATGTCTATTTATAGACTAAAGCAGATATAGCGGAGATAGAGCATCAATTTCTGATGTGACAGTCATAGGTTTGACTTCATCAGAATAGGGGATGGATCTGTTAAGAAGGTAGTAGGGTGTGATGTCCTGGTATTTGGATGACATACACAGAGTAGGAAGTGAAATTCCTATACTACGATCGGTTATACTTTGGTTGTCACACAGTGGTTTCTCCACATAGGACTTGGATATTATATCAGACATTCTGGTTACTAGATCTATGGTTTTAGATCTAGATTTGGGTAGTTTCCCAATCAGGATACTTAGACAGCATTCTACAGGTGTTTAAGAATGGACGACTCCTGGCACGGTAGTGTACCTGCAGGTGATGGAGTCACCCTTTCTAAAGCTGTCTTACAGACTAAAGGGGAGAGGGATGCGCATGATTGGCAGATCACTTGCTTAGGCAATTAAGTCAATCATGAGATGTCAAGTACCACACCGGATGTTGTTTTTTGCACTAGATGCAATAAGTTGATATTAATCCTATCCTGGAGAAACGTTCGGAAGCAGTTTTAGAACATAAGTGGATGTTATAGGGAAATGATAACGGCAGCCTCCTTCGGGAGACGGTTATCATTCCAGGCTTCCAAGGTGACCTGGATGACAGAGTGACTGTCAGAGTTATAGTTTTCCCTCTGACGAGGGGCAGTAGTTTGGACAGGTGATCCAAGCGGATACTGAGGGAGGCATGACGCAGGATACTGATTAAGTTCAGTTGACGATACAGTCTAAGAAGTTTGGATTTGGAGTTCATTTATGAGCTAGGTCCCATCAGATATCCAGACATATTCTAAGACAGGTATTGCTCATTTCGGGAGATGGCTTTCTCCGCGAACTTGAGATAAAGAGAGACATAGAAAAAAACATCAGGGCGGATCCACTCACTGAGGCTATTCCTCGAACGTAATAGTTTCGCAAACGGGCTTTGTGAGACTAATTAGTAGAGGAGTTGGGTGTTCGGTATCACACGGGCTGTGAGTATGCGACATCGCAATAATTAGCCTTGAGTGCAAGTTGGAGATTGTTGGATATAGTGCCCTCAGAGTCAATTATTAGATCACAGGCACGTGATTGCAATGATTGAGGGAGGACCTATACCGGTAGGACAGTCTTACTCAAGATGATAGTACGCTATTTTGTTTATCTTTATCATCGTGTACTGCTTTAGGTGACCTTACAGGTCGCTATTACACGTTGATGGAGCCCTTAGGATTCTTGCTTGACTGCCAGCAGTATGATGTCGATCATATACGTGGGAGCTGGGTTCTATAAGCACATCCTTAAAAGGTCCTAGTCGTGGGAGTTTTCGAGACAGGGCATCGATACTCCGGAGTAGACTAGTGTATACAGTCGAGACCCCGACGAGGGGCGGTGGCCGGTCTCACAAGCCATTGGTGTCAGTTGGTTCACCTAAGATGTATACAGGTGCTCATTGGGTTATGAGTACACCGGACAGGACTCGCCGGGAACATGCTAGTTGGTATTATACCTGACGTCAGATAGCAGTTCCCAGGTGACATGTGTACATGTTAGTTCATCGACCTGAGATTGTCATTTGTCTCGTGTGAGTTCCCACTGTGCTTTGATTACTACCCTACCACGGCTCAAAGGAGTCGTGCAAACAGGTTTTAGTTGGGTACAGTCCCGAGCCACATAGAGGAAGTGAGCGGATCGGCAGGGGTTTCGTCTCTCCCGGTATTGGGGGTGAGATCGCGCTGTGTCTAGGAGAGCCATTACACGAAGTTCTTGGCCAAGGCAGGAGATTTACTGGTAGGTATTCCAGTAGTATCTCAGGGTGTTCTGGGCTACACTCCGACACGACTTGTACCGCTTTTGGGGGTCTGACTTTTACCAACCCCCTAGGCCCGCCATGAGATACTCATAGACGAACGGACCGGACTGTACGGATATTATCATTGACAGGCTCAGTAGGGTGTCAGGATGAGTTCGCTCATCGACCTCCCTTTTGGTCAATACCTGGTAGCCCGTTACGTACGGCTAGTACCTCTGATGTGCTAGTGGTTAAATCCACATCCAAAGTATTGACGAGTCTTTAGAGTCCCCCAAAGACAGTTTTCAAGTTTCGGGCGAAACGTTGTAGATGCCGTATGATATATGGCAGGGTTCGATCATATACGTGCAGTAGTGCACGGATCATGGTCGGACGGATCATACTAGTGGGCTTTGGTTTAAGCCGGATCCTAGTATTAGATTTGTTGGATTACTTTAGTCTCATTGCATTCGCATTCGGTCGGAATGCGGATGCACGTATGTATATACAGGTGAGGGGTATCCTTGTGATCCGTCACGAGTTTACTTTAGATGTTGCCATATCTTTTTGTTGTAAACATTTGGGTTAATGTTTGCAAGTGGAAAATGTGAGTGGAAGTCATCATGAAGAGGCACAATCAATTAGGTGACTCATGGTCTCTTTTTTAGCACTAATGTCACTTAATTGATTGATTTGTGTGTTGAATTGAAGGATGGAGAGAGAAAGCGCACCATATCCTTTTGGGTTAGCTCTTGTATTTTCTAATGCTTGCTCTCATTATCAATTCAACATAAGAAAAGAAAAGAAAAGAGAGCCTCTTCTTCTTCTTCTTCCTCTAGCTTACATCCTCCTCCAATGGCATCATCTCTAACCTCCATCCATACAATGGATGCAAGAGACAAAGTGATCTCAAACATTCTCTACAACACCTTGGACACGTTGGTTAGCACACTTCATGTCCGAGTTGCTACGGATGAAGCGGGAGCCCGTAAAAAGACTCGATGATGTGGCGCCCTTTTCCGACGAGGAGATCGGTGCTCGGAGATGCCGCGAGGAGCTTGGGATGGTGGCCAAAGACCGAAGGACACGGATCGATCGGTATAGCTTTCCAACCCTTTCTCTAGTTGCTAGTTATAAGTTAATGGTTCGATCTGGGTTTTAAGCATACTATAGCGCCGGTTTCTAGTTTGAAAAAGTTTTCATTTCCGCATTTTGGCCTCGGACAGACGGCCGGGGCACTACCGTAGACTTACATGATCAATGTCGACTATATCATGAAGTCTATGAATCTGTGGATATCATCCAACTATGTGATCAATATCATCAATGTCAATATATGTATGTGGAAATCGTCCACGTGTCACCTAATGACAATAAGCATCATGCATGTAAATATCATAAACATATGCATGGAAAGTTTGAGGATGTAAATCAATATGTGTCGCTCGCGACATATCAAAATCATGGAACCTGAGTGTCAAGCATCGACACTCGAAAACATCATGAAACCTGTGCCTAGCATCGGCACGTAAATCCTCATATATCGGGCTCCGTCAGTCTGGATCGGCCCATATCATCTCTCAACTCCGGTCGGTATCCTCCGGATATCCGCCGAGCGCAAATACAATCACCGGTAGGTAGTAGTCCCTCTGCCAGGCTCACCGTCTACTACACAGCGATCCGTTCTCACCCCGGGGTCCATACCGGGTCCACCATGTACCCGCAATCGGCCTCATCCGCCTCCTCGAATCGGGTTTTACATGTCGCTCTCAGTACCGAGAAAACACATGGTGGACGCACTGAAATATCATATCAAGGATAACTGGGTTTTTAAAACAATTACATACTCTCTTTTGAAATATCCACGGTTCCCAAATCCAGAAATATCATGGAAACAACATATCTCAATGCGTATAATCAAAAGCATGATGTATGCGACATGTAAAAGAAATGTAAGCATATCAGTATATCATGCAATATGGAATAGTAATATGCACATATTGAGGGAAACCGCTCTTTTAAAATGAATCAGTTTTTAAGAGTATCTTACGGTTCCCAAATCTCTAAACAAGCCAGAATCATCTATGTATGTGCAAATACTTATGTATGTAAGTATGGGTGTACAATGGGTATGTACACAAGTATGCCATGCAAGAGATCATATCCTGAATGCAACCGTACTACAGTGTAGTGACATGGCAATTATCGATGATGAAGTGTGTGAGCCGGCAAGCAGGTGTACGTGGAACATATGCATCATCGATAATGGTGCTGGTGTCCTAACATCATGAGTTTAATATAACAATAACCATTTGCACATGCAATGCGATGCGAATAACAAGAATATGCAGGAATCGACTAATAAACGCAATAGTGACGCATCTGCATCAATATAAAAAATGTCATACAGTTTGCCTTTTGAAATAAGATGAATCGGGGTTTTTAGTAAAATAAGGGCTACGGTGTTTTTAAGAAAAGATGCGTCTTTTGAAAATATCCGTAGAATCCCTTTATCTATCTTTGAAATAATCCCGATTCGTTAGTTTTGAAATAGGTATGACATCGGCCTAGTCTAACATCTACGAAGCAACTACAGATCTAGCTAACACGCTAATCGGGAGGGGTATGGAAACCACCTAAATCTTAGTCGATATAATATATATATGTAAATATAATAGTCGGTGATCCCGCCTCAAAGGTACCGCGTACGATACAATATCATATGACATACTCGAGTCATGAGTGCTGATCTATCATCAATATAAAGCTCGTACGGTAAATCATCGTACGACATCCAAAAAGCTGGGTACGGGTCAATATCACATTCATCTCATCAATTATCTGGTATCCTAATCATCATATCTCATGATCTGGGGTACTGATCTAAGTCTAGTACAAATCGATATCGTCTATATAAATATGAATGCGTGTGTGGAACACACGTCCAAAGGCCCGCTAAAATCACATGTCGTATCCCAAATACGAATCACAATATATCACCGATCTCATGGCACTATGCCCAATCTCATCGACTCATCTCTAAATATCATCCACAATCCTCATCATCTAGGTATAACTATAACAAATAAGCATGTGTGTCCGTGTGGGTGTAAACCTATTCTAGGGTTCGCAACTAGGAACTATACTAGTTTACTTATACGCCTTAATCTAATCATAATACACCTAATCTCATCTTAAATATCCACGACACACAATAAGCTATCATAAATAGTATATATATATATATATATATACTATACTAAATATCGAACTGTGGGGGTGCTATACGCCATCCACCCATCTTCCCCCGTAGATATAATCTACTCACCTTGCATCTTGCGTGTCGGTGTCGATGTCGCCTTCAACTTCTTCATCGTCTCGAATCATCGTAGGGGTACCTACATATCACACGTATCGCATCGCATTAAAACCAAATCGAGAAAACCAAACGACACGCTAAGGCCTATAGGTTAGAACCTATAGACTACGCTTTCTAAACCATCAAACAACCCTCAATGTCATCGTGCAAACGTCAAGCGATCGAGGTAAAACACAAATACGCAAATCCAGAATTTAAATTAAGCAAAACAAAAACATGAATTAAAACAGTAACTCAGGAAAAAGGTTCCAGATTCTACCCTAGGTCAAATTGGACAATTCTGCACATGCCAGGGGTCTAATTTATAGATGTAGGAGCTACAGAACAAGAACGAGCCAAAATGCTCCAGGTCTGGCCGCAATTTGCGGCCAGAAGGAATAAATCTGCGGCCAAGGTTGGGAGTTAGGGGCTAGGGTTTTGGTGGTAGCTTCCTAGGTGCCTGCATGTATCACCGTCCATGCAAAATAATTTTCAGAGTCACGGGGTGATAGCAGATTCCATTTAACCTTCACAGAATCACAGTTTTTCCGATATCGGCTTTTCTAAATCCATATTTCGGATTTCTTGTCTCTGTTTTAGGCCTGAATTCTAGCACTAGGGGGTTTGTATGGTCTCTACTGAGCTTAATTGCTCACCACAACTCTCAATTTCCAATAACCCTAACTAGAATTTTCATACCCTCACTAAACATCACTATATCGGTTTAAAGTTAACATGGATGTGAAAGCAATGGGAAAACTAAGCTAGTGGTTCAGAAAATACCTCATTTGGCAACTCAAGAAAAATTCTTGAGTTGCCCCAAGTGTCCAAAACCTTTCCTTTCTTGGTCCAATGTGTTTCTCTTGAGCTTGTGCATCATTTTTGTGAAATGAGGGTAGGGTTTTGAGTTGATTCCCATGGTGTTTTGGGGGATTTTGTGAAGAGGGAGAGAGGGGCAGCAGCAGCAGCAGCAATATGAGGGAGAGGGAAAGAAATGAGTGAGGAAATGGAGAAGGAATGGCTCAAGACTTGGGTCAAAGGTAACCCTCACTTTCTCTCTCTCACCCATACCTCACACTATTCCATTCTTTATTCTTTCTTTTCTATTTTCTTTTCCGCTCTCTAATAAATCATCAACCATGATAAAAACATGTAGGAAAACCATGGAAAAATATGTAACAAGTGTAAAAATGATACGGTGTATGTTTTGCACAAAATACGCTTAAAGCGCGATTAGCGATTTTTAATCGCGATTAGCGCTAAATTAGTGTCAAATAAGTCATAAAAACTTAAAATTTGCATAATTCACATAAAACACCCTATTTCTAGTAGTTTCTATAATTTTCCAATTTTTTTTCCATTTATCGGTATTTAATTATATCGAAATATTAAAATATTCATTAAAATTAATATTAAATTATAAAAATTCCCCAAAAATAATATTTTATTTTTCTGAAATGTTACATAACCAAAGTTGAATCATTGGAATAGTTTAAAAGAAACCACTCGGTTATTTTTAAAACAGAAGATATTTTTAATTGCGGAGCTTAACCACTCCTTTAAAAGCTATCAGGTTCCTTCGATCATATCAAGTTCACTACGTTCATGGTTTCGCCAAAACCATTCGTAGCCCTCTGTCATTTCATTTGGGTATTCAGTAGTATTCAAGCTATGTATTTTGACCAACACCAAGGCATAGTGTTTGGTAGCTGCTGGGTATTCATTTGTTGCATAGATAGATGAGTTGGTTTGGGACAGTCGTATTACCATTTGGCCAACGTCAGAGTATGTACGGATGGGTTAAAATTAACAAGATAATGATGGGTAGAACTTGACATGTGACTTATGACATTTTGACCAACACCAAGGTCATAAGAGCATGGGGTAGAAATTTATATCGGGAATTTCTAAAGAAACTGAAATTTGCAAAGAGTTGCATACCATTTGGAGTATGATAATTTTGGTAGGATTCCTTCAGCTTTATCACACGATGATATTTGGATCCCGATCCTACTGTGAGTATCCGCTACTCATCAGGAGATTCGTCACTTAACGATCAATGCTATAAACCAAGTAGGTGTCGAGAAAGGTGTCAGCGGGGCTACGCCCCCAGAGAAAAGAGGTTATTTAATTAAGGAACGTCGCGAAAGCTTCGTAAAACCTCCCTCGAAGTACCGACACCGGCCTGGCCGAACGGTTAAGAAAGTATTGTACGGTGAGAATAGTCTTGACTAGTTCTTCCTTTTTGGTTTGAGGAGGGATTCGAGAAACAGTGGGAGCCATCCAGTTTAGATAAACTAAAAACCACTCTAAACTTGCAAGAGCATCATGCTAAAGTGTTCCCTCTCTCTCTCAATTGCAGCGACCCAGAACATGACCGGCCTTAAGTTACTATTAGATAAAAATATTTTGACAGGGCCAAACTATAAAGATTGGTTCCGGAATGTTAAGATGGTTATTACTTATGACAAATTGGGGTATGTCCTTACTGCTAAGGCACCTGCTGTCCCTGGTCCAGAATCCAGTATTGCGGATAAGGAAATCCACAAGACCTGGGAGTTAGATTGCGTGAAGGCCAAATGCATCGTGTTTGCCTCTATGAATAATGAACATCAGAGGAGGCACGAGAATATGGATCTTGAGTCTATATTTCTCCACACCATGGAACTGTATGGAGAGCAATCTCGTATAGCAAGATACGAGACCTCGAAGAACTTTGTTTCAGTCGAGGATGGCCGTCGGATCATCTGTAGGAGAACATGTCCTTAAGATGATTGGCTATATTGAAGAGCTCGCAGACCTCGGGACAACATTAGAGAATGAGCTGTATACAGACTTGATTCTCCAGTCCCTTCCTTCCACCTACGCCAGTTTATCTGAATTTCAACATTCAAGGAAAGGAAGTTGAACTTCCAGAACTCCTTACCATGTTGAGGAGTGCAGAGGGCACCTTGCAGAAAGCAAGGGAAACACCCACTATGTTTGTTCGTGGTGCTTCCTCTTCCAGGTCTAAGGCAAGGGCCATAGGAAGGAAGAAGAAGGCCGATACCAACCCAAGAGGTGGTGTTGGTAAGGTGGGAGTCAAGGGAAAGGAAAAGGTTGCGGTGCCAGTAGTGGCAAAGGACGAGTGCTTCCACTGTCGTAGGAAAGGTCATTGGAAGAAAGATTGCAAAGCTTGGATTGCCAAGAACCAGGAACCGAAGCAAGCTGTGGCTTCGACTTCAGGTGTGTTTGTAATTGAAAATTGTCTGTCAATCAATTCTACTTCTTGGGTATTAGATACTGGATTAGGATCTCATATATGCAATTCATTGCAGGCACTGAGAAACCGTAGAGTGCTGAAAGTTGGTGATATGACCCTCCAGGTTGCTAACGGAGCTAGCGTGGGTACTGTGTCCGTAGGGGATTATCACCTTGGATTGATGAGTGGACATATTCTGGTTTTGCATAACTGTTTTTTTGTACCCAGTTTAACGTGTAATATCATATCAGTATCGTTGTTATCAAGAGAAGGTTATGATTTCACGTTTGTAAGCGATGTTGTTAACATCCACCTTAATCATGGTTTGATTGGGTCTGGTACACTAGATAACGGTATATATGTGTTAAACCAATTACAGATTTTCAATGTCCAGAACACACTAAAAAGAAAGTCTCCAGATATAAATCAGGCTTTCTTATGGCATTGTAGACTAGGTCACATCAATGAGACAAGGTTTACTAAGTTGCATAAAGAAGGATATTTGGATCCGTTCGAATATCAATCTTATGCCACTTGTCAATCATGTCTCAAAGGAAAGATGACAAAGACTCTATTCACTGGACATGGAATAAGAGCGAGCGAGCTCTTAGGACTCATACACAACGATGTATGTGGTCCAATGTCTACACATGCAAGAGGTGGTTTTTCATATTTCATTACTTTTACGGATGATTACTCTAGGTATGGATTCATTTTCTTAATGAAACATAAATTCGAGGCCTTTGAGAAATTCCAAAAATATAAGAATGAAGTAGAAAACCAAACCGGCAAAAGTACCAAGACACTGAGATCTGATCGAGGTGGTGAATACTTAAGTGCCGAGTTCCTAGGTTACCTAAAAGAGAAAGGAATTCTCTCTCAGCTTACTCCTCCATACACTCCACAGCATAACGGTGTATCGGAAAGACGGAACCGAACCCTATTGGATATGGTACGTTCCATGATGAGTAATGCTGAGTTACCGCGATCTTTTTGGGGTTATGCGCTAGAATCAGCTGCATATCTTTTGAACAGGGCTCCTACCAAGACTGTGCCTACCACCCCATATCAGATGTGGAGTGGGAAGTAACCCTATCTTCAGTATCTGAAGATATGGGGATGTCCAGCTTTTGTTAAAAAGAAGCATGCGGACAAACTCGAGGCACAATCAGTGCAGTGTCAGTTTGTTGGATATCCAAAGAACTCCAAGGGGTATTTCTTCTATTATGCAGAGGAACAAAAGGTTTTTGTTTCTCGTAATGCCCATTTTCTAGAACAGCAGTTTTTAGAAAAGGAAACAAGTGGGTGCGAAATAGAACTGGAAGAAATTCTAGAACCACAAACTACTACTGAAAGTTTGGTAGAACCAGAAGTTCAAGAAGAACAAGACATTCCCGAACCCCTCTGCAGGAGTAGTAGGTCGTCTCATCCGCCTGAAAGATACTACGGTTTTCTCATAGATAGGGATAGAGAAGATTGCATCATTGATAATGATGAACCTACTAGCTTCCAGTAGGCCATCCAGAGCGGCTACTTAGTAAGATGGCTGGATGCAATACGGACCGAGATGGAGTCCATGTACATCAACAAAGTATGGACTTTGGACTTTGCTCCAGATGGGGTAAAACCCATAGGATACAAGTGGATCTTCAAGAAAAAGATTGGTGTAGATGGACAGGTGAAAACCTATAAGGCTAGACTTGTTGCAAATTGTTAGTTGTATGTATGCCCTAGAGGCCAGTATTGTACAGATTATGTATATTATATTGGATGCTTGGACATATATAGAGATGACTTTCTTGCTCGACATGATAGTATGCTATCTGGTTGATATTTACCTTAACATGTACACTAGTCTCTTTATACTGTCTTATAGTTACATGTTGGTAAAGCCCTTAGGATTTGTACTTGACTACCTGGACTATGATGCAGATCATACTAGTGGGGACATGGTAGTCCATAAGTACATCCTTCAAGGTCCCTAGTCGTGGGTGTATCGAGACGGGGCATCGTTATACCAGAGTAGACTAGCGTATACGCTTCTCGACCCATGTGATGGGCGATGGATGATCCCATATCCATTGGTGTTTGACATCAGAGATGGTATACGGGTGCTCAGTGGAGACTGGGTACACTGGAAGGACTCGCCGAGAACTCCCAGATGGTATTATACCTCACGTCAGATGGCAGTTCTCAGGTGACACTTGTACAGGTTAGTCTGTAGACCCGAGATCGTCATAGAGTCTTGTGTGATTCCCACTGTGCTTTGATCTCCACCTTACCACGTCCATGAGGGCGTGCAAAACGGTGGTCTTTGGGTACAGTCCCGAGTCACATGGAGGCAATGAGCGATAGGAGGGGTTTCGTCTCTCCCGGTATTGGGAGTTGATGTTGCGCAGTGCTCGATTGGCCGTAACAGGGAAGTCCCTGGCCAGGGCTGATCAGAGATTTGCTGGTAAGTGTTACCAGTAGTTTCTCGACCCGTTACGAGCCTCACATCAGCACGACTTGTCGGGTTATTGGGGTCTGACGTATACCACCCCTAGACTTGATATGCGACGTATCAGACGAAGAGACTTGACTGTATGGTAAGTGTTACTGGTCGGATTCGCAGGAGTGTGAGCGGGCTAGCTCGTCGATCTTCTGATCGCTCAATACCCGGGTGGCCGTTACGTTTAGCAGACCGCTTGCGGCTTGTGGGTGTTTGATATGATCATCATCTGCTACCGGCGTATTGACGAGTCTTTAGAGTCCTACACAGAGGTTTCCTGGCTCAAGCGAAACGAAATAGGAGCGCATATGAGATATGTGCAGGACCGAGAATGATGCGTGTATGTGATACCGCATTTCATTCTCGCGACATATGTTTCGAATGGTTATATTCGATATGACCTAGTTATCGAATCATTGATTCGATAAATCGATGCATTGAATACTAGTCGGTTATGTGCGACATGACCGGATCATTGAATCAAGTGTTGATTTAATGATTTAATGTATAATTATATATTTGATATGTTACTTTACATTAACTAGTATTGGTTCACTTTAAACGGATTTTTCTCACTTGGATTGCACATTGTATATGTGATATACTTTCGTGCACTTTTCTGTATCATGTTTGATGATGCTTGACCATATTGTTAAGTGTATGGAATTAAACCATAGTTAACTTGAGATTAGGGTTTTATTTATGCATTTATTCATTTAATTGTTTATTCATTTATTTGGATAAAGTTTTGGATGAGAATGGTGGCATTTCTTGTTTTATGTTGAAGCTTCAAGAACCCTTGACTTATGCAACCATTCTTGTCCTCATGCTTAACCCTAACCCACTCATTTGACCATGGTTTATTCTCTACACTTAACCCTAGTTATTGTTATGATAAGTATTGATTTATTATTCATTTTGAATAACACTTATCATAATTCTAGCTCTTCTTCTTCTTCATCTTTAAAAGAAAAGCTCAAGGTCCATCAATGGCATCTTGAGTTATAGTGAGCTAAATCCAAATCTAAAGTGAACCCACCTCCTATTTCTTCACCCTCTACCTCTTGCCAAGTTGTTTTGGGTGTTTACTTCACAAGTTTCACAAGTTTGTGAAGTCGGAGCTTGAGTTTGTGCAACCTCGACGTAGATCGTCTTTGACACAAAGCCGACGAGCTATTCCGCTTTCTTTCCCGATGAAGCCGATGATCGAGTCAAGGATTCATGATGGACAGCGAGGACATGACCACGTGGAGCTTAGGAGGCAGAAATCCGGATCTACAAAGGTTGTATATCCGTATCCTAGTAGTTAACAGTTAACTAGCTTTCTATTTCGCCTAAACATCTAGTTAAAGATCCGTTGTTTAGGGTTTCTTGGCACTAAAAATTTTAATTTGGCATGCACGATGCCTTGTGAGAACCCACTAGGGTGCCTAGGAACCTTTCACTGGTATCAGAGCCTAGCTAGAGCCTTAGGCGAAGTCCCGACGACGTTTGAAGTCCGAACGAATCCGAAACCCTAGAATTTTAGAGCTCTCTGGACATTTTCATAAATCTGGGATTTTTCAATATTTAAAATGTCTAAAAAATTCAGCATAGAATTATAAGTATTACTGTGCAAAACGATCCCCTATACTGTTCATTAAGCCGCGGAAGCGCGGCAGAAGCATGCTTTCTGCCGCCCTTCCGCGGTCAAACAGTGACATCATCCCAATTTTTTTGCACAGTAGTACCTGATAAATTCTGGTGAGTTTTCTGGATATTTTTAAATTTATTTAAGGGTTGAGTGCTCTGGAGTTATATTGGGAATCGATGAATTCGATCGGAATATCAAATTTTGTCTAAGTGTTTTTCCAGATAATTGTAGAATATGTTAAAGAGTTCGACCGGATACGAATACCCAGGTTTTCCCCTGCCGGAATATCCAAGTGTTGGATTTTCTGTGGTTAAAAGACGTTCTGAGTAGTGCAAGTAACGCGATGGTCCCTCTAGAAGACACAAACCTTAACTCGATTATGTGACCGTCTTGAACTGCCCTTTGAACCTTCGGGTTTGGGGCAGTACGGCGTGCCACATGTGAGGCGTTGGCTTGACCCTTCTACGGCTGGACCGTTGGTACTGAGGTATGAAGTGAATGTCTTTGAACCTATTTCATGTGTTGATCGGTGTCGGGAAAACTTGGGTGTTCGAATGTTCGATCGGAAAGTTTGATATATTCTATTTATCCGGAATTGGATACAATAATTGGAATTCACAAAAGGTTATGAGATAACTGGATGGATGTTATAAATCTAGCGGTTTAGTTTCATTGGATATTGAAAAGAGTTTTCGATAATGGGACTAAAATGCGGGGTTTATAACCGTTAGGCATGTGATGTCTAAAGAGATTGCGGATTCCAATTGTTGTAGTTTTACACTTTCTTTTCTGTGACCGTAAGTGTAGTATGTTCGTATCGCCGGTTTCGTTGCTATACGTCAACGACAATTGGGGTATGCATACTTACTTACGTTGATGACATGTGATGTTATGTGTTGCTGGATATGTTATATTGGATCGTCGTGTTTGAATAGCCGGGGGTTTTTATGTGAGATGAGTGTTTTTCATTTTCATTCATGTAAAAACTTGTATGTAATATTCTTTTATTCGGGGCACTTCCAGGATGCGGGAGTTGTCACCCTTTGTATATTATTTACTTTTCTGCACTAGGATAGACCCAAGGAGGGGAGCACAAGTAACCGGGTTCTGGGGTCCAGTGGGAGACCAACTCGAGGAGTCGAGTCTGGGTCTCCTAACCCTAGAATTGGCAGGGTTGCTTGCCGCTCTCGTAGGGGTCTAGGGGTGTGGGATTGGCTATTCATCACGACCGTGGAATCCGTGTTTTATACTGGCTCGTATTGAAAACACGGACGTCCTAGTATATCCAATATTTCATATGGTTATTCTGCTGCGATATTTGTGATGTGATTCTAAGATGGATATAGTATATAGTATATATGATATATTATATAGACGTTACTTATGTTTTACACACGCGCTAGCCCTGCCCTGCTCTGTCGTTAGTTACCTAACCTAACGGTGCACGAGGGGACATCGAGGCGAATGCGGATGGCATAAGTGTACGTCATATCTATCTGTGATGTTTAGGTATTTAAATGATGGGACTTCATTAATGTGATTAATGAAAGATAAGAAACCTAAGATGTTGTAGAATCAGATTTTAAAATAAAACAGGTAGCTACAGTTTTTTGCTTTGCACAGTGGTATATATGATATACCCCGCACCTCATTCGACGAGGAAAGGACCGAGATCCCTTCACCGGGAGTGACTCCTTTAGCGATAACTGGCAGATGCTACACACTCGGTTTGGTTTTTGATTGCTTTTAAGAGTTTTTGCTTTGCACAGTGATATATATGATATATCCCGCACCTCATTCGACGAGGAAAGGACCGAGATCCCTTCACCGGGAGTGACTCCTTTAGCAAAACAAGAAAAGCCTCAAAATCACTCCATTTCAAAACTTCATTTGATTCTACAACGATATCAAGTTCATTACGCTTATGGTTTTATGAAAACCTGCGTAGCCCTCCGTCATTTCAGATAAGTATTAGTTAGTATTCGTGCTGCGGTTGTTTGGCATGCGTCAAGGCGTAGTGTACGGTAGCTAACTAGTGCTTATCTGCCAGCATATGATGCGATTGGATTAGGGTATTCGTACGGCGTTGTTTGGCATGCGTCAAGGGTCGTGCGGGTGGGTTTAATTCAATCAGGAAATGACGGGTTGAACTTGACTAGCAGACTATGGGTTGTTTGGCATGCGTCAAGGTCATAGCGAGCTAGGGGCAAAATATTATCGGGAATTTCAAGTGTTGAAATTTGCAATGAGATTGCATACCTTCTATGAGATAGTTGGATCCCGATACCTGCTGCGAGTAAGAGTTACTCCTGGGAGAGTTTTACACAGTGCAATTAGCCGATCAAGTAGGTGTCTAGAAAGGTGTTAACGAGGTTACGCCTCTGGGAAAACGAGGTTTACAGTAATTAGGTTCGTGCGAAAGCACGGGGGACCTCCCTCAAAGTACCGACACTGGCCTGGCTGAAAGATTGGCGAACTTGTAGTGTGTAATTAATCCCGGCTAGTCTTTCCTTTTAGGGTTTGGAGGAAGATTTGATAAAAAGCAGTGGGAGCCATCCTGATTAGATAAGATAATAACCAATCTGATCTTGCACGAGCATACGCTAAAGTGTTTTCTTCTCTCTCTCTCCAGGTAGCGACCATTTCATGCCTTAATAAAGATAATAAAATGGATGTATTGACCGAACCCGCATGTTATACTGTGCTGGGGAACGTTGGTTCCGTTCTTTCCTATAAGAGTTATAGGACTGAACAGGATATAGGGGAATACCAGGATTCCCATGCCACCCGAATGAAGAAAGTACATGTTGATGCATTTTCTTCGGGTGTGTTCGTTACTGATAACTGTTTCTCCATTTGCTCTACGTCCTGGGTATTGGATACCGGGTCAGGATCCCATATATGTAATCAGTTACATGGGCTTAGGAAAGGTAGAGAACTTGGAGAAGGTGATAAAGACATAAGAGTAGGAAATGGTGCAATTGTTGCAGCCAAGACTGTCGGGGAATATCACCTTGTATTACCAACTGGTAATACATTGGTTCTGAACGAATGCTATTACATGCCGAACTTGATATGCAACATTATATCGGTTTCTTTATTAAGTAAAGAGGGATATAATTTTGTATTACAGGACAATGTTATGAACATTTTCCATAACCAAAAGTTGGTTGGATCAGGCACGTTGTGCAATGGCATTTATGTTCTAAACCAATCAACAGTCCTGAGCATAACAAACACACACAAGAGGAAGAGTTCTGAACTCAACGAATCCTTCTTGTGGCATTGTAGACTGGGTCACATCAATGCGACACGACTAGCTAAGTTGCATAAAGATGGATATTTAAATCCGTTTGAATTTTCATCTTATGACACTTGCCAGTCATGTCTCAAAGGCAAGATGACCAAGACTCCGTTTACGGGACACGGAGAAAGAGTTACCGAACTCTTAGGACTGATACATAGTGATGTATGCGGTCCCATGTCTACACATGCCAGGGATGGTTCTTCATACTTCATTACATTCACTGACGATCTCTCTAGGTTCGGGTATGTGTTCCTGATGAAACACAAATCAGAAGCTTTTGAGAAATTTAGGGAATATAAACGAGAAGTTGAGAACCAAACCGGAAAAAGTATTAAAATCCTTCGATCTGATCGAGGAGGTGAATACTTGAGCAATGAATTCCTGGACTTCCTAAAAGAGAATGGGATTCTCTCTCAGCTGACTCCTCCTTATACACCACAGCACAATGGTGTATCTGAACGGAGAAACCGCACCCTATTAGATATGGTACGCTCAATGATGAGTACAGCTGAGTTACCTATTTCCTTCTGGGGACATGCGCTTGAGACAGCCATGGACCTATTGAATAGAGTTCCTACCAAATCAGTGCCTACCACTCCATATGAGATATGGAAAGGGAAGAGACCACATCTTAATTATATTAAGATATGGGGTTGTCCAGCCTATGTCAAAAGACAAAATCCGGACAAACTCGAGGCAAGATCTGTCTTATGTAAGTTTGTAGGATATCCCAAAAATTCACAAGGGTATATCTTCTACCACCCCGAGGAACAAAAGGTGTTTGTTTCTCGACATGCCACTTTCTTAGAAAAAGGTTTTCTTATGAAACAGATAAGTGGCATTGAGGTAGAACTGGAAGAGGTTCCAGCAATACAGACTACAACAGAAGATTTGGTTGAACCAGAGGATTCCGTAGTTCCCGATCAACCCCAGCCTCTCCGCCGATCTAGTAGGGTTCCTCGCCAACCTGAGAGATACTACGGTTTTCTCATTGATGGTGGCAGTGAGGATTGCATCATGGAGGATGATGACCCAACTAGCTTCGAGCAGGCCATCACGAGTGGGGACTCAGTGAAATGGCTGGATGCTATGCGGTCCGAGATGGATTCCATGTACACCAACAAAGTATGGACTTTGGAAGTTGCTCCTGAAGGGGTAAAACCCATTGGGAGCAAGTGGATCTTCAAGAAGAAATATGGTGTAGATGGGAAAGTGGAGACTTTCAAAGCTAGACTTGTAGCAAAGGGTTTTCGTCAAAGACCAGGTGTGGACTATGACGAAACCTTTTCTCCAGTGGCTATGCTTAAATCCATCCGAATCATGCTTGCCATTGCTGCCTTTCATGACTACGAAATCTGGCAAATGGATGTTAAGACCGCCTTTCTAAATGGTGATTTAGAAGAGTGCGTGTACATGACTCAGCCAGAGGGCTTCGTAGACAGTGGGAGCAGCGGGAAGGTGTGCAAGCTGCTTAAATCCATTTATGGATTAAAGCAAGCATCGCGGAGTTGGAACATCTGCTTTGACGTCGTTATCAAAGAGTTTGATTTCGTCAAAAATCCAGATGAACCTTGTATCTACAAGAAGGTGGCAGAGAGTAAGGTTGTCTTCCTCGTATTGTACGTGGACGACATACTCTTGATAGGAAATGACATTCCTATGCTGCAATCGGTCAAGCTCTTCTTATCACAAAGATTCTCAATGAAAGATCTTGGTGATGCCTCCTGCATATTGGGAATCAGGATCTATAGAGATAGATCCAAACGGATTTTGGGATTGTCCCAATCCAGGTACATTGACACCATACTAAAGAGGTTTAGTATGGAAGAGTCCAAGCGTGGGAACTTGCCCACGATCTCTGGAGTCACTCTCTCCAAAGAGATGTCTCCCAAGACTGATTTGGAGAGAGCTCGCATGCAAGGGATACCCTATGCTTCGGCAGTAGGCTCTATCATGTATGCAATGCTATGTACCAGACCCGATGTAGCATACTCACTAAGTGTAGTGAGCAGGTATCAAGCTGATCCTGGAGAGAGTCACTGGACAGCTGTGAAGAGCATTCTCAAGTACTTACGAAGGACTAGAGATATGTTCTTGGTGTATGGTAACGGAGAACTCCAGGTGGAGTCCTTTACCGATTCCAGCTTCCAAAGTGATAAGGACGACTCTAAGTCGCAGTCGGGTTTTGTCTTTACCCTTTACGGAGGGGCGGTTAGCTGGAAGAGTTCCAAGCAGGAAACCGTGGCAGACTCGACGATGGAGGCTGAATACATCGCTGCCAACGATGCTGCTAAAGAAGCTGTCTGGATCAAGAAGTTCATTACTGAACTTGGAGTGGTTCCATCCATTGAGCATCCAATACCTTTGTATTGTGATAACAATGGAGCGGTGGCTTTAGCCAAGGAACCCAGGTCCCATCAGCGGTCCAGGCATATTCTGAGGCGGTATCACCTGATCCGGGAGATAGTTGATCGCCGGGAGATCGAGGTCAGGAGAGTTGACACGAAGAATAACACGGCGGATCCACTCACGAAGGCCATTCCCCAGATACAGTTTGAGAGACTCTTCGGGATGCTCGGTATGAGATACTACAGCAGCTGGCCCTAGTGCAAGTGGGAGATTGTTAGTTGTATGTATGCCCTAGAGGCCAGTATTGTACAGATTATGTATATTATATTGGATGCTTGGACATATATAGAGATGACTTTCTTGCTCGACATGATAGTATGCTATCTGGTTGATATTTACCTTAACATGTACACTAGTCTCTTTATACTGTCTTATAGTTACATGTTGGTAAAGCCCTTAGGATTTGTACTTGACTACCTGGACTATGATGCAGATCATACTAGTGGGGACATGGTAGTCCATAAGTACATCCTTCAAGGTCCCTAGTCGTGGGTGTATCGAGACGGGGCATCGTTATACCAGAGTAGACTAGCGTATACGCTTCTCGACCCATGTGATGGGCGATGGATGATCCCATATCCATTGGTGTTTGACATCAGAGATGGTATACGGGTGCTCAGTGGAGACTGGGTACACTGGAAGGACTCGCCGAGAACTCCCAGATGGTATTATACCTCACGTCAGATGGCAGTTCTCAGGTGACACTTGTACAGGTTAGTCTGTAGACCCGAGATCGTCATAGAGTCTTGTGTGATTCCCACTGTGCTTTGATCTCCACCTTACCACGTCCATGAGGGCGTGCAAAACGGTGGTCTTTGGGTACAGTCCCGAGTCACATGGAGGCAATGAGCGATAGGAGGGGTTTCGTCTCTCCCGGTATTGGGAGTTGATGTTGCGCAGTGCTCGATTGGCCGTAACAGGGAAGTCCCTGGCCAGGGCTGATCAGAGATTTGCTGGTAAGTGTTACCAGTAGTTTCTCGACCCGTTACGAGCCTCACATCAGCACGACTTGTCGGGTTATTGGGGTCTGACGTATACCACCCCTAGACTTGATATGCGACGTATCAGACGAAGAGACTTGACTGTATGGTAAGTGTTACTGGTCGGATTCGCAGGAGTGTGAGCGGGCTAGCTCGTCGATCTTCTGATCGCTCAATACCCGGGTGGCCGTTACGTTTAGCAGACCGCTTGCGGCTTGTGGGTGTTTGATATGATCATCATCTGCTACCGGCGTATTGACGAGTCTTTAGAGTCCTACACAGAGGTTTCCTGGCTCAAGCGAAACGAAATAGGAGCGCATATGAGATATGTGCAGGACCGAGAATGATGCGTGTATGTGATACCGCATTTCATTCTCGCGACATATGTTTCGAATGGTTATATTCGATATGACCTAGTTATCGAATCATTGATTCGATAAATCGATGCATTGAATACTAGTCGGTTATGTGCGACATGACCGGATCATTGAATCAAGTGTTGATTTAATGATTTAATGTATAATTATATATTTGATATGTTACTTTACATTAACTAGTATTGGTTCACTTTAAACGGATTTTTCTCACTTGGATTGCACATTGTATATGTGATATACTTTCGTGCACTTTTCTGTATCATGTTTGATGATGCTTGACCATATTGTTAAGTGTATGGAATTAAACCATAGTTAACTTGAGATTAGGGTTTTATTTATGCATTTATTCATTTAATTGTTTATTCATTTATTTGGATAAAGTTTTGGATGAGAATGGTGGCATTTCTTGTTTTATGTTGAAGCTTCAAGAACCCTTGACTTATGCAACCATTCTTGTCCTCATGCTTAACCCTAACCCACTCATTTGACCATGGTTTATTCTCTACACTTAACCCTAGTTATTGTTATGATAAGTATTGATTTATTATTCATTTTGAATAACACTTATCATAATTCTAGCTCTTCTTCTTCTTCATCTTTAAAAGAAAAGCTCAAGGTCCATCAATGGCATCTTGAGTTATAGTGAGCTAAATCCAAATCTAAAGTGAACCCACCTCCTATTTCTTCACCCTCTACCTCTTGCCAAGTTGTTTTGGGTGTTTACTTCACAAGTTTCACAAGTTTGTGAAGTCGGAGCTTGAGTTTGTGCAACCTCGACGTAGATCGTCTTTGACACAAAGCCGACGAGCTATTCCGCTTTCTTTCCCGATGAAGCCGATGATCGAGTCAAGGATTCATGATGGACAGCGAGGACATGACCACGTGGAGCTTAGGAGGCAGAAATCCGGATCTACAAAGGTTGTATATCCGTATCCTAGTAGTTAACAGTTAACTAGCTTTCTATTTCGCCTAAACATCTAGTTAAAGATCCGTTGTTTAGGGTTTCTTGGCACTAAAAATTTTAATTTGGCATGCACGATGCCTTGTGAGAACCCACTAGGGTGCCTAGGAACCTTTCACAAAGGGTTTTCGTCAAAGACCCGGTTTGGACTATAACGAAACTTTTTCTCCAGTGGCTATGCTCAAATCCATTCGGATCCTTCTTGCCATTGCTGCCTTCCATGATTATGAGATCTGGCAGATGGACGTAAAGACGACTTTTCTAAATGGTAATTTAGAAGAGTGTGTCTATATGGATCATCCAGAAGTTTTCAATCAGAGTGGGAGCAGCGGGAAAGTGTGTAAGTTGCTTAAGTCCATTTATGGACTAAAGCAGGCATCGCGGAGTTGGAACATCTTTTTTGATGAAACGGTCAAAGAATATGACTTTATCAAAAATCCAGATGAACCATGTATATATAGTAAAATTGTAGCACGAACTGTCGTATTCCCCGTCTTGTACATGGATGACATTCTCTTGATAGGAAATGACATTCCTATGCTACAATCTGTCAAAGGATTCTTGTCACACAGGTTTTCCATGAAATACCTGTGTAATGCCTCTTACATTCTGGGGATCTGGATCTATCGTGATAGATCTAAAAGGATGCTGTGACTTTCTCAGTCCAGGTATATCAACACTATACTGAAAAGATTCAGTATGGAAGATTCTAAGCGTGGTAATTTACCGGCTTGTCACGAAATCATCCTCTCCAAAGAGATGTCTCCCAAGACTGATTTGGAAAGGGATCACATGTCAGTTATACCCTACGCTTCTGCGGTAGGCTCTATAATATATGCGATGTTGTGCATCAGACCAGATGTAGCTTACGCACTGAGCGTGGTAAGACGGTATCAGTCAGACCTAGGGGAGAAGCACTGGATAGCAGTAAGGAACATTCTCAAGTACCTGAGAAGGACTAAGGAGATGTTCTTAGTTTACGGCGGAAAAGACCTCAAGATCGAGGCCTTTGCTGATTTCAGCTTCCAGAGTGACAAGGATGACTCCAAGTCCATGTCAGGTTATGTCTTTACCCTCAATGGAGGGGCGGTGTGCTGGAAGAGTTCCATGCAGGACACCGCTGCCGACTCGACGATGGAAGCGGAGTATATCGCTGCTTGCGATGCCGTAAAAGAAGCGGTCTGGATGAAGAAGTTCCTCACAGAACTTCAGGTGATTCCATCCATTGTTGATCCAATACCTCTGTATTGTGACAACAACGGGGCTATAGCTTTAGCAAAGGAACCCAGGTCCCCTCAGAAGTCCAGACACATCTTAAGGCGGTATCACCTGATCAGGGAGATCATTGATCGCCGAGAGATCAAGGTCCGGAGAGTTGCTACAGAGGAGAACACTGCAGATCCATTCACAAAGGCCTTACCTCAGACGCAGTTCGAGAGACTATCAGAGATGATAGGTCTTCGATACGCCAGTACATGGCCCTAGTGCAAGTGGGAGATTGTTAGTGTATATGCCCTAGGGGTCATTATTGTATCATACTAGCTTGTATATTACTTAATGGAAGCTTGGGATATTCACAGTTATATTAACAGTCTAGCTAAACATGGTAGTATGCTGCTTGGTTTATGTCTAACTTAATATGTGTTTATGTTAGCATATCGCGAATACATATTGATAGAGCCCTTAGGATCTTGCTTGACTACCAGCGTTGTGATGGCAGTCACACTAGTGGGGGATGGGTAGTCTACAAGCATATCCTTTTTCAGGTCCCTAGTCGTAGGATTATCGAGACAGGGCATCGATACTCCGGAGTAGACTAGTGTGTACGCTTCTCATCCCAGTTGGGAAAATGGTCTGTCCCACAGCCATTAGTACGTTGTACTGGAGATAATATATAGGTGCTCGTTGGGTTACGGGTACACCGGACAAGACTCGCCGGGAACTGTTGGTTGGTATTATAGCCGTCGTCAGTTAACAGTTCCCAGGTGACATGAGTACAGCATAGTCCGCAGACTTGACACTGCTGCTTCGTCTCGAGTGTGTTCCCACTGTTCTTAGATTGCTACCCTACCACGGTTCAAAGGAGTCATGCAAACAAGTAGCAGTTGGGTGCAGTCCCGAAGCACTTGGAGGCAGTGGCGGTTAGACAGGATTCATCTCTCCCGGTATTGGGAGTGTAAGTCCATGCTACCTCTCCCGGTACTTTCGGGAATGCGGAATTTGGTAAAAAACAATTTTACGGAGGTGGTAACATGGACCTATAACCCGGATCTTGGTTAAACATCTATCTAACAACCTAACTAAGAGATTCTAGCTACTCGGTTAGGGGGTTATACTTAGCTTGTCTTGAACTCCTTCTCTTCAAGCTCCGATGGTGGTCCGATGGCTCCTTCTCGTCGTCTCCGTACGCCGAAGATAGATCCACTTGAAAGCTCCAACCTTTAGCTCCTTCTTCGTTCTTTGAAGAAACTAGTTCACTTGGTTTGCTAAACCTAGTGAACTAGAATGAGTAAAGAGGAAATAGAATGGGATTTTATCTATGGTTCTTGATTCTCAACTCATGAGACAAGAGAACCATAGATCAAGAGAGGGAGCAAGAGGTTGAGGGTGAGAGCAAGAGGAGAGCTCAAGAACAAGAGAGAGAATGAGCAAGAAAGAATGAGCAAGTATTTTGTCTCTCACCCTCTCATAATCCAAAGCAATGATAACTCATCATATTAACAAAAGTCTTATGTGATGGTTAGAAGCAACCACAACCATATCATTTCATGCACTCATTTTACACAAATGAGCAAGTAAACAAAAGTCTTTGCCATGAAATGATGGCTATGGTTATCATGATGGTCAACTAGTCAAGCCTAGTCAACCGGTCAACAAGTCAACAAAAGTCAACAAGTCAACAAAGTCAACAAGTCAACAAAAGTCAACAAGTCAACAACCATATCACCATAATACTTAATTAATATAATAGTTAATCACATATCATATTCTCATTAGGGTTGAGCATAAAGTCAAATAGTCAACGGTCAACTATCAACAACCCTAATGAGAATCCGCTGCCTCTGCCTCCCTGTCAACTGTGCATACACACCCGCATCCGCGTTCCGAGGAACACGAATGCAAACTGGATAAATCCAATCCCATAAGGTACACTAGGATCTGGCTTAAACCAAAGCCGCTAGTGTAAACTGTCCGGACACTGTACGTGCACAAGTGCACGGATGTGACCGAACCCTGTCGCAAAACCATGCGACCTGTCGCAATACCATGCGACCTCTACTCTTTTGCCTAAAGGCGAAAAGCTTTCTGTGTGGGACTCTAAAGACTCGACACTACGCTGGCAGTGGGTTTAACCACAGACCGCAAGCGGCATTAGCTGTGCGTAACGGTCCCCAGGTAGTGCCGACAAGAAGACCGACGAGGCGAAACCCATCTGAACTCCTACTGAGCCTAAGTGTGACATTCTCCGTACAGTCCGGTCTGTTCGTCTAATACATCGCATGGCGGGCCTAGGGGGCGGTAAACGTCAGTCCCCCAATAGAGGTACAAGTCGTGCCGGAGCGAAGCCCAAAACACCCTGAGATAACACTGGAAACCTACCAGTATATCTCGTTTGCCCTGGCCAGGGACTACTCGTGTAATGGCTCTCCTAGACACAGCGCGATGTCAACCCCCAATACCGGGAGAGACGAATCCTGTCTAACCGTCACTGCCTCCAAGTGCTTCGGGACTGCACCCAACCACTACCTGTTTGCACGACTCCTTTGAGCCGTGGTAGGGTAGTGATCAAAGTACAGTGGGAACACACTTGAGGCGAAGTGACAGTGTCAAGTCAGCGGACTAAGCTGTACTCATGTCACCTGGGAACTGATAACTGACGATAGGTATAATACCAACTAGTCAGTTCCCGATGAGTCCTGTCCAGTGTACCCGTAACCTAACGAGCACCCGCATACTATCTCAAGTACGACGTACTGACGGCTGTGGGACAGACCGTCTCCCACACTGGGATGAGAAGCGCATGCGCTGGTCTACTCCGGAGTATCGATGCCCTGTCTCGATAGTCCTGCGACCAGGGACCTGCATAAGTATGTGCTTATAGATTACCCAGCCCCACTAGTGTGACGGCCATCACATCGCTGGTAATCAAGCAAAGATCCTAAGGGCTCTACTAATATGTATAGGCGATATACAAAATATAAACACATGTACACATTGAAGTAGAAACAAACCAAGTAGCATACTACTATTTTGAGCAAGATTGTATATACAAGGTGAATATCCCAAGCATCCATTAAGTAATATACAAACTAGTATGATACAGTAATGGCCTCTAGGGCATATACACTAACAATCTCCCACTTGCACTAAGGCCATGTACTGGCGTATCGAAGACCTATCATCTCGATCAGCCGCTCGAACTGAGTCTGGGGCAGGGCCTTGGTGAATGGATCTGCAGTGTTATCTTCTGAAGCGACTCTCCGAACCTCGATCTCCTGGCGATCCACGATCTCCCTGATCAGGTGATACCGCCTCAAGATGTGCCTGGATCTCTGATGGGACCTGGGTTCCTTCGCTAAAGCTATAGCCCCGTTGTTGTCGCAATACAGAGGTATTGGATCAACAATGGACGGAACCACCTGAAGTTCTTTCAAGAACTTCCTCATCCAGACAGCTTCTTTTGCGGCATCAGATGCAGCGATGTATTCCGCTTCCATCGTCGAGTCTGCAACGGTTTCCTGTTTGGAACTCTTCCAACACACCGCCCCTCCATTGAGGGTAAAGACAAAACCCGACATGGACTTGGAATCATCCTTGTCACTCTGGAAGCTGGAGTCAGCAAAGGCCTCGATCTGGAGGTCTTTTCCGCCATACACCAAGAACATCTCCTTAGTCCTTCTCAGGTACTTGAGAATGTTCTTTACCGCTATCCAGTGTTTCTCCCCAGGGTTTGACTGATACCGGCTTACCACACTCAGTGCATAAGCTACATCCGGTCTGGTACACAACATCGCATACATTATAGAGCCTACCGCAGAAGCGTAGGGTATAATAGACATGCGATCCCTCTCCAAATCAGTCTTGGGAGACATCTCTTTAGAGAGGGTGATCCCGTGACAAGCCGGTAGGTTACTGTAACACCTGAGGTCAGGTTTAGTAAGTGATTAAGTGTTAATGTGGGATTTTGGCTAAAAGTTTACCAAAAATAGGTTTCTTAAAAACTATCTGGTTTTGTGGTTATTTTGTGGAATTTTATCTCAACCACCCACACTTGTGCACGACAGACAGGGGTAAGATTAGGGTATGCCATATCTTGAGCTTGTGAGTCGTTGTGTTAAGTTAACCACGGTGGTCTAAAATTCTTTGTTTTGTTTGGTGTTGATTGAGGGGTTGTAGTTTTTATTTGGTTTAAGATTGGGGTTGTCGTAAGGAGAGGTTATGATGAGCCTTGATTGTTTCACACTTCCTTCTTTTCAAAATCCGTTTGCCTCTCAAAACTCATTTTATATATATACACATACACCAGCAATTTACAGCTGATTTCAGCAGCCAAAATCAGCACCAGCAGCTCCCATCATTATCACAGCACAATTAGCTGCTCAAATTCAGCTGAGGATACACTACGACAGCTACTAAACTATCACATCAGCACCACAACACATTATTCATCACCTGTCACATTTCACATCAGCCAAAGCATCCAATCAGCCTCAAATTTGTGTGCAAATTCAGCCTTGAGGTCAGCTATGGCTGCTGCCATAGCCACCTAACACCATGGAAATTCAGCTGAGGCTAGCCCATCATTGCATCAGCCCCCCTACCACTCTACAACAGCACCAAGTCACATCAGCCCCAAGTTTTCAAACTTCATCAGCCATTTTTCAACAGCAACAGCTGTTACATCAGCCCCAAACTCTTTACATAAACCCTCCCCCATAATCACGCAACCCTTCCCACAATCATACTACCATCCCTGCTGCTGCTACTACTTCAAACAGCAACAAAAACAGCAATAACACCATCAGCTAGCAGCCCCAGCAACCCATTTTCTTGCATCAGCCCATTTTCATAACACCATCAGCATCAGCCCTTGCTGCACCAGCACCAGCCTCATACCATACACCATATCAACTCCATACCACACCATATCAACTCCATACCACACCACACAACACCTCACACCACTACAACAACAACAACAACAACAACAACAACAATCAGCAACAGCAACAGCAACACATTTTTTTCAGCATCAGCATCAGTGCACCAGCTTGGATTCCAGCAGCTCCAGTTCACTACAGCAGCACCTACCCTCTTCTTCTTCTCCTTCTCCCTTGTTGCAAGGTTCCTAGAGGGTATATCTCCTAAACTTTTCGTATATTACGTAGATTAAATGCTTGTTTAGCTAGTTGTTGCGACAAATAGAATTTTCATGCTAGAATTGTGTCTTGATGCTAGATTTAGAGATTTTAGAGTGTTTGTAGTTTAATGAGCCATCTTTAGTGTTAACTAACCTGTTAAAGCCAAGAAGTATCATTAAAAATTGGATAGTTAGCCTAATTTGCTAAAATTGCGATAATCTAGCTTAATCGGTGTCCGTATCATACGTAAAAGTGATATTGGGTGTTTTATGGAGATTTTGAGAAAAGTGAGAGTTACGTTAGTTATAATAAACTTCTTAGGTCCTAGTGAGGCCAGCCAACCAGAGAAATTCCCCAGATTTTATGTAGAAACCCGATTTACCCGACTTGGCGTATTTTGGCAGTTTTAGTGATTTTTAGCCTTTCTGAAATCTGCTATTGACCCGATCACTACAGAATAATTTTGAGAAGACCGTAGCATGGTGAGAAGAGTAGAATCACACAGCCAAAGCACGGGGACCCACCTCACATTGGAGGCCGCCGGTTTTCTCTTTCTGGCCGCAAATTGCGGCCAGAGTAGGGGGTAGGGTGTTGCATTTTTTGGGTGTAGGGTCATGCTGGGTAGGTTAGTCTGTTGGTATCTCTAACTTTTCAAGTTTGGCCCTGAGGCAAAATCTGGAACTAGTTACGTGTTTTCGATGTTTTAAGACTTGTGCGACACGCGCGTGATACACGTGGTTCTGTGGCGCGCTGCGCGACACAGCGTGTCAGTTCTGATTCAGGTAGGTTTGTGCGCGTCGTGTCGCGTCGCATCGCGTCGTGTGCACACGCGTTTGGTTTCACGCACGCGTATCCCTTTTGTCGATATATTGCGTTTTGCATGACTTTTCCTTATATGGTGACTCATGTGAATTCTAGGTTCGCCGGCAGGAACTTCAAGCGCAGCTGAAAAAGGAAAACAGGTGGTCGGACACACTTAGCACAGGACCACTGGTGAGTAGATTTAACATCTACAGGGGACAATCGTTTGGATGGCGCAAGTCGCCCGATAGATTTAGTAGACTTGGTATTACTGGTAACATTGGAGTAAAAATGATAAAACTTGCATGTTAATTGCTGTAGTTAATAATTATATGATGTTCCATATACGCAGATTTATTATAGGACACATGCACCATTACCAGGTTTTATATGTTGCACGAGCACTATTCATGTGAACACACACACCCTGGTAATTGCCATGTCACGACACTAAATAACTTTAAATCTGAAACATGTTAACTGCTTAGAAATGTGACATTGAAATAAGTACTTAAATTGATACCATAAGCATTCATAATCATCGGCATATGTATTTATGATATTTTCATGAGATTTATGATATTTCTGGATTTTGGGGGAAAGCCGCAAGATTTCAAATGATATTTGTTAAAAATAAAAGCTGCGGTTTTCTAGTGATGTAAAGTGTCGTCCACCATGAGTTTGCTGTGGTTTTTGAGACCCGTTTCGAGGAGGTGGATGAACCGTCTCGGGTACATGGTGGGCCCGGTATGGTACCTCGGGGCAAGAAGATCGCAGATGATGGCGTTGAGCCTGGCAGGGGACGGATTACCTACCGGTGATTTCATTTGGCACGGCGGATATCCAGAGGATACCGACCGTGGCTGCTGGATTGAGATATGGATTTTGATGTGGATCAGCCGGATGGCTGAGGCCAGAGATACTGGACATGGATATATGAGATTTGGTCAGTTTTGAGGTGTCGTTGCTGGACACGGATTTTACTGTTTTTCCAAGATATTATTATTGATGTTTAAAAAGGGGAGTTTCAAAACAACGGAAGAATAATTCTCATACACACTTGATTGTATTTTCATGTGGCATACATACCTGTTATCACCTCCATGTGACATATATACTTGCTAGTATATTGTTGATGCATACACACCTGCTGGTACATATAGCTATACCTGTTTTAGGGATGTCAGGATACTTGTGTGCATGCATACGATAGCCTTAGTAAATGTTATCTATTACTCACGAGCTGGCAACTCACCCCCGTTGTGCCACAGCTTTTCTGCAGGCGCATTCCGTCAGCACTGTAGCGGCGGATACCTTTGCTTCATTTGTACTTCTTGCCTGGACTAGAGGCTTTTGCTCATAGGTGGGTTATTATCAGTTTGTACCACCTTATATATGCTCATTGTATCTAGAGTACTCCATCTACTGCTATCTACAGTTCTACTGTCGCTACTGTATCTACGACTACTGTTGTTGCTACTACTGTTGCCATTACTGCTACTATCATTTCAGTTGTACCTGTTTTATTCAGATGACTGTATATTGACCTAGATGTGAGATTGTGAGACTTGAGGATTTATTTATGATGTATCTGGATCGAGCTCACTTGAGTCGACATGTTATTCCTCATGCACTGATTTCTTTTATATTCTGCTGGAAATTTTGGAATAAGGGCAAATTGATTAGGTAATGAGGTAAAAGCTTAAACTAATTGGTTTTCCTTTCACTCTAAAAATCTTATTTGGTTTTGTATTCTGGGCTTCGGCTTACTTATTTTACGGACGCCTTGAGACGTTTCGTAACTTAAGTGCCGGTCGCGTTCCGTACTTTTCGGGTCGTGACAGTTACCGCGCTTGGAATCTTCCATACTGAATCTCTTCAGTATAGTGTCGATATACCTGGACTGTGAAAGTCCTAATATCCTCTTGGATCTGTCACGGTAGATCCGGATACCCAGAATGTATGAGGCATCACCCAGGTCTTTCATGGAGAACCTGTGTGACAAGAACCCCTTGACAGATTGTAGCATAGGAATGTCATTTCCTATTAAGAGAATGTCATCCACGTATAAAACGAGGAATACTACAGTTCTCGCTACAAATCTACTATAGATGCATGGTTCATCTGGATTTTTGATAAAGCCAAATTCTTTGACCGTCTCATCAAAGCAGATGTTCCAACTCCGCGACGCCTGCTTTAGTCCATAGATGGACTTAAGCAACTTGCACACCTTTCCGCTGCTCCCACTCTGAATGAAACCCTCCGGCTGGTCCATATAGACACACTCCTCTAAATTTCCATTTAGAAAAGCTGTCTTTACGTCCATTTGCCAGATCTCATAATCGTGGAAGGCAGCAATGGCAAGAAGGATCCGAATGGATTTCAGCATGGCTACTGGAGAAAAGGTTTCGTCATAGTCCAAGCCAGGTCTTTGACGAAAACCCTTTGCTACCAGCCTAGCTTTATAGGTCTCAACCTGTCCATCTACACCAATCTTCCTTTTGAAGATCCACTTGCATCCTACGGGTTTTACCCCGTCTGGAGCAATGTCCAACGTCCATACCTTGTTGGTGTACATGGACTCCATTTCGGTCCGCATTGCATCCAGCCATTTCACTGAGTCAACGCTCTGAACGGCCTGCTGGAAGCTAGTAGGCTCATCATAATCTATGATGCAATCCTCTCTATCCCCGTCTATGAGAAAACCGCAGTATCTCTCGGGCGGATGAGACTGCCTACTACTCCTGCGGAGCGGCGTAGGAATGTCCTGTTCTTCCGAACCCTCTGGTTCCACTAAACTTTCAGTAATAGTCCGTGGTTCTGGAATTTCTTCCAGTTCTACTGCGCTCCCACTATTTTCCTTTTCCAAGAACTGGTGTTCTAGAAAGTGGGCATTACGAGAAACAAGGACTTTTTGTTCCTCTGCGTAGTAGAAAAGATACCCCCTGGTGTTCTTTGGGTATCCCACAAACTTGCACAGTACTGAGCGTGCCTCGAGTTTGTCCGCATGCTGCTTTTTGACAAAAGCTGGACATCCCCAGATCTTCAGATATTGAAGATAGGGTTTCTTCCCACTCCATATTTCATATGGGGTGGTAGGCACAGTCTTAGTCGGAACTCGGTTCAAAAGGTATGCTGCTGATTCTAGCGCATATCCCCAGAATGATCGCGGTAACTCAGCGTTACTCATCATGGACCGCACCATATCCAATAGGGTGCGGTTCCGTCTCTCCGATACACCGTTATGTTGCGGGGTGTATGGAGGAGTAAGCTGAGAGAGAATTCCGTTCTCTTTTAAATAGTCCAGGAACTCGGCACTTAAGTATTCTCCACCTCGATCCGATCTTAGAATCTTAATACCTTTGCCGGTCTGTTTCTCTACTTCATTCTTATACTCCTGGAATTTTCCAAAGGCTTCGGACTTATGTTTCATTAAGAAGACATAACCGTACCTTGAGAAGTCATCCGTAAAAGTAATGAAGTAAGAATGTCCGCTTCGGGCATGTGTAGACATTGGACCGCACACGTCACTGTGTACGAGTCCCAAGAGCTCGCTCGCTCTTACTCCATGTCCAGTAAACAGAGTCTTTGTCATCTTTCCTTTGAGACAGGATTGACAAGTGGCATACGACTGATATTCGAACGCATTCAAATACCCTTCTGTATGTAACTTCGTCAACCTTCTCTCATTGATGTGACCCAATCTACAATGCCATAAGAAAGTCTGATTTATTTCTGGAGACTTTCTTTTGTGTGTATTCTGGACATTGAAAATCTGTGGTTGGTTTAATACGTATATACCATTACTCAATGTACCTGACCCAATCAAAACTTGATTAAGGTGAATGTTTACAACATTACTTACAAACGCAAATTCATAACCTTCTTTAGAAACTAAAGATACAGAAATGATATTACAAGTTGCGTTGGGTACAAAAAAGCAATTACGCAAAACCAAAACATGTCCATCTGACATTCCCAGGTGATAGTCCCCCACGGCTTTAGCATCCATGCTAGCTCCGTTCGCAACTCTGAGGGTCATGTCACCTGCCTTCAAAACCCTACGGTTTCTCAATGCCTGCAAAGAATTACAGATATGAGATCCTGATCCGGTATCCAATACCCAGGAAGTAGAGTTTATTGAAAGACAGTTTTCAATAACATACACACCTGAAGCTGAAGCTGCAACCTGCTTCAATTCCTGTGTTCTGGCCTTCCAGGCCCTGCAATCATTCTTCCAGTGTCCTTTCTTATGACAATAGAAGCATTCTTCCTTATCCACAAGCTTCCCCGCTATCTTTGTTGCTTTACCTTTTCCCTTCGTATCCACTTTACTAACACCGCCCCTTGGTTTGGCGGGGGCCTTCTTCTTCTTTCCCTTGGCTTTCGCCTTGGACCTAGAAGAAGATGATCCTCCTACAAACAAAGTGGATGTATCCCTACCTTTCTGTAGGGTGCCCTCTGCGCTCCTCAGCATGTTGAGGAGCTCTGAAAGTTCAACCTCTTTTTCTTGTAAGTTGAAGTTCAGTATAAACTGGGCGTAAGTGGAAGGAAGGGACTGGAGAACTATATCCGTATATAGCTCACTCTCCAATGTGATCCCTAGGTCAGCGAGCTCCTCAATGAAGCCGATCATCTTTAGCACGTGCTCGGCTACTGATGATCCGACGGCCATTCTTGTCGAAAATAACTTTTTCGACGCTTCGTATCTTGCGATACGAGATTGCTCTCCATACAGTTCTTTTGTATGAAGCAATATGGATTCCATGTCCATATTCTCGTGCCTCCTCTGATGTTCGTTGTCCATCAAGGCAAGCAGGAGGCATTTGGCCTTCGCGCTATCAATCTCCCAAGTCTTGCGGATTTCCTTATCCGCGACGCTGGAAGTTGGACCAGGGACAGGGGGAGCTTTGGTGGTAAGAAGATACCCCAGCTTGTCGTAAGTGATTGCTATCTTGACATTCCTGAGCCAATCTTTGTAGTTTGGCCCTGTCAGTTTGTTTTTATCTAGGAGTAACTTAAGTCCAGTCATGTTGATTGGTCGCTGCAATTAGGAGAGAGAAGAAGAAACACTCAGCATGATGCTCTTGCAAGTTTAGAGTGGTTTTTAGTTTGTCTAAACAGGATGGCTCCCACTGTTTCTCGAATCCCTCCTCAAACCATAAAGGAAGAATTAGTCAGGATCAATCCCACCGTACAATACTTGCTTAACCGTTCAGCCAGGCCGGTGTCGGTACTTCGAGGGAGGTTTTCCAACGCTTTCGCGAAGTTCCTTAATTAAAGAACCTCTTTTCCCTGGGGGCGTAGCCCCGCTAACACCTTTCTAGGCACCTACTAGGTTTATAGCATTGATCGTTAAGTGAGAAATTTCCCGAGGAGTAGCATATACTCACAGTAGGATCGGGATCCAAATATCATTGCGTGACGAAACTGAAGGAATCCTACCAGAATCATCACACTCCAAATGGTATGCAAATCTAGCAAGTTTCAGTACTTATGAAACTCCCGATGTGGATTTTTGCCCCATGCTCTTATGACCTTGGCGTGAGGTCAAAATGTCATAAGTCACATGTCAAGTTCGTCCCATCATTATCCAGGTTAATTTGAACCCACCCGTACATACCCTTGACGTAGGCCAAAATGGCAGTACGACTGTCTCAAACCAACGCATTCTATCTATGCAACAGATAAATATCCGGCAGCTACCAATCACTATGCCTTGGCGTGAGGTCAAAATACATAGCTTGAATACTACCGAATATTTAACTGAAATGATGGAGGGCTACGGATGGTTTTCGCAAAACCGTGAACGTAGTGAACTTGATTTGGTCGATGGAACGAGATAGCTTTTAAATGGAGTGGCTCAAACTCCGTATTTTAAAAGTTTGTTTTGAAAAGAACCGAGTGGTTTTTCGAAAGTGTTCCAACGACTTTAACTTGGTTTATTATCTTGCATTAGTTCTTTTAATGCGTGATATTCTTGCATTAGTTCTTTTAATGCGTCCCATCATTTAATCCTACCATTGCAGAAAACAACCAAAATATAACGTACGCTTATGCCATTCGCATTCGCCACGGGGCCCCGTCATTACCCGTTAGGTTACTTAACTAACGACAGAGCGGGGCTGGGCTAGCGCGTCTGTAAAACATAAGCAACGCCTAAATAATATCATATATAGATATACTGCAATGATAAACATTTCAGATCACAGATAAATACATTGGATATACTAGGAATCTGTAATTTGCACGAGCCTGTAACAAAAACAGATTACACGGTCGCGGTGAATAGCCAATACCCCACCCAAGACCCCTACGGGTGTGGCAAACTACCCGCCAAGTACCCGAAGCGTAGCAACCTCCCTCATCTCCATGAGTAGGCCACTCGACACTTCGGCATACCCGGTAGTTTGTGCACCCCTCCATGGGTCTATCCTAGGAGCAAAAATAGTAAAAAGAAATTATACAATGACGGCTACAACCCCGACCCGGTTGTGCGGCTATACAAATAATTATTACATCAATTTACAAATTTACAAGAATTGAAAGAAAAGAAAACTCTCGTCTCACAACCCCCGGCTATTCACCCGCGACAATCCAACATATTTATATACACATTCCAGCACATTACAGATCACAGATTTGTATAACCCCCACTAAACGACATATAGCGATTAGTAGACGTTCAATACAAATATCACATTACAGAAAACCCGTTAGCTCAAGTCTTTTAGAAGTTCGATCAAAAATACGGATTTTCGGGACCCCAAAATAAAATTTTCGTTCTGGAAAATCTGGGTTGAAAATATATATTCTAAAAATCCCAAAATACCCCAATGACCAAACTGCAGGAAAGAAAACCGTTGAACGAGTCAACTCGGCCGCGTTTCCGCGGCGGGAGCGTTCTCCCGCCGCGGAAGCGCGGCGCTTTGATCGTTTCAGCGGCCCAAATTTTTGCAGTATCTTTAAAAAAGCCTGAGTCGATTTTTGGTGTTTTTCAAAAAAGTTTTCCAGCACTTTTAAAATCGACAGAAAGTTTAAAATTCCGGGGTTCGTTTCGGGACTTTTTCGTTGATCGATCTTCTAGTTACTTGCTAACATGTTAGATAGAGTTTAATTAGGCTTTGATACCACTGTAAGTCCATGCTACCTCTCCCGGTACTTTCGGGAATGCGGAATTTGGTAAAAAACAATTTTACGGAGGTGGTAACATGGACCTATAACCCGGATCTTGGTTAAACATCTATCTAACAACCTAACTAAGAGATTCTAGCTACTCGGTTAGGGGGTTATACCTAGCTTGTCTTGAACTCCTTCTCTTCAAGCTCCGATGGTGGTCCGATGGCTCCTTCTCGTCGTCTCCGTACGCCGAAGATAGATCCACTTGAAAGCTCCAACCTTTAGCTCCTTCTTCGTTCTTTGAAGAAACTAGTTCACTTGGTTTGCTAAACCTAGTGAACTAGAATGAGTAGAGAGGAAATAGAATGGGATTTTATCTATGGTTCTTGATTCTCAACTCATGAGACAAGAGAACCATAGATCAAGAGAGGGAGCAAGAGGTTGAGGGTGAGAGCAAGAGGAGAGCTCAAGAACAAGAGAGAGAATGAGCAAGAAAGAATGAGCAAGTATTTTGTCTCTCACCCTCTCATAATCCAAAGCAATGATAACTCATCATATTAACAAAAGTCTTATGTGATGGTTAGAAGCAACCACAACCATATCATTTCATGCACTCATTTTACACAAATGAGCAAGTAAACAAAAGTCTTTGCCATGAAATGATGGCTATGGTTATCATGATGGTCAACTAGTCAAGCCTAGTCAACCGGTCAACAAGTCAACAAAAGTCAACAAGTCAACAAAGTCAACAAGTCAACAAAAGTCAACAAGTCAACAACCATATCACCATAATACTTAATTAATATAATAGTTAATCACATATCATATTCTCATTAGGGTTGAGCATAAAGTCAAATAGTCAACGGTCAACTGTCAACAACCCTAATGAGAATCCGCTGCCTCTGCCTCCCTGTCAACTGTGCATACACACCCGCATCCGCGTTCCGAGGAACACGAATGCAAACTGGATAAATCCAATCCCATAAGGTACACTAGGATCTGGCTTAAACCAAAGCCGCTAGTGTAAACTGTCCGGACACTGTACGTGCACAAGTGCACGGATGTGACCGAACCCTGTCGCAAAACCATGCGACCTGTCGCAATACCATGCGACCTCTACTCTTTTGCCTAAAGGCGAAAAGCTTTCTGTGTGGGACTCTAAAGACTCGACACTACGCTGGCAGTGGGTTTAACCACAGACCGCAAGCGGCACTAGCTGTGCGTAACGGTCCCCAGGTAGTGCCGACAAGAAGACCAACGAGGCGAAACCCATCTGAACTCCTACTGAGCCTAAGTGTGACATTCTCCGTACAGTCCGGTCTGTTCGTCTGATACATCGCATGGCGGGCCTAGGGGGCGGTAAACGTCAGTCCCCCAATAGCGGTACAAGTCGTGCCGGAGCGAAGCCCAAAACACCCTGAGATAACACTGGAAACCTACCAGTATATCTCGTTTGCCCTGGCCAGGGACTACTCGTGTAATGGCTCTCCTAGACACAGCGCGATGTCAACCCCCAATACCGGGAGAGACGAATCCTGTCTAACCGTCACTGCCTCCAAGTGCTTCGGGACTGCACCCAACCACTACCTGTTTGCACGACTCCTTTGAGCCGTGGTAGGGTAGTGATCAAAGTACAGTGGGAACACACTTGAGGCGAAGTGACAGTGTCAAGTCAGCGGACTAAGCTGTACTCATGTCACCTGGGAACTGATAACTGACGATAGGTATAATACCAACTAGTCAGTTCCCGACGAGTCCTGTCCAGTGTACCCGTAACCTAACGAGCACCCGCATACTATCTCAAGTACGACGTACTGACGGCTGTGGGACAGACCGTCTCCCACACTGGGATGAGAAGCGCATGCGCTGGTCTACTCCGGAGTATCGATGCCCTGTCTCGATAGTCCTGCGACCAGGGACCTGCATAAGGATGTGCTTATAGATTACCCAGCCCCACTAGTGTGACGGCCATCACATCGCTGGTAATCAAGCAAAGATCCTAAGGGCTCTACTAATGTATATAGGCGATATACAAAATATAAACACATGTACACATTGAAGTAGAAACAAACCAAGTAGCATACTACTATTTTGAGCAAGATTGTATATACAAGGTGAATATCCCAAGCATCCATTAAGTAATATACAAACTAGTATGATACAGTAATGGCCTCTAGGGCATATACACTAACAGGGAGTTGATATCGCGCTGTGTCTGGAGAGCCATTGCGCAAAGTCCTTGGCCAGGGCAAATGAGATTTACTGGTAGGATTTCCAGTAGCTTCTCAAGGTGTAATGGGCTTCGCTCTGACATGACTTATACCGCCTTTAGGGGACTGACGCTTGCCGCCCCTAGGCCCGATATGTGATAGTCCTAGACAAACAGACCAGACTGTACGGTGATTATCACATCAGGCTCAGTAGGAGTTTGAATGGGTTTCCTCATCGACCTTCTTATCGACATCTACCTGGGGACCGTTACGTACAGCTAGTACCGCTTGCGGCCTGTGGTTAAATCCACTGCCAGCGTAGTAGTCGAGTCTTTAGAGTCCCACACAGAGAGTTTCCCTGCTTCGGGCGAAACGATATAGAGCTCCTAAGGTTTTACGACAGGGTTCGGACACGCACGTGCATTTATGCACGTACGATGTTCGGACAGTTTTTGCTAGCGGGCTTTAGTTTAAGCCAGATTCTAGTATTGGATTATTGGATTTATACAGTCTCAGTATTTTCTTGTTTTCACGGATATGAGGGGCGTTCTCGTAATTGTTCGAAAAGCTTCTAGAAGATTGATGAGTTGGAGGCTTAGGTGGAATTTGCATTAAATGGAATAATGGCTCATGGTGTGATTCATCCAAAGGAGTTAATGATATATTGCTTAATGACTCATGAGATGAATCACACTAAGTGAGTTAATGAAGCATGATTGATAGTATTATTTGTTATTCATTTAATAATTATTATGCTTCATATATTCACTAATGAGATATTATTTCATGATCATTCTCACTCTCACCTTCTCTCTCCTCAAGCTCTCTCTTCAAAAACTAACCCTAACATCTCATGTGTTGTGATCCAAGGGTTAGCAAGACTAATAGATCGCTAATCCTCTTCTATATCCTCTAGGTTACCTTGATTAGCACTCATAGCAACCTAGTTACTGTAAGTCCACGGTAGCGCCCCGGCCGTCTAACAGACGCCAAATGCGGAACAAAAACTTTTACAACTGGCGCTATCGCGTACTATAACCCCGATCTGCCATTAAAGCTAAACTAACAAATTACAAAGTGGGTAGAAGAGTTATACCGAACGATCCGAGTCCTTCGGTCTTCAACCATCATCCCACGCTTTGTTGCGGCTGCTCCGATCTCGTCGATCTCCGATCTTCTCGTCCAGGTGGCACCACGTCAACGGTTCTTTAAACGGGCTCCCGCCTCTGACCCGAGGCAACTCGATCGTCAAGTTTGCTAGAAGAGAAGACCAAGATGATGTAGAGAAAGAGTAGAACACTTTGTCTCGTTACGTCCAAAGCCATGGACGAACGGTTAATGAAGTTGCCTTTTGAATCGGGTGAAATGTGAATTGTAGCTATATAATTTCATGAATCCCAAACTATTATAATCTCTTTTATCAAGTGAGAGAGTGTTAACCAAGAGGAGGGGAGGGGCCGGCCATATATAGAGTGGGGGGAGGTGAGTGTAGGAGAAGGGGGGTGACCACAATAATTAATGAAGAGAATGAATCACCTAAACACCTAGTATGAACTCATTTAAAGAAACAATGATTCATAACACATAGTCATCAACTCATAAATGCTCCATTAATGCACTAAGCCACCTCACCATCCTAGTCACCATCTAGAAGCTTCCACACTCATCTCAAGAAAAGATAAATCCGCATTTAACCGAATATTAAATACGGCTGATAGAAAACTGGAAACTGGCAACTTCCAAAAGTGATCCTGAAACGAATTTCAGGATAACCCCGTAACTGTATAAATATACCCGCATTTGTATTAAGACCGAACACAAATGCAACGGAGACAAAGATATTATATCTACTAAGTATAATACATGGATCCGGCTTAAACCAAAGCCCACCAGTATTATCTGCCCGAAATATGACACGTGCTTAAACGCACGTACATTTTCCGAACCCTGCCATAAAACCATACGGCCTCTACAACGTTTCGCCCGAACTTGGGAAACTATCTGTGGGGGACTCTAATGACTCGTCAGTACCCTGGCAGTGGGTTTAACCATAAGCCGTCAGCGGCACTAGCTGTGCGTAACGGCTGCCCATGTACTGACCTCAAGGGAGGCCGATGAGCGAACTCATCCGGAAAACCCTACTGAGCCTAACAGTGACAATGTATATACAGTCCGGTCCGTTCGTCTATGAGTATCGCATATCCGGCCTAGGGGGCTAGTAACGTCAGACCCCCAATAGCGGTATAAGTCGTGTCGGAGACAAGCCCTGAACACCCTGAGAAACTACCAGAGTACCTACCAGTAATTCTCACCTGCCTTGGCCAAGGACTTGGTGTAATGGTTTTCCTAGACACAGCGCGATCTCCACCCCCAATACCGGGAGAGACAAATCCCCTGCCGATCCACTCACGTGCCTCCATGTGGCTCGGGACTGTACCCAAAAACTACCTGTTTGCACGACTCCTTTGAGCCGTGCTAGGGTAGAAATCGAAGCACAGTGGGAACTCACACGAGACAAATGACAACCTCAGGTCGATGAACTAACCTGTACACATGTCACCAGGGAACTGCTATCTGACGATATGTATAATACCAACTAGCAGGTTCCCGGCGAGTCCTGTCCGGTGTACTTATAACCCAATGAGCACCTGTATACATCTTAGGTGATCCAACTGACACCAGTGGCTTGTGAGACCGGCCACTGCCCCTCGTCGGGGTCTCGACTGTATACACTAGTCTACTCCGGAGTATCGATGCCCTGTCTCGAAACTCCCACGACTAGGGACCACTATTAAGGATGTGCTTACGGACTACCCAACTCTCACGTATATGATCGTCCTCATACTGTTGGTAGTCAAGCAAAATCTTAAGGGCTCTATCAACGTGTAACATGTAATCAGTCACCTGAACATGTACACGACTGATAATGGCAAACCAGATAGCATACTATCATCTCGAGTAAGACTGTCCTACCGGCATTGGTCCTCCTCAATCATTGCAATCACGTGCCTGCGATCCAATAATTGACTTTGAGGGCACTATATCCAACAATCTCCCACTTGCACTTAAGGCTAATTATTGCGATGTCGCATACTCACAGCCCGTGTGATATCGAACATCCAACTCCTCTACTAATCAATTTCACAAAGCCCGTTCATAAAACTATTGTGTTCGAGAAATAGCCTCAGTGAGTAGATCCCCCCTGATGTTTCTTTCTATGTCTCTCTTAATCTCAAGTTCACGGAGAAAGCCATCTCCCGAATCGAGTAATACCTGTCTTAGAATATGTATGGATATCTGATGGGACCTAGTTCATAAATGAACTCCAAATCCAAACTTCTTAGACTGTATCGTTAACTGAACCTAATCAGTATCCTGCACCATGCCTCCCACAGTATCCTCTTGGACCACCTGTCCATAATACTGCCCCCTTCGTCAGAGGGAAAACTATAACTCTGACAATCACTTTGTCATCTATGTCACCTTTGAAGCCTGGAATGATAACCGTCTCCTGAAGGAGGCTGCCGTCATCAAATCCGTAGAATATCCACTTATGTTCTAAAACTGCTTCCTTATGTTTCTCCAGGATTGGATTAATACAAACTTATCGCATCTAGTGCAAAAACAACATTTGGTGTGGTACTTGACATCTCACGATTGACTCAATTGCCTAAGCAAGTGATCTTCTAATCATGCATTTCCCTCTCCCTTTTAATCTGTAAGACACCTTTAGAGAGGGTGACTCCATCACCTGCAGGTACACCACCATGCCAGGAGTCATCTATTCTAAAAACCATTAGAATACTGTCAAAGTACCTACATTGGGAAACTACCCAAATCTAGATCTAAAACCATAGATCTAGAAACCAGAATGTCTGATATTATATCCATATCCTGTCTGGAGAAACTACTGTGTGACGACCACAGTACAACCGATCGTAGTATAGGAATTTGACTTCCTACTCTGCGTATGTCATCCAAATACCAGGACATCACACCCTAATACCTTCTTAACAGATCCATCCCTTATTCTGATGATGTCAAAGCCATGACTGTCACATCAAAATTAGATGATCTATCTCCGCTATAACTGCTCTAGTCTATAAATAGACATAAGCTGCTTGCCCACGATGCTTCCGCTGCTCCCACTGACCATAAAAACCCTCTGGCAGAATAATATATACGTGAACTTCTAAAACTAGTTTAGAACGACGCTATACTTATCCTCCTGCCGGGTCTCATAGCCTGGAACAACAGTAGTGTCAAGTCTGGGTAGATAAGAGCCTCCCTGTCACCATCCTTGAGGCTACCGGAGTACCTCTCGGGTGTCTGAGGTTACCCACCATATCTGCGGAGTGGCTATTGGAATGTCAAACCTGATTAAATCTTTAGGTCCTATTAAATTTTTCGTAATCGTTTGCGGTTCTAGAATCACTTCCAGTTCTACCATACTCCCACTACTGTTTTCTGAAAGAATCCATTTTACTAAAACTGTGGCGAGTCAAAAACAATATCACTATTGATCTTCCAGATGGTATAAAGTCAACCCTCGTCATAGCCTGGGTCAACCCACAAACTGCCATTACAGAAACGTGCCCTGAGTTATCCAGAGTCTGGTTTTAAGCATAAGCCGAACAACTCCCCGTACCTTAACATCGTTAAGATATGAACCATTCTATATCCAATATAGAAACTTTAGCACTTATTTAATTGGAACCAGATTCAAATTATGCAGCTGTCTCCAGTGCATATCAACTTAATGGAGAGAGGCTAATCAGCATTACTCAACTTAGGAATCCATCCAATTATGAGTAACCTGAAAGATAAATAAGTTTCTCAAAACTTTTACTATCATCTGAATACCAATCACAAGTATCTACATCTTCGATCTCTTTGAAGAATCCCGATACTTGCGACATCTGGTTCTCTACTTTATTCTTATACCCACAACTTCTCAAAACTTAGATCTTGTATTTCTACGAAACACTTGTCTAAAAACTAGAGAAGTCATAAGTAAACAGAACATAGTACGAGGACCAACCCCTTTGTCCTGACGGACACTGGACAGCATACAATACTCTGTATAAGTCCGCTGAGTTGAATAACTCAAAACCTGTGCGTCGTAGGTTGAAAACTGTACCCAGGAGATTTCCTCAAATATCACTAATTACAACGAATTCCGATATAATGAGAATGATCACCTAATTCCCAATAACTTACTCCCACTCATTATCTGTAAAACCATACAGATATGAGAATGAAACCTGGTAAATACATACCCTGGAGTAAGTATCTAATCGGGAAAACAGTTTTCCATTAACAATGCACTGAAACATGAAAATGTTTCGTAGGGGTATCCTGGTATTCATAGTAATGCCTCTTCCATAATCCAATTCATGACTTTAACCGTATATTTCTTTGTCATCTCTCCAAATCCCTTTATTTGTCTTTAGTCGTTACCTTCTGTACACAATCGTTAGGCTAAATGGTTTTCTTCCTTCCCTACCGTTCGGCACCAGCCTATGGTTTGGAAGAAGATTATCCAGTAAGCATAATAGGTGTACCCTCCTTAACCTAGGAGTACTCACATCTTGAGAGAAGATGATGATAAAAGACAACTGAATAATACCTTTTTCTTTTAAAGGTGAAATAGGAGTGGCGATGAAGTACGCGGTTTGGTCGTGAATGATAATAGTCGCAATTTACTTTGCCCTCTTTCTAATCGCTTTATTTTGTCTTTACATATTACCTTCTGTACACCCTACTTAGGCTAATTGGTTTTCTTCATTCCCTACCTTTTGGCACCTGCCTATGGTTTGGAAGAAGACTATCCAATAAGCGTAATAGGTGTACTCTCCTAAACCAAGGAGCCCTCTCAACCTGAGAGAAGGTGATAATAAAAGACAACTGAATAAACCAATTCTATTTCTCCTGAACCTGGATCCATCCTCGAAGAAGTCCCTTCGAGTTCGTATATAACCATACGATGGATCTATCCAATGGAAGTGGATGTCCGTAGTAATACAGGGTGTTCTGAGAAATACAAAGGGTAAAAGAAGGAGTGGCAATGACTTATGCAACTCGGACAATCCAAAAGCCAGTATTTTAAGAAAGTTCAGTCAACTTGGTCACTGAGTCATAGTCTGGGGTCGGTCAAAGGTCGCTGCCAAAGAGAGAGAGAAAAGATGCACTCTAACCTAGATCAGAATGGTTATCACTTTATCTAATCCGGAAACCTCCCACTGTACTGTCAAATTCTCCTCCAAACCTGAAAGAAGAATCAATCGGAATCACCCGAAGAGTAAACCAACTCATCAGTGGGAATCGGGATCCAACTCTCATCGCATGATAACGTGATGGAATCCACTCATGTTATCACACTCCAGAAGGTATGCGCATGCCTGGCAAGTTTCAGTTTCTTTAGAAACTCTCGATATGATTTTTGCCCCATGCTCTTATGAACTTGGCGTTGGTCAAAATGTCATAAATCACATGCCAAGTTCTACCCGTCACTATCTTGTCAATTTGAACCCACCCGCACATGCCCTTGACGTTGGCCAAAATGGAAGAACGACTGTCCCAAACCAACTTATCTATCTGTGCAACAAATGAATACCCAGCAGCTACCAAACAATATGCCTTGAATACTACTGAATACCCAAAAGAAATGATGGAGGGCTACGGCTGGTTTTTGGCGAAAAACCTTTAACGTAATGAACTTGATCTCGTTTGAAGGAACCTGATAGCTTTTTATAAAAATATAGTGACGAAAACCTTTGCTAAAGAGGTCACTCCCGGTGAAGGGATCTCGGCTCTTTCCTCGTGGAATGAGTTGCAGGATATTCCACTGAATACCGCGATGCAAAGCAACATGTAATAGACTATAGTGAAGTTATTACCCTGACACAAACTTCTGCCCAAGGGGTCACTCCCGGTGAAGGGATATCAGCCCTTGCCTCGTCGAATGAGGTGCAGGATATTCCAACTGAATATCACGATGCAAAACAAAAGAAAACGTCTTTGTAATAACACCTTTTAAAACTGTTCCAACAACATTCAAACAGGTTTGTTTTCCTTTGCATTGATCAGAATCAACGCAGTCCCATCAATTAATCACACCAGAAAAGAACGAAAATAAAATGTACGTATATGCCATCCGCATTCGTCACTGGGTCCCGTCATAACCCGTTAGGTTACTTAACTAACGACAGAGCGGGGACTGGACAAGCGCGGGTGCAAAACATATACAACATCTAATAGTATATATACCAATATACAATAATCGCTCCAGGCGTGATAATATGCAACATTACAAAAAAAGTAATAAGCATCACAGAACAATACAGATAATCTGGGATCCCCGGGTTTCACAGAACCGCTGCTGAAACCCGACGTTCCCCTGGTCGCGTGGATAGCCTGTGCAATGAAACCTAGACCCCTACGGGTGCGGCAAGTTACCCGCCAAAACCTGAAGCGAGGCAGCCCCTTACAGCAAAGTGAATGGTCCGCCCTGCACTTCACGGAATCCGGCAACTTGAGCACCCCTCCTTGGGTCAACCTGTACCCTCTACGAGTGCGGCGAATAGTCTGCCAATTCCAGAGTGAGGCCCCTCCGCCTCTCAAAACTATGAGATGCGGACCCATTGCCCTCCAGAACCCGGCTATCCGTGCACTCCGTCGCGGGGTAAAACCTAGTACAGAAATGAAAAATATGTACAATGGGTACATCGACCTCAACCCGGTCGTGCCCCAAAAGAATATTATACAAACAGGCAGTGACGGCAGTCCACATGTTGGACGCTCGCCCCGCAATATCAAATGTACAAATAAATCCAAACTGCACTACTATTGCACACTGCTATCCACCACGACAAATCCGCAACATCACAGCACAACACAGAACATCAACGCGAATGTCACGTTCGCAAATCCGTCTAAAAGGACTATAGAAATTAGACGCAATTTACCGCTCGATTCACATTCACGGTCGGAGATATAATGTAAGTACTATAAACTAACACGTTTAAATTTCGATCGACAAAATTTCCCGAAGTGGGCCCCACGTACATCTGCTGTACAGTAACAAAATCTGGGCCCAAAAGAACAGTACCAAACACCACAATTTCCAATTTAGAAACAACAGGAGAAAAATTGCCAACTGAGTCACCAAATGCGCCGCGGTTCCGCGGTCAAAGCCAGGCTTTGACCACGGTTCCGCGGCCAAAGCCAGGCTTTGACCACGGTTCCGCGGCCGTACGGTCGACCCAGTTGGTCGTTTTTCTCCAGTATTCTTTTAAAGCCCTGCTTGATTTTTTGGCATATGTAAAATTATTTTTAGACATCATTTAAAATTAACAGAAACTCAGAACTTGGAATTTGCGGTTTTCGAAAATCCGTTCGATCGATATTTTAAACGCGTTAGCACAAGTTAGTATAGCTTAATAGTGAGGCTCTGATACCACTGTAAGTCCACGGTAGCGCCCCGGCCGTCTAACAGACGCCAAATACGGAACAAAAAATTTTACAACTGGCGCTATCGCGTACTATAACCCCGATCTGCCATTAAAGCTAAACTAACAAATTACAAAGTGGGTAGAAGAGTTATACCGAACGATCCGAGTCCTTCGGTCTTCAACCATCATCCCAGGCTTTGTTGCGGCTGCTCCGATCTCGTCGATCTCCGATCTCCTCGTCCAGGTGGCACCACGTCAACGGTTCTTTAAACGGGTTCCCGCCTCTGACCCGAGGCAACTCGATCGTCAAGTTTGCTAGAAGAGAAGACCAAGATGATGTAGAGAAAGAGTAGAACACTTTGTCTCGTTACGTCCAAAGCCATGGACGAACGGTTAATGAAGTTGCCTTTTGAATCGGGTGAAATGTGAATTGTAGCTATATAATTTCATGAATCCCAAACTATTATAATCTCTTTTATCAAGTGAGAGAGTGTTAACCAAGAGGAGGGGAGGGGGCGGCCATATATAGAGTGGGGGGAGGTGAGTGTAGGAGAAGGGGGGTGACCACAACAATTAATGAAGAGAATGAATCACCTAAACACCTAGTATGAACTCATTTAAAGAAACAATGATTCATAACACATAGTCATCAACTCATAAATGCTCCATTAATGCACTAAGCCACCTCACCATCCTAGTCACCATCTAGAAGCTTCCACACTCATCTCAAGAAAAGATAAATCCGTATTTAACCGAATGTTAAATACGGCTGATTGAAAACTGGAAACTGGCAACTTCCAAAAGTGATCCTGAAACGAATTTCAGGATAACCCCGTAACTGTATAAATATACCCGCATTTGTATTACGACCGAATACAAATGCAACTGAGATAAAGATATTATATCAACTAAGTATAATACATGGATCCGGCTTAAACCAAATCCCACCAGTATTATCTGCCCGAAATATGACACGTGCGTAAACGCACATGCATTTTCCGAACCCTGCCATAAAACCATACGGCCTCTACAACGTTTCCCCCGAACTTAGGAAACTATCTGTGAGGGACTCTAATGACTCGTCAGTACCCTGGCAGTTGGTTTAACCGTAAGCCGTCAGCGGCACTAGCTGTGCGTAACGGCTGCCCATGTACTGACCTCAAGGGAGGCCGATAAGCGAACTCATCCGGAAAACCATACTGAGCCTAACAGTGACAATGTATATACAGTCCGGTCCGTTCGTCTATGAGTATCGCATATCCGTCCTAGGGGGCTGTTGGGGTAAAAATTTACACCCAGGTTGACCAAGTCAAAATCCAAGTCAACCCTAAGCCAAGTGGGCCCAAGCCCAGACCCAGTGGGCCCATGCCCGGGTCGAGCCCGAACATGAAGCGGCCGGCCTCCCCCCATGCCAAGATAAAAATTTTGTGATAAATAATTTTGTTGCATTTTCTTTTATTTTATTTTATGGATAAATGTAAGAAAATAGGCATAGAGCCAAATTTTTGTAAAGCCCATGGCTTATGTGCAAAAAGAAATGGCACATGAGCCATGGGATAGGCAAAATGCCATTTTGTGAAGCCCAAGGGGCTATGTGCAAAGTGTATAGCCTATAAAGGCAAAAGATAATGAAAATATCTCACAACTTTTTCTCTCTCTAAAAAAAAAAATTTCCAGATCTGAGATCTATTCTTCTTCTTCAAGGTTCCAAAACCTTCTTCTTTCTCTTGAATTAAATCAAGAGTTTTACTCCTCTTTTTATAAAACAAATTAGTTTTTCACCACAAAACCCACAAAGGGGAACTTGGATCTGTTATCAGATCTTAAAAAGGAGAGATTTTGAGATTTCACATCTCTTGATCTTCAAGATCCAGCAAGCAACAGGAGGAAGAAGAAGAACCACTTCCATTAAACCCAAAACACATTCAGGAGCCCGACTCCTCTCTGATTTCTCTTTGAGAAATCTTTTTTTCAGGCTAAAAGCCTCTTGTCCTCTCCAGCGCTTGCGCAAGTGCGCAAAGCGCCCGCGTGCCGACACGTGGCGCGCGCGCTTGCGCAAGTGCGCAAAGCGCCCGCGTGCCGACACGTGGCGCGCGCGCTTGCGCACCTGCGCGCTTGCGCAAGGGCGCAAAGCGCCCGCGTGCCGACACGTGGCGCGCGCGCGCTTGCGCACCTGCGCGCAACGCGCATTGCGCAAAGCGCCCGCGTGCCGACACGGCGCGCGCGCGCGCTTGCGCACCTGCGCGCAGCGCTCATGCGCAAAGCGCCCACATGCCGACACGTGGCGCGCGCGCTTGCGCTCCTGCGCGCAGCGCTCATGCGCAAAGCGCCCACGTGCCGACACGCGGCGCGCTTGCGCCTGAGCACACAGCACCTAAGCGCACAGCGTTCAAGGCGCTGGCCCCACGCATCCCTCGGATGCCTTTTCCCCCTCTTTTTTATGTACATACATATACATATACATATGTATACAAATTCACACATACACATACTCCGCAACATTCTCTCCCTCCAAAAAAATTTTCGGGCCGGGGCGCTGCCCCGAACCCCGCAAGGGGGCTGCTAGCCCCCTTGACCCCCAGCCCGCTATCCGGATAGCGGGACCCCCGTAAAAACTCTGCGTGGCTTCCGATATATCCAAAACCCCCCTTTCAGAACAGAACACACGTACACTGCACATTGAGTTCGCATGACCAGTTTAACCCGTTAATCGGAGGTTCCCTCGCCCCAAAGGCGAGGGGTAATTAACGGCAGCTTAGTCCGCGGCTGCCGGAGATTCGGATCCCCACAATCATTAAACCCCAGCCTACCCTAGGCAGGGGGAATCTGTAGTACGCCTGAGACGCGTGCGCGTATTCCCATCTCAATGGGGTGACAAAAAACACCCTACAGATTCTGGCACGCCCGGTGGGACCCAATCTCTCCTCCCATATTTCGGGTTAAACGTTCATGCGAACTCAATCAATACACATATCGATTGCCTATACTGAAATGATGTTTTTTTTCCCATGCAGCAATCAACCTTCGACGACAATGTCTCCCCAGACGAATTCAGCTTCCAACGTGACCCCGATTCCGTACGTGGTCAAGATCAACGCTCGTGTGGTTCTCCCCGCAAGCCTCAGTCGACAGTGGGAGGAACCGCCCCGCCAGTTTGGCTCCGTCATCATCTACCCTGCCGGAAGCGCTCATCTGGCGGAAATCCCAGCGGAACAGGTGGCCAAGCCGGTCCCAAAGGGCAAGAGGCCGAATGTTGTGATTGCTAAGGCACCACAACCGAAACTCAAGATGGTGTCTGAACGACTCCCTGGCGCTCCAGCTGGGGGCAAGGCTTCCGGTGTGAAAGGCAACATCAAATGTTACGGACGAGCTCAGGAGATGACTCCAACAAATGCACAATCGAGCGTATCTCCAAAGCTCTCCATCGCCCAGTCTGCGGTGTCTTCCCGAAAAGCCGAAGTCTGCCAGGTGCTTAGAACAGAAAAGTTAAGGCAGAAGCGGCTCAGGTATCGAGCCAACAAGAGGGCCAGGGCTTCGGCCAAATGGAATCGTGTGAAGTTCCAAGTGCAGGGTTGCCCTGCGACGACGGCTGAGTCGGACGTAAGAATCAGCAATTCCTTCGAGCCTCTGAAGTGGGTTCAGAAAAATGCCATGACCGCCAGAATCAAGAAGACAGCGGTCCGAACAATGCTACAAAGAGACGTGTCCTGGCCCCAACATAAAAAGTATGACACTGTCTCTTCAATGGTCTATCAGGCGCTCTGTGCCGCACGAAAGCAGCGGGGCAAATCCAGAAAAGAAGCGCCATCACCATTCAAGAACCTGGTTAGGCCAGCCGTCTTCAATCGATTACCAGCTACCGAAGCAAGGGGGTCAAGACAGCTATCCGTGAAATCAGCTTCCAATGATAGAAAGACGGCCGGATACATCATCCATACGGTCTATATAGCGGGCGGACGCCCCAGCGACAACCTTCGCAGCAAAAGCAAGGAGGGGGCCACCACATCCCAAGCCCAATCTAGCCTGAATGTGGTCGCCGCCGCTCAAGAAGAGCCGCCCCCGCTGGATGAAGAAAACCCTCTCGACGAGGATGATAGGCAGAAAGACCCCTCGGTCCATGCAGAGTCAAGCTCGGACAGCGAGGAGGAGCCGACTTTCCGCCCTAGGACTGCGGAACAAGAGCTGCTTCAAGAGCTTCGAAAACAGCTCAGGAGCAAAGATAAAGAGATGGCCAAGCTCTACTCGAAAATTGACGACTTGACGAACGTGGTGATGCAGCTTACGGCTCAAATTGCTCGAGCACCTCCTAATCAAGCATAAGATGCTACTAATCAGCCGGGTGATGACAATCCGAGGCAGCCAATGCCTGTTCCTTCGGGTCCAAGACTGGTCGAGCCACATGAGAGCCGTCCCCACTCCGCTTCTGGGGACGCCTTGGCCCCAGATAGCACTATCCCGCTAACACAGGATCGGATAATGGATTTGGTCACCAGTAAGGTTAAAACATTGGTGGCCGAAGCCGAAGCTCAAAAAGAAATCGGCAGTAGTGGGCGGCCATATCCCGCGCAGTACGACCTGATTGAGTTCCCAAGCGGCTACGTCATTCCTAAGTTCGGAAGATTTGATGGAACGGGGAATGCAAATCAGCACGTCGCCCACTTCAAAGCATCGTGCGGAAATACAGGGGGCAACGACGCGCTCCTTCTTCGTCAGTTTGTCAACAGCCTGACCGGGGTCGCTTTCGACTGGTACGCGAGCATACCAGACGGGTCTATCATTACCTTTGCCCAAATGGAGTCTCTGTTCCAGCAAAGGTTCATGAGCGTCAGTGATAAAATCTCCATTGCCGACCTTGTGAGGACCAAGCCGGGGAAGAATGAAAGCAACACTGACTTTATCGCCCGATGGCGTAATCTCACGGTCAAGTGCGAACCGCCGCTGGAGCAGGACCAGTCCGTCAGTCTTCTCATTGGGAACCTCAGCAATTGGATGGTCCCATTCTTGTGTACAGCGGGCATCAAGACATTTCAGGAGCTAACCAAGAAAGTCCAAATGCTGGAACGCTCAAAGCAAGAGTCCCCGCCGGACTCTCAGAGAGACAAAACTTGGAAAAGCAAGCGGGACGACAGCCGTAGAAGCGGGAGTTCCAGCAGTACCAATGTCTTCAATGCGTCCGACAATGAAGAAAAGCGAAGGGCGGGTGAATCCAAAACTAACCGGTCTCGAAAGCCATTGCTGGGAGGAGATGGGCCTTCCCTAGAGGAGAAGAAGAATAAGGTTTACTCTTTCAGAAGGGACAAGGTCCGTAAGATATTTAAAGATGCCTTGAACAACGGCCTATAATTGCCGGAGTCGAAAAGACCCCAAGAAGCAAAAATGACCGACAATCCCCTGTATTGCCCGTACCACCGAGTAGTGAGCCATGCGATCGAGGATTGCTATATCTTCAAAGACTGGGTCGAGAAGCAGTACAAGGCTGGAGAGATCGAGCTGTCCAAAAGCGTGTTGGTGAACAATCAAGTTGCAACCGCCAACTTTATACAGACAGAAGTTGAAGCATTCTGGGAGCAGACAGCTGAGCCTGCTGCCCTGACAAACGAAACTGACTCATCGCGGCCTCCGTGGAGTACGCACATATCTAATAAGACGAAGAAGATGCTAAAGCTGCTTCAGAAAGAACCCAGGACGGAATGGGAAGGGCAGAAGAAGCCTACCGGTCCAGCTGCCAATGCGGCTCCATCAGGCTCAAAATCCAAGAAGCTGAAGAAGAAGAAAAGTGCAGCTCGGCGCGAAAAAGAGTCTACAGGGAGATCGACCATTCAAAAATATATCGATTCTCTCGAAGAATATGAACAAAAGGAAAGAACATTGATTCAATTGAAGGAGTTCTTCCCTGTACAAGCGGCTGAAATTCTGGAGGAGTTAGAAGAAGACTCCAATGAAGAGATCCCAGTAATGACCTGCTATGCCATCCATCTTGGCAGCGACTCCGAGGATGAGCTCTGTTTTCCCGAAGAGGACGAGGAGCTCACCACAAAGGCCAATCAAATCCAGCTCAGAAGCGGCAGGGCTCTACCGCCAAATCAGGGCAACGCCCCAAAAAGTAAGGAAAAACAAGTCGCTAATGAAGAAGATGGCAGAGAACCGGCTGATGAAAACTCGAGTCCTTCCTCGGTGGACTATAATGTCTTGGCACATCTCCGGAAGCTTCCGTCTCTCCTGAGCATCTACGACGCCTTGGTCCTATCTAAAGAGCTTAGAGATGTTCTCATTCACGCTCTACAAAACCCCGAGCGGTATCAGGCTCACTTTGCGGAAATTAATATGAAAGAAGCCCAGCATGCTTTGCATGCCGCCGCAGTCACATTTAAGGATGAAGACTTGCTACTGGGAACGGCTGAGCATAATCGGCCGCTTTACATGACCGGGTACAGCGACGGAGATCGAATTAATCGCATATTGATTGATCCGGGGTCCTTAGTGAACATCATGAACTTGCGAACTCTGAAGAGTTTGTCAATGGACGTCCGACACCTGTCAAGGGAAAGGATTGTCATTCAAGGGTTCAACCAAAATTGCCAGCAAGTTCTAGGGTCTATAGCTTTGCCAATCAAATTCGGGGATCTGCAAATTGAAGCGAAGATATACGTGATCGACGCCGACACGTCTTATAAGATTCTCTTGGGGCGGCCATGGCTCCACGATTATGGCATCATTCCGTCAACTCTCCATCAATGCATGAAATATACTAAAAATGGCGAAGAAAGACGCATTGACGGAGACATCCAACCGTTCGGTGTGCATGAAGTCCGCTATGAAGATTCTCGGTACTTTATGAATCACCAAAATGCTAAGCCACAACTGACTGAGGATAGACCGGCCCCAAGGCTCAAAAGCAAATCTGCGAAGGCTGTCACTTTCAAAAGCAAAAATGCCCAAGTGCGCCCGCATTTCGGCAGCGATACGGATGAATCCGTCACTGAAGCCCCATCTAGCAGTAAAGTCCGCCCTCATCTTGGCAGCGACACTGAAGAGTCAGAGGAGGAGGACCTGTCGTGTAACAGCGGTGCAGATTGGACCCCCACGCAACAAGCGAAACTACGAGAGACCTTCGAAGTTGCAGAAGGATCCCTAGCCGTCACAAGGGTACCAGAGCAGATGTGCAAAGAGCTCGATGCGTTATCAGTCTCCACCGTGGACCAGCTGAAAACTTTCTACGTTCCCGGGAGGAAAAGTGGACAGAAGGGCATCCTGTTTTATAGGTCAAACCCCGTTGTGCACCCGGACGATCTTTCTGTCGCGTGCCTTCCCTATGAGAGAGGCATAAGAGCCGTTCTCAATCCCAGATACTATGCGCCCGAGATGCAGGAATACTTTAAAAAGTGCGGATGCCGGTTATATCAAACGGAGTCCGAAGCAAAGTTTTACGAAGGGCTATGGCATCCACCCCAAGTCCGAGCACTCATCGATGGATGAACTCCAGACAGACGGGGAATAGGTTACATTCAACCTGATTCCAAAGCGTGCTACATGATCCATGTTGGTGAGGCCAGCGAAAGATCAAATGATGACGACGAGATAGCCGAGCCAAAAGAAGCTCCTCAAGAGCTCGAAGATGGCGGACAAGCAACCTTTGATGAGCTAACTGAAATTGACTTAGGAACGCCCGATAATCCAAGGCCGACCTACATCAGCTCGCTCTTGTCAGAGGAAATGAATGCGCAAATAATTGCCCTGCTGCAAGAGTTCGTCGACTGCTTCGCGTGGACATACAAAGAAATGCCTGGCCTTTCCCCTGAAGTGGCCGTACATAAGTTGGCTATATCTCCTGATGCTAAGCCAGTCAAACAAGCTCCTCGAAGAATGAGAAGGGAACTAGAAGAAAAGGTCATCGAGGAAACTAAGAAGCTCATCGATGCCGGCTTCATCAGGGAAGAGAAATACGTGGACTGGATCGCATGCATAGTCCCAGTGAAGAAGAAAAATGGGCAGTTCCGAGTTTGTGTCGATTTCAGGGATCTCATCAAGGCATGTCCTAAAGACGACTTTCCGCTACCGGTCATGGAAATGATGGTCGATGACACCTCAAATTATGAGTTGTTCACCTTTATGGATGGCTCGTCTGGATATAATCAGATCAAGATGTCGCCTGAGGATGAGAAACACACAGCATTTCGAACCCCGATCGGAATATATTGCTACAAGGTAATGCCGTTCGGACTGAAGAACGCAGGTGCTACATATCAAAGGGAAATGACTAATATCTTTGATGACCTAATCCATAAAGTCGTCGAATGCTATGTTGATGATCTGGTCGTCAAAACTAAAGCCAAGGCTGACCACATCCAAGATCTTAGGACCGTTCTCACCAGACTGAGGGAATACGATCTGAAGATGAATCCTCTGAAATGTGCTTTTGGAGTGTCATCGGGAAAATTCCTGGGTTTTATAGTCCGGCATCGAGGGATCGAAGTTGACCCATCAAAGATAAAGGCCATCATGGAGATGCCCCCTCCGAAAAGTCTGACGCAGCTAAGATCTTTTCAAGGCAAGCTTGCTTATATAAGGAGGTTTATCTCAAATTTATCGGGGAAATGTAGGCCCTTCTCAAAGCTCATGAAGAAAGGAGCTCCTTTTGTCTGGGATGCCGAATGTCAAGCAGCGTTCGAAAGCATCAAACAATACTTGTTGCACCCTCCAGTGCTGGCCGCTCCCATTCCAAATAAACCGCTGATTCTCTACACTGCCGTGCTAGATGAGTCACTCGGTGCGCTCCTTGCCCAGAATAACAAGGAGGGAAAAGAAAATGCCCTCTACTACCTCAGTCGAACTCTAGTCGGGGCGGAACACAACTACTCCCCAATCGAAAAGCAATGCCTGGCTCTAATATTTGCTGTGAAGAAGCTGAGGCACTATTTGCTCGCTCATCGGGTTATGCTGATCTCCAAGGTCGACCCGCTCAAACACTTGATGACCAAAGCAAGCCTAGCCCGCAGAATGGCAAGATGGGCTGTCATGCTACTTGAGTTTGATATAGTTTACACTCCTCAGAAAGCAGTAAAAGGGCAAGCTCTTGCAGACTTTCTCGCTGCTCATCCCATACCAGAAGGGTCGCCGCTAAATTGTGAGTTACCCGATGAACAAGTGCTGCACCTCGAGGAAGATGAGCCATGTTGGGAGCTCTACTTCGATGGAGCCTCGTCAATAAGGACCTCCAGTAAATCAAGCGTCCCGGAGATAAAAGCAGGGATAGGATTGGTGTTCATCACACCATCAATGGGAACCCTACGACGTTCTTTTGCTCTCACCGAGCCTCGGACAAACAATGAAGCTGAGTATGAAGCTCTGATAGCTGGTTTGGAGCTCGCCGTAGAAATGGAAATCCGTCGGCTACGAGTCTACGGTGACTCCCAGCTTGTCGTCAACCAAGTAAGCGGCGACTATAAGATATACAAACCCGAGTTAGCTCGGTACAGAGGTCGAGTGGTGGAACTCATGAAACGGTTCACTCATATTGAACTAACGAGAGTCCCTAGAGCGTTGAACGGAAAGGCTGATGTACTCGCTCGCTTGGCCAAGGAGCTGGCTGATCCTGACATGGACGAAATTCTGATCACAGTCAGGAGCCGACAAATCCTACCCCCTGTCTCTCTACGAGAAGAGGAAAGCGCGGAACAGAAGAGCAATCCCACCGAAGAAGCTTCGATCGTTCAAGACGAGCCCGATTGGAGAGAACCCTTCGTAGAGTACCTCCGATACGACAAGCTGCCCGAAGAAAAATCTGCGAGGATTCAGCTGAAGAAAAGAGCTCTCCGATACGTGTTTGTAAATGACACGTTATACCGCAGGTCATATGACCAACTCTGGCTCAGGTGTCTGTCATTGGCCGAAGCCCAAAAGGTCATGAAAGATGTTCACTCGGGCGTTTGCGGTGCTCACCAATCTGGCCCCAGGATGCGACTGCAAATTAAACGGCTTGGGTATTATTGGCCCACCATGATACGGGACTGCGGAGAGCATGCAAAGAAATGTTATATCTGCCAAATTCACGGTGATTTTATTCACAAGCATCCCAATCCATTGCATCCTACGGTGGCGTCGTGGCCCTTCGAAGTCTGGGGCACCGACATTGTTGGCCCAATTGATCCTCCGTCATCCAAAGGCCATCGGTTTATACTGGCCGCCACAGACTACTTCTCCAGATGGGCTGAAGCTGTCCCGCTAAAAGAAGTCAAGACAAAAGATATTCTGACATTCTTCCAGCATAACATTCTATACCGCTTCGGTACACCATGAAGAATCATTTCTGACAACGGACCTTCTTTCAAGAGCTTCAATGTCTCAAGGTTCGCTACTCAGCACAAGATAGACTGGAGATATTCTTCCATCTATAACCCAAGAGCCAATGGGCTAGCCGAAGCCTTCAATAAGACTCTATGCAAGCTCCTGAGGAAAAATGCTTCAGCCAACAAGAGAGACTGGAATCTCAAACTTCACGAGGCGTTGTGGGCATATCGTACCACGCACCGTACTCCAACTCAGTCCACTCCATACTCATTGCTCTTCGGAGTGGAGGCGGTCCTCCCCCTCGAAGTTGAAGTTCCAAGCTTAAGAATGGCCGTCCAACATGAGTTGACGGAGGAAGAAAACGTGCTCCTTCGACTTGAAGAACTCGATGCCCTCGAAGAAAAGAGGCTCACGGTGCAGCAAAATCTGGAGCTATACCGAGCCCAAATGTCACGGGCCTATGACAAGATAACCCGTCTCCGCGCTTTCAAGAAAGGTGAATTGGTGTTGGTCCTCAAAAGACCGATCATCCCCAATCGACATGCCAAGGGAAAATTCGAGCCGAACTGGGAAGGACCATACGTCATTGAGAAAGTGTTCGACGGAGGATCCTACCAACTGATAAGTGCCGAGGGAGAAAGGCCCATGCTACCCATCAATGGCCGATATCTCAAGAAATACTACACGTGAATGCTTTAAGTCGCAGGCGAATTGAGCACATTAGCCCTACGGTCTGGATCATACATCCTGCAAAACCGTGTACAATCCACGGGCGTAAATGACCCCTATCTCTCCCAAATCCTGCCGGTGAGACTACTTTTAAAGTTCCACCAGCGGCAAAAAAAAAAGAAAAAGAAAGAAAAAGAAAAAAGAAGAAGAAGAAATAAACGGTATGTCCACAAGCAAAATGGGCACGGATGAAAACCCGAAAGGGCTCCGTGAGTAAAAACAGCAGGACTACCGGCGAGTCTGTGAAAACCCGAAACGGCGCAAACTCGTGAAAAGAGATGAAATACACTCGCAAAGTCCTCTCGACCTTGTGAGGAGAAAACCCCTACGTGAGATCCTTACGACTCACAAAGGAGCAACACACTTAGGAATCCTCACGATTCCTAAGGAGAAAATACACCTGCGGGATCCTTACGACTCGTAGGGAGAAAATGCTTTTATGGGACCCTCACGGCCCATAAAATTGAAAAGCCTTAGGTGGTAGGGACTCAAACCTATCTCCTAAGCCATCGTTCCCCAACGGGCAACGGCAAATGATGATTCGCTCCTGGCATTTCGCTTCAGTGTTAGCGGTGCTGATGCCAACCAAAAACCCAAATCCCAAGTCCTCCCGCGGCGAATGATGAGTCGCTCCTGGTATCATATTCCAGTGTAGCGATGCAGACGCCAACCAAATTCCAAATCCCATACCCCAACGGCGAATGATGAGTCGCTCCTGGTACCACATTCCAGTGCAGCGATGCAGACGCCAACAAATCCCTGAAATCTTTCCGGCCCTACGGTCTGGATCATACATCCTGCAAAACCGTATACAATCCACGGGCGTAAAACAATCCCAATCTCTCTCATGTCCTACCGGTGAGACCACATTCAAAGTCCCATAAAAAAAATTTTAAAAAAAAAAATTAATAAAATGGATGGTATGTCCACAAGCAAGAGGGGCACGGATGAAAACCCGAAAGGGCTCCGTGAGTAAAAACAGCAGGACTGCCGGCGAGTTTGTGAAAACCCGAGAGGGCGCAAACTCGTGAAAAAAGAAATGAAATGCACTCGCAAAGTCCTCTCGACTTTGTGAGGAGAAAATTCCCGCGTGAGATCCTTACGACTCACGAAGGAGCAACACACTTAGGAGTCCGCACGACCCCTAAGGAGAAAATACACCTACGGGATCCTTATGACCCGTAGGGAGAAAATGATTTGTGAGACCCTTACGGCTCACAAAATGGAAAAGCCTTAGGTGACAGGGATCTAAACCTGTCTCCTAAGCAACCAAATCCAAATCCTCTCGAGGCAAATGATGAGTTGCTCCTGGCATTATTCCAGTGCAGCAATGCAGATGCCAAACAAAAACCAATTCCCAAACCCTGTCGTGACAAATGATGATTCGCTCCTGGTACCATATTCCAGTATAGCGATGCTGATGTCAACCCAAATCAATATCAACAAGTCAACTTCCACTCCGGCACCGCAAGAAGCGGAGCAAGTCAAGTCTACCCCTGACATTGCAAGAAGCAGAGCAAGTCAAATCAAGCATCGACCGTCCACGTCGCTAAAAGGGCAGCACCGACCGTCCAAGTCGCAAAAAGGGCAGCACCGACCGTCCAAGTCGCAAAAATGGCAGCATCGACCGTCCACGTCGCAAAAATGGCAGCATCGACCGTCCACGTCGCTAAAAGGGCAGCATCGACCGTCCACGTCGCTAAAAGGGCAGCACCGACCGTCCACGTCGCTAAAAGGGCAGCACCGACCGTCCACGTCGCTAAAAGGGCAGCACCGACCGTCCACATCGCTAAAAGGGCAGCACCGACCGTCCACGTCGCTAAAAGGGCAGCACCGACCGTCCAAGTCGCAAAAATGGCAGCATCGACCGTCCACGTCGCTAAAAGGGCAGCACCGACCGTCCAAGTCGCAAAAATGGCAGCATCGACCGTCCACGTCGCTAAAAGGGCAGCACCGACCGTCCAAGTCGCAAAAATGGCAGCATCGACCGTCCACGTCGCTAAAAGGGCAGCATCGACCGTCCACGTCGCTAAAAGGGTAGTACCGACCGTCCAAGTCGCTAAAAGGGCAGCAACGACCGTCCACGTCGCAAAAAGGGCAGCACCGACCGTCCAAGTCGCTAAAAGGGCAGCAACGACCGTCCACGTCGCAAAAAGGGCAGCTCCGACCGTCCAAGTCGCTAAAAGGGCAGCACCGACCGTCCAAGTCGCAAAAAGGGCAGCATCGACCGTCCAAGTCGCTAAAATGGCAGTATCGACCGTCCAAGTCGCAAAAAGGGCAGAACCGACCGTCCACGTCGCTAAAAAGGCAGCACCGACCGTCCAAGTCGCAAAAAGGGCAGCGCAGGATTCCTACAAAGCGGGAACCAGATAACTCCAGGCCAGGGAAAACGTCTATCATGGACACTCCGTCTCGGAGACATGTCAAGCAACGACCGTCCATGTCGTAAAAAGGGCAGTGCCAGCTTCCCAAAAAGCGGGAACCAAATCAAGTCGCCTCCACGTGAAAGAAGATCCATCAATTTCATGCACACGACCCACATATGTGGTGTTCATTTATTGATGGGGGGCAATTTGTTGGGGTAAAAATTTACACCCCGGTTGACCAAGTCAAAATCCAAGTCAACCCCAAGCCAAGTGGGCCCAAGCCCAGACCCAGTGGGCCCATGCCCGGGTCGAGCCCGAACATGAAGCGGCCGGCCTCCCCCCATGCCAAGATAAAAATTTTGTGATAAATAATTTTGTTGCATTTTCTTTTATTTTATTTTATGGATAAATGTAAGAAAATAGGCATAGAGCCAAATTTTTGTAAAGCCCATGACTTATGTGTAAAAAGAAATGGCACATGAGCCATGGGATAGGCAAAATGCCATTTTGTGAAGCCCAAGGGGCTATGTGCAAAGTGTATAGCCTATAAAGGCAAAAGATAATGAAAATATCTCACAACTTTTTCTCTCTCTAAAAAAAAAATTTCCAGATCTGAGATCTATTCTTCTTCTTCAAGGTTCCAAAACCTTCTTCTTTCTCTTGAATTAAATCAAGAGTTTTACTCATCTTTTTATAAAACAAATTAGTTTTTCACCACAAAACCCACAAAGGGGAACTTGGATCTGTTATCAGATCTTAAAAAGGAGAGACTTTGAGATTTCACATCTCTTGATCTTCAAGATCCAGCAAGCAACAGGAGGAAGAAGAAGAACCACTTCCATTAAACCCAAAACACATTCAGGAGCCCGACTCCTCTCTGATTTCTCTTTGAGAAATCTTTTTTTCAGGCTAAAAGCCTCTTGTCCTCTCCAGCGCTTGCGCAAGTGCGCAAAGCGCCCGCGTGCCGACACGTGGCGCGCGCGCTTGCGCACCTGCGCGCTTGCGCAAGTGCGCAAAGCGCCCGCGTGCCGACACGTGGCGCGCGCGCGCGCTTGCGCACCTGCGCGCAACGCGCATTGCGCAAAGCGCCCGAGTGCCGACACGTGGCGCGCGCGCGCTTGCGCACCTGCGCGCAGCGCTCTTGCGCAAAGCGCCCACGTGCCGACACGTGGCGCTCGCGCTTGTGCTCCTGCGCGCAGCGCTCATGCGCAAAGCGCCCACGTGCCGACACGCGGCGCGCTTGCGCCTGAGCACACAGCACCTAAGCGCACAACGTTCAAGGCGCTGGCCCCACGCATCCCTCGGATGCCTTTTCCCCCTCTTTTTTATGTACATACATATACATATACATATGTATACAAATTCACACATACACATACTCCGCAACATTCTCCCCTTCCAAAAAAATTTTCGGGCCGGGGCGCTGCCCCGAAACCCGCAAGGGGGCTGCTAGCCCCCTTGACCCCCATCCCGCTATCCGGGTAGCGGGACCCCCGTAAAAACTCTGCGTGGCTCCCGATATATCCAAAACCCTCCTTTCAGAACAGAACACACGTACACTGCACATTGAGTTCGCATGAACAGTTTAACCCGTTAATCGGAGGTTCCCTCGCCCTAAAGGCGAGGGGTAATTAACGGCAGCTTAGTCCGCGGCTGCCGGAGATTCGGATCCCCACAATCATTAAACCCCAGCCTACCCTAGGCAGGGGGAATCTGTAGTACGCCTGAGACGCGTGCGCGTATTCCCATCTCAATGGGGTGACAAAAAACACCCTACAGGGGCTAGTAACGTCAGACCCCCAATAGCGGTATAAGTCGTGTCGGAGACAAGCCCAGAACACCCTGAGAAACTACCGGAGTACCTACCAGTAATTCTCACCTGCCTTGGCCAAGGACTTGGTGTAATGGCTTTCTTAGACACAGCGCGATCTCCACCCCCAATACCGGGAGAGACGAATCCCCTGCCGATCCGCTCACGTGCCTCCATGTGGCTCGGGACTGTACCCAAAAACTACCTGTTTGCACGACTCCTTTGAGCCGTGGTAGGGTAGAAATCAAAGCACAGTGAGAACTCACACGAGACAAATGATGACCTCAGGTCAATGAACTAACCTGTACATATGTCACCAGGGTACTGCTATCCGACGATATGTATAATACCAACTAGCAGGTTCCCGGCGAGTCCTGTCCGGTGTACTCATAACCCAATGAGCACCTGTATACATCTTAGGTGATCCAACTGACACCAGTGGCTTATGAGACCGGCCACCGCCCCTCGTCGGGGTCTCGACTGTATACACTAGTCTACTCCGGAGTATCGATGCCCTGTCTCGAAACTCCCACGACTAGGGACCACTATTAAGGATGTGCTTACAGACTACCCAACTCTCACGTATATGATCGTCCTCATACTGTTGGTAGTCATGCAAGATCCTAAGGGCTCTATCAACGTGTAACATGTAATCAGTCACCTGAACATGTACACGACTGATAAAGGTAAACCAGATAGCATACTATCATCTCGAGTAAGACTGTCCTACCGGCATAGGTCCTCCTCAATCATTGCAATCACGTGCCTGCGATCCAATAATTGACTTTGAGGGCACTATATCCAACAGTTACCTCAAGTGAGAGGTTAAAGCTTGGAGAAGTAGCTCTCGGGTGGATCTTCTATCACATCGAGGAGGCCGACGAGGAGGTGATCAAAGAGAACAAGAAGGACTTGATTCATTAGGTATATCATTTTTCATAGTAGCTAATCACTTCTATGTTGTTGTTAGTTAGGGTTTGGCAATGATCCATAAAATTAGTCGATGTTAGTTTAAACAAAATGATTGTTTTACCTATTCCGCCTCCCCACATCATGTGGGGTGTCTAACGTCGACTTACACATGTTGCCTTATATAGGCTTATATATTTGCATATAGCCCCTTGGGCTTTACAAAATAGCATTTTGCCCATCCCATGGCTCATGTGCCATTTCTTTTTGCACATAAGACATGAGCTTACAAAAATTTATCTTTATGCCCATTTTGTTTACATTCATGCATAAAAAATTACATAAAAATTATTTATTATATGATTTCATTTTGGCATGGGGGAGGGCCGGCCGCTTCATGTTCGGACTCGACCTGGGCATGGGCCGACTTGGCTTGGGGTTGACTTTGAATTTGACTTGGTCAACCGGGGTGCAATTTTCGACTTCAACGAAGTGCCCCCATCAATAAATGCACACCACATATGTGAGTCGTGTGCATGAAATTGATGGATCTTCTTTCGCGTGGAGGCGACTTGCTTTGGTTCCCACTTTTTGGGATGCACCGCCCTTTTTATGACTTGGACGGCCGACGCTTGACGCGTATCCGAGACGGAGTGTCCGTGGTAGACGTTTCCCTGGCCCGGAGTGATCTGCTGCATTGTAGGAAGCCTGCACTGCCCTTTTTGCGACATGGACGGTCGACGCTCTGACCCAGAGCGATTTGGTTCCCAATTTGTGGGAAGCCTGCACTGCCCTTTTTGCGACATGGACGGTCGACGCTCTGATCCGGAGCGATTTGGTTCCCGATTTGTGGGAAGCCTGCACTGCCCTTTTTGCGACATGGACGGTCAACGCTCTGATCCGGAGCGATTTGGTTCCCGATTTGTGGGAAGCCTGCACTGCCCTTTTTGCGACATGGACGGTCGACGCTTGACGCATCTCCGAGACGGAGTGTCCGTGGTAGACTTTTCCCTGGCCCTGAGTGATCTGGTTCTTGCTTTGTAGGAAGCCTGCACTGCACTTTTTGCGACATGGACGCTCGACGCTCTGATCTGGAGCGATTTGGTTCCCGATTTGTGGGAAGCCTGCACTGCCCTTTTCGCGACATGGACGGTCGACGCTCTGATCGAGAGCAATTTGGTTCCCGATTTGTGGGAATCCTACACTGCCCTTTTTTTGACATGGATGGTCGACGCTCTGATCCGGAGCGATTTGGTTCCCGATTTGTAGGAAGCCTGCACTGCCCTTTTTGCGACATGGACGGTCGACGTTTGACGCGTCTCCGAGATGGAGTGTCCGTGGTATACGTTTCCCTGGCCTGGAGTGATCTGGTTCCTGCTTTGTAGGAAGCATGCACTGCCCTTTTTACGACATGGACGGTCGACGCTCTGACCTAGAGCGATTTGGTTCCCAATTTGTGGGAAGTTTGCACTGCCCTTTTTGCGACATGGATGGTCGACGCTCTGATCCGGAGCGATTTGGTTCCCACTTTTTGGGATGCACTGCCCATTTTATGACATGGACGGTCGACGCTTGACGCGTCTTCGAGACGGAGTGTCCGTGGTAGACGTTTCTATGGCCCGGAGTGATCTGGTTCCTGCTTTGTAGGAAGCCTGCACTGGCCTTTTTGCGACGTGGACGGTCGACGCACTCACCCAGAGCGATTTGGTTCCCAATTTATGGGAAGCCTGCACTGCCCTTTTTGCGACATGGACAGTCAACGCTTTGATCCGGAGCGATTTGGTTCCCGCTTTGTAGGAAGCCTGCACTGTCCTTTTTGCGACATTGTCACGACCCGAAATAGCACGTGACCGGCCCTTGAATCATATGAAGCCTATAGGACCCCATGCAATTCAAGTAAGCCAAAAGCCCAGAAATCTAAAACCATTTTAAATAATAAATGAAGGAAAACTAGTTTTAAAGAAGTGAATAAAACATGTTTTAAAACTAGGTTTTCAAATAAGTAAGCCGAATATGTATTTTTAAAATCTATAGTCTTTTCTGAAAATTTCGGCAGAGTTTCCTTTGTAAATACTGGCCCCAAACGGGGTACCACAAAAATAATATATGCATAATGATAAAAGGCATCCCCAAGCGGGAGCTAGCTCTTCGTGTTAGTTATATGTATGCCCTAGAGGCCATTACTATACATAGGATGTATATTGTAGTGGATGCTTGGACATATATAGGGATGACTTTCTTGCTCGATATGATAGTATGCTATCTGGTTACTCTTTACCTTAACGTGTACACTGATTGTATCTCTGTTACATGTTGGTAAAGCCCTTAGGATGTGTTCTTGACTACCTGGACTATGATGTGGATCATACTAGTGGGGACGTGGTAGTCCATAAGTACATCCTTCAAAGTCCCTAGTCGTGGGTGTATCGAGATGGGGCATCGATATACCAGAGTAGACTAGCGTATACCTTCTCGATCCATACAGATGGGCGATGGATGATCCCATATCCATTGGTGTTTGATATCAGAGATGATATACGGGTGCTCAGTGGAGACTGGGTACACTGGACGGACTCGCCGAGAACTCCCAGATGGTATTATACCTTACGTCAGATGGCAGTTCTCTGGTGACACTGGTACAGGTTAGTCTGTAGACACAAGATCGTCATAGAGTCTTGTGTGATTCCCACTGTGCTTTGATTTCCACCTTACCACGTCCAAGAGGGCGTGCAAAACGGTGGTTTTTAGGTACAGTCCTGAATCACATGGAGGCAATGAGCAATAGGAGGGGATTCGTCTCTCCCGGTATAGGGAGTTGATGTTGCGCTGTGTTCTATTGGCTATAACCGGAAATCCCTGGCCAGGGTTGCTGAGATTTACTGGTAAGTGTTATCAGTAGTATCTCGAACTGTTATAGACCTCATATCGACACGACTTATCGAGCTACTGGGGTCTGACGTTTACCACCCCTAGGCGAGATATGCGACATATCAGACGAACAGACCGGACTGTACGGTAAGTGTTGCTGGTTGGATTCACAGGAGTGTGAGCGGGCTTGCTCGTCGATCTTCTGATCGCTCAATACCCGGGTGGCCGTTACGTTTAGCAGACTGCTTGCGGCTTGTGGGTGCTTGATATGATCATCATCTGCTGCCAGCGTATTGACGATTCTTTAGAGTCCTACACAGAGGTTTCCTGGCTCAAGCGAAACGAAATAGGAGCGCATATGAGATATGTGCGGGACCGAGAATAATACCAGTATGTGATACTGTATTCGATTCTCGTGATTTGTGACATTGATCGGTTATATGCGATATAGCCGGGTTATCGGATCAAGTGTTGATTCGATATGTTGTTACTATTGATATTAGTCGGTTATATGCAGTATGACCGGATCGTTAAATCAAGTGTTGATTTAATGATTTAATGTATAATTATATATTTGATATATTACTTTGCATTAACTAATATTGGTTCACTTAAAATGGATTTTATCACTTGAAATGCACATTGTATATATGATATAGTATTGTGCACTAGTTTGTATCATGTTTGATGATACATGCAAACTTGGGTGTATGTTTTATTTAAACCATATTTAGTAAATGGTTAGGGTTTCATTTCACTTGAATTATTTATTTATTCATTTATTTATCTATTCATTTTGGCTAGAAATAAAATGGTGGTTTTGTTTGGATTTTGTTGAAGCTTTATGAAGCTTTGAAAGCTTGACCATTTTGTTTCTTTCCTTAACCCTAACCATTTACCTAAACCCTAGTTCATTCTCTACATGAGTTATCCTCACCCATGGTTGCATTATGATAACCATCACTTCATTTTCTTTTTGATGATAATTCATTATTCTTTTTCTTCTTCTTCTTCCTCTTGAGAAAGAAAAGAAAAGCTTGCTTCAAAAATGGCAAGTGATGATTCCAAGTGAGAAATCCAAATCCAAAGTGAACCCACTTCCTATTTCTTCATCCTCTACCACTTGCCAAGTAGTATAGGGTATTTTCTTCACAAGTTTCATGGCTTGGTGAAGTTGGAGCTTGATCTTGTGTTGCCTCGACGTAGATTATCTTCGGCATCAAAGTCGACGACCTAGCCCGATCATTTCTTCGACGAAACCATCGCTAGAGTCCGGGATCCGATGATCGCAGCGGAGGGACATCATCACATAGCTAAGTAAGTGGAGGACCGGATCTACAAAGGTTGTAGTCTCTTTCACTTAGCAGTTAGTTGTTTACTACTTGCATGTTTCGCCTATTCTCTAGTTAACGATCGCATTAGGGTTTCTCGGCACCTAGAAAAATTTGAATTTGGTATGGTTGATACCTTGTGAGACCTCATTAGTGTGCCTAGGAACCCTTCAGTGGTATCAGAGCCTAGCTAGAGCCTTAGGCGATGCGTAAACGATGTTAGAAGTCCGATCGAAACACAAAACCCTAATCCGACCCCTTCTATGTACATTTTTACAAAACTGGGTTTTTTCCAAATTAAAAATATGCAGAAAATTCAGCAGGGTTTTTTAGGGATTTCTGTGCAGCACGTGCGCCTGATTTGACTAAAGCGCGGCGGAACCGCGGCACGAGCATGGCTCGTGCGGCGGTTCCGCGGCCAAGTAGTGACATTAGCTTTTCAGTTTTGTACAGTAATTCCTATATTTTAGTGCTGTTTTTTCTGGGATATTTTAACTTCTACTCAAGAGTTGAGTTTTCTGGGTTGTATTGGGGACTCGGTGTTTCGATCGGGAAGTTTAACTTCGTCTGTGTTTTTCCGGATAATTTTTGAATATGTTAAAAAGTTCGACCGGATATAAATACCCACTTTTTCCCCTGTCGGGAAATTTCCAAGTGTTGGATCTTTCCGTGGTTTAATAACGTTCTAAGTAGTGAAAGTAACGCGATGGACCCTCTAGAAGACAACAAACCTTAACTCGATTATGTGACCGTCTTGAACTGCCCTTTGAACCTTCGGGTTTGGGGCAGTACGGCGTGCCACATGTGAGGCGTTGGCTTGACCCTTCTACGGCTGGACCGTTGGTACTGAGGCATGAACTGGATGTTTTTAAACTTGTTTCATGTGTTGAGCTGTTTTGGGAAAACTTGGGTGTTTGAATGTTCGATCGGAAAGTTTAACATTTTCTATTTATCTGGAATGGGATACAATATTTAGAATCCACAAGTAGTTAAGAGATAACTGATTTGGATGTTATAAACATAGCAGTTTAGTCTCACTTGATCGGTTGCCACGGAATTTTGATGTGCTCAAAAGTCCGTCGCAATCTCGGAGCGTACGCGGATACTCGCTGGGTAAACTTAATAGACAGCTACACCCCATAGCCCCGACCAAGTGACTGTAGGAGAACCCCGTCGCCGAAAGCATCCGTTCGGGTGCTCGCGGCAGCGGTGTTCCGCCTTGGTGCACTTCGTCGACGGTATCGGGGGTGCGGCCATCTACTGAAGTTTGCGACGAGCATTCGATCAGGATGTCGGGAATCTTGTTGAATTGCCCGACTTGATATTGAAAAGAGTTTTCGATAATGAGACTAAAATGCGGAGTTTATAATTTTTAGGCATGCGATGTCTAAGAAATTCAGATGGTTAGGCATGTGATGTCTAAAGAGGTTGCGGATTCCAACTGTTGTAGTTTTACACTTTCTTTTCTGTGACCGTAAGTGTAATATGTGATATCGCCGGTTTCGTTGCTATATGTCAACGACAATTGGGATACGCATGTTTACTTACGTTGATGACATGTGATGTTATGTGTTACTGGATATGTTATATTGGATCGTCGTGTTTGAATAGCCGGGGTTTTTTATGTGAGATGAGTGTTTTTCATTTTCATTCATGTAAAAACTTGTATGTAATATTATTTTATTGGGGCACTTCCAGGTTGCGGAAGATGTCACCGTTTGTATATTATTTACTTTTCGGCACTAGGTTAGACCCAAGGAGGAGGGCATAAGTAACCGGGTTCTGGAGTCCAGTGGGAGACCAACTCGAGGAGTCGAGTCTGGGTCTCCTAACTCTAGAATTGGTAGGGTTGCTTGCCGCTCTCGTAGGGGTCTAGGGGTGTGGGTTTGGCTATTCATCGCGACCGTGGAATCCGTGTTTTATACAGGCTCGTATTGAAAACACGGACGTCCTAGTATATCCAATATTTCATATGTTTCTTCTGCTGCGATATCTGTGATGTGATCATTTGATGTTCTGTGATAAATACTGTATATAGTATATATGATATATTATATAGACGTTACTTATGTTTTGCACTCGCGCTAGCCCTGCCCCGCTCTGTCGTTAGTTACCTAACCTAACGGTGCATGATGGGACATCGAGGCGAATGCAGATGGCATAAGTGTACGTCGTATTTATCTGTGATGTTTAGGTGATTTAAATGATGGGACTTCATTAATGTGATTAATGAAAGAAAATAAACCTAAGATGTTGTGGAATCGAATTTTGAAAAACAGGTAGCTACAGTTCTTGCTTTGCATCGCGGTGTTCCTTGTAGAACATCCTGCACCTTATTCGATAAGGAAAGGGCCGAGATCCCTTCACCGGGAGTGACCCCTTTAGCAATAACTGGCAGATGCTACAACCCTCGGTTTGTCTTTTGATTACTCTTATAGTTCTTGCTTTGCACAGCGGTATATATGATATATCCTGCACCTTATTCGATGAGGAAAGGGCCGACGATCCCTTCACCGGGAGTGACCCCTTTAGCAAAACTAGAAAAGACTCAAAAACACTCCATTTTAAAATCATTTGATTCTACAACGATATCAAGTTCATTACGCAATAGGTTTTCAGAAAAACCTGTCGTAGCCCTCCGTCATTTCAGATAAGTACTACTTAGTATTCGTGCTGCGGTAGTTTGGCATGCATCAAGGCGCAGTGTACGGTAGCTAACTAGTGCTTATCTGCTAGCATACGATGCGATTGGATTAGGGTATTCGTACGGCGTTGTTTGGGATGCGTCAAGGGTCGTGCGGGTGGGTTTAATTCAATCAAGAAATGTACGGGTTGAACTTGATTAGCGGACTATGGGTTGTTTGGCATGCGTCAAGGTCATAGCACGCTAGGGGCAAAATATTATCGGGAATTTCAAGTGTTGAAATTTGCAATGAGATTGCATACTTCTATGAGATAGTTGGATCCCGATACCCACTGCGAGTAATTGTTACTCCTGGGAGAGTTTTACACATTACAATTAGCCGATCAAGTAGGTGTCTAGAAAGGTGTCAACGGGGTTACGCCTCTGGGAAAATGAGGTTTACATTAATTAGGTTCGTACGAAAGCACGGGGGACCTCCCTCAAAGTACCGACACTGGCCTGGCTGAAAGATTGGCGAACTTGTAGTGTGTAATTAATCCCGGCTAGTCTTTCCTTTTAGGGTTTGAAGGAAGATTTGATAAAAACAGTGGGAGCCATCCTGATTAGATAAAATAATAACCAATCTGATCTTGTAAGAGCATACGCTGAGTGTTTTCTTCTCTCTCTCTCTCCAGGTAGCGACCATATCACGCCTTAATCAAGATAATAAAACGGATATATTGACTGAACCCGCTTGTTATACTGAGCTGGGGAACGTTGGTCCCGCTCCAACTTATAATTGTTATAAGACAGAGCAGGAAATTGGGGAATACCAGATTTCCCGTGCCGCCCAAACGAAGAAAGTGCATGTTGATGCATCATCTTCGGGTGTGTTCATTACACAGAACTGTTTCTCAGTATCCTTTACGTCCTGGGTATTTTATACCGGATCAGGATCCCGCATATGTAATCTGTTACATGGGCTACAGAAAGGTAGAGAACTGAGAACGGGTGATAAGTTTCATGAGACAGAAAACAGTGCAAGTGTTGCAGCCAAGTCTGTTGGTCACTGTCACCCTGTATTACCAGAATACATTGATTCTGAACAGATGTTATTAGATACCGAACCTGATATACAAAATCATATCAGTCTCTTTATTTAGATAAAGAAGGATATAATTTTGTATTGTTGGATAATGTTTTGAACATTTCCTATATCAAAAGTTGATCGGTTCAGGCACGTTATCTAAAAGCATTGATGTTCTAAATCAAACTACAGTTCTTAGTATACGGAACACACACAAGAGGAAGAGTTCACATATGAACGAATCCTTCTTGAGGTATTGTAGACTAGGTCATATCAATGCGACCCGACTGGCTGAAGTTACATTTAGATGTATATTTAAATCAGTTTGAATTTACATCTTGTGAAACTTGCCAGTCATGTCACAAAGATTAGATGACCGTAGCTCTGTTTATTGGAAACAGAGAAAGAGTTAGTGTACTCTTGGGATGATACATGTTGATGTATGAAGGTCCTCTTTCTACACATGCCAATACCGGATCTTTGTACTTCATTACATTCTCTGATGATCTCTTTAGATTCAGACATATGTTCCTGTTGAAACACAAGTCCGAACCTTTTTGAGATATTCACAAAATATAAGTTAGAAGTAGAGAACCAATACGGGTATAAGTATTATGTCCTTTGATGAGATCAAGGAGGAGAATACTTGAGCACGGAAATCATGGACTATACTAAAGGAGAATGAGATTCTCTTTCAGCATTACTCCTCCGTATACACCATAGCACGATGGTATATCGGGACGGAGCAATCACACCCTATATGATAAGGTGTGCTCTATGATGAGTACTACTGAGTTACCTATTTCCTTTTGGGAGTTATGCACTTATGAAGTTGCATACCTATTGAATAGGGTTCCAATCAAATCAGTTGCCTACCACTTCATATGTGATATGGAAAGGGAAGAGTCCATATCTTAAGTTTGTTAAGATTTAGGGTTGTTCGACCTATGTCTAAAAGCAAAATCTGGACAACATCCAGGCAGGATCAGTTTTGTAGAACTGGAAAGGTTCCAGCAATACAAACTGCAGCTGATGATTTGACAGAACCAAAGGATTCTATAGCAACCAACGAACCTCAGCCTCTCCGCCGATCTAGTAGGGTTTTCTCACCCACCTGAGAGATACTTTGGTTTCTCTATGACAATGGGAGCGAGGATTGCATCATGAGGTGATGACCCAACTAGTTTCGAGCTGGCCATCAGGAGTGGGACTTTGTAAGAATGGCCGGATGCTTAGTGATCTGAGATGGAATCCTTATTCACCAACAAAGTATGGACTTTGGCTGCTATATCTGAAGGGTTAAATCCCCATCAGGAGCAAATATATCTTGAGAAGATTACTTGGTGTAGATGGAAAAGTTAAGACTTTCAAAGCTAGACTTGTTAAAAGTTTGCATCATTGACCAGGCGTGGATTATGATGAAACCTTTTTCGGTGACTATGCTTAAGTCTATCCAGATCCTACTTGCCACGGCTACATACCATGACTACGATATCTGGTGGTTGGGTGTCATGAATGCTTTTCTAAATACTGATTTAGAAGAGAACGTCTATAAGTACACAGCCAGAGGGCTTCGTAAACAGTGGGAGCAGCGTAAACGTATGCAAGTTGCTTTACAGATTAAAGCAGGCATCGCGGAGTTGGAACATCTGTTTTGATGAGTTAGTCAAACAGTTTGACATCATCAAAATGGTAGATGAACCTTGTATATACAAAAAGGTAGTATGGAGTATGGAAGTGATCCTCGTAGAGTACGTGGATGACATACTCTTGATAGGGAAGGAGTTTCCTATGCTACGCTCGGTCAATCTCTGCTTATCACAATGATTCTCCATATAGGATCAAAGTAATACCTACTAAATCCTGGGTTTTGGATCTATGAGATAGATCTAATTGGATATTAGGATACTCACTAGTTGTAGTGAGATGGTATCAATTGGTCCTGGGGAGAATCACTGGAAGGGTTCTAGGGTGATAAGGACGACTGAAAGTCAGTCACAGGCATTGTCTTTACCCTCAGTAATGGGACGGTATGTTGGAAGAGTTCTAAGCTAGATACCGTGGCATACTAGACGATAAAGGCTGGATACATCGCTACTTAAGATGCTACCAAAGAAGTAGTCTGGATGTATATTTGTTCATGAGATGAACTTAGTTCCTCCCATTGTGTGACAATGGAGTTGTGGCTTATGCCAAGGAACGTCCGTCCCATCAGTGATCCAGACATATTCTAAGGCAGTATCACCTGATCATGGAGATGGTTGATCTCCAAGGAGATCGAGGTTAGGAGAGTAGACTCAGAGGACAACACGGCGGATCCACTCACAAAGGCCTTTTCCCAAAGAGAGACTTTTATGGGATGGTTGAGTATGAGATACTACAACCACTGCTATCAGATGGCCCTAGTGCAAGTGGGAGATTGTTAGTTATATGTATGCCCTAGAGGCCATTACTATACATAGGATGTATATTGTAGTCGATGCTTGGACATATATTGGGATGACTTTCTTGCTCGATATGATAGTATGCTATCTGGTTACTCTTTACCTTAACATGTACACTGATTGTCTCTCTGTTACATGTTGGTAAAGCCCTTAGGATGTGTTCTTGACTACCTGGACTATGATGTGGATCATACTAGTGGGGACATGGTAGTCCATAAGTACATCCTTCAAAGTCCCTAGTTGTGGGTGTATCGAGACGGGGCATCGATATACCAGAGTAGACTAGTGTATACCTTCTCGACCCATACAGATGGGCGATGGATGATCCCATATCCATTGGTGTTTGATATCAGAGATGATATACGGGTGCTCAGTGGAGACTGGGTACACTGGACGGACTCGCCGAGAACTCCCAGATGGTATTATACCTTACGTCAGATGGCAGTTCTCTGGTGACACTGGTACAGGTTAGTCTGTAGACCCGAGATCGTCATAGAGTCTTGTGTGATTCCCACTGTGCTTTGATTTCCACCTTACCATGTCCAAGAGGGCGTGCAAAACGGTGGTTTTTGGGTATAGTCCCGAATCACATGGAGGCAATGAGCAATAGGAGGGGATTCGTCTCTCCCTGTATAGGGAGTTGATGTTGCGCTGTGTTCGATTGGCTATAACCGGAAATCCCTGGCCAGGGTTGCTGAGATTTACTGGTAAGTGTTATCAGTAGTATCTCGAACTGTTATAGACCTCATATCGACACAACTTATCGAGCTACTGGGGTCTGACGTTTACCACCCCTAGGCGAGATATGCGACATATCATACGAACAGACCGGACTGTACGGTAAGTGTTGCTGGTTGGATTCACAGGAGTGTAAGCGGGCTTGATCGTCGATCTTCTGATCGCTCAATACCCGGGTGGCCGTTACGTTTAGCAGACCGCTTGCGGCTTGTGGGTGCTTGATATGATCATCATCTGTTGCCGGCGTATTGACGAGTCTTTAGAGTCCTACACAGAGGTTTCCTGGCTCAAGCGAAATGAAATAGGAGCGCATATGAGATATGTGCGGGACCGAGAATAATACCAGTATGTGATACTGTATTCGATTCTCGTGATTTGTGACATTGATCGGTTATATGCGATATAGCCGGGTTATCGGATCAAATGTTGATTCGATAAGTTGTTACTATTGATATTAGTCGGTTATATGCAGTATAACCGGATCGTTAAATCAAGTGTTGATTTAATGATTTAATGTATAATTATATATTTGATATATTAGTTTGCATTAACTAATATTGGTTCACTTAAAATGGATTTTCTCACTTGAAATGCACATTGTATATATGATATAATATTGTGCACTAGTTTGTATCATGTTTGATGATACATGCAAACTTGGGTGTATGTTTGATTTAAACCATGTTTAGTAAATGGTTAGGGTTTCATTTCATTTGAATTATTTATTTATTCATTTATTTATCTATTCATTTTGGCTAGAAATAAAATGGTGGTTTTGTTTGGATTTTGTTGAAGCTTCATGAAGCTTTGAAAGCTTGACCATTTTGTTTCTTTCCTTAACCCTAACCATTTACCTAAACCCTAGTTCATTCTCTACATGAGTTAGCCTCACCCATGGTTTCATTATGATAACTATCACTTCATTTTCTTTTTGATAATAATTCATTATTCTTTTTCTTCTTCTTCTTCCTCTTGAGAAAGAAAAGAAAAGCTTGCTTCAAAAATGGCAAGTGATGATTCCAAGTGAGAAATCCAAATCCAAAGTGAACCCACTTCCTATTTCTTCATCCTCTACCACTTGCCAAGTAGTATAGGGTGTTTTCTTCACAAGTTTCATGGCTTGGTAAAGTTGGAGCTTGATCTTGTGTTGCCTCGACGTAGATCATCTTCGACATCAAAGTCGATGACCTAGCCCGATCATTTCTTCGACGAAACCATCGCTAGAGTCCGGGATCCGGTGATCGCAGCGGAGGGACATCATCACGTAGCTAAGGAAGTGGAGGACCGGATCTACAAAGGTTGTAGTCTCTTTCACTTAGCAGTAAAGTTGTTTACTACTTGCATGTTTCGCCTATTCTCTAGTTAACGATCGCATTAGGGTTTCTCGGCACCTAGAAAAATTTGAATTTGGCATGGTTGATGCCTTGTGAGACCTCATTAGTGTGCCTAGGAACCCTTTACTTCATCCATCGACGGTCACAACCACACAAGCAAGATAATATACAACGCCAAAGGGCGAGGATCAAAACTCAAAAGGAAACTCAAAATCATCAAGAAAACCATAATACTACAATGTGCAACTCTAAGGTCGAAATAATACACAACTGGTTTTCTAAGTATGTAATAATATACAAGTTTGGTTGATGGAATTACTAGATACAACTGAATAAAATAAATACAAGGGTGTTCACGATGCGAGTGAACCCACCTACCAAAGCAATCACCCAGAAAGGAAGCAGTGTGCCAGAAAAGCCGCAATGAAACTTGTACGGCAAAACCTGCAAGAACTGTGACACAACGGGGGTGAGTTTCCAACTCGTGAATAGAAAACATCATCACAGAGAAGAAATCGTATGTATGACACAATTCTAGGTCAATATGATCAAAAACATATATCCTCAATATGAATAAGTCTAAAGCATGATAAGGTGGCAGGGGTAAACATCTATACATCAGTGTAATACCAAGTGCTTGTGTCAGTGCCTCAGGTAGCAACATATCATAAATATGAGGTGTGATCGATGTCATCATCATGAAATCAGTGTCAACTATATCATGAAATCTAAATATGTGGATAGCATCCAACTATGTAATCAATGTCTGTATGTATGTGGATCTCGTCGTGTCACCCAATGACATAAAACATCATGCATGTAAATATTATAAAGTATATGCAAGGAAGTATGAGGATATAATCAACATGTGTCTTTCGCGACATATCAAAATCATGGAACCTGAGTGTCTAGCATCGACACTCGAAAACATCATGAAACCTGTGCCTAGCATCGGCACGTAAATCCTTATATAAATAGGGCTCCGTCAGTCCGGATCGGCCCACGGGCTCCGTCAGTCCGGATCGGCCCGTATCATCTCTCAACTCCGGTCGGTACCCTCCGGATATCCGCCGAGCTCAAATACAATCACCGGTAGGTAGTACTCCCCTGCCAGGCTTACCGTCCAATATATACGAGTCTTCTTGCCCCGGGATACCTCACCAGGTCCACCATGTACCCGCAGACGGTGCCTACTGCTCCTCGAATTAGGTTTCACATGCCACTCTCAGAACCGAGAAAACACATGGTGGACGTGTTGAAATATCATATCAAGGCTAACCAGGTTTTTAAAAACATACATACTCTCTTTTGAAATTACCACGGTACCCAAATCCAGAAATATCATGGAAACAACATATCTCAATGTGTATAATCAGAAAGCATGATGTATGCGACATATAAAAGAAATGTAAGTATATCAGTATATCATGCAACATAAACAGTAATATGCACATATCGAGGGAAGATCGCTCCTTTAAAATGAATCCAGTTTTAAAATATATCTTGCGGTTCCCAAATCTCCAAATTCAAGCCAGAATCATCTATGTATGTGCAAATACGTATGTATGCAAGTATGGGTGTACAATATGTGTGTACGCAAGTATGTCATGCAATGAGTCATATCCTGATGCAACAGTCGTACTGTGTAGTGACATGGCAATTATCGATGATGAAGTGTGTGAGCCAGCAAGCAGGTGTACGTGGAACATACGCATCATCGATAATGGTGCTGGTGTCCTGACAACATGATTTTAATATAACAATAAACACATTTACACATGCAATGCAATGCGAATAGCAAGAATATGCAGAAATCGACTAATAAACACAACAGTGAAGAATCTACATCAATATAAAAATGTCATACAGTTTTGCCATTTGAAATAAGACGAATCGGGGTTTTTAGTAACATAAGGGCTACGGTGTTTTAAGAAAAGGTGCGTCTTTTGAATATATCCGTAGAATCCCCTTGCCTGTCCTTAAAATACTCCCAATTCGTTAGTTTTGAAATATGTATGACTCGGGTCTAGCCTAACATCTACCAAGCAAACTGCAGATCTAACTAACAAGCTAATCGAAAGGGGTATGGAAACCACCTAAATCTAAGTCGATATATATATATATATATATATATATATATATATATATATATATATAATATTCGGTGATCCCGCCTCAATATTATTACATACGATACAATACACAATATGATATCCTCGAGTCAAGAGTGCGGATCTATCATTAATGTAAAGCTCGTACGGTAAATCCATCGTACGGCATCCTAAATCTGGGTACGGGTCAAATATCACATTCATCTCATCATTTCTCTGGTATCCTTATCATCATATCTCATGAACTGGGGTACTGATCTAAGTCTAGTACAAACTGATACCATCTATAAATATAAATGCGTGTGTAGAACATGTTGGAGATAGTGCCCTCAGAGTCAATTATTAGGTCACAGGTACGTGATTGTAATGATTGATGGAGGACCTATCCCGGTAGGACAGTCTTACTCGAGATGATAGTATGCTATCTGGTTTACCTTTATCATCGTGTACTGTTTTAAGTGACCTGACACGTCGCTATTACACGTTGATAGAGCCCCTAGGATTCTTGCTTGACCACCAGCAGTATGAGGGCGATCATATAAGTGGGAGCTGGGGGTCTATAAGCATATCCTTAAAAGGTCCCTAGTCGTGAGAGTTTCGAGACAGGGCATCGATTCTCCATAGTAGACTAGTGTATACAGTCGAGACCCCGACGAGGGGCGGTGGCCGGTCTCACAAGCCACTGGTGTCAGTTGGATCACCTAAGATGTATACAGGTGCTCATTAGGTTATGAGTACACCGGACAGGACTCGCCGGGAACATGCTAGTTGGTCATATACCAGACGTCAGATGGCAGTTCCCTGGTGACATGTGTGCAGGTTAGTTCATCGACCTGGGGATCGTCATTTGTCTCGTGTGAGTTCCCACTGTACTTTGATTACTACCCTACCACGGCTCAAAGGAGTCGTGCAAACAGGTTTTAGTTGGGTACAGTCCCGAGCCACATGGAGGCAGTGAGCGTATCTTCAGGGGTTCGTCTCTCCCGGTATTGAGGGTGAGGTCGTGCTGTGTCTAGGAGAGCCATTACACGAAGCCCTCGGCCGAGGCAAGGAGATTTACTGGTAGGTATTCCAGTAGTATCTCAGGGTGTTCTGGGCTACACTCCGACACGACTTGTACCGCTTTTGGGGGTCTGACTTTTACCAACCCCCTAGGCCCGCCATGCGATGCTCATAGACGAACGGACCGGACTGTACGGATATTGTCACTGACAGGCTCAGTAGGGTTGTCAGGCTGAGTTCGCTCACAGACGTCCCTTTTGGTCAATACCTGGTAGCCCGTTATGTATTGGCTTATACCTCTAACGTGCTAGTGGTTAAATCCACAACCAAGGTGTTGACGAGTCTTTAGAGTCCCCTACATTCAGTTACTCAGCTTTCGGGCGAAAGGTTGTAGAGGCCGTATGGAGATATGGCAAGGTCCGATCAGATACGTGCGGTATTGCACGGATCAGGATCGGACAGTTTGTACTATAGGCCGTATGGATATATGGCAGGGTTCGATCAGATACGTGCGGTATTGCACGGATCAGGATCGAACGGATATTACTGGCCAGCTTTGGTTTAAGCCGGATCCTAGTATAGTACAGTGTAGATTTTGTCTCATTGCATTTGTATTTCGGTCGGAATACAAATGCAGGTGTGTATGCACAGTATCGGGGTTTTCCTGTAATTTATTACGGGACCAGTTTTCTGGAGTTGCCAGTTTGCTTTTCGTTTCGGCCGATTTCCTTTGTATCGTTCATTGGCCGAAGATTGGTGGAGGAGGGCTTATTTGCATTGTTGCAAATAAGCATTTGTGGAGGGGGTCTTTGCATATTATCATGTCATGATACTTGTCCCATCATTTGACTTCATAAACTCATGATTGCTTGACTTTCTTTATCATCATGGTTTTGATGATGGTTGTTGATGATGAGAGATGGTTGTTAGTTGAGTGTTGGTTTTGCTTTGTTATCATTGGTTCATATGATAACCATTCCTCTCTCTCTTTTTTGAATGAGGAGAATGGCTCCCATTATCTTTTGATTCACACACTCTCACTCTCCTCTTCTTCCTCATTTTGTTTTGGCCGGCCATATGGGAGGGGGCTGTCTAAATTTTGGGAGTGGGGTTTTTGCTTCATTTGATGTTCCAAAATCCCCAAAGTTCCTCCATATAGTTCTTGTATCTTCCCTCCACCAAAAAGGCAATTCCTACAACCCCAAATGAGAATTCTTCACTACACATTCTACAGCGAATCTTGGGCACGTCGACTAGCCGGCTTCGTGCCCGAGTTGCCTCGGCATTGAGGTGGGAGCCCGTAAAAGAAGTAGGCGATGTGGTGCACTTCCGGCGACGAGGAGGAGACGGGACATTCCGCAGGAGATTGGGACGACGACGAGAAGACCGGAGGACTCGGATCTGTCGGTATATCTCTCTTCCCTTTCTTGTAGTTAGCTAGGACTAGTTAGTGGTTCGATCCGGATATTAGTGCGCGGCGGTTTGCCAGTTCAAGAAAAATTAAAGTTTATCACCGCTTCCACATTTGGCCGTCGGATTGACGGCCGGGGCGCCGCCGTGCACTTACAGTGGTATCAGAGCCTCGCCATTAACTTAGTCTAGCTTGGTTTAATGTGTTTCCATTTCCGATCGATCAAAAAGTTCCAAAACCGTGTTTTTCAAAACGACAGTTTTCTGTTGAAATTTTTTGGTCTCCAAAAATTTTTCAGGTTGTATAAAATTGATGTACTGAAAATTTTAAGGACACTGTAGAAATTCGACACTGTAATTCGCCAATGAGAGCGCGGAACCGCGGCCAAACCCCCATTTGGGCCGCGGTTCCTCCGCGCTATGAAGGGATCACTGTGTCAATTTTCTCCAGTGGGCTTCTGGGGTGAAAATAGGGTTTCTGGAATATTAATATTGGGCCCAGAATTTCTTGATCTGCTACAGTAATGCTTGGGGGCCCACTTGTTAAAATTTGATCGATCAGATATTTTAAACACATTATTTCACAGTATTTACATTATATCTGCGACCGTGAATGTCACTTGATCGGTAAATCCGGTCTAACTGCTATAGCCCGGTTAGACGGATTTGCGAACGTGACTTTCACGTTGATGTTCTGTTTTTGCTGTGATGTTGCGGATCGGTCGTGGGGGATAGCCTGGATGCAATGCTAGTACAGTTGTGGTTGTATTATGTACATTTGATATTGCGGGGCGAGCGTCCGACATGTGGACTGCCGTCACTGCCTGTTTGTATTATTATTTTGGGGCACGACCTGGTTGCGGTCGATGTACCCGGTGTATGTATATTTTACTTTCTGTACTAGGATTGCCCCGCGGAGGGGTGCACGGATAGCCGGATTCTAGAGGGCAACAAGCCCGCATCTCATGGCATTGAGACGGAGGGGGGCTTCACTCTGGGATTGGCGGGCTATTCGCCGCACTCGTAGGGGGTACAGGTAGACCCAGGAGGGGTGCCCAGGTTACCGGATTCCGTGAAGTGCTGGGTGGTCCATTCACGGAGCTGAAAGGGGCTGCCTCGCTTCAGGTTTTGGCAGGTAACTTGCCGCGCCCGTAGGGGTCTAGGATTTCATTGCACAGGCTATCCACACGACCAGGGGAACGTCGGGTTTCAGCGGCTCTGTGAAACCCGGGGATCCCAGATATCTGTATTGTTTCTGTGATGCTGTTCATTCTCTGTGATGTTGCATTTTATTCATGCCTTGAGCGAATATAATATATTGGTATTTATATTAGTAGATGTTGTATATGTTTTGCATCCGCGCTAGTCCAGTCCCCGCTCTGTCGTTAGTTAGCTAACCTAACGGGTAATGACGGGACCCAGTGGCGAATGCGGATGGCATATACGTACATCAGTATATTTTCGTTCTTTGTGGTGTGATCAATTGATGGGACTGCATTGATTCGGATCAATGCAAGTTAAAACAAACCTAATCTGATGTTGTTGGAACACTTTTCAAAAAGCTGTTATTGCAAGGACGTTCTCTTTTGTTTTGCACCGTGGTATTCAGTTGGAATATCCTGCTCCTCAGTCGACGAGGCAAGGGCCGAGATCCCTTCACCGGGAGTGACCCCTTGGACAAAAAGTTTGCGTCAGGGCATTAACTTCACTATAGCCGATTACTTTTGCTTTGCATCGTGGTATTCAGTTGGAATATCCTGCACCCCATTCTACGGGGAAAGAGCCGAGATCCCTTCACCGGGAGTGACCTCTTTAGCGAAGGTTTTCGTCACTATATTTTTAAAAGCTATCCGTTCCTTCGACGATATCAAGTTCATTACGTTAAAGGTTTTCGCCAGAAACCATTCGTAGCCCTCCATCATTTCAGTTAAATATTCGGTAGTATTCAAGCTATGTATTTTGACCTCACGCCAAGGCATAGTGTTTGGTAGCTGCCGGGTATTTATCTGTTGCATAGATAGATGCGTTGGTTTGGGACAGTCGTACTACTATTTTGGCCTACGTCAAGGGTATGTACGGGTGGGTTCAAATTAACCTGGATAATGATGGGCAGAACTTGACATGTGACTTATGATATTTTGACCTCACGCCAAGGTCATAAGAGCATGGGGCAGAAATCACATCGGGAGTTTCAAAAGAACTGAAACTTGCCAGATATGCGCATACCATCTGGAGTATGATGATGTGAGCGGATTCCGTCACGTTATCATGCAATGATAGTTGGATCCCGATTCCCACTGATGAGTTAGTTTACTCCTCGGGTGACCCCGACTAATTCTTCTTTCAGGTTTGGAGGAGAATTTGACGGTACAGTGGGAGGTTTCCGGATTAGATAAATTGGTAACCATTCTGATCTAGGTTAGAGTGCACGCTGAGTGTTTCTTTTCTCTCTCTTTGGCAGCGACCATTGACCCGACCCTTAGACTATGACTCAGTGACCAAAATTGACCGAACCTTCTTAACACTCGTTTTTGGATTGTCTGAGTTGCAAACCTCATTGCCACTCCTACTTTTACCCTTTTCTCCAGGACACCCCGTTTTACTACGAACGTCCACTTCCATTGGACAAAACCATCGTATGGTTAGATACGAACTCGAAGGAATTTATTCGAGGATGGTTTCAGGTTCTGGAGAAAACGGATAGGATTATTCAGTTGTCTTTTCCTTTTACCTTCTCTCAGGTTGCGAGTACTCCTTGGTTTAGGAGATAGTACACCTATTACGCAAATTGGATAGTCTTCTTCCAAACCTTAGGCTGGTGCCGACCGGTAGGGAATGAAGAAAACCAATTAGCCTAACGATGGTGTACAGAAGGTATTAAGTTCAGACAAAGCAAGGGATTAGTAAGAGGGCAAAGTAAATTGCAACAGATATTCACGACCAAACCAAGTATTCCTTCGCCAATCCTAAAATCACCTTTGAATTTCTCCAGGACACTCCGTATCACTACGAAGATCCACAGCTTATTGGATACTCCATCGTATGGTTATATACGAACTCGAAAGGAACTTGTTCCAGTTCGGGGATGGATTCTGGTTCAGGAGAAAAAGGAATAAGATTTATTCAGGTGTCTTTTATCTTCACCTTCTCTCATTGCGAGTGTTCCTAGGATTAGGACAGTACACCCATTATGCTTATTGGATAGTCTTCTTCCAAACCATAGGCTGGTGCCGAACGGTGGTGAAGGAAGAAAACCATTTGGCCTAAGGGGTGTGCAGAAGGTAATGACTAAAGACATATGAAGGGATTTGGAGAGGTGGCAAAGAATTATACGGTTACAGTCGTGAATTTGGAAGAGGCATTACTAGGAATACCAGGATGCCCCATCGAGACATTTTAATGTTTCAGTTTCACTGTGTACTGTTAAAAGAAAACTGATTTCCTGATTAGACACTTACTCCAGGGTATGTATTTACCAGGTACGATTCTCACATCTGTATGGTTTTACAGATGATGAGTGGGAGTAGGTTATTGGGAATTAGGTGATTATCCTCATTATATCGGGATTCGTTGTAATCGGTGATATTTGAGGAAGTCACCTGGGTTGTTTGCCGGTCGGCAAATATTTGGTTTTGAATATCCGCTGTTATGCACCAATTTCAAATTGATATATCTGTACGTCTATTTTTATAGAGTGAGATATACCTTTTTGAAATTATGTCGATGACATTTACCTATATCAGTGGATGGTTAGGTAAGGAGCATTAAACAGCGGTGTAATTCTTCTTAACCATAAGTACAGTTTTCAACCTACGACACACAGTGAATGAGTTATCAGACTCAAGGGACTTATACAGAGTATTGTATGTTGTCCAGGATCCATCAGGACAGAGGGGTTGGTCCTCGTACTATATTCGGTTTACTTATGACTTCTCTAGTTTTTAGACAGGTGTTTCGTGGAAACACAGGGTCCGAATTTTGAGAAGTTATAGGTATTTGAATAGAGTAGAGAACTAGGCATAGCAACTATCGGGATTCTTCAAAGTGATCGAAAATGTAGATACTTGTGTATGGTATTAAGTTGATAGTAAAGATTAAGAGAACTTGCTTCTCTTTCAGGTTACTCATAATTGGAAGCATTCCTAAGTTGAGTAACGCTGATCGGCCTCCTTCCATTTAGTTGACATGCACTGGAGACAGCTGCATGATTTGATATGGTTCAGTTAAATCAGTGCCTCTGGTCCTATATGGGATATAGAACAGTTCGTATCTTAACGATGTTAAGGTACGGGGAGTTGTCCGGCTTATGATTAAAACCAGACTCTGGATAACTCAAGGCATGTTTCTGTAATGGCTGTTTGTGGGTTGACCCAGGCTATGACGAGGGTTGATTTTCTACCATCTGGATGAACAATAGCAATATTGTTCTAGACTCGCCACAGTTTTATTAAAAATGGATTTTTTTTCAGAAAAACTGTAATGGGAGTATGGTAGAACTGGAAGTGATTCCAGAACCACAAACGATTACTGAAGATTTGATAAGGAACCTAAAGATTCAATCTGGATTGACATTCCATTGGCCACTCCGCAGATACGGTGGGTAACCTCAGGCACCCGAGAGGTACTCCGGTAGCCTCAAGGACGGTGGCAGGGAGGTTCTTGTTTACCCACACTTGCCATTGCTGTTGTTCCAGACTGTGAGACCCGACAGGAGGATGAGTATAGCGTCGTTCTAAACTTGCTTTAGAAGTGTACGTTTATATGACTCTGCCAGAGGGTTGTCGTAGTCAGTGGGAGCAGCGGAAGCATTGGTGGACAGGTGGCTTATGTCTATTTATAGACTAAAGCAAATATAGCGGATATAGATCATCTATTTCTGACGTGACAGTCATGGGTTTGACTTCATCAGAATAGGGGATGGATCTGTTGAGAAGGTAATAGGGTGTGATATCCTGGTATTTGGATGACATACACAGAGTAGGAAAAGAAACTCCTATACTACAATCGGTTATATTTTGGTCGTCACACAGTGGTTTCTCCACAAAGGAAATGGATTTTATATCAGACATACTGGTTACTAGATCTATGGTTTTAGATCTAGATTTGGGTAGTCTCCCAATCTGGGTACTTAGACAGCATTCTAAGAGTATTTAGAATGAACGACTCCTGGCACTGTATCATACCTGCAGGTGATGGAGTCACCCTCTCTAAAGGTGTCTTACAGACTAATGGGGAGAGGGATGTGCATGATTGGCAGATCACTTGCTCAGGCAATTGAGTCAATCATGAGATGTCAAGTACCACACCAGATGTTGTTCTTGCACTAGATGCAATAAGTTGATATTGATCCAATCCTGGAGAAACAGTCGGAAGCAGTTTTAGAACATAAGTGGATGTTCTAGGGATATGATAACGACAGCCTCATTCGGGAGACAGTTATCATTCCAGGCTTCCAAGGTGACTTGGACGACAGGAAGGTTGTCAGAGTTATAGTTTTTCCTTCTGACGAGGGGCAGTATTTTGGACAGGTGATCCAAGGCAATACTGAGGGAGGCATGGCGCAGGATACTGATTAAGTTCAGTTGACGATACAGTCTAAGAAGTTTGGATTTGGAGTTCATTTATGAGCTATGTCCCATCAGATATCCAGACACATTCTAAGAAAGGTATTGCTCATTTCGGGAGATGGGTTTCTCCGCGAACTTGAGATATAGAGAGACATTGAAAGAGACAACAAAGCGGATCCACTCACTGAGGCTATTCCTCGAACGCAATAGTTTCGCAAACGAGCTTTGTGAGACTGACTAGTAGAGGAGTTGGGTGTTCGGTATCACACAGGCTGTGAGTATGCGACATCGCAATAATTAGCCTTGAGTGCAAGTAGGAGATTGTTGGAGATAGTGCCCTCAGAGTCAATTATTAGGTCACAGGTACGTGATTGTAATGATTGATGGAGGACCTATCCCGGTAGGACAGTCTTACTCGAGATGATAGTATGCTATCTGGTTTACCTTTATCATCGTGTACTGTTTTAAGTGACCTGACACGTCGCTATTACACGTTGATAGAGCCCCTAGGATTCTTGCTTGACCACCAGCAGTATGAGGGCGATCATATAAGTGGGAGCTGGGGGTCTATAAGCATATCCTTAAAAGGTCCCTAGTCGTGAGAGTTTCGAGACAGGGCATCGATTCTCCATAGTAGACTAGTGTATACAGTCGAGACCCCGACGAGGGGCGGTGGCCGGTCTCACAAGCCACTGGTGTCAGTTGGATCACCTAAGATGTATACAGGTGCTCATTGGGTTATGAGTACACCGGACAGGACTCGCCGGGAACATGCTAGTTGGTCATATACCAGACGTCAGATGGCAGTTCCCTGGTGACATGTGTGCAGGTTAGTTCATCGACCTGGGGATCGTCATTTGTCTCGTGTGAGTTCCCACTGTACTTTGATTACTACCCTACCACGGCTCAAAGGAGTCGTGCAAACAGGTTTTAGTTGGGTACAGTCCCGAGCCACATGGAGGCAGTGAGCGTATCTTCAGGGGTTCGTCTCTCCCGGTATTAGGGGTGAGGTCGTGCTGTGTCTAGGAGAGCCATTACACGAAGCCCTCGGCCGAGGCAAGGAGATTTACTGGTAGGTATTCCAGTAGTATCTCAGGGTGTTCTGGGCTACACTCCGACACGACTTGTACCGCTTTTGGGGGTCTGACTTTTACCAACCCCCTAGGCCCGCCATGCGATGCTCATAGACGAACGGACCGGACTGTACGGATATTGTCACTGACAGGCTCAGTAGGGTTGTCAGGCTGAGTTCGCTCACAGACGTCCCTTTTGGTCAATACCTGGTAGCCCGTTATGTATTGGCTTATACCTCTAACGTTCTAGTGGTTAAATCCACAACCAAGGTGTTGACGAGTCTTTAGAGTCCCCTACATTCAGTTACTCAGCTTTCGGGCGAAAGGTTGTAGAGGCCGTATGGAGATATGGCAAGGTCCGATCAGATACGTGCGGTATTGCACGGATCAGGATCGGACAGTTTGTACTATAGGCCGTATGGATATATGGCAGGGTTCGATCAGATACGTGCGGTATTGCACGGATCAGGATCGAACGGATATTACTGGCCAGCTTTGGTTTAAGCCGGATCCTAGTATAGTACAGTGTAGATTTTGTCTCATTGCATTTGTATTTCGGTCGGAATACAAATGCAGGTGTGTATGCACAGTATCGGGGTTTTCCTGTAATTTATTACGGGACCAGTTTTCTGGAGTTGCCAGTTTGCTTTTCGTTTCGGCCGATTTCCTTTGTATCGTTCATTGGCCGAAGATTGGTGGAGGAGGGCTTATTTGCATTGTTGCAAATAAGCATTTGTGGAGGGGGTCTTTGCATATTATCATGTCATGATACTTGTCCCATCATTTGACTTCATAAACTCATGATTGCTTGACTTTCTTTATCATCATGGTTTTGATGATGGTTGTTGATGATGAGAGATGGTTGTTAGTTGAGTGTTGGTTTTGCTTTGTTATCATTGGTTCATATGATAACCATTCCTCTCTCTCTTTTTTGAATGAGGAGAATGGCTCCCATTATCTTTTGATTCACACACTCTCACTCTCCTTTTCTTCCTCATTTTGTTTTGGCCGGCCATATGGGAGGGGGCTGTCCAAATTTTGGGAGTGGGGTTTTTGCTTCATTTGATGTTCCAAAATCCCCAAAGTTCCTCCATATAGTTCTTGTATCTTCCCTCCACCAAAAAGGCAATTCCTACAACCCCAAATGAGACTTCTTCACTACACATTCTACAGCGAATCTTGGGCACGTCGACTAGCCGGCTTCGTGCCCGAGTTGCCTCGGCATTGAGGTGGGAGCCCGTAAAAGAAGTAGGCGATGTGGTGCACTTCCGGCGACGAGGAGGAGACGGGACATTCCGCAGGAGATTGGGACGACGACGAGAAGACCGGAGGACTCGGATCTGTCGGTATATCTCTCTTCCCTTTCTTGTAGTTAGCTAGGACTAGTTAGTGGTTCGATCCGGATATTAGTACGCGGCGGTTTGCCAGTTCAAGAAAAATTAAAGTTTATCACCGCTTCCGCATTTGGCCGTCGGATTGACGGCCGGGGCGCCGCCGTGCACTTACAGAACACACGTCCAAAGGCCCGCTAAAATCTCATGTCGTATCCCAAATACGAACCATATCATATCACCGATCTCATGGCACTATGCCCAAACTCATCGACTCATCTCCAAATATCATCCACTATCCTCATCATCCAGGTATAAGTATAATAAATAAGCATGTGTGTGCGTGCGGGTGTATACCTATTCTAGGGTTCGCAACTAGGAGACTATACTAGTTTACTTCTAAACCCTAATATAACCATAGTACACCTAATCACATCCTGAAAATCCATGTCACACATAACGCTATCATATATATATATATATATATATATATATATATATATATATATAGTATATGTATAGTATACTAAACATCGAACTGCGGGGGTGCTATACGCCATCCACCCGACTTCCCCCGTAGATATAATCTACTCACCTGCATCTTGCGTGTCAGTGTCGATGTCGCCTTCATCTTCTTCATCATATGAAACCCTCGTGAAGGTACCTACAAAGATAACAAAATCGCAAATGCACATTTAAATCGCATCGGAAAACCAAAACGACACGCTAAGGCCTATAGGTTAGAACCTATGGACTACGCTTTCAAAACCATCAAACAACCCTCAATATCGTCGTACAAATGTCAAGTGATCGAGGTAAAACACAAATACGCAAATCCAGAATTCAAAATACGAGAAACGAAACCCCGAATCAAAACAACAACTATTGAAAATGGTCACAGATTTCACCCTAGGTCAAATTGGTCAATTCTGCATATGCCAGGGGTCCAATTTACAGGAGATAAATCCCCAGAACAAAAACGAGTCAAATCCTCACTGGTCTGGCCGCAAATTATGGCCAGAAAGAATTTATTTGCGGCCATGGTTGAGGGTTAGGGGCTAGAGTTTTGGTGGTAGCTTCCTAGGTTCCTGCATGTATCACTGCCCTTGCAAAATAATTTTCAGAGGCTCCGGGTGTTAGCAGATTTCATTTAGCACTCACAGAATCCACAATTTTCTGATATCGGCTTTTCTAAATCCGTATTCCGGGGTTCTAGTCTCTGGTTTAGGTCTGAATTCTAGCACTAGGGGGTTTGTGTGGCCTCCACTGAGCTCAATTTCACATCACAACTCTCAATTTCCATTAACCCTAACTGGAATTTTCAAAGTTCACCCAAACCACACAATATCGGTTCTAATCTAACATGGGGGTAAAAGTAATGTAAATACTAAGCTAACGATTCAGAAAATATCTCATTTGGCAACTCAAGAATTTTCTTGAGTTGCCCCAAGTGTCCAAAATGCAAGATTTCTTGGTCCAATGTGTTGCTTGTGAGCTCATGCATCTTTTTAATGAAATAGGGTTTGAGTTTTGAGGTGTTTTTCATGGAGTTTGAGAGGGTGGAAGAGGGGGAGGGAGTGAGGCAGCAGCAACAGCAGCAAGAGAGGGAGGGGAGAGGAAATGAGTGAAGAATGAAGAGGGAATGGCCAAGTCAAAGCAACCCTCACCTTTCTCTCTCTCACCCATACCTAATATTCTATTCTTTTTCTTTTCTTTTCTTTTTTTCTCATTCTCTTCTCATTCTTTTAAAATTGGAATAGGCAACCCAAATGAAACCATGGTAGAAAAACGCACAAGTGTGAAAAAGACTTTGTGCATGCTATGTGCACAAAACACGCTTAATACGCGATTAGCGATTTTTAACCGCGATTAGCACTAAAATAGTGTCAAATAAATCATAAAAAATTAAAATTTGCATAATTCACATGAAACACCCTCTTTTAGTAATTTTCATAATTTTCTAAATTTTTCCCAAATTTATCGGTATTTAATTATACCGAAATATTAAAATATTTAATATTTATTATTTAATTATAAAAATTCCCCCAAAATAATATTTTATTTTTTTGAAATGTTACAATCTTCCCCCGTTAAAGAAATTCGGTCCCCGAATTTAAATTTAAACCCCTCAAATACTAAAGTATTTCAGTAAAAGTCCAAGTCGCCGGGGCTCCGAAATCATCAATACATAAGACGCATCATAGCGCAATGCATGCACATGAACAATGAGCAGATAACTCAAAATCAAAGCCCCGTCAAGTATCTCGCAATCATCGGAGTCATGGTGAAGACACAAATGTCAAATCCAATACGAAAACCAATATGATATATATCACATCTATACATGTAATTATCTGAAGGAAATGCGTGCCAAATATATCCAGGTACTGTCCTCTGACTAGTCCTGCACAGTACGAAAACAAATGGAAAATATCATAAAAACGTACTGCTCCATAAGAAATCAATCGCAAAATTATGCATATGAATGATATGTGCGTCTGGTGCGCACGGAAATCAAAATCCATATTGGTGCCATATGGGTGCACAGAAACAACATCTGTGTGCATCGGGTGTGCACGAAACATCTATCAAAGGCGACAGGTGTGCCTGACAACAATTATCAGGTGCATCTGATATGCACGAAGAATCCCGATTTAGTGCATCGGGTGTGCACCAAAATCGCATCTCAAAACATGTGCTCAACACGCGCGAAAATCCAAATCAGGTGCATCCATCACGCAAGAATAAAATCTAAATCATGCGCACCCAACATGCACAAAATCACGAAATCCAATATCCAGCGTCGAACATGCGCAAAATCCAAATCAAATGCACGGAGTGCAAGAAATCAACATCAATATCAGAATCAAAATCGACGGTATACAATACGGCTCAATCCAAATCAGGCATACCGCGGTATATAATCTCACAACCATGTGTATCAGTGATTGAAACGATTTCGGATTGTGTAGTATGAAAAATTGTAAAGAAATCACAACCAAAAATTATTTGACCGCAATCAACTACGGTGTCAGATGTAGATTGTAAGTGAGTGTGGATCGTCCACAGGGAAAGTGTAATCGTTCGTCTTTGGAATTAGATGAGTTGAAACTTTAAAGAAAACAAAACAAAACAATTCATGATTTAAAATTGAAGTTCAAGAATTAGAAAATCTAGATCTAATAACAAGAAAAAGATAGAATCAAGAATTGATCGTTTGATGATTTTTCCAAACCAAATATCAAGAATTGAAATGAGGCTCGTAGGAATCGATCGGATCTATAGATGTGATGTAATCTTACGATGACGTATTCTTATCCTTCGATGATTTGATACTAGATCGATGATGATCTACGAGAATTAGGGATTTCTTATGAAACTAGGGTTTCATCTTATCCCTTGTTCATTCATCGATATCATTCATATTCTAGCCTCTAGTAAATTCAAGAAACGATCGTAGATCCCTAATTTCAAGCGATCACAATCAAGAAAGCATCGCAACGAAACTAGGTCATCGATTCTTCAACTTGCTAGGGTTTACAAAACTTGTAGGACTTAAAAATCGTATTAAGATTTGTTACATCATCATTCTACAATCGTCTCGACTCCTTTACGAGCGGAGTTTTACTCAAACATCACAACAAGAACAACAATTACAAATTGAGATCTAATCATGATGCAAGAATTAAAAGAAAGCAAGATTAAAGAATTTCACCTTTTATTTATATCAACAATTTCATTACATTCGCTCAAGAACTACAAGAGGAAGAACTCGATCGTCGATTTGGCTTCGCTCGTCTCCGTGGATCGCGGATCGGCTTGGATCACTTGCCCGATTGAAGATCGGCTCGGCTCCTAAAAGGTTGAAGGCTTCTCGCTTGATTGGTACTCAAGATCTTGAATTTGGAGTGGAATTAGGGTTAGGGTTTTGTTGGAGATAGTGCCCTCAGAGTCAATTATTAGGTCACAGGTACGTGATTGTAATGATTGTGGGAGGACCTATCCCGGTAGGACAGTCTTACTCGAGATGATAGTATGCTATCTGGTTTACCTTTATCATCGTGTACTGTTTTAGGTGACCTGACACGTCGCTATTACACGTTGATAGAGCCCCTAGGATTCTTGCTTGACCACCAGCAGTATGAGAGCGATCATATAAGTGGGAGCTGGGGGTCTACAAGCATATCCTTAAAAGGTCCCTAGTCGTGGGAGTTTCGAGACCGGGCATCGATACTCCATTAGTAGACTAGTGTATACAGTCGAGACCCCGACGAGGGGCGGTGGCCGGTCTCACAAGCCACTGGTGTCAGTTGGATCACCTAAGATGTATACAGGTGCTCATTGGGTTATGAGTACACCGGACAGGACTCGCCGGGAACCTGCTAGTTGGTCATATACCAGACGTCAGATGGCAGTTCCCTGGTGACATGTGTGCAGGTTAGTTCATCGACCTGGGGATCGTCATTTGTCTCGTGTGAGTTCCCACTGTACTTTGATTACTACCCTACCACGGCTCAAAAGAGTCGTGCAAACAGGTTTTAGTTGGGTACAGTCCCGAGCCACATGGAGGCAGTGAGCGTATCTTCAGGGGTTCGTCTCTCCCGGTATTGGGGGTGAGGTCGTGCTGTGTTTAGGAGAACCATTACACAAAGTCCTTGGCCAAGGCAAGGAGATTTACTGGTAGGTATTCCAGTAGTATCTCAGGGTGTTCTGGGCTACACTCCGACACGACTTGTACCGCTTTTGGGGGTCTGACTTTTACCAACCCCCTAGGCCCGCCATGCGATACTCATAGACGAACGGACCGGACTGCACGGATATTGTCACTGACAGGCTCAGTAGGGTTGTCAGGCTGAGCTCGCTCACAGACATCCCTTTTAGTCAGTACCTGGTAGCCTGTTACGTATTGGCTTATACCTCTGACGTGCTAGTGGTTAAATCCACAACCAAGGTGTTGATGAGTCTTTAGAGTCCCCCACATTTCAGTTACTCAGCTTTCGGGCGAAAGGTTGTAGAGGCCGTATGGAGATATGGCAAGGTCCGATCAGATACGTGCGGTATTGCACGGATCAGGATCGGACAGTCTGTACTATAGGCCGTATGGTTATATGGCAGGGTTCGATCAGATACGTGCGGTATTGCACGGATCAGGATCGAACGGATATTACTAGCCGGCTTTGGTTTAAGCCGGATCCTAATATAGTACAGTGTAGATTTTGTCTCATTGCATTTGTATTTCGGTCGGAATACAAATGCGGGTGTGTATGCACAGTATCGGGGTTTTCCTGTAATTTATTACGGGACCAGTTTTTTGGAGTTGCCAGTTTGCTTTCCGTTTCGGCCAATTTCCATTGTTCCGTTCATTAGCCGAAGTTTGGTGGAGGAGGGCTTATTTGCATTGTTGCAAATAGGCATTTGTGGAAGGGGGGTCTTTGCATTTTGTTGTATCATGATAGCACCATCTTTTGACTTGATATCTTCATGATGGCTTGACTTCATAACCTCATCATGGCTTGACTTTTGTATGATGATGGAGGGACATGATGGTTGTTGATGATTTGGTAGTTGGAGTGAGGTTATTTACTTGCAATCATTTCTTGATATCATGAGCTTTTCTCTCTCCCTTGCATTATGGTGGTGATTGATTAATCCTTGGCTCTCTCCTCACTCACACTCTCTCCCCATTCAAAAAGAGGGCCGGCCACTATTGAGAATGGGATTCATTTCTTTTGGTGGGGAAAAATTGTTATTCTCATTCTTTTTGTATGCCACATTTTTTCCCACCTCTCTCCAAGTTCTTCTTCCTCCACAAAAAGGCAACTCCATAATCCCAAAATGAGACATGCAATCCACATTATATTCTACAGCAAATCTTGGGTACGTCGAGTAGCCGGCTTCGTCCCCGAGTTGCCTCGGCATTGAGGTGGGAGCCCGTAAACAAAGTAGGCGATGTGGTGCACTTCCGGCGACGAGGAGGAGACGGGACATTCCGCAGGAGATCGGGACGATGGCGAGAAGACCGGAGGACTTGGATCGTCGGTATATCTCTAACCCATCTTCTAGTTAGCTTAGACTTGTTAATGGTTACGATCCGGGTGTTTAGTGCGCGGTGGTGCCGGTTTGCTAAGTCCGCAAAAATTAAAGTTTTTCACCGCTTCCGCATTCCGGCGTCGGATTGACGGCCGGGGCGCCGCCGTGCACTTACAGTGGTATCAGAGCCTCGCCATTAACTTAGTCTAGCTTGGTGTAGTGTGTTTTTCTGTTTCGATCGATCGAATGTTCCAAAACTACATTTTTGTTAGCATCAGTTTTCTGTTGGAATTTTTTGGTGTCGAAAAATTTTTCAGGTTGTAAAATATTGATGTACTGGAAAATCTAAGAGCTCTGTAAAAATTCGACGAAGTAACTCCACAGTGGGAGCGCGGAACCGCCGCGAAAACCCCCTTCCCGCCGCCCTTCCGCCGCACACTGTGGAGATCACTTCACCAATTTTTTACAGAGGCCTTCTGGGCTTAAAATATGGGTTTTGGAATATTAAAATTGGGCCCAGGATTTCTGTGAGTGCTACAGTTTTGATTGGGGGCCCACTTGTTAATTTTTGATCGATCGGATATTTTAAACACATTTTTCACAGTATTTACATTATATCTGCGACCGTGAATGTCACTCGATCGGTAAATCCAGTCTAACTGCTATAGCCCGGTTAGACGGATTTGCGAACGTGACTTTCACGTTGATGTTCTATGTATTTGCTGTGTTGTTGCGGATCGGTCGTGGGGATAGCCTGGATGCAATGCTAGTACAGTTGTGGTTGTATTATGTACATTTGTTATTGCGGGGCGAGCGTCCGACATGTGGACTGCCGTCACTGCCTGTTTGTATTATTATTTTGGGGCACGACCTGGTTGCGGTCGATGTACCCGTTGTATGTATATTTTACTTTCTGTACTAGGATTGCCCCGCGGAGGGGTGCACGGATAGCCGGGTTCTAGAGGGCAACAAGCCCGCATCTCATGGCATTGAGACGGAAGGGGCTTCACTCTAGGATTGGCGGGCTATTCGCCGCACTCGTAGGGGGTACAGGTTGACCCAGGAGGGGTGCCCAAGTTACCGGATTCCGTGAAGTGCTGGGTGGTCCATTCACGGTGCTGAAGGGGGCTGCCTCGCTTCAGGTTTTGGCGGGTGACTTGCCGCGCCCGTAGGGGTCTAGGATTTCATTGCACAGGCTATCCACACGACCAGGGGAACGTCGGGTTTCAGCGGCTCTGTGAAACCCGGGGATCCCAGATATCTGTATTGTTTCTGTGATGCTGTTCATTCTCTGTGATGTTGCATTTTATTCACGCCTTGAGCGAATATAATATATTGGTATATATATTAGTAGATGTTGTATATGTTTTGCATCCGCGCTAGTCCAGTCCCCGCTCTGTCGTTAGTAAGCTAACCTAACGGGTAATGACGGGACCCAGTGGCGAATGCGGATGGCATATACGTACATCAGTATATTTTCGTTCTTTTTTGGTGTGATCAATTGATGGGACTGCATTGATTCGGATCAATGCAAGTTAAAAACAAACCTAATCTGATGTTGTTGGAACACTTTTCAAAAAGCTGTTATTGCAAGGACGTTCACTTTTGTTTTGCATCGCGGTATTCATTTAGAATATCCTGCTCCTCAGTCGACGAGGCAAGGGCCGAGATCCCTTCACCGGGAGTGACCCCTTGGACAAAAAAGTTTGCGTCAGGGCATTAACTTCACTATAGCCGATTACTTTTGCTTTGCACCGTGGTATTCAGTTGGAATATCCTGCACCCCATTCTACGGGGAAAGAGCCGAGATCCCTTCACCGGGAGTGACCTCTTTAGCAACGGTTTTCGTCACTATATTTTTAAAAGCTATCAGTTCCTTCAACGATATCAAGTTCTTTACGTTAAAGGTTTTCGCCAGAAACCATTCGTAGCCTTCCGTCGTTTCAGACGGGTAGCACGTAGTATTCATGCTATGTTTGTTGGCCTTCGTCAAGGCATAGTGTATGGTAGCTGCTTGTTGCCTTTCTGCAGCATAGATAGATGCGTTGGTTTGGGACAGTCGTATAGCCTTGTTGGCCTTCGTCAAGGGTTTGTGCGGGTGGGTTCAAATCAACCTGGAGAATGACGGGTAGAACTTGACATGTGACTTATGATTTGTTGGCCTTCGTCAAGGTCATAAGAGCATGGGGCAGAAATCACATCGGGAGTTTCAAAAGAACTGAAACTTGCCTGATATGCGCATACCTTCTGGAGTGTGATGACGTGAGCGGATTCCGTCATGTTATCATGCGATGATAGTTGGATCCCGATTCCCACTGATGAGTTGGTATACTCCTCGGGTGATCCCGACTAATTCTTCTTTCAGGTTTGGAGGAGAATTTGAGGTACAGTGGGAGGTTTCCAGATTAGATAAATTGGTGACCATTCTGATCTAGGTTAGAGTGCACGCTGAGTGTTTCTTTTCTCTCTCTCTTTGGCAGCGACCATTGACCCGACCCTAAGACTTTGACTCAGTGACCAAGTTGACCGAACCTTCTTAAACACCGGCTTTTGGATTGTCAGAGTTGCAAACCTCATTGCCACTCCCACTTTTACCCTTTTTTCCAGGACACCCCGTATTGCTACGAACGTCCACTTCCATTGGACAAAACCATCGTATGGTTAGATACGAACTCGAAAGAATTTATTTGAGGATGGTTTCAGGTTCTGGAGAAAACGGATAGGATTATTCAGTTGTCTTTTCCTTTTACCCTCTCTCAGGTTACGAGTACTCCTTGGTTTAGGGGTAGTACACCTATTACGCAAATTGGATTGTCTTCTTCCAAACCTTAGGCTGGTGCCGACCGGTAGGGAATGAAGAAAACCAATTAGCATAACGATGGTGTGCAGAAGGTATTAAGTTCAGACAAAGCAAGGGATTAGTAAGAGGGCAAAGTAAATTGCAACAGATATTCACGACCAAACCAAATATTTCGTTACCACTCCCACATCACCTTTGTATTTCTCCAGGACACTCCGTATCACTACGAAGATCCACAGTTTATTTGGATACTCCATCGTATGGTTATATACGAACTCGAATGGAACTTGTTCCAGTTCGGGGATGGATTCTGGCTCAGGAGAAATAGGAATAAGGTTTATTCGGTTGTCTTTTATCTTCACCCTCTCTCATTGCGAGTGTTCCTAGGATTGGGACAGTACACCCATTATGCTTATTGGATAGTCTTCTTCCAAACCATAGGCTGGTGCCGAACGGTAGGGAAGGAAGAAAACCATTTGGCCTAAAAAGGGTGTGCAGAAGGAAAAGACTAAAGACATATGAAGGGATTTGGAGAGGTGGCAAAGAACTATACGGTTACAGTCGTGAATCTGGAAGAGGCATTACTAGGAATACCAGAATACCCCATCGGAACATTTCAATGTTTCAGTTTCACTGTGTAATGTTAAAGGAAAACTGATTTCCCGATTAGATACTTACTCCAGGGTATGTATTTACCAGGTACGATTCTCACATCTGTATGGTTTTACAGATGATGAGTGGGAGTAAGTTATTGGGAATTGGGTGATTATCCTCATTATATCGGGATTCGTTGTAATCGGTGATATTTGAGGAAATCACCTGGGCTGTTTGCCGGTCGGCAAATATTTGGTTTTGAATATCCGCTGTTATGCACCAATTTCAAATTGGTATATCTGTACGTCTATTTTCATAGAGTGAGATATACCTTTCTGAAATTTATGTCTACGACATTTACCTATATCAGTGGATGGTTAGGTAAGGAGCATTAAACAGCGGTGTAATTCTTCTTAACCATAAGTACAGTTTTCAACCTACGACACACAGTGAATGAGTTATCAGACTCAAGGGACTTGTACAGAGTATTGTATGTTGTCCAGGGTCCATCAGGACAGAGGGGTTGGTCCTCGTACTATATTCGGTTTACTTATGACTTCTCTAGTTTTTAGACAGGTGTTTCGTGGAAACACAGGGTCCAAATTTTGAGAAGTTATAGGTATTTGAATAGAGTAGAGAACCAGGTATAGCAAGTATCGGGATTCTTCAAAGAGATCGAAGATGTAGATACTTGTGTATGGTATTCAGTTGATAGTAATGATAAAGAGATCTTGCTTCTCTTTCAGGTTACTCATAATTGGAAGTATTCCTAAGTTGAGTAACGCTGATCGGCCTCCTTCCATTTAGTTGACATGCGCTGGGGACAGCTGCATGATTTGGATCTGGTTCAATCAAATCAGTGCCTCTGGTCCTATATGGGATATAGAACAGTTCGTATCTTAACGATGTTAAGGTACAGGGAGTTGTCCGGTTTATGATTAAAACCAGACACTGGACAACTCAAGGCACGTTTCTGTAATGGCTGTTTGTGGGTTGACCCAGGCTATGACGAGGGTTGACTTTCTACCATCTGGATGAACAATAGCGATATTATTCTAGACTCGCCACAGTTTTATTAAAAATGGATTTTTTCAGAAAACAGTAGTGGGAGTATGGTAGAACTGGAAGTGATTCCAGAACCACAAACGATTACTGAAGATTTGATAAGGAACCTAAAGATTCAATCTGGATTGACATTCCATTGGCCACTCCGCAGATAAGGTGGGTAACTTCAGGCACCCGAGAGGTACTACGGTAGCCTCAAGGACGGTGACAGGGAAGTTCTTGTTTACCCACAATTGCCATTGCTGTTGTTCCAGGTTACGAGACCCGGCGGGAGGATGAGTATAGCGTCGTTCTAAACCAGTTTTAGAAGTGTACGTCTATATGACTCTGCCAGAGGGTTGTCGTAGTCAGTGGGAGCAGCGGAAGCATTGGTGGACAGGTTGCTTATGTCTATTTATAGACTAGAGCAGATGTAGCGGAGATAGATCATCTATTTCTGACGTGACAGTCATGGGTTTGACTTCGTCAGAATAGGGGATGGATCTGTTGAGAAGGTAGTAGGGTGTGATATCCTGGTATTTGGATGATATACACAGAGTAGGAAAAGAAACTCCTACACTACGATCGGTTATACTTTGGTCGTCACACAGTGGTTTCTCCACAAAGGAAATGGATTTTATATCAGACATACTGGTCACTAGATCTATGGTTTTAGATCTAGATTTGGGTGGTTTCCCAATCAGGGTACTTGACAGCATTCTAAGAGTATTTAGGATGGACGACTCCTGGCACGGCAGTGTACCTGCAGGTAATGGAGTCACCCTCTCCAAAGGTGTCTTACAGACTAAAGGGGAGAGGGACGGGCATGATTGGCAGATCACTTGCTCAGGCAATTGAGTCAATCGTGAGATGTCAAGTGCCACACCAGATGTTGTTCTTGCACTAGATGCAATAAGTTGACATTAATCCAATCCTGGAGAAACAGTCGGAAGCAGTTTTAGAACATAAGTGGATGTTCTAGGGATATGATAACGACAGCCTCATTCAGGAGACAGTTATCATTCCAGGCTTCCAAGGTGACATGGACGACAAGGAAGTTGTCAGAGTTATAGTTTTCAATCTGACGAGGGGCAGTATTTTGGACAGGTGATCCAAGGCAATACTGAGGGAGGCATGGCGCAGGATACTGATTAAGTTCAGTTGACGATACAGTCTAAGAAGTTTGGATTTGGAGTTCATTTATGAACTATGTCCCATCAGACATCCAGACATATTCTGAGACAGGTATTGCTCTTTTCGGGAGATGGCTTTCTCCGCGAACTTGAGATATAGAGAGACAAAGGAAGAAACAACTAAGCGGATCCACTCACTGAGGCTATTCCTCGAACGCAATAGTTCCGTAAACGAGCTTTGTGAGACTGACTAGTAGAGGAGTTGGATGTTCGGTATCACACGGGCTGTGAGTATGCGACATCGCAATAATTAGTCTTGAGTGCAAGTGGGAGATTGTTGGAGATAGTGCCCTCAGAGTCAATTATTAGGTCACAGGTACGTGATTGTAATGATTGTGGGAGGACCTATCCCGGTAGGACAGTCTTACTCGAGATGATAGTATGCTATCTGGTTTACCTTTATCATCGTGTACTGTTTTAGGTGACCTGACACGTCGCTATTACACGTTGATAGAGCCCCTAGGATTCTTGCTTGACCACCAGCAGTATGAGGGCGATCATATAAGTGGGAGCTGGGGGTCTACAAGCATATCCTTAAAAGGTCCCTAGTCGTGGGAGTTTCGAGACCGGGCATCGATACTCCATTAGTAGACTAGTGTATACAGTCGAGACCCCGACGAGGGGCGGTGGCCGGTCTCACAAGCCACTGGTGTCAGTTGGATCACCTAAGATGTATACAGGTGCTCATTGGGTTATGAGTACACCGGACAGGACTCGCCGGGAACCTGCTAGTTGGTCATATACCAGACGTCAGATGGCAGTTCCCTGGTGACATGTGTGCAGGTTAGTTCATCGACCTGGGGATCATCATTTGTCTCGTGTGAGTTCCCACTGTACTTTGATTACTACCCTACCACGGCTCAAAGGAGTCGTGCAAACAGGTTTTAGTTGGGTACAGTCCCGAGCCACATGGAGGCAGTGAGCGTATCTTCAGGGGTTCGTCTCTCCCGGTATTGGAGGTGAGGTCGTGCTGTGTCTAGGAGAGCCATTACACAAAGTCCTTGGCCAAGGCAAGGAGATTTACTGGTAGGTATTCCAGTAGTATCTCAAGGTGTTCTGGGCTACACTCCGACACGACTTGTACCGCTTTTGGGGGTCTGACTTTTACCAACCCCCTAGGCCCGCCATGCGATACTCATAGACGAACGGACCGGACTGCACGGATATTGTCACTGACAGGCTCAGTAGGGTTGTCAGGCTGAGCTCGCTCACAGACATCCCTTTTAGTCAGTACTTGGTAGCCCGTTACGTATTGGCTTATACCTCTGACGTGCTAGTGGTTAAATCCACAACCAAGGTGTTGATGAGTCTTTAGAGTCCCCCACATTTCAGTTACTCAGCTTTCGGGCGAAAGGTTGTAGAGGCCGTATGGAGATATGGCAAGGTCCGATCAGATACGTGCGGTATTGCACGGATCAGGATCGGACAGTCTGTACTATAGGCCGTATGGTTATATGGCAGGGTTCGATCAGATACGTGCGGTATTGCACGGATCAGGATCGAACGGATATTACTAGACGGCTTTGGTTTAAGCCGGATCCTAGTATAGTACAGTGTAGATTTTGTCTCATTGCATTTGTATTTCGGTCGGAATACAAATGTGTGTGTGTATGCACAGTATCGGGGTTTTCCTGTAATTTATTACGGGACCAGTTTTTTGGAGTTGCCAGTTTGCTTTCCGTTTCGGCCAATTTCCATTGTTCCGTTCATTAGCCGAAGTTTGGTGGAGGAGGGCTTATTTGCATTGTTGCAAATAGGCATTTGTGGAAGGGGGGTCTTTGCATTTTGTTGTATCATGATAGCACCATCTTTTGACTTGATATCTTCATGATGGCTTGACTTCATAACCTCATCATGGCTTGACTTTTGTATGATGATGGAGGGACATGATGGTTGTTGATGATTTGGTAGTTGGAGTGAGGTTATTTACTTGCAATCATTTCTTGATATCATGAGCTTTTCTCTCTCCCTTGCATTATGGTGGTGATTGATTAATCCTTGGCTCTCTCCTCACTCACACTCTCTCCCCATTCAAAAAGAGGGCCGGCCACTATTGAGAATGGGATTCATTTCTTTTGGTGGGGAAAAATTGTTATTCTCATTCTTTTTGTATGCCATATTTTTTCCCACCTCTCTCCAAGTTCTTCTTCCTCCACAAAAAGGCAACTCCATAATCCCAAAATGAGACATGCAATCCACATTATATTCTACAGCAAATCTTGGGTACGTCGAGTAGCCGGCTTCGTCCCCGAGTTGCCTCGGCATTGAGGTGGGAGCCCGTAAACAAAGTAGGCGATGTGGTGCACTTCCGGCGACGAGGAGGAGACGGGACATTCCGCAGGAGATCGGGACGATGGCGAGAAGACCGGAGGACTTGGATCGTCGGTATATCTCTAACCCATCTTCTAGTTAGCTTAGACTTGTTAATGGTTACGATCCGGGTGTTTAGTGCGCGGTGGTGCCGGTTTGCTAAGTCCGCAAAAATTAAAGTTTTTCACCGCTTCCGCATTCCGGCGTCGGATTGACGGCCGGGGCGCCGCCGTGCACTTTCAGGTTTCGCACAAGCCTTGTCACTAGACTTGTGGAAGAAGATGATGAAAGAGGGAATTAGCTAACTAAAAGATTAATGAACCAATGATGAACAACAACAACCCTTAGATCTAGGCTCCTATTTATAGATAACCAAACCCTAGATCTAGGATTTCAAATTCTAAGTTTCCCTCCTAAAGTTTGTTGAAGAAATTCAAATTTCCCTCTAAAAGTTAGTTAGGGGAGAAGCTTCTAGATGTGATTAGTTAGGAGGGAGCTTCTAGAAGAGGATTAATTAGGAGCTTAATTAGGATTAGCCTTGCTTAATCTTCTTTGCTGATCTGGCAGTAGCTTCGTGGTCCTTCTGGAATTTGACATATCATAAAGGAATGTGGGACCAGAGCTGGGAATTTTGCACTAAAAATAAAGCGCTGACGTGTCAATCATGCGGCGGATCCGCGGCTCAAGCAAGCTCCTGCCGCGGATCCGCGGCTACTTGTGGGCCTTGGGCTTTGATATTTCTGGTACAGTCTTGGGATGTCTCATGGGCCTTCTTTTGATGTATTGATTTGTATTTCTCCATCTGAATTGCTACCAGATCTGAAATGATTTAGTTGGCGTATTTTTGATCAACTCTTTTGCTTTTCTTCCGTATTTCCTGCACAGACTCAAGACAAGTGTTGCGCAAATACAGAAATGATGCGATGCCATGAAATGCGGTCAATTTCCCTTAAAGTGTCGGTTTAAAAGTCTAATACATGCAATCTGGTATTTTACGACTGATTTGCTAATATGTGAAATATGAATACCGAACACTTCTAAATGAGTGCAAAAGATGGGGAAATTGCCGTGTTAAAAATACATTATTTTCGACTGATCAAATACCCCCAAACTTAATTTCGATCGTCTCGAGCAAACTGTTTTATTAAAAAGAGAAGGAGAAAATAAAGAAAGAGAAAAACTAACTAGCACACTTTCGTAGGCAACACGATTGCACTGAGCACGTGCAACTAGCCTTTAAACCTCTAGGTGTCCCTAGTAGGAGGAGTGTTGTCTCCTGAGGGTTTTCAGCGGATTGAACCCACAAAATCCAATAATAAAAGAAAGATCATGAATATTACATTTAAAGAGAAGAATTGTAAAAGAAAAGCCTTGAAAATTAGGGTTTCCAACTAAGCTAGCTTTTCGGTTGTCATGAGCCCTATCTTAATGGTCATGAAAAGATGTTAGAAATCACGTCCTCCCTCAATAAAACATCATCTTATTTTTCATTTCTATCTTTATTCCAAACATCGATCATATAACCCTGCGTGTGTGTAAAGACATCCCTACACCCGGAGAATTCAATTCAAGCTATCATACTCTTGCCCATCAGCCTCAGTACTTTTTAATTAATGAATATTTAGATGAGATTGCTCACACACTTTCATGCGACCGTTAATACTTCTTGAGGTACTAACCGACCGATTACTCATGTGCTTGCTTATTTGGTGTATTTTCCTCGTTTTGCACCACCTCTGGCATAGCAGTGACTCCCAGACCAGTTGGCCTTAGGGCACTAGGTGAAAAGGCACCCTCGCTATATATTTTTTATTGCCTTCGGTGATAACAAAACCAGTGTCCATTTTTCTCACCACTTTACAATTTTTTTATTCACTTTTTCTTTTTATTTCCTTCATACATCGGCTTTAAGACAAGAGCATTTCAAGGTATCCTCTACTATCCCAGGCTTCAAGACGTGTGTAAGTGCGAATAGCAGGGTATCAACGTTCAAAATGTTTGGCTTTCCAGAATAGAAACTATTTTTCAGACTTATTTTTATCCTCAGATTAGTGACGTCTTTCATCTTACTAACCCTTGGGACAACGGCTCATAACTACTTATTACTAGTTCGTATAAAAAAACTTCTAATTTTCTTGGTTTTCTTAAATTTTTCTAATCTTATGGATGTAATTTTACACTATCTAATCTTTTATTATCTTGTTTATGTACAAAAATATTTTTATCTTTTTGAAATTTTTTTAAATTTTTATAGGTTTTCAAAAAAATGTTTTGTGCTTATGCAAAGTATGATGCAAATGATGCGAAAATAAGCACAAACCTCCCCCAAACTTGTCTTCAACAGTGTCCTCACTGTTGCCATCAGCTAAATCTCGAAAAACCTGTAAGCTTGGGAGGAATTTATTAGTGGGGGCAAAATATTTAAGTGAAGAACCTCCCCCATACTTATTTTTGGCTCAATATTTTGTAAAAATTTTCTTTCCAAGAGCCTAAAAAAATATACCCCCCCAAACTTGAGTTATGCAATGTTAAGCTTTGAAAATCACATGAGGGGGTCAAAAATCAGTGGTCGATGCCAAGCTTTGCAAAGACCGAAAGTTAACACCAACCATTCAAAAATTTTATCAATGCAGTGCTCTGGTTGGTGAAAGAAGAAGTGTGGAAAGGGTAAGTGGTGGAAGAGAATGTGTGTGCGTCTCATTTTGGAGAGACAATGCAGTGCTTGTGATGGATTACTCGCATTCTTTTTACAGTTCAGAAGAAGGGGTGGAGGTTCAATTTCATTGAGTGGGACATGATTCATCTCAACACCCGTGTCATTCAAAAATGCGAGTTCTTCAGCGAAGATTTCCTTAAAAGTTCCATCAATACCCCGATGAATAATGTCATCACAAGGTGCGGGGTGATCTTCAGACTCTAAGAACAGTTCATAATCAGTGTTAATTGTTGACCCGGACATCTCGGTGGAAGAGTCCGTATGTGTATGATACATAGTTGGGTCAAACAATAACATATGAAAAGAGTCAAGATCGATATCAGGAGGATCATCAAATTCGCTGCTGCCGACATCCATTAAGTTGACAGAACAGACATGAGCAGTAGGTTCGGAGGGTACACTTCCCAACTTGTAAATGTTTAGTTCTATTGACCTATTCCCGAAAGATAGGGTCATAGAACCATTACGACAGTTGATGATAGCATTGGAAGTGGCCAAAAAGGGTCGACCTAAAATCACCGGAATTTGATTCCGTGGGTTCGCTACAGGCTGTGTATCAATTACAATAAAATCTACCGGGAATATAAATTCTCCGATTTTTATTAACACATCCTCCAGTTCACCCCTAGGTTTGGTGATAGATCGGTCAGCCATTTGGAGAGTGCAATTGGTTGGCTTCAACTCTCCGATACCTAATTGCTCATAAACTGAGAAAGGAAGCAAGTTAACACTAGCGCCAAGGTCAAGCAGAGCACGGTTAATGTGTTTTTCCCCAATAGAAATGGAAATAGTAGGATATCCAGGATCCTTACGTTTCCTCGGTAATTGTTGGGGGAAAGCCGTGTCTACTGTTTTTGCCATGAATATCTTCTTGGGCACTTGAGTCTTCCTCTTCCTAGTGCACAAGTTCTTAAGAGTTTTCGCATAGGACGGAACTTGTTGGATAGCATCTAGGAGAGGGATGTTGATGTTAACTTGCTTAAAAATATCCATGATCTTCTCCATATGTGGACTCGATGTGTTAGCCCTTAACCGGTTCGGGTAAGGTGCTTTAGCAATAAGCGCTGGGTCCATCATAGGAGAAGGAAGTGTGTGTGGAACCGATCCCAGAATAGAAGTAGGGATCGTCCGTGGAGGAGTAGAAGAGGTGGGCTGAAGTGGAGAGCCTTTTTGGAAACGAAGAATAGGCTCGGAAGAAGGTGGTGGGGTAGAAGAACTGGGGTCAGAATTAGAAGGGTGTGTGTGAGGAAAGGTCTCAGCCGGGGTATTATTGATTGATTTTTCTGTATCATCAAACTCTTCCCCAAGGTGATGGTCAAGCATTCTTCCAGATCTCAACGTGATCTCATCCACATGATGTGAATAGCTAGGATTGGGTAAAGGTTGAGCTGAAAGTTTCCCTTTCTCTCTTGCACTCATTTCGGCTCTTAATCGTGAAATTTCTGCTTCCATCGATTTGATACTCTCAGCTTGGGACGCTGAGTTTTTCTCAATTTTATCGACAGAAGACTTCATTTCAGCCGAAACTTGCATGATATTTGTTAAGACCAAATTCATGCATTGTGCAAATGAATAGGTTTCATCAGTCCCGGTCAACTGCAAGGGACTAGATGGTGCGGGTGTGTTGACCGGATTTTGAAAATTTTGTGCTTGAAAGGGGTGCTGACTCAATTGTGGTTGCTGTTGTGGTGGAGGAGCCCTTTGGAAATTGTGTTGGGTTGGAACCGTGTTTTGAAATTGTGATTGGTTCCAAGCAAAATTTGGGTGATTCCTCCAACCCTGATCATATGTGGAGGAAGATGGATTGTTTCTAGGTCTTTGAAATGCGGTATTTGTATGCTCATGACCTTGAAACGGACATTCTTCCGTCAAGTGAGATGGATCAGAACAGCACCCACAAACAGTTTTGGAGAGTGATATTTGACTTAGGGCGGCGGCTAAAATTTTGTTTTCCATAGCGTCAAATTTCTTGTGTAAAGCTGAAATTTCAGCTCTAATTCCTATGGAAATATCATTGCCATCCCTAGACGATTGACTCACACCCTCCCACTGTAATGATTTTTCAGCGAAATCTTCTAGAAATTTCCAGGCTTCCCCATCATCTTTAGTTATAAAGTTTCCTTGACACATGGATTCAAGGGTCTGTCTTGTGTAAGGAGTAATGCCCTCATAAATGATTCGGCACAATTCCCATCTCGGGATGCCGTGATGTGGACATTGGAGTAACAGATCCTTGAAACGTTCAAGACATTTTGAAAATGTTTCATTTGGAAGCTGGGTGAATTGATAGATTTCGCTACGGACTCGAGCTGTTTTGTGATGTGGGTAAAATTTCTTAAGGAATGCTTTGACGAATTCGTCCCAATTTGAAATGGAATGTGCGGTAGTGTTATATAGCCACTTCTCGGCTAAATCGCACAAAGTGAATGGGAGAAGACGTAGACGGAAAGCATCCACAGAAAGCTGTGAAGTACCCATCATTGCGCATACATTTTCAAATTTCGTGATAAACACGTATGCGTCCTCAGACTCGAGACCGTGAAATTTTGGTAGAAGGTTGATGTATTGGGGTTTTATTTGAAAATTTTCCCCGTTGGCTGGTGGAATGGAAAGACAGGTAGAAAGTGGGCCTCGTGTAGGATAGCATCTCTCTTGGAGAGAGATGCGAGGTGGATTCTGCGCACCAATGGACGGCGGCAGAGTAGTGGAAAAGAAGTTCGATGGAGGTGGATCCATCGATGTGGGTGTGGTGGTGGGTGAAAGAAAGGGTAAATGTAGAAATACCGACTTTAGGGTCGATCGGGGAAACGCGGACTAACGGGCACTAGAAACCCGTGTCCAGCCTATCTTGCACTAAAAAGGGTTAGTACAAATGGCAGCGTGAATTTATAATTAGGGGAAATGATATGAATGCGGTGTTTGCTTTGAAAAATGATATGGATTTTTGAAAATATGATGCAACACAACAAATGCAACACACAAAAACCCTAGAATCTAGTGGTCACCTAGGTCCGGCTCTAGACCGCTCCTAACTGCCAAAAGACAAGTCGTAGGATAGAATCCTCCTCTGCCTCTTTGTCCCCCTGTGGCCGGATAAGTGCCAGGTAAGTGGGAAGGTACTCCACTACGTAAGTAGTGGGCCAAATTAAAAACCACTAGCCTTAGACACACTCGCCTTAGACACCACAAGAAAACGCGGATAAGCAATGAATTACCCACGGCCTTCTCTTGTCCTAATTGAGCGCGACGGTCCTTAGAGTCATCTCTAGATATTTTTTAATTAATGAGGGTAATGCGGATGCAAGTTTGTGATTTTCGGGGCCTAGGAAGGGTAATGAAATCCCCACCTAATTTGGATTTGGTCGTGCCCCTTAATTTTCCGTATTAATATGCAAACAACCAAGAAAATCAAAACACGCACAAATTTTATTTTGCTTTTGCGGCGCAGCGATTATTTGCAAAGAATCCTGCACAAAATGTTAGTTGGAGCTAAAAAGAGGAGAGAGGAGAAGGTAAGAAGCTTACAGAGGAAGTTTGGAACAGAGATCCCTTCAATCAAGCGCGGAACCGCCGCAAGAAGGCTCTAATGCCGCGGAAGGGCGGTGGTATGTTGGGATCAGTGCACAGAAATTTGTGCACAAGCTCCTGTTCACCTACACAGCTCTCTGGATGTTTCAGAAAAATTTTTCCACAGCTCCAATGATTCCAGATTTCCTCGCAATCAAATCACAACACACGTATTAGTGTTTGCATGAATTTTGATCACAAAATTTAGATGGAATAAAATTTTCAACTCAAATTTCAAAATACGAACAATTAGCGCACTATCCCCGGCAACGGCGCCATTTGATTGAAACGATTTCGGATTGTGTAGTATGAAAAATTGTAAAGAAATCACAACCAAAAATTATTTGACCGCAATCAACTACGGTGTCGGATGTAGATTGTAAGTGAGTGCGGATCGTCCACAGGAAAAGTGTAATCGTTCGTCTTTGGAATTAGATGAGTCGAAACTTTAAAGAAAACAAAACAAAACAATTCATGATTTAAAATTGAAGTTCAAGAATTAGAAAATCTAGATCTAATAACAAGAAAAAGATAGAATCAAGAATTGATCGTTTAATGATTTTTCCAAACCAAATATCAAGAATTGAAATGAGGCTCGTAGGAATCGATCGGATCTATAGATGTGATGTAATCTTACGATGACGTATTCTTATCCTTCGATGATTTGATACTAGATCGATGATGATCTACGAGAATTAGGGATTTCTTGTGAAACTAGGGTTTCATCTTATCCCTTGTTCATTCATCGATATCATTCATATTCTAGCCTCTAGTAAATTCAAGAAACGATCGTAGATCCCTAATTTCAAGCGATCACAATCAAGAAAGCATCGCAACGAAACTAGGTCATCGATTCTTCAACTTGCTAGGGTTTACAAAACTCGTAGGACTTAAAAATCGTATTAAGATTTGTTACATCATCATTCTACAATCGTCTCGACTCCTTTACGAGCGGAGTTTTACTCAAACATCACAACAAGAACAACAATTACAAATTGAGATCTAATCATGATGCAAGAATTAAAAGAAAGAAAGATTAAAGAATTTCACCTTTTATTTATATCAACAATTTCATTACATTCGCTCAAGAACTACAAGAGGAAGAACTCGATCGTCGATTTGGCTTCGCTCGTCTCCGTGGATCGCGGATCGGCTTGGATCACTTGCCCGATTGAAGATCGGCTCGGCTCCTAAAAGGTTGAAGGCTTCTCGCTTGATTGGTACTCAAGATCTTGAATTTGGAGTGGAATTAGGGTTAGGGTTTCGCACAAGCCTTGTCACTAGACTTGTGGAAGAAGATGATGAAAGAGGGAATTAGCTAACTAAAAGATTAATGAACCAATGATGAACAACAACAACCCTTAGATCTAGGCTCCTATTTATAGATAACCAAACCCTAGATCTAGGATTTCAAATTCTAAGTTTCCCTCCTAAAGTTTGTTGAAGAAATTCAAATTTCCCTCCAAAAGTTAGTTAGGGGAGAAGCTTCTAGATGTGATTAGTTAGGAGGGAGCTTCTAGAAGAGGATTAATTAGGAGCTTAATTAGGATTAGCCTTGCTTAATCTTCTTTGCTGATCTGGCAGTATCTTCAAGGTCCTTCTGGAATTTGACATTGTTAGTGTTTATGCCCTAGAAGGCCATTACTGTATCATACTAGTTTGTATATTACTTAATGGAAGCTTGGGATATTCACATGTATATAACAGTCTTGCTAAACATGGTAGTATGCTACTTGGTTTTTCTATCTTAATATGTGAGTGTACGTATTGATAGAGCTCTTAGGATCTTGCTTGTCTACCAGCGTTGTGATGGCAGTCACACTAGTGAGGGCTGGGTAGTCTACAAGCACATCCTTATTCAGGTCCCTGGTCGTTGGATTATCGAGACAGAGCATCGATACTCCGGAGTAGACTAGTGTGTACGCTTCTCATCCCAGTTGGGGAGATGGTCTGTCCCACAGCCGTCAGTACGTCGTACTGGAGATAGTATACAGGTGCTCGTTGGGTTACGGGTACACCGGACAGGACTCACAGGGAACTGTTGGTTGGTTTTATACCAGTCGTCAGTGAATAGTTCCCAGGTGACATGAGTACAGCATAGTCCGCAGACTTGACACTGCTACTTCGCCTCGAGTGTGTCCCACTGTTCTTAGATTTCTACCCTACCACGGCTAAAAGGAGTCGTGCAAACAGGTAGCAAGTTGGGTGCAGTCCCGAACACTTGGAGGCAGTGGCGGTTAGACAGGATTCGTCCCTCCCGGTATTGGGAGTAGATATCGCGCTGTGTCAGAGAGCCATTACGTAAAGTCCCTGGCCAGGGCAAGCGAGATTTGCTGGTAGGTTCCAGTAGTTTCTCAGGGTGTAATGGGCTTCGCTCCGACACGACTTATACCGCTATTAGGGGACCGACGCTTGCCGCCCCTCTAGGCCCGATATGCGATAGTCTTGGACGAACGGACCGGACTGTATGGAGATTGTCACAGCAGGCTCAGTAGGAGTTCGGATGGGTTTCCTCATCGGCCTTCTTATCGACAACTACCTGGGGACCGTTACGTACAGCTAGTGCCGCTTGCGGTCTGTGGTTAAACCCACTGCCAGCGTAGTAGTCGAGTCTCTAGAGTCCCACACAGAGAGTTTCCTACTCCAGGCGAAACGATATAGAGGTCGTATGGTTTTACGACAAGGGTTCGGACGCATACGTGCGTTTACGCGCGTACGACTTTCGGACAGTTTTTACCAGTCGGCTTTGGTTTAAGCCAGTTATTGGTATCCGGTTATTGGATTTATACAGTCTAAAGTTTTTCCGTATTTTTGCGGATTGGAGGGGCGTTCTCGTAATTGTGCGAGAAGCTTTTAGAAGATGGTGACTAAGGAGGTTTAGGTGTCATATGCATTGAATGAGATTAGTGAGTCATGAGAGTGATTCATCATAGTCATTAATGCATCATAAATGCTTAATGACTCATGATAATGAATCACCACTTGATATTTATGAAGCATGATTATTCATCACTTATTTTCTTTTCTTGATTAAAAGTATATGCTTCATATATATTATGATAACTTACTATTCTCACTCATAATATCATTCACCTTCTCTCTCCTCAAGCTCTCCCTCTTCAAACCATAATCCTCCCCTCTCATGTGTTGAGTACAAGGATTAGTTAGACTAAACAATCCATAACCCTCACTCTATCTCATCTATCTTCTTTGATTAGCAATCCAAGAAGGTTAGTTGCCTCAAGTTTAGAGGCTAAGCTTGGAGTTTTGCTCTCGGGTGGATCATCTACTACATCGAGAAGGCCGAGGAGGACGAGGAGATCGTAAAGCCGAAGGACTTGGTTCGATAGGTATAATCCCTAAGCATAGTAGTTTAGAATAACTATGTGTTTGGTTAGTTATCGTTTAGCTTCGATTCATGCGGTTAGTCGATGTTTGTTCACTAAACAAGTTCGTTTTTGAAAATTCCGCCTCCCCACAAGTACTGGGGTGTTGTACATCGACTTACAGTGGTATCAAAGCCATGCTAAACAATAAATAACTTTATTGCAAATTTGTACGAATTTCGAACGGAAAAACGAAGCCGGAAAACCCTAGAAACATCAAGTTTCTGTCGATTTTAAAATGATGTCCTAAAATTTTTCAGGGATGTGCAGAAAGCTTGAAATGACCACAGAAGAACACCCAAGAAATTTGGGTTCCTGACTCGTCTACGGCGCCGCGGAACCGCGGCGGATCCCACCGATCCGCCGCGCTTCCACCGCCGAGTTGACGAGTTAGGAACTCGTTTTTCTTGTGTGGGTCCCCTGTAGTATTTGGGGTTTTCTTGAATATTTTAATTTTGCTCAGGTTTCAGTTTTACAGAGCAGTATTGGAGAAATATTAAATGCGTTTAATCGATCGAAATTGTACAGTATTTGCATATTGGATTATATCTGTGATTGTATAATGTGTTCGTAAACCTCCCCTAACTGCTAGTATGTCAGTTGGCAGGGGGTTGCACATTTCTGAAATGGATTTTATCTGTTTGTGCATATGAACTGTGTTGGACTGTTGTGATGTATAGCCGGGGTTATGTTATGGGTTATCATTTAATTCATTTGATGTAAATGTAATTTGTTGTAATATTATTTTGCGGGGCACTTCCAGGTTGCGGTTGTAGCCACCGTTGTATTATTTCATTTTACTGTTTTTGCTCCTAGGACAGACCCAAGGTGGGGTGCACAAACTGCCGGGTGGGTAGTTTGCCGCACCCGTAGGGGTCGTGGGTGGGGTAATGGCTATTCATCACAACTGTGTAATCCGTATTTTGTTGCAGGCTAAAAAACAAACACGGATTGCTTGCAAATCCAATTAAGTTCATCTGTGATCTGGAATGAATATCATTGCGTCAGACGAATGTAAAATATCTATATATGATAGCTATTTAGACGTCACTTATGTTTTACACCCGCGCTAGCCCAGCCCCCGCTCTGTCGTTAGTTAAGTAACCTAACGGGTGATGACGGGACCCCGTGGCGAATGCGGATGGCATAAGAGGACGTTGTATTTTCGTTGTTTTCTGCAATGATAGGTTAATGATGGGACGCATTATCTATAATGCAAAGAAAAACAAACCAAAGTTTAAATCGTTGGAACAGTTTAAAAGAAACCACTCGGTTAATTTTAAAAAGCAGATATTTTTAAATGCGGAGCTTTAACCACTCCTTTTAAAAGCTATCAGGTTCCTTCGGTTATATCAAGTTCACTACGTTCACGGTTTCGCCAAAACCAGTCGTAGCCCTCCGTCATTTCTTATGGATGGTCAGTAGTATTCAAGCTATGCTTGTTGGCATACGTCAAGGCATAGTGTTTGGTAACTGCTGGGGTATTCATTTGTTGCATAGATAGATGTGTTGGTTTGGGACAGTCGCATTACCTTGTTGGCATACGTCAAGGGTATATACGGGTGGGTTCAAATTAACAAGATAATGATGGGCAGAACTTGACATGTGACTTATGATTTGTTGGCATACGTCAAGGTCATAAGAGCATGGGGCAAAAACTTATATCGGGAATTTCTAAAGAAACTGAAATTTGCAAAGAGATGCATACCATTTGGAGTTTGATGAATGTTGGTAGGATTCCTTCAACATTATCATACGATGATATTTGGATCCCGATCCTACTGTGAGTATATGCTACTTATCAGGATATTCGTCACTTAACGATCAATGCTATAAACCAAGTAGGTGTCCAGAAAAGTGTCAGCAGGGTTACGCCCCCAGAGAAAAGAGGTTATTTAATTAAGGAACTTCGCGAAAGCGTTGGAAAACCTCCCTCGAAGTATCAACACTGGCCTGGCTGAACGGTTAAGCAAGAATTGTACGGTGAGAATAGTCCTGGCTAATTCTTCTTTTATGGTTTGAGGAAGGATTCGAGAAACAGTGGGAGCCATCCAGTTTAGATAAACTAAAAACCACTCTAAACTTGCAAGAGCATCATGCTAAAGAGTTTTTCTTCTCTCTCTCCTAATTGCAGCGACCCTGAAAATGACTGGACTTAAGTTACTTTTAGAGAAAAATATACTGACAGGGCCAAACTATAAAGATTGGCTGGGAATGTCAAAATGGCTTTGACCTATGACAAATTGGGGTACATCCTCACCGCTACGGCACCTGCTGTCCCTGGTCCCAAATCCAGCAATGCGGATAAGGAAATCCACAAAACCTGGGATTTAGATTGCGCGAAAGCCAAGTGCATCGTGCTTGCCTCAATGAACAATGAACATCAGAGGAGGCACGAGGATATGACCCTAGATGGCATATTTCTCCATACAAAGGAACTTTATGGAGAGCAATCTCGTATAGCAAGATACGAGACCTCTAAGAACTTGTTTCGAGCGAGGTTGGCTGTCGGGTCATCAGTGGGAGAACATGTCCTAAAGATGATCGGCTATATTGAAGAGCTCGCAGACCTTGGGACGACTTTGGATAATGAGCTCTATACAGACCTTATCCTCCAGTCCCTTCCTCCCACCTACGCCCAGTTTATCCTCAACTTCAACCTTCAAGGAAAAGAAGTTGAACTTGCGGAACTCCTGAACATGTTAAGGAGTGCAGAGGGCACCTTGCAGAAGGCAAGGGAAACACCCGCTATGTTTGTTGGCGGTGCATCTTCTTCCGGGTCCAAGGCTAGGGCCAAAGGAAGGAAGAAGAAGGCCGCACCCAGACCTAGAGGAGGTGTTAGTAAGGTGGGAGGGAAGGGAAAGAAAAAGTTTGCGGTACCGGTAGTAGGTCAGGATGAGTGCTTCCATTGTCACAGGAAAGGGCACTGGAAGAAGGATTGCAAGGCGTGGAACGCCAAGAACCAGGAACCGAAGCAAGCTGTGGCTTCGACTTCAGGTGTGTTTGTAATTGAGAATTGTCTGTCGATCAACTCTACTTCCTGGGTATTGGATACCGGATCAGGATCTCATATTTGCAATTCATTGCAGGCGCTGAGAAACCGTAGAGTGCTGAAGGAAGGTGATATGACCCTAAAGGTTGCTAACGGAGCTAGCGTGGGAGCTGCGTCCGTCGGGGATTATCACCTAGGATTGACGAGTGGACACATTTTGGTTTTACATAACTGTTATTTTGTACCAAGCTTAACGTGTAATATCATATCAGTTTCCTTGTTATCAAATAAAGGTTATGATTTCACGTTTGTAAGAGATGTTGTCAACATCCACCTTAATCAAGGTTTGATTGGGTCCGGTACTCTAAATAACGGTATATATGTTTTAAACCAACTCCAAATTTTCAATGTCCAGAACACACTAAAAAGAAAGTCTCCAGATTTAAATAAAGCTTTCTTATGGCATTGTAGACTGGGTCACATCAATGAGAGAAGGTTGACTAAGTTGCATAGAGAAGGATATTTGGACTCGTTCGAATATCAAACTTATGACACTTGTCAATCCTGTCTCAAAGGAAAGATGACAAAGACTCCATTTACTGGACAAGGAGTAAGAGCGAGCGAGCTCTTAGGACTCATACACAGCGATGTATGCGGTCCAATGTCTACACATGCAAGAGGTGGTTATTCCTACTTCATTACTTTTACAGATGATTTCTCTAGGTTTGGACATGTCTTCTTAATGAAGCATAAATCCGAAGCCTTTGAGAAATTCCTGGAATACAAGAGTGAAGCGGAAAACCAAACAGGCAAAAGTATTAAGACACTGAGATCTGATCGAGGTGGAGAATACTTAAGTGCCGAGTTCCTAGGTTACCTAAAAGAGAAAGGAATTCTCTCTCAGCTTACTCCTCCATACACTCCAAAGCACAACGGTGTATCGGAGAGACGGAATCGAACCCTTTTGGATATGGTACGATCCATGATGAGTAATGCTGAGTTACCGCGATCTTTCTGGGGTTATGCGCTAGAATCAACGACATATCTTTTGAACAGAGTTCCAACCAAAACTGTGCCTACCACACCATATCAGATGTGGAGTGGGAAGAAACCCTATCTTCAGTACCTGAAGACATGGGGATGTCCAGCTTTTGTAAAAAAGCAGCATCCGGACAAGCTCGAGGCACGCTCAGTAGAGTGTAAGTTTGTGGGATATCCAAAGAACTCTACAGGATATTGTTTCTATTACGCAGAGGAACAAAAGGTTTTTGTTTCTCGTCATGCCCGCTTCTTAGAAACTGAATTTTTAGAAAATCAGAAGAGTGGGAGCGTAGTAGAACTGGAAGAAATTCCAGAACCACAAACTGTTACTGAAAGTTTGGTAGAACCAGTAGTTCAAGAAGAACAGGACATTCCCGCACCCCTCCGCAGGAGTAGTAGGCCGTCTCATCCGCCTGAGAGATACTACGGTTTTCTCATAGATGGGGATAGAGAGGATTGCATCATAGATGATGATGAACCTACTGACTTCCAGCAGGCCATCCAGAGCGGCGACTCGGTACGATGGCTAGATGCAATGCGGACCGAAATGGAGTCTATGTACACCAACAAAGTATGGACTTTGGACTTTGCTCCAGATGGGGTAAAACCCATAGGATGCAAATGGATCTTCAAGAAAAAGATTGGTGTAGATGTTAGTGTATATGCCCTAGAGGCCATTACTGTATCATACTAGTATGTATATTACTTAATGGAAGCTTGGGATATTCACCTTGTATTGACAATCTTGCTCAAAATAGTAGTATGCTACTTGGTTTGTTTCTACTTCAATGTGTACATGTGTTTATTTTTGTATATCGCCTATACACATTAGTAGAGCCTTTAGGATCTTTGCTTGATTACCAGCGATGTGATGGCCGTCACACTAGTGGGGCTGGTTAATCTATAAGCACATCCTTATGCAGGTCCCTGGTCGCAGGACTATCGAGACAGGGCATCGATACTCCGGAGTAGACCAGCGCATGCGCTTCTCATCCCAGTATGGGAGACGGTCTGTCCCACAGCCGTCAGTACATCGTACTTGAGATAGTATGCGGGTGCTCGTTAGGTTACGGGTACACTGGACAGGACTCGTCGGGAACTGACTAGTTGGTATCATACCTATCGTCAGTTATCAGTTCCCAGGTGACATGAGTACAGCTTAGTCCGCTGACTTGACACTGTCACTTCGCCTCGAGTGTGTTCCCACTGTACTTTGATCACTACCCTACCACGGCTCAAAGGAGTCGTGCAAACAGGTAGTGGTTGGGTGCAGTCCCGAAGCACTTGGAGGCAGTGACGGTTAGACAGGATTCGTCTCTCCCGGTATTGGGGGTTGACATCGCGCTGTGTCTAGGAGAGCCATTACACGAGTAGTCCCTGGCCAGGGCAAACGAGATATACTGGTAGGTTTCCAGTGTTATCTCAGGGTGTTTTGGGCTTCGCTCCGGCACGACTTGTACCGCTATTGGGGGACTGACGTTTACCGCCCCCTAGGCCCGCCATGCGATGTATCAGACGAACAGACCGGACTGTACGGAGAATGTCACACTCAAGCTCAGTAGGAGTTCAGATGGGTTTCGCCTCGTCGGTCTTCTTGTCGGCATTACCTGGGGACCGTTACGTACAGCTAGTGCCGCTTGCGGTCTGTGGTTAAACCCACTGCCAGCGTAGTGTCGAGTCTTTAGAGTCCCACACAGAAAGCTTTTCGCCTTTAGGCAAAAGAGTAGAGGTCGCATGGTATTGCGACAGGTCGCATGGTTTTGCGACAGGGTTCGGTCACATCCGTGCACTTGTGCACGTACAGTGTCCGGACAGTTTACACTAGCGGGCTTTGGTTTAAGCCAGATCCTAGTGTACCTTATGGGATTGGATTTATCCAGTTTGCATTCGTGTTTCTCGGAACGCGGATGCGGGTGTGTATGCACAGTTGACAGGGAGGCACAGACAGCGGATTCTCATTAGGGTTGTTAACAGTTGACCGTTGACTTTTTGACTTTTTGCTCAACCCTAATGAGAATATGATATGTGATTAACTATTATATTAATTAAGTATTATGGTGACTTGGTTGTTGACTTTTGTTGACTTTGTTGACTTGTTGACTTTTGTTGACTTGTTGACTTTGTTGACCGGTTGACTAGGCTTGACTAGTTGACCATCATGATAACCATAACCATCATTTCATGGCAAAGACTTTTGTTTACTTGCTCATTTGTGTAAAATGAGTGCATGAAATGATATGGTTATGGTTGCTTCAAACCATCACATAAGACTTTTTTAGTATGATGAGTTATCATGACTTTGGATTATGAGAGGGTGAAAGACAAAAGAGAGCCTCATTCTTTCTTGCTCATTCTCTCTCTTGTTCTTGAGCTCTCCTTTTGCTCTCACCCTCAACCTCTTGCTCCCTCTCTTGATCCTATGGTTCTATTGTCTCATGAGTTGAGAATCAAGAACCATAGATAAAATCCCATTCTAATCCTTCTCTACTCATTCTAGTTCACTAGGTTTAGCAAACCAAGTGAACTAGTTTCTTCAAAGAACGAAGAAGGAGCTAAAGGTTGGAGATTTCAGGTGGATCTATCTTCGGCATACGGAGACGACGAGAAGAAGGCATCGGACCACCATCGGAGCTTTGAAGACGAAGGAGTTCAAGACAAGCAAGGTATAACCCCCTAACCGAGTAGCTAGAAACTCATAGTTAGGATGTTAGATAGATGTTTAACCAAGATCCGGGTTTTAGGTCCATGTTACCACCTCCGTAAAAATTGTTTTTTACCAAATTCCGCACTCCCGAAAGTACCGGGAGAGGTAGCATGGACTTACAGTGGTATCAGAGACTAGTTAAACTCTATCTAGCATGTTAGCAAGTAACTAGAAGATCGATCAACGAAAAAGTCCCGAAACAAACCCCAAAAAAAAAAAAAAAAAATTTGCAGTTTCTGTCGATTTTTCCACTGTTCAAAAGTTGATTATTTTAACACCTAAAATCGGCTCAGGCTTTTTTATGAATAACCACCAAAAATTGTCCAACGTTCGAGTCAAAGGGCCGCGGAAGCGCGGCGGGAGCACGCTCCCGCCGCGGATCCGCGGCCGAGTCGACTCGGCCGAGGAAAATTTTTGGTGCAGTGTTTTCATGGGGGTATTTTGGGATTTTTAGCATATATATTTTCAACCCAGATTTTCCAGAACGAAAATTTCATTTTGGGGTCCCGAAAATCCGTATTTTTTGATCGAACTTCTAAAAGACTTAAGCTAACGGGTTTTCTGTAATGTGAAATTTGTATTGAACGTCTACTAATCGCTATATGTCGATTAGTGGGGGTTATACAAATCTGTGATCTGTAATGTGCTGGAATGTGTATATAAATATGTTGGATTGTCGCGGGTGAATAGCCGGGGGTTGTGAGACGAGAGTTTTCTTTTCTTGCAATTCATGTAAATTTGTAAATTGATGTAATAATTATTTGTATGGCCGCACAACCGGGTCGGGGTTGTAGCCGTCATTGTATAATTTCTTTTTACTGTTTTTTGCTCCTAGGATAGACCCATGGAGGGGTGCACAAAATACCGGGTATGCCGAAGTGTCGAGTGGCCTACTCATGGAGATGAGGGAGGTTGCTACGCTTCGGGTACTTGGCGGGTAGTTTGCCGCACCCGTAGGGGTCTTGGGTGGGGTATTGGCTATTCACCGCGACCGTGTTATCTGTTTTTGTTACAGGCTCGTACAAATTACAGATTCCTAGTATATCCAATGTATTTATCTGTGATCTGAAATGTTTATCATTGCAGTATATCTATATATGATATTATTTAGGCGTTGCTTATGTTTTACAGACGCGCTAGCCCAGCCCCCGCTCTGTCGTTAGTTAAGTAACCTAACGGGTAATGACGGGGCCCAGTGGCGAATGCGAATGGCATAAGCGTACGTCATATTTTGGTTGTTTTCTGCAATGGTAGGATTAAATGATGGGACGCATTAAAAGAACTAATGCAAGAATATCACGCATTAAAAGAACTAATGCAAGCAAAACATGCATTAAAAGAACTAATGCAAGAAAATAAACCAAGTATAAGTCGTTGGAACACTTTCGAAAAACCACTCGGTTCTTTTCAAAAACAAACTTTTAAAATGCGGAGTTTGAGCCACTCCATTTAAAAGCTATCTCGTTCCATCGACTAAATCAAGTTCACTACGTTCACGGTTTTGCCAAAACCATTCGTAGCCCTCCGTCGTTTCATATGAATATTCAACAGTATTCAAGCTGTGTTTGTTGGCCTTAGTCAAGGCACAGTGATTGGTAGCTGGTGGACATTCATATGTTGCATAGATAGATGCGTTGGTTTGGGACAGTCGTATTACTTTGTTGGCCTTAGTCAAGGGTATATACGGATGGATTCAAATTAACCTGGACAACGACGGGTAGAACTTGACATGTGACTTATGATTTGTTGGCCTTAGTCAACGTCATAAGAGCATGGGGAAAAAATCCACATCGGGAGTTTCAAAAGAACTGAAACTTGCTAGCACTGCATACCATTTGGAGTGTGATGATTCTGGTAGGATTCCTTCAGTTTTGTCACGCAATGATATTTGGATCCCGATCCTACTGTGAGTATATGCTACTCCTCAGGAAATTTCTCACTAAACGATCAATGCTATAAACCTAGTAGGTGCCTAGAAAGGTGTTAGCGGGGCTACGCCCCCAGGGAAAAGAGGTTCTTTAATTAAGGAACTTCGCGAAAGCGTTGGAAAACCTCCCTCGAAGTACCGACACCGGCCTGGCTGAACGGTTAAGCAGGTATTGTGCGGTGGGATTGATCCCGACTAATTCTTCCTTTATGGTTTGAGGAGGGATTCGAGAAACAGTGGGAGCCATCCTGTTTAGACAAACTAAAAACCACTCTAAACTTGCAAGAGCATCATGCTGAGTGTTTCTTCTTCTCTCTCTTAAATGCAGCGACCCTGTGACCGCACCTAGGTTACATCTAGATAATAATATGACTGAACCTGACTGTTATGACTGGCAAAGGTCTGTCCAGATGTCCATTGCCCACGACAAGCTGGGACACCTCTTAACTAATCAAAACCCTGCTGTCTCAGGTCCAGTTTCCCATGTCACGGATGTTTACATCCACAGGACATCGGAAAGGGATTGTGCGAAAGCCAAGTGCCTCGTGTTAGCCTCAGTTGATGGTACAAACCAGAGGCAGCACGAGAAGATGGACTCAGTTTCCATCTTCCTCCATAACAAAGTTTTATATGGAGAGCAATCTCGTATCGCAAGATATGAGACCTCGAACGAATTGCTTCAAGCGAGGTTGGCAGTCGGGTCATCTGTAAGGGGCAACGTCCTTACAGAGACCAGCTATATTGAGCTCACGGACCTGGAGACCACGTTGGAGAATGGGTCAAGTACTGACCTAATTCTACAGTCCCTGCCCTCTGCTTATACCCTGAAAGAAACCAGGGAAGAAAAAGGAAAAGCAAGGGCAAAAGTTTCAGGACTGGATATAGTAAAAGAGGGACGTTCCTATTGTAACGGGAATGAACTATGGCAGAGAGATTGCAGGGCTTGTAAAGCCAGTAGCCAGAATTCGAAGCATGTTGTGGCTTCGGCTTCGAGTGTGTTTGTAATTGAGAACTGTTTGTCAGTTAACCCTACATTCTGGGTATTGGATACCGGATCAGGATCTCATATCTGTAATTCGTTACAGGGTCTGAGAAACCGTAGGGTTATCAGGAAAGGTGATATGACTCTCAGGGTTGCTAACGGAATGAGCATGGATGCTGTATCCGTAGGGGAATATCACCTAGGACTGACAACTGGGCAGATATTGATTCTGCGTGACTGTTTGTATGTACCAGGTGCGACTTGCAATATCATATCTGTATCCTTACTTTCTAAGGAAGGATATGATTTTGCTTTTTGTAAGCGATGTAGTAAACATCCACCTAAATCAAGCACTGATTGGGTCAGGTACATTAAATAACGGTATATACGTATTGAATCAAGCTCAGATATTCAGTGTCCAGAACACACTTAAAAGAAAGTCTCCAGAATTAAATCAGGCTTTCTTATGGCATTGTAGACTGGGTCACATCAATGAGACACGGTTGACTAAGTTACAGAAAGAAGGATACTTGGATCCGTTCGAGTACCAGTCTTATGCCACTTGTGAATCTTGTCTCATGGGAAAGATGACAAAGACTCCGTTCACTGGACACGGAGTAAGAGCGAGCGAGCTCTTGGGACTTATACACAGTGACGTGTGTGGTCCAATGTCTACACATGCGCGAAGCGGTTATTCATACTTCATTACTTTCACAGATGATTTCTCTAGGTTTGGACATGTCTTCTTAATGAAGCACAAATCCGAAGCCTTTGAGAAATTTCGAGAATATAAGAATGAAGTAGAAAAACAAACAGGCAAAAGTATCAAGATCCTAAGATCGGATCGAGGTGGTGAATACTTGAGTGCCGAGTTTCTGGACTACTTAAAAGAGAATGGAATTCTCTCTCAGCGTACTCCTCCATACACACCACAACACAACAGTGTATCGGAAAGAAGGAATCGAACCCTATTAGATATGGTTCGTTCCATGATGAGTAAGGCTGAGTTACCGCGATCTTTCTGGGGATATGCACTGGAAACAGCTGCACATCTCTTGAACCAAGTTCCTACTAAGACAGTGCCTACCACACCATATCAGATGTGGAGTGGGAAGAAACCCTGTCTTAAATCCTTTAAGACATGGGGATGTCCGGCTTTTGTAAAAAAGCAGCATGCGGACAAGCTCGAGGCACACTCAGTACAGTGCAAGTTTGTGGGATACCCAAAGAACTCCAAGGGGTATCTTTTCTATTACGCAGAGGAGCAAAAAGTCCTTGTTTCTCGTCATGCCCGCTTCATGGAAACTGAGTTTTTAGAAAATCAGATAAGTGGGAGCGCAATAGAACTGGAAGAAATTCCAGAACCACAAGCTATTACTGAAACCTTAGTAGAACCAGAAGGTTCAGGGGAACCGGACATTCCTATGCCGCTCCGCAGGAGTAGTAGGCAGTCTCATCCGCCCGAGAGATACTACGGTTTTCTCATAGACGGGGATAGAGAGGATTGCATCATAGATTATGATGAGCCTACTAGCTTCCAGCAAGCCATTCAGAGCGGTGACTCGGTAAAATGGCTGGATGCAATGCGGACCGAGATGGAGTCCATGTACACCAACAAAGTTTGGACTTTGGACTTTGCTCCAGAAGGGGTAAAACCCGTAGGCTGCAAATGGATCTTCAGAAAGAAGATTGGTGTAGATGGGCAGGTTGAAACCTATAAAGCTAGGCTCGTTGCAAAGGGTTTTCGTCAAAGACCTGGTTTGGACTATGACGAGACTTTTTCTCCGGTAGCCATGCTTAAATCCATTCGGATCCTTCTTGCCATTGCTGCCTTCCACGATTATGAGATCTGGCAGATGGACGTTAAGACGGCTTTCCTAAATGGAAATTTAGAAGAGTGCGTCTATATGGATCAGCCAGAGGGATTCAATCAGAGTGGGAGCAGCGGTAAAGTGTGCAAGTTGCTCAAGTCCATCTATGGACTTAAGCAGGCATCGCGGAGTTGGAACCAGCTCCACCACGACGTACTGACGGCTTTAGCGAAGGAACCAAGGTCCCATCAGAAGTCCAGACACATCTTAAGGCGGTATCACCTGATCAGGGAGATCATTGATCGTCAGGAGATCGAGGTTCGGAGAGTTGCTTCTGAAGAGAACATTGCTGATCCATTCACGAAGGCCCTACCTCAGATTCAGTTCGAGAGGCTACTCGAGATCATCGGTCTACGATATGCCAGTACATGGCCCTAGTGCAAGTGGGAGATTGTTAGTGTTTATGCCCTAGAAGGCCATTACTGTATCATACTAGTTTGTATATTACTTAATGGAAGCTTGGGATATTCACATGTATATAACAGTCTTGCTAAACATGGTAGTATGCTACTTGGTTTTTCTATCTTAATATGTGAGTGTACGTATTGATAGAGCTCTTAGGATCTTGCTTGTCTACCAGCGTTGTGATGGCAGTCACACTAGTGGGGGCTGGGTAGTCTACAAGCACATCCTTATTCAGGTCCCTGGTCGTTGGATTATCTAGACAGAGCATCGATACTCCGGAGTAGACTAGTGTGTACGCTTCTCATCCCAGTTGGGGAGATGGTCTGTCCCACAGCCGTCAGTACGTCGTACTGGAGATAGTATACAGGTGCTCGTTGGGTTACGGGTACACCGGACATGACTCACAGGGAACTGTTGGTTGGTTTTATACCCGTCGTCAGTGAACAGTTCTCAGGTGACATGAGTACAGCATAGTCCGCAGACTTGACACTGCTACTTCGCCTCGAGTGTGTCCCACTGTTCTTAGATTGCTACCCTACCACGGCTCAAAGGAGTCGTGCAAATAGGTAGCAAGTTGGGTGCAGTCCCGAACACTTGGAGGCAGTGGCGGTTAGACAGGATTCGTCCCTCCCGGTATTGGGAGTAGATATCGCGCTGTGTCAGAGAGCCATTACGCAAAGTCCCTGGCCAGGGCAAGCGAGATTTGCTGGTAGGTTCCAGTAGTTTCTCAGGGTGTAATGGGCTTCGCTCCGACACGACTTATACCGCTATTAGGGGACTGACGCTTGCCGCCCCCCTAGGCCCGATATGCGATAGTCTTGGACGAACGGACCGGACTGTATGAAGATTGTCACAGCAGGCTCAGTAGGAGTTCGGATGGGTTTCCTCATCGGCCTTCTTATCGACAACTACCTGGGGACCGTTACGTACAGCTAGTGCCGCTTGCGGTCTGTGGTTAAACCCACTGCCAGCGTAGTAGTCGAGTCTCTAGAGTCCCACACAGAGAGTTTCCTACTCCAGGCGAAACGATATAGAGGTCGTATGGTTTTACGACAAGGGTTCGGACGCATACGTGCGTTTACGCGCATACGACTTTCGGACAGTTTTTACCAGTCGGCTTTGGTTTAAGCCAGTTACTGGTATCCGGTTATTGGATTTATACAGTCTAAAGTTTTTCCGTATTTTTGCGGATTGGAGGGGCGTTCTCGTAATTGTGCGAGAAGCTTCTAGAAGATGGTGACTAAGGAGGTTTAGGTGTCATATGCATTGAATGAGATTAGTGAGTCATGAGAGTGATTCATCATAGTCATTAATGCATCATAAATGCTTAATGACTCATGATAATGAATCACCACTTGATATTTATGAAGCATGATTATTCATCACTTATTTTCTTTTCTTGATTAAAAGTATATGCTTCATATATATTATGATAACTTACTATTCTCACTCATAATATCATTCACCTTCTCTCTCCTCAAGTTCTCCCTCTTCAAACCCTAATCCTCCCCTCTCATGTGTTGAGTACAAGGATTAGTTAGACTAAACAATCCATAACCCTCACTCTATCTCATCTATCTTCTTTGATTAGCAATCCAAGAAGGTTAGTTGCCTCAAGTTTAGAGGCTAAGCTTGGAGTTTTGCTCTCGGGTGGATCATCTACTACATCGAGAAGGCCGAGGAGGACGAGGAGATCGTAAAGCCGAAGGACTTGGTTCGATAGGTATAATCCCTAAGCATAGTAGTTTAGAATAACTATGTGTTTGGTTAGTTATCGTTTAGCTTCGATTCATGCGGTTAGTCGATGTTTGTTCACTAAACAAGTTCGTTTTTGAAAATTCCGCCTCCCCACAATTACTGGGGTGTTGTACATCGACTTACAGACATATCATAAAGGAATGTGGGACCAGAGCTGGGAATTTTGCACTAAAAATAAAGCGCTGACGTGTCAATCATGCGGCGGATCCGCGGCTCAAGCAAGCTCCTGCCGCGGATCCGCGGCTACTTGTGGGCCTTGGGCTTTGATATTTCTGGTACAGTCTTGGGATGTCTCATGGGCCTTCTTTTGATGTATTGATTTGTATTTCTCCATCTGAATTGCTACCAGATCTGAAATGATTTAGTTGGCGTATTTTTGATCAACTCTTTTGCTTTTCTTCCGTATTTCCTGCACAGACTCAAGACAAGTGTTGCGCAAATACAGAAATGATGCGATGCCATGAAATGCGGTCAATTTCCCTTAAAGTGTCGGTTTAAAAGTCTAATACATGCAATCTGGTATTTTACGACTGATTTGCTAATATGTGAAATATGAATACCGAACACTTCTAAATGAGTGCAAAAGATGGGGAAATTGCCGTGTTAAAAATACATTATTTTCGACTGATCAAATACCCCCAAACTTAATTTCGATCGTCTCGAGCGAACTGTTTTATTAAAAAGAGAAGGAGAAAATAAAGAAAGAGAAAAACTAACTAGCACACTTTCGTAGGCAACACGATTGCACTGAGCACGTGCAACAAGCCTTTAAACCTCTAGGTGTCCCTAATAGGAGGAGTGTTGTCTCCTGAGGGTTTTCAGCGGATTGCACCCACAAAATCCAATAATAAAATAAAGATCATGAATATTACATTTAAAGAGAAGAATTGTAAAAGAAAAGCCTTGAAAATTAGGGTTTCCAACTAAGCTAGCTTTTCGGTTGTCATGAGCCCTATCTTAATGGTCATGAAAAGATGTTAGAAATCACGTCCTCCCTCAATAAAACATCGTCTTATTTTTCATTTCTATCTTTATTCCAAACATCGATCATATAACCCTGCGTGTGTGTAAAGACATCCCTACACCCGGAGAATTCAATTCAAGCTATCATACTCTTGTCCATCAGCCTCAGTACTTTTTAATTAATGAATATTTAGATGAGATTGCTCACACACTTTCATGCGACCGTTAATACTTCTTGAGGTACTAACCGACCGATTACTCATGTGCTTGCTTATTTGGTGTATTTTCCTCGTTTTGCACCACCTCTGGCATAGCAGTGACTCCCAGACCAGTTGGCCTTAGGGCACTAGGTGAAAAGGCACCCTCGCTATATATTTTTTATTGCCTTCGGTGATAACAAAACCAGTGTCCATTTTTCTCACCACTTTACAATTTTTTTATTCACTTTTTCTTTTTATTTCCTTCATACATCGGCTTTAAGACAAGAGCATTTCAAGGTATCCTCTACTATCCCAGGCTTCAAGACGTATGTAAGTGCGAATAGCAGGGTATCAACGTTCAAAATGTTTGGCTTTCCAGAATAGAAACTATTTTTCAGACTTATTTTTATCCTCAGATTAGTGACGTCTTTCATCTTACTAACCCTTGGGACAACGGCTCATAACTACTTATTACTAGTTCGTATAAGAAAACTTCTAATTTTCTTGGTTTTCTTAAATTTTTCTAATCTTATGGATGTAATTTTACACTATCTAATCTTTTATTATCTTGTTTATGTACAAAAATATTTTTATCTTTTTGAAATTTTTTTAAATTTTTATAGGTTTTCAAAAAAATGTTTTGTGCTTATGCAAAGTATGATGCAAATGATGCGAAAATAAGCACAAACCTCCCCCAAACTTGTCTTCAACAGTGTCCTCACTGTTGCCATCAGCTAAATCTCGAAAAACCTGTAAGCTTGGGAGGAATTTATTAGTGGGGGCAAAATATTTAAGTGAAGAACCTCCCCCATACTTATTTTTGGCTCAATATTTTGTAAAAATTTTCTTTCCAAGAGCCTAAAAAAATATACCCCCCCAAACTTGAGTTATGCAATGTTAAGCTTTGAAAATCACATGAGGGGGTCAAAAATCAGTGGTCGATGCCAAGCTTTGCAAAGACCGAAAGTTAACACCAACCATTCAAAAATTTTATCAATGCAGTGCTCTGGTTGGTGAAAGAAGAAGTGTGGAAAGGGTAAGTGGTGGAAGAGAATGTGTGTGCGTCTCATTTTGGAGAGACAATGCAGTGCTTGTGATGGATTACTCGCATTCTTTTTACAGTTCAGAAGAAGGGGTGGAGGTTCAATTTCATTGAGTGGGACATGATTCATCTCAACACCCGTGTCATTCAAAAATGCGAGTTCTTCAGCGAAGATTTCCTCAAAAGTTCCATCAATACCCCGATGAATAATGTCATCACAAGGTGCGGGGTGATCTTCAGACTCTAAGAACAGTTCATAATCAGTGTTAATTGTTGACCCGGACATCTCGGTGGAAGAGTCCGTATGTGTATGATACATAGTTGGGTCAAACAATAACATATGAAAAGAGTCAAGATCGATATCAGGAGGATCATCAAATTCGCTGCTGTCGACATCCATTAAGTCGACAGAACAGACATGAGCAGTAGGTTCGGAGGGAACACTTCCCAACTTGTAAATGTTTAGTTCTATTGACCTATTCCAGAAAGATAGGGTCATAGAACCATTACGACAGTTGATGATAGCATTGGAAGTGGCCAAAAAGGGTCGACCTAAAATCACCGGAATTTGATTCCGTGGGTTCGCTACAGGCTGTGTATCAATTACAATAAAATCTACCGGGAATATAAATTCTCCGATTTTTATTAACACATCCTCCAGTTCACCCCTAGGTTTGGTGATAGATCGGTCAGCCATTTGGAGAGTGCAATTGGTTGGCTTCAACTCTCCGATACCTAATTGCTCATAAACTGAGAAAGGAAGCAAGTTAACACTAGCGCCAAGGTCAAGCAGAGCACGGTTAATGTGTTTTTCCCCAATAGAAATGGAAATAGTAGGATATCCAGGATCCTTACGTTTCCTCGGTAATTGTTGGGGGAAAGCCGTGTCTACTGTTTTTGCCATGAATATCTTCTTGGGCACTTGAGTCTTCCTCTTCCTAGTGCACAAGTTCTTAAGAGTTTTCGCATAGGACGGAACTTGTTGGATAGCATCTAGGAGAGGGATGTTGATGTTAACATGATTAAAAATATCCATGATCTTCTCCATATGTGGACTCGATGTGTTAGCCCTTAACCGGTTCGGGTAAGGTGCTTTAGCAATAAGCGCTGGGTCCATCATAGGAGAAGGAAGTGTGTGTGGAACCGATCCCAGAATAGAAGTGGGGATCGTCCGTGGAGGAGTAGAAGAGGTGGGCTGAAGTGGAGAGCCTTTTGGAAACGAAGAATAGGCTCGGAAGAAGGTGGTGGGGTAGAAGAACTGGGGTCAGAATTAGAAGGGTGTGTGTGAGGAAAGGTCTCAGCCGGGGTATTATTGATTGATTTTTCTGTATCATCAAACTCTTCCCCAAGGTGATGGTCAAGCACTCTTCCAGATCTCAACGTGATCTCATCCACATGATGTAAATAGCTAGGATTGGGTAAAGGTTGAGCTGAAAGTTTCCCTTTCTCTCTTACACTCATTTCGGCTCTTAATCGTGAAATTTCTGCTTCCATCGATTTGATACTCTCAGCTTGGGACGCTGAGTTTTTCTCAATTTTATCGACAGAAGACTTCATTTCAGCCGAAACTTGCATGATATTTGTTAAGACCAAATTCATGCATTGTGCAAATGAATAGGTTTCATCAGTCCCGGTCAACTGCAAGGGACTAGATGGTGCGGGTGTGTTGACCGGATTTTGAAAATTTTGTGCTTGAAAGGGGTGCTGACTCAATTGTGGTTGCTGTTGTGGTGGAGGAACCCTTTGGAAATTGTGTTGGGTTGGAACCGTGTTTTGAAATTGTGATTGGTTCCAAGCAAAATTTGGGTGATTCCTCCAATCCTGATCATATGTGGAGGAAGATGGATTGTTTCTAGGTCTTTGAAATGCGGCATTTGTATGCTCATGACCTTGAAACGGACATTCTTCCGTCAAGTGAGACGGATCAGAACAGCACCCACAAACAGTTTTGGAGAGTGATATTTGACTTAGGGCGGCGGCTAAAATTTTGTTTTCCATAGCGTCAAATTTCTTGTGTAAAGCTGAAATTTCAGCTCTAATTCCTATGGAAATATCATTGCCATCCCTAGACGATTGACTCACACCCTCCCACTGTAAAGATTTTTCAGCGAAATCTTCTAGAAATTTCCAGGCTTCCCCATCATCTTTAGTTATAAAGTTGCCTTGACACATGGATTCAAGGGTCTGTCTTGTGTAAGGAGTAATGCCCTCATAAATGATTCGGCACAATTCCCATCTCGGGATGCCGTGATGTGGACATTGGAGTAACAGATCCTTGAAACGTTCAAGACATTTTGAAAATGTTTCATTTGGAAGCTGGGTGAATTGATAGATTTCGCTATGGACTCGAACTGTTTTGTGATGTGGGTAAAATTTCTTAAGGAATGCTTTGACGAATTCGTCCCAATTTGAAATGGAATGTGCGGTAGTGTTATATAGCCACTTCTCGGCTAAATCGCACAAAGTGAATGGGAGAAGACGTAGACGGAAAGCATCCACAGAAAGCTGTGATGTACCCATCATTGCGCATACATTTTCAAATTTCGTGATAAACACGTATGCGTCCTCAGACTCGAGGCCGTGAAATTTTGGTAGAAGGTTGATGTATTGGGGTTTTATTTGAAAATTTTCCCCGTTGGCTGGTGGAATGGAAAGACAGGTAGAAAGTGGGCCTCGTGTAGGATAGCATCTCTCTTGGAGAGAGATGCGAGGTGGATTCTGCGCACCAACGGACGGCGGCAGAGTAGTGGAAAAGAAGTTCGATGGAGGTGGATCCATCGATGTGGGTGTGGTGGTGGGTGAAAGAAAGGGTAAATGTAGAAATACCGACTTTAGGGTCGATCGGGGAAACGCGGACTAACGGGCACTAGAAACCCGTGTCCAGCCTATCTTGCACTAAAAAGGGTTAGTACAAGTGGCAGCGTGAATTTATAATTAGGGGAAATGATATGAATGCGGTGTTTGCTTTGAAAAATGATATGGATTTTTGAAAATATGATGCAACACAACAAATGCAACACACAAAAACCCTAGAATCTAGTGGTCACCTAGGTCCGGCTCTAGACCGCTCCTAACTGCCAAAAGACAAGTCGCAGGATAGAATCCTCCACTGCCTCTTTGTCCCCCTGTGGCCGGATAAGTGCCAGGTAAGTGGGAAGGTACTCCACTACGTAAGTAGTGGGCCTAATTAAAAACCACTAGCCCTAGACACACTCGCCTTAGACACCACAAGAAAACGCGGATAAGCAATGAATTACCCACGGCCTTCCCTTGTCCTAATTGAGCGCGACGGTCCTTAGAGTCATCTCTAGATATTTTTTAATTAATGAGGGTAATGCGGATGCAAGTTTGTGATTTTCGGGGCCTAGGAAGGGTAATGAAATCCCCACCTAATTTGGATTTGGTCGTGCCCCTTAATTTTCCGTATTAATATGCAAACAACCAAGAAAATCAAAACACGCACAAATTTTATTTTGCTTTTGCGGCGCAGCGATTATTTGCAAAGAATCCTGCACAAAATGTTAGTTGGAGCTAAAAAGAGGAGAGAGGAGAAGGTAAGAAGCTTACAGAGGAAGTTTGGAACAGAGATCCCTTCAATCAAGCGCGGAACCGCCGCAAGAAGGCTCTAATGCCGCGGAAGGGCGGTGGTATGTTGGGATCAGTGCACAGAAATTTGTGCACAAGCTCCTGTTCACCTACATAGCTCTCTGGATGTTTCAGAAAAAATTTTCCACAGCTCCAATGATTCCAGATTTCCTCGCAATCAAATCACAACACACGTATTAGTGTTTGCATGAATTTTGATCACAAAATTTAGATGGAATAAAATTTTCAACTCAAATTTCAAAATACGAACAATTAGCGCACTATCCCCGGCAACGGCGCCATTTGATTGAAACGATTTCGGATTGTGTAGTATGAAAAATTGTAAAGAAATCACAACCAAAAATTATTTGACCGCAATCAACTACGGTGTCGGATGTAGATTGTAAGTGAGTGCGGATCGTCTACAGGGAAAGTGTAATCGTTCGTCTTTGGAATTAGATGAGTCGAAACTTTAAAGAAAACAAAACAAAACAATTCATGATTTAAAATTGAAGTTCAAGAATTAGAAAATCTAGATCTAATAACAAGAAAAAGATAGAATCAAGAATTGATCGTTTGATGATTTTTCCAAACCAAATATCAAGAATTGAAATGAGGCTCGTAGGAATCGATCGGATCTATAGATGTGATGTAATCTTACGATGACGTATTCTTATCCTTCGATGATTTGATACTAGATCGAAGATGATCTACGAGAATTAGGGATTTCTTGTGAAACTAGGGTTTCATCTTATCCCTTGTTCATTCATCGATATCATTCATATTCTAGCCTCTAGTAAATTCAAGAAACGATCGTAGATCCCTAATTTCAAGCGATCACAATCAAGAAAGCATCGCAACGAAACTAGGTCATCGATTCTTCAACTTGCTAGGGTTTACAAAACTCGTAGGACTTAAAAATCGTATTAAGATTTGTTACATCATCATTCTACAATCGTCTCGACTCCTTTACGAGCGGAGTTTTACTCAAACATCACAACAAGAACAATAATTACAAATTGAGATCTAATCATGATGCAAGAATTAAAAGAAAGCAAGATTAAAGAATTTCACTTTTTATTTATATCAACAATTTCATGTAGAGAATTAACTAGGGTTAGGGTTTGGGTTGGGTTAAAGCAACCATGGTTGACTAAACCCATGTAGAGAATTAACTAGGGTTAGGGTTTGGGTTGGGTTAAAGCATGAGTCACTTACAAATATCTTTCACAAAACAAAACCAAAACCTTCTAGAAACATCTAGAAAGCTTAACCCTAATCCAAACCCTAATCATGTTTAAACTCCACTAAATAAGTTGCATTAGTTATCATATTATGTTACAATATTATATATCACATATATAATATTTATCGTAACAAAATAAAATAATACAATTAACATATATCGCATATATATCAATGTATTATCCGAGTGAGAAAAAGAATCTTTTAGTGAGCTAATATTAGTTAATGTCATTTAATATATCATATATATTATTATACATTAAATTATCGAATCAACACTTGATCCGACAATCCGGCTATATCGCATATAACCGACTAATATTTATCCGTACCGATTCATCGAATCAACACTTGATCCGATGACGCGGCTGATATAAAATATCGCGAGAATAGAATACGGTATCTCATATCGCATTATCCTCGGTCCCGCACATATCACATATGAGCTCCTACTCCGTTTTGCCTGAGCCAAGAAACCTCTGTGTAGGACTCTAAAGAATCGTCAATACGCCGGCAGTAGGTGATGATCATATCAAACACCCACAAGCCGCAAGCGGTCAGCTAAACGTAACAGCTACCCAGGTATTGAGCGCTCAGAAGATCAACAAGCAAGCCTGTACATTCTCCTGTGAATCCAAACAGTAACACTCCCGTACAGTCCGGTCTCGTCGTCTGATATGTCGCATATCTCGCCTAGGGGTGGTAAACGTCAGACCCCAGTAGCTTGATAAGTCGTGTCGATATGAGGTCTATAACAGTTCGAGAAACTACTGATAACACTTACCAGTAAATCTCAGCAACCCTGGCCAGGGATTTCCGGTTATAGCCAATCGAACACAGCACAACATCAACTCCCTATACCGGGAGAGACGAATCCCCTCCTATCGCTCATTGCCTCCATGTGATTCAGGACTGTACCCATAAGCCACCTTTTTGCACGCCCTCTTGGACGTGGTATGATGGAAATCAAAGCACAGTGGGAATCACACAAGACTCTATGACGATCTTGGGTCAACAGACTACTCTGTACCAGTGTCACCGGAGAACTGCCATCTGACGTGAGGTATAATACCATCTGGGAGTTCTCGGCGAGTCCGTCCAGTGTACCCAGTCTCCACTGAGCACCCATGCACCATCCTTGATGTCGAACACTGATGGATATGGGATCATCCATCGCCCATCATATGGGTCAAGATGCGTATACGCTAGTCTACTCTGGTGTATCGATGCCCTGTCTCGATACACCCTCGACTAGGAACAATTATAGGATGTACTCGTCGACTACTATGGCCCCACTAGTATGATCTCATCATAGTCCCAGTAGTCGAGTACAAATCCTAAGGGCTTTATCAACATGTAATATAGAGACAATCAGAGTACATGTTAAGACAAAGTACAACCAGATAGCATACTATCATGTCGAGCAAGAAAGTCCTCCCTATATATGTCCCAGCATCCACTACAATATACATCGTATGTACAGTAATGGCCTCTAGGGCATACATATAACTAACACTGCACGTCCGAGAAATCTCGTAAAAGCGATCCGTCAAACGCTCATGGCGCGAAAACACAATAAAACGACGCCTCTATGCAATCGTGCGTCCCTGTAATCACGCCTTAGTCAGTCCTCGTCCGTGACGAGCTCAAGATGACGCAACTCTAGCCGTAGCTCCCTCTGCCCGTGTAATTGTGGCAGCAAAATCATAACCAATATCGATGAGGATAGATCATAGGAATGAATATAATACTGTGCAAGGAAATGTACATCCTAAGGTCTCTTAGGAGGAGTAGCGTATCGTAAGTATGCCGCGGAACATACGTACGGTACGTCACTCTACTCAAGCTACCTACTCCATCAACCAAGGGTCATCCTGCGCGACGAAAGTTCGGGTATAATACCCCTTCGACTAAGTCTAAGTTCCGTAAGGTCAAGCCTAAGTTCCGTATATATATAAACGCTCTAGGCTCCGCATAGTCAAACTTAGACTCGAACCAAGATTAACCTAGCGCTCTGATACCAACTTTGTCATGACCCGAAATAGCACGTGACTGGCCCTTGAATCATTTGAAGCCTATAGAACCCCATCCAATTCAAGTAAGCCAAAAGCCCAGAAATCTAAAACCATTTTAAATAATAAATGAAAAAAAACTAGTTTTAATGAAGTGAAGAAAACATGTTTTAAAAACTAGGTTTTTAAATAAGTAAGCCGAATATGTATTTTTAAAATCTATAGTCTTTTCTGAAAATTTTGGCAGAGTTTCCTATGTAAATACTGGTCCCAAACGGGGTACCACAAGAATAATATATGCATAATGATAAAAGGCATCCCCAAGCGGGAGCTATCTCTTCGTCCATCGACGCTCACAACCACGCAACCAATATAATATACAACGCCAAAGGGCGAGGATCAAAACTCAAAAGGAAACTCAAAATCATCAAGAAAACCATAATACTACAATGCGCGACTCTAAGGTCGAAATAATACACAACAGGTTTTCTAAGTCTGAAACAATATACAAGTTTGGTTGATGGAATAACTAGATACAACTGAATAAAATAAATACAAGGGTGGTCACGATGCGAGTGAACCCACCTACCAAAGCAATCACCCAGAAAGGAAGCAGTGTGCCAGAAAAGACGCAATGAAACCTGTAGGGAAAAACCTGCAAGAACTGTGGCACAACGGGGGTGAGTTGCCAACTCATGAATAGAAAACATCACAGAGCAGAAATCGTATGTATGACACAATTCTAGGTCAATACGATCAAAAACATATATCCTCAATATGAATAAGTCTAAAGCATGATAAGGTGGCAGGGGTAAACATCTTTACATCAGTGTAATACCAAGTGCTCGTGTCAGTGCCTCAGGTAGCAACATATCATAAATATGAGGTGTGATCGATGTCATCATCATGAAATCAGTGTCAACTATATCATGAAATCTAAATATGTGGATAGCATCCAACTATGTAATCAATGTCTGTATGTATGTGGATCTCGTCGTGTCACCCAATGACATAAAACATCATGCATGTAAATATTATAAAGCATATGCATGGAAGTATGAGGATATAATCAACATGTGTCTCTCGCGACATATCAAAATCATGGAACCTGGGTGTCTAGCATCGACACTCGAAAACATCATGAAACCTGTGCCTAGCATCGACACGTAAATCCTCATATAAATAGGGCTCCGTCAGTCCGGATCGGCCCACGGGCTCCGTCAGTCCGGATCGGCCTGTATCATCTCTCAACTCCGGTCGGTACCCTCCGGATATCCTCCGAGCTCAAATACAATCACCGGTAGGTAGTACTCCCCTGCCAGGCTCACCGTCCAACATATACGAGTCTTCTTGCCCCGGGATACCTCACCGGGTCCACCATGTACCTGCAGACGGTGCCTACCGCTCCTCGAATCAGGTTTCACATGCCACTCTCAGAACCGAGAAAACACATGGTGGACGCATTGAAATATCATATCAAGGGTAACCAGGTTTTTAAAACAATACATACTCTTTTTTGAAATTACCACGGTTCCCAAATCCAGAAATATCATGGAAACAACATATCTCAATGCGTATAATCATAAAGCATGATGTATGCGACATATAAAAGAAATGTAAGCATATCAGTATATCATGCAACATAAACAGTAATATGCACATATCGAGGGAAGACCGCTCCTTGAAAATGAATCCAGTTTTAAAATATATCTTGCGGTTCCCAAATCTCCAAATTCAAGCCAGAATCATCTATGTATGTGCAAATACGTATGTATGCAAGTATGGGTGTACAATATGTGTGTACGCAAGTATGTCATGCAATGAGTCATATCCTGATGCAACAGTCCTACTGTGTAGTGACATGGCAATTATCGATGATGAAGTGTGTGAGCCGGCAAGCAGGTGTACGTGGAACATACGCATCATCGATAATGGTGCTCGTGTCCTGACAGCATGATTTTAATATAACAATAAACACATTTACACATGCAATGCGATGCGAATAGCAAGAATATGCAGAAATCGACTAATAAACACAACAATGAAGAATCTACATCAATATTAAAATGTCATACAGTTTTGCCATTTGAAATAAGACGAATCGGGGTTTTTAGTAAAATAAGTGCTACGGTGTTTTTAAGAAAAGGTGCATCTTTTGAATATATCCGTAGAATCCCCTTGCCTGTCCTTAAAATACTCCCAATTCATTAGTTTTGAAATAGGTATGACTCGGGTCTAGCCTAACATCTACAAAGCAAACTGCAGATCTAACTAACAAGCTAATCGAAAGGGGTATGGAAACCACCTAAATCTGAGTCGATATATATATAAATATAATAGTCGGAGATCCCGCCTCAATATTATCACATACGATACAATACACAATATGATATCCTCGAGTCAAGAGTGCGGATCTATCATCAATATAAAACTCGTACGGTAAATCCATCGTACGACATCCTAAATCTGGGTACGGGTCAAATATCACATTCATCTCATCATTTCTCTGGTATCCTTATCATCATATCTCATGAACTGGGGTACTGATCTTAGTCTAGTACAAACTGATACCATCTATAAATATAAATGCGTGTGTAAAACACACGTCCAAAGGCCCGCTAAAATCTCATGTCGTATCCCAAATACGAACCACATCATGTCACCGATCTCATGGCACTATGCCTAGACTCATCGACTCATCTCCAAATATCATCCACTATCCTCATCATCCAGGTATAAGTATAACAAATAAGCATGTATGTGCGTGCGGGTGTAAACCTATTCCAGGGTTCGCAACTAGGAGACTATACCAGTTTACTTCTAAACCCTAATCTAACCATAGTACACCTAATCACATCCTGAAAATCCATGTCACACATAACGCTATCATATATATATATATAAATAGTATATATAATATACTAAACATCGAACTGCGAGGGTGCTATACGCCATCCACCCGACTTCCCCCGTAGATATAACCTACTCACTTGCATCTTGCGTGTCGGTGTCGATGTCGCCTTCATCTTCATCATCATATGAAACCCTCGTGAAGGTACCTACAAAGATAACACAATCGCAAATGCACATTAAAATCGCATCGGAAAACCAAAACGACACGCTAAGGCCTATAGGTTAGAACCTATGGACTACGCTTTCAAAACCATCAAACAACCCTCGATATCGTCGTACAAACGTCAAGTGATCGAGGTAAAACACAAATACGCAAATCCAGAATTCAAAATATGAGAAACGAAACCCCGAATCAAAACAGCAACTATTGAAAATGGTCCCAGATTTCACCCTAGGTCAAATTGGTCAATTCTGCATATTCCAGGGGTCTAATTTACTGGAGATAAAGCCCTAGAACAAAAACGAGTCAAATACTCACTGGTCTAGCCGCAAATTGCGTCCAGAAAGAATTTATTTGCGGCCATGGTTGAGGGTTAGGGTATAGAGTTTTGGTGGTAGCTTCCTAGGTACCTGCATGTATCACTGCCCTTGCAAAATAATTTTCAGAGGCTCCGGGTGTTAGCAGATTTCATTTAGCACTCACAGAATCCACAATTTTCTGATATCGGCTTTTCTAAATCCGTATTCCGGGGTTCTAGTCTCTAGTTTAGGTCTGAATTCTAGTACTGGGGGGTTTGTGTGGCCTCTACTGAGCTCAATTTCATATCACAACTCTCAATTTCCATTAACCCTAACTAGAATTTTCACAGTTCACCCAAACCACACAATATCGGTTCTAATCTAACATGGGGGTGAAAGCAATGAAAATACTAAGCTAAAGCTTCAGAAAATACCTCATTTGGCAACTCAAGAATTTTCTTGAGTTGCCCCAAGTGTCCAAAATGCAAGCTTTCTTGGTCCAATGTGTTGCTTGTGAGCTCATGCATCTTTTTAATGAAATAGGGTTTGAGTTTTGATGTGTTTTTCATGGAGTTTGAGAGGGTGGAAAAGCAGGAAGGTGTGAGGCAGCAGCAGCAGCAAGAGAGGGAGGGGAGAGGAAATGGGTGAAGAATGAAGAGGGAATGACCAAGTCAAAGCAACCCTCACCTTTCTCTCTCTCACCCATACCTAATATTCTATTCTTTTTCTTTTCTTTTCTTTTTTCTCATTCTCTTCTCATTCTTTTAAAATTGGAATAGGAAACCCAAATGAAACCATGGTAGAAAAATACACAAGTGTGAAAAAGACTTTGTGCATGCTATGTGCACAAAACACGCTTAATCCGCGATTAGCGATTTTTAACCGCGATTAGCACTAAAATAGTGTCAAATAAATCATAAAAACTTAAAATTTGCATAATTCACATGAAACGCCCTCTTTAAGTAATTTTTATAATTTTCCAAATTTTTTCCCAATTTATCGGTATTTAATTATAACGAAATATTAAAATATTCAATATTTATTATTTAATTATAAAAATTCCCCAAAAATAATATTTTATTTTTTTGAAATGTTACAGACATGGACGGTCGACGCTCTGATCCGGAGCGATTTGGTTCCCGATTTGTGGGAAGCCTGCACTGTCCTTTTTGCGATAAGGACGGTCGACGCTTGACGCGTCTTCGAGACGGAGTGTCCGTGGTAGACGTTTTCCTGGCCCGGAGTGATCTAGTTCCTGCTTTGTAGGAAGCCTGCACTGCCCTTTTTGCGACATGGCCGGTCGGCGCTCTGATCCGGAGCGATTTGGTTCCCGATTTGTGGGAAGCCTGCACTACCCTTTTTGCGACATGGACGGTCGCACTTGACGCGTCTCCGAGATGGAGTGTCCGTGGTAGACGTTTCCCTGGTCCGGAGTGATCTGGTTCCTACTTTGTAGGAAGCCTGCACTGTCCTTTTTGCGACATGGACGGTCGACGCTCTGATCATGAGCGATTTGGTTCCCGATTTGTGGGAAGCCTGCACTGCCCTTTTTGCGACATGGACGGTCGACGCTCTGATCCGGAGCGATTTGGTTCCCGATTTGTGGGAAGCCTGCACTGCCCTTTTTGCGACATGGACGGTCGACGCACTGATCCGGAGCGATTTGGTTCCCGATTTGTGGGAAGCCCGCACTGCCCTTTTTGCGACATGGACGGTCGACGCTTGACGTGTCTCCGAGACGGAGTGTCCGTGGTAGACTTTTCCCTGGCCCGGAGTGATCTGGTTCATGCTTTGTAGGAAGCCTGCACTGCCCTTTTTGCGATATGGATGGTCGACGCTCTTGTTGGGGTAAAAATTTACACCCCGATTGACCGAGTCAAAGTCAAGGTCAACCCCAAAGCTAGGTGGGCCCAAGCCCAGGTCAAGCGGGCCCATGCCCAAGTCGAGCCCGCAGCCAGCCTCCCCACGCCAATAACAAAATCATGTAACAAATAATTTTTATGTAATTGTTTATGCATGAATGTAAAAAAAATAGGCATAAAGCCAATATTTTGTAAGCCCATGGCTTATGTTCAAAAATGAAATGGCATATGAGCCATGGGATGGCTAAAATGCCATTTTGCAAAGCCCAAGGGGCTATATGTAAATATTGTGAGTATGCGACAACGCAATAATTAGCCTTGAATGCAAGTGGGAGATTGTTGGAGATAGTGCCCTCAAAGTCAATTATTGGATCGCAGATACGTGATTGCAATGATTGAGGCAGGACCTATACCGATATGACAGTCTTGCTCGAGATGATAGTATGCTATCTGGTTTGTCTTTATCATCGTATACATGCTTTAGTTCACTATTGCATGATGATAGAGCCCATAGGATTCTTGCTTGACTACCAGCAGTATGATGGCGATCATATACGTGGGAGCTGGGGGTCTGTAAGCACATCCTTAAAAGTGTCCCTAGTCGTGGGAGTTTCGAGACAGGGCATCGATACTCCAGAGTAGACTAGTGTATACAGTCGAGACCCCGACGAGGGGCGGTGGCCGGTCTCACAATCCACTGGTGTCAGTTGGATCACCTAAGATGTATACAGGTGCTCATTGAGTTATGAGTACACCGGACAGGACTCGCCGGGAATCTGCTAGTTGGTATTATACATATCGTCAGATAGCAATTCCCTAGTGACATGTGTACAGGATAGTTCATCGACCTGAGGTCGTCATTTGTCTCGTGTGAGTTCCCACTGTGCTTTGATTTCTACCCTACCACGGCTCGAAGGAGTCGTGCAAACAGGTTTTTTTTGGGTACAGTCCCGAGCCACATTGGAGGCAAGTGAGCGGATCTCGGGGATTCGTCTCTCCCGGTATTGGGGGTTGATGTCGCGCAGTGCATGGATGGCCATCACTAGGAATCCTCGGCCGAGATAGTGGAGAATTACTGATTTGGATCAGTAGTTTCTCAGGTGGTGATGGGCTTCATACCGACACGATTTATCGTATTATTAGGGGTCTGACTTTATCCACCCCCTAGACTCGATATGCGATACTCTTTAGACGAACGGACCGGACCGTATATACATTGTCACTGTTAGGCTCAGTAGGGTTTATAGATGAGTTCGCTCGTCAGCTTCCCTTCCAATCAATACATAGGCAAAACGTTACGTGCAGCTTGTACCTCTGACGTGCTAGGGGTTATACCCAGTGCCAGTGTGTTGATGAGTCATTAGAGTCCTCCACAGACACTTTCCCAAGTTCGGGCGAAACGTTGTAGAGGCCGTATGGTGTTATGGCAAGGTTCGGAAAAAGCACGTGCGTTTTCGCACGTGTCGTTTTTCGGGCAGATAATACTGGTAGGCTTTGGTTTAAGCCGGAACCCAGTATTATACTGTGTAGATATAATATCTTTGTCTCAGTTGCATTTGTATTCGGTCGTAATACAAATGCGGGTATGTTTATACTGATACGGGGTTATCCTGAAATTCGTTTCAGGATCACTTTTGGAAGTTGCCAGTTTCCAGTTTTCTATCAGCCGTATTTAACAGTCGGTTAAATACGGATTTATCTTTTCTTGATGAGGTGAGTCGGTGTTCTAGAAGGTTCTAGAGAGGGTGACAAGGCTAGTGAGTCATTAGGTCATTAATGGTGCAATTAATGACAAGGTGACTAGGTTAATTATGATTGGTTTGCTTTAAATGCTTTCATACTTTGTGTTCACACTAGATATTTTGCTTATGGTCACCCCCCCTCCTACACTCACCCTCCTCATCTATAAGTGGCAGGCCTCCCCCCCTCTCATAGTTCATGGTTGTTATTTGAAAAGATTAAGGATTTTGGTTCATGGAAATTGATATACTCCATTTCTCATTTCGCATCGATCCAAAAGGCAACTTCATTAACCGTTCGTCCATAGCCTTGGACATAACGAGACAAAGTGTTCTACTCATTCTCTACTTCATCTTAGTCATCTCTTTTAGCAAACTTGACGATCGAGTTGCCTCGGTTCAGAGGCGGGAGCCCGTTTAAAGATCCGTCGACGTGGTGCCACCTGGACGACAAGATTGGAGATTCAGGAGATCGGAGCAGCCGCAACAAAGCGTGGGATGATGGTTAAAGACCGAAGGACTCGGATCATTTGGTATGACGTTTCTACCCATTTGTAGTTTGTTAGTTTAGCTTTAATGGCAGATCCGGGTTACGGTACACGATAGCGCCCGTTTCGTTAAAAGTTTTTGTTCCGCATTTGGCGTCTGTTAGACGGCCGGGGCGCTACCGTGGACTTACAGTGGTATCAGAGCCTCACCATTAGGCTATACTAACTTATGCTAACGCGTTTAAAACATCGATCGAACGGATTTTCAAAAACCGCAAAATTCCATGTTCTGAGTTTCTGTTGATTTTAAACAGTGTCTAAAAATAATTATACATATCATAGAAAATTCAGCAGGGTTTTCTAAGCTCACCGTTAAAATTTGGTCACGTGATCTCACAAGACCGCCGCGGAATCGCGGTCAAACCTAGGGTTTGACCGCGCTTCCGCGGCCATTCTGTGAGATCAGTGCACCAAATTTGCACAGTGGCTTTTTTACTGGAAATTGGGGTTTTTGGTATATATATTTTGGGCCCAGATTTTATTACTGTACACCAGTTGTTCGTGGGGCCCACTTCGGGATATTTAGTCGATCGAAATTTTAAACTTGTTAGTTTACAGTACTTTCATTATATCTCCGACTGGGAATGTCATTTGATCGGTAAACCGTGTCTGATTGCTATAGTTCTTTTAGACGGGTTTGCGAACGTGACATTCGCGTTGATGTTCTGTGTTGTGCTGTAATGTTGCGGATATGTCATGGTGGATAGCAGGGTGCAATGGTAGTGCAGTTTGGATTTATTTATACATTTGATATTGCGGGGCGAGCGTCCAACATGTGGACTGCCGTTACTGCCTGTTTGTATAATATTCTTTTGGGGCACGACCGGGTCGAGGTCGATGTACCCGTTGTACATATTTTTATTTCTGTACTAGGTTTATCCCGTGAAGGAGTGCACGGATATCCGGGTTCTGGAGGGCAACGGGTCCGTATCTCATGGCATTGAGAGGCAGAAGGACCTCACTCTAGAATTGGCAGACTATTCGCCGCACTCGTAGGGGGTACAGGTTGACCCAAGGAGGCGTGCTCAATTTACCGGATTCCTTGAAGTGCCGGGTGTTCCATTCACTATGCTGTGGGGACTACCTCGCTTCAGGTTTTGGCGGGTAACTTGCCGCACCCGTAGGGGTCTATGTTTCATTGCACAGGCTATCCACACGACCAGGGGAACGTCGGGTTTCAGCAGCGGCTCTGTGAAACTCGGGGATCCCAGATTATCTGTATTGTTCTGTGATGCTTATTACTTTCTGTAATGTTACATATTATCACGCCTGGAGCGATTATTGTATATTGGTATATATACTATTAGATGTTGTATATGTTTTACACCCGCGCTAGTCCAGCCCCCGCTCCGTCGTTAGTTAAGTAACCTAACGGGTGATGACGGGACCTAGTGGCGAATGCAGATGGCATATACGTACATTTTATTTTCGTTCTTTTCTGGTGTGATTGATTGATGGGACTGCATTGATTCTTATCAATGCAAGGATAAAACAAACCTATATTTGATGTTGTTGGAACAAATTTTAAAAAGGTATTATTACAAAGATGTTTCCTTTTGTTTTGCATAGTGATATTCAGTTGGAATATCCTGCACCTCATTCGACGAGGCAAGGGCTGATATCCCTTCACCAGGAAAAACCCCTTGGGCAGAAGTTTACGTCAGGGTAGCAACTTTAATATAGTCGATTACAAGTTTCTTTGCATCGCGGTATTCAGTTGGAATATCCTGCACCTCATTCCACGAGGAAAGAGCCGAGATCCCTTCACCGGGAGTGACCTCTTTAGCAAAGGTTTTTCGTCACTATATTTTTATAAAAAGCTATCAGGTTCCTTCAACGAGATCAAGTTCATTACGTTAAAGGTTTTTTCTCCAAAAACTAGCCGTAGCCCTCCGTCATTTCTTTTGGGTATTCAGTAGTATTCAAGCTATATTTGTTTGGCCAAAGTCAAGGCATAGTGTTTGGTAGTTGCTGGGTATTCATCTGTTGCGTAGATAGATGCGTTGGTTTGGGACAGTCGTTCTTCCTTGTTGGCCCAAGTCAAGGGCACGTGCGGGTGGGTTCAAATTAACCTGGACAATGACGGGTAGAACTTGGCATGTGACTTATGATGGGTTGACCAAAGTCACGATCATAAGAGCATGGGGCAAAAATCACATCGGGAGTTTCTAAAGAAACTGAAACTTGCCAGGCATGCGCATACCTTCTGGAGTGTGATAACTTGAGTGGCTTCCATCAAGTTATCATGCGATGATAGTTGGATCCCGATTCTCACTGATGAGTTAGTTTACTCTTCGGGTGATCCCGACTAATTGTTCTTTCTGGTTTGGAGGAGAATTTGAGATTACAGTGGGAGGTTTCCTGATTAGACAAAGTGATAACCAGTCTGATCTAGGTTAGAGTGCACGCAGAGTGTTTCTTTTCTCTCTCTCTCTTTGGCAGCGACCTTTGACCGACCCTAGACTATGACTCAGTGACCAAGTTGACCGAACCTTCTTAAAATACTGGCCTTTGGATTGTCTTAGTTGCATAAGTCATTGCCGCTCCTTCTTTTACCCTTTGCATTTCTCAGAACACCCCGTATTACTACGAATCTCCACTTCCATTGGATAGATCCATCGTATGGTTATATACGAACTCGAAGGGACTTCTTCAAGGATGGATCCAGGTTCAGGAGAAATAGAATTGGTTTATTCAGTTGTCTTTTATTATCACCTCCTCTCAGGTTGTGAGGGCTCCTTAGTTTAGGAGAGTACACCTATTACGCTTATTGGATAGTCTTATTCCAAACCATAGGCAGTTGCCGAAAGATAGGGAATAAAGAAAACCAATTAGCCTAAGTAGGGTGTACAGAAGGTAATATGTAAAGACAAAATAAAAGGGGATTAGAAAGAGGGCAAAGTAAAATTGCGACTGTTATTATTCACGACCAAACCGCTTACTTCATCGCCACTCCTATTTTCACCTTTGCTTTTTTCCCCAGTTCGGGAGAAATAGAATAAGGTATTATTCAGTTGTCTTTTATCATCACCTTCTCTCAAGTTGCGAGTACTCCTAGGATTAGGAGGGTACACCTATTATGCTTACCGGATAGTCTTCTTCCAAACCATAGGCTGGTGCCGAACGGTAGGGAAGGAAGAAAACCATTTAGCCTAACGAAGGTGTACAGAAGGTAACGACTAAAGACAAATGAAGGGATTTGGAGAGATAGCAATGAAATATACGGTTAAAGTCATGAATAGGATTATGGAAGAGGCATTACTAAGAATACCAGAATACCCCTACGAAACATTTTCATGTTTCAGTTTCACTGCGCATTGTTAAAAGAAAACTGTTTTCCCGATTAGATACTTACTCCAGGGTATGTATTTACCAGGTTTCATTCTCATATCTGTACGGTTTTACAGATGATGAGTGGGAGTAAGTTATTGGGAATTAGGTGATCATCCTCATTATATCGGAATTCGTTGTAATTGGTGATATTTGAGGAAATCGCCTGGGTACAGTTTTCAACCTACGATGCATAGGTTTTGAGTTATTCAACTCAGAGGAGTTATACAGAGTACTGTATGTTGTCCAGTATCCGTTAGGACAAAGGGGTAGGTCCTCGTACTACGTTCTGTTTACTTGTGACTTCTCTACTTTTTAGACAAGTGTTTCGTAGAAATACAATGTCTAAGTTTTGAGAAGTTATGGGTATAAGAATAAAGTAGAGAACCAGATGTCGCAAGTATCGGGATTCTTAAAAGAGATTGAAGATGTAGATTCTTGTGATAGGTATTCAGTTGATAGTAATGGTTTTGAGAAACTTGTTTCTCTTTCAGGTTACTCATAATTGGATGGATTCCTAAGTTGAGTAATGCTGATTAACCTCTCTCCATTAAGTTGATATGCACTGGAGACAGTTGCATGTTTTGAATATGGATCCAATTAAATTAGTGCCTCTGTTTCTATATTGGATATAGAATGGTTCATATCTTAACGATGTTAAGATACGGGGAGCTGTCCAGCTTATGCTTAAAACCAGACACTGGATAACTCAAGGCACGTTTCTGTAATGGCTGTTTGTGGGTTGACCCTGGTTTCGACGAGGGTTGACTTTTCTACCATCTGGAAGATCAATAGTGATATTGTTCTTGACTCGCCACAGTTTTAGTAAAAATAGATTTTTTCAGAAAACAGTAGTGGGAGTATGGTAGAACTGGAAGTGATTCCAGAACCGCAAACGATTACGAAAAATTTAATAGAACCTATATATTCAATCAGGTTTTGACATTCCAATAGCCACTCCGCAGATATAGTGGGTAACCTCAGACACCCGAGAGGTACTCCGGTAGCCTTAAAGACGGTGACAGTAAGGTTCTTGTTTACCCAGACTTGACAGTACTGTTGTTCCAGACTGTGAGGCACGGCAAGAGGATAAGTATAACGTCTTTCTAAACTAGCTTTAGAAGTATACGTATATATTATTCTGCCAGAGGGTTATCGCAGTCAGTGGGAGCAGCAGAAGCATAGTGGGCAATTAGCTTATGTCTATTTATAGGCTTGAGCAGATATAGCGGAGATTAGATCATCTAATTTTGATGAGACAGTCATGGCTTTGACTTCATCAGAATAGGGGATGGATCTGTTGAGAAGGTAGTAGGGTGTGATGTCCTGGTATTTTGATGACATACACAGAGTAGGAAGTAAAATTCCTATACTACGATCGGTTGTACTGTGGTTATCATACAGTTGTTTCTCCACAAAGGATATGGATATAATATCAGACATTCTGGTTACCAGATCTATGGTTTTAGATCTAGATTTGGATAGTTTCCCAATATGGGTACTTTGACAGTATTCTAATGGTATTTAGAATAGATGACTCCTGGCATGGTGGTGTACCTGCAGGTGATGGAGTCACCCTCTCTAAAGGTGTCTTAGAGACTAAAGGAGAGAGGGATGTGCATGATTAGCAGATCACTTGCTTAGGCAATTGAGTCAATCATGAAATGTCAAGTACCACACCAGATGTTGTTTTTGCACTAGATGCGATATGTTTATATTAATCCAATCCTGGAGAAATATAAGGAAGCAGTTTTAGAACATAAGTGCTTGTTCTATAGATTTGATGACGGCAGCCTCCTTCGGGAGACGGTTATCATTCCAGGCTTCCAAGGTGACATGGATGACAGAGTGATTGTCAGAGTTATAGTTTTCCCTCTGATGAGGGACAGTATTATGGACAGATGGTCCAAGAGGATACTGTGGGAAGCATGGTGGTGGATACTGATTAGGTTCAGTTATCGATATAGTCTAAGAAGTTTGGATTTGGAGTTCATTTATGAACTAGGTCCCAACAAAGATCCAGACATATTCTAAGACAGGTATTACTTGATTCGGGAGATGGTTTTCTCCGCGAACTTGAGATTTAGAGAGATATAAAAGGAAACATCAGGGCGGATCCACTCACAGAGGCTATTTCTCGAACACAAGAGTTTTACAAACTAGCTTTGTGAAACTGATTAGTAGAGGAGTTGGGTGTTCGGTATCACACGGGCTGTGAGTATGCGACATCGCAATAGTTAGCCTTAAGTGCAAGTGGGAGATTGTAGGAGATAATGCCCTCAAAGTCAATTATTGGATCACAAGTACGTGATTGCAATGATTGAGGCAGGACCTATACCGATATGACAGTCCTGCTCGAGATGATAGTATGCTATCTGGTTTGTCTTTATCATCGTATACATGCTTTAGTTCACTATTGCATGATGATAGAGCCCATAGGATTCTTGCTTGACTACCAGCAGTATGATGGCGATCATATACGTGGGAGCTGGGGTCTGTAAGCACATCCTTAAAAATGTCCCTAGTCGTGGGAGTTTCGAGACAGGGCATCGATACTCCAGAGTAGACTAGTGTATACAGTCGAGACCCCGACGAGGGGCGGTGGCCGGTCTCACAAGCCACTGTTGTCAGTTGGATCACCTAAGATGTATACAGGTGCTCATTGAGTTATGAGTACACCGGACAGGACTCGCCGGGAATCTGCTAGTTGGTATTATATATATCGTCAGATAGCAATTCCCTGGTGACATGTGTACAGGTTAGTTCATTGACCTGAGGTCGTCATTTGTCTCGTGTGAGTTCCCACTGTGCTTTGATTTCTACCCTACCACGGCTTAAAGGAGTCGTGCAAACAGGTCTTTTTTGGGTACAGTCCCGAGCCACATTGGAGGCAAGTGAGCGGATCTCGGGGATTCGTCTCTTTCGGTATTGGGGGTTGATGTCGCGCAGTCCACGGGTGGCCATCACAAGGAATCCTCGGCCGAGGTAGTGGAGAATTACTGATTTGGATTAGTAGTTTTTCAGGTGGTGATGGGCTTCATACCGACACGATTTATCGCATTATTAGGGGTCTGACTTTATCCACCCCCTAGACTCGATATACGATACTCTTTAGACGAACGGACCAGACTGTATATACATTGTCACTGTTAGGCTCAGTAGGGTTTATAGATGAGTTCGCTCGTCAGCTTCCCTTCCAATCAATACATAGGCAAAACGTTACGTGCAGCTTATACCTCTGATGTGCTGGGGGTTATACCCAGTGCCAGTGTGTTGATGAGTCATTAGAGTCCCCCGCAGAAACTTTCCCAAGTTCAGGCGAAACGTTGTAGAGGCCGTATGGTGTTATGGCAAGGTTCGGAAAAAGCACGTGCGTTTTCGCACGTGTCGTTTTTCCGGCAGATAATACTGGTAGGCTTTGGTTTAAGCCGGAACCCAGTATTATACTGTGTAGATATAATATCTTTGTCTCAGTTGTATTTGTATTCGGTCGTAATACAAATGCGGGTATGTTTATACTGATACGGGGTTATCCTGAAATTCGTTTCAGGATCACTTTTGGAAGTTGCCAGTTTCCAGTTTTCTATCAGCCGTATTTAACAGTCGGTTAAATGCGGATTTATCTTTTCTTGATGAGGTGAGTCAGTGTTCTAGAAGGTTCTAGAGAGGGTGACAAGGCTAGTGAGTCACTAGGTCATTAATGGTGCAATTAATGACAAGGTGACTAGGTTAATTATGATTGGTTTGCTTTAAATGCTTTCATACTTTGTGTTCACACTAGATATTTTGCTTATGGTCACCCCCTCCTACACTCACCCTCCTCCTCATCTATAAGTGGCCGGCCTCCCCCCTCTCATAGTTCATGGTTGTTATTTGAAAAGATTAAGGATTTTGGTTCATGGAAATTGATATACTCCATTTCTCATTTCGCATCGATCCAAAAGGCAACTTCATTAACCGTTCGTCCATAGCCTTGGACGTAACGAGACAAAGTGTTCTACTCATTCTCTACTTCATCTTGGTCGTCTCTTTTAGCAAACTTGACGATCGAGTTGCCTCGGTTCAGAGGCGGGAGCCCGTTTAAAGATCCGTCGACGTGGTGCCACCTGGACGACAAGATTGGAGATTCAGGAGATCGGAGCAGCCGCAACAAAGCGTGGGATGATGGTTAAAGACCGAAAGACTCGGATCATTCGGTATAACGTTTCTACCCCTTTGTAGTTTGTTAGTTTAGCTTTAATGACAGATCCGGGTTATGGTACACGATAGCGCCAGTTTCGTTAAAAGTTTTTGTTCCGCATTTGGCGTCTGTTAGACGGCCGGGGGGCTACCGTGGACTTACAAATATGTAAGCCTATAAAAGGCAACATGATGATGAATAAAGAATACACTTTTCATTCCCCCAAAATCTAGGGTTCTTTGTGCCTCCTGCTCCTTCTCCAAGGTTCTAAATCTTCTCCTTTCTTTTGAATTAAATCAAGAGTTTTACTCTTTCTTTTCAAAAACTAAGAAGTTTTCCACCACAAAACCCGCAAAGGGAAACTCAGATCTCCCATCAGATCTCAAAAAGGAGAGATTTTGAGATCTCACATCTCTTGATCTTCAAGATCCGGCCAAACAACAGGAGGAAGAAGAAGAACCCCCCTTCATCAGCTTCAAAACATCCTAGGAGTTTAACTCCATACATATATACATAATAAATATTTCCCTTCTGAAGCATAGCTTCTGTTTCTCAGGCAAAAAAGCCTCCTTTTCTCGTCGGTGCTCAAGCGCAGAGCGCCCGTGTGCCGACACGTGGCGCACTTGCGCTTAAGCGCAGAGCGCCCGCGTGCCGACACGTGGCGCGCTTGCGCTCAAGAGCAAGCGCTCGAGCGCAAGTCGCCCCGGTGTTGACACGTGGCGCGCTTGCGCTCAAGCGCAAGCGCTCGAGCGCAAGTCGCCCCCGTGCCGACACGTGGCGCGCTTGCGCTCAAGTGCCCAGCGCTCAAGCGCAGAGCGCCCACGTGCCGACACGTGGCGCGCTTGCGCTCAAGTGCCCAGCGCTCAAGCGCAGAGCGCCCACGTGCCGACACGTGGCACTCTAGCGCCTGAGCGCACAACACCTAGGCGCACAGCGCCCACGTGCCGACACGTGGCACTCTAGCGCCTGAGCGCACAGCACCTAGGCGCACAGCGCCCAAAGTGCTGCCCCACGCATCCTTTGGATGTCTTTTCCCCTTTTTATATATATACATGTATATGTATACATATGTACATACACACATACTCCACGACACTGTCCCTGTTAGAAAAAAATTTCTAACGGGGCGCTGCCCTGCACCCCGCAAGGAGGCTGCTAGCCCTCTTGACCCCCAGCCTGCTATCCGGGTAGCGGGACCCCCGTAAAAACTCTGCGTGGCTCCCGATATATCCAAACCCCCCTTTCAAAACACAACACACGTACAATGCACATTGAGTTCGCATGGCCATTTTAACCCGTTAATCGGAGGTTCCCTCGCCCCAAGGGCGAGGGGTAATTAACGGCAGCTTAGTCCGCGGCTGCCGGAGATTTGGATCCCTACAATCAATAAACCCCGGCCTACCCTAGGCATGGGGATCGGCCGTGGTTCCGCGGCGCTATGGCCGATTCATGAGCCCAATTTTCTTGGGTGTTCTAATACATTCATTTAGGTCATTCTGAAGGTCCCTGAAAAATTTTTGGACCTCATTTAAAATTCGACAGAAAGTACATGATATCGGGGTTTTTCCGGTTTGTTTTTCTGTTCGAAATTCATACAAATTTGCAAGTGTGTTAAATACTGTTTAGCTAGGCTCTGATACCACTGTAAGTCGATGTTCAACACCCCAATACTTATGGGGAGGCGGAAATATGAATAACAATCTTGTTCTATGATCAAACATCGAATAACCGTATGAATCGTTTGCTAAACAAGTTTTCACAAAAGCTATAGAGTTCTAAACTACTATGTTAAGAGATTATACCAAATGGTTCTAGTCCTTCGTCTTAATGTTATCTACGTCCTCTTTGGATTTCCACGTCCTCTTTAGCTTTCTCCCGTGATAGATGATCCACCCGAGAACCCTAATCCAAGCTATAACCTCTAAACTTGAGGTAACTTAGTTTCTCTAGTTGCTAAATAGAGTAGCTAAGGTGATGTAGAGATAGGTTATGGAGTAATTAGTCTTTCCTAATCCTTGTTCTCAACTCATGAGGGTAGGATTAGGGTTTGGTGAAGGAAAGAGAACTTGAAGAGAGAGAGTGAGAAGATGATAATGATAATAATAATAATGAAATAGCTTCTCACTTGATATATGAAACATAATGAATAAAAAGAAATGAATAATATGAGATTATTCATCATGTTTCATTAATGCAAGTGGGTGATTCATTATGTGAGTCATTAAGCATTTAATAATGCATTAATGACATGATGAATCACTCACAATGAGTCACTAAATCATTAAATGAAAATGCCACCTCTCCCTCCATGTTACATCCTTCTAGAAGCTTCTCGGAAAATTACGAGAACGCCCCTCTCATCCGTGAAAACACGGAAAAACTTGAGACTGTATAAATCCAATAACCTGATACTAGAATCTGGCTTAAACCAAAGCCGGCTAGTAAAAACTGTCCGAATGTCGTACGTGCGTTCAAACACGTATGCGTCCGAACCTTTGTCGAAAAACCATACGACCTCTATATCTTTTCGCCTGGGTTTGGGAAATCTCTATGTGGGACTCTAAAGACTCAACTACTACGCTGGCAGTGGGTTTAACCACAGACCGCAAGCGGCACTAGCTGTACGTAACGGTCCCCAGGTAGTTGTCGATAAGAAAGCTGATGAGGTAACCCATCTGAAATCCTACTGAGCCTGTCTGTGACAATATCCGTGCAGTCCGGTCTGTCCGTCTAAGAATATCGCATGTATGGTCTAGGGAGGTGGTGGACGTCAGACCCCTAATAACCGTACAAGTCGTGTCGGTATGGTTCAAGACCACCCGAGAATCTACTGATCATTCCATCAGTAATTCTCAATCAGCCCTGGCCAGGGACTTATGGTAATGACCAACCGACCACATTGCGATATCAACTCCCTATACCGGGAGAGACGAATCCCTAACAGTCGCTCACTGCCTCCACGTGGCTCGGGACTGTGCGCAACTGAAACCTGTTTGCACGACTCCTTTGAGCCATGGTAGGGTAATAATCAAAGCACAGTGGGAACTCACACGAGACAAATGATGACCTTAAGTCAACGGACTATCTGCACACATGTCACCTGAGAACTGCTATCTGACGTTAGGTATAATACCATCCAGTTAGTTCTCGGCGAGTCCTGTCCGGTGTACTCACACCCAGTGAGCATCTGTATACAATCTTAGGTGAACACCACCAATGGTTGCGGGACCAATCCATTGCCCCTCGTCAGGGTCTAGATATGTATACACTAGTCTACTCCGGATTATCGATGCCCAATCTCGATACTCCTGCGACCAGGGACATCTAAGGGTGTGCCTATTGACTATCCAGCTCCCTCTAGTATGACTGCCATCACAACGCCGGTAGTCAGACAAAACACCCTATGGGCTTTATCAACATATATATATAAATACCAAGTAAAATATATCATACGTTAAGACAAAGTCAAACCAAATAGCGTACTATCATGTCAAGCAAGACTGTCATGTACATACATATCCCAAGCATCCTATACAATGTAGGCCTCTAGGGCATATATATCCAACAATCTCCCACTTGCACTAAGGCCTATAATTGGCGCAATGAGTACCCACTGTCTCTACCAGATCCAGTTGCTTGCGTACCGCATGCCCAACATCTCAAATAGCCTCTCGAACTGTACTTGAGGAATGGCCTTGGTGAATGGATCTGCCGTGTTGTCTTTTGTGTCCACTCTCCGTATCTCGATCTCCCGACGATCCACGATCTCCCTGATCAGGTGAAACCGCCTTAAGATATGCCTGGATTTCTGATGGGACCTTGGTTCCTTCGCTAAAGCTACAGCGCCATTGTTATCGCAATACAAAGGTGTTGGATTGGCAATGAACGGAACCACCTGAAGTTCAGAAATGAACTTCCTCATCCAGACAGCCTCTTTTGCGGCTTCACTAGCAGCTATATACTCAGCCTCCATAGTTGAGTCTGCGACGATATCTTGTTTGGAACTCTTCCAACATACCGCCCCTCCATTGAGGGTAAACACAAAACCCGAAATGGATTTAGAATCATCCTTGTCACTTTGGAAGCTGGAGTCGGTAAAAGCCTCTACCTGGATGTCCTCATTACCGTAAATCAAGAACATCTCCTTAGTCCTTCTCAGGTACTTGAGAATGTTCTTCACCGCTCTCCAATGTTTCTCACCTGGGTCAGACTGATACCTGCTTACCATACTAAGTGCGTAAGCTACATCCGGTCTGGTACATAACATCGCATACATTATTGATCCTACCGCCGAAGCGTAGGGTATAATGCCCATCCGAGCCCTCTCTTCATCAGTCTTTGGAGACATCTCTTTGGAGAGGGTGATTCCGTGACAAGAGGGCATATTGCCGTGCTTGGAATCTTCCATACTAAATCTCTTTAGTATAGTGTCTATATACCTGGACTGTGAAAGTCCCAATATTCTATTAGATCTATCTCGATAGATCTTAATGCCCAGAATGTATGATGCATCTCCCAAGTCTTTCATGGAGAATTTCTGTGACAAGAAGAGCTTTACTGATTGTAGTATAGGGATATCATTCCCTATCAGTAGTATGTCGTCGACGTACAAAACGAGGAAGACTACTGCTCCTTCTACAATCTTCCTATAAATACATGGTTCATCTACATTTTTGATAAAGTCAAATTCCTTGACTGTTTCATCAAAGCAGATGTTCCAACTCCGCGATGCTTGCTTTAACCCATAAATGGATTTAAGCAATTTGCACACTCTTCCGCTGCTCCCACTGTCTAAGAAACCTTCTGGTTGATCCATGTAAACACTCTCTTCTAGATGTCCATTTAGAAAAGCTGTTTTTACATCCATTTGCCAGCTTTCATAGTCATGGAAGGCAGCAATGGCAAGCATGATCTGAATGGATTTAAGCATAGCTACTGGTGAAAAAGTTTCATCATAGTCCAATCCTGGTCTTTGACGAAAACCTTTTGCTACTAGTCTAGCTTTGTAGGTTTCCACTTGTCCAAATATACCAATCTTCTTTTTGAAGATCCATTTGCACCCAACTGGTTTTACCCTAGGAGGAGCAACTTCTAAAGTCCATACTTTATTGGTGTACATGGATTCCATTTCGTATCTCATTGCATCCAGCCACTTCACTGAGTCGCTACTCGGGATAGCCTGCTGAAAACTAGTAGGCTCATCATCATCGATGATGCAATCCTCTCGATCCCCATCAAGAAGAAAACCATAGTATCTTTCAGGAGGATGAGAAAGCCTACTAGATCTGCGGAGTGGCGTTGGTTCGTCATGTTCTATTGAAATCTGAGATTCTTCTAAGTCTTCGGTTGCAGTTTGAGGTTCTGGAATTTCTTCCAGTTCTACCGCGCTCCCACTAATTTCTTTTGCAAGAAATTCGCTTTCTAAGAAGACAATGTGACGAACGACAAACACCTTTTGTTCTTCAGTGTGGTAGACCATGTACCCCCTTGAATGCTTGGGGTATCCTACAAACTTGCATAAAACCGATCGTGCTTCGAGCTTGTCCGGATTATTCTTTTTAACATATACCGGACACCCCCATATCTTGATATACTTGAGATATGGTCTCTTCCCACACCACATTTCATATGGAGTGGTAGGTACAGACTTAGTTGGAACTCTATTTAATAGGTATGCGGCTGATTCTAGAGCAAATCCCCAGAAGGAAAGTGGCAACTCAGCACTACTCATCATTGAACGCACCATATCTAATAGCATGCGATTCCTTCTTTCTGATACACCATTATGCTGAGGTGTATAAGGTGGAGTAAGCTGAGAGAGAATTCCATTCGCTTTTAAGTATTCAAGGAAACTGGTACTTAAGTATTCTCCACCTCGATCAGATCGAAGTGTCTTAATGCTTTTACCAGTTTGTTTCTCTACTTCATTTTTATACTCCTTAAACTTCTCAAAAGCCTCGGATTTATGCTTTATTAAGAACACATGTCCATACCTAGAGAAGTCATCAGTAAAAGTGATGAAGTAGGAGTGACCACTTCGTGCATGTATAGACATCGGACCACATACATCACTGTGTACTGGTCCCAAGAGTTCAGTGGCTCTTTCTCCGTGTCCGGTGAACGGAGATTTGGTCATTTTTCCTTTGATACATGATTGACAAGTTGCATATGATGAATATTCAAATGGATCTAGATATCCATCTTTATGTAACTTAGTCAACCTTGTTTCATTTATATGACCAAGTCTACAATGCCATAGGAAGGCTTGATTCGAATCTGGAGCCTTTCTTTTACGCGTGTTTTGAATATTGAAAATTTGAGGTTGATTAAGTATGTATATGCCGTTTTCCAGTGTGCCAAACCCAATCAGTTCTTGATTTAGGAGAATGTTCATGACATTTCTTTCAAGCGCAAAATTATATCCTTTATTAGACAACAAAGATACTGATATAATATTACACAACATACTGGGAATACAAAAACAGCTATACAATACCAAAATGTGTCCACTATTCAACCCTAGGTGATATTCCCCTATTGCAACTGCATCTACATGCATTCCATTGCCCATCTGGAGAGTCATATCACCTGCCCCCAGTACTCTACTATTTCTCAGATCCTGCAAAGAATTACAGATGTGAGAACCAGAACCGGTATCAAGTACCCATGAAGTAGAGTTTACTGAAAGACAATTTTCGATTACGAACACACCTGAAGCAGAAGCAACAGCTTGCTTCATGTCCTTGGCTTTAAAGGCCAAACAGTCCTTCTTCCAGTGCCCTTGCTTGTGACAATAGAAGCACTCGTTCTTTTCTGCCTTTACCCTTCCTGCCTTGTTCGTTCCCTGCACCTTCTTGACCCCACCCTTCGGTTTGGTGGCTTTCATCTTCTTCTTCCCTTTAGCTTTCGCTTTAGATTTAGAAGAAGATGATTGGCCAACATACAGAACGGGGGTCTTCTCCTTTTTCAAGGAGGTCTCTGCTACCCTCAACATATTGAGGAGCTTTGGAAGATCCGCTTCCATTTCGTGCATGTTGAAGTTCAGCACGAACTGAGAGAAGGTGTGGGGAAGGGACTGCAAAATCAAGTCGATATACAAATCATTCTCTAGCACGCATCCCAGGTTTGCGAGTTCCTCAATGAGGGTGATCATTTTAAGGACGTGCTCTCCAACAGGCGATCCTGGAGCTAACCTCATCTGGAAGAGTTTCCTTGAGGTTTCGTACCTCGCGATACGGGAGTGTTCACCATACAATTCCTTGCAACGGAGGAATATGGATACAATATCCATACTCTCGTGCTATTTCTGGAGTTCATTATTCATGGACACCAGCACGATACACTTAGCTCGCTCACAGTCTAGATCCCAGGTTTTACGAACTTCCTTGTCCGCAACTGAGGAATCTGGTCCTGGGATAAGGGGAGGAACAACGGTGGTAACATATGCAACTTTGTCATAAGTCAGCGCAATATTGACGTTCCTTAGCCAATCTTTATAGTTCTGCCCGGTCAGTATATTTTTTTCAAGTAATAGTTTTAGTCCAGTCATGGTAGCTGCCAGAGAGAGAGAAAAGAAAACACTCAGCATATGCTCTTGCAAGTTTAGATTGGTTATTATTTTATCTAAACAGGATGGCTTCCACTGTTTCCTCAAATCCTTCTTCAAAACCTAAAAGAAGAACTAGTCAGGATTTAATCACACGTTACAATTCTTGCTTAACCTTTCAGCCAGGCTGGTGTTGGTACTTCGAGGGAGGTTTTCCAACGCTTTCACGAAGTTCCTTGATTAAAGAACCTCTTTTCTCTGGAGGCGTAGCCCCTCTAACACCTTTCTAGGCCCCTACTTGGTTTATAGCATTGATTGTTAAGTGAGAGAAATTCCCGAGAGTAATCCTACTCATCAGTGGGATCGGGATCCAACTATCATTGCATGATGCCCTAGATGGAAGCCACTCTAGTCACCACACTCCAGAAGGTAAGCTAAATCTGCAAGTTTCCCTTATGTTTGAAACTCCCGATGTGATTTACCCCAAGCTCTTATAGACCTTGACGTAGGCCAACAAGTCATAAGACGCAAGTCAAGTTCTACCCGTCGTTGTCCTGATCAATTTAAATACATCGTACAAGCCCTTGAAGTAGGACAACAAGGTGTACGTCTTTATTAAACTAATGCATCTATCTATGCAACAAATAGGCACACACACTGCTACCATTCACTATGCCTTGACGTAGGCCAACAAGCATAGCATGAATACGATGTGCTGTCTATCTGAAACGACGGAAGGTTACGGCTGGTTTTTGGCAAAAAACCGTTAACGTAGTGAACTTGATTTGATCGAAGGAACTAAGATAGCTTTTATTAAAAGGTGTGGTTTAAGCTCCGCATTTAAAATTTTCTTTTTCAAGAAATCCGAGTGGTTTTTAGAAATTGTTCCAACGATTCAGTTTGGGTTTTATTTTCTTTGCATTAATAATAATGCGTCCCATCTTTAACCTATCATTACAGATAACAACGAAAATACAACGTCCTCTTATGCCATCCGCATTCGCCACGGGGTCCCGTCATCACCCGTTAGGTTACTTAACTAACGACAGAGCGGGGGCTGGGCTAGCGCGGGTGTAAAACATAAGCGACGTCTAAATAGCTATCATATATAGATATTGTACATTCGTCAGACGCAATAATAGGCATTCCAGATCACAGATAAACAATATTGGATATACAACCAATCCGCATTTCTTTTGAGCCTGCAATGAAAGACGGATTACACAGTTGTGATGAATAGCCATTTTCCCACCCCAGACCCCTACGGGTACGGCAAACTACCCGCCAAGTACCAGAAGTGAAGCGGTCTGCCCCAACACTTCAACATACCCGGTAGTTTGTGCACCCCACCTTGGGTCTATCCTAGGAGAAAAAACAGTAAAAAGAAATAATACAACGGTGGCTACAACCGCAACCTGGATGTGCCTCGCAAAATAATATTACAACTTATTACATTTACATCAAATGAATTAATACAAAAACCCATCACAAAACCCGGCTAAACACCACAACAGTCCAATACAGTTTATATACACAAACAGTTATATATAACAATCACAGATATATGCAACCCCCAGCCAACCGACATACTAGCAGTTAGGGGAGGTTTACGAACACATAAAACATTTCACAGATATAATCAAACAAGCAAATACCGTATAATTTCGATCGATTAAACACATTTAATTTTGCTCCAATACTTCTCTGTAAATTTGAAACCTGAGCAAAAATAAAAATTACCAGAAAACACCAAATATCGCAGAGAAACAACACAAGAAACTTGGGATGATGAATCGTCCAAAGCGCGGCGGAATCACGGCGGATCGGTGGGATCGGCCGCGGTTCCGCGGCGCTATGGCCGATTCATGAGCCCAATTTTCTTGGGTGTTCTAATACATTCATTTAGGTCATTCTGAAGGTCCCTGAAAAATTTTTGGACCTCATTTAAAATTCGACAGAAAGTACATGATATCGGGGTTTTTCCGATTTGTTTTTCCGTTCGAAATTCATACAAATTTGCAAGTGTGTTAAATACTGTTTAGCTAGGCTCTGATACCACTGTAAGTCGATGTTCAACACCCCAATACTTATGGGGAGGCGGAAATATGAATAACAATCTTGTTCTATGATTAAACATCGAATAACCGTATGAATCGTTTGCTAAACAATTTTTAACAAAAGCTATGGAGTTCTAAACTACTATGTTAAGAGATTATACCAAACGGTTCTAGTCCTTCGTCTTAATGTTATCTACGGCCTCCTTGGATCTCCACGTCCTCTTTAGCTTTCTCCCGTGATAGATGATCCACCCGAGAACCCTAATCCAAGCTATAACCTCTAAACTTGAGATTACTTAGTTTCTCTAGTTGCTAAATAGAGTAGCTAAGGTGATGTAGAGATAGGTTATGGAGTAATTAGTCTTTCCTAATCCTTGTTCTCAACTCATGAGGGTAGGATTAGGGTTTGGTGAAGGAGAGAGAACTTGAAGAGAGAGAGAGAGTGAGAAGACAATAATGATAATAATAATAATAATGAAATAGCTTCTCACTTGATATATGAAACATAATGAATAAAAAGAAATGAATAATATGAGATTATTCATCATGTTTCATTAATGCAAGTGGGTGATTCATTATGTGAGTCATTAAGCATTTAATAATGCATTAATGACATGATGAATCTCTCACAATGAGTCACTAAATCATTAAATGAAAATGCCACCTCTCCCTCCATGTCACATCCTTCTAGAAGCTTCTCGGAAAATTACGAGAACGCCCCTCTCATCCGTGAAAACACGGAAAAACTTTAGACTGTATAAATCCAATAACCTGATACTAGAATCTGGCTTAAACCAAAGCCGGCTAGTAAAAACTGTCCGAATGTCGTACGTGCGTTCAAACACGTATGCGTCCGAACCTTTGTCAAAAAACCATACGACCTCTATATCTTTTCGCCTGGGTTTGGGAAATCTCTATGTGGGACTCTAAAGACTCAACTACTACGCTGGCAGTGGGTTTAACCACAGACCGCAAGCGGCACTAGCTGTACGTAACGGTCCCCAGGTAGTTGTCGATAAGAAAGCTGATGAGGTAACCCATCTGAAATCCTACTGAGCCTATCTGTGACAATATCCGCGCAGTCCGGTCTGTTCGTCTAAGAGTATCGCATGTATGGTCTAGGGAGGTGGTGGACGTCAGACCCCTAATAACCGTACAAGTCATGTCGGTATGGTTCAAGACCACCCGAGAATCTACTGATCATTCCATCAGTAATTCTCAATCAGCCCTGGCCATGGACTTATTGTAATGACCAACCGACCACAGTGCGATATCAACTCCCTATATCGGGAGAGACGAATCCCTAACAGTCGCTCACTGCCTCCACGTGGCTCGGGACTGTGCGCAACTGAAACCTGTTTGCATGACTCCTTTGAGCCGTGGTAGGGTAATAATCAAAGCACAGCGGGAACTCACACGAGACAAATGATGACCTTAAGTCAACGGACTATCTGCACACATGTCACCTGAGAACTGCTATCTGACGTTAGGTATAATACCATCCAGTCAGTTCTCGGCGAGGCCTGTCCGGTGTACTCACACCCAGTGAGCATCTGTATACAATCTTAGGTGAACACCACCAATGGTTGCGGGACCAATCCATTGCCCCTCGTCAGGGTCTAGATATGTATACACTAGTCTACTCCGGAGTATCGATGCCCAATCTCGATACTCCTGCAACCAGGGACATCTAAGAGTGTGCCTATTGACTATCCAGCTCCCACTAGTATGACTGCCATCACAACGCCGGTAGTCAGACAAAACACCCTATGGGCTTTATCAACATATATATATAAATACCAAGTAAAATATATCATACGTTAAGACAAAGTCAAACCAAATAGCGTACTATCATATCAAGCAAGACTGTCATGTACATACATATCCCAAGCATCCTATACAATGTAGGCCTCTCGGGCATATAAATTCAACACATATCGCCCACTTCAAAGCCTCATGCGGGAATACTGGGGGCAATGATGCGCTTCTCCTCCGCCAGTTCGTTAATAGCTTGACCGATGTTGCTTTCGACTGGTACGCGAGCATACCGGATGGCTCCGTCACAACTTTTGTCCAAATGGAGTCTCTGTTTCGGCAGAGGTTCATGAGCATCAGCGATAAGATTACCATTGCCGAGCTCGTAAGGAAAAGTCCAAGAGCGATGAAAGCAGCACAGATTTTATAACCCGATGGCGCAATCTCTCCGTCAAATGCGAACCGCCGATAGAGCAGGACCAATCTGTCAGTCTCCTTGTCGGAAATCTCAACAATTGGATGGCCCCGTTTTTATGCACCGCGGGTCTCAAAACATTCCAAGAGCTGACCAGGAAAGTCCAGATGCTGGAGCGCTCAAAACAGGAGTCCTCCTTGGATTCTCAAAATAACAATAGGTCCTGGAGAAACCGGAAGGACGATAATCGCAAAGGCGGAAACTCCGATGATTCTGAATCTTTCAACACTTCGGCTAACCGAAATAAGCAAGGGATGAGCGGACCTAGCGCCAACCAGCCTCGGAAGCCAATGTTCGGAGAGGGAGGAGAATCTCCACTGAAAGAGAAGCTGGATAAGGACTATTCCTTCAGAAGGGACAAAATCCGTAAAATATTCAAAGACGCCCTGAAGAACGGTCTACAACTGCCAGAGTAAAAAAGACCGCAAGAAGCAAATAGGACCGACGACCCCAAATACTGCCCCTATCACAGAGTGATAGGTCATGCCATTGAGGACTGCTTCGTCTTCAAAGATTGGGTCAAAAAACAATACAAGGCAGGAGAGATAGAACTGTCTAAAGGCGTGTTAACAAACAGTTCAGCTGCGATCGCCAATTTCATACAAACGGAGACCGAAGTTCTTCATGAAATTGATTCTCTCAGATATCCACCTCTCTCTGAAAACAATCGACCACTGTTCCCCTCCGAAAGACGGCGCACAGGACTGCGATGTCCTGGCACTGAGATTCGGGGCAGATGCTAATTGGTGCTATCCGTCCACCTCTCTGAAGATGCCAAGTTGATTTATGGCACCGTGTATCGAAGGTTTAGACGGATGCGTCCGATGTAGCAGACTTCGTCAGATTCCCCCTCGTTTGAGGGGTTTTAGATTGTGGGGACGCTCTTCCCTGCAGGCGCAAGCCCCTGCAGTTAATTACGCTACCGCATTGCGGTAACAACTTTCTCCTTCTCCAGATGGTCACTTCGTGTCGTGTGTGTTTATTTTATGTTTTGTTGCCCGTGGATTGTTTACGGAGACCGAGTCATGTCGTCGCCCGTAGGGCGTGGACTAGTCCAAATCCGTATTATCTTAGATTTGGGTTTGGGGGTTTGGCTTGAGGATACGTCAGCCATACTTGAGGCTAAGATCAACTCAAACGTTTGTTAAGGATACGTTAGTCCAATTTGAGACTAAGATCAACTTAACGGGATCGTTTAGATCCGACAAAAGAGCATTTGGGCTCTAATGTTCCAGTTTAGGGACATAGTGGTCCATCGTATGTATGGCCGTCGGGACCCGTCACCTCTCTGACGACGTTGAAGGATTACAACGACGGATGTCAGAGGAGTTCAGAGATGTACCCTCGAGCCAGAGTTAATTGGGGGGATTCATAGTCCAGTCTGTTTGAAGGTTTAAGGATACGTTAACCATCTTTGAGGCTAAGATCAACTTAAACGGGATCGTTTAGATCCGACAAAAGAGCATACGGGGCTCTATTGTTCTAGTTTAAGGACATTGCGGTCCATGGGTAGTTTAAGGACGTTGCGGTCCATTGTTAGTTTTAAGACATCTCGGTCAAGGTTAAGAACGTCGTAGTCCGTGGGTTTAAGGACCCCACAGTCCATTGTTAGTTTTAAGACATCTCGGTCACGGTTAAGGACGTCGTAGTCCGTGGGTTTAAGGACCCCACAGTCCGGTATGTGCTCTGGATGCTTCACACGGGTTCACTGCCATGCTTGGCGAGGACCAGGCTCCGCTCTGGACGTTTTCCACGGGGTCAAAGAGTGACATTATCCGCGTTCCACGTAACCAGGAATTTTGCATTAGACACGGGTTTAAGGACCCCACAGTCCATATCAATGTGTGGTCGTCGGGACCCGTCACCTCTTTGAAGACATTGAGGGATTACAATGCCAAGTATCAAAGGAGTGAAGAGATGTACCCTAGAACCGGAATGGCTTAAATAGTCTTTGACCCAATTTGGGATCAAGACCGATTAATTATGTTATGAGCCCATTGGCCCAGTTAATCACAAATTGAGGACTTATGGCCATCTTGGGCTAAGTCCAATCAGGAGAGGCTTTGCCTCCATCCATTTAGCCAATTGGGCCAAAGCCTAATGTTAAACACTACAGAGCAATCAGTGTTGGACACTGGGAATGAGGTTGACAAGTTAGTGTTTAACACTAAAAGATAATCGGTGTTAAACACCAGCAACAAGGCTTTTCAAATTAGTGTTAAACACTACAACAGATCAGTGTTGAACACTGCAAATAAAGCTTTTTTGATTAATGTTGAACACTAAGGCCCAACAGTGTTTTAACACTGGGTTCGAGAGTTTCAATTTAGTGTTAAACACTAAGGCAAGAGGGGTCACGTGGCAGCACGTGAGAGCGCCCTCCCTTTATTTATTCTGCTGAGATTATCGCGTCTTTCAGAGCATCACGTGCCATCACGTGATGGGCATTCAAATGCCTATGTATTAAAGCTTCTGTCAAGGGTCACGTGGGTCACGTGGGGTGCTGCCTCAAAGGGGTTTTCTGTAGATCTCTTGGGGGGTCACGTGGTGACACATGACCCTGCCTCTATGTATGTTGTTTAGAGGATCTGTTAATCTTTTCCAGGAATCAAATTCCTCGTAGGGTTAAACCCTGACAGTAATTTCAGAGGAATTAAATTCCTACTTCCTTTTGAAGGTTTATATTCTGAATAGAGTTGGACTCTGAATTTTCCGTAGGAATTAAATTCCTCATACATGTGAAGAACCAAATAGGGTTAAACCCTAATAAAACCTTTTAAGGAATTAAATTCCCACTCTCTGTTAAATTATGATCAAGGGAATTAAATCCCCGCTGTTCCAACAGAACTAGGTTCTTAATTAGGGTTAAACCCTGTCTCTTTTTGTTCTGAAGGAATTAAATTCCCATAACACAGGGTCAAGCCCTAGTTTTATTTTAAAGGAATTAAATTCCTATAGTTCTGTGAGAATTAAATTCTCGTGCTTCCATTCCCTCTCTATGTTTTGGATCTGCATGGCAGGATCTCGACCCATTGAGAATTAAATTCTCAAGTTCAAGGGGAGATGTGCGCTTTACAGATCCTCTATCAAAGAGAGAAGAAATATATTCTTCTGTTTTATATATCAGAGTTAAAACTCTGTTGAGAATTAAATTTTCTTTTTCTTTCAAGGAGCTTTTCCCTTTCTTACCTAGGGTTTTTGCAGAAGATCCAAGTTTCTCAAAGTATCAAAGCTCTCTTCCTTTTCTTTTTCTCTCCCTGTCTCTGTATATCTTCTTTCTCTTTATCTCTTGGCTCCTATTTATAGGAGAAGCAGCCGAATCAATCAGTTTTTGACGAATCTTCATTGAGAGATTTGATTTGCATCCATCATTCGTTTTGGATCTTTGGATTATTAGGTGAATTTTATTCACCATTGGATTTCAAATCCAGGGATTCCCCTTTATTATTTCGGTTAGATTTAAAGGGGAAATCTTTCCAAACCCGAGATTTTCCCATAGATAGATGATATTTCATCACCTCTGAATCTTTAATTCGATTGATTCCAGATAGCCGCTTTCCTTTGGAAAGATTTGAATCTCTTTCAGAATTTAATTCTGTTGACAAAATGGGCTTTGAAAGCCGGTCACGTGTGACCACGCGACCCATGGTCACGTATGGGCACGTGACCCCCTTTGGAATGAGCCTTCTTCTTTCTTTTTGCGCTGTCTTCTGGTTGTTGCTTAACCGTCACGTGCCATCACGTGACCCCTGGTCACGTGTGAGCACGTGACCCCGGTCTGGACTCTTTTTCCTTGACTTGATCAGGGAACCGATATGCCTTTGAATCCGCTTTAAAATGTCACGTGCCAACACGTGACCCTAGTCACGTGGGAGCACGTGACCCTTTCTTAAGCCATTTTTCTTTGATGTAGTCAGGAAGCTGAACTTGCTTTGCCGGTACTTTTGGGTGTCACGTGCCAACACGTGACTGCTGGTCACGTGTAAGCACGTGACCCTCTTCTCAAGCTTTTTCCATAAGCTTTCCTGATTTTAAATCAGGAAACAAATGCCCCCACAGCGTTGTTCTCACGTGTCAGCACGTGAGTGCAACGCTGTCACCTTTTGTGACCGTTGGATTCCTTTAGGGATCTGGGGAGATGAAACGTTTCCATTGCCTTCTATAAATACCTTTATCTCTTCATAGGAGCCTTCACTTTGCTCATCTTCTTCTTCTGAGAACTTTTTCTGAGAATTTAATTCTCGCTTCCAGAGCTTAGTTCTCTGTCTTAAAATATTTTCAGAGTTTAACTCTGTTTTAAAGGGATTCTTCCTCCTCAGGTAATGGTAATCGAAGCACCTTCGTTTTGACAAAACTCTCTGGATTTTAAATCCGGATCAAGGGTTTCACAAAGAACCCATTTTTCTTCAAGTACTTTAACCAAAATATGAGACCACTTAACTTCCCACAGTAGATCTCTTAGGGTTTAGATGATCCTTAGGGAGATGATGATGGCGGTTCAAACCCATGGAATTTAATTCCATTCAAAAATGTTTCTGGGAATTTAATTCCCTTTTCTTAATAAGGAATTTTGATTCCAATGAAGCATTCAATTTCTTCACACAGAGGCTTCCTGGGGTCTCTTGGCCCGAGGTTGTTCTTCCGCAATTAATGAAATGGTGGTTTTCTAATGATTCTCATGACCCTTATTTCAGGCATCATGGTTGCCCATCTGTATAGTCTTGACGAGATCATTTCCTACGGGAATATTCGTGCACTGGGCCGCAGTCAGAACCAGGAGTTCACCGATGCCCAATGTGCCGAGATCATGAACCGCTTTGACGAGTACAACCATCGGCTACTCCCCCGTCGCTCTTCTCTTCTGAGGCTGATCGTACTGGCGATCAGGGAGGCTCTCCCTTTATTCTGTGCTGGTGTGCCGCTTGGGGCGTTGGACGCCGCCGAGGATAAAGTACACTCGGTGTATCTGATGCACTTGATCTCAAAGAGAAGGCGGGATAATCTCATTGATCTCCTGCATCAGATTTTCCAGCAGTCGGCCATACTTGCCGCCTATCGGAGGGTGGAGGACATTCGTGAGGACCCCGATGCTTGTGATCGTGAGAGGAAGCATACTCGGGAGGTTCGAAATGCTTGGAAGATCTTGAATAAAGTTAATTTTGAGTTTCTCAACCCATGCCCCGCATCTGAAGTTTTACCATTGTAAATGTGTCTTCTATATTTTGTATGAACCTCTTGTAGTATGAGTGACAAGTTCTATTATGTCTTTGTATGTCTGCATGCTTTTCTCTGGGATTTTATCATTTTGCTACTGTTGTTGTTGGTGCTTTCAATATGCAGGGTGCTACTCCATTTTTTTTAGTGTACATCAGGTTTAGGCCTCACGTAGTCTACACGTGGGGTCCCTTGATGTGGCTGTTCACAAAATCTTCCCATGCCCTATTTTCAGTGCACAATATCAGACGCAGAAAAAAGGGCCTTGGAAATAGTTCCATCTCCTTGATTTTCGATGCCTTTCCTTTTTTGGGCCTTGGAAATAGCTTCACCATGCAAGATTTTCCGCGCACAGCACTTAATGCATTTCCTTATATATGAGGCTATAGCTTCCTTTTTCCTCTCACAAAGAGATTTATATTATTATTATTTTTCTTTTATCTTGGAGTAACTTGTCTTGAGAAACAAACGAGCGCCATGGCCTGCAATCGCCCTCATGCTCGTCGACAGCCATGGGATGTTCCTATTGAGGAAATGGTCCCCCGCTTTGCTGCTCGGTTGGTGGATCCCCTCCTTACCGACAACGAATGCGAATCAGCCATGCATGAACTCTCGATCCGTAGGGGGTCCCCCCTCCCGATGGGTTCTCTCTGGCTCCGGATGATTCTCACGGCCGTGCTTGCCGACATCCCTCCTCACCCGGCGGAGATGACCCTGGCGATGCTCGACGCGGCAGAAGAAAAGCTCAAGGGATTTCATGAAGCGTGCCTGATTACTCAGGCTTTGAAGGATTGCTCAATTTATCTGCTGAGCCAGATCAAGGCCCGGCGAGCTATTATGTCTGCTTTCGCGGACGAACACGGCGCCAATCGATGGGGAGCGACTCCTCGTGAGAACCGACGCTTTGACGTGCTGGAGAAAGCAGGGAGAGAGATAGAGAATTTTGTCCTCTGTTTCATTAACCCTTGTGCCGTTGATCCCATGTTTGGTGACCTTTTCCGTTAGCGTAGAACACTTTTAAATTAGTCCCTCCTTTTTTACGCTTTATGCCGAGATTCCATGTAAGCTTGGTGCTAGTATGTATGTTTCCGCTTGCATAAATAAACTTTGTATTCTTCTCATGAGAACTTTCTTTAATTGCAAATGCTACCATCACTTTCCTGCGCATCAGACCTATATGATTGCGAACGCATGCTTGAAATATGTCGGAAACCTTTCTTGTTGCCTTTCACATCAGGCGATGTGAGCGCGTTTTAGATCGATTATTCCCGTCGACTGGAAGCCCATTTATACGGTCTTGTAAATGTCTTGTTTCCAAGGCTGTGGTCACGAAGGCGAGCTTACGTGGCCTGATAGAGCGATACGTAGCGAACATAAGGTGGTGGCTCTCGATCAAGCTGCCGCGTTCACTCGTGAGAGGGTCGAGGCTCATAAAGCCACCGAGAAAGAGCTTGAAGCCCGGCTCGCTTCGTATCAGGCTCAGCAAGCTCAGGCGGAGGCTCGTCTTCTGGAGATCTTGCGTCATGAAGCCGTGGTCCAACAACAAAATGATGAGCTGGTAAAATTATTGCACCGCCCGCCGACTTGAGGACTTGTATCTTTTTTCCTTTTTGTACATACTCATGGATGAGAGTATCTTTCTTTTTTTTGTTTCTTTCATGAATTGTACCTTGTATCCATTTTGGTTTATGAATAAAAGATACATTTTTTTTCTCAATGATGTGTCCCCTTTTTATTGAATGCATTCTGCGGATGTTCTATCTTGATCTCCTTGCAGGACAGCGATGGCTCAGGATTCAGGGTTAAGATCTGCTTCCTAAGACTTTTGCATTTTACGAGCCACGAGGGTCTCATAAAGAGTTTTTCTCCCTACAGGTCGAGAGGATCCCATAGGTGTGAGTTCTTCTTAAAGATCGTGAGGATTCTTAAGCGGGTTTTCCCTTGAGAGTCGTAAGGATCTCACAAGAGAGTTTTTCTTCCTTACAGGTCGTGAGGGCCTGCAAGTGCCGGATGCGATCATCCTTATCCGTGTTTCACGGAGTCAGGGGTCTCTCAAGGTATCGTAGTTTAAAGACATCACGGTCAAGGTTAAGGACCTCATAGTCCGTGGATTTAAGGACTCCACAGTCCGCTGTTAGTTTTAAGACATCACGGTCAAGGTTAAGGACCTCATAGTCCGTGGATTTAGGGACTCCACAGTCCGGTGTTTGGTTGCAGGGACCCGTCACCTCTTTGAAGACGTTGAGGAATTACAACGCCGGGCATCAAAGGAGTGAAGAGATGTACCCTTAAACCGAGGCAAAATCTGTAGGGAATCGGGGTGGTTGATCGTTAGTTTTAAGACATCACGGTCGAGGTTAAGGACGTCATAGTCCGTGGATTTTAAGGACTCCACAGTCCGGTATTTGCTCTGGATGCTTCACACGGGTTCACTGCCGTGCTTGGCGAGGACCAGGCTCCGCTCTGGATGTTTTCCACGGGGTCAAAGAGTGACATTATCCGCGTTCCACGTGACCAGGAATTTTGCACTAGATGCTTCACACGGGTTCACTGCCGTGCTCGGCGAGGACTAGGCTCCGCTCTGGATGCTTCACACGAGCTCACTGCCATGCTCTGCGAGGACCAGGATCCGCTCTGGACGTTTTCCACGGGGTCAAAGAGTGACATTATCCGCGTTCCACGTGACAAGGAATTTTGCACTAGATGCTTCACACGGGTTCACTGCCGCGCTCGGCGAGGACTAGGCTTCGCTCTGGACGTTTTCCACGGGGTCAAAGAGTGACATTATCCGCGTTCCACGTGACCAGGAATTTTGCACTAGATGCTTCACACGGGTTCACTGCCGCGCTCGGCGAGGACTAGGCTCCGCTCTGGACGTTTTCCACGGGGTCAAAGAGCGACATTATCCGCGTTCCACATGACCAGGAATTTTGCACTAGATGCTTCACACGGGTTCACTGCCGCGCTCGGCGAGGACTAGGCTCCGCTCTGGACGTTTTCCACGGGGTCAAAGAGTGACATTATCCGCGTTCCACGTAACCATGAATTTTGCTGATTGTATCCGCATTTCACGGGATGGAGGTTTGACTGTTGGCGATATGTATACCACCGAGCCATGGAACTGGGAGTTGCCGCTGTTCCGCTTAGCTTGAAGTTGTGTCCGTTGTTACGAGACGAGTGTTGGGATGATCTCTAGGTCGCTTGTGGCCCGTCGAGATTTAGCTTCTTTCTTTGGTGAAACCGGGGGGAGGGAGGTATGTTCCCTTTTTGTTTATGCCATTGGATTGTATACAGGGTGTGATGGAACATCACCTGTAAGGCATACATTTTATTTTTATTTTATTTCTTTTTCCGCGATGCTCTATCGTTTCAGCTTTTATATCGCGAAGGTCGCGATTGCCCCATCATTTCGACTATTTTTCGCGGTGCCCAATCGTTTCGGCTATTTATTTATTTTCTACTCGCTGCTTTTTATTGCGAGTTGCCCCATCATTTCGGCTATTTTTTATGCCTTCATTCTTACTTGCTGCTTTTATTGCAAGTTGCCCCATTATTTCGGCTATTTTGTAGGCATGTGTGGCTTGCTAGCTTTTTCGCCGCAAGCTCGGATTTTGGACACCGATTTCGGCATCAGCATCGCTGCAACTGGGATGTTGCCAGGAGCGAATCATCATTTGCTTCTGTCGATATTGAACAAAGGTGGCTTAGTAAACAGGGTTAAGGGTCCTGTCGACCAAGGCTTTTGACTACGTGAGCCGTAAGGGTCTCACAAAGGTATTTCTCCCTACAAGTCGTGAGGATCTTGCAGGTGTATTTTCTCCTTAGGGATCGTGAGGATTCCTAAGTGTATGTTCCTCTGTAAGTCGTAAGGATCCTACAAGAAGGTTTTCTCCTTATGGGTCGAGAGGACCTACAAGGGTTGCTCATCATATGGACATGTCCCCAGTCACGGGTGTGACTTTGCTGGGGAAATGTTTTTCACGCCCGTGGATTGTATACAAGGGTCAGTATCGAGCCTCTTGTAGGGCAATATCGAAGGTTGTGGAGGATTTTCTTAAGAACAGGTTTAGGTTTCTGTAACTTAAGACTTTCAAATCTCATGAGCCGTGAGGGTCCCACAAGAGAATTCTCCTTACGAGTCGTAAGGATCTCGCAAGTGCATTTTCTCCTTAGGAATCGTGAGGATCCCTAAGTGTGTTGCTCCTTTGTGAGTCGTAAGGATCTCACGCAGGTGGTTTCTCCTTACAAGGTCGAGAGGACCCTACAAGTGTCTTTTAACGAGGTTGCGCCCTTTCGGGTTTTCACAAACACTCGCCGGTAGTCCTGCTGTTTTTACTCACAGAGCCCTTTCGGGTTTTCATCCGTGCCCATTTTGCTTATGGACATACCGTTTTTTTTTATTCTTTTTCATATATATTTTTTTTATTTTTTTCTTTCTCTTTCTTCTTTTTTTTTTATCTCGTCAGCCTAAAGGTGCTGCGGTAGTAGTTTTAGGGACGTTTCGGTCCGTCGTTAGTTTAAGGACGTTTCGGTCCATCGATAGTTTAAGGACGTTTCGGTCCGTCGTTAGTTTAAGGACGTTTCGGTCCGTCGTTAGTTTAAGGACGTTTCGGTCCGTCGATATGGGAAGGCTGGCTGCTGCTTGTAAAGTCTGAGCCTAGGAAGATAGTGAGCGGACATAGTCGTCGTCATCTATCATTGACCCAGGCTGTGGCTTATCAAGCATAGTATTTCTTTAAGAAGCGGCCGTTTATTGGCCTGAAAGGCCTTTCACCGTGCATGTCCATGAGTAGGTAGGCTCCACCCTGGTAGACCTTGTCTATGATGTACGGGCCTTCATAGTTTGGCTCAAATTTTCCTCGCTTGGCACGATTGGGGATCATAGGTCTTTTGACCACTAGTACGAGTTCGCCTTGGCGGAATGTCCTCGGCCTGGTCAATCTTTCGTATGAGCGCGTCATCTTTGCTTTGTAGGCCTCTAGATGTTGTTGCGCTATGAGCCGGGTTTCATCGAGGGCATCAAGCTCCTCAAGCCGAAGGTGAGCATTTTCTTCGTTCGTCAGCTCGTGGTGGACTGCTACTCGTAGAGAGGGTAACTCTATCTCGAGGGGGAGCACTGCTTCCGTCCCAAATACCAACGCGTACGGCGTTGTGTTCGTGGCCGTCTTGAACGTAGTTCGATAAGCCCAAAGGGCTTCTTGCAGCCTTTCGTGCCAGTCTCTCTTATTCCTGGAAACGGTCTTTTTTATGATCTTCGTCAAGGTCTTATTGAAAGCCTCGGCCAGACCGTTAGCTCGTGGATTGTAAACCGAAGAATATCTCCAGTCTATATTGTGCTGCTGTGCGAAGCGGCTAATCTTATGGCTTCGGTAGGCCGGCCCATTATCGGAGATAATCCGCCGTGGGGTCCCAAACCGGTAGATGACGTGCGTCTTGAAGAAATGGAGGATATTCTCTGTCTTCACTTCCCTCAGTGGTACTGCTTCTGCCCATTTGGAGAAGTAATCAGTTGTCGCCAGGATAAAACGGTGTCCCCGGGATGATGCTGGCTCAATGGGGCCAACTATGTTAGTCCCCCACATTTCGAATGGCCAGCTAGCTACCGTTGGGTGCAGTGGATTCGGATGTTGGTGGATGAAGTCTCCATGAATTTGGCATGAGTGGCATTGCTTCGCATACTCAAGGCAGTCCTGGATCATCGTGGGCCAGTAGTAACCCATCCGTTTAATTTTTAACTTCATCTTTAGGCCTGCTTGGTGAGAACCGCAAAGTCCGTCATGCACTTCCTGAATGACTCTTTCTGCTTCTTCAGGTCCTAAGCATCTCAGCCATAGAGAATCAAACGATCTTTTGTATAGAATATCGTTGACGAGAGTGAAAGATAGAGCTCGTTTCATGAGCTGATGTCTTGAGGACGCTTCTTTGGGCGTTCGATGGGACTTAAAGTAGTCTATGAAGACTTCCCTCCAGTCTTCGGCCTTCTCATGGTCTTTTATTTGTAGGGTCGTCTGCTCAGTCGCTCCCTTTTCTTCGCATGATTCCGGAGATATTTCTGCCGGGGCGAGCACTCGACGGCTTTGTACCACGATTCTGACGTCATCGAGGTTCTCGTCAGCCAGTTCTTTAGCAAGTTTAGCCAACGCGTCTGCTTTGCTGTTTTCTGCGCGCGGTATGTTCTACAAAGTATAGGAGGGAATTTGGGTCAATAGTTGTTGCACCTTTTCGCCGTACTTCACCAACTCCGGTTTGCACGTTTGGTAGTCACCATTTACTTGACTAACGACCAGCTGAGAATCCCCGTATATAAGGAGGTCTTCAATTCCCATGTCGATGGCGATCTCGAGGCCTGCTATCAGAGCTTCGTATTCAGCTTCATTGTTTGTCCTCGGCTCTGTTAAGGAGAAGGCGAAGCGCATTATCCCTCCTTGTGGAGTTGCAAAGATGAGGCCTATCCCTGATTTGATCATTGGGATGCCTTGTTTCTGTTTCTTTATGGAGGACGCTCCATCGAAATAGAGTTCCCATCGGGTGCTTCCGCCGCTAATCGCATCAAATGCATGCTCGTCCGGCAAATCACAGTTCAGAGGAGAATCGGCCGGTATCGGGTGCTCAGCGAGGAAGTCGGCAATGGCCTGGCCTTTCACTGCCTTGAGAGGTTGATACGTTATCGAGAACTCCATCAAGAGCAGGGCCCACTTAGCATGTCGTCCCGTCAATATGGCTTTCGACATCAAGTATTTAAGGGGATCTACTTTTGAAATGAGACGGACTTCATGTGCCAACGCATAGTGCCTGAGCTTTGTTATCGCGAAGATTAACGCCAAGCAATGTTTTTCAATGGGAGAGTAGTTGCTTTCTGCCCCCAGTAGAACTCGACTTAAGTAATAGAGTGCCCTCTCTCTCCCCTGATCGTTCTCTTGTGCCCATAACACGCCCAAGGAACCTTCGAGGGCGGTTGTATAAAGAATGAGGGGTTTTCCCTTGACCGGCGCAGCCAATACCGGAGGGTTCTGCAGGTACTGCTTGATCTCGTCTAGTGCACCTTGGCATTTGTGATCCCAAACGAATGGAGTTCCCTTTTTCATCAGGTGGCTGTAGGGACGGTATTTGCCCGAAAGATTAGCGATAAACCGACGGATGTATGCGAGCTTCCCTTGGAGAGACCGCAACTGCTTGAGGGTTCTTGGCGGAGGCATTTCCATGATCGCCTTAATCTTTGACGGATCTATTTCAATACCTCGGTGTCGAACGATGAATCCCAGAAATTTGCCCGAGGAGACTCCAAACGCGCATTTGAGGGGATTCATTTTCAAATTATATTGCCGAAGGCGTCGAAATACAGTCTCCAGATGCTTTAAATGATCTTCGTATGACATGCTCTTTACTACAAGGTCATCGATATAACACTCGACGACGTCGTGTATGAGGTCATCAAAGATCTTTGTCATGGCCCTTTGATAGGTAGCGCCAGCGTTCTTTAGACCAAAGGGCATAACCCTGTAGCAAAATATACCCAAAGGGGTGCGGAAAGCGGTGTGCTTCTGGTCTTCGGGATGCATCTTTATCTGATTGTATCCTGACGAACCATCCATAAAGGAGAAAACCTCGTGAGTGGACGTGTTATCTATCATTAGCTCGGTTACTGGTATTGGGAAATCATCCTTTGGACAGGCTTTATTGAGATCCCTGAAATCCACGCATATGCGTACCGTCCCATTCTTCTTCATTACCGGGACGATATTGGCGATCCAGTCGGGATATTGAACTTCTTGGATAAATCCAGAATCGATCAGCTTCTTGACTTCGGCGTTGATGCTCATCTCAAGCTCGAGTCGCATCCTCCTTGGCGCCTGCTTGACCGGCTTGATATCTGGGGATATTGCTAATCTATGCACAGCAATCTCCGGATCTAATCCTGGCATCTCGGAGTAGTTCCACGCGAAGCAGTCTTTATGCCGTAGAAGCACGTTCTTTAACGCAGCCACCCTCTCTTCGGATACCAGCTCGCTGACAAATGTCGGTCGCGGGTCGTCTGCCGATCCCAACTCAATCTTCTTGAGGTTATCTGCAGTAGTATGTATACCATCTTCCAGTTCTTTCGGAGCGGGCGGAAATTCCGAGATCACCTCATCATCGCTGTTCTCAAAGCACCGGGGAAGGTCATCTACGTTCTCGGGCCCTTCTCCTAATATCGTAATCGTATAACAAGTGCGAACCCGCTCCCCGGACTGAGGTGGACCCGGTTCTGCTCTTGCGGCCTTGGGCTCATGCTTTTGCGACGGCGTTACCTTCCAGCCGTCGGATAAAGCGAATCTGCCCCGTTGGTACTGGTCCTCGACCCAGTTCTTGAAGGTGACGCAGTCTTCGGTAGGATGTCCTATTGCTTGGTGATAAGAGCAATAACTCAGATGAGAAGCCTTGTTAGCTTGCTCAGGATGTCTAGACTCTGGAAGCGTGATCATTTGATGTTTTATAGCGAGGTTGAGTAACCTCTCCGTCTTGTCTCGGGGGAAGGAGTAGGCTCGACTCATCTTCTTCATGAGGGACAAACCCGAGCCGCTTCTTGATTTATTTCCGTCTCTGCATCGGGCCTTTCGTACAGCGGATTGACGAGGATAAGCGTCTCTGTCTTTTGCAGCACGTTGAAATAGACGTTGCGTCCTGGCCTTCTCGTAGATGGCCATTTCGCGGTTGTGGTCTTCCCGAGCTTTCTGACCCACTTTCCTGATAGGCTTGCCTATTCGTTCCTCAAACGACGGACTCGGCGCTTTAATCGCGGGGTCTAGTTTTGATGGGGGGTTGGCATCTCCTAACAGGGCGTCCTCCTCTTCATCAAAGGTATATATAGCGTAGCTGCTGTGAGCCCGTTCCCGTTTTCCGGCTCTTGCGTATCCAAGCCCGAGTGTTTCCATCTTCCCGTTGGGCAATTTGCGTTGAGTCCCGGGGACATCCCAAATCCTGTTGTAGAACCGAGCCTGCCGAACGGTCTGTTCTAAGGGTACTCCTTGGCGCTTCAATAGCTTCTTTAATCCATTTGTATAGTATCTGGGCAGACGGATGGGTTGGAGCCTGTCAAGTGTAGCATCCGCGCCATGCCAGATCTCTTTCTCTATTTTCGACTCTGAGGATCGGTAGAATAGGATCACCTTCTCACCCCTTTGCCTGGGAGGGACGTAAAATGTTCGCAGATCCTGCACATTATTAGCCTGCAGCGTGTCGAGATCCTTGTAGTGTTCTCGCGGTACCATGGTGATTTGCAAACTATGGTCATCGCCAGGGAGTGTTTGTATTGACAGCCGATTGGAGAACACGGCATTAACTTCATCTTCTGAATCACTTCCGAAGACCAACATGGGGGCGGGCGTCCCCAGGTTGTTGCGTTGAGATGGCCCTGCATAAACTATCTCTTCCTCTTCTTCGGTATCGCTCCCGAAAACGGGGATTGTGGCGGCGGTTTTGTTCTCCGGATTGCGACTCCTTTCTGTATCCTCGAAATCTGGCAAAAAGTACTTCGCATCTTCGTATTTGCGGACTTCGTTCACGGAAAATGGGTTTAACTCACCTGTTACGGTGTATTCGAAACCATCCTTAAAGTACTTTATACACTGATGTCGTGTAGAAGGGATGATGTTGTATTCGTGTAACCAAGGACGACCGAGCAAGGCGTTGTAGCAGGTCTTGGCGTCAATGACATGGAATCTGATGTCTGTGACGAGAAGTCCAAAGCGTAATGTTAGTATCACAGATCCGAGAGTCCGTGACGATTGTGAATCGAAACCGGAGATAGTAATTTTGTCACGAGCGAGATGTTGCACGCTCATGCAGATTTCCTTCAATACCCGAACATTAAGGAGATTGACGGAGGATCCATTATCCACCAGAATCTTTCCTATCTTGATATCATGGCAGTATCCGGAGACATACAGGGGACGGTTGTGGTCGCACGTCCCGAGAAGGAGGTCTTCATCACCGAAAGTGATGTCGGCTGTATGCACTTCCTCCAGTTCATCCTTCATCTTTTCAGTGGCGAGGAAGGCTTGGAATTGCTCAGGTTCTTGTAACGCCTTAATTAGTGAGTCTCGCGCTTCTTTTGATAATAGGAGGGCATCGAGAATGCTAAGCTGAGAAGGTAGCTTCCTTAGGTGCGCGAGGATGTTATAGTCCACCTTACCCTTCCTAGGAGGGTCTTTGGCAGCCAGCTTTCTCATGACTTGGTCATCTAAAGTGATATCTTCAGTGACCTTTTCCTTTCTCTTATCCTTTCTATTCTCGGGCCCGAGATTCTTTTCTGGGAGTGTGCGATTGCGCAGCTGAATGATCTCGCAGATCTCCGATTTCTCCTCTTTCCCTAAAACGGATTCTTTGAAGAGAGGGCCCAGAGCGATTTCTGTTAGTTATGTATATGCCCTAGAGGCCATTGTTGTACATATGATGTATATTATAATGGATGCTTGGATATATATAGAGATGACTTTCTTGCTCGTCATGATAGTATGCTATTTGGTTTCACTTTATCTAAACATATTGACTTGTATTGGTTTACTGTTTTACTCTCACATGTTGATAAAGCCCTTAGGATCTGTACTCAACTACTGGGACTATGATGAGATCATACTAGTGGGGCCGCGGTAGTCGATGAGTACATCCTATAACTGTTCCTAGTCGAGGGTATATCGAGACAGGGCATCGATACACCAGAGTAGACTAGCGTATACGCATCTTGACCCATATGATGGGCGATGGATGATCCCATATCCATCGGTGTTGGACATCAGAGATGGTGTACGGGTGCTCAGTAGAGACTGGGTACACTGGACGGACTCGCCGAGAACTTCCAGATGGTGATATACCACACGTCAGATGGCAGTTCTCCGGTGACACTAGTACAGGGTAGTCTGAAGACCCGAGATCGTCATAGAGTCTTGTGTGATTCCCACTGTGCTTTGATTTCCACCTTACCACGTCCAAGAGGGCGTGCAAAACGGTGGCTTTTGGGTACAGTCCCGAATCACATGGAGGCAATGAGCGATAGGAGGGGATTCGTCTCTCCCGGTATAGGGAGTTGATGTTGTGCTGTGTTCGATTGGCTATAACTGGAAGTCCCTGGCCAGGGCTGATATAGAGATTTACTGGTAAGTGTTACTAGTAGTTTCTCGACCCGTTATGAGCCACACATCGACACGACTTATCGGTTACTGGGGTCTGACGTATACCACCCCTAGACTTGATATGCGACATATCAGACAAACAGACCGGACTGTACGGGAGTGTTACTGGTTGGATTCACAGGAGAACGCACAGGCTAGCTTGTTGATCTTCTGATCGCTCAATACCTGGGTGGCTGTTACGTTTAGCTGACCGCTTGCAGCTTGTGGGTGTTTGATATGATCATCACCTGCTACCGGCGTATTGACGATTCTTTAGAGTCCTACACAGAGGTTTCTTGGCTCAGGCGAAACGGAGTAGTGGCGCATATGTGATATGCGCAGGAGCGAGAATAATGCGATATGAGATACGGTATTATATTCTCGCGATATTTAGATATGAATCGGGACATTGGATCAAGTGTTGATTCGATGAATCGGTACATGATATATTAGTCGGTTATATTTGATATAGCCGGATCGTCGGATCAAGTGTTGATTCGATGATTTAATATATAATAATATATATGATATATTATTATATTAACTAATATTGGCTTGCTTTATTATTTCATTTTCTCAGTGGATGATACATTGATATATATGCGATATATGTTAATTGTATTATTTTCTTTTGTTGCAAATATATAATATATATGTGATATATATTATTGTGACATGATATGATTAATTGTTAAACATGTTTAAGGATGATTAATTGAGGTTAGGGTTTGATTAGGGTTAGATGCTTCAAGTTGCTTCTAGAAGCATTTTTTCTTTTGTCATTGCAAAGATATTTTGGATGACACATTTCTAACTCAACCAAACCCTAACCCTAGTTTATTCTCTACACATTCTTAGCCACTCATCCTTGACCATGGTTAATAATCAATCATATAGATTTATTCTATTCATCACAAAAGAAAAAGGATTATCATTATCTTTTCATTATCATCTTCTTGCTTCTTCATGAAAGCTTGCTAGTTTTTCTTAAGTGATGAAAATAAATTGAGAAAATGATTTAAAAAGAAAGCAAAATCACTACTCTCTCATCCTCATCTCATCTAGCCCATGGGATTAGTGTGTTCTACTCTTTTGAGTGAGAAAGCTTGAGTCGAAGCAACTTCAAGGTAGATCATCGGAGATTTGGAATACTTCGAGCTAGCATGGATCGTTCGAGTCGTGGAGCTTCTCATGAGTCCGGGAGATCGTGGATCGCGGCAAAGGGACTTCTACTCGGAGCTTGTGAAGTGAAGGAGCGGACTACAAAGGTTGTAATCCCTCACACTTAGATAAAAGTTATCTTATTGCATGTTAAACCCTAATAATCTAGCAAAGATCCCGGCTTTGGGTTGTTCGGCACGTCTAAAATTTAATCCGGGCATGTTTGATGCCTTTTGAACCTTCACAAGAGTGCCTAGGAACCCTACAGTGGTATCTGTTGGAGATAGTGCCCTCAGAGTCAATTATTAGGTCACAGGTACGTGATTGTAATGATTGAGGGAGGACCTATCCCGGTAGGACAGTCTTACTCGAGATGATAGTATGCTATCTGGTTTACCTTTATCATCGTGTACTGCTTTAGGTGACATGACACGTTGCTATTACACGTTGATAGAGCCCCTAGGATTCTTGCTTGACCACCAGCAGTATGAGGGCGATCATATAAGTGGGAGCTGGGGGTCTACAAGCATATCCTTAAAAGGTCCCTAGTCGTGGGAGTTTCGAGACCGGGCATCGATACTCCATTAGTAGACTAGTGTATACAGTCGAGACCCCGACGAGGGGCGGTGGCCGGTCTCACAAGCCACTGGTGTCAGTTGGATCACCTAAGATGTATACAGGTGCTCATTGGGTTATGAGTACACCGGACAGGACTCGCCGGGAACATGCTAGTTGGTCATATACCAGACGTCAGATGGCAGTTCCCTGGTGACATGTGTGCAGGTTAGTTCATCGACCTGGGGATCGTCATTTGTCTCGTGTGAGTTCCCACTGTACTTTGATTACTACCCTACCACGGCTCAAAGGAGTCGTGCAAACAGGTTTTAGTTGGGTACAGTCCCGAGCCACATGGAGGCAGTGAGCGTATCTTCAGGGGTTCGTCTCTCCCGGTATTGGGGGTGAGGTCGTGCTGTGTCTAGGAGAGCCATTACACAAAGTCCTTGGCCAAGGCAAGGAGATTTACTGGTAGGTATTCCAGTAGTATCTCAGGGTGTTCTGGGCTACACTCCGACACGACTTGTACCGCTTTTTGGGGGTCTGACTTTTACCAACCCCCTAGGCCCGCCATGCGATACTCATAGACGAACGGACCGGACTGCACGGATATTGTCACTGACAGGCTCAGTAGGGTGTCAGGATGAGTTCGCTCATCGACGTCCCTTTTAGTCAATAGCTGGTGGCCCGTTACGTATTGGCTTATACCTCTGACGGGCTAGTGGTTAAATCCACAGCCATAGTATTGACGAGTTTTTAGAGTCTACCACACTTTCAGTTACTCAGCTTTCGGGCGAAACGCTGTAGAGGCCGTATGGAGATATGGCAGGGTCCGATCAGATGCGTGCGGTATTGCACGGATCAGGATCGGACAGTTTTGTACTAATGGCCGTATAGTTATATGGCAGGGTTCGATCAGATACGTGCGGTATTGCACGGATCAGGATCGAACGGATTTTACTAGCCGGCTTTGGTTTAAGCCGGTCCTAGTTTAGTACAGTGTAGATTTTGTCTCTTTGCATTTGTATCCGGACGGAATACAGATGCGGGTGTGTATGCACAGTATCGGGGTTTTCCTGTAATTTATTACGGGACCAGTTTTCTGGAGTTGCCAGTTTGCATTCCGTTCCGGCCGGTTTTCGTTTGTTCTTTCCCGGCCGGACTTTTCTGATGGAGGGGGTGATTTGCAGTTTTGCAAATTACATTTGTGGAGGGGTTTTCTTGAAAAAGGGTTTGTTATGATAGCTTTCATTTCTTTTCAACCATGCTTTTGCTTTATGAGATTTGAGAGGGTATGGTTTTAATAGTGAGAAGCATGGTGTATGTTTCTTTGTCCCTTGGATGTGGTCACCTCTTCTCATCTCCTACACTCACCTCCCTTCTTGCTTCATATATTGTTTTTCCTCCACCATTCTTCTCACTTGGTGATAAGTCTTTCATGGTTGTGAGAAGAAGAAGAGAGAGCTTCATTCATGAGAGTTTTCTTTCTTGATCTAGTTTTCATGCTAGAAAAATTCAAGCACCATTTTTCTAATCCTTGTTTCCTCCATCATCCTCATTGGCAACAACATAACCCCAAAGAGACAAGCATCTTCTACACTACATTCTACAGCATATCTTGAGCATGTCGAGTTGCCGGCTTCATGCTCGAGTTGCCTCGGTATTGAGGCGGGAGCCCGTAAAAGACGAAGGCGATGTGGTGCCCTTTCCGGCGAGGAGGCGACGATGTGGACGGAGATCCCGCGAGGAGATCGGAGTGGAGATGAAGACCGGAGGACTCGGATCAGTCGGTACAACATTTCCACACTCTTTACTGTTTGTTAGTTTAGCAATAATGGCAGATCCGGGTTAAAGTATACGATAGCGCCAAGTTAAAAAGTTTTATTCCGCAATTGGCGTCTGTAGACTGCCGGGGCGCTAACGTAGACTTACAGTGGTATCAGAGCCTCACCATTTTGCTATGCTAACTTGTGCTAACGCGTTTAAAACTTCGATCCGACCGGAAATCGAAAACTACAAAAATCCAAGCCGACAGTTTCTGTTGTTTTTAAACGGTCTCAAAATTGATTTCTGGATGTCTTAAAAATCAGAGCAGGAACTTCTAAGAATGACGACAAAATTTGGGGTCGTGATCCCTAGAAGCCGCCGCGGAAGCGCGGCCAAACCCTTGGTTAGGCCGCGCAACCGCGGTCACGTGGGGAGCACGTGCTCCCAAATTTTGTCAGGTTGTTCTCACTGGGATTTTGAGGTTTTTGATATATATCGTTTTTGCCCAGATTTGTTACTGTTCACCAGTAAGTCGTGGGGCCCACTTCTTGATATTTTGTCGATCGAAATTTAAACACGTTAGTTTTCACAGTATTTACATTATATCTGCGACCGTGAATGTCACTCGATCGGTAAATCCGGTCTAACTGCTATAGCCCGGTTAGACAGATTTGCGAACGTGACTTTCACGTTGATCTTCTATGTATTTGCTGTGTTGTTGCGGATCGGTCGTGGGGGATAGCCTGGATGCAATACTAGTACAGTTTTGTTGTATTATGTACATTTGATATTGCGGGGCGAGCGTCCGACATGTGGACTGCCGTCACTGCCTGATTGTATTATTCTTTTGGGGCACGACCTGGTTGCGGTCGATGTACCCGGTGTATGTATATTTTACTTTTTGTACTAGGATTACCCCGTGGAGGGGTGCACGGATAGCCGAGTTCTAGAGGGCAGCAAGCCCGCATCTCATGGCATTGGGACGGAGGGGGCTTCACTCTAGGATTGGCAGGCTATTCGCCGCACTCGTAGGGGGTACAGGTTTGACCCAGGAGGGGTGCCCAAGTTGCCGGATTCCGTGAAGTGCTGGGTGGTCCATTCACGGCGCTGAAGGGGGCTGCCTCGCTTCAGGTTTTGGCGGGTGACTTGCCGCGCCCGTAGGGGTCTAGGATTTCATTGCACAGGCTATCCACACGACCAGGGGAACGTCGGGTTTCAGCGGCTCTGTGAAACCCGGGGATCCCAGATATCTGTATTGTTTCTGTGATGCTGTTCATTATCTGTGATGTTGCATTTCATTCACGCCTTGAGCGAAATATAATATATTGGTATATATATTAGTAGATGTTGTATATGTTTTACATCCGCGCTAGTCCAGTCCCCGCTCTGTCGTTAGTTAGCTAACCTAACGGGTAATGACGGGACCCAGTGGCGAATGCGGATGGCATATACGTACGTCAGTATATTTTCGTTCTTTTTGGTGTGATCAATTGATGGGACTGCATTGATTCGGATCAATGCAAGTTAAACAAACCTATTCTGATGTTGTTGGAACACTTTTCAAAAAGCTGTTATTGCAAGGACGTTCACTTTTGTTTTGCATCGTGGTATTCATTTGGAATATCCTGCTCCTCAGTCGACGAGGCAAAGGCCGAGATCCCTTCACCGGGAGTGACCCCTTGGACAGAATTTTGCGTCAGGGCATTAACTTCACTATAGCCGATTACTTTTGCTTTGCACCGTGGTATTCAGTTGGAATACCCTGCACCTCATTCTACGGGGAAAGAGCCGAGATCCCTTCACCGGGAGTGACCTCTTTAGCAATGGTTTTTCGTCACTATATTTTCTAAAAAGCTATCCGTTCCTTCAACGATATCAAGTTCATTACGTTAAAGGTTTTCGCCAGAAACCATTCGTAGCCCTCCGTCGTTTCATATGGGTAGTCAATAGTATTCAAGCTGTGTTTGTTGGCCAAAGTCAAGGCACAGTGTTTGGTAGCTGTTGGGTATTCATATGCAGCATAGATAGATGCGTTGGTTTGGAACAGTCGTACTGCCTTGTTGGCCAAAGTCAAGGGTATGTACGGGTGGATTCAAATTAACCTGGAGAATGACGGGCAGAACTTGACATGTGACTTATGATTTGTTGGCCAAAGTCAAGGTCATAAGAGCATGGGGTAAAAATCCACATCGGGAGTTTCAAAAGAACTGAAACTTGCCAGATATGCGCATACCTTCTGGAGTGTGATACCGTGAGCGGATTCCGTCACGTTATCATGCGATGAGAGTTGGATCCCGATTCCCACTGATGAGTTGGTTTACTCCTCGGGTGACCCCGACTAATTCTTCTTTCAGGTTTGGAGGAGAATTTGAGGTACAGTGGGAGGTTTCCAGATTAGATAAATTGGTAACCATTCTGATCTAGGTTAGAGTGCACGCTGAGTGTTTCTTTTCTCTCTCTCTTTGGCAGCGACCATTGACCCGACCCTAAGACTATGACTCAGAGACCAAGTTGACCGAACCTACTTAACACTGGCTTTTGGATTGTCAGAGTTGCAGACCTCATTGCCACTCCTACTTTTACCCTTTTCTCCAGGACACCCCGTATTACTGCGAACGTCCACTTCCATTGGACAAAACCATCGTATGGTTAGATACGAACTCGAAGGGATTCGAGGATGGTTTCCGGTTCTGGAGAAAACGGATAGGATTATTCAGTTGTCTTTTCTTTTTACCCTCTCTCAGGTTACGAGTACTCCTTGGTTTAGGGGTAGTACACCTATTACGCAAATTGGATTATCTTCTTCCAAACCTTAGGCTGGTGCCGACCGGTAGGGAATGAAGAAAACCAATTAGCATAACAATGGTGTGCAGAAGGTATTAAGTTCAGACAAAGCAAGGGATTAGTTAGAGGGCAAAGTAAATTGCAACAGATATTCACGACCAAACCAAATATTTCGTTACCACTCCCACATCACCTTTGTATTTCTCCAGGACACTCCGTATCACTACGAAGATCCACAGTTTATTTGGATACACCATCGTATGGTTATATACGAACTCGAATGGAACTTGTTCCAGTTCGGGGATGGATTCTGGTCCAGGAGAAATAGGAATAAAGTACATTCAGGTGTCTTTTATCTTCACCTTCTCTCGCATTGCGAGTGCTCCTAGGATTAGGACAGTACACCCATTATGCTTATTGGATAGTCTTCTTCCAAACCATAGGCTGGTGCCGAACGGTAGGGAAGGAAGAAAACCATTTGGCCTAAGGGGTGTGCAGAAGGTAATGACTAAAGACATATAAAGGGATTTGGAGAGGTGGCAAAGAATTATGCGGTTATAGTTGTGAATTTGGATAATGGTAGAGGCATTACTAAGAATACCAGGATACCCCATCGAAACATTTCAATGTTTCAGTTTCACTGTGTACTGTTAAAAGAAAACTGATTTTCCGATTAGACACTTGCTCCAGGGTATGTATTTACCAGATTTGATTCTCACATCTGTATGGTTTTACAGATGATGAGTGGGAGTAAGTTATTGGGAATTGGGTGATCATCCTCATTATATCGGGATTCGTTGTAATCGGTGATATTTGAGGAGATCATCTGGGCTGTTTGCCGGTCGGCAAATGTTTGGTTTTGAATATCCGCTATGGTGCACCAATTTCAAATTGATATATCTGTACGTCTATTTTCATAGAGTGAGATATACCTTTTGATATTATGTCGATGACATTTACCTATATCAGTGGATGGTTAGGTAAGGAGCATTAAACGACGGTGTAATTCTTCTTAACCATAAGTACAGTTTTCAACCTACGACACACAGTGAAAGAGTTGTTAGACTCGGCGGACTTATACAGAGTATTGTATGTTGTCCAATGTCCATTAGGACAGAGGGGTTGGTCCTCATACTATATTCTGTTTACTTTTAACTTCTCTAGTTCTCAGACATGTGGTTCGTAGAAACACAGGGTCTAAGTTTTGAGGAGTTATAGGTATTTGAATAGAGTAGAGAACCAGGTGTAGCAAGTATCGGGATTCTTCAAGGTGATCGAAGATGTAGATACTTGTGTATGGTATTCAGTTGATAGTAATGATAAAGAGAAATTGCTTCTCTTTCAGGTTACTCATAATTGGAAGCATTCCTAAGTTGAGTAACGCTGATCGGCCTCTCTCCATTTAGTTGACATGCACTGGAGACAGCTGCATGATTTGAATCTGGTTCAATTAAATCAGTGCCTCTGTTTCTATATTGGATATAGAACAGTTCGTATCTTAACGATGTTAAGGTACGGGGAGTTGTCCGGTTTATGATTAAAACCAGACACTGGACAACTCAAGGCACGTTTCTGTAATGGCTGTTTGTGGGTTGACCCAGGCTATGACGAGGGTTGATTTTCTACCATCTGGAAGATCAATAGTGATATTGTTCTTAACTCGCCACATTTTAAAAGAAATGGTTATTTTTCAGAAAACAGTAGTGGGAGTATGGTAGAACTGGAAGCGATTCCAGAACCGCAAACGATTACTGAAGATTTGATAAGGAACCTAAAGATTCAATCTGATTTGACATTCCATTGGCCACTCCGCAGATAAGGTGGGTAACTTCAGGCACCCGAGAGGCACTACGGTGGCCTCAAGGACGGTGACAGGGAAGTTCTTGTTTACCCACAATTGCCATTGCTGTTGTTCCAGGTTACGAGACCCGGCGGGAGGATGAGTATAGCGTCGTTCTAAAACTAGTTTTAGAAGTGTACGTGTATATGACTCTGCCAGAGGGTTGTCGTAGTCAGTGGGAGCAGCGGAAGCATTGGTGGACAGGTAGCTTATGTCTATTTATAGACTAAAGCAGATGTAGCGGAGATAGATCATCTATTTCTGACGTGACAGTCATAGGTTTGACTTCATCAGAATAGGAGATGGATCTGTTGAGTAGGTAGTAGGAAGTGATATTCCTATACAACGATCGGTTATACTTTGGTCGTCACACAGTAGTTTCTCCACAAAGGACTTGGACATTATATCAGACATTCTGGTTACTAGATCTATGGTTTTAGATCTAGATTTGGGTGGTTTCCTAATCTGGGTACCTTGACAGCATTCTATGAGTATTTAGAATGGACGACTCCTGGCATGGTAGTGTACCTGCAGGTAATGGAGTCACCCTCTCTAAAGGTGTCTTATAGACTAAAGTAGAGAGGGATGTGCATGATTGGCAGATCACTTGCTTAGGCAATTGAGTCAATCATGAGATGTCAAGTACCACACCAGATGTTGTTCTTGCACTAGATGCAATAAGTTGACATTAATCCAATCCTGGAGAAACAGTCGGAAGCAGTTTTAGAACATAAGTGGATGTTCTAGGGATATGATAACGACAGCCTCATTTAGGAGACAGTTATCATTCCAGGCTTCCAAGGTGACATGGACGACAAGCAGGTTGTCAGAGTTATAGTTTTCCTTCTGATGAGGGGCAGTATTTTGGACAGGTGATCCAAGGCAATACTGAGGGAAGCATGGCGCGCAGGATACTGATTAAGTTCAGTTGACGATACAGTCTAAGAAGTTTGGATTTGGAGTTCATTTATGAACTCGGTCCCATCAGACATCCAGACACTCTAAGACAGGTATTGCTCATTTCGGGAGATGGCTTTCTCCGCGAACTTGAGATATAGAGAGACATAGAAAGAAACAACTAAGCGGATCCACTCACTGAGGCTATTCCTCGAACGCAATAGTTCCGCAAACGAGCTTTGTGAGACTGACTAGTAGAGGAGTTGGATGTTCGGTATCACACGGGCTGTGAGTATGCGACATCGCAATAATTAGCCTTGAGTGCAAGTGGGAGATTGTTGGAGATAGTGCCCTCAGAGTCAATTATTAGGTCACAGGTACGTGATTGTAATGATTGAGGGAGGACCTATCCCGGTAGGACAGTCTTACTCGAGATGATAGTATGCTATCTGGTTTACCTTTATCATCGTGTACTGCTTTAGGTGACATGACACGTTGCTATTACACGTTGATAGAGCCCCTAGGATTCTTGCTTGACCACCAGCAGTATGAGGGCGATCATATAAGTGGGAGCTGGGGGTCTACAAGCATATCCTTAAAAGGTCCCTAGTCGTGGGAGTTTCGAGACCGGGCATCGATACTCCATTAGTAGACTAGTGTATACAGTCGAGACCCCGACGAGGGGCGGTGGCCGGTCTCACAAGCCACTGGTGTCAGTTGGATCACCTAAGATGTATACAGGTGCTCATTGGGTTATGAGTACACCGGACAGGACTCGCCGGGAACATGCTAGTTGGTCATATACCAGACGTCAGATGGCAGTTCCCTGGTGACATGTGTGCAGGTTAGTTCATCGACCTGGGGATCGTCATTTGTCTCGTGTGAGTTCCCACTGTACTTTGATTACTACCCTACCACGGCTCAAAGGAGTCGTGCAAACAGGTTTTAGTTGGGTACAGTCCCGAGCCACATGGAGGCAGTGAGCGTATCTTCAGGGGTTCGTCTCTCCCGGTATTGGGGGTGAGGTCGTGCTGTGTCTAGGAGAGCCATTACACAAAGTCCTTGGCCAAGGCAAGGAGATTTACTGGTAGGTATTCCAATAGTATCTCAGGGTGTTCTGGGCTACACTCCGACACGACTTGTACCGCTTTTTGGGGGTCTGACTTTTACCAACCCCCTAGGCCCGCCATGCGATACTCATAGACGAACGGACCGGACTGCACGGATATTGTCACTGACAGGCTCAGTAGGGTGTCAGGATGAGTTCGCTCATCGACGTCCCTTTTAGTCAATAGCTGGTGGCCCGTTACGTATTGGCTTATACCTCTGACGGGCTAGTGGTTAAATCCACAGCCATAGTATTGACGAGTTTTTAGAGTCTACCACACTTTCAGTTACTCAGCTTTCGGGCGAAACGCTGTAGAGGCCGTATGGAGATATGGCAGGGTCCGATCAGATGCGTGCGGTATTGCACGGATCAGGATCGGACAGTTTTGTACTAATGGCCGTATAGTTATATGGCAGGGTTCGATCAGATACGTGCGGTATTGCACGGATCAGGATCGAACGGATTTTACTAGCCGGCTTTGGTTTAAGCCGGTCCTAGTTTAGTACAGTGTAGATTTTGTCTCTTTGCATTTGTATCCGGACGGAATACAGATGCGGGTGTGTATGCACAGTATCGGGGTTTTCCTGTAATTTATTACGGGACCAGTTTTCTGGAGTTGCCAGTTTGCATTCCGTTCCGGCCGGTTTTCGTTTGTTCTTTCCCGGCCGGACTTTTCTGATGGAGGGGGTGATTTGCAGTTTTGCAAATTACATTTGTGGAGGGGTTTTCTTGAAAAAGGGTTTGTTATGATAGCTTTCATTTCTTTTCAACCATGCTTTTGCTTTATGAGATTTGAGAGGGTATGGTTTTAATAGTGAGAAGCATGGTGTATGTTTCTTTGTCCCTTGGATGTGGTCACCTCTTCTCATCTCCTACACTCACCTCCCTTCTTGCTTCATATATTGTTTTTCCTCCACCATTCTTCTCACTTGATGATAAGTCTTTCATGGTTGTGAGAAGAAGAAGAGAGAGCTTCATTCATGAGAGTTTTCTTTCTTGATCTAGTTTTCATGCTAGAAAAATTCAAGCACCATTTTTCTAATCCTTGTTTCCTCCATCATCCTCATTGGCAACAACATAACCCCAAAGAGACAAGCATCTTCTACACTACATTCTACAGCATATCTTGAGCATGTCGAGTTGCCGGCTTCATGCTCGAGTTGCCTCGGTATTGAGGCGGGAGCCCGTAAAAGACGAAGGCGATGTGGTGCCCTTTCCGGCGAGGAGGCGACGATGTGGACGGAGATCCCGCGAGGAGATCGGAGTGGAGATGAAGACCGGAGGACTCGGATCAGTCGGTACAACATTTCCACACTCTTTACTGTTTGTTAGTTTAGCAATAATGGCAGATCCGGGTTAAAGTATACGATAGCGCCAAGTTAAAAAGTTTTATTTCGCAATTGGCGTCTGTAGACTGCCGGGGCGCTAACGTAGACTTACAGTATCAGAGCCTAGCTAGAGCATTAGGCGATGTGTTTACGAAGTTAAAACTCCGATCGAACCCGAAACGACGAAACTTGACCCCTCTCTGGAAATTTTTTAAATTTTGGGATTTTTCAGAATTAAAAATATGTAAAAAAATCAGCAGGGAATTCTAAGAATTACCATGAAACACGTGCCCTCAATTCCACCAACTGAGCGCGGAACCGCGGCAGGAACATGGTTCTCGCGGCGGTTCCGCGGCCTAACTGTAGGATTGGGACACGTGGCTTCATGGTATTGACCGTAGGTACTTGCTGACTATTCTGGGTATTTTTAATCTGTTCCAGGTGATTAAAATTCTGGGGTTTGTTTTGTAATAGTAGACTCGATCGGAAATTTTAAATTCGTATTTTTTCCGGATACTTAGAAACTGTTAAACTATTTGAACGGATATCATTAACTTACTGTTTTCCGGTACGGCAAATTTTCAAGTGTTGAAATTTATTCGGGTTTAAATCTTTTGGAAAAATTGTACAAGTTAAGCGGTGGACCCTCTAGAAGACACAAACCTTAACTCGATTATGTGACCGTCTTGAACTGCCTTTTGAACCTTCGGGTTTGGGGCAGTACGGCGTGCCACATGTGAGGCGTTGGCTTGACCCTTCTACGGCTGGATCACCGGTACTGTGACATATTCTGGGATTATTTGAACCCCGCTCAAGAGTTGAGCAGTTTAGGAAATTTTGGGTGTTTGATTATCCGTTCGAAAAGTTTAATACTGTTTATTTATCTGGAATGTGATACAATATGTGGAATTCATAGAGTTAGGCATGAAATACGGAGTATGTGATATTTCGGATTTACGATGTCTAAAGTGATTGTGGATTCCAAATATTGTAGTTTTACACTTTCTTTTCTGTGACCGTAAGTGTAATATGTGATATCGCCGGTTTCGTTGCTATATGATTCAACGACAATTGGGATGCGCATATTTACTTACGTTTGATGATATGTGATATTATGTGTTGCTGTGATATGTTATATTGGATCGTCGCGTTCTGAATAGCCGGGGGTTTTATGTGAGATGAGGGTTTTTATTTTCATTCATGTAAAATTCATTTGTAATGTAATATTCTTTTATTTGGGGCACTTCCAGGTTGCGGTTGCTGTCACCAGTGTATATTATTTACTTTTCCGCATTAGGTAGACCCAAGGAGGGGAGCACAAGTAACCGGGTTCTAGGGTCCAGTGGGAGGCCATCTCGAGGAGTCGAGACCGGGTCTTCTAACCCTAGAATTGGCAGTGTTACTTGCCGCTCTCGTAGGGGTCTTGGGATGTGGGTTTGGCTATTCGTCGCGACCGTGGAATCCGTGTTTTATACAGGCTCGTATTGAAAACACGGACGTCCTAGTATATCCAATATTTCATATATGTTCTTCTGCTGCAATGTTCTGTGATGAGATCATATTACTGCCTGAGACGAATGCTTATACTATATATATATGCTGATATATAAATATTACTGCTTTCGTTTCTTCTGTGATGCTTAGGAAGCATAAGCTGATGGGATTTTTATTAATGAGATTAATAAAAGAAAAGAAACCTAAAGATGTTGTAGAATCAAAACTTTATAAAAGGGGTAGCTACAGTTTTGCTTTGCACAGTGATATATACGATATATCCTGCACCTTATTCGATGAGGAAAGGACCGAGATCCCTTCACCGGGAGTGACTCCTTTAGCAAAACTGGCAGATGCTACAAAACTCGGTTTGTCTTTTGATTGCTTTTAGTGTTTTACTTTGCACAGTGATATATACGATATATCCTGCACCTTATTCGATGAGGAAAGGGCCGACGATCCCTTCACCGGGAGTGACCCCTTTAGCGAAACTAAGAAAAGCCTCAAAAACACTCCTTTTTCAAAAACTACTCGATTCTACGACGATATCAAGTTCATTACGCTCAGGGTTTTTTGAAAAACCTGCGTAGCCCTCCGTCATTTCAGATAGATATTATTTAGTATTCGTGCTATGTTTGTTGACTTAGTTAAGGCATAGTGTACGGTAGCTAAGTAATATTTATCTGCTAAAACATGAGATGTGATTGAATTAGGGTATTCGTGCGGCTTTGTTGACTCAGTTAAGGGTCGTGCGGGTGGATTTAATTCAATCGGGAAATGTACGGGTTGAACTTGACTTGCGATTTATGGTTTGTTGACTTAGTTAAGGTCATAGATCGCTAGGGGTAAAAGTATTATCGGGAATTTCAAGTGTTGAAATTTGCAATGAGATTGCATACCTCCTATGAGATAGTTGGATCCCGATACCCACTGCGAGTAAGTGTTACTCCTGGGAGAGTTTTACACAGGACAATTAGTCATTCAAGTAGGTGTCTAGAAAAGTGTTAACGGGGTTACGCCTCTGGGAAAATGAGGTTTACTTTAATTAGGTCCGTGCGAAAGCACGGGGAACCTCCCTCAAAGTACCGACACTGATCTGGCTGAAAGATTGACGAAATTGTAGGGTGTAATTAATCCCGGCTAATCTTACCTTTTAGGGTTTTAAGGTAGATTTGATAAAAACAGTGGGAGACATCCTGATTAGATAAGATAATAACCAATCTAATCTTGCAAGAGCATACGCTAAAGTGTTTTCTTCTCTCTCTCTCCAGGTAGCGACCATTTCAGGCCATAATCAAGATAATAATATGGATGTATTGACTGAACCCAATTATTGTACTGAGCTAGGGAATGTTGGACCCGTTCTTTCTTATAAGAGTTATAAGACTGAACAGGAAATAGAAGCATATCTGGATTCTCACGCCGCCCAAAGGAACATGCATGTTGATGCATCTTCTTCGGGTGTGTTAGTTATTGAGAACTGTTTCTCAGTTCACCCTACGTCCTGGGTATTAGATACCGGATCAGGATCCCACATATGTAAATTGTTACATGGGCTACGTAAAGGTAGAGAACTGGGAAAAGGTGATCATTCCGTTCAAGTAGGGAACGGTGCAAGTATTGTAGCCAAAGCAGTTGGCGAATATCACCTTGTATTGCCAAGTCGTAATACACTGATTCTAAATGAGTGTTATTATATACCGAACATGATGTGCAACATTATATCAGTTTCTTTATTGAGTAAAGAGGGATATAATTTTGTAGTACAGGATAATGTTATGAACATATTCCTAGATCAAAAGTTGATTGCATCAGGCTCGTTACATAATGGCATATTCATTCTAAATCAGAATACAGTCCTGAATATACAAAACACACACAAGAGGAAAAGTTCGGATATGAACGAATCCTACTTGTGGCATTGTAGACTTGGTCATATCATTGCGACACGACTGGCTAAGTTACATAAAGATGGTTATTTGAATCCGTTCGAATTATCATCTTATGATACTTGCCATTCATGTCTCAAAGGAAAAATGACCAAAGCTCCGTTTAGTAGACACGGAGAAAGAGTTACCGAACTCTTAGGACTGGTACATAGTAATGTATGCGGTCCCATGTCTACGCATGCCAGGAACGGTTCTTCCTACTTCATTACATTCACTGACGATCTCTCTAGATACGGACATGTGTTCCTGTTGAAACACAAGTCTGAGGCTTTTGAGAAATTCAGAGAATATAAGCACGAAGTAGAGAACCAAACGGGCAAAAGTATTAAGATTCTTCGATCTGATCGAGGAGGTGAATACTTAAGCGGTGAGTTTTTGGATTATCTAAAAGAGAATGGGATTCTCTCTCAGCTTACTCCTCCTTATACGCCACAGCACAACGGTGTATCGGAGCGGAGGAATCGCACCCTATTAGATATGGTGCGTTCTATGATGAGCGAAGCTGAGTTACCTATTTCTTTCTGGGGGTATGCGCTTGAGACAGCCATATACATATTGAATCTAGTTCCGTCTAAATCTGTACCTACCACACCATATGAGATATGGAGTGGGAAGAGACCATATTTTAAACGAGTTAAGATATGGGGTTGTCCGGCCTATGTCAAAAGACAAAATCCAGACAAGCTCGAGGCACGATCAGTTCTTTGCAAATTTGTGGGATATCCTAAGAATTCTCAAGGATATATTTTCTATCACGCTGAGGAACAAAAAGTGTTTGTTTCTCAATATGCCACCTTTTTAGAAAAGGAATTTCTTGCAAAAGAAATTAGTGGCAAAGAGGTAGAGCTGGAAGAGGTTCCAGAAACACAAATTGCAACTGAAGATTTAGTAGAACCAGAGGATTCAGTTGTACCCGACGAACCCCAGCCTCTCCGCCGATCTGGTAGGGTTTCTCGTCCACCTGAGAGATACTACGGTTTTCTCATTGATGGTGAAAGCGAGGATTGCATCATGGAAAATGATGACCCGACTAGTTTCGAGCAGGCCATCACGAGTAGTGACTCTGTGAAATGGCTGGATGCAATGCGATCTGAGATGGAATCCATGTACACCAACAAAGTATGGACTTTGGAAAATGCTCCTGAAGGGGTAAAACCCATTGGGAGCAAGTGGATCTTTAAAAAGAAATTTGGTGTAGATGGAAAAGTTGAGACTTTCAAAGCTAGACTTGTAGCAAAGGGTTTTCGTCAACGACCAGGTGTGGATTATGACGAAACCTTTTCTCCAGTGGCTATGCTTAAGTCCATCCGGATCTTACTTGCCATTGCTGCATACCATGACTATGAAATCTGGCAAATGGATGTTAAGACCGCCTTTCTAAATGTGATTTAGAAGAGAGCGTGTACATGACTCAGCCAGAGGGCTTCGTAGATAGTGGGAGCAGCGGAAAGGTGTGCAAGCTGCTTAAATCCATTTATGGGTTAAAGCAAGCATCGCGGAGTTGGAACATCTGTTTTGATGTTGTAGTCAAAGAGTTTGACTTCATCAAAAATATAGATGAACCTTGTATCTATAAGAAGGTAGCAGAGGGTAAGGTTGTCTTCCTCGTATTGTACGTGGATGACATACTCTTGATAGGAAATGATATTCCTATGCTGCAATCAGTCAAGCTCTTCTTATCACAGAGATTCTCCATGAAAGATCTAGGTGATGCCTCCTGCATATTGGGAATCATGATCTATAGAGATAGATCTAAACGGATACTGGGATTGTCCCAATCCAGGTACATTGACACCATACTAAAAAGGTTTAGTATGTAAGAATCCAAACGTGGGAACCAACCCACGATCTCTGGACTCACTCTCTCCAAAGAGATGTCTCCCAAGACTGATTTGGAGAGAGCTCGCATGCAAGGGATACCCTATGCTTCGGCAGTAGGCTCTATCATGTATGCGATGCTATGTACCAGACCCGATGTAGCATACTCGCTAAGTGTAGTGAGTCGGTATCAAGCAGATCCTGGAGAGAGTCACTGGACAGCTGTGAAGAACATTCTCAAGTACTTACGAAGGACTAAGGAGATGTTCTTGGTGTATGGTAACGGAGAACTCCAGGTGGAGTCCTTTACCGATTCCAGCTTCCAAAGTGATAAGGACGACTCTAAGTCGCATTCGGGTTTTGTCTTTACCCTCAATGGAGGGGCGGTATGTTGGAAGAGTTCCAAACAGGATACCGTTGCAGACTCAACGATGGAGGCTGAATACATCGCTGCCAACGATGCTGCCAAAGAGGCTGTCTGGATCAAGAAGTTCATTAGTGAACTTGGTGTGGTTCCATCCATTGAGCATCCAATACCTCTGTATTGTGATAACAATGGAGCTGTGGCTTTAGCCAAGGAACCCAGGTCCCATCAGAAGTCCAGACATATTCTGAGGCGGTATCACCTGATCAGGGAGATAGTTGATCGCCGGGAGATCGAGGTCAGGAGAGTAGATACGAAGGACAACACTGCGGATCCATTCACGAAGGCTATTCCCCAGATACAGTTTGAGAGATTATTCGGGATGCTAGGTATGAGATACTACAGCAGCTGGCCTTAGTGCAAGTGGGAGATTGTTAGTTATGTATATGCCCTAGAGGCCATTGTTGTACATATGATGTATATTATAATGGATGCTTGGATATATATAGAGATGACTTTCTTGCTCGTCATGATAGTATGCTATTTGGTTTCACTTTATCTTAACATGTTGACTTGTATTGGTTTACTGTTTTACTCTCACATGTTGATAAAGCCCTTAGGATCTGTACTCGACTACTGGGACTATGATGAGATCATACTAGTGGGGCCACGGTAGTCGATGAGTACATCCTATAACTGTTCCTAGTCGAGGGTATATCGAGACAGGGCATCGATACACCAGAGTAGACTAGCGTATACGCATCTTGACCCATATGATGGGCGATGGATGATCCCAAATCCATCGGTGTTGGACATCAGAGATGGTGTATGGGTGCTCAGTAGAGACTGGGTACACTGGACGGACTCGCCGAGAACTCCCAGATGGTGATATACCACACGTCAGATGGCAGTTCTCCGGTGACACTAGTACAGGGTAGTCTGAAGACCCGAGATCGTCATAGAGTCTTGTGTGATTCCCACTGTGCTTTGATTTCCACCTTACCACGTCCAAGAGGGCGTGCAAAACGGTGGCTTTTGGGTACAGTCCCGAATCACATGGAGGCAATGAGCGATAGGAGGGGATTCGTCTCTCCCGGTATAGGGAGTTGATGTTGTGCTGTGTTCGATTGGCTATAACTGGAAGTCCCTGGCCAGGGCTGATATAGAGATTTACTGGTAAGTGTTACTAGTAGTTTCTCGACCCGTTATGAGCCACACATCGACACGACTTATCGGTTACTGGGGTCTGACGTATACCATCCCTAGACTTGATATGCGACATATCAGACGAACAGACCGGACTGTACGGGAGTGTTACTGGTTGGATTCACAGGAGAACGCACAGGCTAGCTTGTTGATCTTCTGATCGCTCAATACCTGGGTGGCTGTTACGTTTAGCTGACCGCTTGCAGCTTGTGGGTGTTTGATATGATCATCACCTGCTACCGGCGTATTGACGATTCTTTAGAGTCCTACACAGAGGTTTCTTGGCTCAGGCGAAACGGAGTAGTGGCGCATATGTGATATGCGCAGGAGCGAGAATAATGCGATATGAGATACCGTATTATATTCTCGCGATATTTAGATATGAATCGGGACATTGGATCAAGTGTTGATTCGATGAATCGGTACATGATATATTAGTCGGTTATATTTGATATAGCCGGATCGTCGGATCAAGTGTTGATTCGATGATTTAATATATAATAATATATATGATATATTATTATATTAACTAATATTGGCTTGCTTTATTATTTCATTTTCTCAGTGGATGATACATTGATATATATGCGATATATGTTAATTGTATTATTTTCTTTTGTTGCAAATATATAATATATATGAGATATATATTATTGTGACATGATATGATTAATTGTTAAACATGTTTAAGGATGATTAATTGAGGTTAGGGTTTGATTAGGGTTAGATGCTTCAAGTTGCTTCTAGAAGCATTTTTTCTTTTGTCATTGCAAAGATATTTTGGATGACACATTTCTAACTCAACCAAACCCTAACCCTAGTTTATTCTCTACACATTCTTAGCCACTCATCCTTGACCATGGTTAATAATCAATCATATAGATTTATTCTATTCATCACAAAAGAAAAAGGATTATCATTATCTTTTCATTATCATCTTCTTGCTTCTTCATGAAAGCTTGCTAGTTTTTCTTAAGTGATGAAAATAAATTGAGAAAATGATTTAAAAAGAAAGCAAAATCACTACTCTCTCATCCTCATCTCATCTAGCCCATGGGATTAGTGTGTTCTACTCTTTTGAGTGAGAAAGCTTGAGTCGAATCAACTTCAAGGTAGATCATCGGAGATTTGGAATACTTCGAGCTAGCATGGATCGTTCGAGTCGTGGAACCTCTCATGAGTCCGGGAGATCGTGGATCGCGGCAAAGGGACTTCTACTCGGAGCTTGTGAAGTGAAGGAGCGGACTACAAAGGTTGTAATCCCTCACACATAGATAAAAGTTATCTTATTGCATGTTAAACCCTAATAATCTAGCAAAGATCCCGGCTTTGGGTTGTTCGGCACGTCTAAAATTTAATCCGAGCATGTTTGATGCCTTTTGAACCTTCACAAGAGTGCCTAGGAACCCTACAATTTCTTCATCAGAGTCGCTCCCAAAGGTGAGAACTTGTGACCCCCTGGCGTTTACCATGTAACAGTTGCCAGTAGTTCTATCGTGCCCATCGATAGTACTTCTTCGCTCCCGACGGCTCTTGCGTTTCATGCGCTTAATATGTTGCCGACGAGCAACATATCCTTGCCACCATATCTTAAAGGCGTCGCACTCCTCTGTGGGATGTGATATTTTCAGGTGATATGCGCAATAGTCAGGGTGCCTCTCCACCCCATCGTGTGTGTTTCCTTCCGAGGGCGGTAGCTTCATCCCCATTGACATGGCTTTGGCAAACCTTTTTCTCGTCTTGAATATCTTCTTGTCTACTTCGGATGCCTTTCGCTCTGGTAGTTCAACTCTTCCGTTCAGTCGCCCGCATTTGGCTCCTTCCGATGTGGCCATCTCACGCTCCTGGTCCGCTTTACATTTTAGACGAATCTCATCTAGAAAAGCGTCGATCATTTCATCTGTTGGCCATGCACGCTCTGGTACAGTCTCTGCCTCCAGCTTCTTAGTGCCAGGAGTTTTCCCATCATCGGTAAACGAGTGGGAGATTACGTTACAACTCGCCACATATCCTTCGGATTCATCCGACGAGCTCTCTTCATCAACTTCCTCTTGAAAAATGTGGTTGAGGAACTCTTGCAGTGTGACGGGAGTTCGCGCCTTTTGATTGTACTCTTCCAGCGCGTCGATTTGCTTCTGCAAGTTCGTGTGCTCGTTTCCAAGCTTCACGGACTTCTTGGATTTCTTCTTCTTTTTCTTCGAAGATTTTGACGATTGGGCGTGAGTATTTGGGCTCTTATCGCGAGTTTTTGTAGTTGGGCGGCGCCTTAGCATCCCTTCGATAATTTGAGGTTCAAGAGGGTCCTTCCATTCGATCGCAGGGCACGCATGAAGGTCTTTCAGCATTCTTTTGGTTTTAGTTGATAGCACGACCTCCCATGGAGCTTCTTCAATAAAGGAGCAGGTTGCCCCCGGTGTATCTGCTTTCTTAGGAGTATGCGGTTGTGGTGGGTTCACCTTCCACTTTTCGGATAGTACAAACTTCCCCTGGAGGTACTGGTCTTCAATCCATCCTTTGACGACGAAGCAATCTTCAATCGGATGGCCTACCGTTTGATGGTAAGGGCAATAGTTAGGGTTATTCACCTCGGTGGGTTGCGGCGGTCGCCTTGGATTTGGTGGGTTTATAAGTCTGTTGCGTATTGCCAGCTCGAATAACCGTTTCGTCTTGTCCCGTGGGAACGAGTAGGGACGCTTCATCTTCTCATTATAATACCGGCGTCTTTCCTCCAGTTGATCTGCCGGTTTCGGGGCGTTAGGTTGCCGCTGGGCATTCGCGACAAAGGTTGCCCTTACTTTACCCTTGTCATTCCGAGGTTCCGACTTCGGGGGAGGTGTTCTATGACCCATCTGGTCCATCTGAGCCAACTTGTCGATTAAAGCCTGGAATGTGGTTGGCTTAAAGAACATCATAAACTGGGAGATAGTTGCGTGAGGGTCTAGAGTTCCCACGAACATGCCCACCGCAGGTGCTTCCTCAATGCGTTGCTCGCATCTCGACCACAAATTCCGCCAGCGTATAGCATACTGGACCCAGGTTTCGCCTGGTTTTACCCTGGCGTTAATCAGTGCAGTTATTGGAGTGCGTTCGCTGGCACTTGCGAATCGCTGAGTGAACAACAACTCCATTTCAGCGAACGTTTTGATAGAATCGTTCGGGAGTTCTGAATACCATTCGAACGCAGTTTCTGATAGGCTGCCCACGAACTGGCGGAGCAACAGTTTATCATCACCGTCGGTGTTACCGCAGAGGGCCCGGAACTGGGCGACATGTTGATGGGGGTTGCCGGTCCCCTTGTACACGTGGAATTTTGGTATCGTATAGCCTGGCGGGTATTTGATTTGGTCGTACCAGCTCGGATACGGCCGCTCCGTTTTCACGACTTGACCAGCTGCCTCAGTCGCGTGATGAACCCGGATTTGCTGGGCTATGTAGTCAACCAAGTCAGCCTTAGAGATTGTCTCCTCCTTGGCCGTTGAGAGGGCTGGTGGTGGATTTGACGTTTCTCCTCGGTCGTCTTCAAGAACGATTGGGGGATCCTCGGCGGGTAAGTCCTGCTGGATCATCATTCCTATCATATCTTGGAAGAGAAGGCCCATACGTTGTATGTTGGCCGCTTGTTCAGCAGCCTCTTTGTCCTTTTTCTCCAGATCCGACGAAGGAATTCAGCGTCGGTTTCTTCCTCCTGGCGCGCGTCTGAGGACGTTTCTGGGTTTTCTTTTGGCCCAGTAAGTGCGGCCATAGCATTCATCATTTCCTGAAGCTTTTGTTGCTGCTCCTGGGCTTTCGTCACGGATCGGGTTAGCGGTCGGTGGCCCGTAGAAGTGCGGCTTTCCTCTTTTCCAGAGGCCATGTAAACAGTGTGCACCACCATGCCCCCAGACTTAGGGCGTCTGGGCTCAGTGCTTTTAGCCGTCGTTGCATGCTGGGGGGTCTTCTCTGGCCTCCTCCTTTTATGAGCCAGTTGATCAACAGCTGATTGAAAGAATTAAAGTTAACCGCAATCAAGACGGTGTCGCTATGCAGCTAGCCGGTTGAGCACGGGTCGATCCACAGGGAGATGGTTGTATGTCCTTTCTTGTCTTAGACGAGTCAATAAAGAATGAGTATATGTTTTTTCGAGACTAACCTATGTGTACTATTTGCACGTATAAAGTTGTTAAGAAAAAGATACGAGATTGTAAGCTAAAGAAATTCGTACTCAAAACCTTTGAGCCGAGTCTTGACCAATTGAAGCTAAAGCAATCGGCAACAACGTGGATTAGGGGATTTACGCACGGTATTCGTGGAATACGGCTTATTTACCCTTGTCCTTCCGTTCTTGTCTCTTGCTTTCGCCTCCGGCCAAACCGAACGCAACCGGTCGCGGTTAGGAATCACCGTTACCTTGTTAGGGTAGGGTGCCTAACGGAGCGCTTGCGTATGGTTTGGGCGGAGTTCAATGGAAAATAACGGGAAAAGGAAATGAGAAAGAAGATATTAACTTACAATACCGTATTTCATCTTAACAACAATAATAAATACAACATTCACAAAATGAACAAAAGAGAGCAAAAGAAAAGAACAAAGAAAAGAAAAGAGAAAAGAAAAGATAACAAGTAATTAAGTGCAAGAATATAAATTGCAAGAAAGTAAAGTAAGGTAATAAAAAGCAAGTAATAAATAAGCAAATAAAAAGAACAAGAAACTAGAACTCAAGACAAGCATGTGATCAATAGCCAACCCTTAAACTTGCAAGCTCAATCAAGAGGTTGCAAGATCAAGGGAAGGGTAGAGAACGCATGTGAAATGAAGTGCTAATTCCATGAAAGAATACGACCCTTGAGATCAATAACTAACCCTTAACCATTCAAGCTCAATGAAGAGGTTGAATGATCAAGAGAAAGCAAGAATCTCAAGGGGAAGAAGAAAAAAAGAGAATGATACAAAAAGCCCTCATCTTCATTGATCTCCCACTCAAAAAGCTCTCACTATAATTTTCATGGAAAAAGAATGAAGAAGAAGAAGACAGACTAAATCCTAGAAAAAGAATACAAGATTATGGACACAAAATTGGACCCTTGGCTTAGCTCAATTCTGGAGTATTTATAGGCAGGGGGTTGAAGATCTAGGGCAAGAATCTGCCACTATATGAAGTCCCTAAAATACCCCCAAAAGACGACAACCAGAGGGCACTACATGGCCGCGGATCCGCGGCCTAGACCCCCTATTGGCCGCGGATCCGCGGCCCTATGGTGGAGTTGGGTTGTCGTATCTTGGGTGCTTCCCTGGTTTTTCTTGTACTTTATTCTGGCATATGATTTTTCTCAGAATTTCTTCACGATTTTTCCAGAATTTCTGTTGAGGGAAGGGTGGACTTTTGGGGATGCTTTTGTCATGATTGCCTCGAGCTCCGCATAGATCTCTTGGATCTTGTGCTGCCATTGAGCCTTGTGCATGAAAGCGACAATCGATTTGACATTTTGTCTCTTAAACTGGTATCTGGCAACATACGGATGAAGAGCGGAGACCGTGTTCTCTCAGTGGTTGGCAGGAACCCGGATTTTGTCGTGTTTTCCATGAACTTCACCATTTTAGAACCGAGAACCTGTATTCTGCAAATATGTAGCAAACACTGATCAAAAGCACCTACCTATAAACACACGAGCGTAAGAATGGGCGGTATAAAATGTAATATTCTGGTATGAACAAATACCCCCAAACTTAACTTTTGCTCGTCCCGAGCAAAACCAATTATTCACAAAAATAAAATCCTAACCGCACTTTCGCAGGGAACGCGATTGCACTGAGCACGTGCAACAAGCCGTTAAACCTCTAGGTGTCCCTAGTAGGAGGAGTGTTTTCTCCTGAGGGTTTTCAGCGGATACTACCCACAAAATCCCGTCAAGCTAGTATCATAAGTTAACATTGATTCTACTCCTACAGTTTAGTATTTACGTTAGAAACTCTATCATCCTAAGTTAGAAATATCCAACCCTTATTTTTCACACCTCCTATCTATTTATTCTTAGATCATATACGTTCCAAAAAAAGTTTAGAAAGATGTTGGTTCCCCTGAGTTTTCCTTCTAAAGTGCGGCCTCAAATTAGGGATTTTTATCAACTTTACAGAAAACACAAGTCTTATTCTTTATTTCTATCTTTTATCCAAACATCGATTGTATACCCCTACGTGTGTGTGTATTTGCACCCCTACACTCAAGAATTCAATTCAAGCTATAATACCCTTGCCCTAATACCTAATACTACTTCTTTTCATTAAGGATGGACGGATTTTCTCACACATCTTTCATGCGACTATTAATGCTTCTTGAGGCACTAACGACCGATTACTGAATGTGTGAACTTTAAAGCGTAAATAGCAGTTTCCAGGTCTTGACTTTATTCTATTTTTTTTCTTTTTCTTTTTCTTTTTCTTTCTTTTTTTTTCAAGACCGGATATATTTTTCAACATGCTCTTTTGGTGTTTAGCTTTAAATACCGTTTTTTCTTTCATACTAGGCTTTCAGGCAAGAGTATTTCAAGGTATCCTCTACTATCCCAAGTTTCAAGGTGCGTGTAAGTGCAGTTTGTAGGGTATATACTTTCTAAATTTGAACTCGAGAAAAGAAACTATTTTTCATACTTATCCTTCAGTAAAGCATCAATACTTTCCCTTCATCTTGACTTAACTCAAGAACTGAACTCAAGATTACCTATTTCTCAAAAAAAACTGTAAGGACATATACTTACTAAAGTTAGACAGAATGAGGGTTATTTTTAGGGTTTTCAATCCCTAAGCCTAGAATTTAGTTATTTCTATCATATCAACTAAACTTTCGGAATAAAGATCTAAGTTACCCTATTAGCTAACTTGACGACAAAGTTTTTATATTTTTTGGAAAATTTTTAATTTTTTTGTGGGTTTTTAATAAGGTATGCAAATGCAAAATATACAAATGAATGCGAAGGAAGAGAGCTTACCGAGCACACCCCCAAACTTAAACGTGACAGTGCCCTCACTGTCAGGTTATACCAAGAGGGTCAAAATTGTCGGCGCTCCCCCTAAAAACAAATTATATACACAAAGAAAAACCAAAAAAAATATATACAAAAAAGGTGTTCCCCCCAAACTTAAGTAAAACAGTGTTTCCACTGTTAGGCGTCGAAGTTCAGGTTTAGGGGGGAAAGAACAGTATCAAGCTATACAAGGCCTTACACAGGCCAAAAGTTAACACCAACCATTCAAAGATTTTATCGCTATAATGTACCGGTTGGTGGAAGAAGGCGTAGAGGAAAGAGATGGACAATACGCGAGACCGTATGCGAAGAGAAGCGGGATACGGTCTCGGTATATGAGAGGAAGAAGAATGGCTGAAGGGAAAAAGAAGTGGAAGACGAACTTGAGGGTGCAAATGGAGTAAATAGATTAGCACAATTTGTGATGAGCGATGTGTAAAAAGCGATTGTGCTAATCTATTAATTCGTCGAGAGATGGGGTCAAATCCCTCAAGATTCGTGAGAAACCATGGGTACGCCGAACTTAGTAAACCAGATATACGAAGTGAAAATGAAACGGGTTCTTGCAAGGTCGGAACGATGGAAAGGATGGAGGGAAGTGGTTGAGGAAGGGTATCGGTTAAGGGTTCTGGAGGGTGTACACAGTCAATGAAAGGAACAGGATGAATTGGAAAATCCGACTCATCAATTAAAACTGGTTCATCCTCAAAGCTATCCTCAAAATTCTCCTCCAAATTTATCTCATCCATGCATTTATTATCAAAATCCAGACGCATACGGGGTTCGGAAAAAACATTTAATGACTCGGGATGATGATTTGAAGAGAAAAACTCAGCCAAATCTATGGGTTCATCATCCAAATTATTCCCCGCGTCAATATCCTCAATCAAGTGAAAATCAATATTCTCAGACACCTCATCAAAAGCATGGACTTCAATCGATTCGGGTTCTAGAGTGGAGGTGTAGAGGTCAAAAGGTTTGGGATTGGTTTCACTTGGAAGGGACCCTTCACAATCAGGTAAATCAAACACTACAAAGTCGCACAACTCATTAATCATTCTATCTTCAATTGATAAAGCATGTGAGACACTCGATAGACTTTCAAAACAAGAGTTGTGGGCTTCAACTTGGGACGGGTAGGTTTGATTTGGAAGGGGGTACATCTCACTCTCTCCACTCAAATTCTCAGCCTGTCCTACCGCCTCTTCATACATTGAAAAATTTGGAGCTAGTTGGAAACTAGCTACCGGGTCAGTAGGTTGTATGAGAGCGGCCATGGACGCATTCAAATCCATCATCTGTTGGCTTGACGCTACCCTAAAGTCTTCCAACGACTGTTCCAGACTAGACATGGGTTGTGAAGGGGTTTCAGGAAAAGATTCAAAGTTGTTTGGATACTGAAAACTCCCAAATGGCGGTTCTAAAGCAATGTCTAGGGAAGGTGCAAAAGTAGGGTAGGATTGGTAGGAATTGAATGGCTGGACAGGAGCGGGATCAACATCTGGATAGGAAGGTGAATGGAATTGTTGATCCCAAGAATTTGAAGGGGTGAAAGGAGTGAAAGATCGGCTCGGGATTGTTCAATACGTTCAGCAATAGACATAGGTCTTGGAGTTGCAACATGACTCGAAGAAGGGGTATCAACGTAAGAAGGGGTGAATGTATGAAATGGTTGATACGAAGTGGATTGCGGAGTCAAATTGTTTGTCCTAGACGCGTCTATCCGATCTCTCAATGAAATTTTGGGCATGGAGGGGTCGTTCGATGTTCGGCCAAAGCAAGAACCGTAAGAAGTAATGTCTGGTTGTGGGTACCAAAGTTCGGCAGGAGTTTTGCGAGGTGGAGTACCCATGATATGAAGAGAGAAGGAAAGAAAGGCAGAGAAAAGGAAGGGAAAAAGGATGTGATATTTATATTTTTTTTTTTAGTTATTAACAAAAGAATAAAAAAGAATATGGACAAAAATAATCACGACACAAAAATACCACACACCTAATCGTTCTAGGGTTCACCTAGGTCAACTAGACCTGCTCCAGAACTTGATTGTCGAAGTAAAACTGTGTCGAGAAACGGGCTCAAGATACACTGATCACGAGGCCAGGTAAGTGCAGAGATAAGGGGAGGTTTTCCAACGCTTTCGCGAAGTTCCTTAATTAAATAACCCTTTCTCTTTTGGCGGTTGCGCCGTTAACACTTTCCTAGACACCCCGTAAACAATATACCGTTAAGCAAGGTTCTAAACACAGTTAACTTCTCCTAGTGAGCGCGAAGTCCTTAAGGCTTAAAGTCTAGTTTCTTTTAAATTTTGTGCGAGTAAACGTTATGCTCAAGTTCGTGATTTGTGGGCCACGGAAAAGGTGATGAAATCCTTTACCGTATGTTGTGGGGTTCGCTTGCCCTTAAGTCCGTATTAATGTATGCAATGCGCAATTCAATAAAAATTCTATAAAGAATCAAAAAATTGTTTTTTTTTATTTTATTTTAGCATGGCACTGCAACAAATACGGGTTAGTCAATTTTGGCGTTTGCTAGCGAACTTGCAAAGAATCCTGCAAAGAATAGTATATTGGAAGCGTCGGATTTGAGAAGAAGGTGTTAGGAAAGTACGTACCGTTAAGTTTTTGGGTTAGGAAACCCCCGTTGAATCAAATCCGGTAAGCTTGAAAACTTCGCTTGCGCGGGTCAAACTACCCGGATCTTTGGCACTGTACTTTGCAATCACCTTAGCCTTGAATGTACACTTTGCTCCCCACAATCGCAGTTTGCAAATCTGCAAAAAATCTGCACTCTTGCCCAAAAAAAAAATGATCAAAAACAACAAAAAGATTTTATTTTTATTATTTTTTTTTATATACAAAAAGAATATTAACCCGAATAACAAGAAAGAAAATACGCTACCGTCTCCCCGGCAACGGCGCCATTTGATTGAAAGAATTAAAGTTAACCGCAATCAAGACGGTGTCGCTATGCAGCTAGCCGGTTGAGCACGGGTCGATCCACAGGGAGATGGTTGTATGTCCTTTCTTGTCTTAGACGAGTCAATAAAGAATGAGTATAGGTTTGTTCGAGACTAACCTATGTGTACTATTTGCAAGTATAAAGTTGTTAAGAAAAAGATACGAGATTGTAAGCTAAAGAAATTCGTACTCAAAACCTTTGAGCCGAGTCTTGACCAATTGAAGCTAAAGCAATCGGCAACAACGTGGATTAGGAGATTTAAGCGCGGTATTCGTGGAATACGGCTTATTTACCCTTGTCCTTCCGTTCTTGTCTCTTGCTTTCGCCTCCGGCCAAACCGAACGCAACCGGTCGCGGTTAGGAATCACCGTTACCTTGTTAGGGTAGGGTGCCTAACGGAGCGCTTGCGTATGGTTTGGGCGGAGTTCAATGGAAAATAACGGGAAAAGGAAATGAGAAAGAAGATATTAACTTACAATACCGTATTTCATCTTAACAACAATAATAAATACAACATTCACAAAATGAACAAAAGAGAGCAAAAGAAAAGAACAAAGAAAAGAAAAGAGAAAAGAAAAGATAACAAGTAATTAAGTGCAAGAATATAAATTGCAAGAAAGTAAAGCAAGGTAATAAAAAGCAAGTAATAAATAAGCAAATAAAAAGAACAAGAAACTAGAACTCAAGACAAGCATGTGATCAATAGCCAACCCTTAAACTTGCAAGCTCAATCAAGAGGTTGCAAGATCAAGGGAAGGGTAGAGAACGCATGTGAAATGAAGTGCTAATTCCATGAAAGAATACGACCCTTGAGATCAATAACTAACCCTTAACCATTCAAGCTCAATGAAGAGGTTGAATGATCAAGAGAAAGCAAGAATCTCAAGGGGAAGAAGAAACAAAAGAGAATGATACAAAAAGCCCTCATCTTCATTGATCTCCCACTCAAAAAGCTCTCACTACAATTTTCATGGAAAAAGAATGAAGAAGAAGAAGAAGAAAAAGACTAAATCCTAGAAAAAGAATACAAGATTATGGACACAAAATTGGACCCTTGGCTTAGCTCAATTCTGGAGTATTTATAGGCAGAGGGTTGAAGATCTAGGGCAAGAATCTGCCACTATATGAAGTCCCTAAAATACCCCCAAAAGACGACAACCAGAGGACACTACATGGCCGCGGATCCGCGGCCTAGACCCCCTATTGGCCGCGGATCCACGGCCTTATGGTGGAGTTGGGTTGTCGTATTTTGGGTGCTTCCCTGGTTTTTCTTGTACTTTATTCTGGCATATGATTTTTCTCAGAATTTCTTCACGATTTTTCCAGAATTTCTGTTGAGGGAAGGGTGGACTTTTGTGGATGCTTTTGTCATGATTGCCTCGAGCTCCGCGTAGATCTCTTGGATCTTGTGCTGCCATTGAGCCTTGTGCATGAAAGCGACAATCGATTTGACATTTTGTCTCTTAAACTGGTATTTGGCAACATACGGATGAAGAGCGGAGACCGTGTTTTCTCAGTGGTTGGCAGGAACCCGGATTTTATCGTGTTTTCCATGAACTTCACCATTTTAGAACCGAGAACCTGTATTCTGCAAATATGTAGCAAACACTGATCAAAAGCACCTACCTATAAACACACGAGCGTAAGAATGGGCGGTATAAAATGTAATATTCTGGTATGAACAACAGCCTTTTGGGGTTTAGCCTGGTGACTAGCTTCCGGTTGGATTTTCAGCTTCTTGTGCTGGCGGGAGAAGTTTGGATCGGTGATCGAGTCTCGGGCCTGCCGCCAAACTTTATAGATTTTGGAAGACAGCCGTTGAGAAGATCGGGGCTGTTCTGGTTTTATTTCCACAACCTTTTTTAATGGGGGAGGAGACCTCTTCAGCACTGCAGTAAGAGAATTCCTTCGCACCTTATTTAGCATTTCGAAGCTATTCCCAGTTGGAACAGCAGCATTAACTTCTGCCACCGGGGCTGATGGAGTCAACCCGGAGGGGGAGTTGCCCCCAGCCTTCCTTACTCGGCGCCAATGGCGACGTCGAGCGTGTCGAGCGGACGGCGTAGGGTCAGCGGTAAGAATGGTTTCGTCTTGCCCCCTGTCTGGGTGGGGGGTCGCTGTTGGTATTAGCCTGTCAAAGACCGATGTCCTTTGGGCAGCAGGAGCGGGAGCTGAAGCCGTCAATCTTGTAAAGACCGACCTTTTGGCCGGAGAAGCTGCCTTGACGACTTCGGGGGAAGGAGCGGCCACCTTCTTAGAAGCAGCCTTCTCTGAGATTGTAGGCCCCATGATGGGTTCGCAGGATTTCTGGCCCAATCTAGAGAAGACCGAGGCGTTGACGTTGGGAGACTCGTTGAGAGGAGCCGCGACAGGGGTAAGACGATCAAAGACCGACTTCTCGAGAGCTTCCGTTGTCAGCACTGGAGCGGTGAAGTTTGTCGGCGGGAGCATGGTCCCGAAGAACAATCCTGTGGTGGCGCGAGTGACCTGTTCCACGGGCATTGTGAATAGCGAAGCAGCTTGGGGTCCGTAGGCTATACCTCCTGGCGAGGCAGAGCGTTGGTTGCAATTGCAGTCTGAGCAGTTGGAGAATTTCACGGAAGTAGAAGCCATCGATCCTTTGCTTTCTGCAATAAGCGAGACGCCAATTCTTAGTATCTTGAAACCCAAGGGCAACCATTAGCGAACCGCGATTGGTTCCCGAGTCACGACACACGAAGTGTGGAGTGGAAAGAGGAAAAGGTCCCACCGGGCGTGCCAGAATCTGTTCCCCTCCGAAAGACGGCGCACAGGACTGCGATGTCCTGGCACTGAGATTCGGGGCAGATGCTAATTGGTGCTATCCGTCCACCTCTCCGAAGATGCCAAGTTGATTTATGGCACCGTGTATCTAAGGTTTAGACGGATGCGTCCGATGTAGCAGACTTCGTCAGATTCCCCCTCATTTGAGGGGTTTTTGATTGTGGGGACGCTCTTCCCTGCAGGCGCAAGCCCCTGCAGTTAATTACGCTACCGCATTGCGGTAACAACTTTCTCCTTCTCCAGATGGTCACTTCGTGTCGTGTGTGTTTATTTTATGTTTTGTTGCCCGTGGATTGTTTACGGAGACCGAGTTATGTCGTCGCCCGTAGGGCGTGGACTAGTCCAAATCCGTATTATCTTAGATTTGGGTTTGGGGGTTTGGCTTGAGGATACGTCAGCCATACTTGAGGCTAAGATCAACTCAAACGTTTGTTAAGGATACGTTAGTCCAATTTGAGACTAAGATCAACTTAACGGGATCGTTTAGATCCGACAAAAGAGCATTTGGGCTCTAATGTTCCAGTTTAGGGACATAGTGGTCCATCGTATGTATGGCCGTCGGGACCCGTCACCTCTCTGACGACGTTGAAGGATTACAACGACGGATGTCAGAGGAGTTCAGAGATGTACCCTCGAGCCAGAGTTAATTGGGGGGATTCATAGTCCAGTCTGTTTGAAGGTTTAAGGATACGTTAGCCATCTTTGAGGCTAAGATCAACTTAAACGGGATCGTTTAGATCCGAAAAAAGAGCATACGGGGCTCTATTGTTCTAGTTTAAGGACATTGCGGTCCATGGGTAGTTTAAGGACGTTGCGGTCCATTGTTAGTTTTAAGACATCTCGGTCAAGGTTAAGGACGTCGTAGTCCGTGGGTTTAAGGACACCACAGTCCATTGTTAGTTTTAAGACATCTCGGTCAAGGTTAAGGATGTCGTAGTCCGTGGGTTTAAGGACCCCACAGTCCGGTATGTGCTCTGGATGCTTCACACGGGTTCACTGCCATGCTTGGCGAGGACCAGGCTCCGCTCTGGACGTTTTCCACGGGGTCAAAGAGTGACATTATCCGTGTTCCACGTAACCAGGAATTTTGCATTAGACACGGGTTTAAGGACCCCACAGTCCATATCAATGTGTGGTCGTCGGGACCCGTCACCTCTTTGAAGACATTGAGGGATTACAATGCCAAGTATCAAAGGAGTGAAGAGATGTACCCTAGAACCGGAATGGCTTAAATAGTCTTTGACCCAATTTGGGATCAAGACCGATTAATTATGTTATGAGCCCATTGGCCCAGTTAATCACAAATTGAGGACTTATGGCCATCTTGGGCTAAGTCCAATCAGGAGAGGCTTTGCCTCCATCCATTTAGCCAATTGGGCCAAAGCCTAATGTTAAACACTACAGAGCAATCAGTGTTGGACACTGGGAATGAGGTTGACAAGTTAGTGTTTAACACTAAAAGATAATCGGTGTTAAACACCAGCAACAAGGCTTTTCAAATTAGTGTTAAACACTACAACAGATCAGTGTTGAACACTGCAAATAAAGCTTTTTTGATTAATGTTGAACATTAAGGCCCAACAGTGTTTTAACACTGGGTTCGAGAGTTTCAATTTAGTGTTAAACACTAAGGCAAGAGGGGTCACGTGGCAGCACGTGAGAGCGCCCTCCCTTTATTTATTCTGCTGAGATTATCGCGTCTTTCAGAGCATCACGTGCCATCATGTGATGGGCATTCAAATGCCTGTGTATTAAAGCTTCTGTCAAGGGTCACGTGGGTCACGTGGGGTGCTGCCTCAAAGGGGTTTTCTGTAGATCTCTTGGGGGGTCACGTGGTGACACGTGACCCTGCCTCTATGTATGTTGTTTAGAGGATCTGTTAATCTTTTCCAGGAATCAAATTCCTCGTAGGGTTAAACCCTGACAGTAATTTCAGAGGAATTAAATTCCTACTTCCTTTTGAAGGTTTATATTCTGAATAGAGTTGGACTCTGAATTTTCCGTAGGAATTAAATTCCTCATACATGTGAAGAACCAAATAGGGTTAAACCCTAATAAAACCTTTTAAGGAATTAAATTCCCACTCTCTGTTAAATTATGATCAAGGGAATTAAATCCCCGCTGTTCCAACAGAACTAGGTTCTTAATTAGGGTTAAACCCTGTCTCTTTTTGTTCTGAAGGAATTAAATTCCCATAACACAGGGTCAAGCCCTAGTTTTATTTTAAAGGAATTAAATTCCTATAGTTCTGTGAGAATTAAATTCTCGTGCTTCCATTCCCTCTCTATGTTTTGGATCTGCATGGCAGGATCTCGACCCATTGAGAATTAAATTCTCAAGTTCAAGGGGAGATGTGCGCTTTACAGATCCTCTATCAAAGAGAGAAGAAATATATTCTTCTGTTTTATATATCAGAGTTAAACTCTGTTGAGAATTAAATTTTCTTTTTCTTTCAAGGAGCTTTTCCCTTTCTTACCTAGGGTTTTTGCAGAAGATCCAAGTTTCTCAAAGTATCAAAGCTCTCTTCCTTTTCTTTTTCTCTCCCTGTCTCTGTATATCTTCTTTCTCTGTATCTCTTGGCTCCTATTTATAGGAGAAGCAGCCGAATCAATCAGTTTTTGACGAATCTTCATTGAGAGATTTGATTTGCATCCATCATTCGTTTTGGATCTTTGGATTATTAGGTGAATTTTATTCACCATTGGATTTCAAATCCAGGGATTCCCCTTTATTATTTCGGTTAGATTTAAAGGGGAAATCTTTCCAAACCCGAGATTTTCCCATAGATAGATGATATTTCATCACCTCTGAATCTTTAATTCGATTGGTTCCAGATAGCCGCTTTCCTTTGGAAAGATTTGAATCTCTTTCAGAATTTAATTCTGTTGACAAAATGGGCTTTGAAAGCCGGTCACGTGTGACCACGTGACCCATGGTCACGTGTGGGCACGTGACCCCCTTTGGAATGAGCCTTCTTCTTTCTTTTTGCGCTGTCTTCTGGTTGTTGCTTAACCGTCACGTGCCATCACGTGACCCCTGGTCACGTGTGAGCACGTGACCCCGGTCTGGACTCTTTTTCCTTGACTTGATCAGGGAACCGATATGCCTTTGAATCCGCTTTAAAATGTCACGTGCCAACACGTGACCCTGGTCACGTGGGAGCACGTGACCCTTTCTTAAGCCCTTTTTCTTTGATGTAGTCAGGAAGCTGAACTTGCTTTGCCGGTACTTTTGGGTGTCACGTGCCAACACGTGACTGCTGGTCACGTGTAAGCACGTGACCCTCTTCTCAAGCTTTTTCCATAAGCTTTCCTGATTTTAAATCAGGAAACAACCACTACGTCATTAAACTGAGAACAGTTGACCTCTAAGTCGTTAAACTGGGAATGTAAATATATATATACATATATGTAGATAAACAAAAAATGTGTAAATAAAAGAAAAATAAAGAAAAGCCGAAATGATGGGGCAACTTGCAATAAAAATCAGCGAGTAAAATATAGATGAAAATAAAGCCGAAATGATGGGGCAACCGCGAATAAAAGCCGAAATGATGGGGCAATCGCGACTTTCGCGATAAGAAAAGCTGAAATAATAGAGCAATCACGGTAAGACAAAAAATGTAAAAACAAAAAAAAACGGCGAATAATGAGTCGCTCCTGGTACCATATTCCAGTGCAGCGATGCAGACGCCAACCAAAATCCAATTTCCCAAAATTCTTCCAGCCCTACGGTTAGTCCCCAAATTGACTACCGTATACAATCCACGGGATCAAATAATTCTCATCACCTTCATGCCCCACCGTAATCACCAGTTACGCGGCTGGTCTCCGCCTTTGGAATTATGCTCCATTGAGAAGACCCACTCATGTGTCTTCACGATATATGAGGAGAACAAATCTTTGTGGGATCCTTACGACTCACGAAGGAAGAACACACTTAGGAGTCCCCACGACTCCTAAGGAGAAAATACACCTATGGGATCCTTACGACCCGTAGGGAGAATTTGCTTTTATGGGACCCTCACGGCCCATAAAATTGAAAAGACTTAGGTGATAGGGATCTAAGCCTGTCTCCTAAGCCATCGATCCCCGACCCCCAAGTGGCGAATGATGAGTCGCTCCTGGTACCATATTCCAGTGCAGCGATGCAGACGCCAACCAAATTCCAATACCAATCCCCAAGTGGCGAATGATGAGTCGCTCCTGGTACCATATTCCAGTGCAGCGATGCAGACGCCAACCAAATTCCAAATCCCAATCCCCAAGTGGCGAATGATGAGTCGCTCCTGGTACCATATTCCAGTGCAGCGATGCAGACGACAACCAAATTCCAAATCCCAATCCCCAACGGCGAATGATGAGTCGCTCCTGGTACCATATTCCAGTGCAGCGATGCAGACGCCAACAATGTCCCAAAAATTTTTCGGCCCTACGGTCTGGATCATACATCCTGCAAAACCGTATACAATCCACGGGCGAAAAACAATCCCGATCTCTCCAAAAAAAAAAGAAAAAAAAGAAGAACGGTATGTCCACAAGCAAAATGGGCACGGATGAAAACCCGAAAGGGCTCCGTGAGTAAAAACAGCAGGACTGCCGGCGAGTGTAAGGTTTACCTAGCACCCTATATAGAGTTTGGAAGCATCACATGTCACAAAGTTCAAGTTTTTATGGTGCTAAGTAAGCATACAAAGGATCTATCCTAAAAAATTAGGGTTTCTAAAACATTAACTAACATCATATGTTACAAAGGCTAGGGTTTTGAGAGTACAACCTTTGTAGCTCCCTTTAGTAGACTCCTTGGCCACTTGAGAGTTGGAAAAGTGTTCGTTTGAAGTCCTCTAACGTCTACGACGATCCACCCGAAGCTCCTTTGTCCAAGCTATCAACTTCACTTTAACAAGAAGATGAAATGAAGCAAACACTCTAAACAAGTAGGCTAGACTTGTGTAGAATGGTGTTGTGGTTCTCTTTCTCACTTCAAAATCCTATCTTTATGTGTATTTTTCTCACTTGAAAAGTCAAGAGAGCAAGAGCTCAAGGTTGAAGAAGATGATGGCTATTTTTGAGAAGAAGATAAGATAAACTCATAAAAAGAAAAAGAAAATATATGTATATATATTTATTTCTTCTCATCTCAAACCATGGTTAAATTATGAAGATATTATTTAATTTGAGTTAAAACATGAAAGGAAAGTTTAATCCATGGTTAAGGGTAGGTGAGCATGGTTAGGTCAAAGAAGAGACTAGAAACAAACCATGAATTATCCTTTCCTTTTTCATTTTGTTTTAAAACAAAATATAAGTAATAATCCATATAAATAACCAAGGTGTGAGTCTTATATTGCCACCATTTTCTATGTATAAACAACCATGATAGAATGATGTATGTATGCATGTGTGCATGCACATCCATATGTGCATGAACAAGAATGAATGCATACATCCAAAAGAAACAAGATAGGATTTCTAGTGAGAAGCTAATGGTTAAATGATAAATCAACACTTGATTTATCAACCCGGTCATATCACATACGATCCGACCAAAAGCAATCCGCCCAATTAATATACGGTATCTCATACGCGCATTTTAACCGGGTCCATGCGCATATCGCATACACGCACCACAACGTTTCGCCTGGACTAGGAAACTTTTTTGTGGGACTCTAAGACTCGTCAATACGCCGGCAGTAGGTGATGATCATATCAAGCACCCCCAAGCCGCAAGCGGTCAGCTAAACGTAACGGCCACCCGGGTATTGAGCGATCAGAAGAAAACAAGCGAACCTGCTACAACTCCCGTCGAGCCAACCTGCAACACTACCGTACAGTCCGGTCTCTTCGTCAGATATGCTGCATATCGAGCCTAGGGATGGTAACGTCGACCCCAATAACTCAATAAGTCGTGCCGGTGAATGGTCTATAACAGATCGAGAAACTACTAATAACACTTATCAGTAAATCTCAGCAGCCCTGGCCAGGGACTTACTGATATAACCAGTCGAGCACAGCACAGCATCAACTCCCAATACCGGGAGAGACGAAACCCCTCCTATCGCTCATCGCCTTCGTGTGTCTCGGGACTGTACCCAACGGCCACCTGTTTGCATGACTCAGTAGAGCCGTGGTAGGGTGGTAATCAAAGTACAGTGGGAAAGCACACAAGACTCTATGACGATCTCGGGTCTACAGACTAACCTGTACCAGTGTCACCTGAGAACTGCTATCCGACGATAGATATAATTCCATATAGGAGTTCTCGGTGAGTCCGTCCAGTGTACCCAGTCACCACTGAGCATCCGTATATGATCTTGATGTCAAACATCGATGAATGTGGGAACATCCATCGCCCATCACATGGGTCTAGTATCATGTACGCTAGTCTACTCTGGTATATCGATGCCCCGTCTCGATACACCTCCGACTAGGGACATTTCAGGATATGCTTATAAACTACAGATGTCCCACTAGTATGATCTCTATCATAATCACTGTAGTCAAGCCGATATCCTCACGGCTTTATCAGCATGTATAAATGAATAAAAGCATGATCAAATCAACATGTCAGATAAAGTAGAACCATATAGCATACTATCATGTCGAGCAAGAATGTACACTGAATATATATATATATATATACATGTACAGATACATCCACTATCATATAATGGCCTCTAGGGCATACATATATCCAACAATCTCCCACTTGCACTAAGGCCAGTTATTGGCGTATCTCATACCCAACATCTCAAAAAGTCGCTCATGCTGCGGTTGAGGGAGGGCCTTGGTGAGTAGATCCGCGGCGTTATTCTTTGTATCTACTCTCTTAATCTCGATCTCGCGGCGATCTACAATCTCCCGGATCAAATGAAAGCGCCTGAGGATGTGTCTGGACCGCTGATGGGACCTGGGCTCCTTGGCTAACGCCATAGCCCCATTATTATCACAATACAAGGGTATTGGATCAATAATGGTTGGAACTACTCCTAGCTCCGAGACGAACTTCTTCATCTAGACGGCTTCCTTGGCGGCATCATTTGCAGCAATGTACTCAGCCTCCATCGTAGAGTCTGCAACGGTATCCTGTTTGGAACTCTTCCAACATACCGCCCCTCCATTTAGGGTAAATGCAAACCCTGAGATAGATTTGCTGTCGTCCTTATCGCTCTGGAAGCTCGAATCGGTAAAGCCCTCTACTTGGAGATCTGCATTACCATATACCAATTCTTTAGTCCTTCGCAAGTACTTAAGAATGTTCTTCACAGCTGTCCAGTGGTTCTCCCCTGGGTTGGATTGATACCTGCTTACAACACTAAGTGCATAAGCTACATCTGGGCGTGTACATAACATCGCATACATTATAGATCCTACTGCCGAAGCATAGGGTATAATGGTCATGCGAGCTCTCTCTTCATCGGTCTTTGGACAAGAATCCTTGGAGAGAGTGACCCCATAGCAAGCGGGTAAGGCACCCCGCTTGGAGTCTTCCATACTAAACCTTTTTAGGATGGTGTTAATGTACCTGGTTTGGGACAATCCCAATAACTTTTTGGATCTATCCCTATATATCCTTATGCCCAGGATGTATGTGGCATCACCCAGGTCCTTCATGGAGAACCTTAGTGATAAGAAATATTTGACCGACTGTAGCATAGGAATATCATTTCCTATCAGAAGAATGTCATCCACGTACAGTACGAGGAATGTGACAGCTCTTCCTACAGCCTTCTTATAAACACAAGGTTCATCTGGATTTTTGATGAAATCAAACTCTTTGATAACATCATCGAAACAGATGTTCCAACTCCGAGATGCCTGCTTTAACCCATATATGGATTTAAGCAATCTACATGCTTTCCCGCTGCTCCCACTGTCAATGAAGCCCTCTGGCTGATCCATATAAACGCATTCTTCTAAATCTCCATTTAGAAATGCTGTTTTAACGTCCATCTGCCAGATTTCATAATCGTAGTGAGCAGCAATAGCAAGTAGGATCCGAATGGATTTAAGCATGGCTACAGGCCAAAAAGTTTCGTCATAGTCCAAACCTGGTCTTTGACGAAAGCCATTCGCCACAAGTCTTGCCTTATAGGTCTCTACCTGCCCATCTACACCAATCTTTCTTTTAAAGATCCATTTGCATCCCACAGGTTTTACCCCACGGGGTACAATGTCCAAAGTCCATACTTTGTTGGTGTACATAGACTCCATTTCAGATCTCATGGCATCCAGCCACTTCACAGAGTCTCCACTCGTGATAGCTTGCTGAAAACTGGTAGGATCATCATCATCCATGATGCAGTCTTCTCCGTCACCATCAATGAGGAAACCGTAGTACCTCTCTGGTGGGCGAGAAGTCCTACCAGACCTACGGAGTGGCTGAGGTTCTTCAGTTTCTATTGCAACAGCCGGTTCAACTAAGTCGTCATTTGTAGTTTGTGTCTCTAGAACCTCTTCTAGATCCACCACTTTGCCATCATCTTTATCTGTGAAAAACTCTTTTTCCAAGAATGTGGCATGTTGAGAAACAAACACCTTATGTTCCTCCTTGTGGTAGAATAGATATCCATATGAATTCTTTGGATACCCCAAAAAATTACACATGACTGACCGTGTCTCGAGTTTGTCCGGATTCTGCTTTTTAACATAGGCCGGGCAACCCCAAATCTTAATTCTCTTAAGAGATGGTTTCTTTCCACGCCATATCTCATATGGCGTGGTAGACACGGTTTTGGTTGGAACCCTGTTCAGTTGAAACGCTGCAGTCTCCAATGCATGCCCCCAAAATGAGACGGGTAACTCAGCATCACTCATCATCGATCGGACCATATCTAATAGGGTCCTATTCCGTCGTTCAGACACACCGTTGTGCTGTGGTGTGTAAGGAGGAGTGAGCTGAGAGAGAATCCCATTCTCTTTTAGGAAGCTTGCAAATTCTGTACTAAGGTATTTCCCACCTCGATCTGATCGAAGCATCTTGATACTCAAGCCGGTTTGTTTTTCTACTTCTTGTTTATATTCAATGAATTTCTCGAAAGCTTCGGACTTGTGCTTTAATAAAAATACATGACCGAATCTTGAGAAATCACCAGTGAAAGTAATGAAGTATGAAAAACCGCCTCTAGCCTGTGTAGATATTGGCCCGCATACATCACTATGTATGAGGCCTAGGAGCTCGGTAGCTCTTTCTCCGTGTCCGGTAAACGGAGTTTTGGTCATTTTACCCTTGATACAAGACTGGCAAGTCGTATAAGATTTATATTCAAAATGGTTTAAATATCCATCTTTGTGTAACTTGTTTAGTCTTGTTTCGTTAATATGACCAAGTCTACAGTGCCAAAGAAAAGCTTCATTTAATTCTGAAAGTTTTCTTTTCTTAGTGTGTTGTATACTGAAAACTGTGTGTTGATTTAGGACGTATATCCCGTTATTAAGTGTACCATACCCAACCAACATTTGATTCAGGTGAATGTTCATAACATTGTTCTGCAATACAAAATTATATCCTTCATTGTCTAACAAAGAAACAAATATTATATTACATAGCATACTTGGTACAAAATAACATGGGTTCAAAACCAATATACACCCAGATGGCAACCCCAAGTGATACTCTCCCACTGCGACTGTATGTACATTGGAACCATTTCCAACGCGGAGAGTATGGTCACCTGTCTTCAAAACTTTGCTATTTCTCAGTCCTTGCATAGAATTGTAAATGTGAGAACCTGAACCGGTATCTAATACCCAGGAAGCAGAGTTTATTGAAAAACAGTTTTCTGTCACAAACACACCTGAAGCGGAAGCATCCCCATGCTTCTTCTTGAGGTTCAAGTACTCTGTACAGTTGCGCTTCCAATGTCCTGCTTTATGGTAATGAAAACATTCACCCTTCCCTGAGTCTCCAGCTTTGGACTTTTCCTTTCCCTTCACCTTTTTAACTCCACCGTTAGGATTGGTGGGCTTCTTCTTTTTCTTTCCTTTGGACTTAGCCTTAGGACGAGAAGAAGAAGATTGCCCAATAGTCATAACGGGAGTTTTCATCGATTTCATAGTGCTCTCTGCACTCCTTAACATATTAAGGAGTTCAGGTAGCTCCTTCTCCATGCCGTGCATGTTGAAGTTAACTATGAATTGAGCAAAGGTGGAGGGGAGGGACTGCAGAATAATATCCGTATATTGTTCATTGTCCATTGTCCATCCTAGGTCCTCAAGCTCTTCTATAAGAGCTATCATCTTCAGAACATGATCATCTACCGGTGTGCCAGGGGCCATTCGCATCTGAAACAATTTCTTTGATGCTTCGTATCGTAATACACGGGATTGATCTCCATACAACTCCTTCGTATGGAGGAATATGGTTTGAATGTCCATATTCTCGTGCTGCTTTTGATGTGTATTGTCCATCGATGCAAGCGCGAGGCATTTGGCTGTGGCACAGTCAGCGTCCCATATCTTGCGGACTTCAATATCCGCAACTGAGGATTTTGGACCTGGGGTGGGCGGGGCTGAAGCCGTGAGGACATATGATACTTTATCATAAGTCAAGGCTATTTTCAGATTCCTCAGCCAGTCTTTATAATTGGTCCCATTCAGTTTGTTTTTATCTAGTAGAAGCTTGAGTCCAGTCATTGGTATCTGCCATTAAGAGAGAAAAAAGAATACACTCAGCGAAAGCTCTTGCATTGATCAGATTGGTTATTATCTTGTCTAATCGATGTCTCCCACTGCTTTAATCAAGCTTTTCTTTCAAACCTTAAAAAGAAAAACTAGCCAGGATTAATTTCAGTCTACAACTTCGCTAACCGTTCAGCCAGGCCAGTGTCGGTACTTGAGGGAGGTTCCCCATGCTTTCGCACGGACCTAATTAAAGTAAACCTCGTTTTCCCAGAGGCGTAGCCCCGTTAACACCTTTCTATACACCTAATGAGTTAGCTAATTGTAAACTGCAAAACTCTCTTAGGAGCAACTATTGCCCACAGTGGGATCGGGATCCAACCATCATATGGAAGGTATGCAATCTCATTGCAAATCTCAACACTTGAAATTCCCGATATGATTTTTACCCCTAGTACCTATGACCTTGGCTATGGTCAACAAATCACAAGTACTAGTCAAGTTCAGCCCGTCATTTCTTGATTAATCAGACAAGTCTACATGACCCTTGGCTAAGGTCAACAAAGTCATATACCCGTCCTAATTAATCTGCATCATATGCATTGTAGGAAGACATCACTTAGCTACCGTACACTACGTCTTGGCTAAGGTCAACAAACGTAGCATGAATACTAAGTACTCTACTTCCTAAAATGACGGAGGGTTGCGAATGATTTTTAAGAAAATCTTTAACGCTTTGAACTTGATATCGTCGTAGAATCAAATGGTTTTGAAAAGGAATGGCTTGTGCTCCGCAGTTTTTAAAATACAACTTTTTCATAAAGAGCCGAGTGGTTTTCAAATCCGATTCTACAACATCTTTTTAGGTTTATTTTCATTACATTAATCATATTAATGTAATCCCATCATTTAAGTCCTTAAGCCAATCACAGAAAAGAAACGAAAATAACACGTACGCTTATGCCATCAGCATTCGCCGCAATGTTCCGTTATGCACCGTTAGGTTACTTAACTAACGGCATACCGCGACAGGACTAGCGCGTGTGTAAAACATAAGCAACGTCTACTATATATCTCATATATAATATATCATTCGTCTCAGATATCATAGAACACAGGAAGCAGAAACATATATATAATGTGGGATATACTGGGACGTCCGTATTTAGTATTTAGCCAATAATAGAAAATACGGATTCCACAGTCGCGATGAATAGCCAAGCCCACACCCCTAGACCCCTACAAGAGCGGAAAGCGACCCTACCAATCCTGGAGTTTAGGAGACCCGGTCTCGGCTCCTCGAGATGGCCTCCCACTGAACCCCAGAACCCGGTCACTTGTGCTCCCCTCCTTGGGTCTATCCTAATGCGGAAAAGTAAATAATATACAACACTGGTGACACAACCTCAACCCGGAAGTGCCCCAAAATAAAAGAATATTACATTACATTTGAATTTACATGAATGAAAATAAAAAACTCTCATCTCACATAAACCCCCTCCCCCCCCGGCTATTCGATCGCGACAATCCTGCACATCATATCTCAGCAACACATAATATCATATATCATCAACGTAAGTAAGTATGCGTACCCCAATTGTCGTTGATGTATAGCAACGAAACCGGCGATATCGAACATACTAAACTTACGGTCACAGAAAAGAAAGTGTAAAACTACAATATTTGGAATCCACATTCTCTTTAGACATCATAAATGCGAAATATCACATACTTCGTATTTCATGCCTAAACTATATGAATTCCACATATTGTATCACATTCCAGACAAATAGACAGTATTAAAGTTTTTGACCGAACGATCAAATATCCAAGATTCCCTAAAGCTCAACACTTGAGCGGAGTTCAAAAACCCGGAGTGTGACACAGTAGTAGCGGTCCAGCCGTAGAAGGGTCAAGCCAACGCCTCACATGTGGCACGCCGTACTGCCCCAAACCCTAAGGTTCAAAGGGCAGTTCAAGACGGTCACATAATCGAGTTAAGGTTTGTTGTCTTCTAGAGGGTCCACCACAAAACTTGCACGTATCTCCAAAAGATTTAAACCCCGTGAAAAGTGAGCAAATGATAGTCGTTCGAACACTTCAATACTTTCTAGTTTACCCCGAAATGAAAATTCCGATCGAATCTTTGAGTCCAAAACCATCTCCAGAAATAACAGTACTGGATTCAGATTAAACATACCTAAAACAATATACAAGCAGTTTTAAGAGTTACTGTGCAAAAACGAAGCCATGAAGCCTCTGTATGGCCGTGGATCCGCGGCCTAAGCAAGGATTTGCCGCGGTTCCGCGGCGGTTTGATCAGATCATGGGTTCGTCTTTCACAGTATTTCTTATCTTTTCTTGCTGTATTTTTTAAGTATTTTTAATTCTGAAAAATGTCAGATTTTAAAATTTGTCCAGAGAGAGTCTCGAAAAGTCGTATTTTGATCCGATCGGGATTTTTACTTCGTAAAAGTGTCGCCTAATGTTCTAGGTCGGCTCTGATACCAATGTAAGGTTTACGTAGCACCCTATGTAGAGTTTGGAAGCATCACATGTCACAAAGTTCAAGTTTTTATGGTGCTAAGTAAGCATACAAAGGATCTATCCTAGAAAATTAGGGTTTCTAAAACTTTAACTAACATCATATGTTACAAAGGCTAGGGTTTTGAGAGTACAACCTTTGTAGCATCCTTTAGTAGACTCCTTGGCCACTTGAGAGTTGGAAAAGTGTTCGCTTGAAGTCCTCTAACGTCTACGACGATCCACCCGAAGCTCCTTTGTCCAAGCTATCAACTTCACTTTAACAAGAAGATGAAATGAAGCAAACACTCTAAACAAGTAGGCTAGACTTGTGTAGAATGGTGTTGTGGTTCTCTTTCTCACTTCAAAATCCTATCTTTATGTGTATTTTGCTCACTTGAAAAGTCAAGAGAGCAAGAGCTCAAGGTTGAAGAAGATGATAGCTATTTTTGAGAAGAAGATAAGATAAACTCATAAAAAGAAAAAGAAAATATATGTATATATATTTATTTCTTCTCATCTCAAACCATGGTTAAATTATGAAGATATTATTTAATTTGAGTTAAAACATGAAAGGAAAGTTTAATCCATGGTTAAGGGTAGGTGAGCATGGTTAGGTCAAAGAAGAGACTAGAAACAAACCATGAATTATCCTTTCCTTTTTCATTTTGTTTTAAAACAAAATATAAGTAATAATCCATATAAATAACCAAGGTGTGAGTCTTATATTGCCACCATTTTCTATGTATAAACAACCATGATAGAATGATGTATGTATGCATGTGTGCATGCACATCCATATGTGCATGAACAAGAATGAATGCATACATGCATGCATACATCCAAAAGAAACAAGATAGGATTTCTAGTGAGAAGCTAATGGTTAAATGATAAATCAACACTTGATTTATCAACCCGGTCATATCACATACGATCCGACCAAAAGCAATCCGCCCAATTAATATACGGTATCTCATACGCGCATTTTAACCGGGTCCATGCGCATATCGCATACACGCACCACAACGTTTCGCCTGGACTAGGAAACTTCTTTGTGGGACTCTAAGACTCGTCAGTACGCCGACAGTGGATGATGATCATATCAAGCACCCCCAAGCCGCAAGCGGTCAGCTAAACGTAACGGCCACCCGGGTATTGAGCGATCAGAAGAAAACAAGCGAACCTGCTACAACTCCCGTCGAGCCAACCTGCAACACTACCGTACAGTCCGGTCTCTTCGTCAGATATGCTGCATATCGAGCCTAGGGATGGTAACGTCGACCCCAATAACTCAATAAGTCGTGCCAGTGAATGGTCTATAACAGATCAAGAAACTACTGATAACACTTATCAGTAAATCTCAGCAGCCCTAGCCAGGGACTTACTGATATAACCAGTCGAGCACAGCACAGCATCAACTCCCAATACCGGGAGAGACGAAACCCCTCCTATCACTCATCGCCTTCGTGTGTCTCGGGACTGTACCCAACGGCCACCTGTTTGCACGACTCAGTAGAGCCGTGGTAGGGTGGTAATCAAAGTACAGTGGGAGAGCACACAAGACTCTATGATGATCTCGGGTCTACAGACTAACCTGTACCAGTGTCACCTGAGAACTGCTATCCGACGATAGATATAATTCCATATAGGAGTTCTCGGTGAGTCCGTCCAGTGTACCCAGTCACCACTGAGCACCCATATATGATCTTGATGTCAAACATCGATGAATGTGGGAACATCCATCGCCCATCACATGGGTCTAGTATCATGTACGCTAGTCTACTCTGGTATATCGATGCCCCGTCTCGATACACCTCCGACTAGGGACATTTCAGGATATGCTTAAAAACTACAGATGTCCCACTAGTATGATCTCTATCATAATCACTGTAGTCAAGCCGATATCCTCAGGGCTTTATCAGCATGTATAAATGAATAAAAGCATGATCAAATCAACATGTCAGATAAAGTAGAACCAGATAGCATACTATCATGTCGAGCAAGAATGTACACTGAATATATATATATACATGTACAGATACATCCACTATCATATAATGGCCTCTAGGGCATACATATATCCAACAAGTTTGTGAAAACCCGAAAGGGCGCAAACTCGTAAAAAAAAAAGAAATGAAATGCACTCGCAAAGTCCTCTCGACTTTATGAGGAGAAAATTCCCGCGTGAAATCCCTACGACTCACAAAGGAGCAACACACTTAGGAGTCCCCACGACTCCTAAGGAGAAAATACACCTACGAGATCCTTTCGACTCGTAGGGAGAAAATGCTTTTATGGGACCCTCACGGCCCATAAAATTGAAAAAACCTTAGGTGACAGGGATATGAACCTGTCTCCTAAGCCACCAATTCCCAAATCCTCCCGGGGCAAATGATGAGTTGCTCCTGGCATTATTCCAGTGCAGCAATGCAGATGCCAAAACAAAACCAATTCCCAAATCCTCCCGGGGAAAATGATTAGTTGCTCCTGGTATTATTCCAGTGCAGCAATGCAGATGCCAAAACAAAACCAATTCCCAAATCCTTCCGGGGCACATGATGAGTTGCTCCTGGCATTATTCCAGTGCAGCAATGCAGATGCCGACAGAAAATCAATTCCCAAATCCTCTCGGGACAAATGATGATTCGCTCCTGGTACCATATTCCAGTGTAGCGATGCTGATGTCAACCAAAATCAGATCAAACCAATCAATTCCAACATCGACATTTGCGTCAAACAGCGACACTCCGCCTCGGGGAAACGTCAAGCAGACACTCCGGGCCAGGGGCACATCGACAGCAGACACTCCGCCTCGGGAAAACGTCGACCAGCGACACTCCGTGCCAGGGGCACGTCTACCAAATCGCTTCGTAACAGAGCAGTGCAGGCTCCCGCAAATTGAGAACCCAAATCGCTCCGGATCAGAGCGTCGACCGTCTATGTCGCAAAAAGGGCAGTGCAGGCTCCCGCAAATTGGGAACCCAAATCACTCCGGATCAGAGCGTCGACCGTCTATGTCGCAAAAAGGGCAGTGCAGGCTCCCGCAAATTGGGAACCCAAATCGCTTCGTAATAAAGCGTCGACCGTCTATGTCGCAAAAAGGGCAGTGCAGGCTCCCACAAATGGGGAACTCAAATAGCTTCGTAACAGAGCGTCGACCGTCTATGTCCCAAAAAGGGCAGTGCAGGCTCCCGCAAATTGGGAACCCAAATCGCTCCGGATCAGAGCGTCGACCGTCTATGTCGCAAAAAGGGCAGTGCAGGCTCCCGCAAATGGGGAACCCAAATCGCTTCGTAACAGAGCGTCGACCGTCCATGTCGCAAAAAGGGCAGTGCAGGCTTCCTACAAAGCAGGAACCAGATCGCTCCGGGCCTGGGAAACTTCTACCACGGACACTCCGTCTCGGAGACGCGTTAAGCGTCGACCGTCCATGTCGTAAAAAGGGCAGTGCATCCCAAAAAGTGGGAACCAAAGCAAGTCACCTCCACGTGAAAGAAGATCAATCAATTTCATGCACACGACCTATATATGCTGTGCGCATTTATTGATGGGGGGCAATTTGTTGGGGTAAAAATTTACACCCCGGTTGACCGAGTCAAAGTCAAGGTCAACCCCAAAGCTAGGTGGGCCCAAGCCCAGGTCAAGCGGGCCCATGCCCAAGTCGAGCCCGCAGCCAGCCTCCCCACGCCAACAACAAAATCATGTAATAAATAATTTTTATGTAATTGTTTATGCATGAATGTAAACAAAATAGGCATAAAGCCAATATTTTGTAAGCCCATGGCTTATGTGCAAAAATGAAATGGCACATGAGCCATGGGATGGCTAAAATTCCATTGTGCAAAGTCCAAGGGGCTATATGTAAATATGTTAGCCTATAAAAGGCAACATGATGATGAATAAAGAATACACTTTTCATTCCCCCAAAATCTAGGGTTCTTTGTGCCTCCTGCTCCTTCTCCAAGGTTCTAAATCTTCTCCTTTCTTTTGAATTAAATCAAGAGTTTTACTCTTTCTTTTCAAAAACTAAGAAGTTTTCCACCACAAAACCCGCAAAGGGGAACTCAGATCTCCCATCAGATCTCAAAAAGGAGAGATTTTGAGATCTCTTGATCTTCAAGATCCGGCCAAACAACAGGAGGAAGAAGAAGAACCCCCTTCATCAGCTTCAAAACATCCTAGGAGTTTAACTCCATACATATATACATAATAAATATTTCCCTTCTGAAGCATAGCTTCTGTTTCTTAGGCAAAAAAGACTCCTTTTCTCGCCGGTGCTCAAGCGCAGAGCGCCCGCGTGCCGACACGTGGCGCACTTGCGCTTAAGCGCTCAGCGCTCGAGCGCAAAGCGCCCACGTGCCGACACGTGGTGCGCTTGCGCTCCAGCGCAAGCGCTCGAGCGCAAGCGCTCGAGCGCAAGTCGCCCCGGTGCCGACACGTGGCGCGCTTGCGCTCAAGTGCCCAGCGCTCAAGCGCAGAGCGCCCCCGTGCCGACACGTGGCGCGCTTGCGCTCAAGTGCCCAGCGCTCAAGCGCAGAGCGCCCACGTGCCGACACGTGGCACTCTAGCGCCTGAGCGCACAGCACCCAAGGTGCTGCCCCACGCATCCTTTGGATGTCTTTTCCCCTTTTTATATATATATACATGTATATCTATACATATGTATACATATGTACATACACACATACTCCACGACACTGTCCCTGTTAGAAAAAAATTTCTGACGGGACGCTGCCCTGCACCCCATAAGGGGGCTGCTAGCCCCCTTGACCCCCAACCCGCTATCCGGGTAGCGGGACCCCCATAAAAACTCTGCGTGGCTCCCGATATATCGAAACCCCCCTTTCAAAACACAACACACGTACACTGCACATTGAGTTCGCATGACCATTTTAACCCGTTAATCGGAGGTTCCCTCGCCCCAAGGGCGAGGGGTAATTAACGGCAGCTTAGTCCGCGGCTGCCGGAGATTTGGATCCCCACAATCAATAAACCCCGGCCTACCCTAGGAAGGGGGAATCTATAGTATACGTCTGACAAGCGTGCGCGTATTCCCATCTCAATGGGGTGACGAAAAACACCCTACAGCTCTGATCCGGAGCGATTTGGTTCCTGATTTGTGGGAAGCCTGTACTGCCCTTTTTGCGACATGGACGGTCGACGCTCTGATCCGGAGCGATTTAGTTCCTTCTTTGTAGGAAGCCTGCACTATCCTTTTTGCGACATGGACGGTCGACGCTCTATTTTTCTTGCTCTGCTTCCTGCAGTATCAGGGGTGAACTTGACTTGCTCTGCTTTTTGCGGTGTCGAGATTGGATTCTGACTTGCTCCGCTTTCTGCGGTGTCGGAGTTGAAGTTGACTTGTTGATTGTGATTTGGGTTGACATCAGCATCGCTACACTGGAATATGGTACCTGGAGAGAATCATCATCTGTTTTTGAGAGGATTTTGGGATTGGTATTTTGTCAGCATCTGCATTGCTGCACTGGAATAATGCCAGGAGCAACTCATCATTTGCCCCGGGAGGATTTGTGAATTGGATTTTGCTTGGCATCAGTATCGCTACACTGGAATATGGTACCAGGAGCGAATCATTATTTGCGCTTGCTTAACAGGAAGCGATGGCTTAGGAGACAGCTTTTAGGTTCCTATCACCTAAGAATTTTCAATTTTGTGAGCCGTAAGGGTCTCACAAAGCATTTTCTCCCTACGGGTCGTAAGGATCCCGTAGGTGTATTTTCTCCTTAGGAGTCGTGAGGACCCCCAAGTGTGTTGCTCCTTTATGAGTCATAAAGATCTCACGCGGGAATTTTCTCCTCACAAAGTCGAGAGGACTTCGCGAGTGCATTTCATCTCTCTTTTTTTTACAAGTTTGCGCCCTTTCGGGTTTTCACAAACTCGCCGGCAGTCCTGCTGTTTTTACTCATGGAGCCCTTTCGGGTTTTCATCCGTGCCCATTTTTCTTATGGACATACCATTTTTTTTTTGTGGGACTTTGAATGTGGTCTCACCGGTAGGACTTGAGAGAGATTGGGATCGTTTTACGCCCATGGATTGTATACGGTTTTGCAGGATGTATAATCCAGACAATAGGGCCGGAAAAATTTCGGGACTTCGTTGGCGTCTGTATCGCTGCACTGGAATATGGTACCAGGAGCGACTCATCATTTGCCGTTGGGGTATGGGATTTGGAATTTGGTTGGCGTCTGCATCGCTGCACTGGAATATGGTACCAGGAGCGACTCATCATTCGCTACTTGGGGATTTGGATTTTGGCCGGCGTCTTCATTGCTGCACTGGAATATGGTACCAGGAGCGACTCATCATTCGCCATTTCCTATTGGGAAGTGATGGCTTAGGAGACATGTTTAGATCCCTACCACCTAAAGCTTTTCAATTTTATGGACCATGAGGGTCCCATAAAAGCATTTTCTCCCCACGAGTCGTAAGGATCCCGCAGGTGTATTTTCTCCTTAGGAGTCGTGAGGACTCCTAAGTGTATTTTTCCTTTGTGAGTCGTAAGGATCCTACAAGGGTTTGTTCTCTTCATGTATCGTGAGGACACATGAGTGGGTCTTCTCAATGGAGTATAGTTCCAAAGGCGGAGACCAGCCGCGTAACTGGTGATTGCGGTGGGATATGGGTATGATGAGAATTATTTGAGCTCGTGGATTGTATACGGTAGTCAATTTGGGGACTGGCCGTAGGGCTGGAAGAATTTTGGGAAATTGGATATTGGTTGGCGTCTGCATCGCTGCACTGGAATATGGTACCAAGAGCGACTCTTCATTCGCCTTTTTTTGTGTTTTTTTTGTTTTTGTATTTTCTTTATTTTACCGCGATTGCACTATCATTTCAGCTTTTCTTATCGTGAAGGTCGCGATTGCCCTATTATTTCGGCTATTTATTCGCGGTTGCCCTATCATTTCGTCTTTATTTTTCTTTTCTTTTTATTTACACATTTTTTTATTTACACATTTTTTTACATTCCCAGTTTAACGACTTAGAGGTCAATTGTTCCCAGTTTAACGACGTGGTGGTCGTCTGGTGTTCCCAGTTTAACGACATGGTGGTCCTTTCCTTGCTCTTGCTGCACGTGCCCACCATGTAGACAGTGTGGACAACATATCCAGTCGTCTCTTTATCCTTGGCGGGGAGCTTAGAGAAGATATCCGATCGAGCAGTTGTCGAGGGCACCGCTGGAGCTTGCTTGAGATGCCTCGTTGCTTTGTTCGTGTTGATGGCCTTGCCCCCAGCTGGGACCAAGAAAATTCGTTCAAACACCGACTTGCGTTTGAGTTGGGGCACTTTCGAGACCACCATATTTGGCCTCTTGCCTTTCAAGACCGGTTTGTCTGTCACCGGGGCTTGAGGAGCTGGGATGGCGTTAGCTGACATGAACAGAATAGAGCCGAATGGTAGCGGCGACTCTTCCCATTGTCGCCCGAGACTGCCCGGAAGGACCGTCCTGGCATCCATCTTCATCGTGTAGGAGATAGGAGCTGAGTTCATCTTTGGAGACATTGTTGAAAGGTGAGGAGCTTGAAAACCTGCATGAAATAGCATTATTTTAGTATAAATATAGATAGGTATATTGACTGAGTTCACATGAACGTTTAACCCGAAATATGGGAGGAGAGATAGGTCCCACCGGGCATGCCAGAATATGTAGGGTGTTTTTCGTCACCCCATTGAGATGGAAATGCGCTGTCACGACCCGAAGGTACGGAACATGACTGGCACTTAGATTACGAGACGTCTCAAGGCGTAACGCAACCTAAGTCAACCAAAGCCCAGAAAATCTAAACCATAAACAAGTTGGGTGAAGGAAAAACTTTTTTAAGAACACGATTTTAAACCAATTAAGTTATATTAATCCCTTTTTAAAATATCAAAATTTTCCGAAAATTTCGGCAATCTCCTTTGTAAATACTGGCCCCAAATGGGTACAACAAGAATATATAAACTCGTGATGAGTAATGGCATCCCCAAGTGGGAGCTAGCTCTTCGCCCAAGGCGGATTCACAACCACACGCAATATATATATATATATATATATAACATTAAGCAAAAGAGCATAAACAAATACAAAAGTAAGAAAACATAACGTCGGCTTAACTGAGCTCGACCCCAGAGAAACAACATATATCCAAAACCTCACAGTCTCATCACTAGGTTGCATATACAATAGAAGAAGTGGTAGATGGAGAATACTAGATACAATGATAGTACAAAAAGGAGACAAAAGTGTCCTCACAACCCACCTACGAGCAATGTCGCGAGTCCGAGCAAAAGAAGCCAAAGAAAAGTACGCCCGCCGCTACGAGGCTGACGGGTCCGACCTGCAAGACACTGTAGCACAACGGGGGTGAGTTGCCAGCTCGTGAGTAGTAAGTAACATCTAATAAGGCTATCGTAAGAACGCACGCAAATGTGTCACAACCTGCGTATCTAGATATAATGCGATGCCACTAATATGTATGCACATGGATGCAAAATAATTATGAAATCATTAAGTGTTTAGTACGATGATATTTGCATTATTAACTTAGAAAAATATCTGTACAATAGGTTAGGCACAATCAATGAAATCATCCGAAAACCGTGTCAAGCATCAACACAAAATATAGATATATATATGTCTCAATGTATCACTATGTCAATATCTCAATACCTCGGGCTCCGTCAGTCCGGATCGGCCCATATCATCAAATCTCACGACAACGGTCGGTATCCTCCGGATATCCGCCGTGCCAGACATCACCGGTAGGTAGTCTTCTCCTGCCAGGCTCATCGTCTACAACTCGAGCTTCTTGCCCCGGGGTACCATACCGGGCCCACCATGTACCCGAAACGGTTCATCCACTCCTCGAATCGGGTCTCGAAAACCAATAGCAATCATAAAAACTCATGGTGGACACATACATCATGAGAAAACCGCAACTAGCATTTTAAAAGGATAATAAGCTTATAAAATTCTTGCAGTTTTCCCCAAAATCCAGAAATCTCATAAATACTGAAATCCTTGAGAAGAATCACCAGATATAACATGTCAGTGATGATGGAAATCTAGAATACAGTAGTATATACCATGCGAAGTACGGCCAAAAGCTATGCATGAATCATGATGCAATGAGGTATATATATGACTAACAATCCTACGTATCCATTTTAATTAAATGAATAGCAAGTATAAGTCTACGGATCATATATGATTAAAATGCACTAATATCAATTTTAAGCAAGTTTTATAGTGTTCGTGCCATAGCAATTACCAATGGCGTGTGTGTTCACATAAATAGTGCACGTGCGACAAGAACCATTGGTAATGGTGCAAGTGTCCTATGAGATGATATCACACAGATATAGACACACACACACATACACACGGATATAAGATGATGCAATGCAATGGGATGCATAACCAGGAAACTACGCATAAAATGCAAGTATTACAAATAATACTAAACCATCGGACGCTTCGCGCCATCCAGACGATCCCCCCATAGATGTATACATCTACTCACCGGGACGTCTCGGCTAATCTGATCCGATCTGAGCCTTGTCCTTCCGCGCCACGTCCGACGCTTCCGCACCCGATCAAATTCCTATAATAGCCTTTGCAATTCTTCTGGCAGTTCTAATGTTTTTTTTTGTTTCACCTCTGTACCCCCAATTGACTGAATCTGCAACATGAAAGTTGAGTCCTTGTTGCTTAAGGGTTTTGTTCATTTTCTTTTCATCAACCACTTGCAGCTCTTCATGTGGCATTCCCTGCCACACTCTAGTAGACCCTTGGTAGAAAAATTTTACATGTAATTTTCTCAAATTTAACACCACTTCATCCAAACTCCACATTCATTAAGCCCCTTAGCACCACCTCCCCACCTCCCATGGGTAACAACATGAGATCCACAGCCATTTCAACCCCCTGGCAGCACAGCAAGACATCTCTACATAGCCCATTTCTAGCAATTCTGTCTCCATTGGCTATCAGAACTTCAAAAAAAAATTTGGATTGAGGCACTTCTAATCCCAGCTTCTTAACTAAATTTTCATTGATGAAATTATGAGTAGAACCTGAATCCACCATTATATTGACAATATGGTGGTTCCCAGCACCCTCATGGTGTGTATAGCAGGTATCCACACATTGCCTGCAGTGATATGGATGGAGGTCCTGGAACTGCTTGCATCATGTTCTCAAAAGTGGATATAATAGCTTCATTCTCTTCTTCTTCATCCATAGGTAACAGCCCCTCTAACCTGAATATATGTTGCTTATTTTTGCATTTGTGCCCTGCTACCCAAGGTTCATCACAATAGAAGCAAATTCCCAGCTTTCTTTTCCTTGCCAACTCTTCTGATGAAATTTCTTTAACCTCTACAGGTAAAGAATTACAGGTGGTGGAATTCACTGTATTCTTAGACTCTTTACTCTTCTTTGATGCCTATGTCCCTACTTGATGTGTTTGGTTGAAAAGCCCAATTTTGTGCAATCTCCTACTAACAATGATCTTCCCTTCAAATAGCTTACCTAGAACTACAGCTTCCCTGAAGGTAGAGAGTCTACAAGCCAAGACTTCATCCTTAATCTCTTCCTTAAGGCCTCCGATGAATTTTTCCATCACATAAATGGCAGGCAACTTCTCCAGCAATTCTAACAATTTCTCAAATTCGCTCAGATATTCTCTTACTGTATGGATTTTTTTTTTTTTTTGAGATTAGAGAAAGCCTCAAATGGCCTAGCCATCTCACTAGGACCAAATCGAGCAGCAAGCTCCCCTTTAAACACCTCCCAAACATGATAATCCTCCAAATTTCCTTGCAGCCAATTATACCACTGCGATACCTCCTCCTTCAAGTAAAAAGCACACACTTGTACCCACCCTACAGGATTTATATCATAATAGGCAAAGATTTGCATTACTTGCCTCACCCAAGCCAAGACATCTTCACTGCCTGAGAAAGTTGGAAAATCCAATCTCAACGATTTTGGCTGTACCAATTTTTGAGTTCCAAAAAAAATGAGTTTTTTTTTTTCCTTTGATCTCATGGCCAGTTCCCCATTCCATGGAATTGGTTATATTGTAACCCAAAGTATTAGAAACAACTTCCTTAGTAACAGAGGAGGGTGGAGGTCCGAAAAAATAGAAGGGAACTCCCTGAGCTCGATCAACGCCTCAGCTAATTCTTTCCGTTTGTCTTGCAGATTAATACTCACCTTGGAGCTCACTGATCTATGATCAGAACTCTTCAAGCCTCTAATCTCAGCTAACAACATCCCCATGGAGTTCTGTAGACCTTTAATTTTACCTTGCGACAACGAATTGATCAGCTTTTTCTTAGTTATGCGATCGTCAATCTGCTGCCATCTCTGGGGCGAAACACTCCTCGATCTCTTTGTTGACTCCATTTCCTCAAAGCCTCCGTCTTCACCACCTGTTCGATCTGCTTTGATACCAATCTGTAGAGCTCCTTTCCCTTCCTTTCGCCATGGAAACATGAAATTAGAAGAAATTGGAGAGATTTGGGGAAAGTTGGGTACAGATTGGGTTAGGGTTTCGAGAGGGGGGAAGAGAAAAGAATTTGGGATCTTAACTATGAATTTGTGAGAATTTGCAAGGATTTTTTTTGAAGAGTTTTGTGTTGGAATTGAAGTGGGGAAATGAGGGAATTGGGGCTAGGAAAGGCTCGGTCTGTTTTTGAGAGAGGGGAGAGAGAGAGAGAGATATGTAAGTGTGTCTAGAAACATCTCAAACTCAAGTCAACAACCTATACTTCTTTGTCTCCTCATTTTCTTTTCTTTTAATTTCCTTTTTACCTTAGAACCCACTAGAATTTAGAGACAGGTTATAAACAGAACATGTTACTAACTAGGTTTAAGTTGTCATGGTTCACTTCTGTACAATTAACTCATTTCGATATGTAATTTACACTAATTAAATGTATAAATGAAAAGCTTAAAATAATAGTTACAATAATTAATTAAGTAAAAATATTTAAGTAAACTAGCAATTTATAAATGACTAAATAAATATCAAATACTAGCAATTACATATTTAAAATAGGCGTATTCAAGTCTATATTGAAAAAAATAATTATAGTTACGCTTTACGGAAAATACGAGTTATTTTACCGGTTATCGGAAAATTCAACTAAGGGATTTATTTATTTATTTTCAAAACGTTACAATCTTCCCCCGTTAAAGAAATTCGGTCCCCGAATTTAAAATCTAAATAAGCTTACTCTCGAAGAGATGGGAATATTTCTCCCGCATCTCGACATCGTCTTCCTACGTGACATCTTTGTCGCTCGGGCCATGCCAAAGGACCATTACGGTCAGTATGACCTCAGACCTCGGTTTCTTCTCCTGCCGATCTAGAATGACTATCGGCTGCTCGAAGAAAGAAAGATTGCGTTCCGGCTGGATCTTCTGAAACTGAATCGCGTGAACGGGGTCAGGAAGTTACTTGCAGAGCATCGATACATGAAACACAAGGTGAACGTCTGGAAAGCTAAGTGGAAGAGCCAAACGATAAGCAACCGTGCCGATACGCTCGAGAATCTCTAAGGGACCCACACATCTATAACTAAGCTTTCCTTCCCTCCTGAATCTCAACACGCCCTTCATTGGAGAAACCCTCAAGAAAACATGATCACCTTTAACGAATTCAAATCTGCGACGGCATTTATCAGCATTAAACTTTTGCCTGCTCTAGGCCGTTCTTATCCTATCTTGAATCAACTGAATCTTTTCGCTCATTTCATGCACAATTTATGGCCAAAAGTACTGCTCTCAACGAACTCTTTGTCCAACATACGGGTTATCGGCATTTCTTCCCCATAAAATGCTTCAAAGGGTGCCATCTAATTCTCTTCCTAGAAGCTGTTATTAGGAAAACTCTTATCAAGGACAAGTGGCGATCCCAATTGCCACGAAATCTAGAACACAAACTCGGAACATGTCCCCAAGAGTCTGCATGGTTTGCTATGTCCGACCGTCGGTCTGTGGATAGAAAACTGCACCAAACCCAATTGGTGCCTAAAGTCTTCAGAAGTTTCTGCCATAGTCAGCTTGTGAACTGGGTGCCTTTGTCGGACACAATACAAGTCGGAACTCCATGTACTCGCACCATCTTATCAACATATATCCGAACATACTAATCGAATCCGAAAATGGTCTTAACTGGCAGAAAATGAGCTACTTCCCGTCAATCGGTCTACCATCCCCACATAGAGTCATGTCCTCGACTGGTCCGGGGTAGATCCACAATAAAATCCATAGAAATCTGCTCCCATTTCCACTCCGGAATGGGCAAGGGTTGTAATTCTCCTGCTGACCCTTGATGCTCAGCCCTGACTTGCTGACAAGTCAGCATTCAGAAACAAAGTCTGTAATATCTCTCTTCATCCCTTCACATCTGTAGACATCTCATACATCATGATATATCTTAGTGGAAAATGGATAAACACTATATGTGGACTGGTATGCCTCCTCTAAACTCTCGCATCTGTCCCTCGGATTCTGGCGCACACAGTCGAATCCCAAATCGTAATACTTTCTGATCTTCAATTATGAACTGTAAATCTCTGCCCTGTCGAACCTGCTACATGATCTCTAGCAACGAACGTCATCGGACTGCACCTCACGGATACGATCAATTTACTGTAGATATGCACAGACATGGGCAAGTTGTCTCCCGGTCGACGTAACTCGAACTGTACTCGGCTGTCACAAGAATCTGCTAATCAGCTGTCGATTGTCTCTGACCCGTGCTCAAACAACAAAAGCTACCTCCGGGTCTCCAACTCAAGCATCTGCCACAACATCCGCTTGCCCAGACAATAAGGAATCTTGGAGTCATAGTCTTTCACTAGCTCTATCCAACTACGCTGTCTCAAATTTAGATCTCACTGCTGAAAAATGTACTTTAACCCTTGTGGTCCGTGAATATCAAGCATGACTCGTTGTATAGGTAGTGTCTCCAGATCTTGAGTGCAAACATCACTGCAGTCATCTCTAAGTCATGCGCGGAATAGTTCTACTCGTGCTTCTTCAACCTCCAAGAAGTATCACAATAATCAACAAAACCGTCTGATCCTGAAAAGAAAATAATACTAGTGTCGTAGTCAAACGAGTCTTTAACTGCTGAATGTTCTGCTCACATGCCTCAGTCCATATCTCATCAGAACATCTCTGTAAACGACAATTCCCAGCCATCCTGTCTAGGATTGTCTACAGATCCTCCGCTCCATCTGTATCGGTAAAAGCTGGAGGCTTTAGCCTCAAAACCTCCAGTAAGGATACAAAAATAATTTTGGTAACAGAAACAGCTGTCTGTGCAGCAGGTACAATCACAGTTCCTGAAATAGGATGGACATAGCTCGGCTAGCCTCAACTAACAATCCAACCATCTATCGCACATCTTGAGTACTCGACTCCAGCCTATCTATCCGTCCAGGAGATGACGGATCACTCTGTCCCTGAGGGGTAGGCGTACTGCCCTGATCGGTCCTCGTCTCAAACGAGATTGCTCTAATCTCATCTTTGGCGGCAGCTCTCTGGTTCCCGTAGTCTCCGGCGGCATAGTGGCTGGAACGAGAAACAGGATAGATAGGAATATTGCGATCAAATCAAAGGGTTTCCAGAATCAAGGAAGGAAATACAAGCAAATATATATCCTAAGGTCACTTAGGCGGAGTATCGTATCGTAAGTATGCCGCGGAACATACACACGCTACGCCACTCTGCTCAAGTCACCTACTCCATCTACCAAGGGTCGTCCTACACTCAGAAAGGTAAAACCTAGGGCTCTGATACCAACTTTGTCACGACCCGAAGGTACGGAACATGACTGGCACTTAGATTACGAGACGTCTCAAGGCGTAACGCAACCTAAGTCAACCAAAGCCCAGAAAATCTAAACCATAAACAAGTTGGGTGAAGGAAAAACTTTTTTAAGAACACGATTTTAAACCAATTAAGTTATATTAATCCCTTTTTAAAATATCAAAATTTTCCGAAAATTTCGGCAATCTCCTTTGTAAATACTGGCCCCAAATGGGTACAACAAGAATATATAAACTCGTGATGAGTAATGGCATCCCCAAGTGGGAGCTAGCTCTTCGCCCAAGGCGGATTCACAACCACACGCAATATATATATATATATATATATATATATATATATATAACATTAAGCAAAAGAGCATAAAGAAATACAAAAGTAAGAAAACATAACGTCGGCTTAAGTGAGCTCGACCCCAGAGAAACAACATATATCCAAAACCTCACAGTCTCATCACTAGGTTGCATATACAATAGAAGAAATGGTAGATGGAGAATACTAGATACAATGATAGTACAAAAAGGAGACAAAAGTGTCCTCACAACCCACCTACGAGCAATATCGCGAGTCCGAGCAAAAGAAGCCAAAGAAAAGTACGCCCGCCGCTACGAGGCTGACGGGTCCGACCTGCAAGACACTGTGTCACAACGGGGGTGAGTTGCCAGCTCGTGAGTAGTAAGTAACATCTAATAAGGCTATCGTAAGAACGCACGCAAATGTGTCACAACCTGCGTATCTAGATATAATGCGATGCCACTAATATGTATGCACATGGATGCAAAATAATTATGAAATCATTAAGTGTTTAGTACGATGATATTTGCATTATTAACTTAGAAAAATATCTGTACAATAGGTAAGGCACAATCAATGAAATCATCCGAAAACCGTGTCAAGCATCAACACAAAATATGGATATATATATGTCTCAATGTATCACTATGTCAATATCTCAATACCTCGGGCTCCGTCAGTCCGGATCGGCCCATATCATCAAATCTCACGACAACGGTCGGTATCCTCCGGATATCCGCCGTGCCAGACATCACCGGTAGGTAGTCTTCTCCTGCCAGGCTCATCGTCTACAACTCGAGCTTCTTGCCCCGGGGTACCATACCGGGCCCACCATGTACCCGAAACGGTTCATCCACTCCTCGAATTGGGTCTCGAAAACCAATAGCAATCGTAAAAACTCATGGTGGACACATACATCATGAGAAAACCGCAACTAGCATTTTAAAAGGATAATAAGCTTATAAAATTCTTGCAGTTTTCCCCAAAATCCAGAAATCTCATAAATACTGAAATCCTTGAGAAGAATCACCAGATATAACATGTCAGTGATGATGGAAATCTAGAATACAGTAGTATATACCATGCGAAGTACGGCCAAAAGCTATGCATGAATCATGATGCAATGAGGTATATATATGACTAACAATCCTACGTATCCATTTTAATTAAATGAATAGCAAGTATAAGTCTACGGATCATATATGATTAAAATGCACTAATATCAATTTTAAGCAAGTTTTATAGTGTTCGTGCCATAGCAATTACCAATGGCGTGTGTGTTCACATAAATAGTGCACGTGCGACAAGAACCATTGGTAATGGTGCAAGTGTCCTATGAGATGATATCACACAGATATAGACACACACACACATACACACGGATATAAGATGATGCAATGCAATGGGATGCATAACCAGGAAACTACGCATAAAATGCAAGTATTACAAATAATACTAAACCATCGGACGCTTCGCGCCATCCAGACGATCCCCCCATAGATGTATACATCTACTCACCGGGACGTCTCGGCTAATCTGATCCGATCTGAGCCTTGTCCTTCCGCGCCACGTCCGACGCTTCCGCACCCGATCAAATTCCTATAATAGCCTTTGCAATTCTTCTGGCAGTTCTAATGTTTTTTTTTGTTTCACCTCTGTACCCCCAATTGACTGAATCTGCAACATGAAAGTTGAGTCCTTGTTGCTTAAGGGTTTTGTTCATTTTCTTTTCATCAACCACTTGCAGCTCTTCATGTGGCATTCCCTGCCACACTCTAGTAGACCCTTGGTAGAAAAATTTTACATGTAATTTTCTCAAATTTAACACCACTTCATCCAAACTCCACATTCATTAAGCCCCTTAGCACCACCTCCCCACCTCCCATGGGTAACAACATGAGATCCACAGCCATTTCAACCCCCTGGCAGCACAGCAAGACATCTCTACATAGCCCATTTCTAGCAATTCTGTCTCCATTGGCTATCAGAACTTCAAAAAAAAATTTGGATTGAGGCACTTCTAATCCCAGCTTCTTAACTAAATTTTCATTGATGAAATTATGAGTAGAACCTGAATCCACCATTATATTGACAATATGGTGGTTCCCAGCACCCTCATGGTGTGTATAGCAGGTATCCACACATTGCCTGCAGCGATATGGATGGAGGTCCTGGAACTGCTTGCATCATGTTCTCAAAAGTGGATATAATAGCTTCATTCTCTTCTTCTTCATCCATAGGTAACAGCCCCTCTAACCTGAATATTTGTTGCTTATTTTTGCATTTGTGCCCTGCTACCCAAGGTTCATCACAATAGAAGCAAATTCCCAGCTTTCTTTTCCTTGCCAACTCTTCTGATGAAATTTCTTTAACCTCTACAGGTAAAGAATTACAGGTGGTGGAATTCACTGTATTCTTAGACTCTTTACTCTTCTTTGATGCCCATGTCCCTACTTGATGTGTTTGGTTGAAAAGCCCAATTTTGTGCAATCTCCTACTAACAATGATCTTCCCTTCAAATAGCTTACCTAGAACTACAGCTTCCCTGAAGGTAGAGAGTCTACAAGCCAAGACTTCATCCTTAATCTCTTCCTTAAGGCCTCCGATGAATTTTTCCATCACATAAATGGCAGGCAACTTCTCCAGCAATTCTAACAATTTCTCAAATTTGCTCAGATATTCTCTTACTGTATGGATTTTTTTTTTTTTGAGATTAGAGAGCCTCAAATGGCCTAGCCATCTCACTAGGACCAAATCGAGCAGCAAGCTCCCCTTTAAACACCTCCCAAACATGATAATCCTCCAAATTTCCTTGCAGCCAATTATACCACTGCGATACCTCCTCCTTCAAGTAAAAAGCACACACTTGTACCCACCCTACAGGATTTATATCATAATAGGCAAAGATTTGCATTACTTGCCTCACCCAAGCCAAGACATCTTCACTGCCTGAGAAAGTTGGAAAATCCAATCTCAACGATTTTGGCTGTACCAATTTTTGAGTTCCAAAAAAAATGAGTTTTTTTTTTTTCCTTTGATCTCATGGCCAGTTCCCCATTCCATGGAATTGGTTATATTGTAACCCAAAGTATTAGAAACAACTTCCTTAGTAACAGAGGAGGGTGGAGGTCCGAAAAAATAGAAGGGAACTCCCTGAGCTCGATCAACGCCTCAGCTAATTCTTTCCGTTTGTCTTGCAGATTAATACTCACCTTGGAGCTCACTGATCTATGATCAGAACTCTTCAAGCCTCTAATCTCAGCTAACAACATCCCCATGGAGTTCTGTAGACCTTTAATTTTACCTTGCGACAACGAATTGATCAGCTTTTTCTTAGTTATGCGATCGTCAATCTGCTGCCATCTCTGGGGCGAAACACTCCTCGATCTCTTTGTTGACTCCATTTCCTCAAAGCCTCCGTCTTCACCACCTGTTCGATCTGCTTTGATACCAATCTGTAGAGCTCCTTTCCCTTCCTTTCGCCATGGAAACATGAAATTAGAAGAAATTGGAGAGATTTGGGGAAAGTTGGGTACAGATTGGGTTAGGGTTTCGAGAGGGGGGAAGAGAAAAGAATTTGGGATCTTAACTATGAATTTGTGAGAATTTGCAAGGATTTTTTTTGAAGAGTTTTGTGTTGGAATTGAAGTGGGGAAATGAGGGAATTGGGGCTAGGAAAGGCTCGGTCTGTTTTTGAGAGAGGGGAGAGAGAGAGAGATATGTAAGTGTGTCTAGAAACATCTCAAACTCAAGTCAACAACCTATACTTCTTTGTCTCCTCATTTTCTTTTCTTTTAATTTCCTTTTTACCTTAGAACCCACTAGAATTTGGAGACAGGTTATAAACAGAACATGTTACTAACTAGGTTTAAGTTGTCATGGTTCACTTCTGTACAATTAACTCATTTCGATATGTAATTTACACTAATTAAATGTATAAATGAAAATCTTAAAATAATAGTTACAATAATTAATTAAGTAAAAATATTTAAGTAAACTAGCAATTTATAAATGACTAAATAAATATCAAATACTAGCAATTACATATTTAAAATAGGCGTATTCAAGTCTATATTGAAAAAAATAATTATAGTTACGCTTTACGGAAAATACGAGTTATTTTACCGGTTATCGGAAAATTCAACTAAGGGATTTATTTATTTATTTTCAAAACGTTACATGCGCACGCGCTGGTCAGGCGCATTACAGATTCCCCCTGCCTAGGGTAGGCGGGAGTTTATTGATTATGGGGATTCAAATCTCCGGCAGCCGCGGACTAAGCTGCCGTTAATTACCCCTCGCATTTGGAGCGAGAGAACCTCCAATTGACGGGTTAAACTGGTCATGCGAACTCAATGTGCAGTGCCAGTGTTTTGAAGGGGTTTTGGATATATCGGAGGCCCCGCAGAGTTTTCACGGGGGTCAAGGGGGCTAGCAGCCCCTTGCGGGGTACGGGGCAGCGCCCCGTTAGAAATTTTTTTCTAACAGGGGAGGTATATTTAGTGTGGAGTGCATATAAAAAATGGGGGGAAGCGTCTTAAAGACGCGTGCGTGGCACGTGTGCGCATGGTGCCCGGGGTCACATGCGCGCACATGGGCGCTTTAGTGCCCGGGATCACGTGCGCGCACGTGACCATTAGGCGCCTGAGCGCCCGGGGTCACGTGGCGCACACGTGACCGATAGGCGCCTCAGCGCCCGGGGGTCACTGGCGCATACGTGACCGATGGGCGCCTCAGCGCCTGGGGTCACGTGGCGCACACGTGACCACGGGAACCACCCGCGGGAAGGGGCCTACCCCCTAGGTTGGGGAGTAGAACTCCCAAGGGGTTTTTGGAGTTGAACTCCTGGAAGAAACTAATTTATGGAGTTAAAATCCAACAGATCTAAACTCTTGGGAATCTTTGGCTCTTCTTTTGAGCCTTGGATCTGTCCAAAGTTAGATTTTTGGAGATGGGTCTCTTTCTTCCTTCTCTTGATCGGCGGGATCTTGGAGAAAAGAGGGTGGGACTTAAAAGTCTCCCCTTTTCGAGATTTGATTGGAGATCCGAGCCCCCCTTCATGGGTTTTGTGGTGAAAAACTATTTATTTTTGAGGAAGGAAGAGTTAAACTCTTGATTTAATTCAAAAAGAGGAAGAGGGTTTTAGACCTTTGAGAAAGGGGAAATAGGCACAAATCCTAGTTTTTGGGGAGAATGAGAATTGTATTTTTTTATTCATCATCATGTTGCCTTATATAGGCTTACATATTTGCATATAGCCCCTTGGGCTTTACAAAACGGCATTTTGCCCATCCCATGGCTCATGTGCCATTTCTTTTTGCACATAAGCCATGGGCTTACAAAAATTTGGCTTTATGCCCATTTCGTTTACATTCATGCATAAAAAATTACATAAAAATTATTTATTACATGATTTCATTTTGGCATGGGGGAGGGCCGGCCGCTTCATGTTCGGACTCGACCTGGGCATGGGCCCACTTGGCTTGGGGTTGACTTTGACTTTGACTTGGTCAACCGGAGTGCAATTTTCGACTTCAACACCTTCCAGTGTATTCACCTCCAGTGAGCATCTGTATACAATCTTAGGTGCAACACACCAATGGCTGCAGGACCAACTATCGCCCTTCGTCAGGGTCTAGAAATATATACACTAGTCTACTCTGGAGTATCGATGCCCAGTCTCGATACTCCTATGACTAGGGACATTTAAGGATGTGCTTATCGACTACCCAGCTCCCATAAGTATGGTTGCCATCATAACGCTGGTGGTCAAGCAATGATTCTACGGGCTTTATAAACATGTACTTGCAATATGAAATAACAAGTAAAACATATACACATGTTAAGATAAAGCTAAACCAGATAGCATACTATTATATTAAGCAAGATTGTCCTGTACATACATATCCCTAGCATCCTATACAATGAAGGCCTCTATGGCATATAGATCCAACAGTCTTATAGCCATTGGTGTGTTGCACCTAAGATTGTATACATGTACTCAATGGAAGTGAGTATACCGGACGGACTCGCCGAGAATTTCTAGATGGTACTATATCTATCGTTAGATAGCAGTTCTCAGTTGATATGAGTACATGTAGTCTGTTGATCTGGGATCATCATTTGTCTCGTGTGAGTTCCTACTGTACTTAGATTACTACTCTACCACGGCTCTACTGAGCCGTGCAAACAGGTTTTAGTTGGGTATAGTCCTGAGCCACATGGAGACAGTGAGTGATCGTCAAGGATTCGTCTCTTCCGGTATTGAGAGTCGATATCGCGCTGTGTTTGGTTGGCCATCACCATAAGTCCCTGGGCAGGGCGAATGAGATTTACTGATTGGAGATCAATAGTTTCTCGGTTTGGTAATGGCTTGACACCGACACGAATTATCGGGTTGTTAGGGGTCTGACATGATCCATCCCCTAGACTTGGTATGCGATACTCTTAGACGAAGAGACCGGACTGTACGGAGATTGTCATTTACAGGCTAAGTAGGGATACATATGAGTTTGCCCGTCGACCTTCTTTTCGTTCAATACCTGAGTAGTCGTTACATACAGCTAGTGCCGCTGATATGCTTACGTGCTTATGGTTAAACCCACTGTCAGCGTTTTGTCGAGTATTTATAGTCCCACACAGAGGGTTTTCCGGTTTAGAAGAAACGATATTGTGTGTATTTTAATACGCCTTAGGTTCGATTAAATATGTCTATTTAGTACACGTAATTTAATGTAACGTTTTAGAAATCGTTATGAGAATTTTTCCGTTTTAGGGTTAAATTGTCGGTATTTTCCGTTTTAACCCGACCGTGTTCAAACGACCATATAGACATGCCAGCACCTAGATTAGCTAAAATAAAGCTAGTGCGCAAGTTTTGGGGGTATATGGGACGTTTTGGTTCAATTAGAATTTTTCCCAATTTTAATATTATTTTAATGCGGTATTTACATTTTGGGAAATTTCTTTTAAGTGAACTTTTCATAAATTAAGTTTGAGTTAATTCAACCCTTCTCTTCATATCTAGATTCTTTGTGTGGACTAGGGATTTAAGTGTTAAAAGAAAAGAAAAAGAATAAAGGAAAAAGGTGCATGAATGTGCATGTGAATGAATTTATTGCATTTACTACTAGAAATGAGCTAGAACACTCCATACAACTCCCTACCTCCTCCCTTGGCCGAATCCTCTTCATTCTTCCTGCCCTTGATCTTTTCTACACCATTTACAACATTTTCCAAGCTCATAAATCTCTAAAATTCCTAAATAAATCACAAAATTTCCTCAAGTCTTAATTCTTGCTCTTTGATCACTTGGAACTAGGAAAGCTTAGATCTTGTGAGCTAAAGTTGATAGGTATAATCCCCACACTGATAAATAGGAGTTTTTATGTTGTATAGCTCGTTGAATATGGTTTAGAACACTTTAAATATCGATTGGTGCAATATCGGGTTTTTAGTGTCTTTTTAGAGCCTTTGTGATCTGTTGTGATCTGGGAATTTTAGTGAGTGACCAAACAAAATTGTAGTGATGTACTAGTGAACCTAACACACCACCTGAGACATGAGCCCACCCTACCGGCCGGGGCCGGCGACCCCTTTGGCGAATTCCGGCGACGCCGGCAATGTGGGAAGGTGCTGGGGTTTGGCTTTTGTGGGTAGTTGTCTGCTGTTGGTTAGGGGTGTTTGGTACTGTTTACTTTTTTTGTATTTACAATATGCAAAATCTGGGATCGTTTACCTATAATCTAATGTTTTGAGTCCGCGTGTTACGTAATTCGACACGAATCGTGTTCTGGTGCAGCTGCTGCACTTGGGTAGGTGTTATGGTATTGTTACGCACGTTAACCACTATACGGACACTCGTGAGTTAGTTTAGTGTTGGTGCGTTGTTTTAAAATGTAGTTTTACGTTATATTGGTCGATTTCTGAGATTTTTGCACTGTTTATGTGTTTGTGAATTTATAGCGTCGCAAGCGGGGAGTTCGGACGCTGCGAACAAAGGGAAGGAGGTGGTCGGATTTTCATAGCTTGAGACCATTGGTGAGTAGATTTAACATCTACGGGGAAATCGCCCGTATGGCGCAAAGCGTCAAGGCTAGATATGATATGATATTAGCCGTATGTTTATGTGCTCATATAGAGATATTGCATGATTTTCATTGCATATAGTTACATGTTGTGCCTGATACTGTATCTATTGTATACTGCACTATTATTGACAGTCCATATTGCACGAGCACCAATGATATGCTACACACACACTGTCGGTAATTTCCATGATACGCACAGCATAAATATTCCTTGATATACCTTGCTATTGGTTAGCGACATTGAAACAGTTATTCTTGTGCGATAGCGCATATGACTTATAGCATACCTGTTTACCTACATGCTCATACATATGCCATACAATACCTACATGTTTGCACATATACTTTGCTATTGTTACATGATCAGTTTTTATAACATATATATCGGTGGAATGGGACGCTGTATATATATGTATTTTGGATTTGGATTTTGGGAACCGCGAGATATATTTAATGACTTGATGCATTTAAATAGAGGACTTTTTCCGTGATATGCTCATATTGATGTTTTATGTTGCATATGCTGTTTTTCATGGATTTACGCATTTGAGATATGTTTTCATGCGATATGGGAATTTCAAGTGTCGATGTTTGACACTTATATTCCGAGAGATATTTGGATTTTGAAAGACCGATACATGGAACACTAGTGTCGAGGTGGGATACTTGAGTTTCGAGGAACATATGGATATCAGAAAGACCGATACATGGAACACAAGTGTCGAAGTGGGATACTTGGGTTTCGAGGAACGTATGGATACGAGTATTTACGTGTCGATATTAGACACTGGTTTTCATGATGTTTTAGAGTGTCGATGTTTGACACTCAGGTTCCATGAGATTTATAGGATTTGAGGGCCGATTTGAGTATTTTTGGGATTTGGGTGTTGTTGAGCTTCACCGTGTTTTTCCATGGTTATGATTTGTGCATGAGATTATTTATTATCCCGCACTCAGTAGTCAGTTGATATGCACTTATTCATGTAGATATAGTACCTGGTGGTATACCTTGATCATGATAGTCGCATATTTATATTGTCAAACTCATGCTACCAGCTTACATGTTATTGATCATTGCTGTTAGTGCATACTTGCGATTCCAGTGTGATGTTATTTACTATTCACGAGTTGGCAACTCACCCCCGTTGTATCACAGTGTTTTGCAGGACTTACCCTCAGAGTAATCGCGGCAGGGCGTCTTATCATCTCTACTTTTGCGGATACTGATTAGTCGAAAATATTGTATATTTTAGCCGGCAATTTCCTCATCATTTGCACTCATTTAGAAGTGTACGGCATTCATATTTTACATATTAGCAAAACTGTCACAAAATATCAGATTACATGTATTAGACTCTAAAACCGACACTATAAAGGAAATTGACCGCATTTCATGGCATCGCATCATCCCTACATTTGCGCAACACTTGTTTTGAGATCTGTGCAGGAAAATCCAGAAGAAAGGCCAAAAATGTACATGGTACCGATCAAACGTTACGCCAACTCAATAGTTTCAGTTCTGGTATCAATCCAAAGGGACAAACAAAAATCAACATATCAGATGAAGCCCCAAATATCATCACAAGACTACACCAGAAGCCCCAAGCCCCAAGCCTCTTACATGGCCGCGGAACCGCGGCGGCCCTGCCACGTCATCAATCCAATTTTGCTGCACAACTCTTACCTCACTTCCAGAAGCTCAGAAAGACATGACAAATTCCAGAATATTCCAGAGACTTCTGCCAGATCAGCAAACTAGGGTTTCTAATGCTTAATTAATCCTAGCTTAAAACCTAAGCTAGCTCCTAACAAACTCTTTCTAGAAACTCCTCAACAAACTTTTGGAGGGAATTGTAAATTCAAACCTAAACCTAGGGTTTGGGAAATCTATAAATAAGACCCTAGACTCACTTGTAAAAAGGACTTGATCTTTTGATTAGTTGATTTTAGTAGCCAATTTAGAGCCATTCTATCTATCTCTTCATCTTCTTCTTCCACAAGTCTAGTGACAGGGCTTGTGTGAAACCCTAACCCTAATTCCAATCAAAAGCCAAGATCCTGAGTACCCATCAAGCAAGAAGCCTTGCAACCTTTTATGAGCCGAGCCGGTCTTCAACAGAGCAAGTGGTCCAAGCCGATCCACGACTCACGGAGCCGAGCGACGCCAAATCGATAATTTAGTTCTTCCTCTTGTAATTCTTGAGCGACTGTAATCAAATTGTTGATATAAATAAAATGTGATATTCTTTTATCTCGTTTTCTTTAAATTCTTGCATCATGATTCGATCTAAATTTCTAGTTGTAATTCTTGTTGTGATGTTTGAGTAATACTCCGCTCGGCAAGGAGTCAAGACGATCAATAGAATGATGATGTAATATATCTGAAAACGATTCTTGATTCCTACGAGTTTTGTAAACCCTAGCAAAATTCAAGAATCAACGACCCATTTCGTTACGATGCTTTCTTGAATGATATCGCTCGAAATTGGGGAGTTACGATCGTTTCTTGAAATTGCTAGAGGCTAGAATGTGAATGATATCGACGAAAGAACAAGGGTTAAATGATGAAACCCTAGTTTCACGAGAAAACCCTAACTCTCGTCGATCATCGTCGATCTAGTATAAATTCTTCGAAGGACAAGAACACGTTATCTTGAGATTACATCACGTCTATAGATCCGATCGATTCCTACGAGCCTCATTTAGATTCTTGACATTTGGTTGGAAATATCATTAAAACCTGATTCTCGATTGTTTATCATTTTCTTGATTCTTGATTAGATTAGTGACACCTGAATCAATCGATAAATCTTGAATCATGTTTTGTTTTCTTTTCGATTAACTTTTCAATTCAGACAAATCAAATATAAAAACGAATCGCACAATCCCTGTGGACGATCCGCACTCGCTTACGATCTACAACTGAAACCGTAGTTGATTGCGGTAAAATATTTTTGGTTGTGATTTCTTTACAATTTACATACTACACAATCCGAAATCTTTTCAATCAAATGGTGCCGTTGCCGGGGATCGCGCGCTAATTCGTTTTATATCAAAGTTTGAACTGAAAGATTTATTTCATTGTGATTTTTGAGTTCAAAATTCGTGCAAACCCTAAACAATTTGTTGTGTTTCATTGCAAGGAGATCTGGAGCTTACTGGAAATTGATAAAAAAAATTTGGAAAATACCAGAGAGCTGAGGGAGTCCACAGAAGCTCCCTGAAGAAGCTTGGTTCAGTGATCCCACACTTCGACCGCGGAAGGGCGGCATTAGAGGGCATCTGCGGCGGAACCGCGGCCTCTTGGGTCGATCTCTGAAATATTTTTGCTTCAGGTACTTTCTTGACTTCTCCTCTCTCCTCTTTTTAGCTCCAACTGACAATTTTCTGCAGGATTCTTTGCAAAGAATAGCAGCTCGCAAATTGCAAAATTAAATTTGTGCGTGATTTTGTTTCTTGGTTGTTTGCATTCTAAATACGGATATTAAGGGGCACGACCAAATCCAAATTAGGTGGGGAGTTCATTACCCTTCCTAGGCCCCGAAAACCACCAAACTTGCATCCGCATTGACCCACATTAACTAAAAGAAATCTAGATGACTCTAAGGACTGTCGCGCTTAATTAGGACAGAAGAAGGCCGTGGGTAATTCATTACTTATCCGCGTTTTCTTGTGGTGCCTAAGGCGAGTGTGTCTAAGGCTAGTGGTTTTTAATTAGGCCCACTATTTACGTAGTGGAGTACCTTCCCACTTACCTGGCACTTATCCGGCCACAGGGGGACAAAGAGGCAGTGGAGGATTCTATCCTGCGACTTGTCTTTTGGCAGTTAAGAGCGGTCTAGAGTTGGACCTAGGTGACCACTAGATTCTAGGGTTTGTGTGCTGCATTTGTTGTGTCGCATCAATTTTTCAAAAAAAAAATCCGTCCCTTTTTTTTCAAAGCAAACACCGCATTCATTCATACCCCTAATTATAAAGCCAACGCTGCCACTTGTACTAACCCTTTTTAGTACAAGATAGGCTGGACACGGGATTCTAGTGCCCGTTTAGTCCGCGTACCTTTTATCGACTCCGAAGTCGATATTTCTCCATTTACCTTTCCTTTACCCACTACCACACCCACACCGATGGATCCGAATCCATCAAACTTCTTTAACCCTAATCTGCCGCCGTCCGTTGGTGCGCAGAATCCACCCCGCATCTCTCTCCAGGAGAGGTGCTACCCTATTCGAGGTCCTCTTTCGACCTGCTTATCCACACCACCAGCCAATGGGGATAACAATGAGATTAAGCCCCAGTATATCAATCTTTTACCCAAATTCCACGGACTCGAGACTGAGGACGCTTACGTTTTCATTACCAAATTTGAAAACGTATGCGCAATGATGGGTACGTCACAACTTTCAGTGGATACTATGCGTCTACGACTTCTCCCATTTACATTGTGCGATATAGCCGAGAAGTGGCTATATAACACTACCGCACACTCTATTACGAATTGGGGAGAATTCGTCGCGGCATTCCTTAAGAAATTTTACCCAATACAAAAGACAGCTCGAATCCGTAGCGAACTAAATCAATTTGCCCAGCTCCCTGCTGAACCCTTTTCAAAATGCTTTGAACGTTTCAAGGATCTATTGGTTCAATGTCCTCATCACGGCATTCCGAGATGGGAGCTTTGCCGAATCATATATGAGGACAGTATCCCTAACACTAAACAGAGCCTTGAAAACATGTGTCAAGGTACCTTCATGTCTAAGGATGATGGGGAAGCTTGGCGATATTTAGAAGAGTTCGCTGAAAAGTCTTTACAGTGGGAAAGTCCATCATTTAGGAGCGGCAATAACCAATCGGATGTTTCCATAGGAGTTAGAGCTGACATTTCAGCTATACACAAGAAACTCGAGACTATGGAAAATAAATTTTTAGCCGCCTCCCTTAATCAAATGTCACTTTCCAAAACTGTATGTGGCTGCTGTTCTGATCCGTCTCACTTGATGGAAGAATGTCCGTTTCAAGGTCGTGAGCATACCAATGCCGCATTTCAAAGACCAAGAAACGATCCTTTTTCTTCCACATATAATCAGGGTTGGAGGAATCACCCTAATTTTGCTCGGAACCAATCACAATCACAAAACACGGTTCCAAACCAAAACAATTTCCAAAGGGTCCCTCCACCACAACAGCAACCACAACTTCAATTAAGTCAGCACCCTTTTCAAGCACATAATTTTCAAAATCCGGTCAACACACCTGCACTGTCTAGTCCTTTACAGTTGACCGGAACTGATGAATCCTCTTCTTTTGCACAATACATGAATTTGGTCTTATCAAATATCATGCAAGTTTCGGCTGAAATGAAGTCTTCTGTCGATAAAATTGAGAAAAACTCTGCGTCCCAAAACGAGAGTATTAAATCGATGGAAGAAGAAATTGCACGATTAAAAGCCGAAATTAGTGCAAGAGAGAAAGGGAAACTTCCAGCTCAACCCTTACCCAATCCTGGTTATTCACATCATGTGAATGCAATCACCACGTTGAGATCTGGAAGAGTGCTTGACAATCATGTTGGGGAAGAAGTTGATGATATTGACAATCCTATCAACACCCCGGCTGAGACCTTTCCACACACACACACTTCTAGTTCTGACCCCAGTTCTTCTACCCCACCACCTTCTTCCGAGCCTATTCTTCGTTTCTCAAAAGGCTTGCCACTACAGCCCACCTCTTCTACTCCTCCACGGACGATTCCCACTTCTATACTGGGATCGGTTCCACACACACTTCCTTCTCCTATGATGGACCCAGCACTTATTGCTAAAGCACCTTATCCTAATCGGTTAAGGGCTAACACACCAGGTCCACATATGGAGAAGATCACTGAGATGTTTAAACAGGTTAACATCAATATCCCTCTTCTAGATGCTATCCAACAAGTCCCAGCATATGCGAAAGTTCTTAAAGACTTGTGCACTAGAAAGAGGAAGAAACAAATGCCCAAAATGATATTCATGGCAAAGACTGTAGACACGGCTTTCCCCCAGCAATTACTGAGAAAACGTAAGGATCCTGGATATCCTACTATTTTCATCTCTATTGGGGAAAAACACATTAACCGTGCTCTACTAGATCTTGGGGCAAGTGTTAACCTGCTTCCTTTCTCAGTTTATGAGCAGTTAGGGATCGGAGAGTTGAAACCATCTTCTTGCACTCTCCAGATGGCTGACCGATCAATCACCAGACCTAGGGGTGAACTAGAGGATGTGTTAATAAAAATAGGGGAATTTATATTCCCAGTAGATTTTATTGTAATTGATACACAGCCTGTAGCGAACCCACGGAATCAAATTCCGGTGATTTTAGGTCGCCCCTTTTTGGCCACTTCCAATGCAATCATCAACTGTCGTAATGGTTCTATGACCCTATCTTTCGGGAATAGGTCAATAGAGCTGAACATTTACAAGTTGGGAAGTGTACCCTCCGAACCTACTGCTCAGGTCTGTTCTGTCGACTTAATGGATGTCGACAGCAGCGAATTTGATGACCCTCATAATACTGATCTTGACTCTTTTCATACTTTATTGTTTTACCCAACTATGTATCATACACATACGGACTCTTCAACCGAGATGTCCGGGTCAACAATGAACGCTGATTATGAATTGCTTTTAGAGTCTGAAGATCACCCCGCACTTTGTGATGACATTATTCTTCGGGGTATTGATGAAACTTTTGAGGAGATCTTCGCTGATGAACTCGCATTTCTGAATAACACGGGTGTTGAGATGAATCATGTTCGAATCATTGAAATTGAACCTCCACCCCTTCTTCTGACTTGTAAGAAGAAAGCAAGTACTCCATCACACTCACTGCATCGTCTCTCCAAAATGAGACGCACACACATTCTATTCCACCACTTACCCTTTCCACACTTCTTCTTCCACCAACCAGAGCACTGCATTGATAAAATTTTTGAATGGTTGGTGTTAACATTTGGTCTTTGCAAAGCTTGGCATCGACCATTGATTTTTAACCCCCTCATGTGATTTTCAAAGATTAACATTGCATAAGTTTGGGGGGCATCAATTTTTCTGGCTCTTGAAAAGAAAATTTTACAAAATTTTGAGCCAAAATTAAGTTTGGGGGAGGTTCTTCACTTAAATATTTTGCCCCCACTAATAAATTCCTCCCAAGCTTACAGGATTTTCGAGATTTAGCAGATGGCAACAGTGAGGACACTGTTGAAAACAAGTTTGGGGGAGGTTTGTGCTTATTTTCGCATCATTTGCATCATACTCTGCATAAGCACAAAACGTTTTTTTTAAGAAACCTATAAAAATTTAAAATTTTTCAAAACTATAAAAATATTTTGTACATAAATAAGATAATAAAAGATTAGATAGTGAAAAATTACATCCATGAGATTAGAAAAATTTAAGAAAATTAAGAAAATTATAAGTTTTCTTATACGAACTAGTAATAAGTAGTTATGAGCCGTTGTCCCAAGAGTTAGTAAGATGAAGGACGTCACTAATCTGAGGATAAAAATAAGTCTGAAAAATAGTTTCTATTCTGGAAGCCAAACATTTTGAACGTTGATACCCTGCTATTCGCACTTACACACGTCTTAAAGCCTGGGATAGTAGAGGATACCTTGAAATGCTCTTATCTTAAAGTCGATGTATGAAGGAAATAAAAAAAAATGATGAATAAAAAAAATATATAAAGTGGTGAGAAAAATGAACACTGGTTTTGTTATCACCGAGGGAAATAAAAAATGTATAGCGAGGGTGCTTCTTCACCCAGTGCCCTAAGGCCAACTGGTCTGGGAGTCACTGCTATACCTGAGGTGGTGCAAGACGAGGAAAATACACCAAGTAAGCAAGCACAGGAGTAATCGGTCGGTTAGTACCTCAAGAAGTATTAACGGTCGCATGAAAGTGTGTGAGCAATCTCATCTAAATATTCATTAATTAAAAAGTACTGAGGCTGATGGGCAAGAGTATGATAGCTTGAATTGAATTCTCCGGGTGTAGGGATGTCTTTACACACACGCAGGGTTGTATGATCGATGTTTGGAAGAAAGATAGGAATGAAGAATAAGACGATGTTTTATTGAGGGAGGACGTGATTTCTGACATCTTTTCATGACCATTAAGATAGGGCTCATGACAACCGAAAAGCTAGCTTAGTTGGAAACCCTAATTTTCAAGGCTTTTCTTTTACAATTCTTGTCTTTAAATGTAATATTCATGATCTTCCTTTTATTATTGGATTTTGTGGGTGCAATCCGCTGAAAACCCTCAGGAGACAACACTCCTCCTACTAGGGACATCTAGAGGTTTAAAGGCTTGTTGCACGTGCTCGGTGCAATCGTGTTGCCTACGAAAGTGTGCTAGTTAGTTTTTCTCTTTCTTTATTTTCTCCGTCTCTTTTTAATAAAACAGTTCGCTCGAGACGATCGAAATTAAGTTTGGGGGAATTTGATTAGTCGAAAATATTGTATATTTTAGCCGGCAATTTGCTCATCATTTGCACTCATTTAGAAGTGTACGGCATTCATATTTTACATATTAGCAAAACTGTCACAAAATATCAGATTACATGTATTAGACTCTAAAACCGACACTATAAAGGAAATTGACCGCATTTCATGGCATCGCATCATCCCTACATTTGCGCAACACTTGTTTTGAGATCTGTGCAGGAAAATCCAGAAGAAAGGCCAAAAATGTACATGGTACCGATCAAACGTTACGCCAACTCAATAGTTTCAGTTCTGGTATCAATCCAAAGGGACAAACAAAAATCAACATATCAGATGAAGCCCCAAATATCATCACAAGACCACACCAGAAGCCCCAAGCCCTAAGCCTCTTACATGGCCACGGAACCGCGGCGGGAGCTGGCTTGTGCCGCGGTTCCGCGGCGGCCCTGCCACGTCATCAATCCAATTTTGCTGCACAACTCTTACCTCACTTCCAGAAGCTCAGAAAGACATGACAAATTCCAGAATATTCCAGAGACTTCTGCCAGATCAGCAAACTAGGGTTTTTAATGCTTAATTAATCCTAGCTTAAAACCTAAGCTAGCTCCTAACAAACTCTTTCTAGAAACTCCTCAACAATCTTTTGGATGGGATTGTAAATTCAAACCTAGAACTAGGGTTTGGGAAATCTATAAATAAGACCCTAGACTCACTTGTAAAAGGGACTTGATCTTTTGATTAGTTGATTTTAGTAGCCAATTTAGAGCCATTCTATCTATCTCTTCATCTTCTTCTTCCACAAGTCTAGTGACAGGGCTTGTGTGAAACCCTAACCCTAATTCCAATCAAAAGCCAAGATCCCGAGTACCCATCAAGCAAGAAGCCTTGCAACCTTTTATGAGCCGAGCCGGTCTTCAACAGAGCAAGTGGTCCAAGCCGATCCACGACTCACGGAGCCGAGCGACGCCAAATCAACAATTTAGTTCTTCCTCTTATAGTTCTTGAGCGACTGTAATCAAATTGTTGATATAAATAAAAGGTGATATTCTTTTATCTTGTTTTCTTTAAATTCTTGCATCATGATTCCATCTAAATTTCTAGTTGTAATTCTTGTTGTGATGTTTGAGTAATACTCCGCTCGGCAAGGAGTCAAGACGATCAATAGAATGATGATGTAATATATCTGAAAACGATTCTTGATTCCTACGAGTTTTGTAAACCCTAGCAAAATTCAAGAATCGACGACCCATTTCGTTACGATGCTTTCTTGAATGATATCGCTCGAAATTGGGGAGTTACGATCGTTTCTTGAAATTGCTAGAGGCTAGAATGTGAATGATATCGACGAAAGAACAAGGGTTAAATGATGAAACCCTAGTTTCACGAGAAAACCCTAACTCTCGTCGATCATCGTCGATCTAGTATCAATTCTTCGAAGGACAAGAACACGTTATCTTGAGATTACATCACGTCTATAGATCCGATCGATTCCTACGAGCCTCATTTAGATTCTTGACATTTGGTTGGAAATATCATTGAAACCTGATTCTCGATTGTTTATCATTTTCTTGATTCTTGATTAGATTAGTGACACCTGAATCAATCGATAAATCTTGAATCATGTTTTGTTTTCTTTTCGATTAACTTTTCAATTCAGACAAATCAAATATAAAAACGAATCGCACAATCCCTGTGGACGATCCGCACTCGCTTACGATCTACAACTGACACCGTAGTTGATTGCGGTCAAATATTTTTGGTTGTGATTTCTTTACAATTTACATACTACACAATCCGAAATCTTTTCAATCAGATACCGCTACGTTAGGCAGTGAGGCCTTTGCTTTTAGGTGGGTTTGCGGTTATCTGTCTGTATATTGTATATCTTTTTATTGGATCTAGTATTCTCCATCTACCACTGTTTGTATATGACTTGGAGACGACTTGTGAGGATTCAGTGTTGTATTATTTGGTGACTTTGGGTGCCGTGCTCGTGGAAGCCGGTTATGTTGAAAAGTTTACTTCTTTATGCGGTTTTCCTTTATATTCTTCGCTTCGGCGTTGTATCTATATATTTGGTGGTTGTCTCCGTCGTTGGGCGTGATTTGCTCCCTTTCGGGATGCTTTATATATTATCTATGTTGTACCCGTTTTCGGGGCTAGTTTTTACAAAGGAGGTGCTGCCGAAATTTTCAAGAAAGAAAACTAGAGTTAGCGATTTTACTTGTGATTTTCCAAATGTTTAAAACTATGTTTTTCTCCGTTGATCCAGTTTTGGGTGGTTTATATTTCTGGGTTTCGGCTTACTTGAGTTGCGCACGCCTGTAGACATTACGTAGTTTAATTGCTGGTTACGGGCCAAATTTTGGGTCGTGACAAAGTTGGTATCAGAGCCCTAGGTTTTACCTTTCGGAGTGTAGGATGACCTTGGTATGATGGAGTCGGTAGCTTAAGCAGAGTGACGTAGCATGTGTATGTTCCGCGGCATACTTACGACAAGGTACTCCGCCTAAGTGACCTTGGGACTTATTGATTGATATTCCTCCGTGATGATATACATCTTTGTGATTCGATTCCTGTATCCTTATCGAATCTTGTTTCAATTTCTAGCCTATATGCCGCCAAACACTACGAGGGCACAGAGAGCGGCCGTGAGGGCCGAGGTCAGAGTTTACTCGTCTGAGGCGAGGACTGACTAGGGAGGTACGCCTGTTGTACCGGAGCACATTGCTATAATTGGGGCGGGTATGCAGGACCTGCGCCAGATGATGGGGACCTTAGTAGAGGCCATTCGAGCACAGGGGCAGGCAGTTGTTCCACCCGTTGCAGGGACCATGATGGTACCTACAGTTCCGGCAGCCGCAGTTACAGCTCCGGAGGTTATTACCGTGTCACTAACGGAGTTCATGAGGCTGAGGCCTCCCGTGTTTACTGGCACATATACTACTGAGGATCCGTAGTCGTTTATCGACCGGATGTCCAGGATTTGTTGTTCGCTATGATACTCCGATGAGAGATGGGTGGAGTTTGCGAGCTTTCGTCTGGAGGGTATGGCCCAGAAGTGGTGTGAGACGTTAGAGAGGGGCAGAGCCGCAGGTCTTTCTCCTATGACCTGGGCTAAGTTTGTGACGGTATTTCTCGCCCGTTTTCTTCCACCGAGCGTCAGGGATGCGCGAGCGCGTAGATTTGAGTTGTTACGTCAGACTCCGGGGATGACGGTGTCTGAGTATGATGTACTGTTTACCGAGCTGTCAGTGTATGCTCCGTACTTGGTGGAGACAGAGGAGATGAGGGTGAAGAGGTGTGTACGAGGCCTGCTTACCCAGTTGTTCCTAGCCATCAACATTCAGCATTGCGACACGTATGCGGCAGCAGTGGATGCAGCCCTATTGGTTGAGGAGCGTCTTTCTGAGTCGTCAGTTGCTCCGAAACCGAAGAAGGTTCGTACTGGTGATCCGTTAGTGAGGCGAGCGTTTAGACGTCGTGACAATTCCCGTTCAGATAGTGGAGGTTTGGGACGAGGTCGGCTTTTTAGCTCTTACCCTCAGGAGGGTCAGCAGTTTGTATCTGGATGTTGCCGGTGCGGGAGTATGGGTCATCGGGTTCGAGATTGTGCTGAGCCACGTGTGAGCGAGGTAGCTGTACCGCAGGTTACCTTACCACCTTCTCCACCTCAGAGAGTGTTTCCCCTTATGCCGGTTGTTGTTCCGTGTCAGACTCTTGTGCAGAGAGGTCGGGGTCGCGGTGGTTTTGTACCGAGAGGGCAGGGCGGTAGAGGCGGAGGTCAGCCAGTTTTCGGTAGAGGGCAGGCTCGGGTGTTTTCCTTGACTCACCAGGACGCTCAGGCGTCCAATGCTGTGGTTTCAGGTACTCTTTCTGTATGTTCTTTTGATGTGCATGTTCTTTTTGATCTGGGATCTACGCATTCGTATGTTTCTACGCACTTCGTGCCGAGGTTAGTCCGAGAGTCGTGTTGTCTAGATCAGCCGCTTGTTGTGGCTACTCCTATAGGAAAGTCGTTTGTTGCACGACACGTGTTCCGGTCGTGTGTTGTCCGTATAGGGGACAGAGTTTTGCCCGTCGACTTGATCCTTCTTGAGATGTTAGACTTTGACGTTCTGCTGGGCATGGACTGGTTAGCTACTTGCTATGCGTCCATGGACTGCCACGAGAAGACAGTTAGGTTTTGTTTTCCCGATGAGTCAGTGTTTGTTGTGCAGGGGGACCGTGGTGCCACCCCTCACAGTTTGATTTCTGTCCTGTGCGCTAGTCAGCTTTTGAGGAGGGGATGTCGGGGATTCTTGGCTTTCATTCATGATACTGGAGCCACAGTGGAGTCGTTGGACCAGGTTCCTACCGTGCGAGAGTTTCCCGATGTATTTCCCGATGAGTTACCTGGGTTGTCGCCAGAGCGTGATATTGAGTTCTGCATTGATCTGATTCCTGGCACGGAGCCTATATCTATACCGCCTTATCGGATGGCTCCGGCAAAGCTTAGAGAGCTTAAAGGTCAATTGCAAGAGTTGCTTGATATGGAACTTGTGCGTCCCAGTGTTTCCCCGTGGGGAGCTCCTGTTCTGTTCGTCAAGAAGAAGGACGGCAGTTTGAGGATGTGTGTGGATTATCGTCAATTGAACCGAGTTACGGTGCGGAACAGATATCCTTTATCTCGCATTGACGATTTATTTGATCAGCTCCAGGGTGCGGAACATTTTTCTAAGATTGATTTGCGTTCGGCTTATCATCAGTTGCGGGTTCGGAATGACGACATTCCAAAGACTACTTTTCGTACACGCTATGGGCACTATGAGGTTTTGGTGATGTCGTTCGGACTCACCAATGCGCCAGCAGCATTCATGGATCTGATGAACCGGATTTTCAGGCCATTCCTCGAGCAGTTTATTATTGTATTTATTGATGACATACTGGTCTACTCTAGGAGTCGTGAGGAGCATGTGCAGCATTTGAGGATTGCTTTTCAGATTCTGAGAGAGCACCAGCTGTATGCTAAATTCTCAAAGTGCGCATTTTGGCTTGATAGTGTTGACTTCCTGGGTTATGTGGTGACTGGTGATGGTATTCTTGTGGACCCGAGGAAGATCGAGGCTGTACAGCTTTGGCCCAGACCTGTATCGGTGACTGAGGTCCGCAGCTTTTTGGGCTTAGCTGGTTATTATAGCCGTTGTGTGCAGGATTTCTCGAGTATCGCTGCACCGCTGACTGGACTGACCCAGAAGGGAGTTCCTTTTCTTTGGACTGATGCGTGCGAGCAGAGTTTTCAGCAGTTGAAGACTCGGTTGACGACAACACCAGTTCTATCTTTACCTTCTGGATTGGGCGGCTATGTTGTTTATTGTGATGCTTCTCGAGTGGGGATCGGCTGTGTTTTGATGCAGCATGATAGAGTGATTGCGTGTGCTTCTAGGCAGTTGAAGAAGCACGAGCAGAATTACCCCACTAAAGATCTTGAGATGGCCGCAGTGGTCTTTGCGTTGAAGATTTGAAGAGACTACTTGTACGGGGAGTCGTGTCAGATCTTCACGGATCACAAGTGCTTGAAATACATCTTCCAGCAGCGGGATCTGAACCTGAGACAACGCCGATGGATGGAGCCAGTGAAGGATTATGATTGTGAGATCCTTTATCACCCGGGCAAGGCGAATGTGGTGGCTGATGCTTTGAGTCGTAGGCCCGGGGGTAGCTTGTCCCAGTTGAGCGCAATTCAGCACCAGTCTTCTGCAGATTGGCAGCTCTTGTGTGATGGTAGAGTGCACTTCGAGTTCACTTCCGCTGGGGGACAGTTTGCTCATGTTATCACCCGTCCACTATTACTTGATCGTATCCGTGAGGCGCAGCCCGATGATGCCCGTTTGTCTGAGATTCTTGAGCTTGTTCGACATGGTACAGTTTCGGAGTTCATGATTGATGACCAGGGTGTGCTAAGATGCGGGACTCGCTTGTGTGTACCAGATGCTGATGGGTTGAGATGCGAGATCCTAGAGCAGGCACATCAGTCGGCCTTCAGAGTTCATCCAGGTTCCACCAAGATGTACCGTGACCTAAGAGACTTTTACTGGTGGGAAGGGATGAAACGCGATATTTCGGACTTCGTTTCGAGGTGCCTGACTTGTCAGCAAGTCAAGGCTGAGTATCAGAGACCGGCGGGAGAGTTGCAGCCTTTACCCATTCCAGAGTGGAAATGGGAGCAGATTTCCATGGACTTCATTGTGGGTCTACCCAGGACCAGTAGAGGGTATGACTCCATTTGGGTGATTGTTGACCGGTTGACGAAAGCGGCTCACTTCCTTCGAGTGAAGACCACTTTCGGTTATGCTCAATACGCTCAGTTGTATATAGATGAGATTGTGCATTTGCACGGTGTTCCCACATGCAGTATCCGACAGAGGCACCCAGTTTACTAGCCGTCTTTGGCAGAAGCTTCAGGAAGCTTTGGGAACCCGGTTGAGTTTTAGCATCGCTTTTCATTCACAGACCGATGGTCAGTCGGAGCGGACTATACAAACTCTGGAGGATATGCTCCGTGCATGTGTGCTTGATTTTGGTGGCAGTTGGGATCGTCACTTGCCGTTGATTGAGTTCTCCTACAACAACAACTTTCAGGAGACTATTTAGATGGCACCTTTTGAGGCTTTATATGGTAGTAAGTGTCGATCGCCAGTCTGTTAGACCGAACTCAGTGAGAGTCTGGTTTTGGGACCCCAGCTAGTTCAGGAGACTACGAAGAAGATCCAGCTGATTCAGGACAGGATGAGAGAAGCCCAGTGCAGACAGAAGTCTTATGCCGACCGTCGTCGTCGCAGACTTGAGTTCGCAGTGGGGGATCATGTATTCCTGAGGATTTCTCCGATGAAGGGCGTTATGCGATTTGGGAAGAGGGGGAAGCTCAGTCCCATATTTATAGGTCCTTTCGAGATCCTTGAGCGAGTGGGTTCCGTTGCTTATCGTTTAGCGATCCCGCCTAGTTTTCCGGATGTTCACCCCGTTTTCCATGTGTCGATGCTTCGTAGATACCTTCATGATCCTTCTCACATGATTCAGCATAAGACTGTTCGGCTTGAGTGCGATCTTTCGTTCACTGAGCAGCCGGTAGTTATTTTGGATCGGCAGGTGAAGAAACTTCGGTCAAGGGTTTTGCCGTCTGTGAAGGTTCTATGGCGTAGCCCTACTAGTGAGGAGATCACTTGGGAGGCCGAGAGAGAGATGCGGAAGAAATTCCCTCATCTCTTTGAAGGTACGCTAAGTAGTCAATTTTAATTCGGGGACCGAATTTCTATAAGGGGGGAGGATATTGTAACGTTTTAGAAATCGTTATGAGAATTTTTCCGTTTTAGGATTAAATTGTCGGTATTTTCCGTTTTAACCCGACCGTATGCAAACGACCATATAGACTTGCCAGCACCTAGATTAGCTAAAATAAAGCTAGTGCACAAGCTTTGGGGGTATATGGGACGTTTTGGTTCAATTAGAATTTTTCCCAATTTTAATATTATTTTAATGCAGTATTCATATTTTGGGAAATTTCTTTAAAGTGAACTTTTCATAAATTAAGTTTGAGTTAATTCAACCCTTCTATTCATATCTAGATTCTTTGTGTGGACTAGGGATTTAAGTGTTAAAAGAAAAGAAAAAGAATAAAGGAAAAAGGTGCATGAATGTGCAGGTGAATGCATTTATTGCATTTAATGCTAGAAATGAGCTAGAACACTCCACACAACTCCCTACCTCCTCCCTTGGACGAATCCTCTTCATTCTTCCTGCCCTTGATCTTTTCTACACCATTTACAACATTTTCCAAGCTCATAAATCTCCAAAATTCCCATATAAATCACAAAATTTCCACAAGTCTTGATTCTTGCTCTTTGGTCACTTGGAACTAGGAAAGCTTGGATCTTGTGAGCTAAAGTTGATAGGTATAATCCCTACACTGATAAATAGGAGTTTTTATGTTGTATAGCTCGTTGAATATGGTTTATAACACTTTAAATATCGATTAGTGCAATATCGGGGTTTTAGTGTCTTTTTAGAGCCTTTTTGATCTGCTGTGATCTGGGAATTTTAGTGAGTGACCAAACAAAATTACAGTGATGTACTAGTGAACCTAAGATACCACCTGAGACACGAGACCCACCCCACCGGCAGGGGCCGGCGACCCCTTTGGCGAATTCCGACGATGCCGGCTATGTGGGAAGGTGCTGGGGTTTGGCTTTTGTGGGTAGTTGTCTGCTGTTGGTTAGGGGTGTTTGGTTCTGTTTACTTTTTTTGTATTTACAGTATGCAAAATCTGGGATCGTTTACCTATAATCTAGTGTTTTGAGTCCGCGTGTTACGTAATCTGACACGAATCGTGTTCTGGTCCAGCTGCTGCACTTGGGTAGGTGTTGTGGTATCGTTACGCACGTTAACCACTATACGGACACTCGTGAGTTAGTTTAGTGTTGGTGCGTTGTTTTAAAACGTAGTTTTACGTTATATTGGTTGATTTCTGAGATTTTTGCACTGTTTATGTGTTTGTGAATTTATCGTGTCGCAAGCAGGGACTTCGGACGCTGCGAATAAGGGGAAGCAGGTGGTCGGATTTTCATAGCTTTAGAGTATTGGTGAGTAGATTTAACATCTACGGGGAAATCGCCCGTATGGCGCAAAGCGTCAGGGCTAGATATGATATGATATTAGCCGTATGTTTATGTGCTCATATAGAGATATTGCATGATTTTCATTACATATAGTTACTTGTTATGCCTGATACTGTATCTATTGTACACTGCACTATTATTGACAGTCCATGTTGCACGAGCACCAATGATATGCTACACACACACTGTCGGTAATTGCCATGATACGCACAACACAAATAGTCCTTGATATACCTTGCGATTGGTTAGCGATATTGAAACAATTATTCTTGTGTGATAGCGCATATGACTTGTAGCATACCTGTTTACCTACATGCTCATACATATGCCATACTATACCTACATGTTCGCACATATACTTTGCTATTGTTACATGATCAGTTTTTATAACATATATATCGGTGGAATGGGATGCTGTATATATATGTATTTTGGATTTGGATTTTGGGAACCGTGAGATATATTTAATGACTTGATGCATTTAAATAGCGGACTTTTTCCGTGATATGCTCATATTGATGTTTTATGTTGCATAGGCTGTTTTTCATGGATTTACGCATTTGAGATATGTTTTCATGCGATATGGGAATTTCAAGTGTAGATGTTAGACAATTATATTCCGAGAGATATTTGGATTTTGAAAGACCGATACATGGAACACAAGTGTCGAGGTGGGATACTTGGGTTTCGAGGAACGTATGGATATCAGAAAGACCGATACGTGAAACACAAGTGTCGAAGTGGGATACTTGGGTTTTGAGGAACGTATGGATACGAGTATTTACGTGTCGATATTAGACACTGGTTTTCATGATGTTTTAGAGTGTCGATATTTGACACTCAGGTTCCATGAGACTTACAGGATTTGAGGGCCGATCTGAGTATTTTTGGGATTTGGGTGTTGTTGAGTTATACCGTGTTTTTCCTTGCTTATGATTTGTGCATGAGATTATTTATTATCCCGCACTCAGTACTCAATTGATATGCACTTATTCATGTAGATATAGTACCTGGTGGTGTACCTTGATCATGACAGTCGCATATTTATATTGTCATACTTATGCTACCAGCTTACATGCTATTGATCATTGTTGTTAGTGCATACTTGCGATTTCAGTGTGATGCTATTTATTATTCACGAGTTGGAAACTCACCCCCGTTGTGCCACAGTGTTTTGCAGGACTTACCCTCAGAGTAGTCGCGGCAGGGCGTCTTATCATCTCTACTTTTGCGGATACCGCTACGTTAGGCAGTGAGGCCTTTGCTTTTAGGCGGGTTTGCGGTTATCTGTCTGTATATTGTATATCTTTTTGTTGGATCTAGTGTTCTCCATCTACCACTGTTTGTATATGACTTAGAGGCGACTTGTGAGGATTCAGTGTTGTATTATTTGGTGACTTTGGGTGCCATGCTCGTGGAAGCCGGTTATGTTGAAAAGTTTACTTCTTTATGCAGTTTTCCTTTATATTCTTCGCTTCGGCGTCGTATCTATATATTTGGTGGTTGTCTCCGCCGTTGGATGTGATTTTCTCCCGTTCGGGATGCTTTATATATTATCTATGTTGTACCCGTTTTCAGGGCTAGTTTTTACAAAGGAGGTGCTGCTGAAATTTTCAAGAAAGAAAACTAGAGTTAGAGATTTTACTTGTGATTTTCCAAATGTTTAAAACTATGTTTTTCTCCGTTGATCCAGTTTTGGGTAGTTTATATTTCTGGGTTTCGGCTTACTTGAGTGGCGTTCGCCTGTAGACGTTACGTAGTTTAAGTGCCGGTTACGGGCCAAATTTTGGGTCGTGACATTTAATCGGGCGTTTTGATAATACTGACAGGTTTGAAAGATAGCTGGGTCATTGTGTGCTAGTATTATATCTCTCATTATCTCTTTTTTGGGTTCGTATTTTGACACAAATACGGTATTTATATGAATACGGGCATTTGTATAAATACAAGTATTCATATTTTTATACGAATACAGTATTCGTATTTTTATACGAATACAAATACATGTATTTTGATACATACTTGGTTTATATATGTATATGTATGTATGTATATATATGTGTGTGTGTGTGTATTTATACACATGCTTATCTTTTCTCCTATGGATGATTTGTGTATGTTGTAGGCTTGTGACTCACCTAGGTGAGTCACACAAAGTAATCAACATTCACAAATGGATAAGAGTAAGGGAAATAAGAGGAATGGTTAAGGTTTTGTATAGCCTACACTCTTTTCCTCTCTTCTTCTCTTCTCTTTTAGTTTTTTCTAAAGAGAAAGAAAATTTGCAAAGAGAGAAAATCATGAGATTCTTCACTACATCACTCTTACAATCAATTCTTAGCAAGTTTTGATTGTGAGTTGCTTCACTTGATTCATTAGTGTGAAGCTAGAGCTTGATTCGTGTTCTCTCGGGTGGATCATCTTTGACGAGGAAAATCGGCATCCAAACTCGTTCTCGACGACTTTGGAGCCTTACGAGAGTCCTTGGAGTGCTGTAGGGTTTTCCGCAATTGCGTGGACACGCTACAAAGGTAGCTAGCTTCCTTACCTTGCTAGTTTAGTTTTCTAGTTTAGTGTTTGGAATCGATTTTAGAGTATATGTCGCTAGTGCTTGCTATAAAATTTTTGTTTTCGCTTCGGTCTTCGCCACGAGTCTTGCGGCGCGAGCATTAGGGACCTTATAGGGAAGGTTCTATCGCAACTCAGACAATGTGAAGATCGACTTAGCGGAGTTCCATAGTCGTCTTAAACCGGAGGAATTTCTTGGTTGGATTAGTGCCATAGAGAAGTTCTTTGATTACAAAGATACATTGGAACACCGATGTGTCAAACTTGTGGCGACAAAGGTTGTATGGCTATGCTTCTGCATGGTGGGGCAAAGTTCAGGAGATGAGACTTCGCAAAGGAAAACCTAAAATTAACTCTTGGGAAAAGATGAAATCAAGACTCAAAGAGAAGTTCCTTCCTCTTGATTTACTCAAACAGTTTTTGTTGAAAGTGATGTAAATTAATCAAAAGTGAAGCTTACAAAATTAATACCAGCAGCAGCCGCATGCAGAGTTCATGTTTTAAATTGCAAGCATAAAGATTTATCTCTAAGGCCTAGGCCTATCTATAAGACCAGCTAGGCTTGGAGATAAGGTATCCATGTAGCTTAATTAAATGTGGAGAGATATCCACATGCTGCTACAAGTCTTCCCCTAGGTACTGCATGTTTCCTAGTTTGATTTTTAGGTGGTGGTTGCCAACAATTGAAGTCTGCGGCTACTTTTTTGAAATATTAATTCATGCATGACAAAAACAATGCAGCCGGCAGCCAACAATTTTAATGCTTGAGCAGCCAAGCATTGAAAATTGTCCTAAGTGCTATAAAAGCAAATCAATTAAAATGGGGTTATAAATACATGTAGAGAAGTGTGTGAGACATAAGATTATCGCAAGAGGCACAGGCCACGAGAGATTTATAAAGAGATAGAGAGATTTGTAAATAGAGATTTGAAAGAAATCTCCTAGGGTTGCTTTTGTTTGCAAACTTGATTCAAGTATAATAGACGTTTGTAGATTCCGCTCTGCCGTGGACTAGTCATACGGTGGGTGAACCTCGTTAACAAATCTATCTTGTTTGTGATTGATTACTTTCTTATTCCTGCACTTTAATTTATATTGTTTTTCGTCGTTTAATTGCATGATTGTGTTTTTGCGTGATTTGGGTTTTGTCGCGAGCACTGTTCTGTGAATCGACTCTTCTCCCAACAACTGGTATCAGAGCCAGGTTAAGAGAACCTAAGGTTCTTCGATTCGACAATCTAGGTCAATGGTGGGTAACGACACTTGTGTCCTCTTCCCCACTTTCTTAAATTTTAGTTTTGAAGGCGTTGGTTCGGATCTAGGGGGAAGTCGGGTTTGCTATGATACAGACAAAAGATGGCGGAAGATAAGATAAGAATTGAGAAATTCAACGGTCACAATTTTGGTTAGTGACGCATGCAATTGGAGGACCGTCTATACCAAAATGATCTGTATCTTCCATTGCTAGGAGAAAAGCCCGAGAAGATGACCGATGTGGAGTGAAACCTTTTGGATAGGAATGCCCTAGCGACGATCAGATTGTCGTTGACTCTGCAGGTGGCCTTTTAATATCTTAAAGGAGAAAATAACCAAGACGCTAATGACGACGTTAGCGAAGTTGTATGAGAAGCCATCGACATCAAATAACTTTTTTTGATGAAGAAACTTTTCAACATGAAAATGGTAGAGAACGGTTCGGTGATAGAGCACCTGAACGAGTTCATCAGCGTGACAAGCCAACTTGAGTCGATTTCAATCGTCTTTGAAGACGAGATTCGAGCCCTACTGTTCCTATGTTCGTTGCCAGAGAGTTGGGAGAACCTGGTGATGGTGGTTAGCAACTCTATCTCGGGGATTCTCACGTTTAATGATGCGGTAAGCTGCATATTAAACGATGAGATGCGGAGAAAGGCCGTGAGTGAAAATTCTGGAACTTCTGCACTTTCGGTAGAGAATCACGGCAGAACAATGGAAAGGGGAAAGTGGAAAAAGGGCAAGTCTAAAAGCCGAGGTAAATCTCAAGCAAAAATCCAAGGCGTCTGTTGGAATTGCGGAAAGAAGGGCCACAGAAAAAGTGAATGCAGACTTCCGAAGAAAGGCTCAGATGAGAAGATGGATGAAATGGAAGCGAATGTGGTGTCTACCCAAGAACCAGTGGAACAAGGTCTTTGTCTATCAGCGAGCGAGAACACAAAGACGGATACTTGGTTCCTAAATTCAGGGGCTTCTTTTCATTGCACTTCATGCAGACATCACTTTAGCGAGTATGTTCAGGGCGACCTTGGACATGTGACGGTGGGAAACGGTCAATCGTGTAAGATCGTTGGAAAGGGGACGATCATCTTGCAACCATCAGTAGGTGGTCATATTCCGGATTTGAAGAAAAGCTTGATTTCCACAAATCAGCAAGACAACGAAAGGTTTACTACAATGTTTGGGAATTCTCAATGGAAGATTTCCAAAGGGTCGTTGGTGGTCACAAGGGATAATTGAGCGGTCCGTTGTACTCATTCAGTGGGAGCAGCGGAGGCTCAGTTGCATTAACGACAAGTTCGGAGAAAAATTCGGAGACTTCGTTGTGGCATAAAAGATTGGGGCACCTCAGCGAGAAGAACATGAAAATTCATCAAGCTAAGGAGGTTTTTTCGGGGTTGAAAAATATAGAGTTGGGGTTTTGCGAAAGCTGCGTTTGTGGGAAGCAAAGCGCGCTCAGATTTCAAATTGGAGGCGTAGCGAAAAAGACCAAGAAACTGGAGATGGTGCATACGAACGTATGGGGTCCGCCTCGGTGGAGTCTTATGGAGGAAATCGGTACTTCGTGACATTCATCGATGATACAAGTCGGAAGACATGGGTGTACGCGATGAAGAAAAATTCCGATGTGTTTGGCATCTTTAAATACTGGATTGCGCAAGTGGATAACCAAACGTGGATGAAGGTTAAACGACTAAAGTCCGATAATGGCGGGGAATATTGCACCCAAGAGTTCGAGGAGTTTTGCTCGGAAAAAGGTATTCGTTAGTTGAAAATGGTACTGGGGACGCCACAGCAGAATGACATCGCTGAAAGGATGAACAGGACAATCCTAGAGCGAGTGCGAAGCATGACCTTGGATGCGAATGTGCCAAAATTCTTATGGGCAGCAGCAGTCGATGCTGTTGTGTATCTGATCAACAGAAGCTCAGCGAGTGCGCTTGATGGAGGCATTCCAGAAGAAATTTGGTCGGGTAGACCGGTCAGCTATTCGCACCTTAAAGTATTTGGTTGTATTGCGTATTCTTTGATTGATAAGGCGGAAAGGAGTAGCTTGACTCCAAATCTAAGAAGTGTGCTTTCATCGGATATGGTGGAGACGAGTTCGGATATCGGCTGTGGGATTACACAAGTAAGAAAGTAATACGAAGCCGGAACGTTGTCTTTGATGAGCATCACTTATATAGAGAAGAAAAGCAAGCCAAAGATAGTGTTGTATCTGAGTTCGTGGAGTTAGACGGAACTCAAGAGAACAATTAGGTGCCTACAGGTGGGGATCAAAACGTGGAGGAAGCTGCAGTGCAGGATCAGGCTCAAGAACATGATGGTGACCATGTTCATCAACTTGATGTACCAGTTCTGAGGAGATCTACGCGAGAAAGGAGGCTACCTGAAAGACTTGCGACCGAATTCATTTTGTACACGGATTTGGGGGAGCCTGAATCCCTTGAAGAGGTAACGCAAGACGGTGCAAGCAAGCAGTGAGAGCGAGCTATGGACGAGGAGATAGATTCTTTAAAGAAGAACCGTATGTGGGACCTAGTGAAGCTACCCAAGGGTCGGAAAGCGTTGCTGAATAGGTGGGTGTACAGGATAAAAGATGAGGCCGATGGTGTAGGGTTGCAAGGCACGCGCACAAGGGTCTATGAGGCATCAACCATGCCCGATTAAATTTTTAGCCGTGCCGAACAACTCTAATACGGATCTTTAAATTAGGGTTTAGGCGAAAACTTGCATGTTAACAACTTCAACACTAAGTGAAAGAGATTACAACCTTTGTAGATCCGGTCCATCACTTCATTAGCTCCATGTAGACGTCCCCATCGCTGCAATCGTGCACTCCGGACTCTAGAGAAGCTCCACGAGAAGAACGAACGTGCTTGCTACGATGACTTCGAGGCCGAAGATGATCTACGTCGGGGAGACACTAACTCAAGCTATTCCTTCACTAGGTCATAAACTTCGTGAAGAGAACACACTCTACTACATGGTAAGTGGTAGAGGATGAAGAAGTAGGAAGTGGGCTCACTTTAAAATTAATTTTCTCACTCTTTTTCTCATGGCACCATTGGAGCTAGTAAGCTTTTGGATGGAGCTTGATGAAGAAGAAGAAGAAAGAAGAAAGAAAGAATTATCCATCCAAATGAAAACTTATCCAATAAATAAATGGCACCATGGTTGAGTTAAGCCCTCATGTTTAACTCATGTAGAGAATTAACCAAGGCTTTAGATTAAAGGTTAGGTTAAATAATATCAAGAGAAATGACAAAAGAGTGGACTTTGTCAAAACTTCTCCAAGCTTCTTCAAGCTTGATTACTTTGACTAAGTTAAACCCTTTTGTTAAATCTTAAGATAAACCAATAACCCTAATCTTTACCCTAATCTTGGTATGAGTCTCATACACCCATCTTGTGTGTATCATCAAGCATGATACAAACATGTACACTTGCATATATCATATATAAACAATATGCACATACTAGTGAGAAAATAAATCATAAGTGAGCTAATACTAGTTAATGCAATGTAATATATCAAATATATAATTATGTATTAAATTATTAAATCAACTCTTGATTTAATAATCCGGCTATAACCGACTAATATCAAATGTAACAACTTATCGAATCAACACTTGATCCAATAACCCGGCTATATCGCATACAACCGATCAATATCACGAATCGCGAGAATAGAATATGGTATCTCATATCGTATTAATCTCGGTCCCGCGTATATCACATATGTGCTCCTACTCCATTTCGCTTGAGCCAGGAAACCCCTGTGTAGGACTCTAAAGACTCGTCAATACGCCGGCAGTAGGTGATGATCATATCAAACACCCACAAGCCGCAAGCGGTGTGCTAAACGTAACGGCCACCCGGGTATTGAGCGATCAGAAGATCAACAAGCAAGCCCGCTAGTTCTCCTATGAATCCAGTCAGTAACACTACCGTACAGTCCGGTCTCGTCGTCTGATATGTCGCATATCTCGCCTAGGGGTGGTAAACGTCAGACCCCAGTAGCTCGATAAGTCGTGTCGATATGAGGTCTATAACAGTTCGAGAAACTACTGGTAACACTTACCAGTAAATCTCAGCAACCCTGGCCAGGGATTTCCGGTTATAGCCAATCGAACACAGCACAACATCAACTCCCTATACCGGGAGAGACGAATCCCCTCCTATCGCTCATTGCCTCCATGTGATTCGGGACTGTACCCAAAAGCCACCGTTTTGCACGCCCTCTTGGACGTGGTAAGGTGGAAATCAAAGCACAGTGGGAATCACACAAGACTCTATGACGATCTTGGGTCAACAGACTACTCTGTACCAGTGTCACCGGAGAACTGTCATCTGACGTGAGGTATAATACCATCTGGGAGTTCTCGGCGAGTCCGTTTAGTGTACCCAGTCTCCACTGAGCACCCGTACACCATCCTTGATGTCAAACACCGATGGATATAGGTCATCCATCACCCATCATATGGGTCAAGATGCGTATACGCTAGTCTACTCTGGTGTATCGATGCCCTGTCTCGATACACCCTCGACTAGGAACAGTTATAGGATGTACTCGTCGACTACCGTGGCCTTACTAGTATGATCTCATCATAGTCTCAGTAGTCGAGTACATATCCTAAGGGCTTTATCAACATGTAATATAGAGACAATCAGAGTACATGTTAAGATAAAGTGCAACCAGATAGCATACTATCATGTCGAGCAAGAAAGTCCTCCCTATATATGTCCTAGCATCCACTACAATATACATCGTATGTATAGTAATGGCCTCTAGGGCATACATATAACTAACAGATGGTATGAAGCGGTACAAGGCTTGCTTGGTAGTCAAGGGATATGCGCAAAAGTAAGGAATTGGCTATCAAGAGATATTTTCCCCTGTGGTAAAAACGACATCAATTCGGGTAATCCTTAGTATTGTGGAGGTGGAGGATCTACACTTGGAGAAGCTTTATGTGTGTTAGTGTATATGCCCTAGAGGCCATTACTGTATCATATTAGTTTGTATATTACTTAATGGAAGCTTGGGATATTCACAGTTGTATAGACAATCTTGCTCAAAATGGTAGTATGCTACTTGGTTTGTTTCTATTTAATGTGTACATGTGTTTCTTTAAGCATATCGTCTATACACATTAGTGGAGCCCTTAGGATCTTTGCTTGATTACCAGCATTGTGATGGCAGTCACACTTGTGGGGGCTGGGTAATCTATAAGCACATCCTTATACAGGTCCCTAGTCGTAGGACTATCGAGACAGGGCATCGATACTCCGGAGTAGACTAGCGTATACGCTTCTCATCCCAGCATGGGAGACGGTCTGTCCTACAGCCATCGATACGTCGTACTTGAGATAGTATGCGGGTGCTTGTTAGGTTACGAGTACACTGGACAGGACTCGTCGGGAACTGTTGGTTGGTACTATACCTATCGTCAGTTATCAGTTCCCAGGTGACATGAGTACAGCTTAGTCCGCTGACTTGACACTGTCACTTCGCCTCGAGTGTGTTCCCATTGTACTTTGATTACTACCCTACCACGGCTTAAAGGAGTTATGCAAACAGGTAGTAGTTGGGTGCAGTCCCGAAGCACTTGGAGGCAGTGACGGTTAGACAGGATTCGTCTCTCCCGGTATTGGGGGTTGATATCGCGCTGTGTCGAGAAGAGCCATTACACAAAGTCCCTGTCCAGGGCAAGCGAGATATACTGGTAGGTTTCCAGTGTTATCTCAGGGTGTTCTGGGCTACACTCCGACACGACTTGTACCTCTATTAGGGGACTGACGTTTACTGCCCCCTAGGCCCGCCATGCGATATTCTCAGACGAACAGACCGGACTGTACGGAGATTGTCACATTCAGGCTCGGTAGGAGTTTAGATGGGTTCACCTCGTCAGTCTTCTTATCGGCATCTACCTGGGGATCGTTACGTACAGCTAGTACCGCTTGCGGCCTGTGGTTAAACCCACTACCAGCGTAGTGTCGAGTCTTTAGAGTCCCACACAGAGGGTTATTCGCCTTTGGGCAAAACAGAGTAGAGGTCGCATGGTTTTGCGACAGGGTTCGTTCACATCCGCGCACTTGTGCACGTTTGGTGTCCGGACAGTCATTACTAGCGGGCTCTGGTTTGAGCCAGATCTTAGTATATGCTTTGGGGTTAGTTTTATCTCATTGTATTCGTGCTCCTCGGAACACGAATGCGGGTGTGTATGCACAGTTGACTGAGGCATAGGAAGATGATTCTCATTAGGGTTTTGGTACGGGTGTGTATGCACAGTTGACGGTTGTCGTTTACCAAACCCTAATGAATATGTGTAATATCAATTAATAATATTAATTAAAGGAAATTGAGTTATGGTTAGGGTTGTTGACTTGTTGACCTAGGTTGAAAAGTTGACCATCATCATTTCAAGCAAAGATGCTCTTTGATCTTTGCAAAAATATTTAATATGAAATGATAATGGTCTTATCAAACCAACCATCACCTTTTTCATTTTGATTAATATTATTAATTAGATTAATTCACATATATTGGTTATGGTTGAAAACTATTATCATTCTCTCATATTCATTCTCTCTCATCCATTTTGCTCTTCCTCTTCCTCTAGCTCAAGGAAAATCCTTCTCATGAGTTGAGAACCATTTCCTTTGAGATAAAACACTAAAGCCACTATCTACTCATCCTAAGGTTGAAGGTCTAGCAAGCTTAACACTTTAGTTTCCTCTAGTTCGAGAAAGGAGCTCAAGGTAGAGACCCTCAGGTGGATCCATCTTCGGCAAGAGAAGGCGACAAGGAGAGAACCATCCGACCACCACAAGGAGTCCAAGAGAAGGAGTTCAAGTTGAGATATAACCCCTTAACCGAGTAGGTAAAGCTCTTGTTAGTTGCTAGTGTGTAGTTTAGGAAAGATCCAGGTTTTCTAGTCCATGTTACCATGACCCGAAAAATCGTTTTTCAACATTTCCGCAAGCCCGAAAGAACCGGGAGAGGTAACGTGGACTTACAATGTGAAGACCGCGTTCCTTCATAGAGATTTGGTGGAGGAGATCTATATGATGCCGCCATCGGGATACGAAGTGAAGGGGAAAGAAACTATAGTGTGTAGACTGCGAAAGAGCTTGTACGGCTTCAAGCAAGCTCCAAGGAAGTGGTAACTTAAATTCGATCAGTTCATGTTAGAGACGGGATTTGTGCGCGGTGAGTCAGATCTCTGTTCCTATGTTCATAATTTTAAGGATGGAGACTATATCATTCTATCACTCTATGTAGATGCCATGTTGGTAGCGGGTTCGAACTTCGAGAAAATTCAAAGTCTGAAGAAGATGATGGCTGAAAAGTTTTCCATGAAAGATTTGGGAGCGGCCAAACAAATCTTGGGCATGAAGATCGTTCGAGATAGGAAGTAGCGGAAGCTGTGGTTATCGCAAATGGACTATATCGAGAAGGTTTTGAAGCGGTTCAATATGGACAAGTCAAAACCGGTGAGTACGCTTTTAGCAAAATATTTCAAACTCATGAAGGAGTTTTGCTCGACAGCTTAAGAGCAGAAAGACGAGATGGCAAGAGTGCCTTATGCATCTGTGGTGGGGAGTTTAATGTATGCAATGGTGAGTACGAGATCAGATATTGCAAATGCAGTGGGAGTTGTGAGCCGGTATATGCAAAACCCAGGGAAGGAGTATTGGAATGCGGTGAAGTGATTTTGAGGTATCTTAAAGGTACGTCTAGTCACTGCTTATGTTTCGGGGTGACTCTCTAAAGGTGCAAGGTTACGTTGATGCAGACTATTCGGATGATCGAGATAGTGGGAAGAGCAAAATGAGATACGTATTTACGGTTGGGGGAACATCGGTGAGTTGGGTATCTCAACTGCAAAAAGTGGTAGCATTGTCAACTACGGCGGCTGAGTACGTGGCGATCACGGAAGCCAGTAAAGAGATGATATGGCTATAAGGGTTACTCGAAGAGTTGAGTAAGAAGCAAGACTTCAATACCTTGTAGAGCAACAGCCAAAGTGCAATACATTTGACGAAGAATGCATCATATCATTCTCGAACGAAGCATATCAAGGTGCGGTACCATTTCATACGCATAGCGTTAGAAAATGGTGAGTTGACACTGCAGAAGATCGCGGGAGAAAGGAATCCGGCGGATATGTTCACCAAGATAGTAGATAGAGATAAGCTGGATCTCTTTTCCAGGTTGGTGAACCTCTCCATGAAAATTTGATGAGGAGAGAGCAGCGGCGGAATCGTGTGAAGTTTACTAGTGTTGAGAATTAAGCCGAAAAATACTCAGTGGGAGAATGTCGAGATTATGATGAATTTGCATCAATGTGGAGTTTGTTGAAAGTGATGCAAATTAATCGAACGTGATGCAAATTAATTAAAAGTGAAGCCTACAAAATTAATACCAGCAGCAGCCGCATGCAGAGTTCATGTTTTAAATTGCAAGCATGAAGATTTATCTCTAAGGCCTAGGCCTATCTATAAGACTAGCTAGGCTTGGAGATAAGGTATGCATGTGGCTTAATTAAATGTGGAGAGATATCCACATGCTGCTACAAGTCTTCCCCTAAGTGCTGCATGTTTCCTAGTTTGATTTTTAGATGGTGGCTGCCAACAATTGAAGTCCGCGGCTACATTTTTGAAATATTAGTCCATGCATGACAAAATCAATGCAGGCAGCAACCAACAATTTTAATGCTTGAGCAGCCAAGCAATGAAATTTTAATGCTTGAGCAGCCAAGCAATGAAAATTGTCCTAAGTGCTATGAAAGCAAATCAATAAAAATGGGGTTATAAATACATACAGAGAAGTGAGTGGGGCATAGGATTATCACAAGAGGCAGAGGCCATGAGAGATTTAGAAAGAGACGGAGAGATTTGTATATAGAGATTTGAGAGAAATCTTCTAGGGTTGCTCTTGTTTGCAAACTTAATTCAAGTATAGTAGACGTTTGCAGATTCTGTTCTGCCGGGGACTAGCCATACGGTGGGTGAACCTCGTTAACAAATCTATCTTGTTTGTGATTGATTACTTTCTTATTCCTGCACTTTAATTTATATAGTGTTTCGTCGTTTAATTGCGTGATTGTGTTTTTGCGTGATTTGAGTTTTGTCGCGAGCACTGTTCCATGGATCGACTCTTCTCCTAATAGTTTTTTCACAATTCAACAACCTTCGCCTAGCATCCCAAAGTGTGTTGGAATACACGGAGGAGTTCTGCAAACTTATAGTTCTAAATGATCTCCAAGAAAGTGAAGAACAACTAGTTTCAAGGTATGTTAATGGTCTAAAATTTTCTATTCGTGATGAAGTGGAGATGCACAGACTTTCAAGAGTTGATGATGCTTATCAACTAGCATTGAAAGTGCAGGCCAAACTTGCTCGAAGAGGCTCTAAGAAGTTTGTTGATGTTCGTAGTCTATATCCCCCTTTCAAGAATGAATCTTCACGAGGCGTAGTACTAGTTCAAAGCCCGAAAATTCCAAAATGACTACAAAATCAGCTTCTTCAAAAGATGGTGGAGGCCAACCCAACAACTCAAATGCATGTTTCAAATGTGGCCAAGTGGGACATTGCTTCAAATATTGCCCAAAGAGGCAAGTGGTGGCATTTGGGAATGAAGAGAGTGATGACAACCCAACTATGATGAGGAGGGTGATGCCCAACGTGAGGAGATTCAGCCTGAAGAAGGCGAAAGATTGGTGATCCAAAGAGCTCTTGCCGCGCCGAAGGAAGATGCTAATGAAGATTGGCTTCGCACCAATATATTCAAAACTCGATGCGAATCATGAGACAAGGTGTGCACTGTTGTGATTGACGGCCGAAGTTGTGAGAATATTGTTTCTCAAGAGATGGTGGACAAATTAAAGCTTCAAACTGAACGCCATCCAAAGCCATGCCGGTTTGGATGGTTCAAGAAAGGTAATGTGGTAGAAGTTACTAAATGATGTTTGGTTTCATATTCTATGGGAAAGAACTATCGTGACCAAGTATGGTGTGATGTGGTCCCTACGAACATATGTCATATTCTACTTGGAAGACCTTGGAAATATGATGGCCATGTCACCGATGGTCATAAAAATACTTTCGCTTTTAAAATGGGAAAAATGGAAATTGTTCTTTTGCCTTGTAAAGAGGAAAGAGCTTCCAAGTCTTCCCAAGGGGAGGCAGCGCTCTACTCACTTTGTCAAAATTTGTGAAAGAAAGTTGAGGACAACGGGTTCTTATATATGTTAGTTACTAAAGAATCAACATTATTTAATGTTCCTAGTGAGTTGAAACTCTCTTGGAAGAATTTAAAGATGTTATGCCCGAAGAGTTACCTAATGGAATTCCTCCTCTACGAGATATTCAACACCAAATTGATTTGATTCCTGGTTCTAGTCTCCCCAACAAGGCTCATTATCGCATGAGTCCCAATGAACATGAAGAGCTCAATCAGAAGGTCATAGAGTTGTTAGAGAAAGGCTACATCCAAGAGAGCATGAGTCTTTGTGTGGTGCCGGCTTTGCTAACTCCAAAATAAGATGGAACATGGCGTATGTGTATGGATAGTCGCGCTATCAATCGGATCAATATCAAATATCGGTTTCTTATTCCACGAGTTGATGACATTCTTTGACATGCTTGCTGACGCCAAAGTATTCTCAAAAATTAATCTTAGAGGCGGCTACCATCAAATTCGGATTGTGATGAATGGAAGACAACTTTCAAAACTCGAGAAGGCTCATATGAATGACTTGTCATGCCATTTGGGCTCTCCAATGTTCCAAGCACCTTCAAAAGGGTAATGAATCAAGTCCTTCGCCCCCTTATCGGTAAATTTGTTATTGTTTATTTTGATGACATTATTATTTATATTCATAATGAAATTGAGCATGTGGGACATTTAAAAACTATTCTAACCACTTTGAGAGATGAAAAACTTAATGTAAATCTCAAAAGTGCTCATTCATGACAAGCATCCTAGTCTTTCTAGGTTTTGTAGTAACTTCCACTGGGATCAAAGTGGATGAGGAGAAGGTTAAAATTATCCAAGAGTGGCATACACCAACAAGCTTGCAAGAAGTAAGAAGTTTTCATGGACTGGCATCATTTTACCGTCCATTAATAAGAAATTTCAGTACCATACCGGCTCCCTTCACTGATTGTATGAAAAGAGGCGAGTTCAAGTGGACAACGGATGCTGAAAAGAGCTTTCAACTTGTGAAAAAAATGTTGTCCAGTGCACCTGTGCTTACCGGACTTCAAGAAGATGTTTGAAGTAGACTGTGATGCCTCTCTTGTGGGAATCGGCTGAGTTCTTAGTCAAGAAGGTCATCCTATTGCCTTCTTCAGTGAGAAGCTTAATGAAGCAAAGAGAAAATACTCAACCTAGGATGTGGAGTTCTACTCCATTGTTCAACCGCTTTGACATTGGCGATCCTACCTCATCCAAAGGGAGTTCATTTTGAACTCAGATGTCACAATCCGAAAGAGGAACATGACCGGCGTTTAAATCATGCAACATCTAAAAACGTAACACGATTCAAATAAGCCGAAAACCCAGAATTCTAAACCGTGAACAAAAATAAAGAGGTGAAATTCTTTTTGAAAAAGAGATGTTAATTTAAAGCATAAAGAGTTGTTGCAGAACATTTTTCTGAAATAAGTTATGGTTAAAAAATTTCGGCAGCATCTCCTTCGTAACCGATACATAAGCAATAATATACAAGTATCCCCACTTGAGAGCAATCTCAATGTCCACTTGGCGGAACACAACCACACAGTTAAATATACGACGCCTTAGGGGAAAAATAAAGCAATGAAGAAAAGAAAACAATAACAAGAACATAATCGCAACAGTCGGCTCACACGAGCACGACACCCAGAGTAAAATATAATACAAATTTCTCACTTCCGTCTTTAAGTCAAATATACATGTGGTAAATGGAGTATACTAGATACAAAGAACAAGTACAACAGATGGCGGACACTCGCAACCTACCTAACAAAAGATTATGCCCAAAAGTAGTAATATGCTCCAAACCGCGACTACACCGGAGGATTGACCCTGCAAGAAACTGTGGCACAATGAGAGTGAGTTGCCAGCTCGTGAGTAGTGTTCGGGTAAAAATTTACACCCCGGTTGACCAAGTCAAAATCCAAGTCAACCACAAGCCAAGTGGGCCCAAGCCCAGACCCAGTGGGCCCATGCCCGGGTCGAGCCCGAACATGAAGCGGCCGGCCTCCCCCCATGCCAAGATAAAAATTTTGTGATAAATAATTTTGTTGCATTTTCTTTTATTTTATTTTATGGATAAATGTAAGAAAATAGGCATAGAGCCAAATTTTTGTAAAGCCCATGGCTTATGTGCAAAAAGAAATGGCACATGAGCTATGGGATAGGGAAAATGCCATTTTGTGAAGCCCAAGGGGCTATGTGCAAAGTGTATAGCCTATAAAGGCAAAAAATAATGAAAATATCTCACAACTTTTTCTCTCTCTAAAAAAAAAATTTCCAGATCTGAGATCTATTCTTCTTCTTCAAGGTTCCAAAACCTTCTTCTTTCTCTTGAATTAAATCAAGAGTTTTACTCCTCTTTTTATAAAACAAATTAGTTTTTCACCACAAAATCCACAAAGGGGAACTTGGATCTGTTATCAGATCTTAAAATGGAGAGATTTTGATATTTCACATCTCTTGATCTTCAAGATCCAGCAAGCAACAGGAGGAAGAAGAAGAACCACTTCCATTAAACCCAAAACACATTCAGGAGCCCGACTCCTCTCTGATTTCTCTTTGAGAAATCTTTTTTTCAGGCTAAAAGCCTCTTGTACTCTCCAGCGCGCAGCGCAAGTGCGCATAGCGCCCGCGTGCCGACACGTGGCGCGCGCGCGCTTGCGCACCTGCGCGCAACGCGCATTGCGCAAAGCGCCCGCGTGCCGACACGTGGCGCGCGCACGCGCTTGCGCACCTGCGCGCAGCGCTCTTGCGCAAAGCGCCCGCGTGCCGACACGTGGCGCGCGCACGCGCTTGCGCACCTGCGCGCAGCGCTCTTGCGCAAAGCGCCCGCGTGCCGACACGTGGCGCGCGCGCTTGCGCTCCTGCGCGCAGCGCTCATCCGCAAAGCGCCCACGTGCCGACACACGGCGCGCTTACGCCTGAGCACACAGCACCTAAGCGCACAGCGTTCAAGGCGCTGGCCCCACGCATCCCTCGGATGCCTTTTCCCCCTCTTTTTTATGTACATACATATACATATACATATGTATACAAATTGTAACGTCTTCAAAATAATAAAATATGATTTTTGGGAAATTTTATAATTTAATATTATTTTAATGAATATTTTAATATTCTGGTATAATTAAATACAGATAAATGGGGAAAAATTATGGAAAATTCTAAAATAAGGTATTTTAAGGAATTGCCTCGTTTTCTGTGCATGCCCCCATTTCCTCTAGTTTTGACCCTGAGAATGTCTAGTTTTGACTGATTCCATCTAGGGTGAAATCTGGGTTGATTTTCCTATGTTGGTGTATAATTTGGGACTTGTTTTAGTATGGATTTTGGTATTTGGTGATTCATTCCTGTCGGGTGGCGTTTGGACGTCAACGACAAGTGGATTTTGATTGTGTTTACATGCGAGTCGATGGGTTTTTACCTATGCGGGTAGCGTGTGCTATTTTGGTTTCCGATGTGATTTTCATGTGCTTTAGCATTGTGATATACTTGTAGGTACCCCGCGTGATGTTGAGGCAAAGGAGGTGAAGATAGCGACATCGCTTTGGCACACGAGAAGCAAGGTGAGTAGATTTATATCTACGGGAAGAAGTCGGGTGGATGGCGTATAGCACCCCCGCAGTCCGTGGTGATGTATACGAATACGTATACACACGAATATTTATTATGTGTTGTTTAGGGTTATTGATGGTAATAATGATATTTTGATGATAAGAATATATTGGTTTAGTATAGTGCGAATCCTAGAGTAGTGGTTGCACTCACACATACATTTACACACATACTTGCATTCATTCTTTCATTTATTAGAGTGCATATGATGGTGCGTATATCTACACATGGGTATGGGACTATGTGTTTATATACGGGATTGGAGGATGATACGTGGTTTGAGATGATACTTGATGTAGGCCGTGAGATCGGCGATGTGACATAGCTTGTCTTCGAGGTGCGATATGATAGTTTTAGCGGGCCTTTGGACATGTGCTTTACCCGCATTCATATTTTTATAGATGGTATCGATTTGTACTAGACTTAGAGTAGTACCCCAGATTATGCGATCTGATGATAGTGATACCTGATATGTGATGAGGTATTGTGATATTGACCCCTACCCAGCTATTGGGATGCCGTACGACGATCTACCGTACGAGCCGATATTGATGATAGATCCGCACTCATGACTCGAGGATATCTTACGATATGTTATTGAGGCGGGATCACCGACTATCATATCTATATATTTTGACTCAGATTAGGTGGTTTCTTACCCCTCCTGTCTAGATTACTTAGTAGACATTAGACTGGACCGAGTCATACCTATTTCAAACTAACGAATCGGGGATATTTTAAAGATAGGCAGAAGGGTCATACGGATATTTTCAAATGATGTATCTTTTCTTAAAACACCGTAGCCCTTGTTTTTCCAAAAGCCCTGATTCGTCTTATTTCAAATGGCACCCCTGCATGACTTGTACAGATTGGTGTAGATTCTTTACTTTTGCGTTGATTATTCGATTCCGCATATTCATGCTATTTGCATTGCATCGCTTGTACTGTGGTTATATTTCAGTCATGCTGCTAGGACACCAGCACCATTATCGATGATGCATATGTTCCACGTACACTTGTTGCCGGCTCACACACTCATCATCGATAATTGCCATGTCACTACACTATAGTACTATTGCATTTATGATATGATTCTGGCATGGCATATTGTACACTTATACCTGTACACATATATAGATGATTCTAGCTTGATTGGGGATTTGGGAACCGCAAGATACTCTTTAAAAACAGATTCCTTTTAAAAGAGCGGTCTCTCTCGACATGTGCACATTATTATTCCATGTTGCATGACTTACTGATATGCTTGCATTACTGTTACATGCCGCATACATCATGCTTTGACTGTACGCATTGAGATATGTTGTTTCTATGATATTTCTGGATTTGGGAACCGAGGGTATTTCAAAAGAGAATATGTCATTTCTTTAAAAACCCGGTTACCCTTGATATGATATTTCAGTGCGTCCACCATGTGTTTTCTCGGTGCTGAGAGCGACATGTGTAACCCGAATCGAGGCGTGGATGAGCCGATTGCGGGTACATGGTGGACCCGGTATGGTTCCCCTCGGTAAGATGATCGATGAGCTTTGCCGATTGAGCCTGGAGGCGGGCGAGTACCTACCGGTGATTGGTTGGACCTGACGGTTATCCGGAGGATACCGACCAGAGTCGATAGATGTTTTGGGCATACTGCCGGGGCCGAGGGCCGATACCGCAGACAGAGCCCGCGGGCCGATCCGGACTGACGGAGCCCGATATATGAGGATTTACGTGCCGATGCTGGGCACAGTTTTCATGATGTTTTCGGGTGTCGATGCTGGGCACCCTGGTTCCATGATTTTGATGTGTCGCGAGGGACACGGGTGGTTATATCCTCATATTATTTCCCATGCACATGATTCATGATATTTACATGCATGGTGGTTATTGTCAGTGGGTGACGAGTGGACGGGATCCACGAGTGTGCAGATTTGATTACATTGATCATACCTCATATTCATGACATGCTATTACCTGAGGCACTAGCACGAGCACTTGGCATTACACTCATGTAGAGATTACATTGCCAGTTTAGCATGCTTCAGCTTTATTCATATTGAGGTTTATTTATATCTGATCGTATTGACCTAGGATGGGTCATGCATTCGATCTCTGCTTGTAGATATTTTCTATTCACGAGTTGGCAACTCACCCCCGTTGTGCCCCAGTTCTTGCAGGTTTGCCGTACAGATTCCATAGCGGCATTTCTGGCACACTGCTTCCTTATGGGTGACTTGCTTGGATAGGTGGGTTCTTTTGTATCAGAACCGCCCTTGTTCATGTATTATTTATTGTACCTAGAATTGTCCATCAACCAAAACTTGTAGTTTGTTTCAGACTTAGAAATCAGTGTTGTATTATTTCGACCTTAGAGTCGCGCTTGTAGTATTGCGGTTTTCTGGCTGTTTTGAGTTTCTTTTCAGTTTTGATCCTCGCCCCTTGGCGTTGTATATTATTATTGCTTGCGTGGTTGTGACCGTCGATTGACGAAGAGCTAGCTCCCGCTTGGGGATGCCTTTTATCATGTCATATATTATTCTTGTTGTACCCCGTTCGGGGCCAGTTTTTACAAAGGAAACTCTGCCGAAATTTTCAGGAAAAATTACACATTTTAAAAATTCATATTCGGCTTAGTTATTTAAAAACTTGATTTTCAAACATGATTTCCTTACTTTTCAAAAACAGTTTTCCTTATTTACTCTTTAAATGGTTTTAGATTGCTGGGCTTTTGGCTTACTTGGATCAGATGGGGTCCTATAGACTTCATATGGTTCAAGGGCCAGTCATGTGCTCTTTCGGGTCGTGACACAAATTCACACATACACATACTCCGCAACATTCTCCCCCTCCAAAAAATTTTTCGGGACCCCCGTAAAAACTCTGCGTGGCTCCCGATATATCCAAAACCCCCCTTTCAGAACAGAACACACGTACACTGCACATTGAGTTCGCATGACCAGTTTAACCCGTTAATCGGAGGTTCCCTCGCCCCAAAGGCGAGGGGTAATTAACGGTAGCTTAGTCCGCGGCTGCCGGAGATTCGGATCCCCACAATCATTAAACCCCAGCCTATCCTAGGCAGGGGGAATCTGTAGTACGCCTGAGACGCGTGCGCGTATTCCCATCTCAATGGGGTGACAAAAAACACCCTACAGATTCTGGCACGCCCGGTGGGACCCAATCTCTCCTCCCATATTTCGGGTTAAACGTTCATGCGAACTCAATCAATACACATATCGATTGCCTATACTGAAATGATGTTTTTTTTCCCATGCAGCAATCAACCTTCGACGACAATGTCTCCCCAGACGAATTCAGCTTCCAACGTGACCCCGATTCCGTACGTGGTCAAGATCAACGCTCGTGTGGTTCTCCCCGCAAGCCTCAGTCGACAGTGGGAGGAACCGCCCCGCCAGTTTGGCTCCGTCATCATCTACCCTGCCGGAAGCGCTCATCTAGCGGAAATCCCAGCGGAACAGGTGGCCAAGCCGGTCCCAAGGGGCAAGAGGCCAAATGTTGTGATTGCTAAGGCACCACAACCGAAACTTAAGATGGTGTCTGAACGACTCCCTGGCGCTCCAGCTGGGGGCAAGGCTTCCGGTGCGAAAGGCAACATCAAATGTTACGGACGAGCTCAGGCGATGACTCCAACAAATGCACAATCGAGCGTATCTCCAAAGCTCTCCATCGCCCAGTCTGCGGTGTCTTCCCGAAAAGCCGAAGTCTGCCAGGTGCTTAGAACAGAAAAGTTAAGGCAGAAGCGGCTCAGGTATCGAGCCAACAAGAGTGCCAGGGCTTCGGCCAAATGGAATCGTGTGAAGTTCTTAGTGCAGGGTTGCCCTGCGACGACGGCTGAGTCGGACGTAAGAATCAGCAATTCCTTCGAGCCTCTGAAGTGGGTTCAGAAAAATGCCATGACCGCCAGAATCAAGAACACAGCGGTCCGAACAATGCTACAAAGAGACGTGTCCTGGCCCCAACATAAAAAGTATGACACTGTCTCTTCAATGGTCTATCAGGCGCTCTGTGCCGCACGAAAGCAGCGGGGCAAATCCAGAAAAGAAGCGCCATCACCATTCAAGAACCTGGTTAGGCCAGCCGTCTTCAATCGATTACCAGCTACCGAAGCAAGGGGGTCAAGACAGCGATCCGTGAAATCAGCTTCCAATGATAGAAAGACGGCCGGATACATCATCCATACGGTCTATATGGCGGGCGGACGCCCCAGCGACAACCTTCGCAGCAAAAGCAAGGAGGGGGCCACCACATCCCAAGCCCAATCTAGCCTGAATGTGGTCGCCGCCGCTCAAGAACAGCCGCCCCCGCTGGATGAAGAAAACCCTCTCGACGAGGATGATAGGCAGAAAGACCCCTCGGTCCATGCAGAGTCAAGCTCGGACAGCGAGGAGGAGCCGACTTTCCGCCCTAGGACTGCGGAACAAGAGCTGCTTCAAGAGCTTCGAAAACAGCTCAGGAGCAAAGATAAAGAGATGGCCAAGCTCTACTCGAAAATTGACGACTTGACGAACGTGGTGATGCAGCTTACGGCTCAAATTGCTCGAGCACCTCCTAATCAAGCACAAGATGCTACTAATCAGCCGGGTGATGACAATCCGAGGCAGCCAATGCCTGTTCCTTCGGGTCCAAGACTGGTCGAGCCACATGAGAGCCGTCCCCACTCCGCTTCTGGGGACGCCTTGGCCCCAGATAGCACTATCCCACTAACACAGGATCGGATAATGGATTTGGTCACCAGTAAGGTTAAAACATTGGTGGCCGAAGCCGAAGCTCAAAAAGAAATCGGCAGTAGTGGGCGGCCATATCCCGCGCAGTACGACCTGATTGAGTTCCCAAGCGGCTACGTCATTCCTAAGTTCGGAAGATTTGATGGAACGGGGAATGCAAATCAGCACGTCGCCCACTTCAAAGCATCGTGCGGAAATACAGGGGGCAACGACGCGCTCCTTCTTCGTCAGTTTGTCAACAGCCTGACCGGGGTCGCTTTCGACTGGTACGCGAGCATACCAGATGGGTCTATCATTACCTTTGCCCAAATGGAGTCTCTGTTCCGGCAAAGGTTCATGAGCGTCAGTGATAAAATCTCCATTGCCGACCTTGTGAGGACCAAGCCGGGGAAGAATGAAAGCAACACTGACTTTATCGCCCGATGGCGTAATCTCACGGTCAAGTGCGAACCGCCGCTGGAGCAGGACCAGTCCGTCAGTCTTCTCATTGGGAACCTCAGCAATTGGATGGTCCCATTCTTGTGTACAGCGGGCCTCAAGACATTTCAGGAGCTAACCAAGAAAGTCCAAATGCTGGAACGCTCAAAGCAAGAGTCCCCGCCGGACTCTCAGAGAGACAAAACTTGGAAAAGCAAGCGGGACGACAGCCGTAGAAGCGGGAGTTCCAGCAGTACCAATGTCTTCAATGCGTCCGACAATGAAGAAAAGCGAAGGGCGGGTGAATCCAAAACTAACCGGTCTCAAAAGCCATTGCTGGGAGGAGATGGGCCTTTCCTAGAGGAGAAGAAGAATAAGGTTTACTCTTTCAGAAGGGACAAGGTCCGTAAGATATTTAAAGATGCCTTGAACAACGGCCTACAATTGCCGGAGTCGAAAAGACCCCAAGAAGCAAAAATGACCGACAATCCCCTGTATTGCCCGTACCACCGAGTAGTGAGCCATGCGATCGAAGATTGCTATATCTTCAAAGACTGGGTCGAGAAGCAGTACAAGGCTGGAGAGATCTAGCTGTCCAAAAGCGTGTTGGTGAACAATCAAGTTGCAACCGCCAACTTTATACAGACGGAAGTTGAAGCATTCTGGGAGCAGACAGCTGAGCCTGCTGCCCTGACAAACGAAACTGACTCATTGCGGCCTCCGTGGAGTACGCACATATCTAATAAGACGAAGAAGATGCTAAAGCTGCTTCAGAAAGAACCCAGGACGGAATGGGAAGGGCAGAAGAAGCCTACCGGTCCAGCTGCCAATGCGGCTCCATCAGGCTCAAAATCCAAGAAGCTGAAGAAGAAGAAAAGTGCAGCTCGGCGCGAAAAAGAGTCTGCAGGGAGATCGACCATTCAAAAATATATCGATTCTCTCGAAGAATATGAACAAAAGGAAAGAACATTGATTCAATTGAAGGAGTTCTTCCCTGTACAAGCGGCTGAAATTCTGGAGGAGTTAGAAGAAGACTCCAATGAAGAGATCCCAGTAATGACCTGCTATGCCATCCATCTTGGCAGCGACTCCGAGGATGAGCTCTGTTTTCCCGAAGAGGACGAGGAGCTCACCACAAAGGCCAATCAAATCCAGCTCAGAAGCGGCAGGGCTCTACCGCCAAATCAGGGCAACGCCCCAAAAGGGAAGGAAAAACAAGTCGCTAATGAAGAAGATGGCAGAGAACCGGCTGATGAAAACTCGAGTCCTTCCTCGGTGGACTATAATGTCTTGGCACATCTCCGGAAGCTTCCGTCTCTCCTGAGCATCTACGACGCCTTGGTCCTATCTAAAGAGCTTAGAGATGTTCTCATTCACGCTCTACAAAACCCCGAGAGGTATCAGGCTCACTTTGCGGAAATTAATATGAAAGAAGCCCAGCATGCTTTGCATGCCGCCGCAGTCACATTTAAGGATGAAGACTTGCTACTGGGAACGGCTGAGCATAATCGGCCGCTTTACGTGACCGGGTACAGCGACGGAGATCGAATTAATCGCATATTGATTGATTCGGGGTCCTCAGTGAACATCATGAACTTGCGAACTCTGAAGAGTTTGTCAATGGACGTCCAACACCTGTCAAGGGAAAGGATTGTCATTCAAGGGTTCAACCAAAATTGCCAGCAAGTTCTAGGGTTTATAGCTTTGCCAATCAAATTCGGGGATCTGCAAACTGAAGTGAAGATATACGTGATCGACGCCGACACGTCTTATAAGATTCTCTTGGGGCGGCCATGGCTCCACGATTATGGCATCATTCCGTCAACTCTCCATCAATGCATGAAATATACTAAAAATGGCGAAGAAAGACGCATTGACGGAGACATCCAACCGTTCGGTGTGCATGAAGTCCGCTATGAAGATTCTCGGTACTTTATGAATCACCAAAATGCTAAGCCACAACTGACTGAGGATAGACCGGCCCCAAGGCTCAAAAGCAAATCTGCGAAGGCTGTCACTTTCAAAAGCAAAAATGCCCAAGTGCGCCCGCATTTCGGCAGCGATACGGATGAATCCGTCACTGAAGCCCCATCTAGCAGTAAAGTCCGCCCTCATCTTGGCAGCGACACTGAAGAGTCAGAGGAGGAGGACCTGTCGTGCAACAGCGGTGCAGATTGGACCCCCACGCAACAAGCGAAACTACGAGAGACCTTCGAAGTTGCAGAAGGATCCCTAGCCGTCACAAGGGTACCAGAGCAGATGTGCAAAGAGCTCAATGCGTTATCAGTCTCCACCGTGGACCAGCTGAAAACTTTTTACGTTCCCGGGAGGAAAAGTGGACAGAAGGGCATCCTGTTTTATGGGTCAAACCCCGTTGTGCACCCAGACGATCTTTCTGTCGCGTGCCTTCCCTATGAGAGAGGCATAAGAGCCGTTCTCAATCCCAGATACTATGCGCCCGAGATGCGGGAATACTTTAAAAAGTGCGGATGCCGGTTATATCAAACGGAGTCCGAAGCAAAGTTTTACGAAGGGCTATGGCATCCACCCCAAGTCCGAGCACTCATCGATGGACGAACTCCAGACAGACGGGGAATAGGTTACATTCAACCTGATTCCAAAGCGTGCTACATGATCCATGTTGGTGAGGCCAGCGAAAGATCAAATGATGACGACGAGATAGCCGAGCCAGAAGAAGCTCCTCAAGAGCTCGAAGATGGCGGACAAGCAACCTTTGATGAGCTAACTGAAATTGACTTAGGAACGCCCGATAATCCAAGGCCGACCTACATCAGCTCGCTCTTGTCAGAGGAAATGAAAGCGCAAATAATTGCCCTGCTGCATGAGTTCGTCGACTGCTTCGCGTGGACATACAAAGAAATGCCTGGCCTTTCCCCTGAAGTGGCCGTACATAAGTTGGCTATATCTCCTGATGCTAAGCCAGTCAAACAAGCTCCTCGAAGAATGAGAAGGGAACTAGAAGAAAAGGTCATCGAGGAAACTAAGAAGCTCATCGATGCCGGCTTCATCAGGGAAGAGAAATACGCGGACGGGATCGCATGCATAGTCCCAGTGAAGAAGAAAAATGGGCAGATCCGAGTTTGTGTCGATTTCAGGGATCTCAACAAGGCATGTCCTAAAGACGACTTTCCGCTACCGGTCATGGAAATGATGGTCGATGACACCTCAAATTACGAGTTGTTCACCTTTATGGATGGCTCGTCTGGATATAATCAGATCAAGATGTCGCCTGAGGATGAGAAACACACAGCATTTCGAACCCCGATCGGAATATATTGCTACAAGGTAATGCCGTTCGGACTGAAGAACGCAGGTGCTACATATCAAAGGGCAATGACTAATATCTTTGACGACCTAATCCATAAAGTCGTCGAACGCTATGTTGATGATCTGGTCGTCAAAACTAAAGCTAAGGCTGACCACATCCAAGATCTTAGGACCGTTCTCACCAGACTGAGGGAATACGATCTGAAGATGAATCCTCTGAAATGTGCTTTTGGAGTGTCATCGGGAAAATTCCTGGGTTTTATAGTCCGGCATCGAGGGATCGAAGTTGACCCATCAAAGATAAAGGCCATCATGGAGATGCCCCCTCCGAAAAGTCTGACGCAGCTAAGATCTTTTCAAGGCAAGCTTGCTTATATAAAGAGGTTTATCTCAAATTTATCGGGGAAATGTAGGCCCTTCTCAAAGCTCATGAAGAAAGGAGCTCCTTTTATCTGGGATGCCGAATGTCAAGCAGCGTTCGAAAGCATCAAACAATACTTGTTGCACCCTCCAGTGCTGGCCGCTCCCATTCCAAATAAACCGCTGATTCTCTACACTGCCGCGCTAGATGAGTCACTCGGTGCGCTCCTTGCCCAGAATAACGAGGAGGGAAAAGAAAATGCCCTCTACTACCTCAGTCGAACTCTAGTCGGGGCGGAACACAACTACTCCCCAATCGAAAAGCAATGCCTGGCTCTAATATTTGCTGTGAAGAAGCTGAGGCACTATTTGCTCGCTCATCGGGTTATGCTGATCTCCAAGGTCGACCCGCTCAAACACTTGATGACCAAAGCAAGCCTAGCCGGCAAAATGGCAAGATGGGCTGTCATGCTACTTGAGTTTGATATAGTTTACACTCCTCAGAAAGCAGTAAAAGGGCAAGCTCTTGCAGACTTTCTCGCTGCTCATCCCATACCAGAAGGGTCGCCGCTAAATTGTGAGTTACCCGATGAAAAAGTGCTGCACCTCGAGGAAGATGAGCCATGTTGGGAGCTCTACTTCGATGGAGCCTCGTCAATAAGGACCTCCAGTAAATCAAGCGTCCCGGAGATAAAAGCAGGGATAGGATTGGTGTTCATCACACCATCAATGGGAACCCTACGACGTTCTTTTGCTCTCACCGAGCCTCGGACAAACAATGAAGCTGAGTATGAAGCTCTGATAGCTGGTTTGGAGCTCGCCGTAGAAATGGAAATCCGTCGGCTACGAGTCTACGGTGACTCCCAGCTTGTCGTCAACCAAGTAAGCGGCGACTATAAGATATACAAACCCGAGTTAGCTCGGTACAGAGGTCGAGTGGTGGAACTCATGAAACGGTTCACTCATATTGAACTAACGAGAGTCCCTAGAGCGTTGAACGGAAAGGCTGATGAACTCGTTCGCTTGGCCAAGGAGCTGGCTGATCCTGACATGGAAGAAATTCTGATCACAGTCAGGAGCCGAAAAATCCTACCCCCTGTCTCTCTACGAGAAGAGGAAAGCGCGAAACAGAAGAGCAATCCCGCCGAAGAAGCTTCGATCGTTCAAGACGAGCCCGATTGGAGAGAACCCTTCGTAGAGTACCTCCGATACGACAAGCTGCCCGAAGAAAAATCTGCGAGGATTCAGCTGAAGAAAAGAGCTCTCCGATACGTGTTTGTAAATGACACGTTATACCGCAGGTCATATGACCAACTCTGGCTCAGGTGTCTGTCATTGGCCGAAGCCCAAAAGGTCATGAAAGATGTTCACTCGGGCGTTTGCGGTGCTCACCAATCTGGCCCCAGGATACGACTGCAAATTAAACGGCTTGGGTATTATTGGCCCACCATGATACGGGACTGCGGAGAGCATGCAAAGAAATGTTATATCTGCCAAATTCACGGTGATTTTATTCACAAGCATCCCAATCCATTGCATCCTACGGTGGCGTCGTGGCCCTTCGAAGTCTGGGGCACCGACATTGTTGGCCCAATTGATCCTCCGTCATCCAAAGGCCATCGGTTTATACTGGCCGCCACAGACTACTTCTCCAGATGGGCTGAAGCTGTCCCGCTAAAAGAAGTCAAGACAAAAGATATTCTGACATTCTTCCAGCATAACATTCTATACCGCTTCGGTACACCAAGAAGAATCATTTCTGACAACGGACCTTCTTTCAAGAGCTTCAATGTCTCAAGGTTCGCTACTCAGCACAAGATAGACTGGAGATATTCTTCCATCCATAACCCAAGAGCCAATGGGCTAGCCGAAGCCTTCAATAAGACTCTATGCAAGCTCCTGAGGAAAAATGCTTCAGCCAACAAGAGAGACTGGAATCTCAAACTTCACGAGGCGTTGTGGGCATATCGTACCACGCACCGTACTCCAACTCAGTCCACTCCATACTCATTGCTCTTCGGAGTGGAGGCGGTCCTCCCCCTCGAAGTTGAAGTTCCAAGCTTAAGAATGGCCGTCCAACATGAGTTGACGGAGGAAGAAAACGTGCTCCTTCGACTTGAAGAACTCGATGCCCTCGAAGAAAAGAGGCTCGCGGTGCAGCAAAATCTGGAGCTATACCGAGCCCAAATGTCACGGGCCTATGACAAGATAACCCGTCTCCGCGCTTTCAAGAAAGGTGAATTGGTGTTGGTCCTCAAAAGACCGATCATCCCCAATCGACATGCCAAGGGAAAATTCGAGCCGAACTGGGAAGGACCATACGTCATTGAGAAAGTGTTCGACGGAGGATCCTACCAACTGATAAGTGCCGAGGGAGAAAGGCCCATGCCACCCATCAATGGCCGATATCTCAAGAAATACTACACGTGAATGCTCCAAGTCGCAGGCGAATTGAGCACATTAGCCCTACGGTCTGGATCATACATCCTGCAAAACCGTGTACAATCCACGGGCGTAAATGACCCCTATCTCTCCCAAATCCTGCATGTGAGACTACTTTTAAAGTCCCACCAGCGGCAAAAAAAAAGAAAAAGAAAGAAAAAGAAAAAAAAAGAAGAAGAAATAAACGGTATGTCCACAAGCAAAATGGGTACGGATGAAAACCCGAAAGGGCTCCATGAGTAAAAACAGCAAGACTACCGGCGAGTCTGTGAAAACCCGAAAGGGCGCAAACTCATGAAAAGAGATGAAATACACTCGCAAAGTCCTCTCGACCTTGTGAGGAGAAAACCCCTGCGTGAGATCCTTACGACTCACAAAGGAGCAACACACTTAGGAATCCTCACGATTCCTAAGGAGAAAATACACCTGCGGGATCCTTACGACTCGTAGGGAGAAAATGCTTTTATGGGACCCTCACGGCCCATAAAATTGAAAAGCCTTAGGTGGTAGGGACTCAAACCTATCTCCTAAGCCATCGTTCCCCAACGGGCAACGGCAAATGATGATTCGCTCCTGGCATTTCGCTTCAGTGTTAGCGGTGCTGATGCCAACCAAAAACCCAAATCCCAAGTCCTCCCGCGGCGAATGATAAGTCGCTCCTGGTATCATATTCCAGTGTAGCGATGCAGACGCCAACCAAATTCCAAATCCCATACCCCAACGGCGAATGATGAGTCGCTCCTGGTACCACATTCCAGTGCAGCGATGCAGACGCCAACAAATCCCTGAAATCTTTCCGGCCCTACGGTCTGGATCATACATCCTGCAAAACCGTATACAATCCACGGGCGTAAAACAATCCCAATCTCTCTCATGTCCTACCGGTGAGACCACATTCAAAGTCCCATAAAAAAAAAATTTTAAAAAAAAAATTAATAAAAAGGATGGTATGTCCACAAGCAAGAGGGGCACGGATGAAAACCCGAAAGGGCTCCGTGAGTAAAAACAGCAGGACTGCCGGCGAGTTTGTGAAAACCCGAGAGGGCGCAAACTCGTGAAAAAAGAAATGAAATGCACTCGCAAAGTCCTCTCGATTTTGTGAGGAGAAAATTCCCGCGTGAGATCCTTACGACTCACGAAGGAGCAACACACTTAGGAGTCCCCACGACCCCTAAGGAGAAAATACACCTACGGGATCCTTATGACCCGTAGGGAGAAAATGATTTGTGAGACCCTTACGGCTCACAAAATGGAAAAGCCTTAGGTGACAGGGATCTAAACCTGTCTCCTAAGCAACCAAATCCAAATCCTCTCGGGGCAAATGATGAGTTGCTCCTGGCATTATTCCAGTGCAGCAATGCAGATGCCAAACAAAAACCAATTCCCAAACCCTGTCGTGACAAATGATGATTCGCTCCTGGTACCATATTCCAGTATAGCGAGGCTGATGTCAACCCAAATCAATATCAACAAGTCAACTTCCACTCCGGCACCGCAAGAAGCGGAGCAAGTCAAGTCTACCCCTGACATTGCAAGAAGCAGAGCAAGTCAAATCAAGCATCAACCGTCCACGTCGCTAAAAGGGCAGCACCGACCGTCCAAGTCGCAAAAAGGGCAGCACCGACCGTCCAAGTCGCAAAAATGGCAGCATAGACCATCCATGTCGCAAAAATGGCAGCATCGACCGTCCACGTCGCTAAAAGGGCAGCATCGACCGTCCACGTCGCTAAAATGGCAGCACCGACCGTCCACGTCGCTAAAAGGGCAGCATCGACCGTCCACGTCGCTAAAAGGGCAGCACCGACCGTCCACGTCGCTAAAAGGGCAGCACCGACCGTCCACGTCGCTAAAAGGGCAGCACCGACCGTCCAAGTCGCAAAAATGGCAGCATCGACCGTCCACGTCGCTAAAAGGGCAGCACCGACCGTCCAAGTCGCAAAAATGGCAGCATCGACCGTCCACGTCGCTAAAAGGGCAGCATCGACTGTCCACGTCGCTAAAAGGGTAGTACCGACCGTCCAAGTCACTAAAAGGGCAGCAACGACCGTCCACGTCGCAAAAAGGGCAGCACCGACCGTCCAAGTCTCTAAAAGGGCAGCAACGACCGTCCACGTCGCAAAAAGGGCAGCACCGACCGTCCAAGTCGCTAAAAGGGCAGCACCGACCGTCCAAATCGCAAAAAGGGCAGCATCGACCGTCCAAGTCGCTAAAATGGCAGTATCGACCGTCCAAGTCGCAAAAAGGGCAGAACCGACCGTCCACGTCGCTAAAAGGGCAGCACCGACCGTCCAAGTCGCAAAAAGGGCAGCGCAGGATTCCTACAAAGCGGGAACCAGATAACTCCGGGCCAGGGAAAACGTCTATCATGGACACTCCGTCTTGGAGACATGTCAAGTAACGACCGTCCATGTCGTAAAAAGGGCAGTGCCAGCTTCCCAAAAAGCGGGAACCAAATCAAGTCGCCTCCACGTGAAAGAAGATCCATCAATTTCATGCACACGACCCACATATGTGGTGTGCATTTATTGATGGGGGGCAATTTGTTGGGGTAAAAATTTACACCCCGGTTGACCAAGTCAAAATCCAAGTCAACCCCAAGCCAAGTGGGCCCAAGCCCAGACCCAGTGGGCCTATGCCCGGGTCGAGCCCGAACATGAAGCGGCCGGCCTCCCCCTATGCCAAGATAAAAATTTTGTGATAAATAATTTTGTTGCATTTTCTTTTATTTTATTTTATGGATAAATGTAAGAAAATAGGCATAGAGCCAAATTTTTGTAGAGCCAAATTTTTGTATAGCCCATGGCTTATGTGCAAAAAGAAATGGCACATGAGCCATGGGATAGGCAAAATGCCATTTTGCGAAGCCCAAGGGGCTATGTGCAAAGTGTATAGCCTATATAGGCAAAAGATAATGAAAATATCTCACAACTTTTTCTCTCTCTAAAAAAAAAATTTCCAGATCTGAGATCTATTCTTCTTCTTCAAGGTTCCAAAAGCTTCTTCTTTCTCTTGAATTAAATCAAGAGTTTTACTCCTCTTTTTATAAAACAAATTAGTTTTTCACCACAAAACCCACAAAGGGGAACTTGGATCTGTTATCAGATCTTAAAAAGGAGAGGTTTTGAGATTTCACATCTCTTGATCTTCAAGATCCAGCAAGCAACAGGAGGAAGAAGAAGAACCACTTCCATTAAACCCAAAACACATTCAGGAGCCCAACTCCTCTCTGATTTCTCTTTGAGAAATCTTTTTTTCAGGCTAAAAGCCTCTTGTCCTCTCCAGCGCGCAGCGCAAGTGCGCAAAGCGCCCGCGTGCCGACACGTGGCGCGCGCGCTTGCGCACCTGCGCGCTTGCGCAAGTGCGCAAAGCGCCCGCGTGCCGACACGTGGCGCGCGCGCGCTTGCACACCTGCGCGCAGCGCTCATGCGCAAAGCGCCCACGTGCCGACACGTGGCGCGCGCGCTTGCGCTCCTGCGCGCAGTGCTCATGCGCAAAGCGCCCACGTGCCGACACGCGGCGCGCTTGCGCCTGAGCACACAGCACCTAAGCGCACAGCGTTCAAGGCGCTGGCCCCACGCATCACTCGGATGCCTTTTCCCCCTCTTTTTTATGTACATACATATACATATACATATGTATACAAATTCACACATACACATACTCCGCAACATTCTCCCCCTCCAAAAATTTTTTCGGACCGGGGAGCTGCCCCGAACCCCGCAAGGGGGCTGCTAGCCCCCTTGACCCCCCGCCCGCTATCCGGGTAGCGGGACCCCCGTAAAAACTCTGCGTGGCTCCCGATATATCCAAAACCCCCCTTTCAGAACAGAACACACATACACTGTACATTGAGTTCGCATGACCAGTTTAACCCGTTAATCGGAGGTTCCCTCGCCCCAAAGGCGAGGGGTAATTAACGGCAGCTTAGTCCGCGGCTGCCGGAGATTCGGATCCCCACAATCATTAAACCCCAGCCTACCCTAGGCAGGGGGAATCTGTAGTACGCCTGAGACGCGTGCACGTATTCCCATCTCAATGGGGTGACAAAAAACACCCTACAAGTAGTAAATAACATCATAAGTGACGATCACATGCATGAACGAAACAGAGACACTCATGAATATGAGGTTATGATGATGTATAGTGATATGGATGCGACATATGTGAATAAGCGACGTATAATAACATAGATGTAGCAGGTATAAAAGAGTGAGCACATTATAACAATTCTAATAAGGTGAAAACAGAAATGCCATCAATGAATCATCATAAATCCTGTTTCAAATATCGACACTCGAAATCCAATATCGCAGGCGCCGTCTCTCGGAGCGGCCCTCATATCCATCTGAATATATAACTCCGGTCGGTATCCTCTGCATATCCGCCGAGTTTTCATACTATCACCGGTAGGTAGTACTCTCAGCCGAGCTCAACGCCTTTCTATACGATCTTCTTGCCCCTGCGTACCGTACCGGGTCCACCATGTATCCGCAAACGGTGACTCCTCACTATTCGAATCGGATATACGCATAACTCAGAACCGAGAAAAGCTCATGGTGGACGCCAAATATCATATCAAGAGAAAATCACATTTTTAAATGAATCCAAGTTTCAGAAAATGTGTCGTGCAGTTTCTCAAATCTCATGAAAACAGAAATCTCGCGAACCAACATCATATAAAGAACATAGTAATAATGGCAACCGTACATGAAATCGGTATGACACATGCTAGTATGTAATAAGCGAAGATCAAACTACCAACAAGCATATAGTATGTCTCGGCCTGTTTCCCAGTAGACAGAAACAGTGACGTGCCGGGCCGCAACGTATTTACTAAGAAATAAATATGTTAATTGTAATTAAGTAATATATATAAAATGCATAACAATGACAAGAGACATAAAGTAAACAACAATTTTTATTAACATTCATCTTTACAATACAACTTCTTTGAAAAGAAAAGATACAATGATATAAAGCAATGCCTAAACAGTGGCATACAAGCTGAAAGTATGTACAAGAGAGCTAAAAGTCTGGTTGTGCAGTGAATTGGTCCAAGTCCTCCTGGTTAGGCTCGATCTCCTAAGAGTCCGGTCCTCCTGACGAACATTCCAAATAAAGAAATAGACAGGAATGTCGTCAGCGAACTAGCACTCGGTAAGTCTAAAAAGAAAGAATGGAATAGAACAAGTAAAGAGAAATGAACTGGTAAGATGTACAGTTATATGATTGTTATTCTAACGTAGTTATTTGTCGCTTGGCACAGAAAGTATTTGTGTATACGAGAGGAGTCCATGGGCTAAGGAAAGGTAGAGAACTGGGAATGGGTGATCATTCCGTAAGAGTAGCGAATGGTGCAAATGTTGCAGCCAAAGCAGTTGGCGAATATCACCTTGTATTACCAAATGGTAATACATTGATTCTGAACGAATGCTATTACATACCGAACCTGATATGAAATCTTATATCAGTTTCTTTATTAAGTAAAGAAGGATATAATTTTGTAATACAGGATGATGTTATGAACATCTTCCTGAATCAAAAGTTGATTGGATCAGGCTTGTTAAATAATGGCATATACATTCTAAATCAAACCACAGTTCTTAATGTACAAAACGCACATAAGAGGAAGAGTTCAGAAATGAACGAATCCTTCTTGTGGCATTGTAGACTAGGTCATATCAAGGCGACACGACTAGCTAAATTACATAAGGATGGATATTTGAATCCGTTCGAATTTTCATCTTATGACACTTGCCAGTTATGTCTTAAAGGGAAGATGACCAAAACTCCGTTTAGTGGACACGGAGAAAGAGTTACGGAACTCTTGGGACTGATACATAGTGATGTATGTGGTCCCATGTCTACACATGCCAGGAATGGTTCTTCGTACTTCATTACATTCACTGACGATCTCTCAAGATACGGACATGTGTTCCTGTTGAAACACAAGTCTGAAGCTTTTGAGAAATTCAAAGAATAAAAACACGAAGTTGAGAACCAAACGGGTAAAAGTATTAAGATCCTTCGATCTGATCGAGGAGGAGAATACTTGAGCAATGAGTTCCTGGATTATTTAAAAGAGAATGGGATTCTCTCTCAGCTTACTCCTCCGTATACACCACAGCACAACGATGTATCAGAACGAAGGAATCACACCCTATTAAATATGATGCGCTCTATGATGAGCACCGCTGAGTTGCCTATTTCCTTTTGGGGTTATGCGCTTGAGACAGCAGCATACCTATTGAATCAAGTTCCATCTAAATCTGTACCTACCACACCATATGAGATATGGAGTGGGAAGAAACCATATCTTAAACGAGTTAAGATATGGTGTTGTCCGGCCTACGTCAAAAGGAAAAATTCGGACAAACTCGAGGTACGATCAGTTCTTTGCAAGTTTGTGGGATATCCAAAGAATTCATATGGACATTTTTTCTACCACGATGAGGAACAAAAGGTGTTTGTTGCTCAACATACCATCTTTTTGGAAAAGCAATTTCTTGCAGAAGAAATTAGTGGCAAAGAGGTAGAGCTGGAAGAAGTTCCAGCAGCACAAACTACAACTGATAATTTATTAGAACCAGAGGATTCAGTAGTTCCTTACCAATTTCAGCCGCTCCTCCGATCTAGTAGGGTTCCTCATCCACCTGAGAGATACTACGGTTTTCTCATTGATGGTGGGAGCCAGAATTGCATCATGGAAGATGATGACCCAACTAGTTTCGAGCAGACCATCACGAGTGGGGACTCTATGAAATGGCTGGATGTAATGCGATCTGAGATGGAATCTATGTACACTAACAAAGTATGGACTTTGGAAGTTGCTCTTGAAGGGGTAAAACCCATCGGGAGCAAATGGATCTTTAAGAAGAAACTTGGTGTAGATGGAAAAGTTGAGACTTTCAAAACTAGACTTGTTGCGAAAGGTTTTCGTCAATGACCAGGTGTGGATTATGATGAAAACTTTTCTCCAGTGGCTATGCTTAAGTCCATCCGGATCCTACTTGTCATTGCTGCATACCACGACTACGAAATCTGGCAAATGGATGTTAAGACCGCCTTTCTAAATGGTGATTTAGAAGAGAGCATGTACATGACTCGGCCAGAGGGTTTCGTAGACAGTGGGAGCAATGGAAAGGTATGCAAGCTGCTTAAATCCATCTATGGGTTAAAGCAGGCATCACGGAGTTGGAACATCTGTTTTGATGTGGTAGTCAAAGAGTTTGATTTCATCAAAAATGTAGATGAACCTTGTATAAACAAGAAGGTGGTAGAGAGTAAGGTTGTCTTCCCCGTATTGTACGTGGATGACATACTCTTGATAGGAAATGATGTTCCTATGCTGCACTCGGTCAAGCTCTTCTTATCACAAAGATTTTTAATGAAAGATCTAGGTGATGCCTCCTACATCTTAGGGATTAAGATCTATAGAGATAGATCTAAACGGATACTGGGATTGTCCCAATCCAGGTACATTGACACCATACTAAAGAGGTTTAGTATGGAAGAATCCAAGCGTGGGAATTTACCCACGATCTCTGGACTCGCTCTCCCCAAAGAGATGTCTCCCAAGACTGATTTGGAGAGAGCTCGCATGCAAGGAATACCCTATGCTTCGGCAGTAGGCTCTATCATGTACGTGATGCTATGTACCAGACCCGATGTAGCATACTTACTAAGTATAGTGAGTAGGTATCAAGCAGATCTAGAAGAGAGTCATTGGAAAGCTGTGAAGAACATTCTCAAGTACTTTAGAAGGACTAAATAGATGTTCTTGGTGTATGGTAACGATCAACTCCAAGTGGAGTCCTTTACCGATTCGAGCTTCCAGAGTGATAAGGATGACTCTAAGTCGCACTCGAGATTTTTCTTTACCCTCAATGGAGAGGCGGTTTGTTGGAAGAGTTCCAAACAGGAAACCGTGGCAGACTCGACGATGGAGGATGAATACATCGCTGCCAACGATGCTGCCAAAGAGGCTGTCTGGAAGAAGAAGTTCATAACTGAACTTGGTGTGGTTCCGTCCATTGAGCATCCAATACCTTTGTATTGCGATAACAATGGAGCTGTGGCATTTGCTAAGGAACCCAGGTCCCATTAGCGATCCTGGCATATTCTGAGGCGGTATCACCTCATCCGGGAGATAGTTGATCGCCGGGAGATCGAGGTTAGGAGAGTTGACACGAAGGACAACACAGCGAATCCACTCACAAAGGCCATTCCCCAGATACAATTTGAGAGACTCTTTGGGATGTTGGGTATGAGATACTACAACAACTGGCCATAGTGCAAGTAGGAGATTGTTAGTTATGTATATGCCCTAGAGGCCATTGTTGTACATATGATGTATATTATAGTGGATGCTTGGACATATATAGAGAGGACTTTCTTGCTCGACATTATAGTAGGCTATCTGGTTGCTCTTTGTCTTAACATGTTGACTTGTATTGTGATACTGTCTTGCTCTCACATGTTGATGAAGCCCTTAGGATGTGTACTTGACTACTAAGACTATGATGGAGATCATTCTAGTGGGGCCGAAGTAGTCCACAAGTACATCCTATAATTGTTCCTAGTCGAGAGTGTATCGAGACAGGGCATCGATACTCCAGAGTAGACTAGCGTATACGCTTCTTGACCCATATGATGGGCGATGGATGATCCCACATCCATTGGTGTTTGACATCAAAGATGGTATATGGGTGCTCAGTGGAGACTGGGTACACTGAATGGACTCGTCGAGAACTCCTAGATGGTATTATACCTATCGTCAGATAGCAGTTCTCTGGTGACACTAGTATAGGTTAGTCTGTAGACCCAAGATCGTCATAGAGTCTTGTGTGATTCCCACTGTGCTTTGATTTTCACCTTACCACGTTAAAGAGAACGTGCAAAACGGTGGCTTTTGGGTACAGTCCCAAATCACATGGAGTCAATGAGCGATAGGAGGGGTTTCGTCTCTCCCGGTATTGGGGGTTGATGTTGTGCTGTGTTCGATTGGCTATAACTGGAAGTCCCTGGATAGGGCTGATATGGAGATCTACTGGTAAGCGTTATCAGTAGTTTCTCGACCTGTTATGAGCCTCACGTCGACACGACTTATCGGTTACTGGGGTATGACGTTTACCACCCTTAGACAAGATATGCGACATATCATACGAAGAGACCGGACTGTATGGTAGTGTTACTGACAGGATTTACAGGAGTATGAGTAGGCTTGCTTGTTGATCTTCTGATCGTTCAATACCCGGGTGGCCGTTACGTTTAGCTGACCGCTTGCGGCTTGTGGGTGTTTGATATTATCATCACCTACTGCCGGCGTATTGACGAGTCTTAGAGTCCCACATAGGAGTTTCCTTGCTCAGACGAAAAGATATGGTGTGCATATGAGATATGCGCGGGAGCTCGATTAAATGCGTCTATATGATACCATGTTTTAATCGGGTGTTTTCTATTGGTCGGGTCGTATGAGATATGGCCGGTTTATTAAATCAAGTGTTGATTTAATATTGACTTTTAGCTCACTTATTCAAAACCTTTTCTATTTGGATGTATGCATGAATGTATGCATATACACATGTTGATGTGAATGCACACATACATGCATACATGTGTGTCATGGTTGTTGATACATTGAAAATGGCAATGTAATACTCACATGGAATAAATATACATATATATTTATTATTGAGAAAAAGAAAAGGAATTAAATCGTGGTTGAATTTTCTACTACACTATTCTTTATTTGACCAAAGTATGACCATGGTTTAATTTCCTTTGTTCCTTTAACTCAATAATGAAAATATCTAGATATTTATTGACCATGGTTACTAGTGAGAGTGTCTCTCATATATATTTTCATTTCTTATTTTATTAGAGAATGATCATTATCACAAATGAGCTCAAGCTAGCCATCTTCATCTTCTTCATCTCTCATGCTCTCTTGAGTTTTTCTATTGAGTGAAGAAAAGAAAAAGAAAAGGTTTCAAGTGAGAACACAAACCACATCACCATTCTACACTTGTCTAGACTATTAGTGTAGATTGTTTGCTTCACCTTCATCTTGATCAAGTGGAGCAAGGAGCTTGAGCAAAGAGACTCCGGGTGGATCGTCGTGGACTTGGAATGATTCAAGTGAGCCGGTTCAAACTCTAGGAGACCCAAGAAGTCACCAAAGGAGGTCTACAAAGGTTGTATTTCTCCCCACTTAGTGTTGGACACTAGTTACTATGTGATATTACAAGTTGTTACCCTAACTTCAAGTTTGATTCATGGTTAGGATTGTTTAGCACCCCCTAAATTTTTGTTATAGCATGTGTGATGCAACCCTAACCCTAGGCATGGTGCTAAAGAACCCCTACATCGCTCACTGACTCCATGTGGCTCGGGACTGTACCCAACCAAAATTTGTTTGCACGACTCAGTAGAGCCGTGGTAGGGTTGTGATCAAAGCTCAGTGGAAACTCACACGAGAAAAATGCCGATCTCAGGTCCAAAAACTAACCTGTACACATGTCACCCGAGAACTTCCATCTGACGATAGGTATAGTACCATCTGGAAGTTCTCGGCTAGTCCGTCCAGTGTACCCACACCCAGTGAGCACCTGTATACGATCTTAGGTGCATTAGACCAATGGCTGCGGGACCAACTATCCCCCGACGGGGCTAGAAACGTATACACTAGTCTACTCTGGAGTATCAATGCCCAGTCTCGATACTCACGCGACTAGGGACCATTTAAGGATGTGCTTATAGACTACCCTGCTCCCACAAGTATGATCGCCATCACAACGCAGGTAGTCAAGCAAGATCCTACGGGCTTTATCAACATGTAACCGCAATATGCAATAACGAGTATAACATATGCTATGTCTAGATAAAGACAAACCACAATAGTATACTACCGTATCGAGTCTTTATCAATATGTGCAAGCTAGATATAACAACAATAGAAATAAATACACATATCCTGACAAAGACAAGTCAAATAATTATACTATAAAACCGAGCAAGATTGTCCTGTAGATACATATCCCTAGCATCCATATGTATACATATACAATACTGGCCTCTAGGGCATATATATCCAACAATCTCCCACTTGCACTAATGGCCAGCAATTGGCGTACCGAATACCCAACGTCTGCACTAAGGCCAGCTACTGGCGTACCGCATACCCAACATCTCAAAAAGTCGCCCGAACTGTGCTTGAGGGAGGGCCTTTGTAAATGGATCCGCCGTGTTCTCTTTTGTATCCAATCTCCAGACCTCGATCTCCTGGCGATCTACGATCTCCCTGATCAGGTGATACTGCCTTAAGATGTGTCTGGATTTCTGATGGTACCGTGGTTCCTTTGCTAAAGCTATAGCTCCATTGTTATCAAAATATACAGGTATCGGATCAACAATGGACGGAACTACCGGAAGTTCAGCTATGAACTTCTTCATCCAGACCGCTTCTTTTGCGGCATCTCTTGCAGCAATGTATTCAACCTCTATTGTCGAGTCTGCAACAGTATCCTGTTTGGAGCTCTTCCAACACACCGCCTCTCCGTTGAGGGTAAATACAAAACTCGAGACAGACTTGCTGTTATCCTTGTCACTCTGGAAGCTTGAATCGGTAAAGGACTCGACCCTGAGGTTTCCATTACCGTAAACCAGGAATATCTCCTTAGTCATTCTCAAGTACTTGAGAATGTTCTTCACTGCTGTCCAGTGGTTCTCACCTGGGTCTGACTGATTCCGGATCACCACGCTCAGCGCGTAAGCTACATCTGTTCTTGTACATAGCATCGCATACATTATAGGTCCTACCGCTGAAGCGTAGGGTATAGTGCTCATGCAAACCCTCTCCTCGTCAGTCTTGTGAGACATCTCCTTGGAGAGGGTGATTCCGTGCAATGCGGGTATGTTACCGCTCTTGGAATCTTCCATACTAAATCTCTTTAGTACGGTCTCTATGTACCTGGACTGCGAAAGTCCCAACAATCTCTTAGATCTATCTCTGTAGATCTTGATCCCCAGAATGTACGAGGCATCACCCAGGTCCTTCATGGAGAACCTTTTTGAAAAGAATAGCTTGACCGATTGTAGCATAGGAATGTCATTTCCTATCAAAAGAATGTCGTCCACGTATAAGACTAGGAACACGATAGTTCTTCCTACAATCTTCTTATAAATACAAGGCTCATCCTCGTTCTTGATGAAGTCAAAATCTTTGATTGTTTCATCAAAACAGATGTTTCAGCTCCGCGATGCCTGCTTTAATCCATAAATGGATTTAAGCAACTTTCACACCTTCCCGTTTCTCCCACTGTCTACGAAACCTTCCGGTTAATCCATATAAACGCATTCTTCCAAACTTCCATTTAGAAAAGCCGTTTTTACGTCCATCTGCCAGATCTCATAGTCATAGAAGGCAGCAATGGCAAGTAGGATTCGAATGGATTTGAGCATAGCCACTGGAGAAAAGGTATCATCATAGTCCACACCTGGTCTTTGAAGAAAACCTTTTGCAACGAGTCTAGCCTTATAGGTTTCCACCTGCCCATCTACACCAAGTTTCCTTTTGTAAATCCATTTGCAACCAACGGGTTTTACCCCAGGTGGAGCAATATCTAAGGTCCACACTTTATTGGTGTACATGGACTCCATTTCGGATCGCATAACATCTAGCCACTTATCAGAGTCCCTACTGATAATGTCCTGCCTGAAACTGGTAGGGTCATCTTCTTCCAAGATGCAATCCTCTCGATCCCTGTCTATGAGAAAACCGTAGTATCTCTCGGGCGGATGAGAAATCCTACCAGATCTGCGGAGTGGCTGAGGTTCGTCGGGTATTACTGAATCTAAGGGTTCTACCAAGTATTCTGCTACAGTTTGTGGTTCTTGAATTTCTTCTAGTTCCACCGTACTCCCACTAATTTCCTTTGCAAGAAATTCCTTTTCTAAAAAGGTAGCGTGGCGAGATACTAACACCTTCTGTTCCTCAGTGTGGTAGAACAGATATCCCTTAGAATGCTTAGGGTATCCCACAAACTTGCACAATACAGACTTTGCCTCGAGTTTATCTGGATTCTATTTTTTAACAAAAATATGACACCCCATATCTTAATGTAATTAAGAAATGGTCTCTTCCCACTCCATATTTCATATGGGTTGGTAGGCACTGATTTGGATGGTGCTCTATTCAATATGAATGCAGCTGATTCAAGAGCAAACCCCCAGAAAGAAAGTGGTAACTCGGCATTACTCATTATGGAGCGAACCATATCCAATAGGGTACGGTTCCTCCACTCCGATACGCCATTGTGCTGTGGTGTATACGGAGGAGTAAGCTGAGGGAGAATACCATTCTCTTTTAGAAAGTCCCGGAATTCCGTACCTAAGTACTTTCCCTCTCTATCAGATCGGAGGATCTTGATACTTTTGCCAATCTGGTTCTCTACTTCACTTCTAAATTCTTTGAATTTCTCAAAAGCTTCAGATTTGTGTTTCATGAGATACACATATCCGAACCTAGAGAGATCGTCAGTGAATGTGATGAAGTATGAGAACCCACCCTGTGCATGTATAGACATTGGACTACATACATCATTGTGTATGAGTCCCAAGAGCTCTTCTGCTCTTTCTCCGTGTCCGGTGAACGGAGATTTGGTCATATTTCATTTGAGACAGGACTGATAAGTTTCATAAGATGAAAACTCGAACGTGTTCAAATATCCATCTCTATATAACTTACTCAGTCTTTTCTCTCCGATATGACCAAGTCTACAATGCCACAAGTAGGATTCGTTCGTTTCTGAACTCTTCCTCTTGCGTGTGTTTTGTATACTAAAAACTGTGTTTTGATCAAGAATATAGATACCATTACACAGTGTACCTTCTGCAACCAATATTTGATTAAGATAAATGTTCATGATATTTCTATCAAGAACAAACTTATATCCATCTTTATCAAGTAAAGAAACTGATATGATGTTGCAAATCATAGAAGGTACATAGTAGCAATTGTTCAAAATCATAGTTTTGCCATTCGGCAATGCTAGGTGATATTCACCAACGGCAGAAGCATCAACCTGTGCTCCATTCCCTATTCTGAGGGACATATCACCAGGTCCAACCATCCTACTTTTTCTCAGTCCCCGTAATAAATTACAGATATGAGATCCCGATCCGGTATCGAGAACCCAGGAGGTAGGACTGACCGAAAAACAGTTCTCAATAACAAGAACACCTGAAGAAGAGACAATAGTATGTTTTTTCTTCGATGGGGTCACCAAGGAATTCAAACAATCCCTTTTCCCTTGCTCATACTCATGACTGTTGTCATAAGTTAGAGCCGAACCGACGTTACCCAGCCCCGAATAAGAATTCTGATCGGTCAAGCGATACATTTTATTATCTTGATTAGGGCGTGAAATGGTTGCTACCTGGAGAGAGCTGCAAGTAACCCTACCAAATCTAGAGTTAGGAGACCCGGTCTCAACTCCTTGAGATGGTCTCCCACTGGACTCTAGAACCCGGTTACTTATGCTCCCCGCCTAGGGTCTATCTTAATGCGGAAAAGTAAATAATATACATCAATGGTGACATCATGCTAAATCCAGAAGTGCCCCAATAAAAGAATATTACATACAGATTTTACATGTATGAAAATAAAAACTCTCATCTCACATAAAACCCCCGGTTATTCATTCACGACGATCTAATAAATCATATCATCAGCAACACATAACATCTCATGTCATCAACGTAAGTAAATATGCGTATCCCGAAACTCGTTGACATATAGCAAACCAGATCGGGATACCCCACATATTACACTTACGGTCGCAGAAAAAAAATGGAAAACTATAATAATTAGAATCCGTATATCCTTAGACATCATAAACCCGGAATATCTCATATTCCGGATTTCATGCCTAACCTATAAACCTTGTATTTTTAGTCTCAAATTGAAAACACTTTTCAATTGCTTTAGTCGGGTAATTCAACAAGATTCCTGACTACATTATCGAATACTCGTCGGAAACTTTACCTGATGGTCGCACTCCCGATGTCGTCGATGAAGTGCACTATGGCGGAACACCGTGGCCGCGAGCATCCGAGTGGGTGCTTTTGGCAACGGAGTTCTCCTACAGTCACTTGGTCGGGGCTATGGGGCATGGCTGTCTACTAGAGTTACCCGACGAGTGTTCGCGTACAATACGCGATTGCGACAGAGTTTTGATCCGAATCAAAACTCCGTGGCAACCGATTAACCGAGACTAAATCACTGGATTTACAATATACTAACTAGTTTTCACAAAACTAATTATTTGGATTCTAAATATTGTATCACATATCATCAAGATCTATACAACGTTAAACATTTCGATCGGTTTATCAAACATCCACAAATTCCAGAGACTTCAACAACTTGAGAAACATTAAAAATACCCATAAAGTGCTAAATGAAACCATAGAGCAGGACAAGAAAATTGGACCCACAATTCCCTAAAACGGCGGCGGTGTAGGGTTACTAGGCACACTAAGAAGGTTGTACAAAGCATCTACCATGCCCGATTAAAATTTTAGCTGTGCCGAATAACTCTAAACAAGATCTTTGCTAGATAATTAGGGTAAGACATGCAAGAAAATAACAATTATCTCTAAGTGAATACGAAATACAACCTTTGTAGATCGGTCCTTCACTTCTTAAGCTCCTTGTAGTAGTCCCTTCGCTGCGATCATCGAACTCCCGGACTCTCGGACGGCTCTATGAGAAGATTGCAACGGTTTTGCGTGAAGTCTTCGAGGCCGAAGATGATCTACGTCGAGGAAATACAAACTCAAGCTTCTACTTCACTAACTAGAGAATTAGTGAAGCAAACACCCTAAACTAATGTGCTAGTCTAGTAGAGGATGATGAAATAGGAAATGGGTACACTTTAGAATTTCTTTTCTCACTTTGTTTCTCTCTCCTTTTCAAACCTTAGAAAGAAATTGAAGGAGGAAGAAGATGAGCTCAAAATGAGAACTAAAACTAATCAAGAGAGTGAGAGATCTAACCATGGTGAGTGAGTATCATATACTAACTCATGTAGAGACATAACCATGGCTAATTATAGTGGTTAGGTTTATAAAAATCCTAAGTAAAAACAAAACTAGTGGACTTTGGTCAATGCATTCATAAGCTTCATGAAACTTCATGCACTTGAACAATTATCCACTAATTTTGTATTTACTTTGTATATTAAAACCCCACCAATATAATTACAATGGTGTATGTCTCATACACCCATGTAGTGTGTATCAACAACTATGATACAAAATGTACACAAATAAATATATATCACATATATATTAAGTTGTGCACAAGTGAGAAAAATAAATGCTTAAGTGAATCAATGTTAGTTAATGTAAATTAGTATATCACATATACAATTATACACTAAATTATTAAATCAACACTTGACTTAATAATCCGGTTATATCATATATAACCGACTAACATCCAATGTATCGACTTATCGAATCAACCCTTGATTCGATAACTTGGTTATATCGCATATAACCGATCGACACAAACATCGCGAGAATAGAATACGGTATCACATACTCGCATTATTCTCGGTCCCGCACATATCACATATGCGCTCCTATTTCGTTTTGCCTGAGCCAGTAAAACTTCTATATAGGACTCTAAAGACTCGTCAATACGCCGGCAGTTGGCGATGATCATATCAAGCACCCACAAGCCGTCAGCGGTACTAGCTGGACGTAACGGCTACCCGGGTATTGAGTGATCAGAAGATCAGCAATCAAGCCCGCTCCAACTTCTGCAAAAAGCCTGACAGTGACACTACCATACAGTCCGGTCTCCTCGTCTGATATGTCGCATATCAAGTCTAGGAATGGTAAACGTCAGACCCCAATAACCGATAAGTCATGCCGATATGAGGCTCATAACGGGTCAAGAAACTACTGGTAACACTTAACAGTAAATCTCTAAACCAGCCCTGGCCAGGGACTTCCCTGTTATGGCCAATCGAGCATAGCGCAACATCAACCCCCAATACCGGGAGAGACGAAACTCCTCCGATCGCTCATTACCTCCATGTGACTCGGGACTGTACCCAAAAACCACCGTTTTGCACTCCCTCTTGGACGTGGTAAGGTGGAAATCAAAGCACAGTGGGAATCACACAAGACTCTATGACGATCTCGGGTCTACAGACTAACCTGTACTAGTGTCACCAGAGAACTGCCATCTGACGTAAGGTATAATACCATCTGGGAGTTCTCGGCGAGTCCGTCGAGTGTGCCCAGTCTCTACTGAGCACCCGTATATCATCTCTAATGTCTAACACCAATGGATATGGGATCATCCATCATCCATCTATATGGGTCGAGAAGGTATACGCTAGTCTACTCTGGTATATCGATGCCCCGTCTCGATACACCCACGACTAGGGACCTTGAAGGATGTACTTATGGACTACCATGTCCCCACTAGTATGATCCGCATCATAGTCCAGGTAGTCAAGTACATATCCCAAGGGCTTTACCAACATGTAACAGAGAGACAATCAGTATACACGTTAAGGTAAAGAGTAATCAGATAGCATACTATCATGTCGAGAAAGAAAGTCCTCCCTATATATGTCCAAGTATCCACTACGATATACATCTCATGTATAGTAATGGCCTCTAGGGAATACATATAACTAACAATCTCCCACTTGCACTAGGGCCATCTGATAACAGTGGTTGTAGTATCTCATACTCAACCATCCCATAAAATTCTCTCTCTGGGAAAAGGCCTTTGTGAGTGGATCCGCCGTGTTGTCCTCTGAGTCTACTCTCCTAACCTCGATCCCCTGGAGATCAACCATCTCCATGATCATGTGACACTGCCTTAGAATATGTCTGGATCACTGATGGTACGGGCGTTCCTAGGCATAAGCCACAACTCTATTGTCACACAATGGTAGGAACGAAGTTCTTCTCATGAACTAATATACAACCAGACTTCCTCTTTGGTAGCATCTTTGGTAGCGATGTATCTAGCCTTTATCGTCTAGTATGCCACGGTATCTGTCTTGGAACTCTTCCAACATACCCTCCCTTTACTGAGGGTAAAGACAATGCCTGCGACTGACATTCAGTCGTCCTTATCATCCTGGAAACTTTTCAGTGATTCTCCCCAGGATCGATTGATACCATCTCACTACAACTAGTGAGAATCCTAACATCCTATTAGATCTATCTCATAGATCAAAGTTCAGGATTTAGGAGGTATCACTTTGATCCTATATGGAGAATCAGTGTGATAAGCAGAGATTGATCGAGCGTAGCATAGGAAACTCCTTCCCCATCAAGAGTATGTCATCCACGTACTCTACGAGGATCATCACCATACTCCTTACTACCCTTTTGTATATACAAGGTTTATCTACCATTTTGATGAAGTCAAACACTTTGACTACCACATCAAAATGAACGTTCCAACTCCGCGATGCCTGCTTTATCACATAAAGCAACTTGTGCACGCTTCCGCTGCTCCCACTGTCTACGAAGCCCTCCGACTGTGTACTTATAGACTCTCTCTCCTAAAACATCATTTTAGAAAAGCAGCCATAACACCCAACCGCCAGATATCGTAGTCATGGTATATAGCCGTGGCAAGTAGGATCTGGATGGACTTAAGCATAGCTACTTAGAAAAGGTTTCATCATAATCCATACCTGGTCAATGATGCAAACCTTTAACAAGTCTAGTTTTGAAAGTCTCAACTTTTCCATGTACACCAAGTAATCTTCTCAAGATATACTTGCTCCTGATGGGGATTTAACCCTTCAGATAAGGCAACCAAAGTCCATACTTTGTTGGTGTATAAGGATTCCATCTCAGATCGTTAAGTATCCAGCCATTCTTACAGATGTTAGTTATATGTATGCCCTAGAGGCCATTACTATACATAGGATAAATATTGTAGTGGATGCTGGGACATATATAGGGAGGACTTTCTTGCTCGACATGATAGTATGCTATCTGGTTGAACTTTACCTTAACGTGTACACTGATTGTCTCTCTGTTACATGTTGGTAAAGCCCTTAGGATGTGTACTTGACTACCTGGACTATGATGCAGATCATACTAGTGGGGACATGGTAGTCCATAAGTACATCCTTCAAAGTCCCTAGTCGTGGGTGTATCGAGACGGGGCATCGATATACCAGAGTAGACTAGCGTGTACCTTCTCGACCCATACAGATGGGCGATGGATGATCCCATATCCATTGGTGTTTGACATCAGAGATGATATACGGGTGCTCAGTGGAGACTGGGTACACTGGACGGACTCGCCGAGAACTCCCAGATGGTATTATACCTTACGTCAGATGGCAGTTCTCTGGTGACACAGGTACAGAGTAGTCTGTTGACCCGAGATCGTCATAGAGTCTTGTGTGGTTCCCACTGTGCTTTGATTTCCATCTTACCACGTCCAAGAGGGCGTGCAAAACGGTGGTTTTTGGGTACAGTCCCGAATCACATGGAGGCAATGAGCGATAGGAGGGGATTCGTCTCTCCCGGTATAGGGAGTTGATGTTGCGCTGTGTTCGATTGGCTATAACCGGAAATCCCTGGCCAGGGTTGCTGAGATTTACTGGTAAGTGTTACCAGTAGTTTCTCGAAATGTTATAGACCTCATATCGACACGACTTATCGAGCTATTGGGGTCTGACGTTTACCACCCCTAGGCGAGATATGCGACATATCAGACGATCAGACCGGACTGTACGGTAGTGTTACTGGTTGGATTCACTGGAGTTTGAGCGGGCTTGCTCGTCGATCTTCAGATCGCTCAATACCCGGGTGGCCGTTACGTTTAGCAGACCGCTTGCGGCTTGTGGGTGCTTGATATGATCATCATCTGCTGCCGGCGTATTGACGAGTCTTTAGAGTCCTACACAGAGGTTTCCTGGTTCAAGCGAAACGAAATAGGAGCGCATATGAGATATGTGCGGGACCGAGAATAATGCGTGTATGTGATACCGTATTTCATTCTCGTGATGAATGTGTCGAATGGTTATATGCGATATAACCTAGTTATCGAATCAAGGATTGATTCGATAAGCCGATACATATGATACTAGTCGGTTATATCCGATATGACCGGATCATAGAATCAAGTGTTGATTCAATGATCTAATGCATAATTATATATTTGATATATTACTTTACATTAACTAGTATTGGTTCACTTAAGATGGATTTTCTCACTTGGAGTGCACATTGTATAAATGATATAGTTTTGTGCACTAGTTTGTATCATGTTTGATGATACATGCAAACTTGGGTGTATGTTTGATTTGAACCTTGTTTAGGTTAATGCTTATGGTTTTAAAGTATTCACTTATTCTTTTATATTCTTTATTTCTTTTGGCTAAAATAAAATGGTTGCTAATTTTGTCTTTTGTGGAAACTTCATGATACTTTGAATTTGTAACCATTTTGTTTTATGTTTAAAACCTAACCATTAGCTAAACTAGAGTTAGCTCTCTACAAGAGTTAAGTCTAACCCAAGGTTGCATTATGATAAGATCAATTTGATTTTATTATTTTAAGTTATCATTCTCATCATATCATCTTCTTCTTCTTCATCTTCAAGTGAAGAAGCTTGCTTCATCAATGGTGATTGATGAAAACAAGTGAGAAATCCAATTCTAAAGTCTACCCACTTCCTATTTCTTCATCCTCTACCTCTTGCCAAGTAGTAGAGTGTGTTTCCTTCACAAGTTTTCAAGGCTAGGTGAAGGTGGAGCTTGATCTAGCGATGCTTCGACGTAGATCCTCTTCGGCACGTCGTCGATGACCTAGCCCGCTTCTTCTCCGATGAAGCCGACGCAAGAGCCCGGATTTCGATTTGGACAGCGGAGAGGACTTCATTGCGGAGCCGTGGAGGTGGAGCACCGGATCTACAAAGGTTGTATTTCCGTATTCTCATAGTTAAGTGTTAACTAGTTTACTTTTCGCCTAGACATCTAGCCATCGATCCGTACACTAGGGTTTCTCGGCACCATAATTTTTGAAATTGGCATGGTTGATGCCTTGTGAGACCTCTTGAGAGTGCCTAGGTACCCTACAATGGTATCAGAGCCTAGCTAGAACCTTAGGCGAAGTCCAGACGATGTTTGAAACCCGATCGAACTGAAAAACCAACCCGGAAAATGCTCTCTGTACTTTTTCTAAAAACAGGGTTTTTTCCACATTAAAAATATGCAGAGAAATGTGCAGGAAATTCTAAGAAAAACTGGAGAAAACGACAACCTAATTCAACAGTACGGCCGCGGAACCGCGGCGTTGACCCCCCTTTTGCGGCGGTTCCGCGGCCGTCTATGATGATTAGGATGTGTGTTTTCTTCAGTTGTTTCAGTTGGTGTTTCTTGTGTGTTCTGGATGTTTTTAATATTTATTATAGAGTTGAATTTTCTGGGATTGATTTGGGGATTCGGTGTTTCGATCGGAGTATCAAATTTTGTCTGTGTGGCTTTCCGGATAACTTTTAGAATATGTTAAAAAGTTCGACCGGATATAAATACCCAATTTTTCCCCTGTCGGGAAATTTCCAAGTGTTGGATTTTTCCGTAGTTTAACGACGTTCTAAGTAGTGCAAGTAACTCGATGGTCCCTCTAGAAGACAACAAACCTTAACTCGATTATGTGACCGTCTTGAACTGCCCTTTGAACCTTCGGGTTTGGGACAGTACGGCGTGCCACATGTGAGGCGTTGGCTTGACCCTTCTACGGCTGGACCGTTGGTACTGAGGCACGAACTGAATATTGTTAGACTTATTTCATGTGTTGACCTATTTCGGGAAAACTTGGGTGTTCGATTGTTCGATCGGAAAGTTTAACATTTTCTATTTATCCGGAATGTGATACAATAATTGGAATTCACAATAAGTTATGAGATAACTGAATGAATGTTATAAACATAGCAGTTTAGTCTCACTTGATCGGTTGCCACGGAATTTTGATGTGATCAAAAGTCCGTCGCAATCACGTAGCGTACGCGGATACTCGCTGGGTAAACTTAATAGACAGCCTCACTCCATAGCCCCGACCAAGTGACTGTAGGAGAACCCCGTCGCCGAAAGCATCCGTTCGGGTGCTCGCGGTAGCGGTGTTCCGCCTTGGTGCACTTCGTCGACGGTATCAGGGGTGCTGCCGCCTACTAAAGTTTGCGACGAGCATTCGATCAGTTTGTCGGGAATCTTGTTGAATTGCCCGACTCGATATTGAAAAGTGTTTTCGATAATGAGACTGAAATGCGGGGTTTATAATTGTTAGGCATGTGATGTCTAAGTAATTCATTTGGTCAGGCATGCGATGTCTGAGATGGTTGCGGATTCCAACTGTTGTAGTTTTACACTTTCTTTTCTGTGACCGTAAGTGTAATATGTGATATCGCCGGTTTCGTTGCTATATGTCAACGACAATTGGGATGCGCATATTTACTTACGTTGATGACATGTGATGTTATGTGTTGCTGGATATGTTATATTGGATCGTCGTGTTTGAATAGCCGGGGGTTTTTATGTGAGATGAGTGTTTTTCATTTTCATTCATGTAAAAACTTGTATGTAATATTCTTTTATTGGGGCACTTCCAGGTTGCGGAAGTTGTCACCCTTTGTATATTATTTACTTTTCTGCACTAGGATAGACCCAAGGAGGAGGGCACAAGTAACTGGGTTCTGGAGTCCAGTGGGAGACCAACTCGAGGAGTCGAGTCCGGGTCTCCTAACTCCAGAATTGGTAGGGTTGCTTGCCGCTCTCGTAGGGGTCTAGGGGTGTGGGTTTGGCTATTCATCACGACCGTGGAATCCGTGTTTTATACTGGCTCGTATTGAAAACACGGACGTCCTAGTATATCCAATATTTCATATGTTTCTTCTGCTGCGATATCTGTGATGTGATCATGTGATGTTCTGTGATAGATACTTTATATAGTATATATGATATATTATATAGACGTTACTTATGTTTTACACCCGCGCTAGCCCTGCCCTGCTCTGCCGTTAGTTACCTAACCTAACGGTGCACGAGGGGACATCGAGGCGAATGCGGATGGCATAAGTGTACGTCGTATTTATCTGTGATGTTTAGGTACTTAAATGATGGGACTTCATTAATGTGATTAATGAAATAAAAGAAACCTAAGATGTTGTAGAATCGAATTTCAAAAATAAAATAGGTAGCTACAGTTCTTGCTTTGCACAGCGGTATATGTGATATATCCTGCACCTTATTCGATGAGGAAAGGACCGAGATCCCTTCACCGGGAGTGACTCCTTTAGCAATAACTGGCAGATGCTACACACTCGGTTTGTCTTTTGATTGCTTTTAAGTGTTTTTGCTTTGCACAGTGATATATATGATATATCCCGCACCTCATTCGACGAGGAAAGGACCGACGATCCCTTCACCGGGAGTGACTCCTTTAGCAAAACTAGAAAAGCCTCAATAGCACTCCATTTCAAAATCATTTTGATTCTACAACGATATCAAGTTCATTACGCAATAGGTTTTCAGAAAAACCTGTCGTAGCCCTCCGTCATTTCAGATAAGTACTAGTTAGTATTCGTGCTACGTTTGTTGACTATATTAAGGCGTAGTGTGCGGTAGCTAATTAGTGCTTATCTGCATAAGCATATGATGCGATTGGATTAGGGTAGTCGTGCGACTTTGTTGACTATGTTAAGGGTCGTGCGGGTGGGTTTAATTCAATCGGGAAATGACGGGTTGAACTTGACTAGCACTTATGATTTGTTGACTATGTTAAGGTCATATAGCTGCTAGGGGCAAAATATTATCGGGAATTTCAAGTGTTGAAATTTGCAATGAGATTGCATACCTTCTATGAGATAGTTGGATCCCGATACCTGCTGCGAGTAATTGTTACTCCTGGGAGAGTTTTATACATTACAATTAGCCGATCAAGTAGGTGTCTAGAAAGGTGTTAACGAGGTTACGCCTCTGGGAAAACGAGGTTTACTGTAATTAGGTTCGTGCGAAAGCACGGGGGACCTCCCTCAAAGTACCGACACTGGCCTGGCTGAAAGATTGGCGAACTTGTAGTGCGTAATTAATCTCGGCTAGTCTTTCCTTTTAGGGTTTGAAGGAAGATTTGATAAAAACAGTGGGAGCCATCCTGATTAGATAAAATAATAACCAATCTATTCTTGCAAGAGCGCACGCTGAGTGTTTTCTTCTCTCTCTCTCTCCAGGTAGCGACCATATCACGCCTTAATCAAGATAATAATACGGATTTTTGACCGAACCCGCTTGTTATACTGAGCTGGGGAACGTTGGTCCCGCTCCAACTTATAATTGTTATAAGATAGAGTAGGAAATTGGAGATTACCAGAATTCCCGTGCCGCCCAAACGAAGAAAGTGCATATGATGCATCTCCTTCGGGTGTGTTCATTATACAGAACTGTTTCTCAGTATCCTTTATGTCCAGGATATGTGATACCAGATCAAGATCCCAGATATGTAATATGTTACATAGGGCTACAGAAAGGTAGAGGACTGAGAACGGGTGATAAGTTTCATGAGGCAGAAAACGGGGCAAGAGTTGCAGCCAAGTCTGTTGGTCACTGTCACCCTGTATTCCAAATACATTGATTCTGAACGAATGTTATTAGATACCGAACCTGATATACAAAATCATATCTATCTCTTTATTAGTAAAGAAATGATAGAATTTTGTATTGTTGGATAATGTTTTGAACATTTCCTATGTCAAAAGTTGATCGGTTCAGGCACGTTATCTAAAAGCATTAATGTTCTAAATCAAACTACAGTTCTTAGTATACGGAACACACACAGGAGGATGAGTTCAGAAATGAACGAATCCTTCTTGAGGTATTGTAGACTAGGTCATATCAATGCGACCCGACTGGCTGAGTTACATTTAGATGCATATTTAAATCAGTTTGAATTTACATCTTGTGAAACTCGCCAGTCATGTCACAAAGATAAGATGACCATAGCTCCGTTTATTGGAAACAGAGAAAGAGTTAGTGAACTTTTGGGATGATACATGTTGATGTATGTAGGTCCCCAGTCTACAAATGCCAGGACTGATTCTTTATACTTCATTATATTCTCTGATAATCTCTCAAGATTCAGACATATGTTCCTGTTGAAACACAAGTCCGAACCTTTTGAGATATTCACGGAATATAAGTTAGAAGTAGAGAACCAAAACGGGTATAAGTATTATGTCCTTTGATGTGATCAAGGAGGAGAATACTTGTGCACGGAATTCCTGGACTTTTCTAAAGGAGAATGAGATTCTCTCTCAGCATTACTCCTCCGAATACACCATAGCACGATGGTATATCGGGGCGGAGCAATCACACCCTATATGATAAGGTGTGCTCTATGATGAGTACTACTGAGTTACCTATTTCCTTATGGGAGTTATGCACTTGAGAAGCTGCATACCTATTGAATAGGGTTCAAATCAAATCAGTTGCCTACCACTTCATATTTGATATGATAAGGGAAGAGCCCATCTCTTAAGTTAGTTAATATTTGGGGTTGTCCGGCCTATGTCTGAGAGCAAAATCCGGACAAGCTCGAGGCAATGTAAGTTATGTAGAACTGGAAAGGTTCCAACTATAAAAACTGCAGTTGATGATTTGATACAACCAAAGGATTCAATAGTTACCAATGAACCTCAGCCTCTCCGCCGATCTAGTAGGGTTCCTCACCCACCTGAGTGATACTTCTGTTTCTCTATGACAGTGGGAGCGAGGATTGCATCATGAGATGATGACCCAACTAGCTTCGAGCTGGCCATCAGGAGTAAGACTCTGTAAGAATGGCTGGATGCTTAGTGATCTGAGATGGAATCCTTATACACCAACAAAGTATGGACTTTGGTTACTATATCTGAAGGGTTAAATCCCCATCAGGAGCAAGTATATCTTGAGAAGATTACTTGATGTAGATGGAAAAGTTGAGACTTTCAAAGCTAGACTTGTTAAAGGTTTTCGTCATCGACCAGGCGTGGATAATGATGAAACCTTTTCTAAGGAACTATGCTTAAGTCCATCCAGATCCTACTTACCACGGCTGCATACCATGACTACGATCTCTGGTGGTTGGGTGTCTTGACTGCTTTTCTAAATGATGATTTGGAAGAGAGCGTCTATAAGTACACAGCCAGAGGGCCTCGTAGACAGTGGGAGCAGCGGAAATGTGTGCAAGATGCTTTATAGGATAAAGCAGGCATCGCGGAGTTGGAACATCTGTTTTGATGGATTAGTCAAAGAAGTTGACATCATCAAAATGGTAGATGAACCTTGTATAAACAAAAAGGTAGTAGGGAGTATGGTGACGATCCTCGTAGAGTACGTGGATGACATACTCTTGATAGGGAAGGAGTTTCCTATGCTACGCTCGAACAATCTCCGCTTATCACAATAATTCTCCATATAGGATGAAAGTGATACCTCCTAAATCCTGGGTTTTGGATCTATGAGATAGATCTAATTGGATGTTAGGATTCTCACTAGTTGTAGCGAGATGATATCAATCGATCCTGGGGAGAATCACTGGAAGGGTTCCAGGGTGATAATGACGACTGAATGTCAGTCGCAGGCATTGTCTTTACCCTCAGTAAAGGGACGGTATGTTGGAAGAGTTCCAAGCTAGATACCGTGGCAAACTAGACGATAAAGGCAAGATACATCGCTACTTAAGATGCTACCAAAGAGGCTGTTTGGGTGTATATTGGTTCATGAGATGAACTACGTTCCTACCATTGTGAGACAATGGAGTTGTGGCTTATGCCAAGGAACGACGGTCCCATCAGTGATCCAGACATATTCTAAGGCAGTGTCACCTGATCAAGGAGATGGTTGATCTCCAGGATGATCGAGGTTTGGAGAGTAGACTCAGAGGACAACACAGCGGATCCACTCACAAAGGCCTGTTCCCAGAGAGAGATTTTTATGGAATGGTTGAGTATGAGATACTACAACCACTGCTACAGATGGCCCTAGTGCAAGTGGGAGATTGTTAGTTATATGTATGCCCTAGAGGCCATTACTATACATAGGATGTATATTGTAGTGGATGCTGGGACATATATAGGGAGGACTTTCTTGCTCGACATGATAGTATGCTATCTGGTTGAACTTTACCTTAACGTGTACACTGATTGTCTCTCTGTTACATGTTGGTAAAGCCCTTAGGATGTGTGCTTCACTACCTGGACTATGATGCAGATCATACTAGTGGGGACATGGTAGTCCATAAGTACATCCTTCAAAGTCCCTAGTCGTGGGTGTATCGAGACGGGGCATCGATATACCAGAGTAGACTAGCGTGTACCTTCTCGACCCATACAGATAGGCGATGGATGATCCCATATCCATTGGTGTTTGACATCAGAGATGATATACGGGTGCTCAGTGGAGACTGGGTACACTGGACGGACTCGCCGAGAACTCCCAGATGGTATTATACCTTACGTCAGATGGCAGTTCTCTGGTGACACTGGTACAGAGTAGTCTGTTGACCCGAGATCATCATAGAGTCTTGTGTGGTTCCCACTGTGCTTTGATTTCCATCTTACCACGTCCAAGAGGGCGTGCAAAACGGTGGTTTTTGGGTACAGTCCCGAATCACATGGAGGCAATGAGCGATAGGAGGGGATTCGTCTCTCCCGGTATAGGGAGTTGATGTTGCGCTGTGTTCGATTGGCTATAACCGGAAATCCCTGGCCAGGGTTGCTGAGATTTACTGGTAAGTGTTACCAGTAGTTTCTCGAAATGTTATAGACCTCATATCGACACGACTTATCGAGCTATTGGGGTCTGACGTTTACCACCCCTAGGCGAGATATGCGACATATCAGACGATCAGACCGGACTGTACGGTAGTGTTACTGGTTGGATTCACTGGAGTTTGAGCGGGCTTGCTCGTCGATCTTCAGATCGCTCAATACCCGGGTGGCCGTTACGTTTAGCAGACCGCTTGCGGCTTGTGGGTGCTTGATATGATCATCATCTGCTGCCGGCGTATTGACGAGTCTTTAGAGTCCTACACAGAGGTTTCCTGGCTCAAGCGAAACGAAATAGGAGCGCATATGAGATATGTGCGGGGCCGAGAATAATGCGTGTATGTGATACCGTATTTCATTCTCGCGATGAATGTGTCGAATGGTTATATGCGATATAACCTAGTTATCGAATCAAGGATTGATTCGATAAGCCGATACATATGATACTAGTCGGTTATATCCGATATGACCGGATCATAGAATCAAGTGTTGATTCAATGATCTAATGCATAATTATATATTTGATATATTACTTTACATTAACTAGTATTGGTTCACTTAAGATGGATTTTCTCACTTGGAGTGCACATTGTATATATGATATAGTTTTGTGCACTAGTTTGTATCATGTTTGATGATACATGCAAACTTGGGTGTATGTTTGATTTGAACCTTGTTTAGGTTAATGGTTATGGTTTTAAAGTATTCACTTATTCTTTTATATTCTTTATTTCTTTTGGCTAAAATAAAATGGTTGCTAATTTTGTCTTTTGTGGAAACTTCATGATACTTTGAATTTGTAACCATTTTGTTTTATGTTTAAAACCTAACCATTAGCTAAACTAGAGTTAGCTCTCTACAAGAGTTAAGTCTAACCCAAGGTTGCATTATGATAAGATCAATTTGATTTTATTATTTTAAGTTATCATTCTCATCATATCATCTTCTTCTTCTTCATCTTCAAGTGAAGAAGCTTGCTTCATCAATGGTGATTGATGAAAACAAGTGAGAAATCCAATTCTAAAGTCTACCCACTTCCTATTTCTTCATCCTCTACCTCTTGCCAAGTAGTAGAGTGTGTTTCCTTCACAAGTTTTCAAGGCTAGGTGAAGGTGGAGCTTGATCTAGCGATGCTTCGACGTAGATCATCTTCGGCACGTCGTCGATGACCTAGCCCGCTTCTTCTCCGATGAAGCCGACGCAAGAGCCCGGATTTCGATTTGGACAGCGGAGAGGACTTCATTGCGGAGCCGTGGAGGTGGAGCACCGGATCTACAAAGGTTGTATTTCCGTATTCTCATAGTTAAGTGTTAACTAGTTTACTTTTCGCCTAGACATCTAGCCATCGATCCGTACACTAGGGTTTCTCGGCACCATAATTTTTGAAATTGGTATGGTTGATGCCTTGTGAGACCTCTTGAGAGTGCCTAGGAACCCTACAACAGAGTCCTACTCCTGATGGCCAGCTCGAAACTAATTGGGTCATCATCTCATGATGCATTCCTCGCTCCCACTGTCATAGAGAAACTGAAGTATCTCTCAGGTGGGTGAGGAACCCTACTAGATCGGCGGAGAGGCTGAGGTTCGTTGGTTACTATTGAATCCTTTGGTTCTACCAAATCATCAGCTGCAGTTTGTATAGCTCGAACTCTTTCCAGTTCTACCTTATGTCCTCTAATTTCTTCACAAGAAATTCACTTTCACAAAGGTGGCATACTGAGAAACAAAACATCTTTTGTTCCTCGGTTTGGTAGAAGATATTCCCTTGCTAATGCTTGGGATATCCAACAAACATCTACAGAACTGACTTTGCCTCGAGCTTGTCCGGATTATGCTTTTAGACATAGGCTGGACAACCCCAAATCTTAACAAACTTAAGATATGGTCTCTTCCCTTTCCATATCTCATATGAGTGGTAGGAAATTGATCTGATCGGAACCCTATTCAATAGGTATGCAACTTCTCCAGTGCATAACTCTCAAAAGGAAATAGGTAACTCAGTAGTACTCATCATAGAGCACACCTTATCACATAGGGTGTGATTGCTACGCCCCGATACACCGACGTGCTGTGGTGTATGCAGAGGAATAATGCTGAGAGAGAATCATATTCTCCTTTTAGAATAATCTAGGAATTCCGTGCTTAAGTATTCTCCTCCTTGATCACATCAAAGGACATAATACTTATACCCGTTTTGGTTCTTTACTTTCTAACTTATATTCTGTGAATATCTCAAAAGCTTCGGACTTGTGTTTCAACAGGAACATATGTCTGAATCTTGAGAGATCATCAAAGAATGTAATGAAGTACAAAGAACCGGTCTTGGCATGTGTAGACAGGGGACCTTCATACATCAACATGTATCATCCCAAGAGTTCACTAACTCTTTCTCTGCTTCCAATAAACAGAGCTATGGTCATCTTATCTCTGTGACATGACTGGCAAGTTTCACAAGATGTAAATTTAAACTAATTTAAATATGCATCTTTATGTAACTTCAGCTAGTCGGGTCGCATTGATATGACTTAGTCTATAATACCTCAAGAAGGATTCGTTCATTTCTGAACTCTTCCTCTTGTGCATATTCTGTACGTTAAGAACTGTGGTTTGATTTAGAACGTCTATGCTTTTAGATAACGTGCCTGAACCGATCAACTCTTGATATAGGAAATGTTCAAAACATTATCCAACAATAAAAAATTATATCCTTTCTTTACTAATAAAGAGACGGATATGATGTTGTATATCAGGTTCGGTATCTAATAACATTCGTTCAGAATCAATATATTCTGGTAATACAGGGTGATAGTGACTAACAGACTTGGCTGCAACACTTGCACCGTTTTCTATCTCATGAAACTTATCACCCGTTCTCAGTTCTCTACCTATCAGTATCCCATGTAACAGATTACATATGCGGGATCCTGATCCGGTATCTCATACCCAGGACGTAAAGGATACTGAGAAACAGTTCTCTGTAATGAACACACCCGAAGAAGATGCATGTCACGCCCCGCTTCCCAAAATACGGAATACGAGAGGTTGACAAGGCCAGCCATGCTCCTACGGTCAAGGAAATATCCTGCCGTAGTCACACTTCGGCTTCTAGCTTTACGTGGTAATCAGTAAATAATGCGCAGGCAATGAGAAATGCAGTAAATGAAACAAATCAAATACAAAGAACTGACCTGATGGAGGTAAAAGAGTATAACTCTGAATAGCTAATCAAGATGTCCGTGATGTACGTTTGGTCCTTGTCCCGGCTAGATCCACTCCTCATTCTGAGCATGCATACTCAGGTCGTCAGAGCGACACGATAGTAATATATATGTATATATATAAGTAGTTGTAACTCGAACAGTGATAATAAATATATAACAGTAAATCAAGACAGCAAAGATGTAAACATGAGGTAATCAATGCAGTGGAACAGTAAAAGCAGTAAACTAGCATGCCAGGTATGCCAACACAGTAAGTAATATATATCAATGCCACTATCCCTATCAGTCTCTAAGTCTCATTGTACAGGTCACTAAGCCTATCGTCAGTCCAAGTGTGAGAGTCAACCACTCGCGAGTGTCCTCCACCCAAGGGTAGGATCCAAGGGCAAGGGACCACGGGCCCAACATGTAACTCACGATAATAATCATGTACCCTGTAAATCTCCATATATCTCCATATATATAAGCCGGTATGGGACTCCCGAGATTCTGTTGAACTCATACTCAAACTACCCCACACCCCGTGGTCTACATCAAACGCCAACCATAACCTTAAATACCAGTCGGTCTGTGATAAGTCTGCGCGAGAACTGGAGACATGATCTCCATCAAGCACGTCCCGACTAATACCCAAGATAAATGGCAGTGTCTGGTGCCTTATCTGTGACACCCATGCAAGAGCTTCCATAAGTGTCCCATACCACTTATAGTCACACGTACACGCGTCCCACAGACGTCGACAATGCAATAGAATAATAAAGTTCACTGATTGTGTACAAGTATGTGTCACTTTCACTTATTCACTCATGCACGAACACTAATGTACTTGCCACAATCATCACTAATATCTAACACTGGATAATGCACATGATCACTAGGTTATCAATGCAATAACATATGTATGATATGATGAGGAAACAGTATGTAAAGCATGATTAAGATGTCATAAATCAGTATTCTACCACTTGCATAATTTATCATAAATCATACGTGTACAGTTTAGCGAAACGATAAACAGGGAATAAATAGTATGTTTGATTATCTATCCAGCAAATTTTGTTTCACGACAATCGGGTTTCAGGATCACTAGTTATGGCCATTTCATTTTAAGCGTTCACGGCTGGAAATCCGGTTTCAGAATAAGAAGTGCGTTTCGCAACGCATTTTAATCCCAGTTGGGATCAGATTTTAGCGATGCTACAGTTGAAAGAAATCTAGGGTTTTCAGTAAGGTTTTCAACGCAATAGACGGATTTCCAATCGCGTCTGTAAGTCAGGATATATACACTGTTCAATACTAGTATGTCAATTCTGATTCTGTTGGGACTATTATACGTCCCCATCTTTTAAATTACAGATTAAATAGCAAACGATGACGAAACAGAATGAAACCACTTGTGTTATCTAGCTAACAGTTTCACCTTTAATAAACAGCAGAGTTCTGCAATATACGAGTTAAGGAAACAAGGTGGTACCCATTACGGGACAGTAAGCAATAATCAGAGTCGCTCTGGACTGCAGTCCAGAGTCGCACTCCGAACCAAATATCGTCACAATTTAAGTATAGAAACCATTAGAAACTTGCATAGGGTTATAGTTTGTTGATTCGTCTTCTATTTAAGCCCTCGAACGTATCATTCCAGTATGTACATAATTTATGGTAATTTTAACGATTTTCAGATACATGAAAGTTTCAGTTTTACAGGTATACTTGGGGGTAATCGTTTTAGTCGTTAACAGTCATATTATCCAGTGAAATTTGCACACAGTATTCAAAATCACATGGGCCAGCAAATGCCCTCATGCTCCATCAATTTAAATGAGGGTTTCCATTGAGATCATGCATCGAATGGTTACACCATATAGTTTAACGGTAAATAGTAAATGTGGAATCTATACGATTTTAGTTTGTAATTAATATAAAGTAGCATGTAGCAAGTAGGGAACTTGCCTGGAGACGTTTTGGGGCACACGGCAGCGGTAACGACACACGTGCGGCACGGAAACGACTAGTACGACGACTTGTATTCGACACGGCAGTATATTGGTTGGGTTTGAGCTTTAGTGGAGCTTGGGCTCGAGAGATAGGAGGCTTGACTTGGGCTCTGTGCAATGGCGGCGACGGTTGCGAGCTCAGGCAATGTTGTGTCTCCGTCGATGGTTGCAGCGGTACTCAGGCGAAAAGGGTTCGGGCGACGGCTGACAGCGAAAAGGGTTCGGGCGACGGCTAGGAGCTGCGGTTGGGTGTGAGGTGGTTGTTTGATAGAATAGGGAGAGAGAAGGAGGGAGAAGGAGAGACAGAGAGAGAGTGAGAGAGAACCGGAGAGAGAGAGAGAAAGAGAGGGCCAGAGAGAGAGAGAGAAAGAGAGAGAGCCGGAGAGAGAGAGAGAGAAAGAGAGGAGCCAGAGAGAGAGAGAGAAAGAGAGAGAGAGTGAGGGGAGATAGAGAGGGAGAGATGTAAAGAGAGAGGGAGATAAGCAGAGAGGTAGAGAGAGAGGGGGGATTAGAGGGAGAGAGAGATGATAGAGACGATGATGATGATGATGATGATGCGGTCGACGAGGCAGCTCAGGGCAGTGGGGAGCTCATCGACGTCGAGTGCAGGTGGGGGGTCAAGATGGGTGCAGGGCTCGTCTCGAGCTCGATTGAGGTGTGAGGTGGCGAAGGGAGTTCTATTGGTGAAGAGGAGTGAGCGAGGGAGGAGGGTGGTTGCGGTGGAGGAGTTTCTGGCAGGGATACAATGGGTTAGGGTGGCCGGTGATGGGTGCAGGGATGAGGAAATAAGAGGGAGCTCGGGGCTTCTGGAGAGTGGAGGGAGGAAAGAGGAGCGATGCTGGCGATGGTGGTGAGGCGAGCGCTGCGACGGTGTGATGTGGGCGTGGGTCGGGAGAGGGAGCGGGAAGAGGAGGAGAAAGGAGAACGAGGGAGAGAGATGGTGAGTTCGAGGGGGTAAGGGAGAAATGGGGAGCGGACCATTGGGGAGCGGGTCGTAGGGGAAACGTGCGCGTCGTGGGCGCGAGGAGCGGGGCACGGGGCGTGACGAGCGGCGACGAGGGCGCAACGGAAAGATTCGAGCGGGAAATCAGGAGAGAACCGTTGGGGAAGAAAGAGAAGGCGGGTCGGGTAGGGTGCTGCGGGTCGGGTTGGGTGAAGCGGGTCGGTGAAGATGGAAAAGCTTTGGGCTGAGAGGGAGTGGGCCGGGGTTTAAAAGAGAAAAATGGTGAGAAAAAGAAAGTGGGTCGGGCCAGGAAAAATGGTTTAATTGATTTATTAGGGAAATAAAAGAATGGGCCGAGAATTATATTTTAGGGATTATAATTTGTGTTGGGCTGAGGAATAGAATATGGTTTGGGTTTGATTTTAATAAAAAGAATGCACTGTGAATAGAGATTTATATAAAAGAAAAATGAGGAATTTGGGATTAGGGTTTGAGAAAAGAGAGGGGAAAATAAAATGGATTGGGAGTTTTAAAATATTTAAAAATGGTTTATAGCTATAAATAAATAAATTTGTAATTAACTCTTTTTATAAAAATATGAATATTGGTGTATAAAAGAACCGGGTATTACATAATACCACCCTTACAAAAATTTCGTCCTCGAAATTTAAAAGAACGACAAGCTATAAAATAATAAGTGAAAAGTTATCACATCGAACACTAATACATAGTGATTTACTTAAAACGGGGGAAAAAATTTTGAAGGTATATATATGTAAGAACAACATACAAAAAAATAGGTCTAAATAGGTATAAGGCAGGAACAACTATAAGAACAACTACATGTATACGAGAATATAGATAACAATAACGAACAATAATAATCAAGGCGTGTTCGACAAAATCGAAACCCAAATATGTGCACATATAAGTATATCAAAAGTAGCACAGCAGAAATAATAAGTATAAGGCATAATTATAATGAAACAGTGAAGGACTTGTCGGTGGTTTAAAACAATTTTAGAATAACGTATCAATCAAACCATTTTAACATAACTTAGAAAACCACATGGTGAAAGTAAGAAGCATAGCACCAAAATAATATGCGTAATACATATGGTCGCGCTACCGAAAAATGAGAATAATAGTAGTGTACTTAAAATACATAAAACGGAGTAGTCAATAACACGTACTCTTCGATAAATACAAAATAATGAAAACTAAATTTTCGAATAATGATGTCTCTAAATATAGTTAGGGTAACAGGGAAAAGCACAAATATGTATAGGCTAGCTAGGGTAGGGATTACAATGGAGTGTGGCTCATACAAAAGGTCGGAGTGTGACGGCTTTAGACTGAATGTCGAAGAGATTGGGGTCGGGTCAGCACAGGAAGTAAGGGTGAGCAGCAAAGGGCTACAAGGGGAAGAATGTATGGGGAGAACAACGGTCGATACATCAAGCGAATCAAAAAAATTTCGAAGGGTTAGCGAACTCGGAGATTTCACTATGAATTTCTCCTCCCAGAAGGATCTCAAACGAGGCACAGACGAAAGATGAAGGGTGGACTACTAAAAAGATCGGGTGCGGTACTTGTTAATCTCAGTGAGGGTTAAAACAATATAAGGAGTAGGGGTGGACAGTCAGGGATTTCAGCAAGAAAAATAAATGGATATGGGAAACTAATCAAGCATCAAGTGAACCAAGAGAATCGAAAGATTAGCGAACTCAGCAATTTATTTCATTCCAGGAAATTCTAAACAAAGCATTCTCAAAGACGAAAGGTGGCCCTAAACTATACACCGATTTATTTGGCCAGAGAAGACAACAGCTAAAAAAATCCTGTCAGTCCTAGTTGTGGAGACTCAGTAGGTTGCGGTAGGCTCGCGCGCTCAGGTAGGGGCGTCCATTTCCTTAGCGCCTCGCAGGGACCCCCATTGGGAGTTCTTCCACCGCAGGGTCTTGTTCTTCTGGTCCTTCTCCCTCGGCTGGAGTTTCTTCATCGAGGTCTGCTTCTATATGATTCTCTTCTTCTGGATTCTCCTCCATGGGATTTTTCTCCACTGGATTTTCTTCTATCGGGTCTTCCTCGGGATCTTCCTCTATCGGATTCTCTTCAGGGTCTCCTTCCTCTTCGTCGGAATTGCCTATCATGTCAACCTCTGGGGCGGCGGCTCCTTCGTCCTCGAAATCGCTGTTTTCGAAAATGACCTGGGGACCGTTGATCTCATCGTCAGAACTCATCAGCGTGCGGTCTAAGGAAACGCATGACTGTGCATCCTCATCTAGATGTGGTGCTTCTCCAGGGTGGGCCATGGCCTGAAAAGAAAGAGTCATGATTAGACAGTGGAACACATCAAGAAAATAGCTAAGGGTACGAAGTATAGGAAAATATGCGGTGGGCAGGAACTGAAAAATCAGAATTAAAAATGCTGTGGTAATGAATAGTATAAATAAGGGGAAAAGCAAGAGAATGATACATATATTACGATTCAAAGTTTTTATTGCATTCAACTAAAAGTTCGGCGGATATAAGATTTCAAACGAAAAGAAATATTTATAAGAGGATAACAACATTACTACTGAAAGTAGAAAACATGAAAATTCTTCTTTGACTACTAGACCGCTGCATTCTCGTCACGCGAGTTGAATCCTGAGCTGGGTCCGCCTTATCCTCGAGGTTCAAACTACGCAATAATCATCACTTGGTAGAAGTGGAGAGTGTGGATGAGTCTCCTCCTTGTAGCTCTTTCCTTTTTGGGCAACCGTTGATGAGATGTTCGCTGGATCCGCAAATCAGACATTTCCCTTGGGCGCGGCGACAATCCCTCTGAAGATGTCCTGGCCTCTTACAGTACCTACAACATTGGGTCTTCTGCTGCTTCTGTCTCGGGGGAACAAATGGGCGCTTCATCTTCTTTTCTTTTCCTCGTCTAACAGGGATCCCTTTACGATTGGAAACTCCCGCTGGTGCCTGATTCATCTGTCTTCTCAGTCCTTCAGCTAACAAGTCGTTCGTTCACTCCTGGGCTTCCTTCAGACCTAACAGTACACTCAGAATTTCAACGGTCTGATCCTGGGGAGTGGAGATAGAGGAAGAGTCGTTGGAATACATGATCCAGAAACAATAATTTTGAGGACGATATAAGGCACAAGCTATAAGGATTAAAATATAATATGGATCGGGCAAGGAATCAAGAACATCGGGTGTGATGAAATTCATTACAAGTGGAAATCAACTGCAGGACTCTTGTTAGGTTTACCTAGCACCCTATGAAAGGTTTGGAAGCATCACATGTACCAAAGATTAGATTTTTATGGTGCTAAGTAAGCATACAAAGGATCTATCCTAGAAAAATTAGGGTTTCATAACAATACAAGTAACAAAGGCTAGGGTTTTGAGAGTACAACCTTTGTAGCTCCCTATTCTTGACTCCTTGGACACTTGAGAGTTGGAAAACGGTTAGCTTGAGGTCTTCTAGTGTCCACGATGATCCACCCGAAGCTCCTTTGTCCAAGCTTGCAACTTCACTTTATCAAGAGAATGAAATGAAGATAACACTCTAAACAAGTGGGCAAGACTTGTGTAGAATGATGTTGTGGTGGCTTTTCTCACTTCAAAAACCTAACTTGATGAGTATTTTGCTCACTACAAAAGTCTAGAGAGCAAAAGAAGAAGGAGAAAGAAGATGATGGCCTTTTAGAACAAGAGTGAAAGAATAACTCTTATGAGAAAATGAAAAATATATGTATATATATTTTCCACTTCTCATCTCAAACCATGGTTAATGATAAAGATATTATTGTATTTGAGTTTAAAACACCAAAGAAAAAATAACCAAGGGTTAATAAGTAGGTGAGCATGGTAAGATGAAGAAGAGTGTAGAAACAATCCTTGAATTAACCCTTTTTCTTTTCCTTTTTGTTTTAACACAAATGCAATAATAATCCATATAAAAACCCATGGTGTGAGTCTTATATAGCCACCATTTTCAATGTATATGCAACCACGAAGGATGATGTATGTATGTATGTGTGCATGCACATCCATATGTGCATGAATCATGAAAGAATGCATACATGCATGCATACATCAAAAATACAAGAAAGGATTTCTAGTGAGAAAATAATGGTTAAATGATAAATCAACACTTGATTTATCAATCCGGCCATATCACATACGACCCAACCAAAAGCAAGCCGCCCGATTAATATACGGTATCTCATACGCGCATTTTAACCGGGTCCATGCGCATATCGCATACGCGCACCACAACGTTTCGCCTGGACTAGGTAACTCCTTTGTGGGACTCTAAGAATCGTCAATACGCCGGCAGTGGGTGATGATCATATCAAGCACCCCCAAGCCGCAAGCGGTCAGCTAAACGTAACGGCCAACCGAGTATTGAACGATCAGAAGAAAACAAGCGAACCTGCTACAACACCCGTAGAGCCAACCGGCAACACTACCGTACAGTTCGGTCTCTTCGTCAGATATGCTGCATATCGAGCCTAGGGATGGTAACGTCGACCCCAATAACTCAATAAGTCGTGCCGGTGAATGGTCTATAACAGATCGAGAAACTACTGATAACACTTATCAGTAAATCTCAGCAGCCCTGGCCCGAGACTTACTGATATAACCAGTCGAGCACAGCACAACATCAACTCCCAATACCGGGAGAGACGAAACCCCTCCTATCGCTCATCGCCTTCATGTGTCTCGGGACTGTACCCAATGGCCACCTGTTTGCACGACTCAGTAGAGCCGTGGTAGGGTGGTAATCAAAGTACAGTGGGAGAGCACACAAGACTATATGACGATCTCGGGTCTACAGACTAACCTGCACCAGTGTCACCTGAGAACTGCTATCCGACGATAGATATAATTCCATATAGGAGTTCTCGGTGAGTCCGTCCAGTGTACCCAGTCACCACTGAGCACCCGTATATGATCTTGATGTCAAACATTGATGAATGTGGGAACATCCATCGCCCATCATATGGGTCTAGTATCATATACACTAGTCTACTCTGGTATATCGATGCCCCATCTCGATACACCTACGACTAGGGACATTTCAGGATATGCTTATAAACTACAGATGTCCCACTAGTATGATCTCTATCATAATCACTGTAGTCAAGCCAATATCCTCAGGGCTTTATCAACATGTATGAATGAGTAAAAGCATGATCAAATCAACATGTCAGATAAAGAAGAACCAGATAGCATACTATCATGTCGAGCAAGAATGTACACTGAATATATATTTTATATATATATATATACACACACACACACACATGTATAAACACATCCACTATCACATAATGGCCTCTAGGGCATACATATATCCAACAATCTCCCACTTGCACTAAGGCCAGTTATTGGCGTATCTCATACCCAACATCTCAAAAAGTCGCTCATGCTGCGGCTGAAGGAGGGCCTTGGTGAGTGGATCCGCGGCGTTATTATTTGTGTCTACTCTCTTAATCTCGATCTCGCGGCGATCTACAATCTCCCGGATCAAATGAAAGCGCCTCAGGATGTGTCTGGACCGCTGATAGGACCTGGGCTCCTTGGCTAATGCCATAGCCCTATTATTATCACAATACAATGGTATTGGATCAATAATGGTTGGAACTACTCCTACCTCCGAGACGAACTTCCTCATCCAGACGGCTTCCTTGGCGGCATCATTCGCAGCAATGTACTCAGCTTCCATCGTAGAGTTTGCAACGGTATCCTGTTTGGAACTTTTCCAACTTACCGCCCCTCCATTGAGGGTAAATACAGACCCTGAGATAGATTTGCTGTCGTCCTTATCGCTCTGGAAGCTCGAATCGGTAAAGGCCTCCATTTGGAGATCTGCATTACCATACACCAAGAACAATTCTTTAGTCCTTCGTAAGTACTTAAGAATGTTCTTCACAGTTGTCCAGTGATTCTCCCCTGGGTTGGATTGATACCTGCTTACAACACTAAGTGCATAAGCTACATCTGGGCGTGTACATAACATTGCATACATTATAGATCCTACTGCCGAAGCATAGGGTATAATGCTCGTGCGAGCTCTCTCTTCATCGGTCTTTGGACAAGAATCCTTAGAGAGAGTGACCCCATGGCAAGCGGGTAAGGCACCTCGCTTGGAGTCTTCCATACTAAACCTTTTTAGGATGGTGTTGATGTACCTGGTTTGGGACAATCCCAATAACTTTTTGGATCTATCCCTATAGATCCTTATGCCCAGGATGTATGTGGCATCACCCAGGTCCTTCATAGAGAACCTTAGTGATAAGAAAGATTTGACCGACTGTAGCATAAGAATATCATTTCCTATCAGAAGAATGTCATCCACGTACAATACGAGGAATGTGACAGCTCTTCCTACAGCCTTCTTATAAACACAAGGTTCATCTGGATTTTTGATGAAATCAAACACTTTGATAACATCATCGAAACAGATGTTCCAACTCTGAGATGCCTGCTTTAACCCATATATGAATTTAACCAATCTACATGCTTTCCCGCTGCTCCCACTGTCAATGAAGCCCTCTGGCTGATCCATATAAACGCATTCTTCTAAATCTCCATTTAGAAATGCTGTTTTAACGTCCATCTGCCAGATTTCATAGTCGTAGTGAGCAGCAATAGCAAGTAGGATCCGAATGGATTTAAGCATGGCTACGGGAGAAAAAGTTTCGTCATAGTCCAAACCTGGTCTTTGACGAAAACGCTTCGCCACAAGTCTTGCCTTATAAGTCTCTACCTGCCCATCTACACCAATCTTTCTTTTAAAGATCCATTTGCATCCCATAGGTTTTACTCCAGGGGGTACAATGTCCAAAGTCCATACTTTGTTGGTGTACATAGACTCCATTTCGGATCTCATGGCATCCAGCCACTTCACAGAGTCTCCACTCGTGATAGCTTGCTGAAAACTGGTAGGATCATCATCATCCATGATGCAGTCTTCTCCGTCACCATCAATGAGGAAACCGTAGTACCTCTCCGGTGGGCGAGAAGTCCTACCAGACCATCGGAGTGGCCGAGGTTCCTCAGTTTCTATTGCAACAGCCGGTTCAACCAAATCGTCATTTGTAGTTTATGTCTCTAGAACCTCTTCTAGATCCACCACTTTGCCATCATCTTTATCTGTGAAAAACTCTTTTTCCAAGAATGTGGCATACTGAGAAACAAACACCTTTTATTCCTCTTTGTGGTAGAATAGATATCCATAAGAATTCTTTGGATACCCCACAAAATTACACATGACTGACCGTGTCTCGAGTTTGTCCGGATTCTGCTTTTTAACATAGGCCGGGCAACCCCAAATCTTAATTCTTTTAAGAGTTGGTCTCTTCCCATGCCATATCTCCTATGGCGTGGTAGACACGGTTTTGGTTGGAACCCTGTTCAGTAGAAACGCTGCAGTCTCCAATGCATGCCCCCAAAATGAGACGGGTAACTCAGCATCACTCATCATGGATCGGACCATATCTAATAGGGTCCTATTCCGTCGTTCAGACACACCGTTGTGCTGTGGTGTGTAAGGAGGAGTGAGCTGAGAGAGAATCCCATTCTCTTTTAGGAAGTTTGCAAATTCTGTACTAAGATATTCCCCACCTCGATCTGATCGAAGCATCTTGATACTTAAGCCGGTTTGTTTTTCTACTTCTTGTTTATAATCAATGAATTTCTTGAAAGCTTCGGACTTGTGCTTTAATAAAAATACATGACCGAATCTTGAGAAATCGTCAGTGAACATAATGAAGTATGAAAACCGCCTCCAGCCTGTGTAGACATTGGACCACATACATCACTATGTATGAGTCCTAGGAGCTCGGTAGCTCTTTCTCCGTGTCCGGTAAACAGAGTTTTGGTCATTTTACCCTTGATACAAGACTGGCAAGTCGCATAAGTCAAAAGGGTTTAAATATCCACCTTTGTGTAACTTGTTTAGTCTTGTTTTGTTAATATGACCAAGTCTACAGTGCCAAAGAAAAGTTTCATTTATTTCTGAAAGTTTTCTTTTCTTAGTGTGTTGTATACTGAAAACTGTGTGTTGATTTAGGACGTATATCCCGTTATTAAGTGTACCATACCCAACCAACATTTGATTTAGGTGAATGTTCATAACATTGTTCTACAATACAAAATTATATCCTTCATTCTCTAACAAAGAAACAGATATTATATTACATAGCATACTTGGTACAAAATAACATGGGTTCAAAACCAATATACACCCAGATGGCAACCCCAAGTGATACTCTCCCACTGCGACTGTATGTACATTGGAACCATTTCCAACGCGGAGAGTATGGTCACCTGTCTTCAAAACTTTGCTATTTCTCAGCCCCTACATAGAATTGCAAATGTATGAACCTGAACCGGTATCTAATACCCAGGAAGTAGAGTTTATTGAAAAACAGTTTTCTGTCTCAAACACACCTGAAGCAGAAGCATCCCCATGCTTCTTCTTGAGGTTCAAGTACTCTGTACAGTTGCGCTTCTAATGTCCTATCTTGTGGCAATGAAAACATTCACCTTTCCCCGAGTCTCCAGCTTTGGACTTTTTCTTTCCCTTCACCTTTTTAACTCCACCCTTAGGATTGGTGGGCTTCTTCTTTTTCTTTCCTTTGGCCTTAGCCTTTGGGCGAGAAGAAGAAGATTGCCCAATAGTCATAACGGGAGTTTTCATTGATTTCATAGTGCTCTCTGCACTCCTTAACATATTAAGGAGTTCAGGTAGTTCCTTTTCCATGCCGTGCATGTTGAAGTTAACTATGAATTGAGCAAAGGTGGAGGGGAGGGACTGCAGAATAATATCCGTATATTGTTCATTGTCCATTGTCCATCTAAGGTCCTCAAGCTCTTCTATAAGAGCTATCATCTTCAGAACATGGTCTCCAACCGGTGTGCCAGGGGCCATTCGCATCTGAAACAATTTTTTTGATGCTTCGTATCGTAATACGCGGGATTGCTCTCCATACAACTCCTTTGTATGGAGGAATATGGTTTGAATGTCCATATTCTCGTGCTGCTTTTGATGTGTATTGTCCATCGATGCAAGCGCGAGGCATTTGGCCGTGGCACAGTCAGCGTCCCATGTCTTGCGGACTTCAATGTCCACAACTGAGGATTTTAGACCTGGGGTGGGCGGGGCTGAAGCCGTGAGGACATATGATACTTTATCATAAGTCAAGGCTATTTTCAGATTCCTCAGCCAGTCTTTACAATTGGTCCTATTCAGTTTGTTTTTTATCTAGTAAAAGCTTGAGTCCAGTCATTGGTATCTGCCATTAGGAGAGAGAAAAGAATACACTCAGCGAAAGCTCTTGCATAGATCAGATTGGTTATTATCTTGTCTAATCGATGTCTCCTACTGCTTTAATCAAGTTTTTCTTTCAAACCTTAAAAAGAAAACTAGCCAGGATTAATTACAGTCTACAACTTCGCTAACCGTTCAGCCAGGCCAGTGTCGGTACTTGAGGGAGGTTTCCCGTGCTTTCGCACGGACCTAATTAAAGTAAACCTCGTTTTCCCAGAGGTGTAGCCCCGTTAACACCTTTCTAGACACCTAATGAGTTAGCTAATTGTTGTAAGTCTATGCTAGCGCCCCGGCCGTCTACAGACGCCAAATGCGGAACAAAAACTTTTTAACTGGCGCTATCGTATACTTTAACCCGGATCTTCCATTATTGCTAAACTAACAAACTGTAAAGAGTGTAGAAAGGTTATACCGAACGATCCGAGTCCTTCGTTCTTTAACCATCATCCCGCGCTCCGTTGCGGCTGCTCCGATCTCGTCGATCTCCGATCTGCTCGTCCAGGTGGCACCACATCACTGATTCTTTAAACGGGCTCCCGCCTCTGACTTGAGGCAACTCGGTCGTCAAGTTTGCTAGAAGAGACGACCAAGAATGATGTAGAGAATGAGTAGATGACTTTGTCTCACTTCGTCCAAGTCCGTGGACGATCGGTTAATGAAGTTGCCGAGGGAATCGGGTGATGGAATGAAATGAGCTGTGAAATTCCATACACCCCAAAATCTATCATAATCTTTTCAAGTGAAAAACCAAGTGAGAGAGTGTATGAGGAGAGAGAGGGGGCCGGCCTCTTATAGCAAAGAGGGAGGTGATCGTAGGAGAGGGGGGGGTAACCATAAGAAAAATATCATGTGTGAACACATGAAAATATCAAGCACAAAGATCTTAAGGAAAACAAAACCTCATTGAAATCAAAGCATGAGTCACAATCCTCGTCACCATTTTCTAGAACCTTGTAGAACTTTCTAGAAGCATGACTCACCCTCATCCAAGAAAAGATAAATCCGTTTTTAACCGAATGTTAAAAGACGGCTGATAGAAAACTGGAAACTGGCAACTTCCAAAAGTGATCCCGAAACGACTTTCAGGATAACCCCGTAACTGTATAAATATACCCGCATTTGTATTACGACCGAATACAAATGCAACTGAGACAAAGATATTATACCTACTCAATATAATACTCGGATCCGGCTTAAACCAAAGCCGACCAGTATTATCTGCCCGAAAAATAACACGTGCGTAAACGCACGTGCATTTTCCGAACCCTGCCATAAAACCATACGGCCTCTACAACGTTTCGCCCGAACTTGGGAAACTTTCTGTGGGGGAATCTAATGACTCGTCAGTACCCTGGCAGTGGGTTTAACCACAAACCGTCAGCGGCACTAGCTATGCGTAACGGCTGCCCATGGACTGACCTCAAGGGAGGCCGATGAGCGAACTCAAGGGAGGCCGATGAGCGAACTCATCCGGAAACCCTACTGAGCCTAACAGTGACAATGTATATACAGTCCGGTCCGTTCGTCTATGAGTATCGCATATCCGCCTAGGGGGCTAGTAACGTCAGACCCCCAGAAGCAGTATAAGTCGTGTCGGAGTGTAGCCCAATAACACCCTGAGATACTACTGGAGTACCTACCAGTAAATCTCCTGCCATGGCCATGGACTTTGTGTAATGGCTCTCCTAGACACAGCACGATCTCGCCCCAAATACCGGGAGAGACGAATCCCCTGCCGATCCGCTCACGTGCCTCCATATGGCTCGGGACTGTACCCAAAAGCTACCTGTTTGCACGACTCCTTTGAGCCATGGTAGGGTAGAAATCAAAGCACAGCGGGAACTCACACGAGACAAATGACAACCTCAGGTCGATGAACTAACCTGTACACATGTCACCAGGGAACTGCTATCTGACGATAGGTATAGTACTAACTAGCAGATTCCCGGCGAGTCCTGTCCGGTGTACTCATAACCCAATGAGCACCTGTATACATCTTAGGTGATCCAACTGACACCAGTGGCTTGTGAGACCGGCCACCGCCCCTCTTCGGGGTCTCGACTGTATACACTAGTCTACTCCGGAGTATCGATGCCCTGTCTCGAAACTCCCACGACTAGGGACCACAATTAAGGATATGCGTATAAACTACCCAACTCTCACGTATATGATCGCCATCATACAGTTGGTAGTAAAGCAAGATCCTAAGGGCTCTATCAAAGTGGAACATGTAATCAGTCACCTGAACATGCACACAACTGATAAAGGCAAACCAGATAGCATACTATCATCTCGAGTAAGACTGTTCTACCGGTATAGGTCCTCCGCAATCATTGCAATCACGTACCTGCGATCCAATAATTGACTATGAGGGCACTATCTCCAACAATCTCCCACTTGCACTCAAGGCTAATTATTGCAATGTCGACTACTCACAGCCCGTGTGAAACCGAACATCCAACTCCTCTACTAATCAGTTTCACAAAGCCCGTTTGTAAAACTATTGTGTTCGAGAAATAGCCTCAGTGAGTGGATCCGCCTAGAAGTTTCTTTCTATATCTCTCTTAATCTCAAGTTCGCGGAGAAAGCCATCTCCCGAATCGAGTAATACCTGTCTTAGAATATGTCTGGATATCTGATGGGACCTAGTTCATAAATGAACTCCAACTCCAAACTTCTTAGACTGTATCGATCACTGAACCTAATCAGTATCCGGCACCATGCCTCCCACAGTATCCTCTTGGACCACCTGTCCATAATACTGTCCCTCTTCGTCAGAGGGAAAAACTATAACTCTGACAATCACTCTGTCAACCATGTCACCTTTGAAGCCTGGAATGATAACCGTCTCCCGAAAGAGGCTGCCGTCATCAAATCCGTAGAACATGTACTTATGTTCTAAAACTGCTTCCTTATGTTTCTCCAGGATTGGATTAATACAAACTCATTGCATCTAGTGCAAAAATAACATCTGGTGTGGTACTTGACATCTCATGATTGACTCAATTGCCTAAGCAAGTGATCTGCCAATCATGCACTCCCTCTCCCCTTTAGTCTATACGACACCTTTAGAGAGGGTGACTCCATCACCTGCAGGTACACCACCATGCTAGGAGTCAACTATTCTAAAAACCATTAGAATACTGTCAAAGTACCCACATTGGGAAACTACCCAAATCCAGATCTAAAACCATAGATCTAGAAACCATAATGTCAAATATTATATCCATATCCTGTCTGGAGAAACAACTGTGTGACGACCACAGTACAACCGATCGTAGTATAGGAATTTTACTTCCTACTCTGTGTATGTCATCCAGTTACCATGACATCACACCCTACTACCTTCTTAACAGATCCATCCCCTATTCTGATTGAAGTCAAACCCATGACTGTCACATCAAAATTAGATGATCTATCTCCGCTATAACTGCTCTAGTCTATAAATAGACATAAGCTACTTGCCCACCATACTTCTGCTGCTCCCACTGACTACGACAACCCTCCTACCGGGTCTCATAGCCTGGAACAACAGTAGTGTCAAGTCTGGGTAGATAAGAACCTCCCTGTCACCGTCCTTGAGGCTACCGAAGTACCTCTCGGGTGTCTGAGGTTACCCACCATATCTGCGGAGTGGCTATTGGAATGTCAAACCTGATTGAATATATAGGTCCTATTAAATTTTCCGTAATCGTTCGTGGTTCTGGAATCACTTCCAGTTCTACCATACTCCCACAACTGTTTTCTGAAAAAATCCATTTTTACTAAAACTGTGGCGAGTCAAGAACAATATCACTATTGATCTTCCAAATGGTAGAATATCAACCCTCGACATAGCCAGGGTCAACCCACAAACAGCCATTACAGAAACGTGCCCTGAGTTATCCAGAGTCTGGTTTTAAGCATAAGCTGGACAACTCCCCATACCTTAATATCTTTTAAGATACGATCCATTCTATATCCAATATAGAAACTTTGGCACTTATTTAATTGGAACCATATTCAAATCATGCAGCTGTCTCCAGTGCATATCAACTTAATGTAAAGAGGCTAATCAGCATTACTCAACTTAGGAATCCATCCAATTATGAGTAACCTGAAAGAGAAACACGTTTCTTAAAACCATCACTATCATCTGAATACCATTCACAAGAATCTACATCTTCGATCTCTTTGAAGAATCCCGATACTTGTGATACCTGGTTCTCTACTTTATTCTTATACCCACAACTTCTCAAAACTTAGACCTTGTATTTCTACGAAACACTTGTCTAAATACTAGAGAAGTTATAAGTAAACAGAATATAGTACGAGGACCTACCCCTTTGTCCTGAAGGACACTGGACAACATACAATACTCTGTATAAGTCCGCTGAGTTAAACAACTCAAAACCTGTGCGTCGTAGGTTGAAAACTGTACCCTGGCGATTTCCTCAAATATCACCAATAACGAATTCCGATATAATGAGGATAATCACCTAATTCCCAATAACTTACTCCCACTCATCATCTGTAAAACCATACAGATATGAGAATGAAAACTGGTAAATACATACCCTTGGAATAAGTGTCTAATCGGGAAAACATGTTTTCTTTAACAATGCACTGAAACATGAAAATGTTTCGTAGGGGTATCCTGGTATTCATAGCAATGCCTCTTCCATAGTCCAATTCATGACTTCAACCGTATATTTTATTGCCATCTCTCCAAATCCCTTTATTTGTCTTTAGTCGTTACCTTCTGTACACCATCGTTAGGCTAAATGGTTTTCTTCCTTCCCTACCGTTCGGCACCAGCCTATGGTTTGGAAGAAGACTATACAGTAAGCATAATAGGTGTACCCTCCTAAACCAAAGAGTACTCGCATCTCGAGAGAAGGTGATGATAAAAGACAACTGAATAATACCTTATTCTTTTAAAGGTGAAATAGGAGTGGCGAAGAAGTACGCGGTTTTGGTCGTGAATGATAACAGTCGCAATTTACTTTGCCCTCTTTCTAATCCCTTTATTTTGTCTTTAGTTATTTCCTTCTGTACACCCTACTTAGGCTAATCAGTTTTCTTCATTCCCTACCTTTCGGCACCTGCCTATGGTTTGGAATAAGACTATCCAATAAGCGTAATAGGTGTATTCTCCTAAACCAAGGAGCTCTCGCAACCTGAGAGAAGGTGATAATAAAAGACAACCGAATAAACCAATTCTATTTCTCCTGAACCTGGATCCATCCTCGAAGAAGTCCCTTCGAGTTCGTATATAACCATACGATGGATCTATCCAATGGAAGTGGATGTCCGTAGTAATACGGGTGTTCTGAGAAATTCAAAGGGTAAAAGAAGGAGTGGCAATGACTTATGCAACATAGACAATCCAAAAGCTAGTATTTTAAGAAGATTCGGTCAACTTGGTCACTGAGTCATAGTCTAGGGTCGGTCAAAGGTCGCTGCCAAAGAGAGAGAGAAAAGAAACACTCTGCGTGCACTCTAACCTAGATCAGAATGGTCATAACTTTATCTAATCCGGAAACCTCCCACTGTCCTGTCAGATTCTCCTCCAAACCTAAAAGAAGAATCAATCGGGATCGCCCGAAGAGTAAACCAACTCATCAGTGGGAATCGGGATCCAACTCTCATCGCATGATAACATGATGGAATGCATCCACGTTACTCATACTCCAGAAGGTATGCGTATACTTGGCAAGTTTCAGTTTCTTTAGAAACTCCCGATCTGATTTTTGCCCCATGCTCTTATAACCTTGGCTTTGGTCAAAATGTCATAAGTCACATGCCAAGTTCTACCCGTCACTATCTTGTCAATTTGAACCCACCCGCACATGCCCCTGACTTTGGCTAATCGGCAGAACGACTGTCCCAAACTAACTCATCTATCTATGCAACAATTGAATACCCAGCAGCTACCAAACACTATGCCTTAACTTTGGCTAAAATACATAGCTTGAATACTACTGAATACCCAAAAGAAGTGACGGAGGGCTATGGATGGTTTTTGGCGAAAAACCTTTAACGTAGTGAACTTGATATCGCTGAAGGAACCTGATAGCTTTTTAAAATATAGTGGCGAAAACCTTTTGCTAAAGAGGTCACTCCCGGTAAAGGGATCTCGGCTCTTTCCTCGTGGAATGAGGTGCAGGATATTCCACTGAATACCGCTATGCAAAGCAACTTGTAATCGACTATAGTGAAGTTATTACCCTGACGCAAACTTCTGCCCAAGGGGTCAGTCCCGGTGAAGGGATATCGACCCTTACCCCGTCGAATGAGGTGCAGGATATTCAACTGAATACCGCTATGCAAACCAAAAGGAAACGTCTTTGCAATAACACTTTTTAAATTTGTTCCAACAACTAAAAACAGGTTTGTTTAACTTGTTGCATTGATCAGAATCAATGCAGTCCCATCAATCGATCACACCAGAAAAGAACGAAAATAAAATGTACGTATATGCCATCCGCATTCGTCACTGGGTCCCGTCATCACCCGTTAGGTTACTTAACTAACGACAGAGCGGGGACTGGACTAGCGCGGGTGTAAAACATATACAACATCTAATAGTATATAAACCAATATACAATAATCGCTCCAGGCGTGATAATATGCAACATTACAGAAAAGTAATAAGCATCACAGAACAATACAGATAATCTGGGATCCCCGAGTTTCACAGAGCCGCTGCTGAAACCCGACGTTCCCCTGTCGTGTGGATAGCCTGTGCAATGAAACCTAGACCCCTACGGGTGCGGCAAGTTACCAGCCAAAACCTGAAGCGAGGTAGTCCCCACAGCATAGTGAATGGAACACCCGGCACTTCACGGAATCCGGTAAATTGAGCACCCCTCCTTGGGTCAACCTGTACCCCCTACGAGTGCGGCGAATAGTCTGCCAATTCTAGAGTGGGGCCCCTCTGCCTCTCAAAGCCATGAGATGCGGACCCGTTGCCCCCCAGAACCCGGCTATCCGTGCACTCCGTCGCGGGGCAAAACCTAGTACAGTAATGAAAAATAGTACAACAGGTACATCGACCGCAACCTGGTCGTGCCCCAAAAGAATATTATACAACAGGCAGTGACGACAGTCCACAAGTTGGACGCTCGCCCCGCAATATCAAATGTACAAATAAACTCAAACTGTACTACCATTGCATACTGCTATCCACCACGACAAATCCGCAACATTACAGCACAACACAGAACATCAACGCGAATGTCACGTTCGCAAACCCGTCTAAAAGAACTATAGCAATCGGACGCGGTTTACCGATCAAATGACATTCCCGGTCGGAGATATAATGTAAGCACTGTAAACTAACATGTTTAAATTTCGATCGACAAAATATCACAAAGTGGGCCCCACGCAAATCTGCAGAACAGTAACAAAACCTGGGCCCAAAAGATATATACCAAAAACCCCAAATTCCAATATGGAATGCACTGTAGAAAATTGAGTGAGTGATCTCACTTTTCTGCGGTGGATCCGCGGCAAACCTTAGCTTAGACCGTGGATCCGCGGCGGAACAGTGGAGTCACTTCCTCGAATTTCTACAGTATTCCTAAAAAACCCTGCTTGATTTTCTGGTATGGTCAAAATATTTTTAGGACACCGTTTAAAATCAACAGAAACTGTCAAGCTTGGATTTTGCAGTTTTTGATTTCCGGTTCGATCGATATTTTAAACGCGTTAGCACAAGTTAGTATAGCAAAATGGTGAGGCTCTGATACCACTGTAAGTCTACGCTAGCGCCTCGGCCGTCTACAGACGCCAAATGCGGAACAAAAACTTTTTAACTGGCGCTATCGTATACTTTAATCCGGATCTTCCATTATTGCTAAACTAACAAACTGTAAAGAGTGTAGAAAGGTTATACCGAACGATCCGAGTCCTTCGTTCTTTAACCATCATCCCACGCTCCGTTGCGGCTGCTCCGATCTCGTCGATCTCCGATCTGCTCGTCCAGGTGGCACCACATCACTGATTCTTTAAACGGGCTCCCGCCTCTGACTTGAGGCAACTCGGTCGTCAAGTTTGCTAGAAGAGACGACCAAGAATGATGTAGAGAATGAGTAGATGACTTTGTCTCACTTCGTCCAAGTCCGTGGACGATCGGTTAATGAAGTTGCCGAGGGAATCGGGTGATGGAATGAAATGAGCTGTGAAATTCCATACACCCCAAAATCTATCATAATCTTTTCAAGTGAAAAACCAAGTGAGAGAGTGTATGAGGAGAGAGAGGGGGCCGGCCTCTTATAGCAAAGAGGGAGGTGATCGTAGGAGAGGGGGGGGTAACCATAAGAAAAATATCATGTGTGAACACATGAAAATATCAAGCACAAAGATCTTAAGGAAAACAAAACCTCATTGAAATCAAAGCATGAGTCACAATCCTCGTCACCATTTTCTAGAACCTTCTAGAACCTTCTAGAAGCATGACTCACCCTCATCCAAGAAAAGATAAATCCGTCTTTAACCGAATGTTAAAAGACGGCTGATAGAAAACTGGAAACTGGCAACTTCCAAAAGTGATCCCGAAACGACTTTCAGGATAACCCCGTAACTGTATAAATATACCCGCATTTGTATTACGACCGAATACAAATGCAACTGAGACAAAGATATTATACCTACTCAATATAATACTCGGATCCGGCTTAAACCAAAGCCGACCAGTATTATCTGCCCGAAAAATAACACGTGCGTAAACGCACGTGCATTTTCCGAACCCTGCCATAAAACCATACGGCCTCTACAACGTTTCGCCCGAACTTGGGAAACTGTCTGTGGGGGACTCTAATGACTCGTCAGTACCCTGGCAGTGGGTTTAACCACAAACCGTCAGCGGCACTAGCTATGCGTAACGGCTGCCCATGGACTGACCTCAAGGGAGGCCGATGAGCGAACTCAAGGGAGGCCGATGAGCGAACTCATCCGGAAACCCTACTGAGCCTAACAGTGACAATGTATATACAGTCCGGTCCGTTCGTCTATGAGTATCGCATATCCGCCTAGGGGGCTAGTAACGTCAGACCCCCAAAAGCAGTATAAGTCGTGTCGGAGTGTAGCCCAATAACACCCTGAGATACTACTGGAGTACCTACCAGTAAATCTCCTGCCATGGCCATGGACTTTGTGTAATGGCTCTCCTAGACACAGCACGATCTCGCCCCAAATACCGGGAGAGACGAATACCCTGCCGATCCGCTCACGTGCCTCCATATGGCTCGGGACTGTACCCAAAAGCTACCTGTTTGCACGACTCCTTTGAGCCGTGGTAGGGTAGAAATCAAAGCACAGTGGAAACTCACACGAGACAAATGACGACCTCAGGTCGATGAACTAACCTGTACACATGTCACCAAGGAACTGCTATCTGACGATAGGTATAGTACTAACTAGCAGATTCCCGGCGAGTCCTGTCCGGTGTACTCATAACCCAATGAGCACCTGTATACATCTTAGGTGATCCAACTGACACCAGTGGCTTGTGAGACCGGCCACCGCCCCTCGTCGGGGTCTCGACTGTATACACTAGTCTACTCCGGAGTATCGATGCCCTGTCTCGAAACTCCCATGACTAGGGACCACAATTAAGGATATGCGTATAAACTACCCAACTCTCACGTATATGATCGCCATCATACAGTTGGTAGTAAAGCAAGATCCTAAGGGCTCTATCAAAGTGGAACATGTAATCAGTCACCTGAACATGCACACAACTGATAAAGGCAAACCAGATAGTATACTATCATCTCGAGTAAGACTGTTCTACCGGTATAGGTCCTCCGCAATCATTGCAATCACGTACCTGCGATCCAATAATTGACTATGAGGGCACTATCTCCAACAATTGTAAACTGTAAAACTCTCCTAGGAGCAACTATTGCCCACAGTGGGATCGGGATCCAACCATCATATGGAAGGTATGCAATCTCATTGCAAATCTCAACACTTGAAATTCCCGATGTGATTTTTACCCATAGTACTTATGACCTTAACAATGGTCAACAAATCATAAGTACCAGTCAAGTTCTACCCGTCATTTCTTGATTAATTAGACCCACCCATATGACCCTTAACTATGGTCAACAAAGTCGCACGAATGTCCTAATTAATCTGCATCATATGCAGTGTAGGAAGACATCACTTAGCTACCGTACACTACGCCTTAACTAAAGTCAACAAACGTAACACGAATACTAAGTACTCTACTTCCTAAAATGACGGAGGGTTGCGGATGATTTTTAAGAAAATCTTTAACGCTTTGAACTTGATATCGTCGTAGAATCAAATGGTTTTCAAAAGGAGTGGCTTGTGCTCCGCAGTTTTGAAATATTGCTTTTTTATAAAGAGCCGAGTGGTTTTCAAATCCGATTCTACAACATCTATTTTAGGTTTATTTTCTTTACATTAATCATATTAATGTAATCCCATCATTTAAGTCCTTAAGCCAATCACAGAAAAGAAACGAAAATAACACGTACGCTTATGCCATCCGCATTCGCCGCAATGTTCCGTTATGCACCGTTAGGTTACTTAACTAACGGCATACCGGGACGGGACTAGCGCGGGTGTAAAACATAAGCAACGTCTACTATATATCTCATATATAATATATCATTCGTCTCAGATATCACAGAACACAGGCAGCAGAAACATATATATAATGTGGGATATACTAGGACGTCCGTTTTTAGTATTTAGGCAACAATAGAAAATACGGATTCCACAGCCGCGATGAATAGCCAAGCCCACACCCCTAGACCCCTACGAGAGCGGCAAGCGACCCTACCAATCCTGGAGTTTAGGAGACCCGGTCTCGACTCCTCGAGATGGCCTCCCACTGAACCCCAGAACCCGGTCACTTGTGCTCCCCTCATTGGGTCTATCCTAATGCGGAAAAGTAAATAATATACAACACTGGTGACATCAACCTCAACCCGGAAGTGCCCCAAATAAAAGAATATTACATTACATTTGAATTTACATGAATGAAAATATAAAACTCTCATCTTACATAAAAAAAAACCCCCGGCTATTCGATCGCGACAATCCTGCACATCATATCTCAGCAACACATAATATCATATATTATCAACGTAAGTAAGTATGCGTACCCCAATTGTCGTTGATGTATAGCAACGAAACCGGCGATATCGAACATACTACACTTACGGTCACAGAAAAGAAAGTGTAAAACTACAATATTTGGAATCCACATTCTCTTTAGACATCATAAATGCGAAAAATCACATACTTGGTATTTCATGCCTAAACTATATGAATTCCACATATTGTATCACATTCCAGATAAATAGACAGTATTAAAGTTTTCGACCGAATGATCAAATACCCAAAATTCCCTAAAGCTCAACACTTGAGCGGAGTTCAAAAAATCCGGAGTGTGACACAGTAGTAGCGGTCAAGCCGTAGAAGGGTCAAGCCAACGCCTCACATGTGGCACGCCGTACTGCCCTAAACCCTAAGGTTCAAAGGACAGTTCAAGACGGTCACATAATCAAGTTAAGGTTTGTTGTCTTCTAGAGGGTCCACCACAAAACTTGCACATATATCCAAAAGATTTAAACCCCGTGAAAAGTGAGCAAACGACACCCGTTCGAACAATTCAATACTTTCTAGTTATCCGGAAAGACAAGAAGTTAAAATTCCGATCGAATCAATGAACTCAAAACAATCTCCAGAACTAACAGTACTAAATTCAGATTAAAAATACCCGAAAAAAATACAAGCTGACATAAGCATTACTGTATAAAAATCATGCACTGATTCATGTGTACGGCCACGGAACCGCTGCCCAAGCAAGCTTTGGCCACGTTTCCGCGGCAAGAATAACTGTTCACTGCATCATTTTAAACAGTGTTTCTTATATTTACCTGCTGAATTTTTTGCATATTTTTAATTCTGAAAAATATCAGTTTTCAAAAAATGTCCAGAGAGTGTCCCGTAATTCCGTATTTCGGTTCGATCGGAGTTTATACTTCGCTAAAGTATCGCCTAATGTTCTAGGTCGGCTTTGATACCAATGTTAGGTTTACCTAGCATCCTATGAAAGTTTTGGAAGCATCACATGTACCAAAGATTAGATTTTTATGGTGCTAAGTAAGTATACAAAGGATCTATCCTAGAAAAATTAGGGTTTCATAACAATACAAGTAACAAAGGCTAGGGTTTTGAGAGTACAACCTTTGTAGCTCCCTATTCTTGACTCCTTGGCCACTTGAGAGTTGGAAAACGGTTAGCTTGAGGTCTTCTAGAGTCCACGATGATCCACCCGAAGCTCCTTTGTCCAAGCTTGCAACTTCACTTTATCAAGAGAATGAAATGAAGATAACACTCTAAACAAGTAGGCAAGACTTGTGTAGAATGATGTTGTGGTGGCTTTTCTCACTTCAAATACCTAACTTGATGAGTATTTTGCTCACTACAAAATTCTAGAGAGAAAAAGAAGAAGGAGGAAGAAGATGATGGCCTTTTAGAACAAGAGTGAAAGAATAACTCTTATGAGAAAATGAAAAATATATGTATATATATTTTCCACTTCTCATCTCAAACCATGGTTAATGATAAAGATATTATTGTATTTGAGTTTAAAACACCAAAGAAAAAATAACCAAGGGTTAATAAGTAGGTGAGCATGGTAATATGAAGAAGAGTGTAGAAACAATCCTTGAATTAACCCTTTTTCTTTTCCTTTTTGTTTTAACACAAATGCAATAATAATCCATATAAAAACCCATGGTGTGAGTCTTATATTGCCACCATTTTCAATGTATATTCAACCATGAAGGATGATGTATGTATGTATGTGTGCATGCACATCCATATGTGCATGAATCATGAAAGAATGCATACATGCATGCATACATCAAAAAAATACAAGAAATGATTTCTAGTGAGAAAATAATGGTTAAATGATAAATCAACACTTGATTTATCAATCCGGCCATATCACATATGACCCAACCAAAAGCAAGCCGCCCGATTAATGTATGGTATCTCATACGCGCATTTTAACCGGGTCCATGTGCATATCGCATACGCGCACCACAACGTTTCTCCTGGACTAGGTAACTCCTTTATGGGACTCTAAGACTCGTCAATACGCCGGCAGTGGGTGATGATCATATCAAGAACCCCCAAGCCGTAAGCGGTCAGCTAAACGTAACGGCCACCCGGGTATTGAGCGATCAGAAGAAAACAAGCGAACCTGCTACAACTCCCGTCGAGCCAACCGGCAACACTACCGTACAGTCCGGTCTCTTCGTCAGATATGCTGCATATCGAGCCTAGGGATGGTAACGTCGACCCCAATAACTCAATAAGTCGTGCCGGTGAATGGTCTATAACAGATCGAGAAACTACTGATAACACTTATCAGTAAATCTCAGCAGTCCTGGCCAGCGACTTACTGATATAACCAGTCGAGCACAGCACAGCATCAACTCCCAATACCGGGAGAGACGAAACCCCTCCAATCGCTCATCGCCTTCGTGTGTCTCGGGACTGTACCCAACGGCCACCTGTTTGCACGACTCAGTAGAGCCGTGGTAGGGTGGTAATCAAAGTACAGTGGGAGAGCACACAAGACTCTATGACGATCTCGGGTCTACAGACTAACCTGTACCATTGTCACCTGGGAACTGCTATCCGACGATAGATATAATTCCATATAGGAGTTCTCGGTGAGTCCGTCCAGTGTACCCAGTCACCACTGAGCACCCGTATATGATCTTGATGTCAAACATCGATGAATGTGGGAACATCCATCGCCCATCATATTGTTAGTTATGTATATGCCCTAGAGGCCATTGTTGTACATATGATGTATATTATAATGGATGCTTGGATATATATAGAGATGACTTTCTTGCTCGTCATGATAGTATGCTATTTGGTTTCAGTTTATCTTAACATGTTGACTTATATTGGTTTACTGTTTTACTCTCACATGTTGATAAAGCCCTTAGGATCTGTACTCGACTACTGGGACTATGATGAGATCATACTAGTGGGGCCACGGTAGTCGATGAGTACATCCTATAACTGTTCCTAGTCGAGGGTATATCAAGACAGGGCATCGATGCACCAGAGTAGACTAGCGTATACGCATCTTGATCCATATGATGGGCGATAGATGATCCCATATCCATCGGTGTTTGACATCAGAGATGGTGTACGGGTGCTCAGTGGAGACTGGGTACACTGGACGGACTCGCCGAGAACTCCCAGATGGTGATATACCACACATCAGATGGCAGTTCTCCGGTGACACTGGTACATGGTAGTCTGTAGACCCGAGATCGTCATGGAGTCTTGTGTGATTCCCACTGTGCTTTGATTTCCACCATACCACGTCCAAGAGGGCGTGCAAAACGGTGGCTTTTGGGTACAGTCCCGAATCACATGGAGACAATGAGCGATAGGAGGGGATTCGTCTCTCCCGGTATAGGGAGTTTATGTTGTGCTGTGTTCGATTGGCTATAACTGGAAGTCCCTGGCCAGGGCTGATATAGAGATTTACTGGTAAGTGTTACTAGTAGTTTCTCGACCCGTTATGAGCCACACATCGACACGACTTATCGGTTACTGGGGTCTGACGTATACCACCCCTAGACTTGATATGCGACATATCAGACGAACAGACCGGACTGCACGGGAGTGTTACTGATTGGATTCACAGGAGAACGCACAGGCTAGCTTGTTGATCTTCTGATCGCTCAATACCTGGGTGGCTGTTACATTTAGCTGACCGCTTGCAGCTTGTGGGTGTTTGATATGATCATCACCTGCTACCGGCGTATTGACGATTCTTTAGAGTCCTACACAGAGGTTTCTTGGCTCAGGCGAAACGGAGTAGAGGCACATATGTGATATGTGCAGGACCGAGAATAATGCGATATGAGATACCGTATTATATTCTCGCGATATTTAGATATGAACCGGGTCATCGGATCAAGTGTTGATTCGATGAATCGGTACATGATATATTAGTCGGTAATATTCGATATAGCCGGATCATCGAATCAAGTGTTGATTCGATGATTTAATGTATAATAATATATATGATATATTGTATTACATTATCTAATATTGGATTGCTTTATTATTTCATTTTCTCACTGGATGATACATTGATATATATGCGATATATGTTAATTGTATTATTTTCTTTTGTTGCAAATATATAATATATATTATTGTGACATGATATGATTAATTGTTAAACATGTTGTAATATAAGGATGATTAATTGAGGTTAGGGTTTGATTAGGGTTAGATGCTTCATGCACCTTCTAGAAGCATTTTCTTTTGTCATTGTTAAGATATTTTTGGATGACACATTTTTAACCCAACCAAACCCTAACTCTAGTTTATTCTCTACACAATCTTAGCCACTCATCCTTGACCATGGTTTATATATCAATCATATACATTTCTTTCTATTCATCACAAAAGAAAAAATCATTATCATTTTCCATTATCATCTTCTTCTCTCTTGAAAAAAAGCTTACTAGAAAATCTTTATGTGATGAATAAATATGAGAAAATGATTTAAAAAGAAAGCAAAATACTACTCTCTCATCCTCATCTCATCTAGCCCATGAGATTAGTGTGTTCATCTCTTTAGAGTGAGAAAGCTTGAGTCTTTGCAACTTCGACGTAGATCATCGGAGATTTGGAACACTTCAAGCTAGCATGGATCGTTCGAGTCGTGGAGCCTCTCATGAGTCCGGAAGATTGTGGATCACGGCAAAGGGACTTCTACTCGGAGCTTGTGAAGCGAAGGAGCAGACTACAAAGGTTGTAATCCCTCACACTTAGATAAAAAGTTATCATCTTGCATGTTAAACCCTAATAATCTAGCAAAGATCCCGGCTTTGGGTTGTTCGGCACGTCTAAATTTTTATCCGGGCATGTTTGATATCTTATGAACCTTCACAAGAGTGCCTAGGAACCTTTCAGTGGTATCAGAGCCTAGCTAGAGCATTAGGCGATGTGTTTACGAAATTAAAACTCCGATCGAACCCGAACCGACGAAAATAACCCCCTTTCTGGAAATTTTTTAAAATCTGGGTTTTTTCTGAATTAAAAATACCTGAAAAATACAGCAGATAAAAATAAGAATTACTGTGAATTTCGAGCCACTGATCCGTACAAACCGCCGCGGAACCGCGGCCGTACCTCGCTTGGGCCGCGGATCCGCGGCAGTTTAAAGAGATCAGGGCTTTATTTTTGCACAGTAATTCATTTGTTTCTGGTATATATTTTATGGGTATTTTTATTCTGACTCAAGTGTTGAGTATTCTGGGGTTTCTTTTGTAATCGTAGATTCGATCGGAAAATTTAAATTCGTATTTCTTTCCGGATATTTAGAAATTGTTAAACTAGTTGAACGGATATCATTAACCCACTTTTTCCTGGCACGTAAAACTTTCAAGTGTTGAATTTTTATCGGGTTTAAATCTTTCGGAAAAATTGTACAAGTTAAGCGGTGGACCCTCTAGAAGACAACAAACCTTAACTCGATTATGTGACCGTCTTGAACTGCCTTTTGAACCTTCGGGTTTGGGGCAGTACGGCGTGCCACATGTGAGGCGTTGGCTTGACCCTTCTACGGCTGGATCACCGGTACTGTGACATATTCTGGGATTATTTGAACTCCGCTCAAGTGTTGAGCACTTTAGGAAATTTTGGGTATTTGATTATCTGTTCGAAAAGTTTAATACTGTCTATTTATCTGGAATGTGATACAATATGTGGAATTCATAGAGTTAGGCATGAAATGCGAAGTATGTGATATTTCGGATTTACGATGTCTAAAGTGATTGTGGATTCCAAATGTTGTAGTTTTACACTTTCTTTTCTGTGACCGTAAGTGTAATATGTGATATCGCCGGTTTCGTTGCTATATGTCAACGACAATTGGGATGCGCATATTTACTTACGTTGATGATATGTGATATTATGTGTTGCTGTGATATGTTATATTGGATCGTCGCGTTCTGAATAGCCGGGGGTTTTATGTGAGATGAGGGTTTTTATTTTCATTCATGTAAAATTCATTTGTAATGTAATATTCTTTTATTTGGGGCACTTCCAGGTTGAGGTTGCTGTCACCAGTGTATATTATTTACTTTTCCGCATTAGGTAGACCCAAGGAGGGGAGCACAAGTAACCGGGTTCTAGGGTCCAGTGGGAGGCCATCTCGAGGAGTCGAGACCGGGTCTCCTAACCCTAGAATTGGCAGTGTTACTTGCCGCTCTCGTAGGGGTCTTGGGATGTGGGTTTGGCTATTCGTCGCGACCGTGGAATCCGTGTTTTATACAGGCTCGTATTGAAAACACGGACATCCTAGTATATCCAATATTTCATATATGTTCTTCTGCTGCAATGTTCTGTGATGAGATCATATTACTGCCTGAGACGAATGCTTATACTATATATATATGCTGATATATAAATATTACTGCTTTCGTTTCTTCTGTGATGCTTAGGAAGCATAAGCTGATGGCATTTTATTAATGAGATTAATAAAAGGAAAAGAAACCTAAAGATGTTGTAGAATCAAAACTTTATAAAAGGGGTAGCTACAGTTTTGTTTTGCACAGTGATATATATGATATATCCTGCACCTTATTCGATGGGGAAAGAGCCGGCGATCCTTTCACCGGAAGTGACCTCTTTAGCGAAACTGGAAGATGCTACAAAACTCGGTTTGTCTTTTGATTGCTTTTAAAGTTTTGCTTTGCACAGTGTATATATGATATATCCTGCACCTTATTCGATGAGGAAAGGGCCGACGATCCCTTCACCGGGAGTGACCCCTTTAGCGAAACTAAGAAAAGCCTCAAAAACACTCCTTTTCAAAACTTCACTCGATTCTACGATGATATCAAGTTCATTACGCAATAGGTTTTCTGAAAAACCTGTCGTAGCTCTCCGTCATTTCAGATAAATCCTACTTAGTATTCGTGCTGTGTTTGTTGACCTTGTCAAGGCACAGTGTACGGTAGCTAATTAGTGTTTATCTGCTAAAACATGAGATGTGATTGGATTAGGGTATTCGTACGGCCTTGTTGACCTTGTCAAGGGTCATGCGGGTGGGTTTAATTCAATCAGGAAATGACGGGTTGAACTTGACTTGCGATTTATGGTTTGTTGACCTTGTCAAGGTCATAGATCGCTAGGGGCAAAATATTATCGGGAATTTCAAGTGTTGAAATTTGCAATGAGATTGCATACCTCCTATGAGATAGTTGGATCCCGATACCCACTGCGAGTAAGTGTTACTCCTGGGAGAGTTTTACACAGGACAATTAGTCATTCAAGTAGGTGTCTAGAAAAGTGTTAACAGGGTTACGCCTCTGGGAAAATGAGGTTTACTTTAATTAGGTCCGTGCGAAAGCACGGGGAACCTCCCTCAAAGTACCGACACTGATCTGGCTGAAAGATTGACGAAATTGTAGGGTGTAATTAATCCCGGCTAATCTTACCTTTTAGGGTTTGAAGGTAGATTTAATAAAAACAGCGGGAGACATCCTGATTAGATAAGATAATAACCAATCTAATCTTGCAAGAGCGTACGCTAAAGTGTTTTCTTCTCTCTCTCTCCAGGTAGCGACCATGTCAGGCCATAATCAAGATAATAATATGGATGTATTGACTGAACCCGATTATTGTACTGAGCAAGGGAACGTTGGACCCGTTCTTTCTTATAAGAGTTATAAGACTGAACAGGAAACAGGAGAATATCTAGATTCTTACGCCGCCCAAAAGAACATGCATGTTGATGCATCTTCTTCGGGTGTGTTAGTTATTGAGAACTGTTTCTCAGTTCACCCTACGTCCTGGGTATTAGATACCGGATCAGGATCCCACATATGTAAACAGTTACATGGGCTACGTAAAGGTAGAGAACTGGGAAAAGGTGATCATTCCGTTCAAGTAGGGAATGGTGCAAATGTTGCAGCCAAAGCAGTTGGCGAATATCACCTGGTATTACCAAGTCGTAATACACTGATTTTAAATGAGTGCTATTATATACCGAACATGATGTGCAACATTATATCAGTTTCTTTACTAAGTAAAGAAGGATATAATTTTGTAGTAAAGGACAATGTTATGAACATATTCCTAGATCAAAAGTTGATTGCATCAGGCTCGTTACATAATGGCATATTCATTTTAAATCAAAATACAGTCCTCAATATACAAAACACACACAAGAGGAAGAGTTCAGACATGAACGAATCCTTCTTGTGGCATTGTAGACTTGGTCATATCAATGCGACACGACTGGCTAAGTTACATAAAGATGGTTATTTGAATCCGTTCGAATTATCATCTTATGATACTTTCCATTCATGTCTCAAAGGAAAAATGACCAAAGCTCCGTTTAGTGGACACGGAGAAAGAGTTACTGAACTCTTAGGACTAATACATAGTGATGTTTGTGGTCCCATGTCTACGCATGCCAGGAACGGTTCTTCCTACTTCATTACATTCACTGACGATCTCTCTAGATTCGGACATGTGTTCCTGATGAAACACAAGTCTGAAGCTTTTGAGAAATTCAGAGAATATAAGCACGAAGTAGAGAATCAAACGGGCAAAAGTATTAAGATTCTTCGATCTGATCGAGGAGGTGAATACTTAAGCAATGAGTTCCTAGATTATCTAAAAGAGAATGGGATTCTCTCTCAGCTTACTCCTCCTTATACACCACAGCACAACGGTGTATCGGAGCGGAGGAATCGCACCCTATTAGATATGGTACGCTCTATGATGAGTACAGCTGAGTTACCTATTTCCTTCTGGGGGTATGCGCTTGAGACAGCAGCATACCTATTGAATCAAGTTCCAATTAAATCTGTACCTACCACACCATATGAGATATGGAGTGGGAAGAGACCGTATCTTAAACGAGTTAAGATATGGGGTTGTCCGGCCTATGTAAAAAGGCAAAATCCGGACAAACTCGAGGCACGATCAGTTCTTTGCAAGTTTGTAGGATATCCGAAGAATTCTTATGGATATTTTTTCTATCACGGTGAGGAGCAAAAAGTGTTTGTTGCTCAACATGCCACCTTTTTAGAAAAGGAATTTCTTGCAAAAGAGATTAGTGGCTCTGAGGTAGAACTGGAAGAAGTTCCAGCAACACAAACTGCAACTGAAGATTTAGTGGAACCAGAGGATTCAGTAGTACCCGACGAACCCCAGCCTCTCCGCCGATCTAGTAGGGTTTCTCATCCACCTGAGAGATACTACGGTTTTCTCATTGATGGTGGAAGCGAGGATTGCATCATGGATGATGATGAACCGACTAGTTTCGAGCAGGCCATCACGAGTGGTGACTCTGTGAAATGGCTGGATGCAATGCGATCTGAGATGGAATCCATGTACACCAATAAAGTATGGACTTTGGAAAATGCTCCTGAAGGGGTAAAACCCATTGGGAGCAAGTGGATTTTTAAAAAGAAATTTGGTGTAGATGGAAAAGTTGAGACTTTCAAAGCTAGACTTGTAGCAAAGGGTTTTCGTCAACGACCAGGTGTGGATTATGACGAAACCTTTTCTCCAGTGGCTATGCTTAAGTCCATCCGGATCTTACTTGCCATTGCTGCATACCATGACTACGAAATCTGGTAAATGGATGTTAAGACCGCCTTTCTAAACGGTGATTTAGAAGAGTGCGTGTACATGACTCAGCCAGAGGGCTTCGTAGATAGTGGGAGCAGCGGAAAGGTGTGCAAGCTGCTTAAATCCATTTATGGGTTAAAGCAAGCATCGCGGAGTTGGAACATCTATTTTGATGTTGTAGTCAAAGAGTTTGACTTCATCAAGAATATAGATGAACCTTGTATCTATAAGAAGGTAGCAGAGGCTAAGGTTGTCTTCATCGTATTGTACGTGGATGACATACTCTTGATAGGAAATGATATTCCTATGCTGCAATCAGTCAAGCTCTTCTTATCACAGAGATTCTCAATGAAAGATCTAGGTGATGCCTCCTGCATATTGGGAATCATGATCTATAGAGATAGATCTAAACAGATACTGGGATTGTCCCAATCCAGGTACATTGACACCATACTAAAGAGGTTTAGTATGGAAGAATCCAAGCGTGGGAACCAACCCACGATCTCTGGACTCACTCTCTCCAAAGAGATGTCTCCCAAGACTGATTTGGAGAGAGCTCGCATGCAAGGGATACCCTATGCTTCGGCAGTAGGCTCTATCATGTATGCGATGCTATGTACCAGACCCGATGTAGCATACTCACTAAGTGTAGTGAGTCGGTATCAAGCAGATCCTGGAGAGAGTCACTGGACAGCTGTGAAGAACATTCTCAAGTACTTACGAAGGACTAAGGAGATGTTCTTGGTGTATGGTAACGGAGAACTCCAGGTGGAGTCCTTTACCGATTCCAGCTTCCAAAGTGATAAGGACGACTCTAAGTCGCATTCGGGTTTTGTCTTTACCCTCAATGGAGGGGCGGTATGTTGGAAGAGTTCCAAACAGGATACCGTTGCAGACTCGACGATGGAGGCTGAATACATCGCTGTCAACGATGCTGCCAAAGAGGCTGTCTGGATCAAGAAGTTCATTAGTGAACTTGGTGTAGTTCCATCCATTGAGCATCCAATACCTCTGTATTGCGATAACAATGGAGCTGTGGCATTGGCCAAGGAACCCAGATCCCATCAAAAGTCCAGACATATTCTGAGGCGGTATCACCTGATCAGGGAGATAGTTGATCGTCGGGAGATCGAGGTCAGGAGAGTAGATACGAAGGACAACACTGCGGATCCATTCACGAAGGCTATTCCCCAGATACAGTTTGAGAGATTATTCGGGATGCTAGGTATGAGATACTACAGCAGCTGGCCTTAGTGCAAGTGGGAGATTGTTAGTTATGTATATGCCCTAGAGGCCATTGTTGTACATATGATGTATATTATAATGGATGCTTGGATATATATAGAGATGACTTTCTTGCTCGTCATGATAGTATGCTATTTGGTTTCACTTTATCTTAACATGTTGACTTGTATTGGTTTACTGTTTTACTCTCACATGTTGATAAAGCCCTTAGGATCTGTACTCGACTACTGGGACTATGATGAGATCATACTAGTGGGCCACGGTAGTCGATGAGTACATCCTATAACTGTTCCTAGTCGAGGGTATATCGAGACAGGGCATCGATGCACCAGAGTAGACTAGCGTATACGCATCTTGACCCATATGATGGGCGATGGATGATCCCATATCCATCGGTATTTGACATCAGAGATGGTGTACGGGTGCTCAGTGGAGACTGGGTACACTGGACGGACTCGCCGAGAACTCCTAGATGGTGATATACCACACGTCAGATGGCAGTTCTCCGGTGACACTGGTACAGGGTAGTCTGTAGACCCGAGATCGTCATGGAGTCTTGTGTGATTCCCACTGTGCTTTGATTTCCACCATACCACGTCCAAGAGGGCGTGCAAAATGGTGGCTTTTGGGTACAGTCCCGAATCACATGGAGACAATGAGCGATAGGAGGGGATTCGCCTCTCCCGGTATAGGGAGTTGATGTTGTGTTGTGTTCGATTGGCTATAACTGGAAGTCCCTGGCCAGGGCTGATATAGAGATTTACTGGTAAGTGTTACTAGTAGTTTCTCGACCCGTTATGAGCCACACATCGACACGACTTATCGGTTACTGGGGTCTGACGTATACCACCCCTAGACTTAATATGCGACATATCAGACGAACAGACCGGACTGCACGGGAGTGTTACTGATTGGATTCACAGGATAACGCACAGGCTAGCTTGTTGATCTTCTGATCGCTCAATACCTGGGTGGCTGTTACGTTTAGCTGACCGCTTGCAGCTTGTGGGTGTTTGATATGATCATCACCTGCTACCGGCGTATTGACGATTCTTTAGAGTCCTACACAGAGGTTTCTTGGTTCAGGCGAAACGGAGTAGAGGCACATATGTGATATGTACAGGACCGAGAATAATGCGATATGAGATACCGTATTATATTCTCGCGATATTTAGATATGAACCGGGTCATCGGATCAAGTGTTGATTCGATGAATCGGTACATGATATATTAGTCGGTAATATTTGATATAGCCGGATCATCGAATCAAGTGTTGATTCGATGATTTAATGTATAATAATATATATGATATATTGTATTACATTATCTAATATTGGCTTGCTTTATTATTTCATTTTCTCACTGGATGATACATTGATATATATGCGATATATGTTAATTGTATTATTTTCTTTTGTTGCAAATATATAATATATATGTGATATATATTATTATGACATGATATGATTAATTGTTAAACATGTTTAAGGATGATTAATTGAGGTTAGGGTTTGATTAGGGTTAGATGCTTCATGCACCTTCTAGAAGCATTTTCTTTTGTCATTGTTAAGATATTTTTGGATGACACATTTTTAACCCAACCAAACCCTAACTCTAGTTTATTCTCTACACAATTTTAGCCACTCATCCTTGACCATGGTTTATATATCAATCATATACATTTCTTTCTATTCATCACAAAAGAAAAAATCATTATCATTTTCCATTATCATCTTTTTCTCTCTTGAAAAAAAGCTTACTAGAAAATCTTTATGTGATGAATAAATATGAGAAAATGATTTAAAAAGAAAGCAAAATACTACTCTCTCATCCTCATCTCATCTAGCCCAGATTAGTGTGTTCATCTCTTTAGAGTGAGAAAGCTTGAGTCTTTGCAACTTCGACGTAGATCATCGGAGATTTGGAACACTTCAAGCTAGCATGGATCGTTCGAGTCGTGGAGCCTCTCATGAGTCCGGGAGATCGTTGATCGCGGCAAAGGGACTTCTACTCGGAGCTTGTGAAGCGAAGGAGTGGACTACAAAGGTTGTAATCCCTCACACTTAGATAAAAAGTTATCATCTTGCATGTTAAACCCTAATAATCTAGCAAAGATCCCGGCTTTGGGTTGTTCGGCACGTCTAAATTTTTATCCGGGCATGTTTGATGCCTTATGAACCTTCACAAGAGTGCCTAGAAACCTTTCACATATGGGTCTAGTATCATATACGCTAGTCTACTCTGGTATATCGATGCCCCGTCTCGATACACCTACGACTAGGGACATTTCAGGATATGCTTATAAACTACAGATGTCCCACTAGTATGATCTCTATCATAATCACTGTAGTCAAGCCAATATCCTCAGGGCTTTATCAACATGTATGAATGATTAAAAGCATGATCAAATCAACATGTCAGATAAAGAAGAACCAGATAGCATACTATCATGTCGAGCAAGAATGTATACTGAATATATATATATATATATATGTATAAACACATCCACTATCACATAATGGCCTCTAGGGCATACATATATCCAACAACTCTAAGTCACTTAAACAGAGTACAGTAGTGTAACTACGATGTATTCCACAATTACAACCACGTAACTTTGCCAAGTCACCCGAAACCCTAGCGGATGGATAACAGATTACACAATATGAATAAGGATCAAGAATAACAAGTTTACAATCTAGACCGAGGAATGTCTTAGATTGTCAAGCTCTACTCGGAAAATTGCAATCCCAATCGAAGCAAAACCTGACTCTGATACCAACTAAACCATGTCACGCCCCGATTCCCAAAATACGGAATACGAGGGGTTGACAAGGCCAGCCATGCTCCTACGGTCAAGGAAATATCCTGCCGTAGTCACACTTCGGCTTTTAGCTTTACGTGGTAATCAGTAAATAATGCGCAGGCAATGAGAAATGCAGTAACTGAACAAATCAAATACAAAGAACTGACCTGATGGATGTAAAAGAGTATAACTCTGAATAGCTAATCAAGATGTCCGTGATGTACGTTTGGTCCTGGTCCTGGCTAGATCCACTCCTCACTCTGAGCATGCATACTCAGGTCGTCAGAGCGACACGATAGTAATATATATGTATATATATATGCAGTTGTAACTCGAACAGTGATAATAAATATATAACAGTAAATCAAGACAGCAAAGATGTAAACATGAGGTAATCAATGCAGTGGAACAGTAAAAGCAGTAAACTAGCATGCCAGGTATGCCAACACAGTAAGTAATGTATATCAATGCCACTATCCCTATCAGTCTCTAAGTCTCACTGTACAGGTCACTAAGCCTATCGTCAGTCCAAGTGTGAGAGTCAACCACTCGCGAGTGTCCTCCACCCAAGGGTAAGACCCAAGGGCAAGGGACCATGGGCCCAACATGTAACTCACGGTAATAATCATGTACCCTGTAAATCTCCATATATCTCCATATATATAAGCCGGCATGGGAGAGCACACAAGACTCTATGACGATCTCGGGTCTACAGACTAACCTGTACCATTCTGTTGAACTCACACTCAAACTACCCCACACCCCATGGTCTACATCAAACGCCAACCATAACCTCAAATACCAGTCGGTCTGTGACAAGTCTGCGCGAGAACTGGAGACGGGATCTCCATCAAGCACGTCCCGACTAATACCCAAGATAAATAGCAGTGTCTGGTGCCTTATCTGTGACACCCATGCAAGAGCTTCCATAAGTGTCCCATACCACTTATAGTCACACGTACACACGTCCCACAGACGTCGATAATGCAATAGAATAATAAGGTTCACTGATTGTGTACAAGTACGTGTCACTTTCACTTATTCACTCATGCACGAACACTAACGTACTTGCCACAATCATCACTAATACCTAACACTGGGTAATGCACATGATCACTAGGTTATCAATGCAATGACATATGTATGATATGATGAGGAAACAGTATGTAAAGCATGATTAAGATGTCATAAATCAGTATTCTACCACTTGCATAATTTATCATAAATCATACGTGTACAGTTTAGCGAAATGATAAACAGGGAATAAATAGTATGTTTGATTATCTATCCAGCAAATTTGGTTTCACGACAATCGGGTTTCAGGATCACTAGTTATGGCCATTTCATTTTAAGCGTTCACGGCTGGAAATCCGGTTTCAGAATAGGAAGTCCGTTTCGCAACGCATTTTAATCCCAGTTGGGATCAGATTTTAGCGACGCTACAGTTGAATGAAATCTATGGTTTTCAGTAAGGTTTTCAATGCAATAGAAAGATTTCCAATCGCGTCTGTAAGTCAGGAGATATACACTGTTTAATACTAGTATGTCAATTCTGATTCTGTTGGGACTATTATACGTCCCCATCTTTTAAATTACAGATTAAATAGCAAACGATGACGAAACAGAATGAAACCACTTGTGTTATCTAGAAAACAGTTTCACCTTTAATAAACAGAAGAGTTACGCAACATACGAGTTAAGGAAACAAGGTGGTACCCATTACGGGACAGTAAGCAATAATCAGAGTCGCTCTGGACTGCATTCCAGAGTCGCACTCCGAACCAAATATCGTCACAATTTAAGTATAGAAACCATTAGAAACTTGCATAGGGTTATAGTTCATCGAGTCGGCTTCTATTTAAGCCCTTGAACTCATCATTCCAGTATGTACATAATTTATGGCAATTTTAACGATTTTCAGATACATGAAAGTTCCAGATTTACAGGTATACTTGGGGGTAATCGTTTTAGTCGTTAGCAGTCATATTATCCAGTGAAATTTGCACATAGTATTCAAAATTACATGGGACAGCAAATGCCCTCATGCTCCATCAATTTAAATGAGGTTTTCCATTGAGATCATGCATCGAACGGTTACACCATATAGTTTAACGGAAAATTGTAAATGTGGAATCTATACGATTTTAGTTTGTAATTAATATAAAGTAGTATGTAGCAAGTAGGGAACTTGCCTGGAGACGTTTTGGGGCACACGGCAGCGGCAAAGACACACGTGCGGCACGGCAACGACTAGTACGACGACTTGTATTCGACACGGCAGTAAATTGGTTGGGTTTGAGCTTTAGTGGAGCTTGGGCTCGAGAGATAGGAGGGTTGACTTGGGCTCTGTGGAATGGCGGCGACGGTTGCGAGCTCAGGCGATGTTGTGGCTCTGTAGATGGTTGCAGCGGTGCTCAGACGATGGTCGACAGCGAAAAGGGTTCGGGCGACGGCTAAGAGCTGCGGTTGGGTGTGAGGTGGTTGTTTGATAGAATAGGGAGAGAGAAGGAGGGAGAGAGAGAGAGACAGAGAGAGAGTGAGAGAGAACCGGAGAGAGAGAGAGGGCCAGAGAGAGAGAGAAAGAGAGAGAGCCAGAGAGAGAGAAAAAGAGAGGAGCCAGAGAGAGAGAGAGAAAGAGAGAGAGTGAGGGGAGACAGAGAGGGAGAGATGTTGAGAGAGAGAGGGAGAGAAGCAGAGAGGTAGAGAGAGGGGGGATTAGAGGGAGCGAGAGATGATGGCGACGATGATGATGATGATGATGCTGCGGTCGACGAGGCGGCTCGGGGCAGTGGGGAGTTCATCGACGTCGAGTGCAGGTGGGGGGTCGAGATGGGTACAGGGCTCGTCTCGAGCTCGATTGAGGTGTGAGGTGGCGAAGGGAGTTCTGTTGGTGAAGAGGAGTGAGCGAGGGAGGATGGTGGTTGCGTGGAGGAGTTTCCGGCGGGGATGCAATGGGTTAGGGTGGTCGGTGATGGGTGCAGGGAGGAGGAAATAAGAGGGAGCTCGGGGTTTCTGGAGAGAGGAAGGAGGAGAGAGGAGCGATGCTGGCGATAGTGGTGAGGCGAGCGCGGCGACGGTGTGATGTGGGCGTGGGTCGGGAGAGGGAGCGGGAAGAGGAGGAGAAAGGAGAACGAGGGAGAGAGATGGTGTGTTCGAGGGTGTAAGGGAGAAATGGGGAGCGGACCGTTGAGGAGCGGGTCGTAGGGGAAACGTGCGCGTTGTGGGCGCGAGGAGCGGAGCACGGCGCGTGACGAGCGGCGACGAGGGCGCAACGGAAAGATTAGAGCGGGAAATCAGGAGAGAGTCGTTGGGGAAGAAAGAGAAGGCGGGTCGGGTAGGGTGCTGCGGGTCGGGTTGGGTGAAGCGGGTCGGTGAAGATGGAAAAGCTTTGGGCTGAGAGGGAGTGGGACGGGGTTTAAAAGAGAAAAATGGTGAGAAAAAGAGAGTGGGCCGGGCCAGGAAAAATGGTTTAATTGATTTATTAGGGAAATAAAAGAATGGGCCGAGAATTATATTTTAGGGATTATAATTTGTGTTGGGCTGAGGAATAGAATATGGTTTGGGTTTGATTTTAATAAAAAGAATGGGTTGTGAATAGAGATTTATATAAAAGAAAATTGAGGAATTTGGGATTAGGGTTTGAGAAAAGAGAGGGGAAAATAAAATGGATTGGGAGTTTTAAAATATTTAAAAATGGTTTATAGCTATAAATAAATAAATTTGTAATTAACCCTTTTTATAAAAATATGAATATTGGTGTATAAAAGAACCGGGTATTACAATGCATCAGCATGCACTTTCTTCGTTTGGGCGGCACGGGAATTCTGGTAATCCCCAATTTCCTGCCCTGTCTTATAACAATTACAAGCTGGAGCGGGACCAACGTTCCCCAGCTCAGTATAACAAGCGGGTTCGTTCAATATATCCGTATTATTATCTTGATTAAGGCGTGATATGGTCACTACCTGGAGAGAGAGAGAAGAAAACACTCTGCGTGCGCTCTTGCAAGATCAGATTGATTATTATTTTATCTAATCAGGATGGCTCCCACTGTTTTTATCAAATCTTCCTTCAAACCCTAAAAGGAAAGACTAGCCGGGATTAATTACACCCTACAACTTCGCCAATCTTTCAGCCTGGCCAGTGTCGGTACTTTGAGGGAGGTTCCCCGTTCTTTCGCACGGACCTAATTAAAGTAAACCTCGTTTTCCCAGAGGCGTAACCCCGTTGACACCTTTATAGACACCTACTTGATCGGCTAATTGTAATGTGTAAAACTCTCCCAGGAGTAACAATTATTCGCAGTGGGTATCGGGATCCAACTATCTCATAGAAGGTATGCAATCTTGTTGCAAATTTCAACACTTGAAATTCCCGATAATTTTTCCCCAAGCATCCTATGACCTTGACGGAGGTCAACAAACCACAGGGTGCAAGTCAAGTTCAACACGTCATTTCTTGATTGAATCAAACCCACCCGAACGACCGTTGACGGAGGTCAACAAGGTCGTACGACTATCCTAATCCAATCTGCATCATATGCATAAGCAGATAAATACTAGTTAGCTACCGCACACTACGCCTTGACGGAGGTCAACAAACGTATCATGAATACTAAGTAAGACTTATCTGAAATGACGGAGGGCTACGACAGTTTTTTCTGAAAACCTATTGCGTAATGAACTTGATATCGTTGTAGAATCAAATGATTTTAAAATGTGGTGTTTTTGAGGCTTTTACTAGTTTCGCTAAAGAGGTCACTCCCGGTGAAGGGATCTCGGCTCTTTCCTTATGGAATAAGGTGCAGGATATATCACATATATCGCTATGCAAAGCAAAATCTCTAAAAGCAATCAAAAGACAAACCGAGTGTTGTAGCATCTGCCAGTTATTGCTAAAGGGGTCACTCCCGGTGAAGGGATCTCGGCCCTTTCCTTATCGAATAAGGTGCAGGATGTTCTACAAGGAACACCGCGATGCAAAGCAAGAACTGTAGCTACCTGTTTTTGAAAATTCGATTCCACAACATCTTTGAGGTTTCTTTTCTTTCATTAATCATATTAATGAAGTCCCATCATTTAAGTCACCTATACATCATAGATAAATACGACGTACACTTATGCCATCCGCATTCGCCTCGATGTCCCCTCATGCACCGTTAGGTTAGGTAACTAACGGCAGAGCCGGGCAGGGCTAGCGCGGGTGTAAAACATAAGTAACGTCTATATAATATATCATATATACTATATACAGTATTTATCACAACATATCAAATGATCACATCACATATATAGCAGCAGAAGAAATATATGAAACATTGGATATACTAGGACGTCCGTGTTTTATTTTGAGCCTTTATAAAACACAGATTCTACGGTCGCGATGAATAGCCAAACCTACACCCTTAGACCCCTACGAGAGCGGCAAGCAACCCTTCCAATTCTAGAGTTAGGAGACCCAGACTCGACTCCTCGAGTTGGTCTCCCACCGGACTCCAGAACCCGGTTACTTGTGCTCTCCTCCTTGGGTCTATCCTAGTGCGGAAAAGTAAATAATATACAAATGGTGACATCAACCTCATCCCGGAAGTGCCCCAATAAAAGAATATTATATACATTAAATTTTACATGAATGAAAATAAAAACCCTCATCTCACATAAAAACCCCCGGCTATTCAAAACGCGACGATCCAATATAATATATCCAGCAACACAAAACATCACATGTCATCAACGTAAGTAAATATGCGCATCCCAATTGTCGTTGACATATAGCAACGAAACCGGCGATATCACATATTACACTTACAGTTGCAGAAAAGAAAGTGTAAAACTACAACAGTTGGAATCCGCAACCTCCTTAGACATCGCATGCCTAACAATTATAAACCCAGCATTTTAGTCTCCATATCGAAAACACTTTTCAATATCAAGTCGGGAAATTCAACAAGATTCCCGATAATTTGATCGAATGCTCGTCGCAAACTTTAGTAGACGACCGCACCCCCGGATGCCATCGACGAAGTGCAATAAGGCGGAACACCGCTGCCGCGAGCACCCAAACGGATGCTTTTGGCGACGGGGTTCTCCTACAGGCTGTCTATTAAGTTTACCCGGCGAGTATCCGCGTACGCTACGTGATTGCGACGGACTTTTGATCGCATCAAAATTCCGTGGGAACCGATCATCTGAGAATAAACTGCTATGTTTATAACATCCAAATTAGTTATCTCATAACTACTTGTGGATTCCAAATATTGTATCACATTCCAGATAAATAGACAATGTTAAACTTTCCGATCGTATAATCAAACACCCAAGTTTTCCCAAATAGTTCTCAACACTTGAGGGGAGTTTAAAAACATCCATCACATACCACAGTACCAATGGTCCAGCTGTAGAAGGGTCAAGCCAACGCCTCACATGTGGCAACGCCGTACTGCCCCAAACCCTAAGGTTCAAAGGGCAGTTCAAGACGGTCACATAATCGAGTTAAGGTTTGTTGTCTTCTAGAGGGTCCATTGCGTAACTTGCACGATTTAGACGTTCTTAAACCACGGAAAAAATCCAACACTTAGAAATTTCCCGGGTTGGGAAAAAGTGAGTTATTGATATCCGTTCGAACTTTTTAATACTTTCTAAATATCCGGAAAACATTACGAATTAAAATTTTCCGATCGAATCAACGAGCTCCCAATACAACCAAGAAAACTCAACACTTGAGTATAAATTAAAAATACTCAGAAACATCAGGAAATTAAATAGGAACATTACTGTGCAAAAAGATAAGCGTGACGTCACCTTATGGCCACGGAACCGCCGCGGGAGCCTGCTCGTGCCACGGTTCCGCGGCGCTTTGGGCGCCAAACGTTGTCGTTTTGCACAGTTTCCCTTATAATTGCCTGCTGATTTTTTAAAGCATTTTTAATCCAAAAAAAACCAACATTTTCAAAAATGTCCAGAGAGGGGTAAAATCGGGGGATTCGGAGTTCGTTCGGAGTTTTAACTTCGTATACACGTCGCCTAATGCTCTAGCTAGGCTCTGATACCACTGTAGGATTACTAGGCACACTAAGAAGGTTCTACAAGGCATCTACCATGCCCGATTAAAATTTTAGCCGTGCCGAATAACTCTAAACAAGATCTTTGCTAGATAATTAGGGTAAGACATGCAAGAAAATAACAATTATCTCTAAGTGAATACGAAATACAACATTTGTAGATCGGTCCTTCACTTCTTAAGCTCCTTGTAGTAGTCCCTTCGCTGCGATCATCAAACTCCCGGACTCTTGGACGGCTCCATGAGAAGATTGCAACGGTTTTGCTTGAAGTCTTCGAGGCCGAAGATGATCTACGTCGAGGGAATACGAACTCAAGCTTCTACTTCACTAACTAGAGAATTAGTGAAGCAAACACCCTAAACTAAAGTGCTAGTCTAGTAGAGGATGATGAAATAGGAAATTGGTACACTTTAGAATTTCTTTTCTCACTTTGTTTCTCTCTCCTTTTCAAACCCTAGAAAGAAATTGAAGGAGGAAGAAGATGAGCTCAAAATGAGAACTAAAACTAATCAAGAGAGTGAGAGATCTAACCATGGTGAGTATCATATACTAACTCATGTAGAGACATAACCATGGCTAATTATAGTGGTTAGGTTTATAAAAATCCTAAGTAAAAACAAAACTAGTGGACTTTGGTCAATGCATTCATAAGCTTCATGAAGCTTCATGCACTTGAACAATTATCCACTAATTTTGTATTTACTTTGTATATTAAAACCCCACCAATATAATTACAATGGTGTATGTCTCATACACCCATGTAGTGTGTATCAACAACCATGATACAAAATGTACACAAATAAATATATATCACATATATATTAAGTTGTGCACAAGTGAGAAAAATAAATGCTTAAGTGAACCAATGTTAGTTAATGTAAATTAGTATATCACATATACAATTATACACTAAATTATTAAATCAACACTTGACTTAATAATCCGGTTATATCATATATAACCGACTAACATCCAATGTATCGACTTATCGAATCAACCCTTGATTCGATAACTTGGTTATATCGCATATAACCGATCGACACAAACATCGCGAGAATAGAATACAGTATCACATACTCGCATTATTCTTGGTCCCGCACATATCACATATGCGCTCTTATTTCGTTTTGCCTGAGCCAGTAAAACCTCTATGTAGAACTCTAAAGACTCGTCAATACGCCGGCAGTAGGTGATGATCATATCAAGCACCCACAAGCCGTCAGCGGTACTAGCTGGACGTAACGGCTACCCGGGTATTGAGCGATCAGAAGATCAGCAAGCAAGCCCGCTCCAACTCCTGCAAAAAGCCTGACAGTGACACTACCGTACATTCCGGTCTCCTCGTCTGATATGTCGCATATTAAGTCTAGGGGTGGTAAACGTCAGACCCCAATAACCGATAAGTCATGCCGATATGAGGCTCATAACGGGTCGAGAAACTACTGGTAACACTTACCAGTAAATCTCTAAACCAGCCCTGGCCAGGGACTTCCCTGTTATGGCCAATCGAGTATAGCGCAACATCAACCCCCAATACCGGGAGAGACGAAAACCCTCCTATCGCTCATTGCCTCCATGTGACTCGGGACTGTACCCAAAAACCACCGTTTTGCATGCCCACTTGGACGTGGTAAGGTGGAAATCAAAGCACAGTGGGAATCACACAAGACTCTATGGTGATCTCGGGTCTACAGACTAACCTGTACCAGTGTCACCAGAGAACTGCCATCTGACGTAAGGTATAATACCATCTGGGAGTTCTCGGCGAGTCCGTCGAGTGTACCCAGTCTCTACTGAGCACCCGTATATCATCTCTGATGTCTAACACCATTGGATATGGGATGATCCATCGCCCATCTGTATGGGTCGAGAAGGTATACGCTAGTCTACTCTAGTATATCGATGCCCCGTCTCGATACACCCACGACTAGGGACCTTGAAGGATGTACTTATGGACTACCATGTCCCCACTAGTATGATCCGCATCATAGTCCAGGTAGTCAAGTACACATCCTAAGGGCTTTACCAACATGTAACAGAGAGACAATCAGTATACACGTTAAGGTAAAGAGTAACCAGATAGCATACTATCATGTCGAGCAAGAAAGTCCTCCCTATATATGTCCAAGCATCCACTACGATATACATCTCATGTATAGTAATGGCCTCTAAGGCATACATATAACTACCAGGCGGAACCGCGGCCAAACAAGGGTTTTGGCAGCGGTTCCGCGGTGCTTTAGAGGTATTGGGGCTCCAAATTTCTTTGGGCTCCATAGAAAACCCTGCACTATTTTTTGGATATTTTTAATCACGAAAATTCCAACTTTTGAAAAATTCGACAGAAACTTCAAAAATTTGCGGTTTCGAAAACCGATCGAACACTTTAACATCGTAATGACCTTCCCTAATGTTCTAGCTTGTCTATGATACCATGAAAGTCCACCCTAGTACCGCCATGAGGTTTTAGTAAACATGCCAAATTTTAAATTTTTCTAGGTGCTAAGTTAGACTAACAAGATCTTTACTAGAAGATTAGGGTTTAGCCTATGTGATGATATGAAAACTAAATAAGTGAAGATGGCTATACCCTCGTAGATCGAGTCCATCACTTCACAAGCTCCGGGTTGTAGTCCACGCGACTCCACTAGGCACCACTTGAGAGTTTGATCGAGCTTCCTCTGATGACCTTCGTGTCGAAGATGATCCACGCGAAGCCCACTAGCTCAAGCTACCTCTTCGCTAATCTCGTATTAGTGAAGGAAACACGCCACACCAAAGTTCTAGTTTGGTGTGGGATGGTGAAGTAGGGGATTTTAGGCTCACTAGTTTGTGTTCAAGCTTCATGTTTCACATTACATGTGAGGGGTGAAGCTTGAAGCATGATGAGGAAGAAGAAGGATGCTAGAGAGAGCATATGAGAGCAACACTAGAAAATGACTAAGTGTTGTGAATGAAGTCAAGAATGGCAACCCCTTGACCCTCACCTATTCAAGCATGGAGTTTATTGCAATATAAAATTGCAACCATGCTTGAATAGTGAGTTAAGAGAAATAAATAAATTAAAAATGTCATGCCTCACCATACCTCCTTATTTTCCACCTCCTTTTCTATATTTCTCAAAAATAGAAAACACACCATGCTTCATTATATATATATATATATATATCATATATATTAATATATATATTATGAAGAATAATTAGTGAGCTAATGATATTAGTTAAGATATAATTATATCAAATATAATATATATCACACTATTAAATCAACACTTGATTTAATAACCCGGTTATATCACATATAACCGACTAATATCATTTATCTGTATATCACATTATCAAATCAACGCCTGATTCGATAATCCGGTTATATCACATATAACCTAACCGACATCAGATAACTGCCAGATTACAATACGGTATCATATACACGTATTTAATCAGGTCCACGCACATATCACATATGTGCCCTACTTCGTTTCGCTTGAACCAGGAAACTTCTGTGTGGGACTCTAAAGACTCGTCAATACACCAGCAGTAGGTGATGATCACATCAGTCACCTACAAGCCGTCAGTGGTACTAGCTGGACGTAACGGCTACCCGGGTATTGAGCGATATGAAGATCAACAAGCAAGCTCGTCCATACTCTCCATGAAGCCTATCAGTAACACTACCGTACAGTCCGGTCTCTTCGTCTGATATGTCACATATCATATCTAGAGGTGGTAAACGTCAAACCCCAGTAACGTGATAAGACATGCCGATGTCTGGCCTATAACGGTTTGAGAAACTACTGATAACTCTTATCAGTAAATCTCAGCAGCATCCCTGGACAGTGACTTCCAGTTATAGCCAATCGAGCATAGCGCAACATCAACCCCCAATACCGGGAGAGACGAAACCCCTCCTATCTCTCATTGCCTCCATGTGACTCGGGACTGTACCCAAAATCCACCTGTTTGCACGTCTCTTTTGAGCATGGTAGGGAGGAAATCAAAGCACAGTGGGAGCCACACAAGACTCTATGATGATCTCGGGTCAACAGACTAACCTGTTCCAGTGTCACCAGAGGACTGCTATCTGACGATTGGTATACTGCCAACTAGTAGTTCTCGGCAAGTCCTGTTCAGTGTACCCATTCTCCAATGAGCACCTATGTACAATCTTTGATGTCACACACCAATGGTTGTGGGATCGACCATTGCCCTCTAAGGGACAAGAAACGTACACACTAGTCTACTCTGGAATATTGATGCCCTTGTATCGATATCCCCTTGACTAGGAACTGTTAAAGGATGTACTTTTGGACCACCCTGGCCCCACTAGTATGATCTCATCATAATCCTGGTGGTCAAGTACATATCCTAAGGGCTTTATCAACATGTGAGAGAAAGACAGTAAAGAATACCAGTCAACATGTTAATATAAAGAGTAACCAGATAGTATACTATCGTGTCGAGCAAGAAAGTCCTCTATATATATGTACAAGCATCCACTATATCAACAATAATGGCCTCTAGGGCATACATATTCCTAACAGAGGTCGTATGGTTTTAGTGTTAGTTGTATGTATACCCTAGAGGCCATTATTGTACATATGATGTATATTATAGTGGATGCTTGGACATATATAGGGATGACTTTCTTGCTCGACATGATAATATGCTATCTGGTTACTCTTTATCTTAACATGTACATTTATTGTCTCTCTGTTATATGTTGGTAAAGCCCTTAGGATGTGTACTTGACTACCTGGATTATGATGCAGATCATACTAGTAGGGCCAGGGTGGTCCATAAGTACACCCTTCAATTGTTCCTAGTCGTGGGAGTATCGAGACGGGGTATCGATATTCCAGAGTAGACTAGCGCATACGTTTCTTGACCCATATGATGGACGATGGATGATCCCACATCCATTGGTGTTTGATATCAAAGATTCTATACGGGTGCTCAGTGGAGACTGGGTACACTGAACAGGACTCGTCGAGAACTCCTAGATGGTATTATACCTTACGTCAGATAGCAGTTCTCTGGTGACACTGGTACAGGTTAGTTTGTAGACCCAATATCGTTATAGAGTCTAGTGTGATTCCCACTGTGTTTTGATTTCCACCTTACCAGGTTCAAGAGAACATGCAAAATGGTGGTTTTTGGGTACAGTCCTGAGTCACATGGAGGCAATGAGCGATAGGAGGGGATTTCGTCTCTTCCGGTATTGGGGGTTGATGTTGCGCTGTGCTCGATTGGCTATAACAGGAAATCCCTAGGCAGAATTGCTGAGATTTACTGGTAAGTGTTATCAGTATTTTCTTGAACCGTTATGGGCCTCACATCGGCATGACTTATCAGGCTATTGGGGTCTGACGTGTACCACCCCCAGGCTAGATATGCGACATATCAGACAAAGAGACCTGACTCTACGGTAGTGTTACTTGTTGGATTCGCAGGAGTATGAGCAGGCTTTCTTGTTGATCTTCTGATCACTCAATACCCGGGTAGCCGTTACGTCCATCTAGTACCGTTGACGGCTTGTTGGTGACTGATATGATTATCACCTACTGCCGGCGTATTGACGAGTCTTTAGAGTCCTACACAGAGGTTTCCTGGCTCAGGCGAAACGAAGTAGGAGCACATATGTGATATGTGCGGGACCGAGATTAATACGCGTATGTGATACCGTATTCTAATTTAGCGATATGTGATATCGTGTAACACCTTAGAATGTGTTTAGTGGCTAATTATATTTTAATATATGGTTTTTAATAAAAAGTTTACCTAATTGATTTTCAATTATTTTATCTTATTTAATGAATATTTTATTAGATTTTTCCTAGACTTGCACACACTTGTGCATGTTAACTAGGGTGTTAATTTGGGGTTAAACCTTGATTAGCAATATGGTGGTTAACCATTCCCTAATCTAGTTTTATAATTTATATTAAGTGTTTTGGGTTTAATAGTGTATAGTTGTTCTTTTAAAAAGAAAATGAAAAATGAATTTAAAAAGGGTTTTATTTTGGGTTGAATGTTGACCTTAAGAGAGAGAGGGAGGCATGGTGTTACATGGCCAAGCCATGCTTCATTAATTGTTGAGAGAGATTGAGAGGGGAGGGGTTTTGAGTGTTCTCTCTCATTTCTTTCAATTCTCTCATTTCTCTCAAACACTCTCTCTCTCTCACACACACACACCTTCAGCAGAAGGCAGCAGCAGCAGCAAGCAGCACCAGAAGCAGCTTCAGCAGCAGACAGCTGATCAGTCGAAAATACTGCATTTTTAACACGGCAATTTCCCTATCATTTGCACTCATCTAGAAGTGTTCGGTATTTATATTGCACATATTAGCAAAACATCTCTGAAATACCAGATTGCATGTGTTAGACTTTTAAACCGGCACTTTTAGGGAAATTGTGTGTTTATCATGGCATCGCATCATCCTTGTATTGCGCAACTCTTGTCTTGGGGTCTAATGCAGGAAATTCCAGAAGCAAAGCCCAAAATTGGGAAAAGAGCTGATAAAAGATACGCCAACTCCAAGATGTAAGATCTGGTAGCGATACAGAAGGCCAAAGAGAATTTAACATATCATAAAATAGCCCAAATGACAGCCCAAAGCAGCAGAAGAGGACTCAAGCCCTAAGGCCCTTAAAGGACCGCGGATCTGCGGCCCAAACCCCCTTTGCGCCTCGGATCCGCAGCTTGATGATTAGATCAACACTCCAGATTTTGTACACGTGTCCCCTCTAACGGCCAAAGCTTCCAGAAGACCCCAGAAGCTCCACATGGCGCATCTAGAAGGCTCGGCTTAACAAACTATTTCTAGAAGGCTCTCTTAACAAACTTTTGGAGGGAAATTCAAATCTTTTGCTAACAAACTTATGGAGGGAAAATTCAAATTCAAATCCTAGATCTAGGGTTTTGGGAGTTCTATAAAAAGGAGCCTAGATCTAGGGTTGAGGTTGTTCAAGAATCGCCATCATCTTCTACCCACAAGTTGAGTGACACGACTTGTGCCTTAAACCCTTACCCTAATTCCAATTCAAAATCAAGATCAAGATCTCGAGTACCATTCAAGAAAGAGAGCCTTCAACCTTTAGAAAGCGACGCTGGATTTCAACGGAGCAAGAGATTCAAGGAGATCCGCGACTCAAGGAGCCGAGCGAAGCCGAAATCGACGATCAAAGTTTTATCCTCTTATAAATTCAAAAGAGTTGTAACTAAATTGTCGATAAATAAATATGAAATTTCTATATCTTGCTTATTTTTTAATTCAAGTATTATGATTAGATCTCAATTTGTTATTGTGTTTGTGATCATGATGTTTGAGTAATCTCCGCTCGTATAGGAGTTGTGACGATCGATAGATGATGATGATTTAGACATTTTTACAATTCTTAAATCCTATAATGTTTGTAAATTCTAGTGAGTCAAATGATCGATGACCTAGTTTCGTGATGATGCTTTATTGATTGTGTTCATTCGAAACTAGGGAACAACTATTGATCATTTGATTAACTAGAAGCTAGAATTTGAATGAGATTCATCGAAAGGACAAAGGATGAGTTAAGGAATCCCTAAATTCTCCGCAAGATCCTTAACCCTCGGTAAATTCTCATCGATCTAGTATCAATTCCTTAATGGATAAGAATGAGTAATCATTAGATCTCATCACATCTATAGATCCGAACTACTCCTACGAGCCATACTTATAATCTTGATTATTGGTTGGAAATTATCACACATCTCACTTCTTGATTTTAATGCTTTCTTTTAGATCTAGATTTTTCTAATCCTTGAAATTCAATTACAAATCATGAATTGTTTTCTTTTCTTTTTATTAAATTTTCAACTCATCTAATTCGGAAATTTAAAGGATCTCACTTTCCCTGTAGACGATCCGCACTTACTAACGCGCTACATCCGACACCGTTATTGATTACGGTCAAAATATTTTTTTGGTTGTGATTTCTACATAATTTTCTAAAAACCAACACAACGAGAAAATCACTCAATCAACAGCAACAACATCAACAGCTTCTGGCAGCAGCAACAGGAGCTCCAGCAGCTGTAGCCTGTTAGTTGTATGTATGCCCTAGAGGCCAGTATTGTACAGATGATGTATATTATATTAGATGCTTGGACATATATAGAGAGGACTTTCTTGCTCGATATGATAGTATGCTATCTGGTTACTCTTTACTTTAACATGTATACTTGTCTCTTTATATTGTCTTATAGTTACATGTTGGTAAAGCCCTTAGGATGTGTACTTGACTACCTGGACTATGATGCGGATCATACTAGTGGGGACATGGTAGTCCATAAGTACATCCTTCAAGGTCCCTAGTCGTGGGTGTATCGAGATGGGGCAACGATATACCATTGTAGACTAGCGTATACGCTTCTCGACCCATGAGATGGGCGATAGATGATCCCATATCCATTGGTGTTTGACATCAGAGATGGTATACGGGTGCTCAGTGGAGACAGGGTACACTGGACGGACTCGCCGAGAACTCCCAGATGGTATTATACCTCACGTCAGATGGCAGTTCTCTGGTGACACTTGTGCAGGTTAGTCTATGTAGGGTTCCTAGGCACACTAATGAGGTCTCACAACAGATCAAACATGCCCAATTCAAAAATTTTCATGTTCCTACAAACCCTAATACGGATCGTTAACTAGATGTATAGGCGAAACTACGAGCTAGTAAACTGCTTTACTAATAAGTGAACAGAAAATTCAACCTTTGTAGATCCGGTCCTCCACCTCCTTGACTCCGTGATGACGTCCCTCCGCTATACCAATCGGATCCTGGACTCTGGCGGTGGTTTCATCGGAGAAAAGATCGGGCTAGGTCGTCGACTTCGATGCCGAAGATGATCTACGTCGAGGCAACTCAAGATCAAACTCCAACTTCACCAAGTCATGAAACTTGTGAAGAAAACACCCTATACTACTTGGCAAGTGGTAGAGGATGAAGAAATAGGAAGTGGGTTCACTTTAGAATTGGATTTCTCACTCTTTTTCTCTTGTTGCCATTAATGGTTTCAAGCTTTTTCTTTGTTGAAGAAGAAGAAGAAGAAGAATTATGATAAGTTATTTTAAAATAGAAAACAAAATGATACTTATCATAATTTCAACCATGGTTTAGTGTAGAGAACTAACTAGGGTCAAGTTGAATGGTTAGGGTTAGGAGAAGAAGACAAGAATGGTTACTTTAGTCAAAGATGCATGAAGCATCAAGAAGTTTCATGAATGAAAGCAACCATTTTTGTTTTCCTTTCCTTTATTTAACCAAAATAAATAGATAAATGAATAAGTGAGTAAATCAAAACCCTAACCATTAACATAACCATGGTTTAAGTCTTTACACAAACCCAAGTATGCATGTATCATCAAACATGATACTAACAAGTGCACAAAAATATATCATATATACAACTTGTGTAATTCAAGTGAGAAAATCTATTTAAAGTGAACCAATATTAGTTAATGTAAAGTAATATATCTAATATATAATTATACATTAAATTATTAAATCAATACTTGATTTAACGATCCGGTCATATCACATATAACCGACTAATATCAATAGTAACAACTTATCGAATCAACACTTGATCCGATAACCCGGCTATATCACATATAACCGATCAATGTCACAAATCACGAGAATTGAATACAGTATCACATACTGGTATCATTCTCGGTCCCGCACATATCTCATATGCGCTCCTATTTCGTTTCGCTTGAGCCAGGAAACCTCTGTGTAGGACTCTAAAGACTCGTCAATACGCCGGCAGCAGGTGATGATCATATCAAACACCCACAAGCCGCAAGCGGTCTGCTAAACGTAACGGCCACCCGGGTATTGAGCGATCAGAAGATCGACGAGCAAGCCCGCTCACACTCCTGTGAATCCAACCAGTAACACTTACCGTACAGTCCGGTCTGTTCGTCTGATATGTCGCATATCTCGCCTAGGGGTGGTAAACGTCAGACCCCAATAGCTCGATAAGTCATGCCGACGTAAGGTCCATAACATTCGTGAAACTACTGATAACTCTTACCAGTATATCACTGCAACCCTGGCCAGGTATTTCCTGTTATGGCCAGTCGTGCATAGCGCAACATCAACCCCAAATACCGGGAGAGACGAATCCCCTCCTATCGCTCATTGCCTCCATGTGAATCGGGACTGTACCCAAAAACCACCTGTTTGAATGACTCAGAAGAGCCATGGTAGGGTTGAAATCAAAGCACAGTAGGAGACACACAAGACTCTATGACGATCTCGGGTCAACAGACTAAGCTGTACCAGTGTCACCAGAGAACTGCCATCTGACGTGAGGTATAATACCATCTGGGAGTTCTCGGCGAGTCCGTTCAGTGTACCCAGTCTCCACTGAGCACCCGCATACCATCTCCGATGTCAAACACCAATGGATATGGGATCATCCATCGCCCATCACATGGGTCGAGAAGATATACGCTAGTCTACTCTGGAATATCGATGCTCCGTCTCGATATTCCCACGACTAGGAACATTGAAGGATGTACTCATGGACTACCCAGGCCCCACTAGTATTATCTGCATCATAGTCCTGGAAGTTGAGTACACATCCTAAGGGCTTTATTAACATGTAATAGAGAGACAGAAAGTATACATGTTAAGATAAAGAGCAACCAGATAGCGTACTATCATGTCGAGCAAGAAAGTCCTATCTATATATGTCCCAGCATCCACTACAATATACATCCAATGTACAGTAATGGACTCTAGGGCATACATATAACTAACAATCTCCCACTTGCACTAGGGCCATCTGTAGCAGTAGTTGTAGTATCTAATACTCAACCATCCCCTAAAAGTCTCTCTTTGGGAAAAGGCCTTTGTGAGTGGATCCGCCGTGTTGTCCTCTGAGTCTACTCTCCTAACCTCGATCACCCTGGAGATCAACTATCTCCATGATCAGGTGATGCTGCCTCAGAATGTGTCTGGATCACTGATGGGATGGACGTTCCTTGGCATAAGCCACAACTCCATTGTCACACAATGGGAGGAACTGAGTTCATCTCATGAACTAATATACACCCAGACAGCCTCTTTGGTAGTATCTTAAGTAGCGATGTTACCAGTCTTTATCGTCTAGTTTGCCACGGTATCTAGCTTGGAACTCTTCTAACATACCGTCCCTTTACTGAGGGTAAAGACAATGCCTGTGACTGACATTCAGTCGTCTTTATCACCCTGGAACCCTTCCAGTGATTCTCCCCAGGATCGATTGATACCATCTCACTACATCTAGTGAGAATCCTAGCATCCAATTACATCTATCTCATAGATGAAAAATCCGGATTTAGGAGGTATCACTTTGATCCTATTGGAGAATCCTTGTGATAAGCGGAGATTGACCGAGCGTATTATAGGAAACTCTTTTCCTATCAAGAGCATGTTGTCCACGTACAATACGAGGATGACCACCTTACTCTCTACTACCGTTTTGTATATACAAGATTCATCTACCATTTTGATGAAGTCAAACACTTTGACTACCACATCAAAACAGACTTTCCAACTCCGCGATGCCTGCTTTATTCTGTAAAGCAACTTACACACGTTTCCGCTGCTCCCACTGTTTACGAAGCCCTCTGGCTGTGTTCTTATAGACGTTCTCTTCTAAATCACTATTTAGAAAAGTAGTCATGGCACCCAACCACCAGATATCGTAGTCATGGTATGTAGCAATGGTAAGTAGGATCTGGATGGACTTAAGCATAGTCCCTGGAAAAAGGTTTCATCATTATCCATGCTTGGTTGGTGACGAAAACCTTTAACAAGTCTAGTTTTGAAAGTCTCAACTTTTCCATCTACACCAAGTAATCTTCTCAAGATATACTTGCTCCTGATGGGGATTTAACCCTTCAGATATCGCAACCAAAGTCCATACTTTGTTGGTGTATATGGATTCCATCTCAGATCGCTAAGCATCCAGCCATTCTTACAGAGTCCCTACTCTCGATGGCCTGCTCGAAACTAGTTAGGTCATCATCTCATGATGTAATCCTCGCTCCCACTGTCATCGAGAAACCGAAGCATCTCTCAGGCGGATGAGGAACCCTACCAGATCGGCGAAGAGGCTGAGGTTCGTCAGGGACTATTGAATCCTTTGGTTCTGACAAATCATCAGCTGCAGTTTTGTATAGCTGGAACCTTTCTAGTTCTACAGAACTGACCTTGCCTCGATCTTGTCCAGATTTTGCTTTAGACATAGACCGGATAATCCCAAATCTTAACTAACTTAAGAGATAGGCTCTTCCCATACCATATCTCATATGGAGTGGTAGGCACTGATTTGATTCGAACCTAATTTAATAGGTATGCACCTTCTCAAGTGCACAACCCCAAAAGGAAATAGGTAATTCAGTAATACTCATCATAGAGCACACCATATCTAATATTGTGCGATTGCTCCGTCCCGATACACCGTTGTGCTGTGGTGTATTCAGAGGAGTAATACTGAGAGAGAATCTCATTTTCTTTTAGAATAGTCCAGGAATGCCATGCACAAGTATTCTCCTCCCTGATCTTATCATAAGACATAATACTTATACCCGTATTGATTCCCTACTTCTAGCTTATATTCTGTGAATATCTCAAAAGGTTCGGACTCATGTTTCAACAGGAACATATGACTGAATCTTGAGAGATCATCAGAGAACGTAATGAAGTATAAAGAACCGGTCCTGGCATGTGTAGACAGGAGACCTTACATACATCATCATGTATCAATCCCAAGAGTTTACTAACTCTTTCCCTGTTTCTAATAAACAAAGCTATGGTCATCTAATCTTTGTGACATGACTGGCAAGTTTCACAAGATGTAAATTCAAACTGATTTAAATATGCATCTAAAATGTAACTTCAGCCAGTCGGGTCACATTGATATGACCTAGTCTACAATGCCTCAAGAATGATTCGTTCATTTCTGAACTCTTCCTTTTGTGTGTGTTCTGTATACTAGGAACTGTAGTTTGATTTAGAACGTCAATGCTTTTAGATAACGTGCCTGAACCGATCAACTTTTGATATAGGAAATGTTCAAAACATTATCCATCAATACAAAATTTTATCATTTCTTTACTAATAAAGAGACTGATATGATTTTGTATATCAGGTTCGGTATCTAATAGTATTTGTTCAGAATCAATGTATTGGTAATACAGGGTGACAGTGACCAACAGACTTGGTTGCAACACTTGCCCCGGTTTCTGCCTCATGAAACTTATCACCCGTTCTCAGTTTTTCTACCTTTTTGTAGCCCTATGTAACAGATTACATATCTTGGATCCTGATCCGGTATCAAATACCCAGGATGTAGAGGATACTGAGAAATGGTTCTTTGTAATGAACACACCCGAAGGAGATGCATCATATGCACTTTCTTCGTTTGGGCAGCATAGGAATTCTGGTATTCCCCTATTTCCTGCTCTGTCTTATAACAATTATAAGTTGGAGCGGGACCAACGTTCCCAGCTCAGTATAACAAGCGGGTTCGGTCAATTCATCCATATTATTATCTTGATTAAGGCGTGATATGGTCGCTACCTGAAGAGAGAGAGAAGAAAACACTCCGCGTGCGCTCTTGCAAGATTAGATTGGTTATATATTTTATCTAATCAGGATGGCTCCCACTGTTTTTATCAAATCTTCCTTCAAACCTTAAAAGGAAAGACTAGCCGGGATTAATTACACTCTACAAGTTCGCCAATCTTTCAGCCAGGCCAGTGTCGGTACTTTGAGGGAGGTTCCCCGTGCTTTCGCACGGACCTAATTATAGTAAACCTCGTTTTCCCAGAGGCGTAACCCCGTTGACACCTTTCTAGACACCTACTTGATCGGTTAATTGTAAAGTGCAAAACTCTCCTAGGAGTAACAATTACTCGCAGTGGGTATCGGGATCCAACTATCATATAGAAGGTATGTAATCTCATTGAAAATTTCAACACTTGAAACTCCCGATAAAGGTTTTCACCCCTAGCACCTATGACCTTAACTATGGTCAACAAATCATAAGTACTAGTCAAGTTCTACCCGTCATTTCGTGATTAATTAGACCCACCCACATGACCCTTAACTAAGGTCAACAAAGTCACGCGACTGTCCTAACTAATCGCATCATATGCGGTGTAGGAAGACATCACTTAGCTACCGTACACCGTGCCTTGACTATGGTCAACAAACACAGCACGAATACTAAGTACTCTACTTCCTAAAATGACGGAGGGTTGCGAATGGTTTTTATGAAAACCTTTAACGCTTTGAACTTGATCTCGTTGCAAAATCAAATGGTTTTTAAATGGAATGTTTTGGAAGCTTTTCTAGTTTTGCTAAAGGGGTCACTCCCGGTGAAGGGATCGTCGGCCCTTTCCTCGTCGAATGAGGTGCGGGATATATCATATATATCACTGTGCAAAGCAGAAACTATAGAAGCGATCAAAAGACAAACTGAGTGTGTAGCATCTGCCAGTTATTGCTAAAGGAGTCACTCCCGGTGAAGGGATCTCGGTCCTTTCCTCATCGAATAGGGTGCAGGATGTTCTACAAGGAACACCGCGATGCAAAGTAAGAACTGTAGCTACCTGTTTTATTTTGAAATTCGATTCCACAACATCAATTAGGTTTATTTTCTTTCATTAATCTCATTAATGAATATCCTATCATTTAAGTCCACCTAAACATCACAGATAAATATAACGTATGCTTATGCCATCCGCATTCGCCTCGATGTCCTGTCTGCACCGTTAGGTTAGGTAACTAACGCCAGAGCAAGGCAGGGCTAGTGCGGGTGCAAAACATAAGCAACGCCTATATAATATATCATATATACTATATATTATATCTATCTGAACAAATCACATGATCACATCACAGATAACGCAGCAGAAAGTATCATATGAAATATTGGATATATTAGGACGTCCGTGTTTTCAATACGAGCCAGTATAAAACACGGATTCTACGGTCGTGATGAATATCCAATCCCACACCCCTAGACCCCTACGAGAGCGGTAAGCAACCCTACCAATTCTAGGGTTAGGAGACCCGGACTCGACTCCTCCAGATGGTCTCCCACTGGACCCTAAAACCCGGTTACTTGTGCTCCCCTCCTTAGGTCTATCCTAATGCGGAAAAGTAAATAATATACAAATGGTGACAACATCCGCAACCTGGAAGTGCCCCAATAAAAGAATATTACATACAAGTTTTTACATGAATGAAAATGAAAAACACTCATCTCACATAAAAACCCCCCGGCTATTCAAACACGACGATCCAATATAACATATCCAGCAACACATAACATCACATGTCATCAATGTAAGTAAATATGCGCATCCCAATTGTCGTTGACATATAGCAACGAAACCGGCGATATCACATATTACACTTACGGTCACATAAAAGAAAGTGTAAAACTACAACAGTTGGAATCCGCAAACTCTTTAGACATCGCATGCCTAATCAAATGAATCCCTTAGGCATCGCATGCCTAACAATTATAAACCCCGCATTTTAGTCTCATTATCGAAAACTCTTTTCAATATCAAGTCGGGCAATTCAACAGGATTCCCGAAATTCTGATCGAATGCTCGTCGCAAACTTTAGTAGACGGCCGCACCCCCAATACCGTCGACCAAGTGCACTAAGGCGGAACACCGCTACCGCGAGCACCCGAACGGATGCTTTCGGCGACGGGGTTCTCCTACAGTCACTTGGTCGGGGCTATGGGGTGTAGATGTCTATTAAGTTTATCCGGCGAGTATCCGCGTACGCTACCCGATTGCGACGGACTTTTGATCACATCAAAATTCCGTGGCAACCGATCAAGTGAGACTAAACCGCTAGATTTATAACATTCATTCAGTTATCACATAACTACTTATGAATTCCAATTATTGTATCACATTCCGGATAAATAGAAAATGTTAAACTTTCCGATCGAACAATCGAACACCCAAGTTTTCCCGATACAGCTCAACACATGAAATAAGTTTAAAAACATTCACTTCGTGCCTCAGTACCAATGGTCCAGCCGTAGAAGGGTCAAGCCAACGCCTCACATATGGCACGCCGTACTGCCTCAAACCCTAAGGTTCAAAGGGCAGTTCAAGACGGTCACATAATCGAGTTAAGGTTTGTTGTCTTCTAGAGGGACCATCGCGTTACTTGAACTACTTAGAACGCCGTTAAACTACGAAAAAATCCAACAATTGGAAATTTCCCTGCAGGGGAAAGAGTGGGTATTTATATTCGGTCGAACTTTTTAACATATTCTAAAATTACCCGGAAAAATACATAGACAAAGTTTGACAATCCGATCGAATCTACGAACTCCCAATACAACCCAGAATACTCAACTCTTGAGTAAGATTTAAAAATTCCTAGAAAATAAAGCACCCAAATATAGAAATTACTGTGCCAAAAATAATGGGAGAGGCGGCCGTACGGCCGCTGAACCGCCGCACGAGCCATGCTTGTGCCGCGGAACCGCGGCGGTTTGATGGATTCAGCCGCTCGAATTTCACAGTAATTCCTACAAATTCCTGCTGATTTTTCTGAATATTTTTAATTCTCAAAAATCCCCGATTTCAAAAAATGTACAGAGAGAAAATTTGGATTAGGGTTTTGGTTCGATCGGACTTCTAACTCCGTCTACGCATCGCCTAAGGCTCTAGTTAGGCTCTGATACCACTATTGGTCAGGCAGCCACCCCATCCAATAGGGTCACCGTGGCACCAACGGGTCCATCAGCAGCTACTTTTTACGCATGCCCCCTCGCGAGGACTACAACCCGCCGGAACACCTTCCGGTCTCGGGACACCCTGGGGGTAAGAGCCTATGCTTCGCCACACTGTCACACAGTGAGAACCCCCCATAGGTCGACATCCAATGCCTAGTAGCTCTGATACCACTGTAGGGTTCCTAGGCACACTAATGAGGTCTCACAACAGATCAAACATTCCCAATTCAAAAAATTTCATGTGCCTACAACCCAAATACGGATCGTTAACTAGATGTATAGGCGAAACTACGAGCTAGTAAACTGCTTTACTAATAAGTGAACGGAAAATACAACCTTTGTAGATCCGGTCCTCCACCTCCTTGGCTCCGTGATGACGTCCCTCCACTGTACCAATCGGATCCTGGACTCTGGCGGTGGTTTCATCGGAGAAAAGATCGGGCTAGGTCGTCGACTTCGATGCCGAAGATGATCTATGTCGAGGCAACTCAAGATCAAACTCCAACTTCACTAAGTCATGAAACTTGTGAAGAAAACACCCTATACTACTTGGCAAGTGGTAGAGGATGAAGAAATAGGAAGTGGGTTCACTTTAGAATTGGATTTCTCACTCTTTTTCTCTTGTTGCCATTAATGGTTGCAAGCTTTTTCTTTGTTGAAGAAGAAGAAGAAGAAGAAGAATTATGATAAGTTATTTTAAAATAGAAAACAAAATGATACTTATCATAATTTCAACCATGGTTTAGTGTAGAGAACTAACTAGGGTCAAGTTGAATGGTTAGGGTTAGGAGAAGAAGACAAGAATGGTTACTTTAGTAAAAGATGCATGAAGCATCAAGAAGTTTCATGAATGAAAGCAACCATTTTTGTTTTCCTTTCCTTTATTTAACCAAAATAAATAGATAAATGAATAAGTGAGTAAATCAAAACCCTAACCATTAACATAACCATAGTTTAAGTCTTTACACAAACCCAAGTATGCATGTATCATCAAACATGATACTAACAAGTGCACAAAAATATATCACATATACAACTTGTGTAATTCAAGTGAGAAAATCCATTTAAAGTGAACCAATATTAGTTAATGTAAAGTAATATATCTAATATATAATTATACATTAAATCATTAAATCAATACTTGATTTAACGATCCGGTCATATCACATATAACCGACTAATATCAATAGTAACAACTTATCGAATCAACACTTGATCCGATAACCCGGCTATATCACATATAACCGATCAATGTCACAAATCGTGAGAATCGAATACAGTATCACATGCTGGTATCATTCTCGGTCCCGCACATATCTCATATGCGCTCCTATTTCGTTTCGCTTGAGCCAGGAAATCTCTGTGTAGGACTCTAAAGACTCGTCAATACGCCGGCAGCAGGTGATGATCATATCAAACACCCACAAGCCGCAAGCGGTCTGCTAAACGTAACGGCCACCAGGGTATTGAGCGATCAGAAGATCGACGAGCAAGCCCGCTCACACTCCTGTGAATCCAACCAGTAACACTTACCGTACAGTCCGGTCTGTTCGTCTGATATGTCGCATATCTCGCCTAGGGGTGGTAAACGTCAGACCCCAATAGCTCGATAAGTCATGCCGACGTAAGGTCCATAACATTCATGAAACTACTGATAACTCTTACCAGTATATCACTGCAACCCTGGCCAGGGATTTCCTGTTATGGCCAGTCGTGCATAGCGCAACATCAACCCCCAATACCGGGAGAGACGAATCCCCTCCTATCGCTCATTGCCTCCATGTGAATTGGGACTGTACCCAAAAACCACCTGTTTGCATGACTCAGAAGAGCCGTGGTAGGGTTGAAATCAAAGCACAGTGGGAGACACACAAGACTCTATGACGATAAAGAGCAACCATATATATGTTAAGATAAAGAGCAACCAGATAGCGTACTATCATGTCGAGCAAGAAAGTCCTACCTATATATGTCCCAGCATCCACTACAATATACATCCAATGTACAGTAATGGCCTCTAGGGCATACATATAACTAACAGTCTGTAGACCCGAGATCGTCATAGAGTCTCGTGTGATTCCCACTGTGCTTTGATTTCCACCTTGCCATGTCCATGAGGGCATGCAAAACGGTGGTTTTTGGGTACAGTCCCGAGTCACATGGAGGCAATGAGCGATAGGAGGGGTTTCGTCTCTCCCGGTATTAGGGGTTGATGTTGCGCTGTGCTCGATTGGCCGTAACAGGGAAGTCCCTGGCCAGGGCTGATTAGAGATTTACTGGTAAGTGTTACCAGTAGTTTCTCGACCCATTATGAGCCTCACATCGGCATGACTTATCGGTTATTGGGGTCTGACGTTTACCACCCCTAGACTTAATATGCGACATATCAGACGAGGAGACCGGACTGTACGGGAAGTGTTGCCGGCAGGCTTTTACAGGAGTTAGAGAGGACTTGCTTGCTGATCATCTGATCACTCAATACCCGGGTAGCCGTTACGTCCAGCTAGTACCGCTGACGGCTTGTGGGTGCCTGATGTGATCATCACCTACTGCCGGCGTATTGACGAGTCTTTAGAGTCCTACATAGAGGTTTTACTGGCTCAGGCAAAACGAAATAGGAGCACGTATATGATATGTGTGAGACCGAGAATAAATGCGTGTATGTGATACCGTATTCTATTCTCGCGACTTTTTGTATCGGTCGGTTGTATATGATATAGCCGGGTTATCGAATCGAGTGTTGATTCGATAAGTCGATACAATGGATGTTAGCCGGTTATATGAGATATGACCGGATTATTAAGTCAAGTGTTGATTTAATAATTAAGTGTATAATTGTATATTAGATATACTAATTTACACTTGCTAACACTTGTTCACTTTAGGGTTTTTCTCACAAATGAACACTTGTATATATATATATATATATATATATATGTGATATATATATTAAAGTGTTTTCTTCTGTATCATGGTTGATGATACACTAAACATGGGTGTGTAAGACATACTCCATACTATATTAGATGGTGGTTAATATTTATTTAAAGTAATTACAAATTAGTGAAGCTTATGTCATAAGTATGAAGCTTGTAGAAGCTTTTGGATACTTTAACAAAGTCCACTTAATTTGTTTTACTTTAGATTTTTGTTAACCTAACCATCTTAACTTAGCCATGGTTATGTCCCACCATGAGTTAGTATATGATATTCACTCACCATGGTTAGATTTCACACTTGATCATTATCCTTTCCTCTTTCTTTTGTTCATCTTCTTCATTGTGAAAAGGAGAAAGAAAACTAGGGTTTGATCCAAAGTGAGAAAGAGTGTGAGAAACAAAATTCTAAAGAGAACCCACTTCCTATTTCTCCATCTTCTACTAGATTAGCACTTTAGTATAGGGTGTTTACTTCACTAATTCTCAAGTTAGTGAAGTAGAATCTTGAGTCGGAATTCCCTCGACGTAGATCATCTTCGGCCTCGGAGACTTCAAGCAAAGGTCGCACCTTTTCGCCTCGTGAAGCCATGCAAGGGTCCGGGAGAACCACGATCGCAGCAAAGGGACTTCATCAAGGAGCTAAAGAAGTGGAGGACCGATCTACAAAGGTTGTATTTCGTGATCTCTTAGAGTAAAGTTGTTTACTTGCCTTTCGATTCGCCTAAACTCTAGTATACGATCTTGTTTAGTGTTATTCGGCACATAAAAATTTAATTTTGGCATGGTCGATGCCTTGTATAGCCTTGTTATTATGCCTAGTAACCCTACAGTGGTATCAGAGCTTAGCTAGAGCATTAGACAATGAGTTAACGAAGTTAAAACTCCGAACGAACCCGAATACGACAAAACGACCCCTTCTCTGGACAATTTTGAAAATCTGGGATTTTTGTGAATTAAAAATACTTAAAAAATACAGCAGGGATTTCTAAGAATTACGGCGCAAAAATGATGACATAAGCTGTACGGGCCGCCGCGGTTCCGCGGCAATACCCTGCTTGTGCCGCGGAACCGCGGCCGTACAGTAAGAATTGGACATTTTGTTTGCACAGTAATTCTTGTATCTGAATGTGTTATTTTATGGGTATTTTTAAACTGACTCAAGTGTTGAGTATTTAGGGGTTCATTTTGTAACCATCGATTCAATCGGAGAATTTAATTTTGTTTTGTTATTCCGGATAATTTAGAAAGTACTAAAATGTTCGAACGGATATCATTAACTCAATTTTTCCCGGCACGAAAAACATTCAAGTGTTGAATTTTTCTCGGGTTTAATTATTTCGGAAAAACGTGCAAGAAATGTGACGGGCCCTCTAGAAGACAACAAACCTTAACTCGATTATGTGACCGTCTTGAATTGCCCTTTGAACCTTAGGGTTTAGGGCAGTACGGCGTGCCACATGTGAGGCGTTGGCTCGACCTTTCTACAGCTGGACCGTTGCTACTGTGACGTATTCTGGAATCTTTAAACTCCGCTCAAGTGTTGAGCTATTATGGAAATCTTGAGTATTTGGTTATTCGATCGGAAAGTTTAATACTGTCTATTTATCTGGAATGTGATACAATATGTGGAATTCACGAAGTTAGGCATGAAATGCGGAATATGTGATATTTCGGATTTACGATGTCTAAAGAGATTGTGGATTCCAAATGTTGTAGTTTTACACTTTCTTTTCTGTGACCGTAAGTGTAATATGTGATATCGCCGGTTTTGTTGCAATATGTCAACGACAATTAGGATGCGCATATTTACTTACGTTGACGACATGTGATGTTCTGTGTTGCTGGATATGTTATATTGGATCGTCGCGTTCTGAATAGCCGGGGTTTTTATGTGAGATGAGAGTTTTTATTTTCATTCATGTAAAATTTAAATGTATGTAATATTCTTTTATTGGGGCACTTCCGGGTCGAGGTTGATGTCACCTTTTATATATTATTTACTTTTCCGCACTAGGATAGACCCAAGGAGGGGAGCACAAGTAACCGGGTTCTAGGGTCCAGTGGGAGACCAACTCGAGGAGTCGAGTCCGGGTCTCATAACTCTAGAATTGGTAGGGTTGCTTGCCACTCTCGTAGGGGTCTAGGGGTGTGGGTTTGGCTATTCATCGCGACCGTGGAATCCGTGTTTTATAGAGGCTCAAAATAAAACACGGACTCCTAGTATATCCAATGTTTTATATGTTTCTTCTGCTGCGATATCTGTGATGTGATCATTTGATGTTCTGTGATAAATACTGTATATAGTATATATGATATATTATATAGGCCTTACTTATGTTTTACACCCGCGCTAGCCCTGCCCTGCTCTACCGTTAGTTACCTAACCTAACGGTGCACGAGGGGACATCGAGGCGAATGCGGATGGCATAAGTGTACGTCGTATTTATCTGTGATGTTTAGGTGACTTAAATGATGGGACTTCATTAATGTGATTAATGAAAGAAAAGAAACCTAAAAGATATTGTAGAATCAAATTTTCAAATAAAAAGGGTAGCTACAGTTTTGCTTTGCATAGCGGTATATATGATATACCCTGCACCTTATTCGATGGGGAAAGAGCCGAGATCCCTTCACCGGGAGTGACCTCTTTAGCAAAACTGGCAGATGCTACAACATTCGGTTTGACTTTTGACTGCTTTTGGAGTTTTGCTTTGCATAGTGATGTATATGATATATCCTGCACCTTATTCCATAAGGAAAGAGCCGAGATCCCTTCACCGGGAGTGACCTCTTTAACAAAACTAATAAAAGCCTCAAAATCACTCCATTTCAAAATTTATGCAATTCTACGACCATATCAAGTTCATTACGCAATAGGTTTTCAGAAAAATATGTCGTAGCCCTCCGTCATTTCAGATAAGTCCTGCTTAGTATTCGTGTTGCGTTTGTTGACCTTGTCAAGGCGTAGTGTGCGGTAGCTGACCAGTATTTATCTGTTTATGCATATGATGCAGATTGTTTTAGGGTAGTCGTACGGCCTTGTTGACCTTGTCAAGGGTCGTGCGGGTGGGTTTAATTCAATCAAGAAATGACGGGTTGAACTTGACTCACGATCTATGGTTTGTTGACCTTGTCAAGGCCATAGATCGTTTGGGGCAAAATATTATCGGGAATTTCAAGTGTTGAAATTTGCAATGAGATTGCATACCTTCTATGAGATAGTTGGATCCCGATACCCACTGCGAGTAATTGTTACTCCCGGGAGAGTTTTACACAGGACAATTAGCCGATCAAGTAGGTGTCTAGAAAGGTGTCAATGGGGTTACGCCTCTGGGAAAACGAGGCATACTTTAATTATGTCCGTGCGAAAGCACGGGGAACCTCCCTCAAAGTACCGACACTGGCCTGGCTGAAAGATCGGCGAAGTTGTAGGGTGTAATTAAACCCGGCTAATCTTTACTTTTAGGGTTTGAAGGAAGATTTGATAAAAAACAGTGGGAGCCATCCTGATTAGATAAGATAATAACCAATCTGATCTTGCAAGAGCATACGCTAAAGTGTTTTCTTCTCTCTCTCTCCAGGTAGCGACCATATCATGCCTTAATAAAGATAATAATATGGATGTATTGACCGAACCCGCATGTTTTACTGTGCTGGGGAACGTTGGTTCCGTTCTTTCTTATTAGAGTTATAAGACTGAACAGGATATAGGGGAATACCAGGATTCTCATGCCACCCGAATGAAGAAAGTACATGTTGATGCATTTTCTTCAGGTGTGTTCGTTACCGAGAACTGTTTCTCCATTTTCTCTACGTCCTGGGTATTAGATACCGGGTCAGGATCCCATATATGTAATCAGTTACATGGGCTTAGGAAAGGTAGAGAACTTGGAGAAGGTGATAAAGACATAAGGGTTGGAAATGGTGCAATTGTTGCAGCTAAAACCGTCGGGGAATATCACCTTGTATTGCCAACTGGTAATACATTGATTCTGAACGAATGCTATTACATGCCGAACCTGATATGCAAGATTATATCGGTTTCTTTGTTGAGTAAAGAGGGATATAATTTTGTATTAGAAGATAATGTTATGAACATTTTCCTAAACCAAAAGTTGGTCGGATCAGGCACGATGTGCAATGGCATTTATGTTCTAAATCAATCAACAGTTCTGAGCATAACAAACACACACAAGAGGAAGAGTTCAGAACTAAACGAATCCTTCTTGTGGCATTGTAGACTGGGTCACATCAATGCGACACGACTCGCTAAGTTGCATAAGGATAGATATTTGAATCCGTTTGAATTTTCATCTTATGACACTTGCGAGTCATGTCTCAAAGGAAAGATGACCAAAACTCCGTTTACGGGACACGGAGAAAGAGTTACCGAACTCTTGGGACTGATACATAGTGATGTATGCGGTCCCATGTCTACACATGCCAGGGATGGTTCTTCGTACTTCATTACATTCACTGACGATCTCTCTAGATTCGGATATGTGTTCCTGATGAAACACAAATCAGAAGCTTTTGAGAAATTTAGAGAATATAAACAAGAAGTCGAAAACCAAACCGGAAAAAGTATTAAAATCCTACGATCTGATCGAGGAGGTGAATACTTGAGCAATGAATTCCTGGACTTCCTAAAAGAGAATAGGATTCTCTCTCAGCTGACTCCTTCATATACACCACAGCACAACGGTGTATCTGAATGAAGGAACCGCACCCTATTAGATATGGTGCGCTCTATGATGAGCACAGCTGAGTTACTTATTTCCTTCTGGGGGTATGCGCTGGAGACAGCAGCATACCTATTGAATCAAGTTCCATCTAAATCTGTACCTACCACACCATATGAGATATGGAGTGGGAAGAGACCATATCTTAAACGAGTTAAGATATTGGGTTGTCCGGCCTATGTCAAAAGACAAAATCCGGACAAACTCGAGGAAAGGTCAGTTCTTTGCAAGTTTGTGGGATATCCAAAGAACTCATATGGGTATTTTTTCTACCACAGTAAGGAAAAAAAAGTGTTTGTTGCTCAACATGCCACCTTTTTAGAAAATGAATTTCTTGTAAAAGAAACTAGTGGCAAAGTGGTAGAGCTGGAAGAGGTTCCAGATACACAAACTGCAACTGAAGATTTAGTGGAACCAGAGGATTCAGTAGTTCCCAATGAACCTCAGCCTCTCCGCCGATCTAGTAGGGTTCCTCACCCACCTGAGAGATACTACGGTTTTCTCATAGATGGTGGGAGCGAGGATTGCATCATGGTTGATGATGACCCAACTAGCTTCGAGCAGGCCATCACGAGTGGGGACTCAGTGAAATGGCTGGATGCAATGCGGTCCGAGATGGAATCCATGTACACCAACAAAGTGTGGACTTTGGAAGTTGCTCCTGAAGGGGTAAAACCCATTGGGAGCAAGTGGATCTTCAAGAAAAAACTTGGTGTAGATGGGAAAGCGGAGACTTTCAAAGCTAGACTTGTTGCAAAGGGTTTTCGTCAAAGACCAGGTGTGGACTATGACGAAACCTTTTCTCCAGTGGCTATGCTTAAATCCATCCGGATCATGCTTGCCATCGCTGCATATCATGACTACGAAATCTGGCAAATGGATGTTAAGACCGCCTTTCTAAATGGTGATTTAGAAGAGTGCGTGTACATGACTCAGCCAGAGGGCTTCGTAGATAGTGGGAGCAGCGGGAAGGTGTGCAAGCTGCTTAAATCCATTTATGGATTGAAGCAAGCATCGCGGAGTTGGAACACCTGCTTTGACGTCGTTATCAAAGAGTTTGATTTCGTCAAAAGCGTAGATGAACCTTGTATCTACAAGAAGGTGGCAGAGAGTAAGGTTGTCTTCCTCGTATTGTACGTGGACGACATACTCTTGATAGGAAATGACATTCCTATGCTGCAATCGGTGAAGCTCTTCTTATCACAAAGATTCTCAATCAAAGATCTTGGTGATGCCTCCTGCATATTGGGAATCAGGATCTATAGAGATAGATCTAAAAGGATATTGGGATTGTCCCAGTCCAGGTACATTGACACCAAACTAAAGAGGTTTAGTATGGAAGAGTCCAAACGTGGGTTTTTACCCACGATCTCAGGGCTCACTCTCTCCAAAGAGATGTCTCTCAAGACTGATTTGGAGAGAGCTCGCATGCAAGGGATACCCTATGCTTCAGCAGTAGGCTCTATCATGTACGCGATGCTATGTACCAGACTCGATGTAGCATACTCACTAAGTGTAGTGAGTAGGTATCAAGCTGATCCTGGAGAGAGTCACTGGACAGCTGTGAAGAGTATTCTCAAGTACTTACGAAGGACTAAAGAGATGCTCTTGGTGTATGGTAACGGAGAACTCCAAGTGGAGTCCTTTACCGATTCGAGCTTCCAGAGTGATAAGGACGACTCTAAGTCGCAGTCGGGATTTGTCTTTACCCTTTATGGAGGGGCGGTTAGCTGGAAGAGTTCCAAGCAGGAAACCGTGGCAGACTCGATGATGGAGGCTGAATACTTCGCTGCCAACGATGCTGCCAAAGAGGTTGTCTGGATCAAGATGTTCATCGCTGAACTTGGAGTGGTTCCATCCATTGAGCATCCAATACCTTTTTATTGCGATAACAATGGAGCGGTGGCTTTAGCCAAGGAACCCGGGTCCCATCAGCGATCCAGGCATATTCTGAGGCGGTATCACCTGATCCGGGAGACAGTTGATCGCCGGGAGATCGAGGTTAGGAGGGTTGACACGAAGTATAAAACAGCGGATCCACTCACGAAGGCCATTCCCCAGATACAGTTTGAGAGACTCTTCGGGATGCTCGGTATGCGATACTAAAGCAGCTGGCCCTAATGCAAGTGGGAGATTGTTAGTTGTATGTATGCCCTAGAGGTTAGTATTGTACAGATGATGTATATTATATTGGATGCTTCGACATATATAGAGAGGACTTTCTTGTTCGATATGATAGTATGCTATCTGGTTGCTTTTTACTTTAACATGTATACTTGTCTCTTTATACTGTCTTATAGTTACATGTTGGTAAAGCCTTTAGGATGTGTACTTGACTACCTGGACTATGATGCGGATCATACTAGTGGGGACATGGTAGTCCATAAGTACATCCTTCAAGGTCCCTAGTCGTGGGTGTATCGAGACGGGGCATCGATAAACCATTGTAGACTAGCGTATACGCTTCTCGACCCATGAGATGGGCGATGGATGATCCCATATCCATTGGTGTTTGACATCAGAGATGGTATACGGGTGCTCAGTAGAGACTGGGTACACTGGACGGACTCGCCGAGAACTCCCAGATGGTATTATACCTCACGTCAGATGGCAGTTCTCTGGTGACACTTGTGGAGGTTAGTCTGTAGACCCGAGATCGTCATAGAGTCTCGTGTGATTCCCACTGTGCTTTGATTTCCATCCTACCATGTCCATGAGGGCATGCAAAACGATGGTTTTTGGGTACAGTCCCGAGTCACATGGAGGCAATGAGCGATAGGAGGGGTTTCGTCTCTCCCGGTATTGGGGGTTGATGTTGCGCCGTGCTCGATTGGCCGTAACAGGGAAGCCCCTGGCTAGGGCTGATTAGAGATTTACTGGTAAGTGTTACCAGTAGTTTCTTGACCCGTTATGAGCCTCACATCGGCACGACTTATCGGTTATTGGGGTCTGACGTTTACCACCCCTAGACTTGATATGCGACATATCAGACGATGAGACCGGACTGTACGGGAAGTGTTGCCGGCAGACTTTCACAGGAGTTGGAGTAGGCTTGCTTGTTGATCTTCTGATCGCTCAATACCCGGGTAGCCGTTACGTCCAGCTAGTACCGCTGACGGCTTGTGGGTTCCTGATGTGATCATCACCTACTGCCGGCGTATTGACGAGTCTTTAGAGTCCTACATAGAGGTTTTACTGGCTCAGGCAAAACGAAATAGGAGCAATTATATGATATGTGCGAGACCGAGAATAAATGCATGTATGTGATACCGTATTCTATTCTCGCGACTTTTTGTATCGGTCGGTTATATATGATATAGCCGGGTTATCGAATCGAGTGTTGATTCGATAAGTCGATACAATGGATGTTAGCCGGTTATATGAGATATGACCAGATTATTAAGTCAAGTGTTGATTTAATAATTAAGTGTATAATTGTATATTAGATATACTAATTTACACTTGCTAACACTTGTTCACTTTAGGGTATTTCTCACAAATGAACACTTGTATATATATATATATGTGATATATATATTAAAGTGTTTTCTTTTGTATCATGGTTGATGATACACTAAATATGGGTGTGTAAGACATACACCATTCTATATTAGATGGTGGTTAATATTTATTTAAAGTAATTACAAATTAGTGAAGCTTATGTCATAAGTATGAAGCTTGTAGAAGCTTTTGGATACTTTGACAAAGTCCACTTAATTTGTTTTACTTTAGATTTTTATTAACCTAACCATCTTAACTTAGCCATGGTTATGTCCCACCATGAGTTAGTATATGATACTCACTCATCATGATTAGATTTCACACTTGATCATTATCCTTTCCTCTTTCTTTTGTTCATCTTCTTCATTGTGAAAAGGAGAAAGAAAACTAGGGTTTGATCCAAAGTGAGAAAGAGTGTGAGAAACAAAATTCTAAACAGAACCCACTTCCTATTTCTCCATCCTCTACTAGATTAGCACTTTAGTATAGGGTGTTTACTTCACTAATTCTCAAGTTAGTGAAGTAGAACCTTGAGTCGGAATTCCCTCGACGTAGATCATCTTCGGCCTCGGAGACTTCAAGCAAAGGTCGCACCTTTTCGTCTCGTGAAGCCATGCAAGAGTCCGGGAGAACCACGATCGCAGCAAAGGGACTTCATCAAGGAGCTAAAGAAGTGGAGGACCGATCTACAAAGGTTGTATTTCGTGATCTCTTAGAGTAAAGTTGTTTACTTGCCTTTCGATTCACCTATACTCTAGTATACGATCTTGCTTAGTGTTATTCGGCACATAAAAATTTAATTTTAGCATGGTCGATGCCTTGTAGATCCTTGTTGGTGTGCCTAGTAACCCTACATAGCCACCCCTCATCTCCTCCATACACTTCTTCTCCTGCTCTCTAGGGTTCATTAGGGTATAATTTCTTAACCCAATTTCCTAGTTTGCCTAACTTGTGCGTAGTTTAGCGTCGGTTTGTGTTATTTGTGAGTTTAGTGCTAATTATGGTGATTTATGAGATGTTGTGGCAAATTGATTATTGTGTTGGTAAACCCTACCTATTTTAGTGTTATTAAGGTCACATTAACTGAGTTTAACCCAGGTTTCACTAAAATACCATAGGGTTTGTGTTTTGTGCAAAATTGGTGTTTTTATGCGATATTGTGGCATTCTGTGATATGCTATTGGCCCGGACCCTTTAGGATAAAATTGAGAAGACTGGAGCATGCACACTAGGTCTAGATTACACCACCAGAACACGAGCCCCAAATTCTTCACCATGGCCGCAGATTTAATGCATTTGGCCGCAAATTGCGGCCAAGAAGGGGTCTGGGGTGTTGGGGTCTTGGCTAGGGTTCTCTGCAGTGTTTTCTAGTGTCTTGGCATGTATAGTTTTATAAGATTTGACCTGTAGGAAAATCTGGGACAATATACCGTTTTTCATGTCCGTTGTGATTGCGCGATACGCGCGATACGTGAGTGGGTTCTGCGATCCAGCGTGTCGCGGCGTGTCGCGATAGTTTTAGATGCGTATACACACGTTTTAGCGTATCGTGCACACGCGCGTTTAGTTTGCGACGCGAGTTTCTCGTTTGGGTTCGATATCGCGTTTTGCGGAATATTTGGCTTATATATGATTTCCATGTCTAAATTGCAGGTTTGCAGGCGGGGACTATGGACACTGCTACAGGGGGAGCAGATGGTAGGATTCACCTAGCGTGGAGTGTAGGTGAGTAGATTTAACATTTACAGGGGAATCGCCCCCATGGCGTTATGCGTCTGGGCTAGAATTCTATTACTTGTCGCATATTCTACGTCATTGTTAGAATTGCGCCTTTACCTTATTTTCTTGATATAGTTGTACTGTGACTAGCAGCCGTAGGATACTGCACATATTATTGACGGTTCATATTGCACGAGCATGGATTGTATGCTACACACACACCGTCAATAATTGCCATGTCACACACAAACCCCTTATAGATACTATATTTGTAGGGTTCCTAGGCACACTCAAGAGGTTCCACAAGGCATCAATCATGCCAAACAAAAATTTTCCGGTGCCGAGAAACCCTAATGAAGATCATTAACTAGAAGTTAAGGCGAAAAGCAAGCAAGCAAATGACTTTGCTACTAAGTGAAAGGGATTCCAACCTTTGTAGATCCGGTCTACCACTTCTTTAGCTCCGTGTTGACGTCCCTCCGCTGCGATCATTGGATCCCGGACTCTAGAAATGGTTTCGTCGGAGAAATGATCGGGCTAGGTCATTGACTTCGAGGCCGAAGATGATCTACGTCGGGGAGACTCAAACTCAAGCTATTCCTTCACTCGGTCGTAAACTTTTTGAAGAGAACACCCTATACTACATGGCAAGTGGTTGAGGATGAAGAAATAGGAAGTGGGTTCACTTTAGAATTGGATTTCTCACTCTTTTTCTCATGATGCCATTGGAGCTAGCAAGCTTTTTCAAGCTTGATGAAGATGAAGAAGAAGAAAAAAGAATCATATGAATAATATCCAAAGTGAAACTTATCTAAATGAATGATGGCACCATGGTTGAGTTAAGCCCTCATGCTTAACTCATGTAGAGAATTAACCATAGCATAAGGTTAAGGGTTTAGTTAGCTAATATCTTGAACAAATGACAAAAGAGTTGACTTTGTCAATGTTCATCAAGCTTCATGAAGCTTGATAACTTTGACCAAAGTCACTCTCTTTTGTTATTTGTTTAGGAAAATAGTAAACCCTAATTCAACCTTGATATGGTTCAAGTCTCATACACACAACTTGTTTGTATCATCAAGCATGATACAAACATGTATACTTGCATATATCACATATAAACAATGTACACTTTCAAGTGAGAAAACAAATCTTAAGTGAACCAATACTAGTTAATGTAAAGTAATATATCAAATATATAATTATACATTAAATCATTAAATCAACACTTGATTTAACGATCCGGTCATATCGCATATAACCGACTAATATCTATAGTAACAACTTATCGAATCAACACTTGATCCGATAACCCGGCCATATAGCATACAACCGATCAATGTCACATATCGCGAGAATAGAATACAGTATCACATACTGGTATTATTCTCGGTCTCGCACATATCTCATATGCGCTCCTATTTCGTTTCGCTTGAGCCAGGAAACCCCTGTGTAGGACTCTAAAGACTCGTCAATACGCCGGCAGCAGGTGATGATCATATCAAACGTCCACAAGCCGCAAGCGGTCTGCTAAACGTAACGGCCACCCGGGTATTGAGCGATCAGAAGATCAACGAGCAAGCCCGCTCACACTCCAGTGAATCCAACGAGTAACACTACCGTACAGTCCGGTCTGTTCGTCTGATATGTCGCATATCTCGTCTAGGGGTGGTAAACGTCAGACCCCAATAACTCGATAAGTCATGTCGATATGAGGCTTATAACGGGTCGAGAAACTACTGGTAACACTTACCAGTACATCCCTAAATCTTCCTTGGACAAGGACTTCCTGTTATAGCCAATCGAGCACTGCGCAACATCAACTCCCTATACCGGGAGAGACGAAACCCCTCCTATCGCTCATTGCCTCCATGTGATTCGGGACTGTACCCAAAAGCCACCTTTTTGCACGCCCTCTTGGACGTGGTATGATGGAAATCAAAGCACAGTGGGAATCACACAAGACTCTATGACGATCTCGGGTCTACAGACTAACCTGTACTAGTGTCACCAGAGAACTGCCATCTGACGTAAGGTATAATACCATCTGGGAGTTCTCGGCGAGTCCGTCCAGTGTACCCAGTCTCTACTGAGCACCCGTATATCATCTCTGATGTCAAACACCAATGGATATGGGATCATCCATCGCCCATCTGTATGGGTCGAGAAGCTACACGCTAGTCTACTCTGGCATATCGATGCCCCGTCTCGATACACCCACGACTAGGGACTTTGAAGGATGTACTTATGGACTACCTTGTCCCCACTAGTATGATCTGCATCATAGTCCAGGTAGTCAAGTACACATCCTAAGGGCTTTACCAACATGTAACAGAGAGACAATCAGTGTACACGTTAAAGTAAAGAGTAACCAGATAGCATACTATCATATCGAGCAAGAAAGTCATCCCTATATATGTCCAAGCATCCACTACAATATACATCCTATGTACAGTAATGGCCTCTAGGGCATACATATAACTAACAATCTCCCACTTGCACTAGGGCCATCTGATAGCAGTGGTTGTAGTATCTCATACTCAACCATCCCATAAAAGTCTCTCTCTGGGAAAAGGCCTTTCGTGAGTGGATCCGCCGTGTTGTCCTCTGAGTCTACTCTCCTAACCTCGATCCCCTGGAGATCAATTATCTCTACGATCAGGTGATACTGCCTAAGAATATGTCTGGATCACTGATGGGACGGGCGTTCCTAGACGTAAGCCACAACTCCATTGTCACACAATGGGAGGAACGAAGTACATCTCATGAACTAGTATACACCCAGACTTCCTCTTTGGTAGCATCTTAAGTAGCGATGTATCCAGCCTTTATCATCTAGTATGCCACGGTATCTAGCTTGGAACTCTTCCAACATACCGTCCCTCCACTGAGGGTAAAGACAATGCCTGCGACTGACATTCAGTCGTCCTTATCACCCTGGAACCTTTCCAGTGATTCTCCCCAGGATCAATTGATACCTTCTCACTACAACTAGTGAGTATCCTAACATCCAATTAGATCTATCTCATAGATCCAAAATAAGGATTTAGGAGGTATCACTTTGATCCTATATGGAGAATCCTTGTGATAAGCGGAGATTGACCGAGCGCAGCATAGGAAACTTGTTCCCTATCAAGAGTATGTCATCCACGTACTCTACGAGGATCACCACCATACTCCCTACTACCTTTTTGTACATACAAGGTTCATCTACCATTTTGATGATGTCAAACTCTTTGACTAACTCATCAAAACAGATGTTCCAACTCCGCGATGCCTGCTTTATCACATAAAACATCTTGCATACGTTTCCGCTGCTCCCACTGTCTACGAAGCTATCTGGCTGTGTACCTATAGACGTTCTCTTATAAATCAATATTTAGAAAAGCAGTCATGACACCCAACCACCAGATATCGTAGTCATGGTATGTAGCCGTGGCAAGTAGGATCTGGATGGACTTAAGCATAGGCCCCAGAAAAGGTTTCATCATTAGCCACAACTGGTCTATGATGCAAACCTTTAACGAGTCTAGCTTTGAAAGTCTCAACTTTTCCATGTACACCAAGTAATCTTCTCAAGATATACTTGCTCCTGATGGGGATTTAACCCTTCAGATAAAGCAACCAAAGTCCATACTTTGTTGGTGTATAAGGATTCCATCTCAGATCGATAAGCATCCAGCCATTCTTACAGAGTCCTACTCCTGATGGCCAGCCCGAAACTAGTTGGGTCATCATCTCATGATGCAATCCTCGCTCCCACTGTCATAGAGAAAACTGAAGTATCTCTCAGGTGGGTGAGGAACCCTACTAGATCGGCGGAGAGGCTGAGGTTCGTTGGTTGCTATTGAATCCTTTGGTTCTACCAAATCATCAGCTGCAGTTTGTATAGCTGGAACTGTTTCCAGTTCTACCTCATGACCAATAATTTCTTCACAAGAAATTTCCTTTTCACAAAGGTGGCATGCTGAGAAACAAAACATTTTTGTTCCTCGGTTAGGTAGAAGATATTCCCTTGCTAATGCTTGGGATATCCAACAAACTTCCACAGATCTGACTTTGCCTCGAGCTTGTCCGGATCTTATTTTTAGACATAGGCCGGACAACCCCAAATCTTAACTGACTTAAGAGATGGGCTCTTCCCTTTCCATATCTCATATGAAGTGGTAGGCAACTGATTTGATCGGAACCCTATTCAATAGGTATGCAACTTCATAAGTGCATAACTCCCTAAAAGGAAATAGGAAACTCAGTAGTACTCATCATAGAACACACCATATCACATAGGGTGCTATTGCTCCACCCCGATACACCGAGGTGCTGTGGTATATACGGAGGAGTAATGCTGAGAGAGAATCTCATTCTCCTTTAGAATAATCCAGGAATTCCGTGCTCAAGTATTCTCCTCCTTGATCACATCAAAGGACATAATACTTATACCCGTATTTAGGTTCTCTACTTCTAACTTATATTCTATGAATATCTCAAAAGGTTCGGACTTGTGTTTCAACAGGAACATATGTCTGAATCTTAAGAGATTATCAAAGAATGTAACGAAGTACAAAGAACCGGTCTTGGCATGTGTAGACAGGGGACCTACATACATCAACATGTATCATCCCAAGAGTTCACTAACTCTTTCTCTGTTTCCAATAAACAGAGCTATGGTCATGTTATCTCTGTGACATGACTGGCAAGTTTCATAAGATGTAAATTCAAACCGATTTAAATATGCATCTAAATGTAACTTCAGCCAGTCGGGTCGCATTGATATGACCTAGTCTACAATGCCTCAAGAAGGATCCGTTCATTTCTGAACTCTTCCTCTTGTGTGTGTTCCGTATACTTAGAACTGTAGTTTGATTTAGAACATCAATGCTTTTAGATAACGTGCCTGAACCGATCAACTTTTGATATAGGAAATGTTCAAAACATTATCCAACAATACAAAATTATATCCTTCTTTATCTAAATAAAGAGACTGATATGATTTTGTATATCAGGTTCGGTATCTAATAACATTTGTTCAAAATCAATGTATTATGGTAATACAGGGTGACAGTGACCAACAGACCTGGCTGCAACACTTGCACCGTTTTCTGCCTCATGAAACTTATCATCCGTTCTCAGTTCTTTACCTTTCTGTAGCCCATGTAATATATTACATATATGGGATCCTGATCCGGTATCATATACCCAGGACGTAAAGGACATTTGAGAAACAGTTCTCTGTAACGAACACACCCGAAGGAGATGCATCATATGCAATTTCTTCGTTTGGGCGGCACGGGAATTCTGGTAATCCCCAAATTCCTGCTCTATCTTATAACATTTATAAGTTGGAGTGGGACCAACGTTCCCCAGCTCAGCATAACAAGTGGGTTCGGTCAATATATCCGTTTTATTATCTTGATTAAGGCGTGACATGGTCGCTACCTGGAGAGAGAGAGAAGAAAACACTCTGCGTGCGCTCTTGCAAGATCAGATTGGTTATTATTTTATCTAATCAGGATGGCTCCCACTGTTTTTATCAAATCTTCCTTCAAACCCTAAAAGGAAAGACTAGCCGAGATTAATTGCACGCTACAAGTTCGCCAATCTTTCAGCCAGGCCAGTGTCGGTACTTTGAGGGAGGTGCCCCGTGCTTTCGCACGAACCTAATTAATGTAAACCTCGTTTTCCCAGAGGCGTAACCCCGTTGACACCTTTCTAGACACCTACTTGATCGGCTAATTGTAATGTGTAAAACTCTCCCAGGAGTAACAATTACTCGCAGTGGGTATCGGGATCCAACTATCTCATAGAAGGTATGCAATCTCATTGCAAATTTCAACACTTGAAATTCCCGATAATATTTTGCCCCCAGCGTCCTATGACCTTGACAGAGGTCAACAAACCATAGGCTGCTAGTCAAGTTCAACCCGTTATTTCTTGATTGAAGTAAACCCACCCGCACGACCCTTGACAGAGGTCAACAAGGTCGCACGACTACCCTAAATCAATCACATCATATGCTTATGCAGATAAGCGCTAATCAGCTACCGCACACTACGCCTTGACAGAGGTCAACAAACGCAGCACGAATACTAACCAGTACATATCTGAAATGACGGAGGGCTACGACAGGTTTTTCTGAAAACCTTTTGCGTAATGAACTTGATATCGTTGTAGAATCAAATGATTTACAATGGAGTGTTTTTGAGGCTTTTCTAGTTTTGCTAAAGGGGTCACTCCCGGTGAAGGGATCGTCGGCCCTTTCCTTGTCGAATGAGGTGCAGGATATATCATATACATCACTGTGCAAAGCAAAAACTATAGGAGCAATCAAAAGACAAACCGAGGGTTGTAGCATCTGCCAGTTATTGCTAAAGGAGTCACTCCCGGTGAAAGGATCTCGGTCCTTTCCTTATCGAATAAGGTGCAGATGCTCTACAAGGAACACCGCGATGCAAAGCAAGAACTGTAGCTACCGGTTTTTGAAGATTCGATTCCATAACATCTTAGGTTTATTTTCTTTCATTAATCACATTAATGAAGTCCCATCATTTAAATCACCTAAACATCACAGATAAATACGACGTACACTTATGCCATCCGCATTCGCCTCGAAGTCCCCTCGTGCACCGTTAGGTTAGGTAACTAACGACAGAGCGGGGCAGGGCTAGCGCGAGTGCAAAACATAAGTAACGTTTATATAATATATCATATATACTATATACTGTATCTATCACAGAACATCACATGATCACATCACAGATATCGCAGCAGAAGAATCATATGAAATGTTGGATATACTAGGACGTCCGTGTTTTCAATACGAGCTTGTATAAAACACGGATTCCACGGTCGCGATGAATAGCCAAACCCACACCCCTAGACCCCTACGAGAGCGGCAAGCAACCCTACCAATTCTAGAATTAGGAGACCCGGACTCGACTCCTCGAGTTGGTCTCCCTCTGGACTCCAGAACCCGGTTACTTGTGCCCTCCTCCTTGGGTCTATCCTAGTGCGGAAAAGTAAATAATATACAATGGGTGACATCTTCCGCTACCTGGAAGTGCCCCAATAAAAGAATATTACATACAAGTTAATTTTACATGAATGAAAATGAAAAACTCTCATCTCACATAAAAACCCCCGGCTATTCAAACGCGACGATCCAACATAACATATCCAGCAACACATAACATCACATGTCATCAACGTAAGTAAATGTGCGTATCCCAATTGTCGTTGACATATAGCAACGAAACCGGCGATATCACATATTACACTTACGGTCGCAGAAAAGAAAGTGTAAAACTACAACAGTTGGAATCCGCATTCTCTTTAGACATCGCTGTTAGTTGTATGTATGCCCTAGAGGCCAGTATTGTACAGATGATGTATATTATATTGGATGCTTGGACATATATAGAGATGACTTTCTTGCTCGATATGATAGTATGCTATCTTGTTACTCTTTATCTTAACATGTACATTAGTCTCTTTAAACTGTCTCATAGTTACATGTTGGTAAAGCCCTTAGGATGTGTACTTGACTACCTGGACTATGATACGGATCATACTAGTGGGGACATGGTAGTCCATAAGTACATCCTTCAAGGTCCCTAGTCGTGGGTGTATCGAGACGGGGCATCGATATACCAGTGTAGACTAGTGTATACGCCTCTCGACCCATGAGATGGGCGATGGATGATCCCATATCCATTGGTGTTTGACATCAGAGATGGTATACGGGTGCTCAGTGGAGACTGGGTACACTGGACGGACTCGCCGAGAACTCCCAGATGGTATTATACCTCACGTCAGATGGCAGTTCTCAGGTGACACTTGTACAGGTTAGTCTGTAGACCCGAGATCGTCATAGAGTCTTGTGTGATTCCCACTGTACTTTGATCTCCACCTTACCACGTCCATGAGGGCGTGCAAAACGGTGGTCTTTGGGTACAGTCCCGAGTCACATGGAGGCAATGAGCGATAGGAAGGGTTTCGTCTCTCCCGGTATTGGGGGTTGATGTTGCACTGTGCTCGATTGGCTGTAACAGGGAAGTCCCTGGCCAGGGCTGATCAGCGATTTGCTGGTAAGCGCTACCAGTAGTTTCTCGACCCGTTATGAGCCATACATCGGCACGACTTATCGGTTACTGGGGTCTGACGTTTACCACCCTTAGACTTGATATGCGACATATCAGACGAACAGACCGGACTGTACGGTAAGTGTTACTGGTTGGATTCACAGGAGTATGAGCGGGCTAGCTCGTCGATCTTCTGATCGCTCAATACCCGGGTGGCCGTTACGTTTAGCAGACCGCTTGCGGCTTGTGGGTGCTTGATATGATCATCATCTGTTACCGGCGTATTGACGAGTCTTTAGAGTCCTACACAGAGGTTTCCTGGCTCAAGCGAAACGAAATAAGAGCGCATATGAGATATGTGCGTGACCGAGAATAATGCGTATATGTGATACCGTATTTCATTCTCGCGATGAATGTTTCGATTGGTTGTATGCGATATGACCTAGTTATCGAATCAAAGATTGATTCGATAAGTCGATTCATTGGATACTAGTCGGTTATGTGCGACATGAACGGATCATTGAATCAAGTGTTGATTTAATGATTTAATGTATAACTATATATTTGATATATTACTTTGCATTAACTAGTATTGGTTCACTTTAAAAGGATTTTCTCACTTTATTATGCACATTATATATGTGATATATTTTGAGTGCACTTGATTGTATCATGTTTGATGATACATACTCACTTGGATTTGTGTAAAGACTTAAACCATGTTTAGTGAATGGTTAGGGTTTCATATTTTCACTTAATCATTTATCTTTTCTTTTTGGAGAAATAGATAATATAGAAAACAAAATGGTTTCTTTTATCATGAAGCTTGTTGAAGCTTCATGAAGCTTTGACCAAGTGACCACTTTGTCTTCTTCTCCTAACCCTAACCACTCATCTAAACTATAGTTAACTCTCTATACTTGACCATGATTAGAAGATGATAAGTATTGATTTTATTATTCTTTTTACACAACACTTATCATATCTTTTCTTCTTCTTCATCATCTTCATCAAGAAAAAGCTTGCCTTCATCAATGGCATCTTGAGTAAACAAGTGAGAAATCCAATTCTAAAGTGAACCCACCTCCTATTTCTTCACCCTCTACCTCTTTCCAAGTGACATAGGGTGTTTTCTTCATAAGTTTCACAACTTGGTGAAGTCGGAGCTTGATCTTGTGAAGCCTCGACGTAGATCATCTTCGGTATCGTAGCCGACGACTATTCCGCTCATTTCTCCGATGAAGCCGATGCCAGGGTCCGAGATCCGAGATGGACAGCGAGGGGACAACTACGTGTAGCTAAAGAAGTGGATAACCGGATCTACAAAGGTTGTAGCATCTCACTTTTAGTTAAGTTGTTAACTAGTTTCATTTTTCGCCTAAAATTCTAGTCGACGATCCGTATTAGGGTTTCTCGGCACTCATAAAATTTGAAATTGGCATGGTTGATACCTTGTGAGACCTCTATAGTGTGCCTAGGAACCCTAAAGTGGTATCAAAGCTACTAGGCATTGGATGTCGACTTATGGGGGGTTCTCACTGTGTGACAGTGTGGCGAAGCATAGGCTCTTACCCCCAGGGTGTCCCGAGACCGGAAGGTGTTCCGGCGGGTTGTAGTCCTCGCGAGGGGGCATGCGTAAAAAGTAGCGGCTGAGGGACCCGTTGGTGCCACGGCGACCCCATTGGATGGGGTGGCTGCCTGACCTACAGTGGTATCAGAGCCTAGCTAGAGCCTTAGGCGAAGTCTAGACGACGTTTGAAATCCGAACGAACATCGAAACCCATTCCCAAAATGCTCTCTGGAAATTTTCTAAAATTTTGGATTTTTGTCAATTAAAAATATGCAGAAAAATAAGCAGGGTCTTATTTGAATTACTGTGGAAAAACGAGGGTCTAAATCCATTAATCCACCGCGGAACCGCGGCACAAGCTAGGCATATGCGGCGGTTCCGTGGCCGTACTGTCCCCTTGTCTGATGATTTCTGCACTGTAACTCATATAAATTAATGCTATATTTTCTGGGTATTTTTTATTGTGACTCTACAGATGAGTATTCTGGGGTTGTATTGGGAATCAAAGATTCGATCGGATGATCAAATTTTGTCTGTGTGGTTTTCCGGATAATTTTAGAATATGTTAAAAAGTTCGACCGGATGTAAATACCCAATCTTTCCCCTGCCGGGAAATTTCCAATTGTTGGACTTTTCCGTTGTTTAAATACGTTCTAAGTAGTGCAAGTAACGCGATGGTCCCTCTAGAAGACAACAAACCTTAACTCGATTATGTGACCGTCTTGAACTGCCCTTTGAACCTTAGGGTTTGGGGCAGTACGGCGTGCCACATGTGAGGCGTTGGCTTGACCCTTCTACGGCTGGACCGTTGATACTGAGGCATGAAGTGAATGTCTTTGAACTTATTTCATGTGTTGGACGGTTTCGGGAAAACTTGGGTGTTCGAATGTTCGATCGGAAAGTTTAATATTTTCTATTTATCCGGAATGGGATACAATGATTGGAATTCACAAAAAACTGAATGAATGTTATAAATCTAGTCGTTTAGTCTCACTTGTTATTGAAAAGAGTTTTCGATAATGAGACTAAAATGCGGGGTTTATAATTGTTAGGCATGTGATGTCTAAGTATTTCATTTGATTAGGCATGCGATGTCTAAAGAGGTTGCGAATTCCAACTGTTGTAGTTTTACACTTTCTTGTCTGTGACCGTAAGTGTAGTATGTTGATATCACCGGTTTCGTTGCTATACGTCAACGACAATTGGGGTATGCATACTTACTTACGTTGATGACATGTGATGTTATGTGTTGCTGGATATGTTATATTGGATCGTCGTGTTCGAATAGCCGGGGGTTTTTATGTGAGATGAGTGTTTTTCATTTTCATTCATGTAAAAACTTGTATGTAATATTCTTTTATTTGGGGCACTTCCAAGTTGCGGAAGTTGTCACCTTTTGTATATTATTTACTTTTCCGCATTAGGATAGACCCAAAGAGGGGAGCACAAGTAACCGGGTTCTGGGGTCCAGTGGGAGACCAACTCGAGGAGTCGAGTCCGGGTCTCCTAACCCTAGAATTGGTAGGGTTGCTTGCCGCTCTCGTAGGGGTCTAGGGGTGTGGGATTGGCTGTTCATCACGACCGTGGAATCCGTGTTTTATACTGGCTCGTATTGAAAATACGGACGTCCTAGTATATCCAATGTTTCATATGTTTCTTCTGCTGCGATATCAGTGATGCGATCATGTGATGTTCTGTGATAGATACTGTATATAGTATATATGATATATTATATAAAAGTTACTTATGTTTTACACCCGCGCTAGCCCTGCCCCGCTCTGCCGTTAGTTACCTAACCTAACGGTGCACGAGGGGACATCCAGGCGAATGCGGATGGCATAAGTGTACGTCGTATTTATCTGTGATGTTTAGGTGACTTAAATGATGGGACTTCATTAATGTGATTAATGAAAGAAAAGAAACCTAAGATGTTGTAGAATCAAATTTTAAACAAAACAGGTAGCTATAGTTCTTGCTTTGCATAGCGGTATATATCATATACCCTGCACCTTATTCGATAAGGAAAGGGCCGAGATCCCTTCACCGGGAGTGACTCCTTTAGCAATAACTGGCAGATGCTACACACTCGGTTTGACTTTTGATTGCTTCTATAGTTTCTGCTTTGCACAGTGATATATATGATATATCCCGCACCTCATTCGACGAGGAAAGGGCCGACGATCCCTTCACCGGGAGTGACCCCTTTAGCAAAACTAGAAAAGCCTCAAAATCACTCCATTTCAAAACTTTATTTTGATTCTACAACGATATCAAGTTCATTACGCTCATGGTTTTCAGAAAAACCTGCGTAGCCCTCCGTCATTTCAGATAAGTACTACTTAGTATTCATGTTGCGGTAGTTTGGCCTCCGTCAAGGCGTAGTGTATGGTAGCTAACTAGTGCTTATCTGTCAGCATGATGCGATTGGATTAGGGTATTCGTACGGCGTAGTTTGGCCTCCGTCAAGGGTCGTACGGGTGGGTTTAATTCGATCAAGAAATGACGGGTTGAACTTGACTAGCGCCCTGTGGGTAGTTTGGCCTCCGTCAAGGTCACAGGACGCTAGGGGCAAAAGTATTATCGGGAATTTCAAGTGTTGAAATTTGCAATGAGATTGCATACCTTCTATGAGATAGTTGGATCCCGATACCCACTGCGAGTAAGAGTTGCTCCTGGGAGAGTTTTACACATTGTAATTAGCTGATCAAGTAGGTGTCCAGAATGGTGTCAACGGGGTTACGCCTCTGGGAAAACGAGGTTCACATTAATTAGGTTCGTACGAAAGCACGGGGGACCTCCCTCAAAGTACCGACACTGGCCTGGCTGAAAGATTGGCGAACTTGTAGTGTGTAATTAATCCCGGCTAGTCTTTCCTTTTAGGGTTTGAAGGAAGATTTGATAAAAACCAGTGAGAGCCATCCTGATTAGATAAGATAATAACCAATCTGATCTTGCACGAGCATACGCTAAAGTGTTTTCTTCTCTCTCTCTCCAGGTAGCGAACATGTCATGCCCTAATAAAGATAATAATATGTATGTATTGACCAAACCCGCATGTTATACTGTGCAAGGGAACGTTGAACCCGTTCTATCTTATAAGTGTTATAAGAATGAACAGAAAACAGGAGAATATCTGGATTCTCACACCGCCCAAACGGAGAATATGCATGTTGATGCATCATCTTCGGGTGTGTTTGTCATTGAGAACTGTTTCTCAGTTCACCCTACGTCTTGGGTATTAGATACCGGATCAGGATCCCACATATGTAAGATGTTACATGGGCTGCGGAAAGGTAGAGAACTGGGAAAAGGTGATCATTCCGTTCAAGTTGGGAATGGGGCAAATGTTGCAGCCAAAGTAGTTGGCGAATATCACCTAGTATTACCAAGTGGTGATACACTGATTCTAAATGAATGCTATTATATACCGAACATGATGTGCAACATTATATCAGTTTCTTTATTAAGTAAAGAAGGATATAATTTTGTAGTAAAGGATAATGTTATGAACATATTCTTAGATCAAAAGTTGATTGCATCAGGCTCGTTGTATAATGGCATATTCATTCTCAATCAAAATACAGTCCTCAATTTACAAAACACACACAAGAGGAAGAGTTCTGAACTGAACGAATCTTTCTTGTGGCATTGTAGACTGGGTCACATCAATGCAACACGACTAGCTAAGTTGCATAAGGATGGATATTTAAATTCGTTTGAATTTTCATCTTATGACACTTGCCAGTCATGTCTCAAAGGCAAGATGACCAAAACTCCGTTTACTGGACACGGAGAAAGAGTTACCGAACTCTTGGGACTAATACATAGTGATGTATGCGGTCCCATGTCTACACATGCCAGGGATGGTTCTTCGTACTTCATTACATTCACTGACAATCTCTCTAGATTCGGATATGTGTTCCTGATGAAACACAAATCAGAAGCTTTTGAGAAATTTAGAGAATATAAACAAGAAGTAGAGAACCAAATTGGCAAAAGTATTAAGATCCTTCGATCTGATCGAGGAGGAGAATACTTAAGTAACGAATTCAGAGATTATCTAAAAGAGAATGGGATTCTCTCTCAGCTTACTCCTCCTTATACACCACAGCACAACGGTGTATCGGAGCGGAGAAATCGCACCCTATTAGATATGGTGCGCTCTATGATGAGTGCAGCCGAGTTACCTATTTCCTTCTGGGGATATGCACTGGAGACTGCTGCATACCTATTGAATAGAGTTCCAACCAAATCACTGCCTACCACTCCATATGTGATATGGAATGGCAAGAGACCATGTCTTAATTTTATTCAGATATGGGGTTGTCCGGCCTATGTTAAAACACAAAATCCGGACAAGCTCGAGGCAAGGTCTGTTCTATGTAAGTTTGTTGGATATCCCAAACATTCACGAGGGTATATCTTCTACCACTCCGAGGAACAAAAAGTGTTTGTTTCTCGACATGCCACTTTCTTAGAAAAGAGTTTTCTTATGAAACAGACAAGTAGCATTGAGGTAGAACTGGAAGAGGTTCCAGCAACACAAACTGTAACAGAAGACTTGGTAGAACCAGAGGATTCAGTAGAACTCGACGAACCCCAGCCTCTCCGCTGATCTAGTAGGGTATCTCGTCCACCTGAGAGATACTACGGTTTTCTCATTGACGGTGGAAGCGAGGATTGCATCATGGAGGATGATGACCCAACTAGCTTCGATCAGGCCATCACGAGTAGGGATTCAGTGAAATGGCCGGATGCTATGCGGTCCGAGATGGAATCCATGTACACCAACAAAGTATGGACTTTGGAAGTTTCTCCTGAAGGGGTAAAACCCATTGGGAGCAAGTGGATCTTCAAGAAGAAACTTGGTGTAAATGGGAAAGTGGAGACTTTCAAAGCTAGACTGTAAGTCCATATTGCGACCCCCGGTTCTTACGGGGAGGCGGAAACGGTATAAGATCAAAATTTTTATCGCAAGAGGCAACATGGACTAACTTATGGTCGGGATCGTTACCTAAACTAAAACTAGCAAACTAAGCTAAAGATGTTTAGCTACTCGGATGAAGATGGTTATACCTAAACTTGAACTCCTTCTCTTCAAGCTCCGGTGGTGGTCCGATGGCTCCTTCTCGTCGTCTCCGTACGCCGAAGATAGATCCACTTGAAAGCTCCAACCTTTAGCTCCTTCTTCGGTCTTTGAAGAAACTAGTTCACTTGGTTTGCTAAACCTAGTGAACTAGAATGAGTAGAGAGGAAAATAGAATGGGATTTTATCTATGGTTCTTGATTCTCAACTCATGAGACAAGAGAACCATAGATCAAGAGAGGGAGCAAGAGGTTGAGGGTGAGAGCAAGGGGAGAGCTCAAGAACAAGAGAGAGAATGAGCAAGAAAGAATGAGGCTCTCTTTTCTCTCTCACCCTCTCATAATCCAAAATGATCATAACTCATCATATCAAAAAAGTCTTTTGGTGATGGTTAGAAGCAACCATAAGGTTATCATATCATGCACTCATTTTACTCAAAAAGCAAGCAAGAAAAAAGTCTTTGGCATGAAATGATAACCATGGTTATCATGATGGTCAACTAGTCAAGCCTAGTCAACCGGTCAACAAGTCAACAAAAGTCAACAAGTCACCAAAGTCAACAAGTCAACAAAAGTCAACAAGTCAACAACCATATCACCATAATACTTAATTAATATAATAGTTAATCACATATCATATTCTCATTAGGGTTGAGCAAAAAGTCAAAAGTCAACGGTCAACTGTCAACAACCCTAATGAGAATCCACTGCCTCTGCCTCCCTGTCAACTGTGCATACACACCCGCATCCGCGTTCCGAGGAACACGAATGCAAACTGGATAAATCCAATCCCATAAGGTACACTAGGATCTGGCTTAAACCAAAGCCCGCTAGTGTAAACTGTCCGGACACTGTACGTGCACAAGTGCACGGATGTGACCGAACCCTGTCGCAAAACCATGCGACCTGTCGCAATACCATGCGACCTCTACTCTTTTGCCTAAAGGCGAAAAGCTTTCTGTGTGGGACTCTAAAGACTCGACACTACGCTGGCAGTGGGTTTAACCACAGACCGCAAGCGGCACTAGCTGTGCGTAACGGTCCCCAGGTAATGCCGACAAGAAGACCGACGAGGCGAAACCCATCTGAACTCCTACTGAGCCTGAGTGTGACATTCTCCGTACAGTCCGGTCTGTTCGTCTGATACATCGCATGGCGGGCCTAGGGGGCGGTAAACGTCAGTCCCCCAATAGCGGTACAAGTCGTGCCGGAGTGAAGCCCAATACACCCTGAGATAACACTGGAAACCTACCAGTATATCTCGTTTGCCCTGGCCAGGGACTACTCGTGTAATGGCTCTCCTAGACACAGCGCGATGTCAACCCCCAATACCGGGAGAGACGAATCCTGTCTAACCGTCACTGCCTCCAAGTGCTTCGGGACTGCACCCAACCACCACCTGTTTGCACGACTCCTTTGAGCCGTGGTAGGGTAGTGATCAAAGTACAGTGGGAACACACCCGAGGCGAAGTGACAGTGTCAAGTCAGCGGACTAAGCTGTACTCATGTCACCTGGGAACTGATAACTGACGATAGGTATAATACCAACTAGTCAGTTCCCGACGAGTCCTGTCCAGTGTACCCGTAACCTAACGAGCACCCGCATACTATCTCAAGTACGACGTACTGACGGCTGTGGGACAGACCGTCTCCCACACTGGGATGAGAAGCGCATGCGCTGGTCTACTCCGGAGTATCGATGCCCTGTCTCGATAGTCCTGCGACCAGGGACCTGAATAAGGATGTGCTTATAGATTACCCAGCCCCCACTAGTGTGACTGCCATCACAACGCTGGTAATCAAGCAAAGATCCTAAGGGCTCCACTAATGCGTATGAGTGATATACTGAAATAAACACAAGTACACATTGAAGTAGAAACAAACCAAGTAGCATACTACTATTTTGAGCAAGATTGTATATACAAGGTGAATATCCCAAGCATCCATTAAGTAATATACAAACTAGTATGATACAGTAATGGCCTCTAGGGCATATACACTAACAATCTCCCACTTGCACTAAGGCCACGTACTGGCGTATCGAAGACCTATCATCTCGATCAGCCGCTCGAACTGAGTCTGGGGCAGGGCCTTGGTGAATGGATCAGCAGTGTTATCTTCTGAAGCGACTCTCCGAACCTCGATCTCCTGGCGATCTACGATCTCCCTGATCAGGTGATACCGCCTTAAGATGTGCCTGGATTTCTGATGGGACCTGGGTTCCTTCGCTAAAGCTATAGCCCCGTTGTTGTCGCAATACAGAGGTATTGGATCAACAATGGACGGAACCACCTGAAGTTCTTTCAAGAACTTCCTCATCCAGACAGCTTCTTTTGCGGCATCAGATGCAGCGATATATTCCGCTTCCATCGTCGAGTCTGCAACGGTTTCCTGTTTGGAACTCTTCCAACACACCACCCCTCCATTGAGGGTAAAGACAAAACCCGACATGGACTTGGAATCATCCTTGTCACTCTGGAAGCTGGAGTCAGCAAAGGCCTCGATCTGGAGGTCCTTTCCGCCATACACCAAGAACATCTCCTTAGTCCTCCTCAGGTACTTGAGAATGTTCTTTACCGCTATCCAATGTTTCTCCCCAGGGTTTGACTGATACCGGCTTACTACACTCAGTGCATAAGCTACATCCGGTCTGGTACACAACATCGCATACATTATAGAGCCTACCGCAGAAGCGTAGGGTATAATAGACATGCGATCCCTCTCCAAATCAGTCTTGGGAGACATCTCTTTAGAGAGGGTGATCCCGTGACAAGCCGGTAGGTTACCGCGCTTGGAATCTTCCATACTGAATCTTTTCAGTACGGTGTCGATGTACCTGGACTGAGAAAGTCCCAATATCCTCTTGGATCTTTCACGATGGATCCGGATCCCCAGGATGTATGAGGCATCACCCAGGTCTTTCATGGAGAACCTTTGTGACAAGAACCCCTTGACAGATTGTAGCATAGGAATATCATTTCCTATTAAGAGAATGTCATCCACGTATAAAACGAGGAATACTACAGTTCTCGCTACAAATCTACTATAGATGCATGGTTCATCTGGATTTTTGATAAAGCCAAATTCTTTGACCGTCTCATCAAAGCAGATGTTCCAACTCCGCGATGCCTGCTTTAGTCCATAGATGGACTTAAGCAACTTGCACACCTTTCCGCTGCTCCCACTCTGAATGAAACCCTCTGGCTGGTCCATATAGACACACTCCTCTAAATTTCCATTTAGAAAAGCTGTCTTTACGTCCATTTGCCAGATCTCATAATCGTGGAAGGCAGCAATGGCAAGAAGGATCCGAATGGATTTCAGCATGGCTACTGGAGAAAAGGTTTCGTCGTAGTCCAAGCCAGGTCTTTGACGAAAACCCTTTGCTACCAGCCTAGCTTTATAGGTCTCAACCTGTCCATCTACACCAATCTTCCTTTTGAAGATCCACTTGCATCCTACGGGTTTTACCCCGTCTGGAGCAATGTCCAACGTCCATACCTTGTTGGTGTACATGGACTCCATTTCGGTCCGCATTGCATCCAGCCATTTCATTGAGTCAATGCTCTGAACGGCCTGCTGGAAGCTAGTAGGCTCATCATAATCTATGATGCAATCCTCTCTATCCCCGTCTATGAGAAAACCGCAGTATCTCTCGGGCGGATGAGACTGCCTACTACTCCTGCGGAGCGGCGTAGGAATGTCCTGTTCTGTTGAACCCTCTGGTTCCACTAAGCTTTCAGTAACAGTCTGTGGTTCTGGAATTTCTTCCAGTTCTATTGTGTTCCCACTTATCTGGGTTTCCAAAAACTCAGTTTCCAAGAAGCGGGCATGCTGAGAAACAAAAACCTTTTGTTCCTCAGCGGAATAGAAAAGATACCCCCTGGAGTTCCTTGGGTATCCCACAAACTTACACTGTACTGAACGTGCCTCAAGCTTGTCCGCATGCTGCTTTTTTACAAAAGCTGGACATCCCCATACTTTAAGATAATTAAGACAGGGTTTCTTCCCAGTCCACATCTCATATGGGGTGGTGGGCACAGTCTTGGTAGGAGCCTTGTTCAAGAGATACGCAGCTGCTTCTAGTGCATATCCCCAGAATGATCGCGGTAACTCAGCGTTACTCATCATGGACCGAACCATATCCAATAGGGTTCGGTTCCGTCTCTCCGATACACCGTTATGTTGCGGAGTGTATGGAGGAGTTAGCTGAGAGAGAATACCATTCTCTTTTAAGTAATTCAGGAATTCGGCACTTAAGTATTCTCCACCTCGATCCGATCTTAGAATCTTAATACTTTTGCCGGTCTGTTTCTCTACTTCATTCTTATACTCCTGGAATTTTCCAAAGGCCTCGGACTTATGTTTCATTAAGAAGACATAACCGTACCTTGAGAAGTCATCCGTAAAAGTAATGAAGTAAGAATGTCCGCTTCGGGCATGTGTAGACATTGGACCGCACACGTCACTGTGTACGAGTCCTAAGAGCTCGCTCGCTCTTACTCCTTGTCCAGTAAACGGAGTCTTTGTCATCTTTCCTTTGAGACAAGATTGACAAGTGGCATACGATTGATATTCGAACGCATTCAAATATCCTTCTGTATGTAACTTAGTCAACCTTCTCTCATTGATGTGACCCAATCTACAATGCCATAAGAAAGTCTGATTTATTTCTGGAGACTTTCTTTTGTGTGTATTCTGGACGTTGAAAATCTGTGGTTGGTTTAACACGTATATACCATTACTCAATGTACCTGACCCAATCAAAACTTGATTAAGGTGAATGTTTACAACATTACTTACAAACGCAAATTCATAACCTTCTTTAGAAACTAAAGATACAGAAATGATATTACAAGTTGCGTTGGGTACAAAAAAGCAATTACGCAAAACCAAAACATGTCCATCTGACATTCCCAGGTGATAGTCCCCCACGGCTTTAGCATCCATGCTAGCTCCGTTTGCAACTCTGAGGGTCATGTCACCTGCTTTCAAAACACTACGGTTTCTCAACGCCTGCAAAGAATTACAGATATGAGATCCTGATCCGGTATCCAATACCCAGGAAGTAGAGTTTATTGAAAGACAGTTTTCAATAACATACACACCTGAAGCTGAAGCTGCAACCTGCTTCAATTCCTGTGTTCTGGCCTTCCAGGCCCTGCAATCATTCTTCCAGTGTCCTTTCTTATGACAATAGAAGCATTCTTCCTTATCCACAAGCTTCCCCGCTATCTTTGTTGCTTTGCCTTTTCCCTTCGTATCCACTTTACCAACACCGCCCCTTGGTTTGGCGGGGGCCTTCTTCTTCTTTCCCTTGGCTTTCGCCTTGGACCTAGAAGAAGATGATCCTCCTACAAACAAAGTGGATGTTCCCCTACCTTTCTGTAGGGTGCCCTCTGCGCTCCTCAGCATGTTGAGGAGCTCTGATAGTTCAACCTCCTTTTCTTGTAGGTTGAAGTTCAGTATAAACTGGGCGTAAGTGGAAGGAAGGGACTGGAGAACTATATCCGTATATAGCTCACTCTCCAATGTGATCCCTAGGTCAGCGAGCTCCTCAATGAAGCCGATCATCTTTAGCACATGCTCGGCTACTGATGATCCGACGGCCATTCTTGTCGAAAATAACTTTTTCGACGCTTCGTACCTTGCGATACGTGATTGCTCTCCATACAGTTCTTTTGTATGGAGCAATATGGACTCCATGTCCATATTCTCATGCCTCCTCTGATGTTCATTGTCCATCGAGGCAAGCAGGAGGCACTTGGCCTTTGCGCTATCAATCTCCCAAGTCTTGCGGATTTCCTTATCCGCGACACTGGAAGTTGGACCAGGGACAGGGGGAGCTTTGGTGGTAAGAAGATACCCCAGCTTGTCATAAGTGATTGCTATCGTGACATTCCTGAGCCAATCTTTGTAGTTTGGCCCTGTCAGTTTGTTTTTATCTAGGAGTAACTTAAGTCCAGTCATGTTGATTGGTCGCTGCAATTAGGAGAGAGAAGAAGAAACACTCAGCATGATGCTCTTGCAAGTTTAGAGTGGTTTTTAGTTTGTCTAAACAGGATGGCTCCCACTGTTTCTCGAATCCCTCCTCAAACCATAAAGGAAGAATTAGCCGGGATCAATCCCACCGTACAATACTTGCTTAACCGTTCAGCCAGGCCGGTGTCGGTACTTCGAGGGAGGTTTTCCAACGCTTTCGCGAAGTTCCTTAATTAGAGAACCTCTTTTCCCTGGGGGCGTAGCCCCGCTAACACCTTTCTAGGCACCTACTAGGTTTATAGCATTGATCGTTAAGTGAGAAATTTCCCGAGGAGTAGCATATACTCACAGTAGGATCGGGATCCAAATATCATTGCGTGACGAAACTGAAGGAATCCTACCAGAATCATCACACTCCAAATGGTATGCAAATCTAGCAAGTTTCAGTACTTATGAAACTCCCGATGTGGACTTTTGCCCCATGCTCTTATGACCTTGACGAAGGTCAACAAATCATAAGTCACATGTCAAGTTCTGCCCGTCATTATCCAGGTTAATTTGAATCCACCCGTATGTACCCTTGACGAAGGTCAACAAGGTAATGCGAATGTCCCAAACCAACGCATCTATCTATGCTACATACGAATACCCAATAGCTACCAATCACTATGCTTTGACGAAGGTCAACAAACACAGCTTGAATACTTATTGAATATTCATACGAAACGACGGAGGGCTACGAATGGTTTTGGCGAAACCGTGAACGTAGTGAACTTGATTTAATCGATGGAACGAGATAGCTTTTAGAAGGAGTGGCTCAAGCTCCGCATTTAAAAGTTATTTTTGAAAAGAACCGAGTGGTTTTTCGAAAGTGTTCCAACGACTTTAACTTGGTTTATTATCTTGCATTAGTTCTTTTAATGCGTGATATTCTTGCATTAGTACTTTTAATGCGTCCCATCATTTAATCCTACCATTGCAGAAAACAACCAAAATATGACGTACGCTTATGCCATTCGCATTCGCCACTGGGCCCCGTCATTACCCGTTAGGTTACTTAACTAACGACAGAGCGGGGGCTGGGCTAGCGCGTCTGTAAAACATAAGCAACGCCTAAATAATAAGCAATGATAAACATTTCAGATCACAGATAAATACATTGGATATACTAGTAATCTGTAATTTGTACGAGCCTGTAACAAAAACAGATAACACGGTCGCGGTGAATAGCCAATACCCCACCCAAGACCCCTACGGGTACGGCAAACTACCCGCCAAGTACCCGAAGCGTAGCAACCTCCCTCATCTCCATGAGTAGGCCACTCGACACTTCGGCATACCCGGTAGTTTGTGCACCCCTCCACGGGTCTATCCTAGGAGCAAAAACAGTAAAAAGAAATTATACAATGACGGCTACAACCCCGACCCGGTTGTGCGGCCAAACAAATAATTATTACATCAATTTACAAATTTACATGAATTGCAAGAAAAGTAAACTCTCGTCTCACAACCCCCGGCTATTCACCCGCGACAATCCAACATATTTATATACACATTCCAGCACATTACAGATCATGTATAACCCCGACTAATCGACTTATAGCGATTAGCCGACGTTCAATACATGCAAACATCACAGATATAACCATCATAGTCAAAGTGCAATGAAGTTCGAAAAAAATACGGAATTATAGGACCCCAAAAGGAAATTTCTTTTCTGTAAAATCTGGGCACATATAATATATCTCAAAAATCCCAAAACCAACACAGACACACACTGCACGAAAAACGACGCACTAAAGACAACAAACCGCGGCGCTTCCGCGGCGTCCAAGAAGGGTCACGCGGCGGAAGCGCGGCGGTTTAGACGAATTGGTGAATCGTTTTTCATGGGTGTTCTAACAAAACCCTGAGACGAATTTAGGAGTATGAAGTTTTTCATTTTGACCAGAAAAAATTTCAACAGAAACTCAGTTTTTGTAGTTTTCCGGTTTTGTGATTTTTTTCGGTTCCGAACTTCGTTACACTTTACTACCTAGCTAGTTTAAGTTTAGTTAGGCTCTGATACCACTGTAAGTCCATATTGCGACCCCCGGTTCTTACGGGGAGGCGGAAACGGTATAAGATCAAAATTTTTATCGCAAGAGGCAACATGGACTAACTTATGGTCGGGATCGTTACCTAAACTAAAACTAGCAAACTAAGCTAAAGATGTTTAGCTACTCGGATGAAGATGGTTATACCTAAACTTGAACTCCTTCTCTTCAAGCTCCGGTGGTGGTCCGATGGCTCCTTCTCGTCGTCTCCGTACGCCGAAGATAGATCCACTTGAAAGCTCCAACCTTTAGCTCCTTCTTCGGTCTTTGAAGAAACTAGTTCACTTGGTTTGCTAAACCTAGTGAACTAGAATGAGTAGAGAGGAAAATAGAATGGGATTTTATCTATGGTTCTTGATTCTCAACTCATGAGACAAGAGAACCATAGATCAAGAGAGGGAGCAAGAGGTTGAGGGTGAGAGCAAGGGGAGAGCTCAAGAACAAGAGAGAGAATGAGCAAGAAAGAATGAGGCTCTCTTTTCTCTCTCACCCTCTCATAATCCAAAATGATCATAACTCATCATATCAAAAAAGTCTTTTGGTGATGGTTAGAAGCAACCATAAGGTTATCATATCATGCACTCATTTTACTCAAAAAGCAAGCAAGAAAAAAGTCTTTGGCATGAAATGATAACCATGGTTATCATGATGGTCAACTAGTCAAGCCTAGTCAACCGGTCAACAAGTCAACAAAAGTCAACAAGTCACCAAAGTCAACAAGTCAACAAAAGTCAACAAGTCAACAACCATATCACCATAATACTTAATTAATATAATAGTTAATCACATATCATATTCTCATTAGGGTTGAGCAAAAAGTCAAAAGTCAACGGTCAACTGTCAACAACCCTAATGAGAATCCACTGCCTCTGCCTCCCTGTCAACTGTGCATACACACCCGCATCCGCGTTCCGAGGAACACGAATGCAAACTGGATAAATCCAATCCCATAAGGTACACTAGGATCTGGCTTAAACCAAAGCCCGCTAGTGTAAACTGTCCGGACACTGTACGTGCACAAGTGCACGGATGTGACCGAACCCTGTCGCAAAACCATGCGACCTGTCGCAATACCATGCGACCTCTACTCTTTTGCCTAAAGGCGAAAAGCTTTCTGTGTGGGACTCTAAAGACTCGACACTACGCTGGCAGTGGGTTTAACCACAGACCGCAAGCGGCACTAGCTGTGCGTAACGGTCCCCAGGTAATGCCGACAAGAAGACCGACGAGGCGAAACCCATCTGAACTCCTACTGAGCCTGAGTGTGACATTCTCCGTACAGTCCGGTCTGTTCGTCTGATACATCGCATGGCGGGCCTAGGGGGCGGTAAACGTCAGTCCCCCAATAGCGGTACAAGTCGTGCCGGAGTGAAGCCCAATACACCCTGAGATAACACTGGAAACCTACCAGTATATCTCGTTTGCCCTGGCCAGGGACTACTCGTGTAATGGCTCTCCTAGACACAGCGCGATGTCAACCCCCAATACCGGGAGAGACGAATCCTGTCTAACCGTCACTGCCTCCAAGTGCTTCGGGACTGCACCCAACCACCACCTGTTTGCACGACTCCTTTGAGCCGTGGTAGGGTAGTGATCAAAGTACAGTGGGAACACACCCGAGGCGAAGTGACAGTGTCAAGTCAGCGGACTAAGCTGTACTCATGTCACCTGGGAACTGATAACTGACGATAGGTATAATACCAACTAGTCAGTTCCCGACGAGTCCTGTCCAGTGTACCCGTAACCTAACGAGCACCCGCATACTATCTCAAGTACGACGTACTGACGGCTGTGGGACAGACCGTCTCCCACACTGGGATGAGAAGCGCATGCGCTGGTCTACTCCGGAGTATCGATGCCCTGTCTCGATAGTCCTGCGACCAGGGACCTGAATAAGGATGTGCTTATAGATTACCCAGCCCCCACTAGTGTGACTGCCATCACAACGCTGGTAATCAAGCAAAGATCCTAAGGGCTCTACTAATGCGTATGAGTGATATACTGAAATAAACACAAGTACACATTGAAGTAGAAACAAACCAAGTAGCATACTACTATTTTGAGCAAGATTGTATATACAAGGTGAATATCCCAAGCATCCATTAAGTAATATACAAACTAGTATGATACAGTAATGGCCTCTAGGGCATATACACTAACATAGACTTGTTGCAAAGGGTTTTCGTCAAAGACCAGGTGTGGACTATGACGAAACCTTTTCTCCAGTGGCTATGCTTAAATCCATCCGGATCATGCTTGCCATCGCTGCATATCATGACTACGAAATCTGGCAAATGGATGTTAAGACCGCCTTTCTAAATGGTGATTTAGAAGAGTGCGTGTACATGACTCAGCTAGAGGGCTTCGTAGACAGTGGGAGCGGCGGGAAGGTGTGCAAGCTGCTTAAATCCATTTATGGATTAAAGCAAGCATCGCGGAGTTGGAACATCTGCTTTGATGTCGTTATCAAAGAGTTTGATTTCGTCAAAAAGCCAGATGAACCTTGTATCTACAAGAAGGTGGCAGAGAGTAAGGTTGTCTTCCTCGTATTGTACGTGGACGACATACTCTTGATAGGGAATGATATTCCTATGCTGCAATCGGTCAAGCTCTTCTTATCATAAAGATTCTCAATGAAATATCTTGGTGATGCCTCCTGCATATTGGGAATTAGGATCTATATAGATAGATCCAAATGGATATTGGGATTGTCCCAATCCAGGTACATTGACACCATACTAAAGAGGTTTAGTATGGAAGAATCCAAGCGTGGGAACTTGCCCACGATCTCTGGAGTCACTCTCTCCAAAGAGATGTCTCCCAAGACTGATTTGGAGAGAGCTCGCATGCAAGGGATACCCTATGCTTCGGCTGTAGGCTCTATCATGTACGCGATGCTATGTACCAGACCCGATGTAGCATACTCACTAAGTGTAGTGAGCAGGTATCAAGCTGATCCTGGAGAGAGTTACTGGACAGCTGTGAAGAGCATTCTCAAGTACTTACGAAGGACTAAAGAGATGCTCTTGGTGTATGGTAACGGAGAACTCCAAGTGGAGTACTTTAGCGATTCGACCTTCCAGAGTGATAAGGACGACTCTAAGTCGTAGTCGGGATTTGTCTTTACCCTTTACGGAGGGGCGGTTAGCTGGAAGAGTTCCAAGCAGGAAACCGTGGCAGACTCGACGATGGAGGCTGAATACATCGCTGCCAACGATGCTGCCAAAGAGGCTGTCTGGATCAAGAAGTTCATTATTGAACTTGGAGTGGTTCCATCCATTGAGCATCCAATACCTTTGTATTGCGATAACAATGGAGCGGTGGCTTTGGCCAAGGAACCCAGGTCCCATCAGCGATCCAGGCATATTCTGAGGCGGTATCACCTGATCCGGGAGATAGTTGATCGCCGGGAGATCGAGGTCAGGAGGGTTGACACGAAGAACAACACGGCGGATCCACTCACGAAGGCCATTCCCCAGATACAGTTTGAGAGACTCTTCGGGATGCTCGGTATGCGATACTACAGCAGCTGGCCCTAGTGCAAGTGGGAGATTGTTAGTTATATGTATGCCCTAGAGGCCAGTATTGTACAGATGATGTATATTATATTGGATGCTTGGACATATATAGAGATGACTTTCTTGCTCGATATGATAGTATGCTATCTGGTTACTCTTTATCTTAACATGTACGCTAGTCTCTTTAAACTGTCTCATAGTTACATGTTGGTAAAGCCCTTAGGATGTGTACTTAACTACCTGGACTATGATGCGGATCATACTAGTGGGGACATGGTAGTCCATAAGTACATCCTTCAAGGTCCATAGTCGTGGGTGTATCGAGACGGGGCATCGATATACCAGTGTAGACTAGCGTATACGCCTTTCGACCCATGAGATGGGCGATGGATGATCCCATATCCATTGGTGTTTGACATCAGAGATGGTATACGGGTGCTCAGTGGAGACTGGGTACACTGGACGGACTCGCCGAGAACTCCCAGATGGTATTATACCTCACGTCAAATGGCAGTTCTCAGGTGACACTTGTACAGGTTAGTCTGTAGACCCGAGATCGTCATAGAGTCTTGTGTGATTCCCACTGTACTTTGATCTCCACCTTACCACGTCCATGAGGGCGTGCAAAACGGTGGTCTTTGGGTACAGTCCCGAGTCACATGGAGGCAATGAGCAATAGGAGGGGTTTCGTCTCTCCCGGTATTGGGGGTTGATGTTGCGCTGTGCTCGATTGGCTGTAACAGGGAAGTCCCTGGCCAGGGCTGATCAGAGATTTTCTGGTAAGCGTTACCAGTAGTTTCTCGACCCGTTATGAGCCACACATCGGCATGACTTATCGGTTACTGGGGTCTGACGTTTACCACCCCTAGACTTGATATGCGACATATCAGACGAACAGACCGGACTGTATGGTAAGTGTTACTGGTTGGATTCACAGGAGTATGAGCGGGCTAGCTCGTCGATCTTCTGATCGCTCAATACCCGGGTGGCCGTTACGTTTAGCAGACCGCTTACGGCTTGTGGGTGCTTGATATGATCATCATCTGCTACCGGCGTATTGACGAGTCTTTAGAGTCCTACACAGAGGTTTCCTGGCTCAAGCGAAACGAAATAGGAGCGCATATGAGATATGTGCGGGACCGAGAATAATGCGTGTATGTGATACCGTATTTCATTCTCGCGATGAATGTTTCGATTGGTTGTATGCGATATGACCTAGTTATCGAATCAAAGATTGATTCGATAAGTCGATTCATTGGATACTAGTCGGTTATGTGCGACATGACCGGATCATTGAATCAAGTGTTGATTTAATGATTTAATGTATAATTATATATTTGATATATTACTTTGCATTAACTAGTATTGGTTCACTTTAAAAGGATTTTCTCACTTTATTATGCACATTATATATGTGATATATTTTGAGTGCACTTGATTGTATCATGTTTGATGATACATACTCACTTGAATTTGTGTAAAGACTTAAACCATGTTTAGTGAATGGTTAGGGTTTCATATTTTCACTTAATCATTTATCTTTTCTTTTTGGAGAAATAGATAATATAGAAAACAAAATGGTTTCTTTTATCATGAAGCTTGTTGAAGCTTCATGAAGCTTTGACCAAGTGACCACTTTGTCTTCTTCTCCTAACCCTAACCACTCATCTAAACTATAGTTAACTCTCTACACTTGACCATGGTTAGAAGATGATAAGTATTGGTTTTATTATTCTTTTTACACAACACTTATCATATCTTTTCTTCTTCTTCATCATCTTCATCAAGAAAAAGCTTGCCTTCATCAATGGCATCTTGAGTAAACAAGTGAGAAATCCAATTCTAAAGTGAACCCACCTCCTATTTCTTCACCCTCTACCTCTTTCCAAGTGAAATAGGGTGTTTTCTTAACAAGTTTCACAACTTGGTGAAGTCGGAGCTTGATCTTGTGAAGCCTCGACGTAGATCATCTTCGGCATCGTAGCCGACGACTATTCCGCTCATTTCTCCGATGAAGCCGATGCCAGGGTCCGAGATCCGAGATGGACAGCGAGGGGACAACTACGTGGAGCTAAGGAAGTGGATAACCGGATCTACAAAGGTTGTAGCATCTCACTTTTAGTTAAGTTGTTAACTAGTTTCATTTTTCGCCTAAAATTCTAGTCGACGATCCGTATTAGGGTTTCTCGGCACTCATAAAATTTGAAATTGGCATGGTTGATGCCTTGTGAGACCTCTATAGTATGCCTAGGAGCCCTACAATCGCATGCCTAATCAAATGAATTTCTTAGACATCACATGCCTAACAATTATAAACCCCGCATTTTAGTCTCTATATCGAAAACACTTTTCAATATTTAGTCGGGCAATTCAACAAGTTTCCCGATAAACTGATCGAATGCTCATCGCAAACTTTAGTGGACGGCCGCACCCCCAGATGCCGTCGACGAAGTGCACTAAGGTGGAACACCGCTACCGCGAGCACCCGAACGGATGCTTTCGGCGACGGGGTTCTCCTACAGTCACTTGGTCGGGGCTAAGGGGTGTAGCTGTCTATTAAGTTTATCCGGCGAGTATCCGCGTACGCTACGTGATTGCGACGGACTTTTGATCATATCAAAATTCCGTGGCAACCGATCAAGTGAGACTAAAGTGCTATGTTTATAACATTCATATTAGTTATCTCATAACTACTTGTGGATTCCAAGTATTGTATCATATTCCAGATAAATAGAAAATGTTAAACTTTCCGATCGAACAATCGAACACCCAAGTTTTCCCAAAATAGCTCAACACATGAAATAAGTTTTAAAACATTCACTTCATGCCTCAGTACCAATGGTCCAGCCGTAGAAGGGTCAAGCCAACGCCTTACATATGGCACGCCGTACTGCCCCAAACTCTAAGGTTCAAAGGGCAGTTCAAGACGGTCACATAATCGAGTTAAGGTTTGTTGTCTTCTAGAGGGTCCATCGCGTTACTTGCACTACTCAGAACGTCTTTAAACCATGGAAAGATCCAACACTTGGAAATTTCCCGACAGGGGAAAAAGTGGGTATTTATATCCGGTCGAACTTTTTAACATATTCAAAAAATATCCGGAAAAACACATAGACAAAGCTAAACAATCCGATCGAATCATCGATTCCCAATACAACCCAGAAAACTCAACTCTTGAGCAAATTTTAAAAATTCTCAGAAAATACAGCACTCAATATAGGATATTACTGTACAAAGCACGTGCCAAGAACCAACATTTTCGCCGCGGAACTGCCGCACATTCTAGGGTGGGGCCGCGGTTCCGCGGCGTTTTGGTGGACTTATGATCACGTGCTTCACAGTAACTCTTGCAATACCCTGCTGTAATTTTTGGATATTTTTAATTTGGAAAAATCCACATTTTTAGAAAATGTCCAGAGAGGGTTAAAAGTTAGGGTTTCGAGGTTCGATCGGATTTCTAACATCGTCTACACTTCGCCTAAAGCTCTAGCTAGGCTCTGATACCACTGTAGGGTTCCTAGGCACACTCAAGAGGTTCCACAAGACATCAATCATGCCAAACAAAAATTTTCCGGTGCCGAGAAACCCTAATGAAGATCGTTAAATAGAAGTTAAGGCGAAAAGCAAGCAAGCAAACGACTTTGCTACTAAGTGAAAGGGATTACAACCTTTGTAGATCCGGTCCACCACTTCTTTAGCTCCGTGTTGACGTCCCTCCGCTGCGATCATCGGATCCCGGACTCTAGAAATGGTTTCGTCGGAGAAATGATCGGGCTAGGTCATTGACTTCAAGGCCGAAGATGATCTACGTCGGGGAGACTCAAACTCAAGCTATTCCTTCACTCGGTCGTAAACTTTGTCAAGAGAACACCCTATACTACATGGCAAGTGGTAGAGGATGAAGAAATAGGAAGTGGGTTCACTTTAGAATTGGATTTCTCACTCTTTTTCTCATGATGCCATTGGAGCTAGCAAGTTTTTTCAAGCTTGATGAAGATGAAGAAGAAGAAAAAAGAATCATATGAATAATATCCAAAGTGAAACTTATCTAAATGAATGATGGCACCATGGTTGAGTTAAGCTCTCATGCTTAACTCATGTAGAGAATTAACCATAGCATAAGGTTAAGGGTTGGGTTAGCTAATATCTTGAACAAATGACAAAAGAGTTGACTTTGTCAATGTTCATCAAGCTTCATGAAGCTTGATAACTTTGACCAAAGTCACTCTCTTTTGTTATTTGTTTAGGAAAATAGTAAACCCTAATTCAACCTTGATATGGTTCAAGTCTCATACACACAACTTGTTTGTATCATCAAGCATGATACAAACATGTACACTTGCATATATCACATATAAACAATGTACACTTTCAAGTGAGAAAACAAATCTTAAGTGAACCAATACTAGTTAATGTAAAGTAATATATCAAATATATAATTATACATTAAATCATTAAATCAACACTTGATTTAACGATCCGGTCATATCGCATATAACCGACTAATATCTATAGTAACAACTTATCGAATCAACACTTGATCCGATAACCCGGCCATATCGCATACAACCGATCAATGTCATATATCGCGAGAATAGAATACAATATCACATACTGGTATTATTCTCGGTCCCGCACATATCTCATATGCGCTCCTATTTCGTTTCGCTTGAGCCAGGAAACCCCTGTATAGGACTCTAAAGACTCGTCAATACGCCGGCAGCAGGTGATGATCATATCAAACGCCTACAAGCCGCAAGCGGTCTGCTAAACGTAACGGACACCCGGGTATTGAGCAATCAGAAGATCAATGAGCAAGCCCGCTCACACTCCAGTGAATCCAACGAGTAACACTACAGTACAGTCCGGTCTGTTCGTCTGATATGTCGCATATCTCGTCTAGGGGTGGTAAACGTCAGACCCCGATAACTCGATAAGTCGTGTCGATATGAGGCTCATAACGGGTCGAGAAACTACTGGTAACACTTACCAGTACATCCTTAAATCTTCCTTGGCCAAGGACTTCCTGTTATAGCCAATCGAGCACTGCGCAACATCAACTCCCTATACCGGTAGAGAAGAAACCCCTCCTATCGCTCATTGCCTCCATGTGATTCGGGACTGTACCCAAAAGCCACCTTTTTGCACGCCCTCTTGGACGTGGTATGATGGAAATCAAAGCACAGTGGGAATCACACAAGACTCTATGACGATCTCGGGTCTACAGACTAACCTGTACCAGTGTCACCAGAGAACTGCCATCTGACGTAAGGTATAATACCATCTGGGAGTTCTCGGCGAGTCCGTCCAGTGTACCCAGTCTCTACTGAGCACCCGTATATCATCTCTGATGTCAAACACCAATGGATATGGGATCATCCATCGCCCATCTGTATGGGTCGAGAAGCTACACGCTAGTCTACTCTGGCATATCGATGCCCCGTCTCGATACACCCACGACTAGGGACTTTGAAGGATGTACTTATGGACTAGCATGTCCCCACTAGTATGATCTGCATCATAGTCCAGGTAGTCAAGTACACATCCTAAGGGCTTTACCAATATGTAATAGAGAGACAATCAGTGTACACGTTAAGGTAAAGAGTAACCAGATAGCATACTATCATATCGAGCAAGAAAGTCATCCCTATATATGTCCAAGCATCCACTACAATATACATCCTATGTACAGTAATGGCCTCTAGGGCATACATATAACTAACAATATTGCTTATCATACATGACATCTAGCTTATCGGTATACCTATAGTGTATCTTACCATTAGTGATAGGTACATTTATATCTTACGATACAGCTATAAGTATACCTTGCTCATATTTTACTTATACCCAGGGGGTATCCTACATATTCTACTTATACCCAGGGGGGTATATGACATCAGTTCTTATAGGTAGATACCTATACATTGCTACACCGGTATGTTACACACAAGTTCAATTGCAGTCACATGTTTACCTTTACTGATGTTAGTTAGCTGTACCTTATTGATTTCGCATACTTATGGTTTCAGCTACACATTCTCATCTGTATGCTCGCATTTCAGATATATCGCATATATTTATTCCTGGATTTGCGCATTGTTATTTGGATTTTACATGATGTTTTCTGGATTTGGGAACCGCGAGAGTTCATGAAATTATGCATACATTGAAAAACCCGGTTTCCTTGATATGATATTTGCGCAGCCACGATGAGATTTATCGGTTCTGATTATATACTCTATATGAGGTGTGGTTGCCGTATGAGGGTATATGGTGGGGCCCGGTATGGTTCCCCTCTGCAAGATGATCGATGGACTTTGCCGATTGAGCCTGGAGGCGGGCGAGTACCTACCGGTGACAGTACTAATGACTCGGTGGGGATCATGGAGATACCGTTGGGAGTCATGCACGTATGCATACGTCGAAAGACGAGGGTCAGAGCTAGGCACTCGTGCTTTCGGGATAGCGTATGATACGTACCTATCAGGATTTCTGTGTTGATGCTTGGCACATTGTTTCCATGATATTTCCTTTAAACACCTTTGTATGTATAACAGGGGATTTAGCCGTTGTTATATATACCCTTACACCAATATTAGTGGAATGGGACGCTAATATATGTGTATTGACCCCATCATATTTATTTCTGCATATATATATTTAGGATGCTAGAATCTTACTTGAGATTTTGACTTGGGATATCAGGTGATTCATTGAGATTGGACATACATATGGGATTACTGATTTGTACACTCGGGATATAGGAGATTACTCGATATTGTACATTGAGGAGACGTGAGACTTATATGATGTGAGAGCCCAACGTGGGGGCAGATTTGAGGAATTGGGATTTGAGTGTCTTGATGGATTGTGATCCTACCATGATGACAGGATTCCGTGGGATGGCATATTTCACTCCATACCTCATACCTTTTCACTTATGCACTGTTCCATGTATTAGGAGTACCTGTTAGTGTACCCTTCATGATTGCTGCATATTTGCATTCTCATATCCCTATTGCATGGTTATTGCATACCACTGTCATGTTACTATTGCTTCACATATTAATTGTACCTGCTAGTGTACTTTCCATTATTCTGCATTCACATGACATGTTACTACTGTAATTGTATATCTTAGATTCATGCTGTACGTACATTCCTGCGATTACCTGCATATGGTATCTACTATTCACGAGTTGACAACTCACCCCCGTTGTGCCACAGGTGTTACAGGTTATTCCCCAGAGTAGTCGAGGCAGGATATTCAGCTATTCAGCTATCATCTTTTGCTACAGATACCGCATCGGCTTACAGTATACTATTTTGCTTAGGTGGGTTGGATGATTATATGTATTTCATATTGTACATTCGTTGTATCTTGTACTCTCCATCTACTATTATGTTGTTGACTTAGAGACTTGGTGAGGACGATATTGTATATTATTTATGGATTTGTTGTCTTTTATATACAGCTTTCTCTCTATTGACTTTATTTCTTCTCTACGGCGTCGTATATTTGTGTTGTATTCATCTTGGCTAGTTTTTACAAAAGTGGGTGTTGCCAAAATTTTAAAGAAAGAAAGTAGGACTTTTAAAGAATTTGGGTTGCGATTTCAAATGTTTCAAATACTTTTATTATCTTTTACGTATTTTCTTGGTTTAGATTTCTGGGTTTTGGCTTTCTTTTACTGCGTTACTTCTTTAGGCGTTGCGTAGTATTAGGGCCGTCACGTGCCAATTTCGGGTCGTGACATATCGGTCGGTTATATGTTATATAGCCGGGTTATCGAATCAAGTGTTAATTCGATAAGTTGATACAAATGATATTAGTCGGTTATATGTGATATAGCCGGATTATTAAATCTAGTGTTGATTTAATAATTTAATGTATGATTATATATTTGATATATTAATTTTACATTAACTAATATTATCACACTTAAGCATTTCTTTTTCTCACATTTACACTTAATATATATTATTGTGTATATCTTTGTGTCATGCTTGATGGTACATCATACATGGGTGTATGAGACTCACACCATTCTATAGATAATTAAGGATTTTAATTATTTATGGTAAATACAAAATTAGGTGGAAATGAGTCATGGTTGGAAGCTTGGAGAAGCTTGTAGTAACCATTGACTTAGTCCACTAATTTTGTTTTACTTGAGATATTTATTAACCCAACCATTATCTTAAACCATGATTAAGTCTCTACATGAGTTAATATGAGATATTATCTCACCCATGCTTGCTATTCTCACTCATTCCATTCTACACTTCATCTTCTTCTTCATCTCAAGAAAGCTCTCTAGCTTTTCTTCAGGTGAAGAAATATAATGAGAAAAATAATTCTAAAGTGAGCAAAAAATCCTACTTCATCAACCTACACTAGATTAGCCATTTAGTTCAGATTGTTTGCTTCACTAATTCCTAAATAATGAAGAGGTAGCTTGAGCTAGAGTCTCCTCGACGTAGATCATTTTCGGCCTCGAAAACTTCAAGCAAGCTTATTCATTTTACTTTGTGGAGCCTAACTTGAGTTCGGGAGATCACTACTTGGAGCGAAGGGACTACTACACGGAGCTATTGAAGTGAAGGGCCGGTCTACAAAAGTTGTATTCCTTGATCACTTATGTAATGTTTGATTACATGCTTGTTTACCCTAATTCCTTTAGTTAGATCCTTGGCTAGGGTTCTTTAGCACCTTAGAATTTTTTATAATGGCATGGTTGATGCCTTCCGAAATCTAGTTGAGGGTGCTTAGGAACCCAGCATTTACGACAGGGTTCGATCACATACGTGTACTTGTGTATGGATGATGATTCAGATAGATAATACTAGTGGGCTTTGGTTTAGGCCGGATCCTAGTATTATATTGATGGATTATTTTTGTTTCTTTGTATTCGTATTTTTCGGAATACGGATACGGGTATGTATATACGGATGATGGGCATTCTTGTAATTTACTCAAGATTGCTGTAACATTTCAAAAAAATAAAATATTATTTTTGGAAATTTTTATAATTTAATATTATTTTTTTGAATATTTTAATATTTTGGTATAATTAAATACAAAAAAAATTGGAAAAATTATGGAAAATTCTAAAATAGGGTATTTTATGGAATTATGCCATTTTTGAGCTTTTATGATTAGTTATATGCTAATTTAGTGCTAATCGCGATTAAAAATCGCTAATCGGTTTTTAGCATTTTTGTGCAAAATATGCACATATCATTTTTCTTACACTTGTGCATTTTTTCACCATGTTTCTTTTGGGTTCACTATTCAAGTGAGAAGGGTTTAAGAAAAGAGGAAGAAAAGAAAAGAAATGGAAAAGAGAATAAAATATAGGGTATGGGTGTGAGAGAGAAAGTGAGGGGGGTCTTCCTTTGACTAAGTCCTAGCCATTCTCCTCCATTTTCAACACTCATTTCTCTCCCTCTCCTTCTTGTTGTTGCTGCTGCTCCTGCTCCTCACTTCCCTCCCCTCTTCAACTCCTCACCTCCCTCCCCTCTTCAACTCCTCAAATCACCTCTAAAACTACACCAAAACCCCACTCTCATTTCACAAAAAGTGTGCATAAGCTCAAGATCTACACATTGGACCAAGAAAGCAAGGATTTTGGCCACTAGAGGCAACTCAAGAAAATTCTTGAGTTGCCAAATGAGATAATTACTGAACCATTAGCTTAATTTTAGCATTCCTTATACCCCCATGTTGTGATAGAACCGATATTGTTTGATTTTGTGGACTTGAGGAAAACCTAGTTAGGGTTTGAGGAAATTATGAGTTGTGATGGGAAATTGAGTTCAGTGGAGACCATACAAGCACCCTAGTGCTGGAATTTAGACCCAAACCTGAGACTTAAGACCCGGAATACGGATTTAGAAACCGATACCGGAAAATTTGTGAAATCTGTGAAGGTTTTATTGAATCTGCTATCACCCCGAGACTTTGAAAATTAAATTGATTGGACAGTGAGATGTGCAGGCACCCTAGAACCACCACACAAGAACCCAGCCCCTAACTCATTAAGACGGCCGCAGATTTATTCCAATTGGCCGCAATTTGCGGCCATACCTTCCCCATTTTGCCTCGTTTTGGTTCTGCTGCTCCTACATGTATAGATTAGACCCCTGGTATATATAGATTTGTCTAATATGACCTAGGGTGAAATCTGGAGCCTATTTCCTTAGTTGCGGTTTTGGATTCGTGTTTCCGTATTCCGTATTTTAATTCTGAATTCACGTATTGTGTTTACCTCGACTATTTGGTGTTTATACGACGATATCGAGGATTGATTGTTGGTTTTGGAGGCGTACCCATAGGTTCTAACCTATAGGCCCCTTAGTGTATCGTTTTGGTTTTCGTATGCCGTTTTAGCTTTGATTTGGTTTTAATGCGCATATACGATACTTTGATATGTAGGTACCCCATGAAGACTTCGGGACAACAAGCAAGCGTGTGGCGACGTCGACAAATGAAGACGCAAGGTGAGTAGATTATATCTACGGGGGAAGTCGGGTGGATGGCGTATAGCACCCCCGCAGTCCGTAGTTGATATAGTATATTTTATTTATGATAGTATAGTGTAGTGGATTATTTGAGATGTGTTAGATGTGATATGGTTAGAAGTAAACTAGAATATTTCCTAGCTGCGAACCCTAGGATAGGTTTACACCCACACGCACACACATGTTGATTTGCTACACTTATACTGTGATGATGATGGATAGTGGATGACTTTGGAGATGAGTCGATGATATTGGGCTTTGTGCCGCGAGATCGGTGATTTGATATGATTCGTATTTGGGATACGACATGTGATCTCTAGCGGGCCTTTGGACGTGTGTTTACACACGCAGTTATATTGATGGTATCAGTTGTACTAGACTTAGACCAGTACCCCAAATTATGTGATATGATGATAATGATACCTGATATTTGTTGAGAGGAATGTGATATTGACCCGTACCCAGCTATTGGGATGTCGTACGACGATTTACCGTACAAGCTTTATATTGATGATAGATCCGCACTCATGACTTGAGGATGTCATATGATATACTGTATCGTACGCGATACTACTGAGGCGGGATCACCGACTACTATATATACATATCGACTCAGATTTAGGTGGTTTCCATACCTCTCCCGATTTACTTGATACTTAGATCTGTAGTTTGCATAGTAGATGTTAGACTAGACCCGAGTCATACCTATTTCAAAAACTACGAATCAGGAATATCTTAAAAGACAAGTAAAGGGATTCTACTGGTATTTTTCAAAGGAAGTATCTTTCTTAAAAACACCGTAGCCCTTATTTTACTAAAAATCCTGATTCGTCTTATTTCAAATGACATAATCGCATGACATATACATATTGATGTAGATTCTTCACTGGGTGTTGATTATTTGATTTCCGCATGTTCATGCTATTCACATTGCTTTGCATAAGTTTATTTCTATATTACTATCATGTTGCTAGGACACCAGCACCATTATCGATGATGCGTATGTTCCATGTACACTTGCTTCCCGGCTCACACACTTCATCATCGATAATTGCCATGTCACTACACAGTAGTATTATTGCATCAGGATATGACCCTTGTATGTGCATACTATTATTTCATGTTGCATGATATACTGTTATACTTGCATTTCATTTATATGTCACATACATCATGCTTTATGATTATGCGCATTGAGACATTTGTTGTTCTATGATATTTCTAGATTTGGGAACCGTGGGTATTTCAAAAGATTATGTAAATGCTTTATAAAACCCGGTTACCCTTGATATGATATTTCATCTTCCACTATGAGTTTTATCGGTTCTGATATATATATACCCCATGCGAGGAGGCGTAGAGGCCGTATGAGGGTACATGGTGGGGCCCGGAGGTACCCCGGGGTGAGAACGGATCGCTGGATTTGTTATACGGTAAGCCTGTCAGGGGAACCATACCGTCCGGTGATATTACCTTTTACTCGGCGGTTATCTTGGGGATACCGACCGGAGCTTTGTACGTATGCATACGTCGCAATTCGAGGGTCGAAGCTGGGCACTCGGGTTTCGAGATAGCGTATGATACGTACCTATTAGGACTAGTCTTGGTGACAGTGCCTGATAGATGAGGATTTACGTGCCGATGCTAGGCACAGGTTTCATGATGATCTCCATGATTTTGATTACATCCTCATATTTGCTTGCATGATGCTTATTGTCATTGGGTGACAGGTGGACGGGATCCAAATATTTTCAGACATTGATTACATATAGACTTTGACTACATTGATCACACTTCAATTGTATATATAACAGGGTATGAGGGCGCTGTTATATATACCCTTACACCAATATTAGTGGAATGGGATGCTAATATATGTGTATTGATATCATTTTAAATACTACATCATATTTACTTCATGCAGACATACCTTACATTTATGACATGTTATTACCTGAGGCACTGGCACGAGTTTTTGGCACTACCTACATGTTTAGATGTTACATTGCCACCTTTTCATGCTTCAGACTTACTCTTGAGGTTTATATCATATACTTATCGTATTGACCTAGGATTATGTCTTGCATTCGGTTTCTGTTTGTAGATGTTTTCTATTCACGAGTTGGCAACTCACCCCGTTGTGCCACAGCTTCTTGCAGGTTTTGCCGTACAGGTTCCATAGTGGCATTTCTGGCACACTGCTTCCTTTGCGGGTGAATTACTTTTGGTAGGTGGGTTCTTTACATCAGAACCACCCTTGTATATGTATTATTCATTGTATCTAGAATTCCATCAACTAAAACTTGTATATTGTTTCAGACTTAGACACTAGTGATGTATTATTTCGACCTTAGAGTCGCGCTTAGCAGTATTACGGTTTTCATGCTTATTGGGTTTCTTTTGAGTTTTGATCCTCGCCATTCGGCGTTGTATATTATATTGCTTGCGTGGTTGTGACCGTCAATTGACGAAGAGCTAGCTCTCGCTTTGGGATGCCTTTTATCATTGCATATATATTGTTCTTGTTGTACCCCGTTCGGGGCCAGTATTTACAAAAGAAACTCTGCCGAAATTTTTAGAAAAGACTTTACATTTTTAAAATGCATATTCGGCTTAGTTATTTAAAAACCTTGACTTCAAACACGTTTTTCTTCACTTCATTAGACCAGTTTTCTTTATTTACTCTTAATATGGTTTTAGATTTCTGGGCTTTTGGCTTACACGGATCAGATGGAGTCCTGTAGACTTCATATAGTTCAAGGGCCAGTCACGTGCTCTTTCGGGTCGTGACAATTGCTTCTAGAAGAAGACACCTCATTTGGGTTTTAATCCTTTGATTAAAAGATTAATGAGGTGGAGGAAATGAGGTGGAGGTTTGCATTAAACGAAGCATGGCTCTTATGTGACACATGGGGTGACTCATGCAATGACTCACCAGGTGACTCATGAAGCATGCTTGATATTTTGCATTTGCATTATTGGTATGATTCATTATTCACAAAAGAGTGCATTCTTCATTTTTAATGTCTATCTTCACTCTCACTTCCTCAAGCTCCTCTTCTTCTTCCTCTAACCCTTCATGTCTCATGCGTTGAGAAACCTAGGGTATTTAGAGACATACTAATCCATTTTCACTCTCTATATCATCTAAGACATCTAGTTTAGTGAACTATGTTCCCTAGTTATATCGGATTTGAGGTTGGAGTCCGTACTATAGACTCTCGGATGGATCGTCTTTGACTCGAGGAGGCCGACGAGGATGCATCGATCCGAATGATCCGAGGTTCTTATGATGATGAGGAGGACATCGAGAAGACTCGAAGGACTAGTACACAGAGGTATAACTTTCATCCGAGTAGTTAAACCTCGTATTAGTTTAGTTAGTAAAGGTTTAGTATCCATCCTGGAGTTTAGTCGATGTTACGAAGCCCGTAAAAATTGTATTTTGCAAACTCTGCCTCCCCGCAAACCCGCGGGGTGCACGATATCGACTTACAGTGGTAACAGAGCCTACTAAACCTTAATTAGCTAGGTAGATCCTGGAGTTTAGTCGATGTTACGAAGCCCGTAAAAATCATTTTTTGCAAACTCCGCCTCCCCGCAAACTTGTGGGGTACGTGACATCGAATTACAGTGGTATGAGAGCCTACTAAACCTCAACTAGCTAGGTAGCAAGTACTTAGAACTTCGATCGTCGGAAAAACCTGAAAACATAACACAAAACCCTAACTTGCTATCGATTTTTAAAACTGTCAGAAAAATTATTTCAGAGGCATGAAAATTGCAAGCAGGGTATTCTAAGAACACTAAAGAAAAACGAGTCAGTGACTCGCCAAGACGACCGTGGAAGCGCGGCGAAACAGTGGGTTTCGCCGCCGTTCCTCGGCCGAGTCGAGGCCGAGTCGATTCGGTTTTCTTCTGTGGTTCTTTTTATTGGTGTTATGTTTTCTTGTATATTTTGTTTCTACCCAGTATTGTCTGGTTTGCACTAGGGGTAGACACGGAATATATGTTTCGATCGAAATTCTAAAGTTCTTGGCTAACGGGTTTTCTGTGTTTGATATATGGTGCTGAACGTCTGCTAATCGCTATACGTCGATTAGTAGTGGTTGCACATATCTGTGATCTGTGATGTTGGTTTGTGGATATAGAGTATTGGATCATCGTGGATGAATAGCCGGGGTATGTGAGAATAGAGTTTTCTTTCTTTCATTCGATGTAAATTTGTAAAGTGATGTAATATTATTTTGCGGGGCACATACGGGTTGAGGTTGTAGCCACCGTTGTATTATTTCATTTACTGTTTTTTGCTCCTAGGATAGACCTAAGGTGGGGTGCACAAACTACCGGGTTCTTGAAGTGCCGAGTGGTCTACTCATTTCACTGAGGGAGGTTGCTTCACTTCAGGAATTTGGCGGGTAGTCTGTCGCACCCATAGGGGTCTAGGGTGGGGTTTGGCTATTCATCACGACCGTGGAATCCGTCTTTCGTTACAGGCTTAAACGAAATGTGGAATTCCTAGTATATCCAATATGTTCATCTGTGATCTGGAATGCCTATTATTGTGTGAGACGAATGGATATTATATATATGCTATATATTGGACGTTGCTTATGTTTTGCACCCGCGCTAGTCTAGCCCCCGCTCTGGCGTTAGTTAAGTAACCTAACGGTGTAAGACGGGGCCCAGTGGCGAATGCGGATGGAATAAGCGTACGTTGTATTTTTGTTTCTCTCTGTAATGATAGGTGTAAATGATGGGACTGCATTGATTAATGCAAAGAAAATAAACCTAAGCTGAATCGTTGGAACAGTTTTAAAACCACTCGGTTTTTTCAAAACATCAACTTTTAAATGCGGAGCCTAAACCACTCCTTTAAAAAGATATCATGGTTCCTTCGATTATATCAAATTCACTACGTTCACGGTTTCGCCAAAACCAGCCGTAGCCCTCCATCATTTCAGATGGATATTCAGTAGTATTCAAGCTATGTATTTTGACATTTGCCAAGGCATAATGATTGGTAACTGCTGAATATTCATCTGTTGCATAGATAGATGCGTTGGTTTGGGACAGTCGTACTACTATTTTGGCCTTCGTCAAGGATATGTACGGGTGGGTTCAAATTAACCTGGACAATGACGGGTAGAACTTGACTTGCGACTTATGATATGTTGGCCTTCGTCAAGGTTATAAGATGTCACAGCCCGAAATATTAGCTCGTGACCAGCACTTAAATCACGCGACGTCTACAGGCGTAACGTAATTCAAGTAAGCTGAAACCCAGAAATCTAAACCTTTTTAAGAAATAAAGAGGTGAATCTTTGAAATATAGGTATAATAAATCATGTTTTGTCTTTTGAAAATTTGGGCAGCACCTCCTTAGTAAAAACTAGCCCCGAAAACGGGTACAACACAGAATATAAAGAAAGCATCCCTAAACGGGAGCAAATCACGCCCAACGGCGGCATTAACCACCACATGAATATATAACAAGTATACGATGCCCAACCGCGAAGATCAACACAAAAGATAATGAATGAAACAAGACATCAACCCAAAAGCGAACATAGAACCCATCGCTCAAGTCTCGCAACTACAAGTCTTTCTAAGTCTTACTACATAAACAAATACTAGTTTTTGATTTGATGGAGTTTACTAGATACAATATGAATAACAAATACAATAGGGGCACGATCCAATATGTACCACCTACCAAAGCAAAACACCCGAAAGCAAGCAGTGTGCCAGCGATGCCGTTACTGATCCATGCGGACAACCTGCAAGAACTGTGGCACAACGGGGGTGAGTTGCCAACTCGCGAGTAGAAAACATCAACAGATAGAAATCGAAATAAATAACGATTTTCTAAGTCAACTATATCATAAGGTAATACTATGATATCTAGGTGTAAGTCCACGTTACCTACACCGGTGCTTACGGGGAGGCGGAATAGGTAAAAAAGGGTTTTTTAACACAAGGTAACATGGACTAGAAATGGAGGATCTTTGCTAAACAAAAACTAAAAAACAAGCTAAAAGATTTAGCTACTCGGTTAGAAGGTTATACCTAGGTCTTGAACTCTTTCTCTTCTTGCTCCTTGGAGTGGTTTGAACGGCTCCTCCTTGTCGCCTTCTTTTTGTTGAAGAAAGATCCACCCGAAGGCCTCTACCTTGATCTCCTACCTCAACCTAGAGTTAACTAAAGTGCTTGGCTAGCTAAACCTAGAACCCTAGAAAGAGTAGAGAGGCGTTTTGGTGGTTTTATCTCAATAGCTAATGGTTCTCAATACATGAGAGATGAGAGCTTTGAGAGAGAGGAAGAGGATGAGCTTAACCTATGAGAGAGAATGAGGATAATTATCAACCATACTCTCATATAAGTGAATTATGAAAATAATAATAATCAAAGAAAATTGTGATGGTTCATTCGGAATGACCATTATCATTTCACATTAAATGAATTTTGAAGAATCAAAGAGCATCTTTCATGTGAAATGATGATGGTCAACAAGTCAACATATGTCAACAAGTCAACCAAAGTCTAATGGTCAACAACCCTAACCATGGCACAATTATCTTTAATTAATATCATTAATCATATTTCACATTTTCATTAGGGTTTGGAAAAAGTGAACGGTCAACAACCCTAATGAGAATCCTCTGCCTCTGCCTCTGTCAACTGTGCATACACACCCGCATCCGTGTTCCGAGGAACACGAATACAATGAGATAAACCAATCCCAAAACATATACTAGGATCTGGCTTAAACCAAAGCCCGCTAGTAATAACCTCTCGGACACCAAACGTGCACAAGTTCGCGGATGTGAACGAACCCCGTCGCAAAACCATGCGACCTCTACTCTGTTTTGCCCAAAGGCGAATAACCCTATGTGTGGGACTCTAAAGTCTCGACACTACGCTGGCAGTGGGTTTAACCATAGGCTGCAACCGGTACTAGCTGTACGTAACGGTCCCTAGGTAGATGCCGATAAGAAGACTGATGAGGTGAACCCATCCGAACTCCTACTGAGCCTGAATGTGACAATCTCTGTGCAGTCCGGTCTGTTCGTCTAAGAGTATCGCATGGTAGGCCTAGGGGGTGGTAAACGTCAGTCCCCTAATAGCGGTACAAGTCGTGTCGGAGTGTAGCCCAGAACACCCTGAGATAACACTGGAAACACTACCGGTATATCTCGCTTGCCCTGGCTAGGGACTTTGTGTAATGGCTCTCCTAGACACAACGCGATATCAACCCCCATTAACGGGAGAGACGAATCCTGTCTAACCGTTACTACCTCTAAGTGCTTCGGGACTGCACCCAACTGTTACCTGTTTGCACGACTCATTTGAGCCGTGGTAGGGTAGCAATCTAAGAACAGTAGGAACACACTCGAGGCGAAGTGACAGTGTCAAGTCAGCGGACTAAGCTATACTCATGTCACCTGGGAACTGATAACTGACGATAGGTATAGTACCAACCAACGGTTCCCGACGAGTCCTGTCCAGTGTACTCATAACCTAACGAGCACCCGCATACTATCTCAAGTACGACATACTAATGGTTGTGGGACAGACCATCTCCCCTGCTGGGATGAGAAGAGCATACGCTAGTCTACTCCGGAGTATCGATGCCCCGTCTCGATAATCCTACGACTAGGGACCTGTATAAGGATGTGCTTGTAGATTACCCAGCCCCCACTAGTGTGACTGTCATCACAACGCTGGTAATCAAGTAAAGATCCTAAGGGCTCCACTAATGTGTATAGACGATATGCTAAAAGAAACACATGCACACATTAAAGTAGAAACAAACCAAGTAGCATACTACTATTTTGAGCAAGATTCTCTATACAACTGTGAATATCCCAAGCTTCCATTAAGTAATATACAAACTAGTATGATACAGTAATGGCCTCTAGGGTATATAAACTAACAATCTCCCACTTGCACTAAGGCCATGTACTGGCGTATTGAAGACCTATCATCTCGATCAGCCGCTCGAACTGAGTCTGGGGTATGGCCTTCGTGAATGGATCTGCAGTGTTATCTTCTGTAGCAACCCTCCGAACCTCGATCTCCCGGGGATCCACGGTCTCCCTGATCAGGTGATACCGCCTCAAGATGTGTCTGGACTTCTGATGGGACCTGGGTTCCTTCGCTAAAGCTATAGCCCCGTTGTTGTCACAATACAGAGGTATTGGATCAACAATGGATGGAACCACCTGAAGTTCTGTCAAGAACTTCCTCATCCGGACGGCTTCTTTTGCGGCATCAGAAGCAGCTATGTACTCCGCTTCCATAGTTGAGTCAGCAACGGTTTCCTTCTTGGAGCTCTTCCAGAAAACCGCTCCTCCATTGAGGGTAAATACATAACCCGACATGGACTTGGAGTCATCCTTGTCACTCTGGAAGCTGGAGTCAGCAAAGGCCTCGATCTGGAGGTCTTTTCCGCCATACACCAAGAACATCTCCTTAGTCCTTCTCAGGTACTTGAGAATGTTCTTTACCGCTATCCAGTGCTTCTCCCCAGGGTTTGACCGATACCGGCTTACCACACTCAGTGCATAAGCTACATCTGGTCTGGTACACAACATCGCATACATTATAGAGCCTACCGCAGAGGCGTAGGGTATAATAGACATGCGATCCCTTTCCAAATCAGTCTTGGGAGACATCTCTTTGGATAGGGTGATCCCGTGACAAGCCGGTAAATTACCGCGCTTGGAATATTCCATACAGAATTTTTTCAGTATAGTGTCGATGTACCTGGACTGTGAAAGTCCTAATATACTCTTGGACCTATCACGATGGATCCGGATCCCCAGAATGTAAGAAGCATCACCCAGGTCTTTCATGGAGAACCTGTGTGACAAGAACCCTTTGACAGATTGTAGCATAGGAATGTCATTTCCTATCAAGAGAATGCCATCCACGTATAAAACGAGGAATACGACAGTTCGTTCTACAATTTTACTATAGATGCATGGTTCATCTGGATTTTTGATAAAGCCAAATTCTTTGACCATCTCATCAAAACAGATGTTCCAACTCCGCGATGCCTGCTTAAGTCCATAAATGGACTTAAGCAACTTGCACACCTTCCCGTTGCTCCCACTCTGAATGAAACCCTCTGGCTGGTCCATATAGACACACTCCTCTAAATTTCCATTTAGAAAAGCTGTCTTTACGTCCATCTGCCAAATCTCATAATCGTGGAAGGCAGCAATGGAAAGAAGGATCCGAATGGATTTGAGCATAGCCACTGGAGAAAAGGTTTCGTCATAGTCCAAACCAGGTCTTTGACGGAAACCCTTTGCAACAAGTCTAGCCTTATAGGTCTCAACCTGTCCATCTACACCAATCTTCTTTTTAAAGATCCATTTGCAGCCTACGGGTTTTACCCCTTCTGGAGCAACGTCCAAAGTCCATACTTTGTTGGTGTACATGGACTCCATTTCGGTCCGCATTGCATCCAGCCATCTTACCGAGTCAGTGCTTTGAATGGACTGCTGGAAGCTAGTCGGCTCATCATTATCAATGATGCAATCCTCTCTATCCCCGTCTATGAGAAAACCGTAGTATCTCTCGGGCGGATGAGACTGCCTACTACTTCTGCGGAGCGGCGCAGGAATGTCGTGTTCTTTCGAACCTTCTGGTTCTACTAAGCTTTCAGTAATAGCTTGTGGTTCTGGAATTTCTTCCAGTTCTATTGCGCTCCCACTTATCTAATTTTCCAAAAATTCAGTTTCCAAGAAGCAGGCATGAAGAGAAACATAAACCTTTTGTTCCTCTGCGTAATAGAAGAAATATCCCTTGGAGTTCTTTGGATATCCCACAAACTTGCACTGTACTGAGCGTGCCTCGAGTTTGTCCGCATGCTGCTTTTTGACAAAAGCTGGACATCCCCATGTCTTAATCTGCTTAAGATAGGGTTTCTTCCCACTCCACATCTGATATGGTGTGGTAGGCACTGTCTTAGTTGGAACTCGGTTCAAAAGATATGCAGCTGATTCTAGTGCATATCCCCAGAATGATCGCGGCAACTCAGCATTACTCATCATGGAACGTACCATATCCAATAGGGTTCGGTTCCTTCTCTCCGATACACCATTATGTTGTGGGGTGTATGGAGGAGTAAGTTGAGAGAGAATTCCATTCTCTTTTAGGTAACCCAGGAACTCGGCACTCAAGTATTCACCACCTCGATCAGATCTCAGTGTCTTGATGCTTTTGCATGTTTGTTTTTCTACTTCATTCTTGTATTCCTGGAATTTTTCAAAGGCTTCTAATTTATGCTTCATCAAGAAGACATATCCGTACCTTGAAAAATCATCCGTAAAAGTAATTAAGTAAGGATAACCACTTCGCGCATGTATAGACATTGGACCGCATACATCACTGTGTACGAGTTCCAAGAGCTCGCTCGCTCTTACTCCGTGTCCAGTGAACGGAGTCTTTGTCATCTTTCCTTTGAGACATGATTGACAAGTTGCATATGATTGATATTCGAACGGGTCCAAATATCCTTCTTTATGCAACTTAGTTAACCTTGTCTCATTTATGCGACCCAGTCTACAATGCCATAAGAAAGCATGATTTATTTCTGGAGACTTTCTTTTGTGTGTATTCTGGACATTGAAAATCTATGGTTGGTTCAATATGTATATACCGTTGCTTAATGTACCCGACCCAATCGGAACATGATTAAGGTGAATGTTTACAACATTGCTTACAAATGCAAAATCATAACCTTCTTTAGACATTAAAGATACAGATATGATATTACAAGTCGAACTGGGTACAAAATAACAATCACGCAAAACCAAAACATGTCCATCCGACAATCCTAAGTGATAGTCCCCTACGGACTCAGCATCCATGCTAGCTCCGTTTGCAACTCTGAGGGTCATATCACCTGCCTTCAAAACCCTACGCTTTCTAAGTGCCTCCAAAGAATTACAGATATGAGATCCTGATCCGGTATCCAATACCCAGGAAGTAGAGTTTATTGATAGACAGTTTTCAATAACATACACACCTGAAGCCGAAGCCACAACTTGCTTCGGTTCCTGGTTCCTGGCCTTCCAAGCCCTGCAATCTTTCTTCCAGTGTCCATTCTTGTGACAATAAAAGCACTCTTCCTTTCCCACAAGCTTTCCCGCTACCTTTGCTACTTTTGCCTTTCCCTTAGCTTCCACTTTACTAACATCGCCCCTTGGTTTGGTGGGGGCCTTCTTCTTCTTTCCTCTGGCTTTCGCCTTGGACCTAGAAGAGAAAGCTCCTCCAACAAACAAAGTGGATGTTGTAGGGTTCCTAGGCACTCTAACAAGGTTCTACAAGGCATCAACCATGCCCGATTCAAAAAAATAGCCGTGCCGAACAACCCTAACCAAGATCATATACTAGAGATTATGCGAAAACTAGCAAGTTAAACATTTTAACTACAAGTGAAAGGGATTACAACCTTTGTAGATCCGGTCCTTCACTTCTAAAGCTCTGTGTTGACGTCCCTTCGCTGCGATCATCGGGATCCCGGACTCTAGCTGTCACAACCCGCAAAGTAAGGAACGCGACCAGCACTTAAGTTACGAAACGTCTCAAGGCGTCCGTAAACTAAGTAAGCCGAAGCCCAGAATACAAACCCAATTAAAATTTTAGAGTGAAGGAAAACCAAATTATTTAAAGCATTTTACTCCATTTAACCACATCAAGTTCCCCTTTTCAAAATAACTTACTTTTTTTCCAAAATTCCTGCAGAATTTCATTTGTAAAACAAGCTCCACACGAGTACAACAGGAATATAAATGAATAACATGGAAATAGCATCCCCAAGCGGGAGCTAGCTCTTCGCCTCAAGGCGGTCACAAATCCCACGCAGTATAAAATAACAAGGTGTATAAATAAGCATGAAGCACAAGAAATAGCATGTCGACTCAGGTGAGCTCGACCCCAGATATAACATCAAATAAATCCCCAAGTCTCACAATCTTGCCTCCAAGTCAAAATACAGTAATCCAAATAAGACTGGTACAGCTGAAATAGTAGTAGCAGATGGAGTACTCTAGATACAATGAACATATATAAGTGGTACAAAATGATAACAACCCACCTATAAGCAAAAGCCTCGAGTCCAGGCAAAAAGGGCATAATGAGCAAAAGTGTCCGCCGCTACAGTGCTGACGGAACGGACCTGCAGAAAAGCTGTGGCACAACGGGGGTGAGTTGCCAGCTCGTGAATAATAAATAACATCTACTAAGGCTATCGTATGCATGTACACAAGTATCCTAGCATCTCTAGGACAGGTATGGCTATATGTACTAGCAGGTATGTATGCATCGTCAGTGTACTATCAAGTATGTATGTCACATGGATGTAATAACAGGTATGTATGTCACATGGATGTAATAACAGGTATGTATGTCACATGAATATACTATCATATAAGTATGCTGTATGAGTCAACTCCAGATAGCATCATGTAGGTATAAGAAATATTCTTCCCTTGTTTTTGAAACTCCTTTCAAATGTCAGCATAAAATCCATGAAAATCAATAAAATCCGTGTCTAGCAATGACACCTCAAAACTGTCTCAAATCTCATATATCCATGTCAAGTATCTCTGGCCTCAGCCGTCCGGCTGATCCATAACAAATATCCATATCTCAATCTAGCGGCCACGGTCGGTACCCTCTGGATATCCGCTGTGCCAAATGAAGTCACCAGTAGGTAATCCGTCCCCTGCCAGGCTCAACGCCATCTCCTGCGATCTTCTTGCCCTGGGATACCATACCGAGCCCACCACGTACCTAAGACGGTTCATCCACCTCCTCGAAACGGGTCCCGAAAACCACAGCAAACTCATGGTGGACGACACTTTACATCACTAGAAAACCGCAACTTTTATAATTGAAAGATTATAAGCTTTGAAATCTTGCGGCTTTCCCGAAACCCAAAAATATCATAAATCTCATGAAATCATCATGAATGCACATGTCAATGATAATGGATGCCTATGGTATCAATCTACAATGTATGATTTATACTAGGCATGAGCAATTGATATAATAATACATATGCACGAGAATAGCAATTTTATGATTTCATTTTAATTATTTGTTCCAATAGCACATGTTTAAGCAATTAACATGTTTCAGATTTATAGTTATCTAGTGTCGTGACATAGCAATTACCAGGGGTGTGTGTCCACATGAATAGTGCCCGTGCTGCATATAAAAAACCTGGTAATGGTGCATGTGTCCTACAAATGAGTTTGCGTATATGGGTATAACATATGGGTCTGACTGCAGCAAATATCATGCGAGTATTATTATTCTAATGTCAAAAGTAATATCAAGTTTACTATTTTCAAGTTTACTAAATCTATCGGGCGACACACGCCATCCAAACGATCGTCCCCCGTAGATGTTAAATCTACTCACCCGTGATCCCGAGCTAGGTGTGTCCGACCACCTGCTTTCCTTTCTCTGCTGCGCTTGAAGTTCCTGCCGACGAACCTAGAATTACAAAAGTCACCACATAAGGAAAAGTTCTGCAAAACGCGATATATTGATAAAAAGGATACGCGTGCGTGAAACTAAACACGTGTGCACACGACACGACGCGACGCGCACAAACCCACCAGAACCTAGACTGACACGCTGTGTCGCGCAGCGCGCCACAGAACCACGCGTATCACGCGCGTGTCGCATAAGTTTAAAACACCGAAAACACGTTAATAGCTCCAGATTTTGACTCTTGGCCCAACTAAAACAGTTACAGATACCAACACACTAACCTACCCAGAATGACCCTACACCCAAAAACCTAACACCCCACCCCTACTCTGGCCGCAAATTGCGGCCAGAATGATTAAACCGGCGGCCTCAAAGGTGAGGTGGGTCCCCATGCTCTGTGTGTGTGTTTCTACTCGTCTCACCTTGCTACAGTTTTCACAATTTTATTCTGAAGGTCTCGGGTCGACAGCAGATCCAACAGAGGCCAAAAAGTCGATAAAACTGCTAAATTACGCCAAGTCGGGTAAATCGGGTGATTTTGTGAAATCTGGGGCAATCCTCTGGTTAACTGGTCCCAACAGAACCTAAAAGGGCTATTCTAACCAACACTACCCTTACTTTAGCCAAAATTCCTTTAATTCACCCAAAATCATTACTAAAGCATGTAATAAACACCAATCATGCTATATTATCATCATTTTAGCAATTTAAGGCTATCCATCCAATTTTAACGACACTACTATACTAACACAGACTAACTAACACCAAAAAGGGTTCATTAAGCTACAAGCACTCTAATGAAACTAGATCTACCATCACCACACAAGTCTAGTACTAAAATTACGATAAAACACTAAACTAGCTAATCAAGCACATAATCTACACAATATGGAAAGAGTTTAGGAATTATACCCCCAAGGAACCTTGCAAACAAGGAGAAGGAGAAGAAGAGGAAGGAGGGTGCTGCAGTGTTGAACTGGTGCTGCTGCAGTCCTAAGGCTGATGCTGATGCAGGTTGGGTGTTTGCTGTTGCTGATTGTTTGGTTCTGGGTTGTGTTATTTTGTGTTGGTTTCAGGCGTTGCTAGTGGCAAGGGGTGAGGAAGTGTTAAGGGAGGGGTTGTGTGGTGTGGGGGAGGGGTTATGTAAAGAGTTGGGGCTGCTGTAGCAGCTGCTGATGATGATGTTTTGATATAAAACGGCTGAAGTTGCTGTTGCTGCTATGGTGATGTAGGTGGTGTTGTGTTGTTTAAGAAGTGGGGGGGCTGTTGTGCAGCAACTCAAGATGAGTTAGGGGCTGAATTGGGGGCTGGAGCAGCTGCTGTTGCAGCAGCTGATGTGCTGATTTGGAGCTGATGTTGAGGCTGAAATGATGATAATTGGGCTGATGTGAGTGTGTGAGTGAGAGAGGTGATAAAAGTTTTGAAATGAGGTGATGAGACTTAACCTTAGACCATCATGACAACATCACATCCCTCTCTCTCTCTCTCTAAGTCAACCTTAAAACTCTCTAAATACCCATGGTCAAAACCAACCATCCTCAATTTAAACTAATTAGCTCTAAACAACTCAATTAACTTAACCAAGGACCTAACCCACCATGGTTAACTTAAACATGACTAATCCACAAGCTCAAAATATGTGGCAACCCTAGTCTTAACCCTAGTTAACGTGCATAAGTGTGTGTGGTCGAGATAAAATTCTACAAAAATAACCATAAAACCAGATAAATTACTAGAAACCCGTTTTGGTAAACTTTTGACCAAAAACCCCACATTAACACACAATTTCCACTAACCCTAAACTCAGGTGTTACAGTCTTCCCCCCTTAAGTAAATTAGTCCCCGAATTTTAAAATATGCAGCTACACGTACCTTCAAAAAGATGAGGGAATTTCTTCCGCATCTCTCCCTCGGCCTCCCAAGTGACCTTTTCACTATCCGGGCTGCGCCAAAGAACTTTCACCGACGGCAGGACCTTTGATCGAAACTTCTTCACCCGCCGATCCAATATCTGCACTGGCTGCACGGTGAACGAAAAGTCGGGCTCAAGCTGAACGGTCTGGTCCTGGATCGTGTGGGAAGGGTCATGAAGATATCTGCATAGCATCGACACGTGGAAGACGGGGTGAACATCTGCAAAGCTGGGTGGAAGAGCCAAACGATATGCAACAGCGCCGACACGCTCGAGGATCTCAAAGGGACCTACGAATCTAGGGCTGAGCTTTCCCTTTCGCCCAAATCGCATCACGCCCTTCATCGGAGAGACCCTCAGAAAAACATGATCGCCAACTGCGAACTCTAATCTGCGACGGCGCCTGTCCGCATACGATTTCTGCCTGCTCTGAGCTGCTCTCATCCGGTCTCGAATCAACTGCACTTTCTCGGTCGTCTCCTGCACGATCTGCAGCCCAAAAATACTGCTCTCGCTCAGCTCAGTCCAACAGACGGGCGATCTACACCTCCTCCCATACAACGCCTCGAAAGGTGCCATCTGAGTAGTGTCCTGGAAGCTGTTGTTATAGGAGAACTCTACAAGAGGTAAATGCCGATCCCAGCTACCGCCGAAGTCCAAAACGCACGCTCTGAGCATGTCCTTGAGAGTCTGAATGGTCCGCTCTGACTGTCCGTCGGTCTGCGGATGAAATACTGTGCTGAAGCTTAAACGAGTGCCCAAAGCCTCCTGAAGTCTCTGCCATAGTCGGCTGGTAAACTAGGTGCCTCGATCTGACACGATACAGGTCGGTACGCCATGCAACCGCATGATCTCGTCGATGTAAATCTGAGCATACTGAGCAAAACTGAAAGTGGTCATCACTGGCAAGAAGTGAGCCGCTTTCGTCAATCGATCCACGATCACCCAGATAGAGTCGTACCCTCGACTGGTCCTGGGTAGACCCACAACGAAGTCCATCAAAATCTGCTCCCATTTCCACTCCGGAATGGGTAACGGCTGTAGCTCTCCTGCGGGCCTTTGGTGCTCGGCCTTAACTTGCTGACAAGTCAGGCATCTCAATACGAACTCCGCGATATCCCTCTTCATTCCGTCCCACCAGTAGGTCTCTCTCATATCATCGTACATATTGGTGGAACCGGGGTGGACACTATACACTGATCGATGTGCCTCCTCAAGGATATCGTGCCGCAATCCCTCAGCATCTGGTACGCACAGTCTAGATCCAAATCGTAAAATCCCCTGCTCATCAATCACGAACTCGGAAAATCTTCCCTGTCCCATCTGTGCCATGATCTCTGAGCAACGATCATCTCTGCGCCGTACCTCATATATACGGTCAAGCAACTGTGGGCGTGCACGAACATGCGCAAGCTGTCCCCCTGTCGGAGTGAACTCGAACTCAACTCGGCTGTCGCATAAAATCTGCCAATCTGCTGACGACTGCCTCTGTACTGCGCGCAAATAGGATAGACTACCCCCGGGCCTCCTGCTTAAAGCATCCGCCACTACATTCGCCTTGTCCGGGTGGTACAAGATCTCACAGTCATAGTCTTTCACCAGCTCCATCCAACGTCGCTGTCTGAGGTTCAGGTCTCGCTGCTGAAATATATATTTTAAGCTCTTGTGGTCAGTGAATATCTGGCACAACTCGCCGTATAGGTAATGTCGCCATATCTTCAGTGCAAAGACCACTGCAGCCATCTCCAAATCATGAGTGGGGTAGTTCTGTTCGTGTTTCTTCAATTGCCGCGAAGCATACGCGATCACCCTGTCGTGCTGCATCAACACGCATCCTAACCCCACCCGCGAAGCATCACAATAAACTACGAATCCGCCTGATCCTGAAGGCAATGATAATACCGGCGCCGTAGTCAAACAAGTCCGTAGCTGCTGAAAGCTGTGCTCCCACTCCTCCGTCCAAACGAAAGGAACTCCCTTCCGGGTCAAACCGGTCAAAGGTGCAGCAATACGGGAGAAATCTTGAACGAATCGCCTGTAGCAGCCAGCCAGGCCTAGAAAACTACGGATCTCCGTAACCGATGTCGGTCTGGGCCACTGCTGAACAGCCTCAATCTTCTTCGGGTCCACACATATGCCGTCTCTCGTAATCACGTGACCCAAGAATCCGACGTTGTCCAGCCAGAATGTGCACTTGGAGAACTTCGCGAACAGCTGGTGCTCCCTCAGAGTCTGTAACGTAATCCGCAGGTGCTGCTCGTGCTCCTCTCGGCTCCGGGAATACACCAAAATATCGTTGATGAACACTATGATGAACAAGTCGAGATACGGCCTGAAGGTACGGTTCATCAAGTCCATGAATGCTGCGGGGGCGTTGTTGAGTCCGAACGACATCACCAGAAACTCATAGTGGCCATAGCGTGTACGGAACGCCGTCTTCGGTATATCCTCATGTCGGACTCGCAGCTGGTGGTATCCTGATCGTAAGTCGATCCTCGAAAAATACCCTGCACCGTGGAGCTGGTCGAACAAATCATCAATGCGCGGCAACGGATATCTGTTCCGCACAGTAACCTTGTTCAGCTGGCGGTAGTCGATACATAAGCGCAAACTTCCGTCCTTCTTCTTGACAGACAGGACCGGAGCACCCCATGGAGAAACACTGGGTCGAATAAGTCCCTTGTCTAACAAATCTTGCAGCTGAACCTTCAACTCTCTAAGTTCTGCCGGGGCCATCCGATAAGGCGGTATAGAAATAGGCCCTGAGCCAGGAATCAAATCAATACAGAACTCGACATCGCGCTCATGTGGCAATCCTGGCAGCTCATCAAGGAAGATATCGGGGAAGTCACATGCAATCGGAACCTGATCCAATGGAACATCTGTAGCTCTAGTATCGCATACACAGGCTAGAAATCCCCGACATCCCTTCCTCAATAGCTGATTAGCGCGAAGAGAAGAAATCAATATGTGAGGGGCGGCACCACGGTCCCCCTGCACAACAAAAGCCGACTCGCCGGGAAAACAAAATCTAACTGTCTTCTCGCGGCAGTTCGCCGACGCATAGCACGTGGCTAACCAATCCATACCCAAAAGATGTTAGTTATATGTATGCCCTAGAGGCCATTACTGTACATAGGATGTATAATGTAGTGGATGCTGGGACATATATAGGGAGGACTTTCTTGCTCGACATGATAGTATGCTATCTGGTTGCTCTTTACCTTAACGTGTATACTGATTGTCTCTCTGTTACATGTTGGTAAAGCCCTTAGGATGTGTGCTTGACTACCTGGACTATGATGCGGATCATACTAGTGGGGACATGGTAGTCCATAAGTACATCCTTCAAAGTCCCTAGTCGTGGGTGTATCGAGACGGGGCATCGATATACCAGAGTAGACTAGCGTGTACCTTCTCGACCCATACAGATGGGCGATGGATGATCCCATATCCATCGGTGTTTGACATCAGAGATGATATACGGGTGCTCAGTAGAGACTGGGTACACTGGACGGACTCGCCGAGAACTCCCAGATGGTATTATACCTCACGTCAGATGGCAGTTCTCTGGTGACACTGGTACAGAGTAGTCTGTTGACCCGAGATCGTCATAGAGTCTTGTGTGGTTCCCACTGTGCTTTGATTTCCATCTTACCACGTCCAAGAGGGCATGCAAAACGGTGGTTTTTGGGTACAGTCCCGAATCACATGGAGGCAATGAGCGATAGGAGGGGATTCGTCTCTCCCGGTATAGGGGGTTGATGTTGCGCTGTGTTCGATTGGCTATAACAGGAAATCCCTGGCCAAGGTTGCTGAGATTTACTGGTAAGTGTTACCAGTAGTTTCTCGAACAGTTATAGACCTCATATCGACACGACTTATCGAGCTATTGGGGTCTGACGTTTACCACCCCTAGGCGAGATATGCGACATATCAGACGATCAGACCGGACTGTACGGTAGTGTTACTGGTTGGATTCACTGGAGTGTGAGCGGGCTTGCTCGTCGATCTTCAGATCGCTCAATACCCGGGTGGCCGTTATGTTTAGCAGACCGCTTGCGGCTTGTGGATGTTTGATATGATCATCATCCGCTGCCGGCGTATTGACGAGTCTTTAGAGTCCTACACAGAGGTTTCCTGGCTCAAGCGAAACGAAATAGGAGCGCATATGAGATATGTGCGGGACCGAGAATGATATCAGTATGTGATACTGTATTCGATTCTCGCGATTTGTGACATTGATCGGTTATATGCGATATAGCCGGGTTATCTGATCAAGTGTTGATTCGATAAGTTGTTACTGTTGATATTAGTCGGTTATATGCAATATGACCGGATCGTTAAATCAAGTGTTGATTTAATGATTTAATGCATAATAATATATTTGATATATTACTTTGCATTAACTAGTGTCGGTTCACTTTAAATGGATTTTCTCACTCGGGTGTGCGCATTGCATATGCGATATGTTTTTTTGTGCACTTAATTGTATCATGTTTGATGATACATGTTTACTTGTGTTTTGTGTAAAGTTTAAACCATGGTTATGTAATGGTTAGGGTTTACATTTTCATATCCATTTATTTATTCATTTATTCAATTTGGAAAATGAAAAGCAAATGAGAAAATGGTGGCTTCTTTTGTTTTGTTCATGAAGCTTCATGAAGACTTTGACCAAGTGACCATTTTGTCTCATGCTTAACCCTAACCATCCCACTAACCATGATTTATTCTCTACACTTGACCATGGTTCAATTATGATAAGTATTCCTTTTACTTTTCATTTTAATTTAACTTATCATATCATTTTTCTTCTTCTTCTTCCTTGAACTCAAGAAGAAAAGCTTGTAGTCATCAATGGTGATTGATGATAAAGAGTGAGAAATCCAATTCTAAAGTCTACCCACTTCCTATTTCTTCATCCTCTACCTCTTGCCAAGTAGTAGAGTGTGTTTTCTTCACATGTTTCTTGACTTGGTGAAGTCGGAGCTTGATCTTGCGATGCTTCGACGTAGATCATCTTCGGCATGGACATCGACGACCTAGCTTGCCCGTTCTCCGACGAAGCCGACACTAGAGCCCGGGAACTCCTTTGGACAGCGAGGAGACTTCATTGCGGAGCTATGGAGGTGGAGAACCGGATCTACAAAGGTTGTATTTCCGTATCTCGTAGTTAAGTGTTAACTAGTTAGCTTTTTCGCCTAGTTTTCTAGCAAACGATCCGTAGTCGGGTCTCTCGGCACCTATAAATTTTTATATTGGCATGTTCGATGCCTTGTGTGACCTCACTAGGGTGCCTAGGAACCCTACAGTGGTATCAGAGCCTAGCTAGAGCCTTAGGCGAAATCCAGACGAAGTTTGAAACCCGAACGAACCCGAAACCCCAACTCAAATGTGCTCTCTGTACTTTTTCTAAAAACAGGGATTTTTCCAAATTAAAAATTGCTAAAAAATTCAGCAGGGAAAAATAAGAATTACGATGCAAAAATTGAGAGGTGAACAGTAAAACTTGCGGCGGAACCGCGGCATAAGCCCTGCTTATGCGGCGGTTCAGCGGTCCAATGATGACGTCAGCTCCTCATTTCTGCACAGTAATTCCTGATAAATTATGCTGAGTTTTCTGGGAATTTTTAAAATTGATTCAAGAGTTGAATTTTTCTGCAGTTGTTTTGGGGATTCGGTGTTTCGATCGGAGTATCAAATTTTGTCTGTGTGGCTTTCCGGATAAATTTTAGAATATGTTAAAAAGTTCGACCGGATATAAATACCCAACTTTTCCCCTGTCGGGAAATTTCCAAGTGTTGGATTTTTCCGTAGTTTAACGACGTTCTAAGTAGTGCAAGTAACGCGATGGTCCCTCTAGAAGACAACAAACCTTAACTCGATTATGTGACCGTCTTGAACTGCCCTTTGAACCTTCGGGTTTGGGGCAGTACGGCGTGCCACATGTGAGGCGTTGGCTTGACCCTTCTACGGCTGGACCGTTGGTACTGAGGCACGAACGGAATGTTGTTAGACTTGTTTCATGTGTTGATCTGTATCGGGAAAACTTGGGTGTTAGAATGTTCGATCGGAAAGTTTAACATTTTCTATTTATCTAGAATGGGATACAATAATTGGAATTCACAAGTAGTTATGTGATAACTAAATGAATGTTATAAACGTAGGAGTTTAGTCTCACTTGATCGGTTGCCACGGAATTTTGATGTGATCAAAAGTCCGTCGCAATCACGTAGCGTACGCGGATACTCGCCGGGTAAACTTAATAGACAGCCTCACTCCATAGCCCCGACCAAGTGACTGTAGGAGAACCCCGTCGCCGAAAGCATCCGTTCGGGTGCTCGCGGCAGCGGTGTTCCGCCTTGGTGCACTTCGTCGACGGTATCGGGGGTGCGGCCACCTACTAAAGTTTGCGACGAGCATTCGATCAGGATGTCGGGAATCTTGTTGAATTTCCCGACTTGATATTGAAAAGTGTTTTCGATTTTGAGACTAAAATGCGGGGTTTATAATTGTTAGGCATGTGATGTCTAAGGTATTCATTTGATTAGGCATGCGATGTCTATGCAGATTGCGGATTCCAACTGTTGTAGTTTTACACTTTCTTTTCTGTGACCGTAAGTGTAATATGTGATATCGCCGGTTTCGTTGCTATATGTCAACGACAATTGGGATGGACATATTTACTTACGTTGATGACATGTGATGTTATGTGTTGCTGGATATGTTATATTGGATCGTCGTGTTTGAATAGCCGGGGGTTTTTTATGTGAGATGAGTGTTTTTCATTTTCATTCATGTAAAAACTTGTATGTAATATTCTTTTATTGGGGCGCTTCCAGGTTGCGGATGTTGTCACCGTTTGTATATTATTTACTTTTCCGCACTAGGATAGACCCAAGGTGGAGGGCACAAGTAACCGGGTTCTGGAGTCCAGTGGGAGACCAACTCGAGGAGTCGAGTCCGGGTCTCCTAACTCCAGAATTGGTAGGGTTGCTTGCCGCTCTCGTAGGGGTCTAGGGGTGTGGGTTTGTCTATTCATCACGACCGTGGAATCCGTGTTTTATACTGGCTCGTATTGAAAACACGGACGTCCTAGTATATCCAATATTTCATATGTTTCTTCTGCTGTGTTTTATCTGTGATGAGATCATGTGATGTTCTGTGACAGGTATTATATATAGTATATATGATATATTATATAGACGTTACTTATGTTTTACACCCGCGCTAGCCCTGCCCCGCTCTGTCGTTAGTTACCTAACCTAACGGTGCACGAGGGGACATCGAGGCGAATGCGGATGGCATAAGTGTACGTCGTATTTATCTGTGATGTTTAGGTACTTAAATGATGGGACTTCATTAATGAGATTAATGAAATAAAAGAAACCTAAGATGTTGTAGAATCGAATTTCAAAATTAAAACAGGTAGCTACAGTTCTTGCTTTGCACAGCGGTATATGAGATATATCCTGCACCTTATTCGATGAGGAAAGGACCGAGATCCCTTCACCGGGAGTGACTCCTTTAGCAATAACTGGCAGATGCTACACACTCGGTTTGTCTTTTGATTGCTTTTAAGTGTTTTTGCTTTGCACAGTGATATATATGATATATCCCGCACCTTATTCGACGAGGAAAGGACCGACGATCCCTTCACCAGGAGTGACTCCTTTAGCAAAACTAGAAAAGCCTCAAAAGCACTCCATTTCAAAATCATTTGATTCTACAACGATATCAAGTTCATTACGCAAAGGGTTTTCTGAAAAACCCGTCGTAGCCCTCCGTCATTTCAGATAAGTACTGGTTAGTATTCGTGCTACGTTTGTTGACCTTAGCCAAGGCGTAGTGTGCGGTAGCTGATTAGTGCTTATCTGTATAAGCATATGATGCGATTGAGTTAGGGTAGTCGTGCGACTTTGTTGACCTTAGCCAAGGGTCGTGCGGGTGGGTTTAATTCAATCGGGAAATGACGGGTTGAACTTGGCTAGCACTTATGATTTGTTGACCTTAGCCAAGGTCATAAGCTGCTAGGGGCAAAATATTATCGGGAATTTCAAGTGTTGAAATTTGCAATGAGATTGCATACCTTCTATGAGATAGTTGGATCCCGATACCCGCTGCGAGTAAGTGTTACTCCTGGGAGAGTTTTATACATTACAATTAGCCGATCAAGTAGGTGTCTAGAAAGGTGTCAACGAGGTTACGCCTCTGGGAAAACGAGGTTTACATTAATTAGGTTCGTGCGAAAGCACGGGGGACCTCCCTCAAAGTACCGACACTGGCCTGGCTGAAAGATTGGCGAACTTGTAGTGTGTAATTAATCCCGGCTAGTCTTTCCTTTTAGGGTTTGAAGGAAGATTTGATAAAAAGCAGTGGGAGCCATCCTGATTAGATAAAATAATAACCAATCTATTCTTGCAAGAGCGCACGCTGAGTGTTTTCTTCTCTCTCTCTCCAGGTAGCGACCATATCACGCCTTAATCAAGATAATAATACGGATTATTGACCGAACCCGCTTGTTATACTGAGCTGGGGAACGTTGGTCCCGCTCCAACTTATAATTGTTATAAGACAGAGCAGGAAATTGGAGAATACCAGATATCCCGTGCCGCCCAAACGAAGAGAGTGCATGCTGATGCATCATCTTCGGGTGTGTTCATTATACAGAACTGTTTCTCAGTATCCTTTACGTCCTGGGTATGTGATACCAGATCAGGATCCCAGATATGTAATCTGTTACATAGGGCTACAGAAAGGTAGAGAACTGAGAACGGGTGATAAGTTTCATGAGGCAGAAAACGGGGCAAGAGTTGCAGCCAAGTCTGTTGGTCACTGTCACCCTGTATTATAAATACATTGATTCTGAATGAATGTTATTAGATACCGAACCTGATATACAAAATCATATCTGTCTCTTTATTAGTAAAGAAACGGTAAAATTTTGTATTGTTGGATAATGTTTTGAACATTTCCTATATCAAAAGTTGATCGGTTCAGGCACGTTATCTAAAAGCATTGATGTTCTAAATCAAACTACAGTTCTTAGTATACGGAACACACACAAGAGGAAGAGTTCAGAAATGAACGAATCCTTCTTGAGGTATTGTAGACTAGGTCAGATCAATGCGACCCGACTGGCTAAGAGTTATATATAGATGTATATTTAAATCTGTTTGAATCTACATCTTGTGAAACTTGCCAGTCATGTCACAAAGATATAATGACACCAGCTCTATTTATTGGAAACAGAGAAAGAGTTAGTAAACTCTTGGGATGATACATGTTGATGTATGTAGGTCCCCTGTCTACACATGCCAAGACCGGTTCTTTATACTTCATTATATTCTCTGATAATCTCTCAAGATTCAGACATATGTTCCTGTTGAAACACAAGTCCGAACCTTTTGAGATATTCACAGAATATAAGTTAGAAGTAGAGAACCGATACGGGTATAAGTATTATGTCCTTTGATGAGATCAAGGATGAGAATACTTGAGCACGGAATTCCTGGACTATTCTAAAGGAGAATGAGATTCTCTCTCAGCATTACTCCTCCGTATACACCATAGCACGATGGTATATCGGGGCGGAGCAGATACACCCTATTTGATATGGTGTGCTCTATGATGAGTACTACTGAGTTACCTATTTCCTTTTGGGAGTTATGCACTTGAGAAGCTGCATACCCATTGAATAGGGTTCCAATCAAATCAGTTGCCTACCACTCCATATGAGATATGGAAAGGGAAGAGCCCATGTCTTAAGCTAGTTAAGATTTGGGGTTGACCGGCCTATGTCTGAAAGCAAAATCCGGACAAACTCGAGGCAAGATCTGTTATGTAGAACTGGAAGTGTTCCAGCTATACAAACTACAGCAGATGATTTGGTAAAACCAAATGATTCAATAGTAACCAACGAACCTCAACGTCTCCGCCGATCTAGTAGGGTTCCTCACCCACCTGAGAGATACTTCGGTTTCTCTATGACAGTGGGAGCGAGGATTACATCATAAGATGTGTAAGTCCATATTGCGACCCCCGGTGCTTACGGGGAGGCGGAAACGGTATAAAAAACGAATTTTTATCGCAAGAGGCAACATGGACTAAACTTGGTCGGGATCGTTGTCTAAACTAAAACTAGCATTCTAGCTAAAGAGAGTTAGCTACTCGGATGAGGGTTATACCTAAACTTGAACTCCTTCTTCTTGAAATCTAGTAGAGGTTGATGGTTCTCTTTTGTCGCCTTCTTCCGTCGAAGATGGATCCACCTCGAGGGTTCGACCTTGGGCTCTTTCTCGGACTTGGAGTGAACTAGAATCTCCGGCTTGCTAATCCTTTGATCCTAGAGTGAGTAGAGAGTGACTAGGGTTTGCTTTTCTTTTTAAAGAGAAGGATTCTCAACTCATGAGAAGGTTTCTCTTTGCTAGAGGAAGAAGAAGATGAAGAGAGGAGAGAGAATGAGAATGATAGAATGAGCTATATTTTTTCTTTCTTGCAACCATAATGCAAAAGAAAAGAATTATCTAATAATAATAATTGAAAATGAGAATAGTTGATGGCAATTTGGAATGACCACAACCATGCTTCATTTAAAAATGTAAGCATAAATCAAGGAAGACTTTTGAAGCATGATGGTGGTCAACTTTCAACCATGGTCAACAAGTCAACCATGGTCAACAAGTCAACAATATCAACCATAACAAAATTCTCATTTAATTACTATTATAAATAGATAATCCATAAATCCATTAGGGTTTGGAAAAAGATAACTGTCAACTGTGCATACGCACCCGTTCCGAAACCCTAATGAAATACCTCATCCTCCGCCTCAAGCAACTGTGCATACACACCTGCATTCTCGTTCCAAGGAACAAGAATACCAAGATATAAAAGCAACCCCAAATATATATACTAGTATCTGGCTCAAACCAGAGCCTGCCAGTATAATCCGTCCGGACTCCAAACGTGCACAAGTGCGCGGATGAGAACGAACCCTGTCGCAAAACCATGCGACCTCTACTCTGTTTTGCCCAGAGGCGAATACCCTCTGTGTGGGACTCTAAAGACTCGACACTACGCTGGCAGTGGGTTTAACCACAGACCGCAAGCGGCACTAGCTGTGCGTAACGGTCCCCAGGTAGATGCCGACAAGAAGGCTGACGAGGTGAAACCCCATCTGAACTCCTACTGAGTCTGAATGTGACAGTCTCCGTACAGTCCGGTCTGTTCGTCTGATACATCGCATGGCGGGCCTAGGGGGTGGTAAACGTCAGTCCCCCAATAGCGGTACAAGTCGTGCCGGAGCGAAGCCCAAAACACCCTGAGATAACACTGGAAACCTACCAGTATATCTCGTTTGCCCTGGCCAGGGACTACTCGTGTAATGGCTCTCCTAGACACAGCGCGATGTCAACCCCCAATACCGGGAGAGACGAATCCTGTCTAACCGTCACTGCCTCCAAGTGCTTCGGGACTGCACCCAACCACCACCCGTTTGCACGACTCCTTTGAGCCGTGGTAGGGTAGTGATCAAAGTGCAGTGGGAACACACTTGAGGCGAAGTGCCAGTGTCAAGTCAGCGGACTAAGCTGTACTCATGTCACCTGGGAACTGATAACTGACGATAGGTATAATACCAACCTGTCAGTTCCCGACGAGTCCTGTCCAGTGTACTCGTAACCCAACGAGCACCCGTATACTATCTCCAGTACGACGTACTGATGGCTGTGGGACAGACCATCTCCCACACTGGGATGAGAAGCGCATACGCTAGTCTACTCCGGAGTATCGATGCCCTGTCTCGATAGTCCTGCGACTAGGGACCTGTATAAGGATGTGCTTATAGATTACCCAGCCCCCACTAGTGTGACTGCCATCACAACGCTGGTAATCAAGCAAAGATCCTAAGGGCTCCACTAATGCGTATAAGTGATATACTGAAATAAACACAAGTACACATTGAAGTAGAAACAAACCAAGTAGCATACTACTATTTTGAGCAAGATTGTATATACAAGGTGAATATCCCAAGCATCCATTAAGTAATATACAAACTAGTATGATACAGTAATGGCCTCTAGGGCATATACACTAACAATCTCCCACTTGCACTAAGGCCATGTACTGGCGTATCGAAGACCTATCATCTCGATCAGCCGCTCGAACTGAGTCTGGGGCAAGGCCTTGGTGAATGGATCTGCAGTGTTCTCTTTTGAAGCAACCCTCCGAACCTCGATCACCTTGCGATCCACGATCTCCCTGATCAGGTGATACCGCCTCAAGATGTGCCTGGATTTCTGATGGGACCTGGGTTCCTTCGCTAAAGCTATAGCCCCGTTGTTGTCGCAATACAGAGGTATTGGGTCAACAATGGACGGAACCACCTGAAGTTCTTTCAAGAACTTCCTCATCCAGACAGCTTCTTTTGCGGCATCAGATGCAGCGATGTATTCCGCTTCCATCGTCGAGTCTGCAACGGTTTCCTGTTTGGAACTCTTCCAACACACCGCCCCTCCATTGAGGGTGAAGACAAAACCCGACATGGACTTGGAATCATCCTTGTCACTCTGGAAGCTGGAGTCAGCAAAGGCCTCGATCTGGAGGTCTTTTCCGCCATACACCAAGAACATCTCCTTAGTCCTCCTCAGGTACTTGAGAATGTTCTTTACTGCTATCCAGTGTTTCTCCCCAGGGTTAGACTGATACCGGCTTACCACACTCAGTGCATAAGCTACATCCGGTCTGGTACACAACATCGCATACATTATAGAGCCTACCGCAGAAGCGTAGGGTATAATAAACATGCGATCCCTCTCCAAATCAGTCTTGGGAGACATCTCTTTAGAGAGGGTGATCCCGTGACAAGCCGGTAGGTTACCGCGCTTGGAATCTTCCATACTGAATCTTTTCACTATGGTGTCGATGTACCTGGACTGAGAAAGTCCCAATATCCTCTTGGATCTATCACGATGGATCCGGATCCCCAGGATGTATGAGGCATCACCCAGGTCTTTCATGGAGAACCTTTGTGACAAGAACCCCTTGACAGATTGTAGCATAGGAATGTCATTTCCTATCAAGAGAATGTCATCCACGTATAAAACGAGGAATACTACAGTTCTCGCTACAAATCTACTATAGATGCATGGTTCATCTGGATTTTTGATAAAGCCAAATTCTTTGACTGTCTCATCAAAACAGATGTTCCAACTCCGCGATGCCTGCTTTAGTCCATAGATGGACTTAAGCAACTTGCACACCTTTCCGCTGCTCCCACTCTGAATGAAACCCTCTGGCTGATCCATATAGACACACTCCTCTAAATTTCCATTTAGAAAAGCTGTCTTTACGTCCATTTGCCAGATCTCATAATCGTGGAAGGCAGCAATGGCAAGAAGGATCCGAATGGATTTCAGCATGGCTACCGGAGAAAAGGTTTCGTCGTAGTCCAAGCCAGGTCTTTGACGAAAACCCTTTGCTACCAGCCTAGCTTTATAGGTCTCAACCTGTCCATCTACACCAATCTTCCTTTTGAAGATCCACTTGCATCCTACGGGTTTTACCCCGTCTGGAGCAATGTCCAACGTCCATACCTTGTTGGTGTACATGGACTCCATTTCGGTCCGCATTGCATCCAGCCATTTCACTGAGTCAACGCTCTGAACGGCCTGCTGGAAGCTAGTAGGCTCATCATAATCTATGATGCAATCCTCTCTATCCCCGTCTATGAGAAAACCGTAGTATCTCTCGGGCGGATGAGACTGCCTACTACTCCTGCGGAGCGGCGTAGGAATGTCCTGTTCTGTTGAACCCTCTGGTTCCACCAAGCTTTCAGTAACAGTCTGTGGTTCTGGAATTTCTTCCAGTTCTACTGCGCTCCCACTTCTTTCTTTTTCTATGAACTGGTGTTCTAGAAAGTGGGCATGACGAGAAACAAGAACTTTTTGTTCCTCTTCACAGTAGAAGAAATATCCCTTGGAATTCTTTGGATATCCCACAAACTTGCACAGTACTGAGCGTGCCTCGAGCTTGTCCGCATGCTGCTTTTTGACAAAAGCTGGACTTCCCCATATCTTAATGTGATTAAGATGGGGTCTCTTCCCACACCATATCTCAAATGGCGTGGTAGGCACAGTCTTAGTGGGAACTCGGTTCAAAAGGTATGCAGCTGATTCTAGTGCATACCCCCAGAATGATCGCGGTAACTCAGCGTTACTCATCATGGACCGCACCATATCCAATAGGGTGCGGTTCCGTCTCTCCGATACACCGTTATGTTGCGGGGTGTATGGAGGAGTAAGCTGAGAGAGAATTCCGTTCTCTTTTAAATAGTCCAGGAACTCGGCACTTAAGTATTCTCCACCTCGATCCGATCTTAGAATCTTAATACTTTTGCCGGTCTGTTTCTCTACTTCATTCTTATACTCCTGGAATTTTCCAAAGGCCTCGGACTTATGTTTCATTAAGAAGACATAACCGTACCTTGAGAAGTCATCCGTAAAAGTAATGAAGTAAGAATGTCCGCTTCGGGCATGTGTAGACATTGGACCGCACACGTCACTGTGTACGAGTCCCAAGAGCTCGCTCGCTCTTACTCCATGTCCAGTAAACGGAGTCTTTGTCATCTTTCCCTTGAGACAGGATTGACAAGTGGCATACGATTGATATTCGAACGCATTCAAATACCCTTCTGTATGTAACTTCGTCAACCTTCTCTCATTGATGTGACCCAATCTACAATGCCATAAGAAAGTCTGATTTATTTCTGGAGACTTTCTTTTGTGTGTATTCTGGACGTTGAAAATCTGTGGTTGGTTTAACACGTATATACCATTACTCAGAGTACCTGACCCAATCAATACTTGATTAAGGTGAATGTTTACAACATTACTTACAAACGCAAATTCATAACCTTCTTTAGAAACTAAAGATACAGAAATGATATTACAAGTTGCGTTGGGTACAAAAAAGCAATTACGCAAAACCAAAACATGTCCATCTGACATTCCCAGGTGATAGTCCCCCACGGCTTTAGCATCCATGCTAGCTCCGTTCGCAACTCTGAGGGTCATGTCACCTGCCTTCAAATCCCTACGGTTTCTCAACGCCTGCAAAGAATTACAGATATGAGATCCTGATCCGGTATCCAATACCCAGGAAGTAGAGTTTATTGAAAGACAGTTTTCAATAACATACACACCTGAAGCTGAAGCTGCAACCTGCTTCAATTCCTGTGTTCTGGCCTTCCAGGCCCTGCAATCATTCTTCCAGTGTCCTTTCTTATGAAAAAAGAAGCATTCTTCCTTATCCACAAGCTTCCCCGCTATCTTTGTTGCTTTACCTTTTCCCTTCGTATCCACTTTACTAACACCGCCCCTTGGTTTGGCGGGGGCTTTCTTCTTCTTTCCCTTGGCTTTCGCCTTGGACCTAGAAGAAGATGATCCTCCTACAAACAAAGTGGATGTATCCCTACTTTTCTGTAGGGTGCCCTCTGCGCTCCTCAGCATGTTGAGGAGCTCTGATAGTTCAACCTCTTTTTCTTGTAGGTTGAAGTTCAGTATAAACTGGGCGTAAGTGGAAGGAAGGGACTGGAGAACTATATCCGTATATAGTTCACTCTCCAATGTGATCCCTAGGTCAGCGAGCTCCTCAATGTAGCCGATCATCTTTAGCACGTGCTCGGCTACTGATGATCCGACGGCCATCTTTGTCGAAAACAACTTTTTCGACGCTTCGTATCTTGCGATACGTGATTGCTCTCCATACAGTTCTTTTGTATGGAGCAATATGGACTCCATGTCCATATTCTCATGCCTCCTCTGATGTTCGTTGTCCATCGAGGCAAGCAGGAGGCACTTGGCCTTCGCGCTATCAATCTCCCAAGTCTTGCGGATTTCCTTATCCGCGACGCTGGAAGTTGGACCAGGGACAGGGGGAGCTTTGGTGGTAAGAAGATACCCCAGCTTGTCATAAGTGATTGCTATCTTGACATTCCTGAGCCAATCTTTGTAGTTTGGCCCTGTCAGTTTGTTTTTATCTAGGAGTAACTTAAGTCCAGTCATGTTGATTGGTCGCTGCAATTAGGAGAGAGAAGAAGAAACACTCAGCATGATGCTCTTGCAAGTTTAGAGTGGTTTTTAGTTTGTCTAAACAGGATGGCTCCCACTGTTTCTCGAATCCCTCCTCAAACCATAAAGGAAGAATTAGTCAGGATCAATCCCACCGTACAATACTTGCTTAACCGTTCAGCCAGGCCGGTGTCGGTACTTCGAGGGAGGTTTTCCAACGCTTTCGCGAAGTTCCTTAATTAAAGAACCTCTTTTCCCTGGGGGCGTAACCCCGCTAACACCTTTCTAGGCACCTACTAGGTTTATAGCATTGATCGTTAAGTGAGAAATTTCCCGAGGAGTAGCATATACTCACAGTAGGATCGGGATCCAAATATCATCGCGTGACGAAACTGAAGGAATCCTACCAGAATCACCACACTCCAAATGGTATGCAAATCTAGCAAGTTTCAGTGCTTATGAAACTCCCGATGTGGATTTTTGCCCCATGCTCTTATGACCTTGACTTTGGCCAAAATATCATAAGTCACATGTCAAGTTCTGCCCGTCACTATCCAGGTTAATTTGGATCCATCCGTACCTACCCTTGACTTTGGCCAAAATGGCAGCACGACTGTCCCAAACCAACGCATCTATCTATGCTACACATGAACACCCAATAGCTACCAATCACTATGCCTTGACTTTGGCCAAAATACATAGCTTGAATACTATTGCCTATTCATGCGAAGCGACGGAGGGCTACGAATGGTTTTGGCGAAACCGTGAACGTAGTGAACTTGATTTAATCGATGGAACGAGATAGCTTTTAGAAGGAGTGGCTCAATCTCCGCATTTAAAAGTTAGTTTTGAAAAGAACCGAGTGGTTTTTCGAAAGTGTTCCAACGACTTTAACTTGGTTTATTATCTTGCATTAGTTCTTTTAATGCGTGATATTCTTGCATTAGTACTTTTAATGCGTCCCATCATTTAATCCTACCATTGCAGAAAACAACCAAAATATGACGTACGCTTATGCCATTCGCATTCGCCACGGGGCCCCGTCATTACCCGTTAGGTTACTTAACTAACGACAGAGCGGGGGCTGGGCTAGCGCGTCTGTAAAACATAAGCAACGCCTAAATAGAAAGCAATGATAGACATTTCAGATCACAGATAAATACATTGGATATACTAGCAATCTGTAATTTGTACGAGCCTGTAACAAAAACAGATAACACGGTCGCGGTGAATAGCAAATACCCCACCCAAGACCCCTACGGGTGCGGCAAACTACCCGCCAAGTCCTCGGTAGTTTGTGCACCCCTCCATGGGTCTATCCTAGGAGCAAAAACAGTAAAAAGAATTATACAATGACGGATACAACCCCGACCCGGTTGTGCGGCCAAACAAATAATATAATTACATCAATTTACATTTACAATGAATTGCAATAAAAGAAAACTCTCGTCTCACAACCCCCGGCTATTCACCCGCGACAATCCAACATATTTATATACACATTCCAGCACATTACAGATCATGTATAACCCCGACTAATCATCTTATAGCGATTAGCCGACGTTCAATACATGCAAACATCACAGATATAACCAACATAGCCAAAGTGCAGTGAAGTTCGGAAAAAAATACGGAATTATAGGACCCCAAAAGTGAATTTCAGTTCTGGAAAATCTGGGTGCATATAATATATCTTAAAAATCCCAAAACCAACACAGAAGAACACTGCACGAAAAACGATGCAAAGATGACACCAACTTGCGGCGGTTCCGCGGCCAGATGAGTAGGTGAGGCCGCGGAAGCGCGGCTGTTTGGAGGAAACATGATATCGTTTTTCTTGTGTGTTCTTAGAAAACCCTGAGACGATTTTACAAGTATAAATTTTTTCATTTTGAGCCAAAAAAAAATCAACAGAAACTCAGGTTTTTAGTTTTCCGGTTTTGCGATTTTTCGGTTCCGAACTTCGTTACACTTCACTACCAAGCTAGTTTAAGTTTAGTTAGGCTCTGATACCACTGTAAGTCCATATTGCGACCCCCGGTGCTTACGGGGAGGCGGAAACGGTATAAAAAACGAATTTTTATCGCAAGAGGCAACATGGACTAAACTTGGTCGGGATCGTTGTCTAAACTAAAACTAGCATTCTAGCTAAAGAGAGTTAGCTACTCGGATGAGGGTTATACCTAAACTTGAACTCCTTCTTCTTGAAATCTAGTAGAGGTTGATGGTTCTCTTTTGTCGCCTTCTTCCGTCGAAGATGGATCCACCTCGAGGGTTCGACCTTGGGCTCTTTCTCGGACTTGGAGTGAACTAGAATCTCCGGCTTGCTAATCCTTTGATCCTAGAGTGAGTAGAGAGTGACTAGGGTTTGCTTTTCTTTTTAAAGAGAAGGATTCTCAACTCATGAGAAGGTTTCTCTTTGCTAGAGGAAGAAGAAGATGAAGAGAGGAGAGAGAATGAGAATGATAGAATGAGCTATATTTTTTCTTTCTTGCAACCATAATGCAAAAGAAAAGAATTATCTAATAATAATAATTGAAAATGAGAATAGTTGATGGCAATTTGGAATGACCACAACCATGCTTCATTTAAAAATGTAAGCATAAATCAAGGAAGACTTTTGAAGCATGATGGTGGTCAACTTTCAACCATGGTCAACAAGTCAACCATGGTCAACAAGTCAACAATATCAACCATAACAAAATTCTCATTTAATTACTATTATAAATAGATAATCCATAAATCCATTAGGGTTTGGAAAAAGATAACTGTCAACTGTGCATACGCACCCGTTCCGAAACCCTAATGAAATACCTCATCCTCCGCCTCAAGCAACTGTGCATACACACCTGCATTCTCGTTCCAAGGAACAAGAATACCAAGATATAAAAGCAACCCCAAATATATATACTAGTATCTGGCTCAAACCAGAGCCTGCCAGTATAATCCGTCCGGACTCCAAACGTGCACAAGTGCGCGGATGAGAACGAACCCTGTCGCAAAACCATGCGACCTCTACACTGTTTTGCCCAGAGGCGAATACCCTCTGTGTGGGACTCTAAAGACTCGACACTACGCTGGCAGTGGGTTTAACCACAGACCGCAAGCGGCACTAGCTGTGCGTAACAGTCCCCAGGTAGATGCCGACAAGAAGGCTGACGAGGTGAAACCCCATCTGAACTCCTACTGAGTCTGAATGTGACAGTCTCCGTACAGTCCGGTCTGTTCGTCTGATACATCGCATGGCGGGCCTAGGGGGTGGTAAACGTCAGTCCCCCAATAGCGGTACAAGTCGTGCCGGAGCGAAGCCCAAAACACCCTGAGATAACACTGGAAACCTACCAGTATATCTCGTTTGCCCTGGCCAGGGACTACTCGTGTAATGGCTCTCCTAGACACAGCGCGATGTCAACCCCCAATACCGGGAGAGACGAATCCTGTCTAACCGTCACTGCCTCCAAGTGCTTCGGGACTGCACCCAACCACCACCCGTTTGCACGACTCCTTTGAGCCGTGGTAGGGTAGTGATCAAAGTGCAGTGGGAACACACTTGAGGCGAAGTGCCAGTGTCAAGTCAGCGGACTAAGCTGTACTCATGTCACCTGGGAACTGATAACTGACGATAGGTATAATACCAACCTGTCAGTTCCCGACGAGTCCTGTCCAGTGTACTCGTAACCCAACGAGCACCCGTATACTATCTCCAGTACGACGTACTGATGGCTGTGGGACAGACCATCTCCCACACTGGGATGAGAAGCGCATACGCTAGTCTACTCCGGAGTATCGATGCCCTGTCTCGATAGTCCTGCGACTAGGGACCTGTATAAGGATGTGCTTATAGATTACCCAGCCCCCACTAGTGTGACTGCCATCACAACGCTGGTAATCAAGCAAAGATCCTAAGGGCTCCACTAATGCGTATAAGTGATATACTGAAATAAACACAAGTACACATTGAAGTAGAAACAAACCAAGTAGCATACTACTATTTTGAGCAAGATTGTATATACAAGGTGAATATCCCAAGCATCCATTAAGTAATATACAAACTAGTATGATACAGTAATGGCCTCTAGGGCATATACACTAACAAGATGATGACCCAACTAGTTTCGAGCTGGCCATCAAGAGTGGGACTCTGTAAGAATGGCTGGATGCTTAGTGAACTGAGATGGAATCCATATACACCAACAAAGTATGGACTTTGGTTGCTATATCTGAAGGGTTAAATCCCCATCAGGAGCAAGTATATCTTGAGAAGATTACTTGGTGTACATGGAAAAGTTGAGACTTTCAAAGCTAGAATTGTTAAAGGTTTTCGTCATCGACCAGGCGTGGATAATGATGAAACCTTTTCCAGTAGCTATGCTTAAGTCCATCCAGATCCTACTTGTCACGGCTACATACCATGACTGCGATATCTGGTGGTTGGGTGTCATGACTGCTTTTCTAAATGATATTTTAGAAGAGTGCGTCTATAAGTACACAGCCAGAGGGCTTCGTAGACAGTGGGAGCAGCGGAAACGTGTGCAAGATGCTTTATACGATTAAAGCAGGCATCGCGGAGTTGGAACATCTGTTTTGATGGATTAGTCAAAGAAGTTGACATCATCAAAATGGAAGATGAACCTTGTATAAACAAAAAGGTAGTAGGGAGTATGGTGACGATCCTCGTAGAGTACGTGGATGACATACTCTTGATAGGGAAGGAGTTTCCTATGCTACGTTCGGTCAATCTCCGCTTATCACAAAGATTCTCCGTGTAGGATCATAATGATACCTACTAAATCCTGGATTTTGGATCTATGAGTTAGATCTAATTGGATGTTAGGTATCTCACTAGTAGTAGTGAGATAGTATCAATCGATTCAAGGGAAAATCACTGGAAGGGTTCCAGGGTGATAATGACGACTGAGTGTCAGTCGCAGGCATTGTCTTTACCCTCAGTAAAGGGACGGTATGTTGGAAGAGTTCCAAGCTAGATACCGTGACATACTAGACGATAAAGGCTGAATACATCGCTACTTAAGATGCTACCAAAGAGGCTGTTTGGGTGTATATTGGTTCATAAGATGAACTACGTTCCTACCATTGTGTGACAATGGAGTTGTGGCTTATGCCAAGGAACGCCCGTCCCATCAGTGATCCAGACATATTCCAAGACAGTATCACCTGATCGTGGAGATGGTTGATCTCTAAGGGATCGAGGTAAGGAGAGTAGACTCAGAGGACAACAAAGCGGATCCACTCACGAAAGGCCTTTTCCCAGAGAGAGACTTTTATGGGATGGTTGAGTATGAGATACTGCAACCACTGCTACAGATGGCCCTAGTGCAAGTGGGAGATTGTTAGTTATATGTATGCCCTAGAGGCCATTACTGTACATAGGATGTATAATGTAGTGGATGCTGGGACATATATAGGGAGGACTTTCTTGCTCGACATGATAGTATGCTATCTGGTTGCTCTTTACCTTAACGTGTATACTGATTGTCTCTCTGTTACATGTTGGTAAAGCCCTTAGGATGTGTGCTTGACTACCTGGACTATGATGCGGATCATACTAGTGGGGACATGGTAGTCCATAAGTACATCCTTCAAAGTCCCTAGTCGTGGGTGTATCGAGACGGGGCATCGATATACCAGAGTAGACTAGCGTGTACCTTCTCGACCCATACAGATGGGCGATGGATGATCCCATATCCATCGGTGTTTGACATCAGAGATGATATACGGGTGCTCAGTAGAGACTGGGTACACTGGACGGACTCGCCGAGAACTCCCAGATGGTATTATACCTCACGTCAGATGGCAGTTCTCTGGTGACACTGGTACAGAGTAGTCTGTTGACCCGAGATCGTCATAGAGTCTTGTGTGGTTCCCACTGTGCTTTGATTTCCATCTTACCACGTCCAAGAGGGCATGCAAAACGGTGGTTTTTGGGTACAGTCCCGAATCACATGGAGGCAATGAGCGATAGGAGGGGATTCGTCTCTCCCGGTATAGGGGGTTGATGTTGCGCTGTGTTCGATTGGCTATAACAGGAAATCCCTGGCCAAGGTTGCTGAGATTTACTGGTAACTGTTACCAGTAGTTTCTCGAACAGTTATAGACCTCATATCGACACGACTTATCGAGCTATTGGGGTCTGACGTTTACCACCCCTAGGCGAGATATGCGACATATCAGACGATCAGACCGGACTGTACGGTAGTGTTACTGGTTGGATTCACTGGAGTGTGAGCGGGCTTGCTCGTCGATCTTCAGATCGCTCAATACCCGGGTGGCCGTTACGTTTAGCAGACCGCTTGCGGCTTGTGGATGTTTGATATGATCATCATCCGCTGCCGGCGTATTGACGAGTCTTTAGAGTCCTACACAGAGGTTTCCTGGCTCAAGCGAAACGAAATAGGAGCGCATATGAGATATGTGCGGGACCGAGAATGATATCAGTATGTGATACTGTATTCGATTCTCGCGATTTGTGACATTGATCGGTTATATGCGATATAGCCGGGTTATCGGATCAAGTGTTGATTCGATAAGTTGTTACTGTTGATATTAGTCGGTTATATGCAATATGACCGGATCGTTAAATCAAGTGTTGATTTAATGATTTAATGCATAATAATATATTTGATATATTACTTTGCATTAACTAGTGTCGGTTCACTTTAAATGGATTTTCTCACTCGGGTGTGCGCATTGCATATGCGATATGTTTTTTTGTGCACTTAATTGTATCATGTTTGATGATACATGTTTACTTGTGTTTTGTGTAAAGTTTAAACCATGGTTATGTAATGGTTAGGGTTTACATTTTCATATCCATTTATTTATTCATTTATTCATTTTGGAAAATGAAAAGCAAATGAGAAAATGGTGGCTTCTTTTGTTTTGTTCATGAAGCTTCATGAAGCCTTTGACCAAGTGACCATTTTGTCTCATGCTTAACCCTAACCATCCCACTAACCATGATTTATTCTCTACACTTGACCATGGTTCAATTATGATAAATATTCTTTTTACTTTTCATTTTAATTTAACTTATCATATCATTTTTCTTCTTCTTCTTCCTTGAACTCAAGAAGAAAAGCTTGTAGTCATCAATGGTGATTGATGATAAAGAGTGAGAAATCCAATTCTAAAGTCTACCCACTTCCTATTTCTTCATCCTCTACCTCTTGCCAAGTAGTAGAGTGTGTTTTCTTCACATGTTTCTTGACTTGGTGAAGTCGGAGCTTGATCTTGCGATGCTTCGACGTAGATCATCTTCGGCATGGACATCGACGACCTAGCTTGCCCGTTCTCCGACGAAGCCGACACTAGAGCCCGGGAACTCCTTTGGACAGCGAGGAGACTTCATTGCGGAGCTATGGAGGTGGAGAACCGGATCTACAAAGGTTGTATTTCCGTATCTCGTAGTTAAGTGTTAACTAGTTAGCTTTTTCGCCTAGTTTTCTAGCAAACGATCCGTAGTCGGGTCTCTCGGCACCTATAAATTTTTATATTGGCATGTTCGATGCCTTTTGTGACCTCACTAGGGTGCCTAGGAACCCTACAAAAGAACGTCAAAGTCAAACATCTCCAGAAGGATCAAGTAGACAGGCAACTCTCGCTCGCCAATACGAACGGTACAGGATCGGAACACGTGCCTAGCAACAAAAGACTCTCCCACAGGAGTGGTCACAACAAACGGCTGATCAAGCAAACCGGACTCTCTACCCAAACTCGGCACGAAGCGTGTGGAAACGTATGAGTGCGTGGATCCGGGATCGAACAACACGTGTGCATCAATAGAGCATACTGATAGGGTACCTGTCACGACGGCATTGGATGCCTATGCATCCTGCGGTGTCAATGCAAATACTTGGGCCTGACCTCCTCCAATAGCGGGCTGACCTCGGCCTCTACCTCCTCGTCCTCTCTAGATCGGTGAGCCGCGCCCACGGCCTCTGGGTGCACCTAACTGGCGTGGAGCATCGCCTGTGGCAGGAAGTAGAGCTCTCTGAGGAGGGGGCGGTGATGGTGGTAGGGTCACATGCGGAACTGTCACCGCTCCCTGTCGTCTCACTGGACAATCCCTGATACGATGGTGCAGACTCCCGCACCTAAAGCATCCTGGCGACGACTGTTGTCCCTGTGTGTACGATCCATACAGCTGACCTTGTTCAAACCCTCCGCCGGCCCTATCTCTCGGAAGGAATCTGGCATGCTGCCTCTGATCTGGCGTGCCGATATGAATCCTCTTTGGCCCGGGGATGGCCGAAGTTGCTGAAATACGTGGCTCCATCCGCAATGCTGTATCCATAGCCGCTGAATAGGTATCGAAGTGCTGGGCGCCGATGGCAAGAAATAGCTGGGCATCCAATCCCTGTATGAACCTCTTCACCCTCTTCGCTTCGGTATCCACCAGATACGGAGCATATTGAGACATCTGTGTAAACTGGACGTCATACTCAGACACCTTCATCCCTGGTGTCTTGATCAAGGCCTTAAAGCTACGAGCTCTGGCGTCACGAACACTCTCCGGAAGGAAACGGGCTAAAAAGACTGCTGTGAACTCGATCCAGGTCATGGGCGGTAGACCTGCAGCTCGACCCCTCAGAACCGACTCCCACAATATCTGTGCGAGACCCTCTAGTCGGAAACTCGCAAGCTCTACCCAGCGATCATCAGAACATCTAAGAGAACTGCAGATCCTGGCCAAGCTGTCAAGGAACGTCTGCGGGTCCTATGCTGCATCGGTACCCGTGAAAACTGGAGGTCTCAGCCTCATGAACTCCTGTAGTGAAACCGGGATGGTCATGGCGGTAGTAGTAGGAGCAGGTATCATAGTGGTCTGGGATGTAGTAGGTACGTCCTCCGGCCTCGGTGCACGACCGGCTGCAACTAGGGATCCTTCCATCTGACGTAGCTTCTGCATACTCCCCATCATCTGTCGCAGCTCCTCCATACCGGACTCAAGTCTGTCCATACGGCCTGGGGAAGGTGGATCAGTCTGTCCCTGCAGCGTAGGCATACCACCCTGCTCATTCCTAGTCTCGGACGAGCCAGCTCGAATCTCGTCTTGGGCGGCAGCCCTCTGCGCTCTGGTAGCCCTCTGCGGCATAGTGACTGGTACAAGGAAACAGGACAATAAGAAAGGTGCAACAGAATCATAGGATACACGGAATTGAAGAAGGAATTTCAAGCAAGTATATCCTAAAGTCACCTAGGCGAAGTACCGCATCGCAAGTATGCCGCGGACATACGTACGCTACGCTACCCTGCTTAAGTCACTTACTCCATCTACTAAGGGTCATCCTACACTCGGAAAGGTGAAACCTATCGCTCTGATACCAACTTTGTCACGACCCGCAAAGTACGGAACGCGACCGGCACTTAAGTTACGAAACGTCTCAAGGCGTCCGTAAACAAAGTAAGCCGAAGCCTAGAATACAAACCCAATTAAAATTTTAGAGTGAAGGAAAACCAAATTATTTAAAGCATTTTACTCCATTTAACCACATCAAGTTCCCCTTTTCAAAATAACTTTCCTTTTTTCCAAAATTCCTGCAGAATTTCCTTTGTAAAACAAGCTCCACACGAGTACAACAGGAATATAAATGAATAACATGGAAATGGCATCCCCAAGCGGGAGCTAGCTCTTCGCCTCAAGGAGGTCACAAATCCCACGCAGTATAAAATAACAAGGTGTATAAATAAGCATGAAGCACAAGAAATAGCATGTCGACTCAAGTGAGCTCGACCCCAGATATAACATCAAATAAATCCCCAAGTCTCACAATCTTGCCTCTAGGTCAAAATACAGTAATCCAAATAAGACTGGTACAGCTGAAATAGTAGTAGCAGATGGAGTACTCTAGATACAATGAACATATATAAGTGGTACAAAATGATAACAACCCACCTATGAGCAAAAGCCTCGAGTCCAGGAAAAAAGGGCAAAATGAGCAAAAGTGTCCGCCGCTACAGTGCTGACGGAACGGACCTACAGAAAAGCTGTGGCACAACGGGGGTGAGTTTCCAGCTCGTGAGTAATAAATAACATCTACTAAGGATATCGTATGCATTTACATAAGTATCCTAGCATCCCTAGGACAGGTATGGCTATATGTACTAGCAGGTATGTATGCATCGTCAGTGTACTATCAAGTATGTATGTCACATGGATGTAATAACAGGTATGTATGTTACCTGGATGTAATAACAGGTATGTATGTCACATGAATATACTATCATATAAGTATGCTGTATGAGTCAACTCCAGATCGCATCATGTAGGTATAAGAAATATTCTTCCCTTGTTTTTGAAACTCCTTTCAAACGTCAGCATAAAATCCATGAAAATCAACAAAATCCATGTCTAGCAATGACACCTCAAAACTGTCTCAAATCTCATATATCCATGTCAAGTATCTCTGGCTTCAGCCGTCCGGCTGATCCATAACAAATATCCATATCTCAATCTAGCGGCCACGGTCGATACCCTCTGGATATCCGCCGTGCCAAATGAAGTCACTGGTAGGTAATCCGTCCCCTGCTAGGCTCAATGCCTTCTCCTGCGATCTTCTTGCCCCGGGGTACCATACCGTGCCCACCATGTACCCGAGACGGTTCATCCACCTCCTCGAAACGGGTCTCGAAAACCACAGCAAACTCATGGTGGACGACACTTTACATCACTAGAAAACCGCAACATTTATATTTGAAAGATTATAAGCTTTGAAATCTTGCGGCTTTCCCGAAACCCAGAAATATCATAAATCTCATGAAATCATCATGAATGCACAAGTCAATGATAATGGATGCCTATGGTATCAATCTACAATGTATAATTTATACTAGGCATGAGCAAATGATATAATAATACATATGCACGAGAATAGCAATTTTATGATTTCATTTTAATTATTTGTTGCAATAGCACAGGTTTAAGCAATTAACATGTTTCAGATTTATAGTTATCTAGTGTCGTGACATAGCAATTACCAGGGATGTGTGTCCACATGAATAGTGCCCGTGCTGCATACAAAAAACCTGGTAATGGTGTATGTGTCCTACAAATGAGTTAGCGTATATGGGTATAACATATGGGTCTAACTGCAGCAAATATCATGCGAGTATTATTATTCTAATGTCACAAGTAATATCAAGTTTACTATTTTCGAGTTTACTAAATCTATCGGGCGACTCGCGCCATCCAAACGATCGTCCCCCGTAGATGTTAAATCTACTCAACCGTGATCCCGAGCTAGGTGTGTCCGACCACCTGCTTTCCTTTCTCTGCTGCGCTTGAAGTTCCAGCCGGTGAACCTAGAATTACAAAAGTCACCACATAAGGAAAAATTCTGCAAAACGCGATATATCTATAAAAAGGATACGCGTGCGTGCGTGAAACTAAATGCGTGTGCACATGACACGACGCGACGCGCACAAACCCACCAGAACCTAGACTGACACGCTGTGTCGCGCAGCGCGCCACAGAACCACGCGTATCACGTGCGTGTCGCACAAGTTTAAAACACCGGAAACACGTTAATAGCTCCAGATTTTGACTCTGGGCCCAACTCAAAAAGTTACAGATACCAACACACTAACCTACCCAGAATGACCCTACACCCAAAAACCTAACACCCCACCCCCTACTCTGGCCGCAAATTGCGGCCAGAATGATTAAACCGGCGGCCTCAAAGGTGAGGTGGGTCCCCGTGCTCTGTGTGTGTGTGTGTGTGTTTCTACTCGTCTCACTAGGCTACAGTTTTCACAATTTTATTCTGAAGGTCTCGGGTCGACAGCAGATCCAACAGGGGCCAAAAAGTCGATAAAACTGCTAAATTACGCCAAGTCGGGTAAATCGGGTGACTTTGTGAAATCTGGGGCAATCCTCTGGTTAACCGGTCCCAACAGAACCTAAAAGGGCTATTCTAACCAACACTACCCTTACTTTAGCCAAAATTCCCTTAATTCACCCAAAATCATTACTAAAGCATGTAATAAACACCAATCATGCTATATTATCATCATTTTAGCAACTTAAGGCTATCCATCCAATTTTAACGACACTACTATGCTAACACAGACTAACTAACACCAAAAAGGGTTCATTAAGCTATAAGCACTCTAATGAAACTAGATCTACCATCACCACACAAGTCTAGTACTAAAATTACGATAAAACACTAAACTAGCTAATCAAGCACATAATCTACACAATATGGAAAGAGTTTATGAATTATACCCTCAAGGAACCTTGCAAACAAGGAGAAGGAGAAGGAGGGTGCTGCAGTGTTGAACTGGTGCTGCTGCAGTCCTAAGGCTGATGCTGCAACTGCTGATGCTGATGCAGGTTGGGTGTTTGCTGTTGCTGATTGTTTGGTTCTGGGTTGTGTTATTTTGTATTGGTTTCAGGCGTTGCTAGTGGCAAAGGGTGAGGAAGTGTTAAGGGAGGGGTTGTGTGGTGTGGGGGAGGGGTTATGTAAAGAGTTGGGGTTGCTGTAGCAGCTGCTGCTGCTGCTGATGTTTTGATATAAAAAGGCTGAAGTTGCTGTTGCTGCTATGATGATGCGGGTGGTGTTATGTTGTTTAAGAAGTGGGGGAGCTGTTGTGCAGCAACTCAAGATGAGTTAGGGGCTGAATTGGGGGCTGGAGCAGCTGCTGTTGCAGCAGCTGATGTGCTGATTTGGAGCTGATGTTGAGGCTGAAATGATGATAATTGGGCTGATGTGAGTGTGTGAGTGAGAGAGGTGATAAAAGTTTTGAAATGAGGTGATGAGACTTAACCTTAGACCATCATGAAAACATCACATCCCTCTCTCTTTCTCTCTAAGTCAACCTTAAAACTCTCTAAATACCCATGGTCAAAGCCAACCATCCTCAATTTAAACTAATTAGCTCTAAACAACTCAATTAACTTAACCAAGGACCTAACCCACCATGGTTAACTTAAACATGGCTAACCCACAAGCTCAAAATATGTGGCAACCCTAGTCTTAACCCTAGTTAACGTGCACAAGTGTGTGTGGTCGAGATAAAATTCTACAAAAATAACCATAAAACCAGATAAATTACTAGAAACCCGTTTTGGTGAACTTTTTACCAAAAACCCCACATTAACACACAATTTCCACTAACCCTAAACTCAGGTGTTACACCAGCGATGGTTTCTTCGGAGAAATGAGCGGGCTAGGTCGTTGACTTCAAGGCCGGATATGATCTACGTCGAGGAGACTCAAACTCAAGCTCCATCTTCACTAAGTCAAGAACTTTGTGAAGAAAACACCCTAAACTAAATGGCAAGTAGTAGAGGATGATGAAATAGGAAGTGGGTTTACCTTAGATTTGGATTTCTCACTTTGTTTCTTCACTTGAAATTTTTTCTAGCAAGCTTTTTTCTTCTTGAAGAAGAAGAAGAAGAAGAAAAGAATAAGAATTGAATAATGAATTATCACCAAAGAATAATCAAGTGAAGTCTATCATATTGCAACCATGGGTGAGTTTACCTTTGTAGAGACTAAACCATAGTTTGAGGTAATGGTTAGGTTAATGAAAATCTTATGCAAAACAAAATTAGTGGGCTTTGTCAAAGATGCTTAAAAGCTTCATGAAGCTTCAAGCAAAGGCAAAGAAAGCCACCATTTTGTTTTACCAAAATAAATAAAAACCTAAACCATTATCTTAAATATGGTGTAAGTCATACACACACCCAAGTTTGCATGTATCATCAATCATGATACAAACTAGTGCACAAACATATATCACATATACAACTTGTGCACATCAAGTGAGATAATCAATCTTAAGTTAACCAATACTAGTTAATGTAAAGTAATATATCAAATATATAATTATAAATTAAAACATTAAATCAACACTTGATTTAACGATCCGGTCATATCGCATATAACCGACTAATTTCAAGTGTATCAATGTATCGAATCAACACTTGATTTGGTAACCCGGCTATATCTCATATAACCATCCGATGATACAAATCGCGAGAATAGAATACAGTATCACATACTGTTATTATTCTCAGTCCTGCACATATCTCATATGCGCTCCTATTTCGTTTCGCTTGAGCCAGGAAACCTCTGTGTAGGACTCTAAAGACTCGTCAATACGCCGGCAGTAGGTAGTGATCATATCAATCACCCACAAGCCGCAAGCGGTCTGGTAAACGTAACGGCCACCCGGGTATTGAGCGATCAGAAGATCAACGAGCAAGCCTGCTCGCACTCCTGCGAATCCAATCAGTAACACTTACCGCACAGTCCGGTCTTTTCGTCTGATATGTCGCATATCTCGCTTAGGGGTGGTAAACGTCAGACCCCAGCAGCTTGATAAGTCATGCCGATGTAAGGTCCATAACAAGCATGAAACTACTGATAACACTTACCAGTAAATCAGTGCAACCCTAGCCAGGGATTTCCAGTTTTGGCCAGTCGAGCATATCGCAACATCAACCTCCAATACCGGGAGAGACGAATCCCCTCCTATCGCTCATTGCCTCCATGTGAATCGGGACTGTACCCAAAAACCACCTGTTTGCACGAATCAGTAGAGCTGTGGTAGGGTGGAAATCAAAGCACAGTGGGAGACACACAAGACTCTATGATGATCTCGGGTCAACAGACTAAGTTGTACCAGTGTCACCAGAGAACTGCCATCTGACGTGAGGTATAATACCATCTGGGAGTTCTCGGCGAGTCCGTTCAGTGTACCCAGTCTCCACTGATCACCTGCATACTGTCTCTGATGTCAAACACCAATGGATATGGGATCATCCATCGCCTATCACATGGGTCGAGAAGATATATGCTAGTCTACTCTGGAATATCGATGCCCCGTCTCGATATTCACACGACTAGGAACATTGAAGGATGTACTCATGGACTATCCAGGCCCCACTAGTATGATCTACATCATAGTCCAGGAAGTCGAGTACACATCCTAAGGGCTTTATCAACATGTAACAGAGAGACAGTAAGTATACATGTTAAGATAAAGAGCAACCAGATAGCGTACTATCTTGTCGAGCAAGAAAGTCCTACCTATATATGTCCCAGCATCCACTACAATATACATCTCATGTATAGTAATAGCCTCTAGGGCATACATATAACTAACAATCTCCCACTTGCACTAGGGCCATCTGTAGCAGTGGTTGTAGTATCTTATACTCAACCATCCCATAAAAGTCTCTCTCTGGGAAAAGGCCTTTGTGAGTGGATCCGCCGTGTTGTCCTCTGAGTCTACTCTCCTAACCTTTATCACCCTGGAGATCAACTATCTCCTTGATCAGGTGATGTTGCCTCAGAATATGTCTGGGTCACTGATGGGACCGAGGTTCCTAGCCCAAAGCCACACTTCCATTGTCACACAATGGTAGGAACCTAGTTCATCTCATGAACTAATATACGCCCAAACTTCCTCTTTGGTAGTATCTTTGATAGGGATGTCACCAGCCTTTATCCTCTAGTTTGCCACGGTATCTCGCTTGGAACTCTTCCAACATACCGTCCCTCCACTGAGGATAAAGACAATGCCTGTGACTGACATTCAGTCGTCCTTATCACCCTGGAACTTTTCCAGTGATTCTCCCCAGGATCAACTGATACCATCTTACTATAACTAGTGAGAATCCTAACATCCAATTAGATCTATCTCATAGATCCAAAACCCAGGATTTAGGAGGTATCGCTTTGATCCTATTTGGAGAATCCTTGTGATAAGCGGAGATTGACCGAGCGTAGCATAGGAAACTCTTTTCCTATTAAGAGTATGTTGTCCACGTACAATACGAGAATGACCACCTTACTCTCTACTACCTTTTTGTATGTACAAGGTTCATCTACTATTTTGATGAAGTCAAACTCTTTGACTACCACATCAAAACAGATGTTCCAACTCCGCGATGCCTGCTTTATCACACAAAGCATCTTGCACACGTTTCCGCTGCTCCCACTGTCTACGAAGCCTTCTGGCTGTGTACTATTAGACGCTCTCTTCTAAATCAATATTTAGAAAAGCAGTCATGACACCCAACCACCAGATATCGCGGTCATGGTATGCAGCAATGGCAAGTAGGATCCGGATGGACTTAAGCACAGCCACTGGAAAAGGTTTCATCATTATCCATGCCTAGTCGATGACGAAAATCTTTAACAAGTCTAGCTTTGAAAGTCTCAACTTTTCCATCTACACCAAATAATCTTCTCAAGATATACTTGCTCCTGATGGGAATTTAACCCTTCAGATATAGCAACCAAAGTCCATACTTTGTTGGTGTACGTGGATTCCATCTCAGATCGCTAAGCATCCATCCATTCTTACAGAGTCACCACTCTTGATAGCCTGCTCGAAACTAGTTGGGTCGTCATCTCATGATGTAATCCTCGCTCCCACAGTCATCGAGAAACCGAAGTATCTCTCAGGCGGATGAGGAACCCTACTAGATCGGCGGAGAGGCTGAGGTTTGTCGGAATCTATTGAATCCTTTGGTTCTACCAAATCATCTGCTGTAGTTTGTATAGCTGGAACTCCTTCCAGTTCTACCTCATGACCACTAATTTCTTCATAAGAAATTCCCTTTCACAAAGGTGGTATGTTGAGAAACAAAATGCATTTTGTTCCTCTGTTAGGTAGAAGATATTCCCTTGCGAATGCTTGGGATATCCAACAAACTTCTACAGAACTGACTTTGCTTCGAGCTTGTCCAGATTTTGCTTTTAGACATAGGCCGGACAACCCAAATCTTAACAAACTTAAGATATGGGCTCTTCCCATTCCATATCACATATGAAGTGGTAGGCAATGGTTTGATTGGAACCCTATTCAATAGGTATGCAGCTTCTCAAGTGCATAACTCCTAAAAGGAAATAGGAAACTCAGTAGTACTCATCATAGAGTGCACCATATCACATAGGGTGTGATTGCTCCGCCCCGATACACCGTCGTGCTGTGGTGTATACGGAGGAGTAATGCTGAGAGAGAATCTCATTCTCCTTTAGAATCCCGTGCTCAAGTATTCTCCTCCCTGATCACATCAAATGACATAATACTTATACCTGTTTTTGGTTCTCTACTTCTAATTTACATTCTGTGAATATCTCAAAAGGTTCGGACTTGTGTTTCAACAGGAACATATGTCTGAATCTTGAGAGATCATCAGAGAATGTAATGAAGTACAAAGAACCGGTCTTGGCATGTGTAGACAGGAGACTTTGATACATCAGCATGTATGAATCCCAAGAGTTGACTTAAGGCCGGTCATGATGCTTGGTCGCTGCAATTAGGAGAGAGAAGAAACACTTTAGCATGATGCTCTTGCAAGTTTAGAGTGGTTTTTAGTTTGTCTAAACAGGATGGCTCCCACTGTTTCTCAAATCCTTCCTCAAACCAAAAAAGAAGAATTAGTCGGGATCAATCTCACCGTACAGTACTTGCTTAACCGTTCAGCCAGGCCAGTGTTGGTACTTCGAGGGAGGTTTTACGATGCTTTCGCGAAGTTCCTTAATTAAATAACCTCTTTTCCCTGTGGGCGTTGCCCCGCTAACACCTTTCTAGACACCTACTTGGTTTATAGCATTGATCGTTAAGTGAGAAAGTTTCCCGGGGAGTAGCATATACTCACAGTAGGATCGGGATCCAAGTATCATCGTGTGATAAAATTGAAGGAATCCTACCAGAATCATCGCACTCCAAATGGTATGCAACACTAGCAAGTTTCAGTTTCTTTAGAAACTCCCGATGTGGATTTTTTCCCCATGCTCTTATGACTTTGACTTTGGCCAACAAATCATAAGTCACATGTCAAGTTCTACCCATCATTTTCCAGGTTAATTTGAACCCACCCGTACCTACCCTTGACTTTGGCCAACAAGGCAGTACGACTGTCCCAAACCAACATATCTATCTATGCTACATATGAATATCCAATAGCTACCAATCACTATGCCTTGACTTTGGCCAACAAACACAGCTTGAATACTATTGACTATCCATATGAAATGACGGAGGGCTATGAATGGTTTTGGCGAAACTGTGAACGTAGTGAACTTGATATAATCGAAGGAACGTGATAGCTTTTAAAGGGAGTGGTTCAAGCTCCGCGTTTTTAAAAGTTTTCTGTTTTGAAAAGAAACCGAGTGGTTTTGAAATTGTTCCAACGACTTAACTTTGGTTTATTTTCTTGCATTAATTTAATGCGTCCCATCAATTAATCCTACCATTGCAGAAAACAACGAAAATATGACGTACGCTTATGCCATCCGCATTCGCCACGGGGCCCCGTCATCACCCGTTAGGTTACTTAACTAACGACAGAGCGGGGGCTGGACTAGCGCGGATGCAAAACATAAGCAATGCCTACTAGATATCATATATAGATATATACATTCGTCAGATGCAATGATAGCCATTCCAGATCACAGATGAACACATTGGATATACTAGGAATCTGCATTTCGTTCGAGCCTGCAACGAAATACGGATTACACGGTCGCGACGAATAGCCAAACCCCACACTAGACCCCTACGGGTGCGGCAAACTACCGGCCAAGTACCCGAAGTGAAGCAACCTCCCTCAACAACGTGAGTAGGGCACTCGGCACTTCAAAGTACCCGGTAGTTTGTGCACTCCACCTTGGGTCTATCCTAGGAGCAAAAATAGTAAAAGAAATAATATACAATGGCGGCTACAACCTCATCCCGAATGTGCGGCCATAAAAATAATATTACATCAATTTACATATTACATCAAATTAAAGATAAATAAACTCTCATCTCAAAAAACCCCGGCTATTCATCCGCGACAATCCAACGAGTTCATATACACAATTCAACAATATTACAGATCACAGATATGCACAACCCCCACTAATCGACGTATAGCGATTAGTCAACGTTCAGTGCATATATCACATCACAGATATAACCATTTAGCAAAAGTTTATAGAACTTCGATCAAAACACCAATTTGTAACTACCCCAAACACAACATTGTTCTCTGGAAATTCTGGGCAGAAACAAAATATCCTAAAAATCCCAAAACAGAACACTGAACAAACTGCAGCAAAGACAAGTCGCGGCCGAGTCAACTCGGCCGCGGATCCGCGGCGAAACGCGTGGTTTCGCCGCGCTTCCGCGGCGAGTTGACCGAGTCGTGGTCTCATTTTTTCTGCATGTTCTTAAAAAACCCTGCACCGATTTTTAAGGTATGTGGAATTATTTTTAGAGTGGTTTTAAAAATCGGCAGAAAGTTTAGTTTTTGGACATGTTTCGCGATTTTTTTTTCGGATCGAAGTTCTAAACACTTTGCTAACATGCTAGTTGTTGTTTAGCTAGGTTCTGATACAACTGTAAGTCCACGTTACCCACCCCGGTGCTTACGGGGAGGCGGAATAGGTAAAAAACGGTTTTTTAACACAAGGTAACATGGACTAGAAATGGAGGATCTTTGCTAAACAAAAACTAATAAACAAGCTAAAAGATTTAGCTACTCGGTTAGAAGGTTATACCTAGGTCTTGAACTCCTTCGCTTCTTACTCCTTGGAGTGGTTTGAACGGCTCCTCCTCGTCGCCTTCTTTTTGTCGAAGAAAGATCCACCCGAAGGCCTCTATCCTGAGCTCCTACCTCAACCTAGAGGTAACTAAAATGCTTGGCTCGGTAAACCTAGAACCCTAGAATGAGTAGAGAGGAGTTTTGGTGGTTTTATCTCAATAGCTAATGGTTCTCAACACATGAGAGATGGGAGCTTTGAGAGAGAGGAAGAGGATGAGCTTAACCTATGAGAGAGAACGAGCAAGAGAGAATGAGGATAATTATCAACCATACTCTCATATAAGTGAATTATGAAAAATAATAATAATCAAAGAAAATTGTGATGGTTCATTTGGAATGACCATTATCATTTCACATTAAATGAATTTCGCAAGAATCAAAGAGCATCTTTCATGTGAAATGATGATGGTCAATATGTCAACATAGGTCAACAAGTCAACCAAAGTCAAATGGTCAACAACCCTAACCATGGCACAATTATCTTTAATTAATATCATTAATCATATTTCACATTTTCATTAGGGTTTCAAAAAAGTGAACGGTCAACAACCCTAATGAGAATCCTCTGCCTCTGCCTCTGTCAACTGTGCATACACATCCGCATTTGTGTTCCGAGGAACACGAATACAATGAGATAAAAACAATCCCAAAACATATACTAGGATCTGGCTTAAACCAAAGCCCGCTAGTAATAACCGCTCGGACACCAAACGTGCACAAGTGCGCGGATGTGAACGAACCCCGTCGCAAAACCATGCGACCTCTACTCTATTTTGCCCAAAGGCGAATAACCCTCTGTGTGGGACTCTAAAGACTCGACACTACGCTGGTAGTGGGTTTAACCACAGGCCGCAAGCGGTACTAGCTGTACGTAACGGTCCCCAGGTAGATGCCGATAAGAAGACTGATGAGGTGAACCCATCCGAACTCCTACTGAGCCTGAATGTGACAATCTCCGTACAGTCCGGTCTGTTCGTTTAAGAGTATCGTATGGCGGGCCTAGGGGGCGGTAAACGTCAGTCCCCTAATAGCGGTACAAGTCGTGTCGGAGTGTAGCCCAGAACACCCTGAGATAACACTGGAAACACTACCGGTATATCTCGCTTGCCCTGGCCAGGGACTTTGTGTAATGGCTCTCCTAGACACAGCGCGATATCAACCCCCAATACCGGGAGAGGCGAATCCTGTCTAACCGTCACTACCTCCAAGTGCTTCGGGACTGCACCCAACTGCTACCTGTTTGCACGACTCATTTGAGTCGTGGTAGGGTAGTAATCTAAGAACAGTGGGAACACACTCGAGGCGAAGTGACAGTGTCAAGTCAGCGGACTAAGCTGTACTCATGTCACCTGGGAACTGATAACTGACGATAGGTATAGTACCAACCAACAGTTCCCAACGAGTCCTGTCCAGTGTACTCATAACCTAACGAGCACCCACATACTATCTCAAGTACGACGTACTAATGGCTTTGGGACAGACCATCTCCCCTGCTGGGATGAGAAGCGCATACGATAGTCTACTCCGGAGTATCGATGCCCCGTCTCGATAATCCTACGACTAGGGACCTATATAAGGATGTGCTTGTAGATTACCCAGCCCCTACAAGTATGACTGCCATCACAACGCTGGTAATCAAGCAAAGAACCTAAGGGCTCCACTAATGTGTATAGGCGATATGCTAAAAGAAACACATGCACACATTAAAGTAGAAACAAACCAAGTAGTATATTACTATTTTGAGCTGTTGGAGATAGTGCCCTCAGAGTCAATTATTGGGTCACAGGCACGTGATTGCAATGATTGAGGGAGGACCTATCCCGGTACGACAGTCTTACTCGAGATGATAGTATGCTATCTGGTTTACGTTTATCATCGTGTACTGCTTTAGGTGACCTGACAGGTCGCTATTACACGTTGATAGAGCCCCTAGGATTCTTGCTTGACTGCCAGCAGTATGAGGGCGATCATATAAGTGAGAGCTGGAGTCTATAAGCACATCCTTAAAAGGTCCCTAGTCGTGGGAGTTTCGAGACAGGGCATCGATTCTCCAGAGTAGACTAGTGTATACAGTTGAGACCCCGACGAGGGGCGGTGGCCGGTCTCACAGGCCACTGGTGTCAGTTGGTTCACCTAAGATGTATACAGGTGCTCATTGGGTTATGAGTACACCGGACAGGACTCGTCGGGAACATGCTAGTTGGTCTTATACCTGACGTCAGATAGCAGTTCCCTGGCGACATGTGTACAGGTTAGTTCATCGACCTGGGGATCATCATTTGTCTCGTGTGAGTTCCCACTGTACTTTGATTACTACCCTACCACGGCTCAAAGGAGTCGTGAAAACAGGTTTTAGTTGGGTACAGTCCCGAGCCACATGGAGGCAGTGAGCGGATCTTCAGGGGTTCGTCCCTCCCGGTATTGGGGGTGAGGTCGCGCTGTGTCTAGGAGAGCCATTACACGAAGTCCTTGGCCAAGGCAGGAGATTTACTGGTAGGTTTTCCAGTAGTATCTCAGGGTATTCTGGGCTACACTCCGACACGACTTGTACCGCTTTTGGGGGTCTGACTTTTACCCACCCCCTAGGCCCGACATGCGATGCTCATAGACGAACGGACCGGACTGTACGGATATTGTCACTGACAGGCTCGGTAGGGTGTCAGGATGAGTTCGCTCATCGACGTCCCTTTTGGTCAATAGCTGGTGGCCCGTTACGTATTGGCTTATACCTCTGACGTGCTAGTGGTTAAATCCACAGCCATAGTATTGACGAGTTTTTAGAGTCCACCACACTTACAGTTACTCAAGCTTTCGGACGAAACGCTGTAGAGGCCGTATGGAGATATGGCAGGGTCCGATCAGATACGTGCAGTATTGCACGGATCAGGATCGGACGGTTTTGTACTAAAGGCCGTATGGATATATGGCAGGGTTCGATCAGATACGTGCGGTATTGCACGGATCAGGATCGGACGGATATTATTAGCCGGCTTTGGTTTAAGCCGGATCCTAGTATAGTACAGTGTAGATTTGTCTCATTGCATTTGTATCCGGACGGAATACAGATGCGGGTGTGTATGCACAGTATCGGGGTTTTCCTGTAATTTATTACGGGACCAGTTTTCTGGAGTTGCCAGTTTGCATTCTGTTCCGGCCGGTTTTCCTTTGTTCTTTCCCGGCCGGACTTTTCCGATGGAGGGGGTTATTTGCAATTGTGCAAATAACATTTGTGGAGGGGGTTCCTTGCAAATGTATTCATTATGATATGTTTAGCATCTTTCATCCATGATGGTGCATTAATTGTGATTTGAATGGGTATGGGTTGATTAAAGTGATAAGTATGGTTGATGTTTGGATATGGTCACCTCTTGCTTTATACTACCATCACCTCCCTTCATGCTACAAATCCCTTCCCTCCACCATTCTCATTAGAATTTGGCCGGCCACAATTTGGGAGGGGGAGAAAATGAGAGGGTTTCATTTTTGATGAGGATAATTTGGTTCATCTCATTTTTCCTTGCTACACACATTCTAGCTCCACTTGAAAATTCCATTCCTCCATCAAGGCAACATAACCCCAATGAGACAAAGCACTACACATTCTACAGCAAATCTTGGGCATGTCGACTTGCCAGCTTCATGCCCGAGTTTCCTCGGTATATAGGCGGGAGCCCGTAAAAGACGCAGGCAATGTGGTGCCCTTCCGGCAAGGTGGCGACGACCGGAGTTTCCGTAGGAGATCGGGACGATGACGAGAAGACCGGAGGACTCGGATCACTCGGTATATCTCTTCCCTATCTTGTTAGTTAGCTAGAACTAGTTTAATGGCCCGATCCGGGGTTTAGTGCGCGGTGGTGCCGGTTTGCTAAGTTCGCAAAATTAAAGTTTATCACCGCTTCCGCACTTGGCCGTCGTATTGACGGCCGGTGCGCCGCCGTGCACTTACATTGGTATCAGAGCCTCGCCATTAACTTCGTCTAGCTTTGTTTGATGTGTTTGCATTTCCGATCGACCAAAATTCCAAAAAAACCACATTTTCCTCACATCAGTTTTCTGTCGAATTTTTTCTGGCTCTAAAAATTTTTCAGGTTGTAGAAAACTGATGTACAAGAAGTTCTAAGAATTCTGGGAAAATTCGACACATTGATCGCTCAGGTAGAGCGCGGAACCGCGGCCAAACCCCACTTGGTGCCGCGGTTCCGCCGCAGATTTGAGGGATCAATGCGTCGAAATTTTCCAGTGGGCTTCTGGGCTGATTTTAGGGGTTTTGGAATATTAATATTAGGCCCAGATTTTGTGTGACTGCTACAGTATTGCTTGGGGGCCCACTTGTTAATTTTTGATCGATCGGATATTTTAAACACATTATTTCACAGTATTTACATTATATCTGCGACCGTGAATGTCACTTGATCGGTAAATCCAGTCTAACTGCTATAGCCCGGTTAGACGGATTTGCGAACGTGACTTTCACGTTGATGTTCTGTGGTTTTGCTGTGATGTTGCGGATCGGTCGTGGGGGATAGCCTGGATGCAATGCTAGTACAGTTTCTGTTGTATTATGTACATTTGATTTTGCGGGGCGAGTGTCCGACATGTGGACTGCCGTCACTGCCTGTTTGTATTATTATTTTGGGGCACGACCTGGTTGCGGTCGATGTACCCGGTGTATGTATATTTTACTTTCTGTACTAGGGTTACCCCGCGGAGGGGTGTACGGATAGCCGGGTTCTGGAGGGCAACAAGCCCGCATCTCATGGCATTGGGACGGAGGGGGCTTCGCTCTAGAATTGGCGGGCTATTTGCCGCACTCGTAGGGGGTACAGGTTGACCCAGGAGGGGTGCCCAAGTTACCGGATTCCGTGAAGTGCTGGGTGGTCCATTCACGGTGCTGAAGGGGGCTGCCTCGCTTCAGGTTTTGGCGGGGAACTTGCCGCGCCCGTAGGGGTCTAGGATTTCATTGCACAGGCTATCCACACGACCAGGGGAACGTCGGGTTTCAGTAGTGGCTCTGTGAAACCCGGGGATCCCAGATATCTGTATTGTTCTGTGATGCTGTATATTTCTGTGATGTTGCATTTTATTCACGCCTTGAGCGAAATATAATATATTGGTATATATATTAGTAGATGTTGTATATGTTTTTCATCCGTGCTAGTCCAGTCCCCGCTCTGCCGTTAGTTAGCTAACCTAACGGGTGATGACGGGACCCAGTGGCGAATGCGGATGGCATATACGTACGTCAGTATATTTTCGTTCTTTGTGGTGTGATCAATTGATGGGACTGCATTGATTCGGATCAATGCAAGATAAACAAACCTATTCTGATGTTGTTGGAACACTTTTCAAAAAGCTGTTATTGCAAGGACGTTCACTTTTGTTTTGCATCGTGGTATTCATTTGGAATATCCTGCTCCTCAGTCGACGAGGCAAGGGCCGAGATCCCTTCACCGGGAGTGACCCCTTGGACAGAAGTTTGCGTCAGGGCATTAACTTCACTATAGCCGATTACTTTTGCTTTGCATCGTGGTGTTCATTTGGAATATCCTGCACCCCATTCTACGGGGAAAGAGCCGAGATCCCTTCACCGGGAGTGACCTCTTTAGTAAAGGTTTTCGTCACTATATTTTCTAAAAAGCTATCCGTTCTTTCAACGATATCAAGTTCATTACGTTAAAGGTTTTCGCCAGAAACCATTCGTAGCCCTCCGTCGTTTCATATGGGTAGTCAATAGTATTCAAGCTGTGTTTGTTGGCCAAAGTCAAGGCACAGTGTTTGGTAGCTGTTGGTTATTCATATGCAGCATAGATAGATGCGTTGGTTTGGGGCAGTCGTATAGCCTTGTTGGCCAAAGTCAAGGGCTTGTACGGGTGGGCTCAAATTAACCTGGAGAATGACGGGTAGAACTTGACATGTGACTTATGATTTGTTGGCCAAAGTCAAGGTCATAAGAGCATGGGGTAAAAATCACATCGGGAGTTTCAAAAGAACTGAAACTTGCCAGATATGCGCATACCTTCTGGAGTGTGATAACGTGAGCGGATTCCGTCATTTTATCATGCGATGAGAGTTGGATCCCGATTCCCACTGATGAGTTGGTTTACTCCTCGGGTGACCCCGACTAATTCTTCTTTCAGGTTTGGAGGAGAATTTGAGGTACAGTGGGAGGTTTTCAGATTAGATAAATTGGTAACCATTCTGATCTTGGTTAGAGTGCACGCTGAGTGTTTCTTTTCTCTCTCTCTTATGGCAGCGACCATTGACCCGACCCTAGACTATGACTCAGTGACCAAGTTGACCGAATCTTCTTAACGCTGGTTTTTGGATTGACAAAGTTGCAGACCTCATTGCCACTCCTACTTTTACCCTTTTCTCCAGGACACCCCGTATTACTATGAACGTCCACTTCCATTAGACAAAACCATCGTATGGTTAGATACGAACTCAAAGGAATTCGAGGATGGTTTCCGGTTCTGGAGAAAACGGATAGGATTATTCAGTTGTCTTTTCCCTTTTACCTTCTCTCAAGTTGTGAGTACTCCTTGGTTTAGGAGATAGTACACCTAGTGCGCAAATTGGATAGTTTTTTTCCAAACCATAGGCTGGTGCCGACCGGTAGGGAATGAAGAAAACCAATTAGCCTAAACGGTGTGCAGAAGGTATTAAGATTAAGACAAAGCAAGGGATTAGTAAGAGGGCAAAGTAAATTGCGACTGATACTCACGACCAAACCAAGTATTTCTTCGCCAATCCTAAATCACCTTTGTATTTCTCCAGGACACTCCGTATCACTACGAAGATCAACAGTTTATTGGATACTCCATCGTATGGTTATATACGAACTCGAAAGGAACTTGTTCCAGTTCGGGGATGGATTCTGGTCTAGGAGAAATAGGAATAAGGTTTATTCGGTTGTCTTTTATCTTCAACTTCTCTCGCATTGTGAGTGCTCCTAGGACTAGGACAGTACACCCATTATGCTTATTGGATAGTCTTCTTCCAAACCATAGGCTGGTGCTGAACGGTAGGGAAGGAAGAAAACCATTTGGCCTAAGGGGTGTGCAGAAGGTAATGACTAAAGACATATAAAGGGATTTGGAGAGGTGGCAAAGAATTATACGGTTATAGTTGTGAATCTGGATAATGGTAGAGGCATTACTAGGAATACCAGGATACCCCATCGAAACATTTCAATGTTTCAGTTCAACTGTGTACTGTTAAAAGAAAAACTGATTTCCCGATTGGACACTTGCTCCAGGGTATGCATTTACCAGGTATGATTCTCACATCTGTATGGTTTTACAGATGATGAGTGGGAGTAAGTTATTGGGAATTGGGTGATCATCCTCATTATATCGGGATTCATTGTAATCGGTGATATTTGAGGAGATCACCTGGGCTGTTTACCGGTCGGCAAATATTTGGTTCTGAATATCCGCTGTTGTGCACCAATTTCAAATTGATATATCTGTACGTCTATTTTCATAGAGTGAGATATACCTTTTGATATTATGTCGATGACATTTACCTATATCAGTGGATGGTTAGGTAAGGAGCATTAAACAGCGGTGTAATTATTCTTAACCATAAGTACAGTTTTCAACCTACGACACACAGTGAAAGAGTTGTTAGACTCAGCGGACTTATACAGAGTATTGTATGTTGTCCAGTGTCCATTAGGACAGAGGGGTTGGTCCTCATACTATATTCTGTTTACTTTTAACTTCTCTAGTTCTTAGACATATGTTTCGTAGAAACACAGGGTCTATGTTTTGAGGAGTTATAGGTATTTGAATAGAGTAGAGAACCAGGTGTAGCAAGTATCGGGATTCTTCAAGGTGATCGAAGATGTAGATACTTGTGTATGGTATTCAGTTGATAGTAATGATAAAGAGAAATTGCTTCTCTTTCAGGTTACTCATAATTGGAAGCATTCCTAAGTTGAGTAACGCTGATCAGCCTCTCTCCATTTAGTTGACATGCACTGGAGACAACTGCATGATTTGAATCTGGTTAAATCAAATCAGTGCCTCTGGTTCTATATTGGATACAGTACAGTTCATATCTTAACATTGTTAAGGTACGGGGAGTTGTCCGGCTTATGATTAAAACCAGACACTGGACAACTCAAGGCACGTTTCTGTAATGGCTGTTTGTGGGTTGACCCAGGCTATGACGAGGGTTGATTTTCTACCATCTGGCAGATCAATAGAAATATTGTTCTAGACTCGCCACAGTTTTATTAAAAATGGATTTTTTCAAAAACAGTAGTGGGAGTATGGTAGAACTGGAAGTGATTCCAGAACCGCAAACGATTACTGAAGATTTGATAAGGAACCTAAAGATTCAATCTGATTTGACATTCCATTGGCCACTCCGCAGATAAGGTGGGTAACTTCAGGCACCCGAGAGGCACTCCGGTAGCCTCAAGGACGGTGACAGGGAAGTTCTTGTTTACCCACACTTGCCATTGCTGTTGTTCCAGGCTGCGAGACCCGGTGGGAGGATGAGTATAGCGTCGTTCTAAACTAGCTTTAGAAGTGCACGTCTATATGACTCTGCCAGAGGGTTGTCGTAGTCAGTGGGAGCAGCGGAAGCATTGGTGGACATCAGGCTTATGTCTATTTATAGACTAAAGCAGATGTAGCGGAGATAGATCATCGATTTCTGATATGACAATCATGGATTTGACGTCATCAGAATAGGGGATGGATCTGTTGAGAAGGTAGTAGGGTGTCATATCCTGGTATTTGGATGACATACACAGAGTAGGAAAAGAAACTCCTATACTACGATCGGTTATACTTTGGTCGTCACACAGTGGTTTCTCCACAAAGGACTTGGACATTATATCAGACATACTGGTTACTAGATCTATGGTTTTAGATCTAGATTTGGGTGGTTTCCCAATCAGGGTACTTTGACAGCATTCTAAGAGTATTTAGAATGGACGACTCCTGGCACGGTAGTGTACCTGTAGGTGATGGAGTCACCCTCTCTAAAGGTGTCTTATATACTAAAGTAGAGAGGGATGTGCATGATTGACAGATCACTTGCTTAGGCAATTGAGTCAATCATGAGATGTCAAGTACCACACCAGATGTTGTTCTTGCAGTAGGTGCAATAAGTTGATATTGATCCAATCCTGGAGAAGCAGTCGGAAGCAGTTTTAGAACATAAGTGGATGTTCTAGGGATATGATAACGATAGCCTCATTCGGGAGACAGTTATCATTCCAGGCTTCTAAGGTAACATGGACGACAAGGAGGTTGTCAGAGTTATAGTTTTCCTTCTGACGAGGTGCAGTATTTTGGACAGGTGGTCCATGGCATACTGAGGGTGGCATGGCGCAGGATACTGATTAAGTTCAGTTGACGATACAGTCTAAGAAGTTTGGATTTGGAGTTCATTTATGAGCTAGGTCCCATCAGACATCCAGACATTCTAGGACAGGTATTGCTCATTTCGGGAGATGGCTTTCTCCGCGAACTTGAGATATAGAGAGACATAGAAAGAAACATCTGAGCGGATCCACTCACTGAGGCAATTCCTCGAACGCAATAGTCTTCCAAACAGGCTTTGTGAGACTGACTAGTAGAGGAGTTGGGTGTTCGGTATCACACGGGCTGTGAGTATGCGACATCGCAATAATTAGCCTTGAGTGCAAGTGGGAGATTGTTGGAGATAGTGCCCTCAGAGTCAATTATTGGGTCACAGGCACGTGATTGCAATGATTGAGGGAGGACCTATCCCGGTACGACAGTCTTACTCAAGATGATAGTATGCTATCTGGTTTACCTTTATCATCGTGTACTGCTTTAGGTGACCTGACAGGTCGCTATTACACGTTGATAGAGCCCCTAGGATTCTTGCTTGACTGCCAGCAGTATGAGGGCGATCATATAAGTGAGAGCTGGAGTCTATAAGCACATCCTTAAAAGGTCCCTAGTCGTGGGAGTTTCGAGACAGGGCATCGATTCTCCAGAGTAGACTAGTGTATACAGTCGAGACCCCGACGAGGGGCGGTGGCCGGTCTCACAGGCCACTGGTGTCAGTTGGTTCACCTAAGATGTATACAGGTGCTCATTGGGTTATGAGTACACCGGACAGGACTCGCCGGGAACATGCTAGTTGGTCTTATACCTGACGTCAGATAGCAGTTCCCTGGTGACATGTGTACAGGTTAGTTCATCGACCTGGGGATCATCATTTGTCTCGTGTGAGTTCCCACTGTACTTTGATTACTACCCTACCATGGCTCAAAGGAGTCGTGCAAACTTGTTTTAGTTGGGTACAATCCCGAGCCACATGGAGGCAGTGAGCGGATCTTCAGGGGTTCGCCTCTCCCGGTATTGGGGGTGAGGTCGCGCTGTGTCTAGGAGAGCCATTACACGAAGTCCTTGGCCAAGGCAGGAGATTTACTGGTAGGTATTCCAGTAGTATCTCAGGGTGTTCTGGGCTACACTCCGACACGACTTGTACCGCTTTTGGGGGTCTGACTTTTACCCATCCCCTAGGCCCGACATGCGATGCTCATAGACGAACGGACCGGACTGTACGGATATTGTCACTGACAGGCTCAGTAGGGTGTCAGGATGAGTTCGCTCATCGACGTCCCTTTTGGTCAATAGCTGGTGGCCCGTTACGTATTGGCTTATACCTCTGACGTGCTAGTGGTTAAATCCACAGCCATAGTATTGACGAGTTTTTAGAGTCCACCACACTTACAGTTACTCAAGCTTTCGGGCGAAACGCTGTAGAGGCCGTATGGAGATATGGCAGGGTCCGATCAGATACGTGCAGTATTGCACGGATCAGGATCGGACGGTTTTGTACTAAAGGCCGTATGGATATATGGCAGGGTTCGATCAGATACGTGCGGTATTGCACGGATCAGGATCGGACGGATATTATTAGCCGGCTTTGGTTTAAGCCGGATCCTAGTATAGTACAGTGTAGATTTATCTCATTGCATTTGTATCCGGACGGAATACAGATGCGGGTGTGTATGCACAGTATCGGGGTTTTCCTGTAATTTATTACGGGACCAGTTTTCTGGAGTTGCCAGTTTGCATTCCGTTCCGGCCGGTTTTCCTTTGTTCTTTCCCTGCCGGACTTTTCCGATGGAGGGGGTTATTTGCAATTGTGCAAATAACATTTGTGGAGGGGGTTCCTTGCAAATGTATTCATTATGATATGTTTAGCATCTTTCATCCATGATGGTGCATTAATTGTGATTTGAATGGGTATGGGTTGATTAAAGTGATAAGTATGGTTGATGTTTGGATATGGTCACCTCTTGCTTTATACTACCATCACCTCCCTTCATGCTACAAATCCCTTCCCTCCACCATTCTCATTAGAATTTGGCCGGCCACAATTTGGGAGGGGGAGAAAATGAGAGGGTTTCATTTTTGATGAGGATAATTTGGTTCATCTCATGTTTCCTTGCTACACACATTCTAGCTCCACTTGAAAATTCCATTCCTCCATCAAGGCAACATAACCCCAATGAGACAAAGCACTACACATTCTACAGCAAATCTTGGGCATGTCGACTTGCCAGCTTCTTGCCCGAGTTGCCTCGGTATAGAGGCGGGAGCCCGTAAAAGACGCAGGCAATGTGGTGCCCTTCCGGCAAGGTGGCGACGACCGGAGTTTCCGTAGGAGATCGGGACGATGACGAGAAGACCGGAGGACTCGGATCACTCGGTATATCTCTTCCCTATCTTGTTAGTTAGCTAGAACTAGTTTAATGGCCCGATCCGGGGTTTAGTGCGCGGTGGTGCCGGTTTGCTAAGTTCGCAAAATTAAAGTTTATCACCGCTTCCGCACTTGGCCGTCGTATTGACGGCCGAGGCGCCGCCGTGCACTTACATGAGCAAGATTGTCTATACAACTATGAATATCCCAAGCTTCCATTAAGTAATATACAAACTAGTATAATACAGTAATGGCCTCTAGGGCATATACACTAACACTAGGGTGACCGTATCGACATATGTGCCAACAGTGTATAAATTAATACCTGTATGCATGTGGATATCATCCAAAAATATAATCAATGCAGTGTGTGTGCATATGGATCTCGTCCACGTGTCAACCAATGAGACAACAGTATCATGCATGTAAATATCAAAAAACATATGCATGTAAATATGCGGATATCAAAGAATGTGTGTCCATCAATGACACATCAAATCATGGAACCTGAGTGTTCAACATCGACACTCGAAACATGATGAAAACCCGTGTCCATCATCGACAGGTAAATCCTTATATCTCGGGCTCCGTCGGTCCGGATCGGCCCTCGGACTCCGTCAGTCCGGATCGGCCCATATCAATATCTCGGGCTCCGTCAGTCCGGATCGGTCCACGGGCTCCGTCAGTCCGGATTGACCCGTATCATCTCATGACACCGGTCGGTATCCTCCGGATAACCTTCGAGCCTAAATACTATCACCGGTAGGTACTAGCCCGCCTGCCAGGCTCATCGTCTATACCACAAAAATCACCTCTTGCCCCGGGGAACCATACCGGGTCCACCATGTACCCGCAGACGATGCCTATCCGCTCATCGAATCGGGTATATAACACAAGTCTCAGAACCGAGAAAACTTATGGTAGACGCACTGAAATATCATATCAAGAGAAACCAGGTTTTCAAACAATACATAATTTTCTTGAAAACATATCCATGGTTCTCAAATCCAAAATCTCATGAAAACAGCATATCTCAATGCGTATAATCATAAAGCATGATGTATGCGACCTATAACAGAATGTAAGAATATTCGTATATCATGCAACATGGAACAATGATGTGATCATATAAAGTAAATCGTGCAACATAGCATAATGGTGTGAGCATAGCCAGTATATCATGCAACCTAGAATAGTAATGTGAATATGGAAAGCATATCATGGCATGATGTAGCAATTCTACTGTGTAAGTGACATAACAATTATCGATGATGAAGTGTGTGAGCCGGCAATCTGTGTAAGTGCAACATACACATCATCGATAATGGTTTAGGTGTACTAGCACAGGTATATGAAATGCAATGAGAATAATATGAATGCAGCATAAAGTACATCGTGAACTAAATGCTATAAGGTATACATATCTAACATGACCGGGTCGGTGAATCTATCAATAGGCATCCAGCCTCACAACATAACGTACGGTACAATCCATCATACGACATCCTCTAATCAAGGGTATGGATAAATCAACAAGTAAAACTCATCACGTACGGAAATCTATCGACGACGGCATTAAACAATTTAGGGATTCTATCAACCTATACAACATCGGGGGTACAGACCTAAGTCTCGTACGGCATATCACTCATTATGCATATCATTATTTATATATATACCTATCTCTCAGGTCATATCCGCGTCAATCTCGTATCAGGGGACCGACAAGGTATCAACTATCTCTTATCGACTCGCCTCCATATAATGACATATCAACCAAGTCATCATATCTCATCGTATACTCTTTTCATCGCATCAATCTCTCACATAAAGTCATTTTACATATGCATTATATCATATGAATCTTATATCACGCTACTCTAAATCTCATGCTTAATCTCGTGCAACTACATATCTATACCTGCCAAACTCCTCGCTTATCCGTAGTCGATGCGCTTCGTCGTCTTGAAATCCACACGAATTTACCTACAATCAATATGAAATCGCAAAGCTATTAACATCAAGTTCCGAAATCCAAATACGGCACGCGGTGTGCTCATAGGTTAGAACCTATAGCCTACACATGCAAAACAATCAAGCAACCCTTGTCGTTGACGTACAAACATCCAACGACCAAATACCATATCAAACCTCAAAAGCAAGAAATCCTAATACCGGAAAACAAAGCCAAAAACCTAACTAGGGTTGCTATTCATGAAAACTACAAAGCCTAAAACCCCAATCGTACCAATAACCCTATACTAGTAAACTGTAAAGTGGTTTAAGAAATTATACTGATCGATTTGTGTCCTTCGGCCTTCAATCTCTGTCCTTAGAAAGTTGCGGCTGCCTCGACGAAGTTCGCTATTCGGTCACGCTCGTCGAAGAGGACACACGTCGAGGAATCTTAATACGGGCTCCCGCCTCAAAACCGAGACAACTCGGACATCCAGTTTGCTAGCCTAGATGCCCAAGAAGAAGTAGAGATAGTGTGTTAATACTTTGTCTCAAGACACCCAAGCATTTGGGTGGATATAAATGAAGTTGCCAAAATGCGCTGAAGTGAAGAAATGTGAGCTTTAGAAAAATATCTTGTGCTTGTAAAAAAAAAAGGGGTCGGCCACTAAATATGTTCTCTGGGAAAATTTAACCAAGTGGTGAGGGTAAGCTTTAATGGTGAGCGTAACAAATGAAGAAGAGGTGAGTGTAACCCAAGGTGTATCACAATTAATTAATCAATACAACACCAAAATGAATGCACAGCCCCCACCCAAACCGAATTCAGCCACCTCGCCCCATCATTAAAACCCACGAAATTACCAAGCACCCCTCCACTACAAATATCTTATGCAAAATATCCTAGCACAAACAAAAGCAATTAATGCTTAAGCGGACACCTCACCAATCAAGCCCATGCCCATTTTCGAAATTGGTAGCCAAGGAAAAATACCATGCTCACATATCACACTATTAATTATATTTTAAATGAATAAATCATTTTAATCTCCCAATTATTTCATAAATATTGGTATATATTTATACCATTTTTACGAAAACCCCAAATTCGCAAATCGGTAGTTTTCTCGAAATATATTATTTTAATATTAAATTCCAAAAATAATATTTTATATTTTCTGAAATGTTACAATCTTCCCCCCTTAAATAAATTCGGTCCCCGAATTTAAATTTAAACCCCCAAATACTAAACCATTTTAATAATCAGCTCTATCACCGGGCTCCGAAATCACGAAAGATACAAAAATACCACAGCGCATCATGTGCGTCTGAAAACGAGTACGAAAATCAAAATCGAACTCCGTCAAGCATCACGCAAATCATCAGAGTTACAATGGAGATACAGATCTCGAAATCCACTACTGAAATCCAATATGCACAAGTCAAATACTATAATACGGGTATAGTATGCATTCTTGGAAAAATCTTTTAAAACTGAAAAAAAAACATATGCAAAATCTTTTCTGAATCGCCGTGTGATGCGTAACTCACGGCACAAGTGACGGATGCTAATTTATGAAGTAATAAATGTATGTTTATATATGTTTTGCCAAAATATACGTTCCGCCTTTTTTTTAAAAAATATCCCAAAAGGTTTTCCTTTGTAAACGTTCGTGTCACCCGCGGACACGTAAGAAATAGCATGACTATAGCTCCTTTTTGAAAACCTCTTGTTAAACTTTTAATGCATCCAAAGTACTCAGGCACTGTCTTCAGATCAGTCATGTTTGCTACTACATAATATAGTAAATATCATGAAAACAAAGGGCTCAAGAGCAAAATCAGCCTCAAAAGGCGTATCCAACAATCACGTGCGTCTGGTGCGCACGGGAACCAAAGCCAAATTCAAGTGCTACGAATGTATACAATGTAGGGTTCCTAGGCACTCTCAAGAGGTCTCACAAGGCATCAACCATGCCACTTTCAAAAATTATGGTGCCGAGAAACCCTAGTGTACGGATCGATGGCTAGATGTCTAGGCGAAAAGTAAACTAGTTAACACTTAACTATGAGAATACGGAAATACAACCTTTGTAGATCCGGTGCTCCACCTCCACGGCTCCGCAATGAAGTCCTCTCCGCTGTCCAAATCGAAATCCGGGCTCTTGCGTCGGCTTCATCGGAGAAGAAGCGGGCTAGGTCATCGACGACGTGCCGAAGATGATCTACGTCGAAGCATCGCTAGATCAAGCTCCACCTTCACCTAGCCTTGAAAACTTGTGAAGGAAACACACTCTACTACTTGGCAAGAGGTAGAGGATGAAGAAATAGGAAGTGGGTAAACTTTAGATTTGGATTTCTCACTTGTTTTCATCAATCACCATTGATGAAGCAAGCTTCTTCACTTGAAGATGAAGAAGAAGAAGAAGATAAAGTTATGATAAGTTATTTTTTAAAAAGAAAACTAAAAGAATACTTATCATGACCAAACCATGGTCAAGTGTAGAGAATAAATCATGGTTAGTGGGATGGTTAGGGTTAAGCATGAGACAAAAATGGTCACTTGGTCAAAGTCTTCATGAAGCTTCATGAACAAAACAAAACAAGCCACCATTTTCTCATTTGCTTTTCATTTTCCAAAATGAATAAAAAAATAAATAAATAGATATGAAAATGAAAACCCTAACCATTTCATAACCATGGTTTAAACTTTACACAAAACACAAGTTAGCATGCATCATCAAACATGATACATACAAGTGCACAAAAATATATCACATATACAATGTGCACAAACCAAGTGAGAAAATCCATTTAAAGTGAACCGATACTAGTTAATGCAAACTAATATATCAAATATATAATTACGCAATAAATCATTAAATCAACACTTGATTTAACGATCCGGTCATATCGCATATAACCGACTAGTATCCTATGTATCGGCTTATTGAATCAATACTTGATTCGATAACTAGGTTATATCGTATACAACCATTCGATTCATTCATCGCGAGAATAGAATACGGTATCACATACACGCATTATTCTCGGTCCCGCACATATCTCATATGCGCTCCTATTTCGTTTCGCTTGAGCCAGGAAACCTCTGTGTAGGACTCTAAAGACTCGTCAATACGTCGGCAGCAGGCGATGATCATATCAAACACCCACAAGCCGCAAGCGGTCTGCTAAACGTAACGGCCACCCGGGTATTGAGCAATCTGAAGATCGACGAGCAAGCCCGCTCACACTCCAGTGAATCCAACCAGTAACACTACCGTACAGTCCGGTCTGATCGTCTGATATGTCGCATATCTCGCCTAGGGGTGGTAAACGTCAGACCCCAATAGCTCGATAAGTCGTGTTGATATGAGGTCTATAACAATTCGAGAAACTACTGGTAACACTTACCAGTAAATCTCAGCAACCCTGGCCAGGGATTTCCTGTTATAGCCAATCGAACACAGCGCAACATCAACCCCCTATACCGGGAGAGACGAATCCCCTCCTATCGCTCATTGCCTCCATGTGACTCGGGACTGTACCCAAAAACCACCGTTTTGCACGCCCTCTTGGACGTGGTAAGATTGAAATCAAAGCACAGTGGGAACCACACAAGACTCTATGACGATCTCGGGTCTACAGACTAACCTGTACCAGTGTCACCAGAGAACTGCCATCTGACGTGAAGTATAATACCATCTGGGAGTTCTCGGCGAGTCCGTCCAGTGTACCCAGTCTCTACTGAGCACCCGTATATCTCCTCTGATGTCAAACACCAATGGATATGGGATCATCCATCGCCCATCTGTATGGGTCGAGAAGGTACACGCTAGTCTACTCTGGTATATCGATGCCCCGTCTCGATACACCCACGACTAGGGACTTTGAAGGATGTACTTATGGACTACCATGTCTCCACTAGTATGATCCGCATCATAGTCCAGGTAGTCAAGTACAGATCCTAAGGGCTTTACCAACATGTAACAGAGAGACAATCAGTGTACACGTTAAGGTAAAGATCAACCAGATAGCATACTATCATGTCGAGCAAGAAAGTCCTCCCTATATATGTCCCAGCATCCACTACAATATACATCCTATGTATAGTAATGGCCTCTAGGGCATACATATAACTAACAATCTCCCACTTGCACTAGGGCCATCTGTAGCAGTGGTTTGAAGTATCTCATACTCAACCATCCCATAAAAGTCTCTCTCTGGGAACAGGCCTTTGTGAGTGGATCCGCTGTGTTGTCCTCTGAGTCTACTCTCCTAACCTCGATCCCCTGGAGATCAACCATCTCCATGATCAGGTGACACTGCCTTAGAATATGTCTGGATCACTGATGGGACGGACGTTCCTTGGCATGAGCCACAACTCCATTGTCACACAATGGTTGGAACATAGTTCATCTCATGAACCTATATACACCCAAACATCCTCTTTGGTAGCATCTTAAGTAGCGATGTATCCTGCCTTTATCGTCTAGTATGCCACGGTATCTAGCTTGGAACTCTTCCAACATACCGTCCCTTTACTGAGGGTATAGACAATGCCTGTGACTGACATTCAGTCATCTTTATCACCCTGGAACACTTCCAGTGATTTTCCCCAGGATCAATTGATACCATCTCACTACAACTAGTGAGAATCCTAACATCCATCTAGATCTATCTCATAGATCCAAAATCCAGGATTTAGGAGGTATCACTTTGATCCAATATGGAGAATCATTGTGATAAGCGGACATTGATCGAGCGTAGCATAGGAAACTCTTTTTCCTATCAAGAGTATGTCATCCACGTACTCTACGAGGATCATCCATACTCCCTACTACCTTTTTGTTTATACAAGGTTCATCTACTATTTTTGATGATATCAAACTGTTTGACTAACTCATCAAAACAGATGTTCCAACTCCGCGATGCCTGCTTTATCACATAAAACATCTTGCACACATTTCCGCTGCTCCCACTGTCTACGAATCCCTCTGGCTGTGTACTTATAGACGCTTTCTTCCAAATCATCATTTAGAAAAGCAGTCATGACACCCAACCACCAGATATCGTAGTCATGGTATGTAGCCGTGGCAAGTAGTATCTGGATGGACTTAAGCATAGGTACTGGAAAAGGTTTCATCATTATCCATACCTGATCAATGATGTAGACCTTTAACAAGTCTAGCTTTAAAAGTCTCAACTCTTCCATGTACACCAAGTAATCTTCTCAAGATATACTTGCTCCTGATGGGGATTTAACCCTTCAGAAATAGCAACCAAAGTCCATACTTTGTTGGTGTATAAGGATTCCATCTCAGATCACTAAACATCCAGCCATTCTTACAGAGTCTCACTCCTGATAGCCAGCTCGAAGCTAGTTGGGTCATCATCTCATGATGCAATCCTCGCTCCCACTGTCATAGAGAAACCGAAGTATCTCTCAGGTGGGTGAGGAACCTTACTAGATCGGCGGAGAGGCTGAGGTTCGTTGGTTTCTACTGAATCCTCTGGTTGTACCAAATCATCTGCTGTAGTTTGTATAGCTGGAACACTTCCAGTTCTACATAACAGACCTTGCCTCGAGCTTGTCCGGATTTTGCTTTTAGACATAGGCCGGACAACCCCAAATCTTAACTAGCTTAAGACATGGGCTCTTCCCTTTCCATATCTCATATGGAGTGGTAGGCAACCGATTTGATTCGAACCTATTCAATAGGTATGCAGCTTCTCAAGTGCATAACCCCTAAAAGGAAATAGGAACTCAGTAGTACTCATTATAGAGCACACCTTATCATATAGGGTGTGATTGCTCCGCCCCGATATACCATCGTGCTCTGGTGTATACGGAGGAGTAATGCTGAGAGAGAATCTCATTCTCCTTTAGAATAATCCAGGATTTCCGTGCTCAAGTATTCTCCTCCTTGATCTCATCAAAGGACATAATACTTATACCCGTATTTTGGTTCTCTACTTCTCGCTTATATTCTGTGAATATCTCAAAAGGTTCAGACTTGTGTTTCAACAGGAACATAGGTCTGAATCTCGAAAGATCATCAGAGAATGTAATGAAGTACAAAGAACCAGTCCTGGCATATGTAGACAGGGGACCTAACATACATCAACATGTATCATCCCAAGAGTTTACTAACTCTTTCTCTGTTTCCAATAAACAGAGCTATGGTCATCTTATCTTTGTGACATGACTGGCAAGTTTCACAAGATGTAAATTCAAACTGATTTAAATATGCATCTAAAATGCAACTTCAGCCAGTCGGATCGCATTGATATGACCTAGTCTACAACACCTCAAGAAGGATTCGTTCATTTTTGAACTCATCCTCCTGTGTGTGTTCTGTATACTAAGAACTGTAGTTTTTAGAACATCAATACTTTTAGATAACGTGCCTGATCCGATCAACTTTTGATATAGGAAATGTTCAAAACAATATCCAACTATACAAAATTTTATCATTTCTTTACTAATAAAGAGAGTGATATGATTTTGTATATCAGGTTCGGTACCTAATAACATTCGTTCAGAATCAATGTATTCAGGTAATACAGGGTGACAGTGACCGACAGACTTGGCTGCAACACTTGCCCCGTTTTCTGCCTCATGAAACTTATCACCCGTTCTCAGTTCTCTACCTTTCTGTAGCCCTATGTAACATATTACATATCTGGGATCCTGATCTGTTATCACATCCCCAGGACGTAAAGGATACTGAGAAACAGTTCTGTATAATGAACACACCCGAAGGAGATGCATCATATGCACTTTCTTCGTTTGGGCGGCACGGGAATTCTGGTAATCCCCAATTTCCTGCTCTATCTTATAACAATTATAAGTTGGAGCGGGACCAACGTTCCCCAGCTCAGTATAACAAGCGGGTTCGGTCAATAATCCGTATTATTATCTTGATTAAGGCGTGATATGGTCGCTACCTGGAGAGAGAGAGAAGAAAACACTCAGCGTGCGCTCTTGCAAGAATAGATTGGTTTTTATTTTATCTAATCAGGATAGCTCCCACTGCTTTTTATCAAATCTTCCTTCAAACCCTAAAAGGAAAGACTAGCCGGGATTAATTACACACTACAAGTTCGCCAATCTTTCAGCCAGGCCAGTGTCGGTACTTTGAGGGAGGTCCCCCGTGCTTTCGCACGAACCTAATTACTGTAAACCTCATTTTCCCAGAGGCGTAACCCCGTTGACACCTTTCTAGTAACCTACTTGATCGGCTAATTTTAATGTATAAAACTCTCCCAGGAGTAACACTTACTCGCAGCGGGTATCGGGATCCAACTATCTCATAGAAGGTATGCAATCTCATTGCAAATTTCAACACTTGAAATTCCCGATAATATTTTGCCCCTAGCACCCTATGACCTTGACGGAGGTCAACAAACCATAGGCTACTAGTCAAGTTCAACCCGTCATTTCTTGATCGAATTAAACCCACCCGCACGACCCTTGACGGAGGTCAACAAGGCCGCACGACTACCCTAACTCAATCTGCATCATATGCATAAACAGATAAATACTAGTTAGCTACCGCACACTACGCCTTGACGGAGGTCAACAAACGTAGCACGAATACTAAATATGACTTATCTGAAATGACGGAGGGCTACGACAGGTTTTTCTGAAAACCTATTGCGTAATGAACTTGATATCGTTGTAGGATCGAATGAATTTTGAAATGGAGTGTTTTTGAGGCTTTTCTAGTTTTGCTAAAGGAGTCACTCCCGGTGAAGGGATCGTCGGTCATTTCCTCGTTGATTGAGGTGCGGGATATATCATATATATCACTGTGCAAAGCAAAAACTCTTAAAAGCAAACAAAAACAAACCGAGTGTGTAGCATCTGCCAGTTATTGCTAAAGGAGTCACTCCCGGTGAAGGGATCTCGGTCCTTTCCTCATCGAATAAGGTGCAGGATATATCATATATACCTCTGTGCAAAGCAAGAACTGTAGCTACCTATTTTATTTTGAAATTCGATTCTACAACATCTTAGGTTTCTTTTATTTCATTAATCACATTAATGAAGTCCCATCATTTAAGTACCTAAACATCACAGATAAATACGATGTACACTTATACCATCCACATTCGCCTCGATGTCCCCTCGTGCACCGTTAGGTTAGGTGACTAACGGCAGAGCGGGGCAGGGCTAGCGCGGGTGTAAAACATAAGTAACGTCTATATAATATATCATATATACTATATACAGTATCCATCACAGAACATCACATGATCACATCACAGATATCGCAGCAGAAGAATCATATGAAATATTGGATATACTAGGACGTCCGTGTTTTCAATACGAGCCAGTATAAAACACGGATTCCACGGTCGCGATGAATAGCCAAACCCACACCCCAAGACCCCTACGAGAGCGGCAAGCAACCCTACCAATTCTAGAGTTAGGAGACCCGGACTCGACTCCTCGAGTTGGTCTCCCACTGGACTCCAGAACCCGATTACTTATGCTCCCCTCCTTGGGTCTATCCTAGTGCGGAAAAGTAAATAATATACAAAGGGTGACAACTTCCGCAACCTGGAAGTGCCCCAATAAAAGAATATTACATACAAGTTTTTACATGAATGAAAATGAAAAACACTCATCTCACATAAAAACCCCCGGCTATTCAAACACGACGATCCAATATAACATATACAGCAACACATAACATCAAATGTCATCAACGTAAGTAAATATGCGCATCCCAATTGTCCTTGACATATAGCAACGAAACCGGCGATATCACATATTACACTTACGGTCACAGAAAAGAAAGTGTAAAACTACAACAGTTGGAATCCGCAATCACCTCAGACATCGCATGCCTGACCAAATGAATTCTTTAGACATCGCATGCCTAACAATTATAAACCCCGCATTTTAGTCTCATTATCGAAAACACTTTTCAATACCAAGTCGGGTAATTCAACAAGATTCCCGACATCCTGATCGAATGCTCGTCGCAAACTTCAGTAGACGGCCGCACCCCCAATACCGTCGACGAAGTGCACCAAGGCGGAACACCGCTGCCGCGAGCACCCGAACGGATGCTTTCGGCGACGGGGTTCTCCTACAGTCACTTGGTTGGGGCTATGGAGTGAGGCTGTCTATTAAGTTTACCCGGCGAGTATCCGCGTACGCTACGTGATTGCGACGGACTTTTGATCACATCAAAATTCCGTGGCAACCGATCAAGTGAAGCTAAAGTGCTATGTTTATAACATTTATTCAGTTATCTCATAACTTATTGTGAATTCCAATTATTGTATCACTTTCCAGATAAACAGAAAATGTTAAACTTTCCGATCGAACAATCGAACACCCAAGTTTTCCCGATACTGCTCATCACATGAAACAAGTCTAACAACATTCAATTCGTGCCTCAGTACCAACGGTCCAGCCGTAGAAGGGTCAAGCCAACGCCTCACATGTGGCACGCCGTACTGCCCCAAACCCGAAGGTTCAAAGGGCAGTTCAAGACGGTCACATAATCGAGTTAAGGTTTGTTGTCTTTTAGAGGGACCATCGCGTTACTTGCACTACTTAGAACGTCGTTAAACTACGGAAAAATCCAACACTTGGAAATTTCCCGACAGGGGAAAAATTGGGTATTTATATCCGGTCGAACTTTTTAACATATTCTAAAATTTATCCGGAAAGCCAAATAGACAAAATTTGATACCCCGATCGAAACACCGAATCCCCAAAACAACTCCAGAAAATTCAACTCTTGAATAAAATTTAAAAATTCCCATAAAATCCAGCATCGGAAAAGAGGAGTTTCTGTGCAACAATGACAGTGAGATACGGCCGTACGGCCGCGGATCCGCCGCATGAGCCATGCTCATGCCGCGGAACCGCGGTGGTTTAATTGAATTAGGGTGTCGTCTTGCACCAGAACTCTTAGATCTCCCTGCTAAATTTTTTAGCAATTTTTAATCTAGAAAAATCCACGTTTTCAGAAAAAGTACAGAGAGCAATTTGTATTAGGGATTCGGGTTCGTTCGGAATTCAAAATCCGTCTGGACATCGCCTAAGGTTCTAGCTAGGCTCTGATACCACTGTAGGGTTCCTAGGCACTCTTAAGAGGTCTCACAAGGCATCAACCATGCCACTTTCAAAAATTATGGTGCCGAGAAACCCTAGTGTACGGATCGATGGCTAGATGTCTAGGCGAAAAGTAAACTAGTTAACACTTAACTATGAGAATACGGAAATACAACCTTTGTAGATCCGGTGCTCCACCTCCACGGCTCCGCAATGAAGTCCTCTCCGCTGTCCAAATCGAAATCCGGGCTCTTGCGTCGGCTTCATCGGAGAAGAAGCGGGCTAGGTCATCGACGACGTGCCGAAGATGATCTACGTCGAAGCATCGCTAGATCAAGTTCCACCTTCACCTAGCCTTGAAAACTTGTGAAGGAAACACACTCTACTACTTGGCAAGAGGTAGAGGATGAAGAAATAGGAAGTGGGTAGACTTTAGATTTGGATTTCTCACTTGTTTTCATCAATCACCATTGATGAAGCAAGCTTCTTCACTTGAAGATGAAGAAGAAGAAGAAGATAAAGTTATGATAAGTTATTTTTTAAAAAGAAAACTAAAAGAATACTTATCATGACCAAACCATGGTCAAGTGTAGAGAATAAATCATGGTTAGTGGGATGGTTAGGGTTAAGCATGAGACAAAAATGGTCACTTGGTCAAAGTCTTCATGAAGCTTCATGAACAAAACAAAACAAGCCACCATTTTCTCATTTGCTTTTCATTTTCCAAAATGAATAAACAAATAATTAAATAGATATGAAAATGAAAACCCTAACCATTTCATAACCATAGTTTAAACTTTACACAAAACACAAGTTAGCATGCATCATCAAACATGATACATACAAGTGCACAAAAATATATCACATATACAATGTGCACAAACCAAGTGAGAAAATCCATTTAAAGTGAACCGATACTAGTTAATGCAAACTAATATATCAAATATATAATTACGCAATAAATCATTAAATCAACACTTGATTTAACGATCCGGTCATATCGCATATAACCGACTAGTATCCTATGTATCGGCTTATCGAATCAATACTTGATTCGATAACTAGGTTATATCGTATACACCCATTTGATACATTCATCGCGAGAATAGAATACGGTATCACATACATGCATTATTCTCGGTCCCGCACATATCTCATATGCGCTCCTATTTCGTTTCGCTTGAGCCAGGAAACCTCTGTGTAGGACTCTAAAGACTCGTCAATACGCCGGCAGCAGGCGATGATCATATCAAACACCCACAAGCCGCAAGCGGTCTGCTAAACGTAACGGCCACCCGGGTATTGAGCGATCTGAAGATCGACGAGCAAGCCCGCTCACACTCCAGTGAATCCAACCAGTAACACTACCGTACAGTCCGGTCTGATCGTCTGATATGTCGCATATCTCGCCTAGGGGTGGTAAACGTCAGACCCCAATAGCTCGATAAGTCGTGTTGATATGAGGTCTATAACAATTCGAGAAACTACTGGTAACACTTACCAGTAAATCTCAGCAACCCTGGCCAGGGATTTCCTGTTATAGCCAATCGAACACAGCGCAACATCAACCCCCTATACCGGGAGAGACGAATCCCCTCCTATCGCTCATTGCCTCCATGTGACTCGGGACTGTACCCAAAAACCACCGTTTTGCACGCCCTCTTGGACGTGGTAAGATGGAAATCAAAGCACAGTGGGAACCACACAAGACTCTATGACGATCTCGGGTCTACAGACTAACCTGTACCAGTGTCACCAGAGAACTGCCATCTGACGTGAGGTATAATACCATCTGGGAGTTCTCGGCGAGTCCGTCCAGTGTACCCAGTCTCTACTGAGCACCCGTATATCTCCTCTGATGTCAAACACCAATGGATATGGGATCATCCATCGCCCATCTGTATGGGTCGAGAAGGTACACGCTAGTCTACTCTGGTATATCGATGCCCCGTCTCGATACACCCACGACTAGGGACTTTGAAGGATGTACTTATGGACTACCATGTCCCCACTAGTATGATCCGCATCATAGTCCAGGTAGTCAAGTACAGATCCTAAGGGCTTTACCAACATGTAACAGAGAGACAATCAGTGTACACGTTAAGGTAAAGATCAACCAGATAGCATACTATCATGTCGAGCAAGAAAGTCGTCCCTATATATGTCCCAGCATCCACTACAATATACATCCTATGTATAGTAATGGCCTCTAGGGCATACATATAACTAACATACAAAACCAAACTAAGTGCAACGGGTGTGCACGATAACATCTGTCCAGTGCAACGGATGTGCACGACAACAACATCTAGTACATCTATAGTGCACGAAAATCTCAATCTAGTGCAACTAGCAGGTACGAAAGAAAATCCAAATCGACTGCATCAGGTGTGCACAAAATCACATCACATATCATGTGCCCAACATGCGCGAAAATCCAAATCAAGTGCATCCGTCATGCATGAATAAAAATCTAAGTCAAGTGAATCCCACATGCATGAAATAAATCTCAATCAAACGCATCCGATGCGCACAGAATCCAATACCAAGCGCCTAATATGCGCAAAATCCAGCCGAAGCACGTCAGGTCCGTAAAAGCATCTAGTGCAGTAGTATGCATGAAAACGAACATCAAGTACACATGCGCACGAAAACACAATCTGGTAAAATGAATACTCAAAAACATAAATCGAGTGCAACCAATGTACGGAGTATAAATCTAGTGCAACCAATGCACGAAAAACCCACCTGGTGCAACGAACGCATGAAATGCAAATCTAGTGCAACCAATGCACGAAATACCCACCTGGTGCAACAAATGCATGAAATGCAAATCTAGTACAACCAATGCACGAAACACGAATCCGGTGCAACAAATGCACAAAATACAAATCGGGTGCATCCAGTGCACGAAATATCAAATCATGTGCATCTAGTGCACAAAATATCAAATTCTGTGCAAAAAAGGCACAGAAACTCCTCACTAACTCAAATGCGTATGAGAACTACACTGAGTGTACCAAGGTGTAAAAAAATCATAAACGTGTGCAACTACGTGCACAAAACACGTATTAATGCACTGCAAGCATATGTGAACTATACCGAGTGCAGAAACCAAATCGAGTGCGTACCACACGCACAAACCAAATCAACTGTAGGGAATCCAGGAAATCATAAACACGTGCAGCTAAGACATAAAATCGACATCAACACAACGGTGTAAAAAAATATATATCAAGTACAATAACTATGCACAATGTGTAAATAACCAGTAGGTGCAGCCATGGTGCACGAAAACAATATCCCGAAACTCAATCATCAAAACTCAAATCCAAGCGATATATGCGTGATACTCGGATCACAACGCAAATCGCAACAAATGACATTGAGGTACCCCTCCTACAATGTCGAAAATATCGGTGCGCCTAAAACTGGCAGAGCAAGAACATCCGCTTGCCTCCTGCTCACGATCTGGCATCTTCTGTCTTTGGGTCCTCATTTCTCTGTGGATTACAAATCTCACAATCCATCGGCTCATCTTCCCGGTCAGGTGTGCTAACGGAAACGATTCCGCTCTGGCACTCCTCAGGTCATCTCTCGGCTAATTAGTATGATCACTCATAAAACAATGTAAGTCCATGTCACGCACCCCACGAACTTGTGGGAAGGCGGAATATATGAAAAACGATCATCAAAGCTTCGTAACACGGACTTGAGCGCATGAATCGTGTCTAAACCGTTACTAGCAAACTACGAAAGGTTTAACTACTCTGATTCGAAGTTATACCTCACGTTACTTGTCCTTCGGGTCTTCATCACTATCTTCCACTCCTTGTAGGCTCTTTGGAACGTCGGCACCTCAACGGCCTCCTCGAGTCAAAGACGATCCACCCGAGAGCTCCTACTCTAAGCTTAACCTCTAACTTGAGGTAACTAGGTTACTCAAAGTGCTAATCTAAGCAACCTAGGTGATATAGAGTTGGATTATGGAAGTATGAGTCTAGCTAACCCTTGATCTCAACACATGAGAGGTTAGGGTTAGGGTTTGAAGATAGAGAGCTTGAGGAGAGAGAAAGTGAGAGTGAGAATCCTTTTGGATGAATAGATCATGTGTGTATATATCAAACATATCATATATATTAAATGAATAACAAATAATGATATATCATCATGTTTCATTAATACACTAAGTGATTCATCACATGAGTCATATAAATCATAATTGATTCATTAACTCCATGTATGAATCACACCATGACTCACTTATCCAATTAATGCAAATGCCACCTTAACCCCCAAGTCACCATGCTTCAAGAACCTTCCCGACAAATTACGAGAATGCCCCTCCTATCCGTAAAAACACGGAAAAACATTAGACTGTATAAATCCAATAATCCGATACAAGAATTTGGCTTAAACCAAAGCCGACTAGTAAAAAACTGTCTGAACATCGTACGTGCGTAAAAACACGTATGCGTCCGAACCCTGTCGTAAAACCATACGACCTCTATATCGTTTCGCCCGAAGCAGGGAAACTCTCTGTGTGGAACTCTAAAGACTCGACACTACGCTGGCAGTGGGTTCTAACCACAGACCACAAGCGGCGCTAGCTGTACGTAACGGTCCCCAGGTAGATGTCGATAAGAAGGCCGGTGAGTAAACCCATCCGAACTCCTACTGAGCCTGCTGTGACAATCTCCGTACAGTCCGGTCTGTTCGTCTAAGACTATCGCATATCGGGCCTAGGGGGCGGCAAGCGTCAGTCCCCTAAAAGCGGTATAAGTCGTGTCGGAGCGTAGCCCATTACACCTTGAGAAACTACTGGAAAACCTACCAGTAAATCTCGCTTGCCCTGGCCAGGGACTTTGCGTAATGGCTCTTTGACACAGCGCGATATCAACTCCCAATACCGGGAGAGACGAATCATGTCTAACCGCCATTGCCTCTAAGTGCTCGGGACTGCACCCAACTGCTACCTGTTTGCACGACTTCTTTAAGCCGTGGTAGGGTAGCAATCTAAGAACAGTGGGACACACTCGAGGCGAAGTAGCAGTGTCAAGTCTGCGGACTATGCTGTACTCATGTCACCTAAGAACTGTTAACTGACGACGGGTATAATCCCAACCAACAGTTCCCCGTGAGTCCTGTCCGGTGTACCTGTAACCTAGCGAGCACCTGTATACTATCTCCAGTACGACGTACTGATGTCTGTGGGATAGACCATCTCCCCAACTGGGATGAGAAGCGTACACACTAGTTTACTCCGGAGTATCGATGCCCTGTCTCGATAATCCAATGACTAGGGACCTAAAAAAGGTTGTGCTTTTAGACTACCCAGCCCCCACTAGTGTGACTGCCATCACAACGCTGGTAGTCAAGCAAGATCCTAAGAGCTCTATCAATACGTATACTCACATATTATGATAGATAAAACCAAGAAGCATACTACCATGTTTAGCAAGACTGTCAATACAACTGTGAATATCCCAAGCTTCCATTAAGTAATATACAAACTAGTATGATACAGTAATGGCCTTCTAGGGCATAAACACTAACAATCTCCCACTTGCACTAGGGCCATGTACTGGCATATCGCAGACCTATCATCTCGAATAGCCTCTCGAACTGCGTCTGAGGAATGGCCTTTGTGAATGGATCAGCGGTGCTATTTTCTGTATCTACTCTCTTTACCTCGATCTCCCAGCGATCGACGATCTCCCTGATCAGGTTATACCGCCTTAAGATGTGTCTGGACTTCTGATGGGACCTGGGTTCCTTCGCTAAAGCTATAGCGCCATTGTTGTCGCAATACAGAGGTATTGGACCAACACAGGTAGGAACCACCTGAAGTTCTGTGAGGAACTTCTTCATCCAGACAGCTTCTTTTGCGGCATTGCAAGCAGCTATGTACTCTGCTTCCATCGTTGAGTCAGCAACGGTGTCCTGCTTGGAACTCTTCCAACAGACCGCCCCTCCATTGAGGGTAAAGACATAACCCGACATGTACTTGGAGTCATCCTTGTCACTCTGGAAGCTGGAGTCAGCAAAGGCCTCGATCTGGAGGTCTTTTCCGCCATACACCAAGAACATCTCCTTAGTCCTTCTAAGGTACTTGAGAATGTTCTTTACTGCTATCCAGTGCTTCTCCCCTGGGTTTGCCTGATACCGGCTTACAACGCTTAATGCGTATGCTACATCTGGTCTGGTACATAACATCGCATACATTATAGAGCCTACCGCAGAAGCGTAGGGTATAATCGACATGCGATCCCTTTCCAAATCAGTCTTGGGAGACATCTCTTTGGAGAGGGTGATTCCGTGACAAGCCGGTAGGTTGCCGCGCTTAGAATCATCCATACCGAATCTTTTCAATATGGTGTCTATGTACCTGGACTGCGAAAGTCCCAACATCCTCTTTGATCTATCACGATAGATCTGGATCCCCAGAATGTAGGTGGCATCACCCAGGTCTTTCATGGAGAACTTCTGTGACAAGAATCTTTTGACTGACTATAGCATAGGAATATCATTTCCCATTAGAAGAATGGCATCCACGTACAAGACGAGGAATACAACAACTCTCCCTACAATCTTACTGTATATGCATGGTTCATCCAGATTTTTGATAAAGTCGAATTCTTTGACAGTATCATCAAAACAGATGTTCCAACTCCGCGATACCTGCTTTAGTCCATAAATGGATTTAAGCAGCCTGCATACTTTACCGCTGCTCCCATTCTGAATGAATCCCTCTGGCTGATCCATATAGACATTCTCTTCCAAATTACCATTTAGAAAGGTCGTCTTTACGTCCATCTGCCAGATCTCATAATCGTGGAAGGCAGTAATAGCAAGAAGGACCCGAATGGATTTGAGCATAGCCACTGGAGAAAAGGTTTCGTCATAGTCCAAACCAGGTCTTTGACGGAAACCCTTTGCAACAAGTCTAGCTTTATAGGTTTCAACCTGTCCATCTACACCAATCTTCTTTCTGAAGATCCACTTGCATCCTACGGGTTTTACCCCATCTGGAGCAATGTCCAAAGTCCATACTTTGTTAGTGTACATGGACTCCATTTCGGTCCGCATTGCATCCAGCCATTTTACCGAGTCGCCGCTCGGAATGGCTTGCTGGAAGCTAGTAGGGTCGTCATTATCAATGACGCAATCTTCTCGATCCCCGTCTATGAGAAAACCGTAGTATCTCTCGGGCGGATGAGACTGCCTACTACTTCTGCGGATAGGCGCCGGTATGTCACTTTCTTCTGAAACTTCTTGTTCTACCAAACTTTCAGTAATAACTTGTGGTTCTGGAATTTCTTCCAGTTCTACTGCGCTCCCACTCTTCTGATTTTCTAAAAATTCAGTTTCTAAGAAGCGGGCATGACGAGAAACAAAAACCTTTTGTTCCTCTGCGTAATAGAAGCAATATCCCATGGAGTTCTTTGGATATCCCACAAACTTACACTCTACTGAGCGTGCCTCGAGCTTGTCCGGATGTTGCTTTTTTACAAAAGCTGGACACCCCCATGTCTTCAGGTACTGAAGATAGGGTTTCTTCCCACTCCACATCATATGGTGTGGTAGGCACAGTTTTGGTTGGAACCTTGTACAAAAGATATGCAGCTGATTCTAGTGCATAACCCCAGAATGATCGCGGTAACTCAGCCTTACTCATCATGGAACGAACCATATCCAATAGGGTTCGATTCCTCCTTTCCGATACACCGTTGTGTTGTGGTGTGTATGGAGGAGTAAGCTGAGAGAGAATTCCATTCTCTTTTAAGTAACCCAGGAACTCGGCACTTAAGTATTCACCACCTCGATCAGATCTCAGTGTCTTAATACTTTTGCATGTTTGGTTTTCCACTTCATTCTTGTATTCCTGGAATTTCTCAAAGGCCTCGGATTTATGTTTCATTAAGAAGATATGTCCATACCTAGAGAAATCATCCGTAAAAGTAATGAAGTAGGAATAACCACCTCACGCATGTGTAGACATTGGACCGCACACGTCACTGTGTACGAGTCCTAAGAGCTCGCTCGCTCTTACTCCGTGTCCAGTAAACGGAGTCTTTGTCATCTTTCCCATGAGACAAGATTCACAAGTGGCATAAGATTGATATTCGAACGGATTCAAATATCCTTCTCTATGTAACTTCGTTAATCGTGTTTCATTGATGTGACCTAGTCTACAATGCCATAAGAAAGCCTGATTCATTTCTGGAGACTTTTTTTTAACTGTGTTCTGGACATTGAAAACCTGAGCTTGACTCAATACGTATATACCGTCATCTAATGTACCGGACCCAATCAAAACCTGATTTAGGTGGATGTGAACTATATCGCTTATGAATGTAAAATCATATCCCTCTTTTGAAAGTAAGGACACTGATATGATATTACAAGTCAAACTAGGTACATACAAACAGTTACGTAGAATCAATATCTGTCCACTTGTCAAACCTAGGCGATATTCTCCCACGGATTCAGCGTCCACGCTCATTCCATTAGCAACTCTGAGAGACATATCACCTACCCTTATAACTCTACGGTTTCTCAAAGCATGTAATGAATTACAGATATGAGATCCTGCTCCAGTATCTAGTCCCAGGAAGTAGAGTTAATTGACAAATAGTTCTCAATTACAAACACACTTGAGGCTGAAGCCACAACATGCTTCGTATCCTGGCTACTGGCTTCCAAAGCCATGCAATCCTTCTGCCAATGCCCGTTCCGATAACAATAGGAACATCCCTCCTTAGCTACACCAAGTCCCAAAACTTTTGTTCTTCCCTTTCCTCCTACTTTATTGACACCGTATATCGGCTTTGTAGAGGTCTTCTTCTTTTCACCCTTTGCTTTCTCCCTGGATGTAGAAGAAGAAGGTCCCCCATTAAGCAAAGCTTGTGTCTCCCTGGTTTCTTTCAGGGTGTAAGTAGAGGGTAGGGACTGTGGAAATAAGTCAGCGTATGACCTGTTTCCCAACGTGGTCTCCAGGTCCTTGAGCTTATCAATATAGCTAGTCATTGTAAGGACATTGTCCCTTACAGATGACCCGACAGCCAACCTCGCTTGAATTAAATCGTTCGAGGTCTCATATTTTGCGATATGAGATTGCTCTCCATTTAAATCTTTGTTATGGAGAAAGATGGAAACTAAGTCCATCTTCTCGTGTTGCTTCTGGTATACACCATCAACTGAAGCCAACACGAGGCGCTTAGCTTTCGCTTTATCCTTTTCCTTTGTCTGACGGATATCCATATCTGCGACGGTGGAAACTGGACCTGGGACGGCGGGATCTTGAGTAGTAATAGGGTGGTCCAGCTTGTCATAGGCAATAGACATCTGGACAGACCTTTGCCAGTCATATAAGTTAGATTCAGTCAACTTGTTATCTAGATGTAACCTAGTCATGGTCACAAGGTCGCTGCAATGAGAGAGAGAGAAGAAAACACTTTAGCATGATGCTCTTACAAGTTTAGATTGGTTTTTAATTTATCTAAACTAGATGGCTCCCACTGTTTCTCGAATCCTTCCTCAAACCATAAAAGAAGAATTAGCCAGGACTATTCTTACTGTACAATACTTGCTTAACCGTTCAGCCAGGCTAGTGTCGATACTTCGAGGGAGGTTTTCCAACGCTTTCGCGAAGTTCCTTAATTAAATAACCTCTTTTCTCTGGGGGCGTAGCCCCGCTGACACATTTCTCGACACCTACTTGGTTTATAGCATTGATCGTTAAGTGACGAATCTCCTGATAAGTAGCATATACTCACAGTAGGGTCGGGATCCAAATATCATCATATGATAATATTGAAGGAATCCTACCAACATTCATCAAACTCCAAATGGTATGCAACACTAGCAAGTTTCAGTTTCTTTAGAAACTCTCGATGTGGATTTTTGCCCCATGTTCTTATGACCATGACGAAAGCCAACAAATCATAAAACGCATGTCAAGTTCTGCCCATCATTATCTTGTTAATTTGAACCCACCCGTATATACCCTTGACGAAAGCTAACAAGGTAATACGACTGTCCCAAACCAACTCATCTATCTATGCAACAAATGAATACCCCAGCAGTTACCAAACACTATGCCTTGACGAAAGCCAACAAACATAGCTTGAATACTACTGACCATCCATAAGAAATGACAGAGGGCTACGACTGGTTTTGGCGAAACCGTGAACGTAGTGAACTTGATATAATCGAAGGAACCTGATAGCTTTTTAAAAGGAGTGGTTAAAGCTCCGCAATTAAAAATTCTGCTCTTTTAAAATAACCGAGTGGTTTCTTTTAAATTTGTTCCAACGATTCAACTTTGGTTTATTTTCTTTGCATTAAAATAATGTGTCCCATCATTTAACCTATCATTGCAGAGAACAACGAAAATACAACGTCCTCTTATGCCATCCGCATTCGCCACTGGGTCCCGTCATCACCCGTTAGGTCACTTAACTAACGACAGAGCGGGGGCTGAGCTAACGCGGGTGTAAAACATAAGTGACGTCTAAATAGCTATCATATATAGATATTGTACATTCGTCAGACACAATAATAGGCATTCCAGATCTCAGATGAACATTATTGGATATACAAGCAATCCGCGTTTGCTTTGAGCCTGCAACAAAAGACGGATTATACAGTTGTGATGAATAGCCTTTACCCCACCCTAGACCCCTACGGGTACGGCAAACTACCCGCCTAGTACCCGAAGTGAAGCGGTCTCCCTCAACAATGTGAGTAGGCCACTAAACACTTCAACGTACCCGGTAGTTTGTGTACCCCACCTTGGGTCTATCCTAGGAGCCAAAAACAGTAAATGAAATAATACAACGGTGGCGACAACTGCAACCTGGATGTGCCCCGCAAAAGAATATTACACATATTACAATTTACATCGAATGACTGAATATAATACCCATCTCAAACCCCGGCTAATCATCACAACGATCCAATCAAGTTCATATACACAAACAGTAAACATTACAGAAATGTGCAACCCCCTGCCAACCGACATACAAGCAGTTAGGGGAGGTTTACGAACACATTAATCATTACAGATAAAAACCCGATTAGCAAATAACTTAGAATATCGATCGACAACCATTTTCCGTGTCTACCCCAAATGCAAGCCAGCACAGAAGTAACCTGGGTAGAAAACAGAATATACAGGAAAACAAAACACCAGAAACTAGGAATTACTGTGAAACTCCGAGTCAACTCGGCGTTGATTCGGCGGCGGATCCGCGGCCAAAAGCACCATTTGGCGCGGTTCCGCGGCCATCTTACCGAGTTGTGACCTCGTATTTTCCCAGAACTCTTATAATTCCCTGCTGTGAATTTTAAGGCCTATCAAAAAAAAAATTCTGACACTTTTAAAATCAACAGAAACTGTTAGGATGCTCGGGGTGTTGTTTTCGGGTTTTCCGTCGATCGAAGTTCTAATTAGTTGCTAACAAGCTAGTAATGGTTTAGTTGGCTCTGATACCACTGTAAGTCCATTTCACGCACCCCACGAACTTGCCGGTAGGCGGAATATATGAAAAACGATCATCAAAGCTTCGTAACACGGACTTGAGCGCATGAATCGTGTCTAAACCGTTACCAGCAAACTACGAAAAGTTTAACTACTCTGATTCGAAGTTATACCTCAGGTTACTTGTCCTTCGGGTCTTCATCACTATCTTCCACTCCTTGTAGGCTCTTTGGAACGTCGGCACCTCAACGGCCTCCACGAGTCAAAGACGATCCACCCGAAAGCTCCTCCTCCAAGCTTAACCTCTAACTTGAGGTAACTAGGTTACTCAAAGTTCTAATCTAAGCAACCTAGGTGATATAGAGTTGGATTATGAAAGTATTAGTCTAGCTAACCCTTGATCTCAACACATGAGAGGTTAGGGTTGAAGGGTTCCTAGGCACACTCAAGAGGTTCCCCAAGGCATCAACCATGCCAAACAAAAATTTTCCGGTGCCGAGAAACCCTAATATAGATCGTTAACTAGAAGTAAAGGCGAAACAACAAGCAAGCAAACAACTTTGCTACTAAGTGAAAGGGATTACAACCTTTGTAGATCCGTTCCTCCACTTCTTTAGCTCCGTGTTGACTTTCCTCCGCTGCGATCATCGGGTCCCGGACTCTAGCGATGGTTTCGTCGGAGAAATGATCGGGCTAGGTCATTGACTTCGAGGCCGAAGATGATCTACGTCGGGGAGACTCAAACTCAAGCTATTCCTTCACTCGGTCGAAAACTTTGTGAAGAGAACACTCTATACTACATGGCAAGTGGTAGAGAATGAAGAAATAGGAAGTGGGTTCACTTTAGAATTGGATTTCTCACTCTTTTTACCATGGCACCATTGGAGCTCTCAAGCTTTTGTGAGCTTGATGAAGATGAAGAAGAAGAAGGAATCATATGAATTAAAAGAATAATATGAATACTTATCATTTTAATCATGGCACCATGGTTGAGTTAAGCCCACATGCTTAACTTATGTAGAGAATTAACCATAGCATTAGGTTAAGGGTTGGGTTAGCTAATATCTTAAACAAATGACAAAGAGAGTTGACTTTGTCAATGTTTATCAAGCTTCATGAAGCTTGATAACTTTGACCAAAGTCACACTCTTTCGTTATTTGTTTAGGAAAATAGTAAACCCTAATCTAACCTTGATATGGTTCAAGTCTCATACATACAACTTGTTTGTATCATCAAGCATGATACAAACATGTACACTTGCATATATCACATATAAACAATGTGCACATTCAAGTGAGAAAATCAATATTAAATGAACCAATACTACTTAATGTAAAGTAATATATCAAATATATAATTATACATTAAATCATTAAATCAACACTTGATTTAACGATCCGGTCATATCGCATATAACCGACTAATATCAATAGTAACAACTTATCGAATCACCACTTGATCCGATAACCCGGCTATATCGCATACAACCGATCAATGTCACAAATCGCGAGAATAGAATAAAGTATCACATACTGGTATTATTCTCGGTCCCGCACATATCTCATATGCTCTCCTATTTCGTTTCGCTTGAGCCAGGAAACCCCTGTGTAGGACTCTAAAGACTCGTCAATACGCCGGCAGCAGGTGATGATCATATCAAACACCCACAAGCCGCAAGCGGTCTTCTAAACGTAATGGCCACCCGGGTATTGAGCGATCAGAAGATAAACGAGCAAGCCCGCTCACACTCCTGTGAATCCTGTTGGAGATAGTGCCCTCAGAGTCAATTATTGGATCACAGGCACGTGATTGCAATGATTGAGGGAGGACCTATCCCGGTAGGACAGTCTTACTCGAGATGATAGTATGCTATCTGGTTTATCTTTATCATCGTGTACTGCTTTAGGTGACCTGACATGTCGCTATTACACGTTGATAGAGCCCCTAGGATTCTTGCTTGACTGCCAGCAGTATGATGGCGATCATATACGTGGGAGCTGGTGGTCTATAAGCACATCCTTAAAAGGTCCCTAGTCGTGGGAGTTTCGAGACTGGGCATCGATACTCCATTAGTAGACTAGTGTATACAGTCGAGACCCCGACGAGGGGCGGTGGCCGGTCTCACAAGCCACTGGTGTCAGTTGGTTCACCTAAGATGTATACAGGTGCTCATTGGGTTATGAGTACACCGGACAGGACTCGCCGGGAACCTGCTAGTTGGTCTTATACCAGACGTCAGATAGCAGTTCCCAGGTGACATGTGTACAGGTTAGTTCATCGACCTGAGATCGTCATTTGTCTCGTGTGAGTTCCCACTGTGCTTTGATTACTACCCTACCACGGCTCAAAGGAGTCGTGCAAACAGGTTTTAGTTGGGTACAGTCCCGAGCCACATGGAGGCAGTGAGCGGATCTTCAGGGGTTCGTCTCTCCCGGTATTGGGGGTGAGGTCGCGCTGTGTCTAGGAGAGCCATTACGCAAAGCCCTCGGCCGAGGCAGGAGATTTACTGGTAGGTATTCCAGTAGTATCTCAGGGCGTTCTGGGCTACACTCCGACACGACTTGTACCGCTTTTGGGGGTCTGACTTTTACCAACCCCCTAGGCCCGCCATGCGATACTCATAGACGAACGGACCGGACTGTACGGATATTGTCACTGACAGGCTCAGTTGGGTGTCGGGGTGAGCTTCCTCATCGACGTCCCTTTTAGTCAATAGCTGGTGGCCCGTCACGTATTGGCTTATACCTCTGACGTGCCAGTGGTTAAATCCACAGCCATAGTATTGACGAGTCTTTAGAGTCCACCACACTTTCAGTTACTCAGCTTTCGGGCGAAACGCTGTAGAGGCCGTATGGAGATATAGCAGGGTCCGATCAGATACGTGCGGTATTGCACGGATCAGGATCGGACAGCTTTGTACTAGTGGCCGTATAGTTATATGGCAGGGTTCGATCAGATACGTGCGGTATTGCACGGATCAGGATCGAACAGATTTACTAGCCGGCTTTGGTTTAAGCCGGTCCTAGTTTAGTACAGTGTAGATTTTGTCTCATTGCATTTGTATCCGGTCGGAATACAGATGCGGGTGTGTATGCACAGTGTCGGGGTTTTCCTGTAATTTATTACGGGACCAGTTTTCTGGAGTTGCCAGTTTGCATTCCGTTCCGGCCGGTTTTCCTTTGTTCTTTCCCGGCCGGACTTTTCTGATGGAGGGGGTAATTTGCAGTTTTGCAAATTACACTTTGTGGGGGGGTTTCTTGCATAAAGTTTGATTATGATAGATTTCATATCTTTCAACCTTGACTTGCTTTTTAAAGTGAAGTGAAAGGTTATGGAGCAAATAGTGTTTTAAGCATGGTTGATGTTTTGTTGACCTTGGATGTGGTCACCCCTCTCTTGCTCCTACACTCACCTCCCTCTTGCTATCATATGATCATTCCTCCACCATCTTCTTCTCATGAGAAGAGAAAGTCTTTCATGGTGATGAAAAAAAAAAGAGAGTAGAAGAAAAAGAAAGAGAAGAAGAAAAAGAAAGAGAGAAAGAAAAAGAATGAGAAAGTTGATTTCATCTTCTTCTTGCTAGAAAATTGAAAGCACCAATTTTCTTTACTTCTTCCTCCATCCATCAATGGCAACTACATAAACTCCAAGAGACAAAGTTTCTACACTACTTCCTACAGCAAATCTTGAGCATGTCGAGTTGCCGGCTTCATGCTCGAGTTGCCTCGGTATTGAGGCGGGAGCCCGTAAAAGACGAAGGCGATGTGGTGCCCTTTCCGGCGAGGAGGCGACGATGTGGAGCAAACAATTTCCGCGGGAGATCGGGGCGATGATGAGAAGACCGGAGGACTCGGATCTCTTGGTATACTTCTTATCCCATCTCTTGTTTGCTAGTTAGGTTAATGGTAAACGATCCGGGTTTTCTTTGTCCGCGGTAGCGCCGGTTTCCGAGTAAGGAAAAATTTTGATTCCGCAATTTGGCCTCGAGTAAGACGGCCGGGGCGCTGCCGTGGCGCAACATGGTATCAGAGCCACGCCATTAACCTTACCTAGCTTCGTTTGATGTGTTTGCGTTTCCGATCGACCGAAATTTCCAAAAACCGTATTTTTATTGCACATTAGTTTCTGTCGAAATTTTTTGAAGTCCAAAAATTTTTCAGGTGATTGCAGAATGATGTACATGGCATTATAAGACATCTGGGAAATTTTGGTCACGAGTTACTGTAGATCAACCGCGGAAGCGCGGCGCAAACCTCCTTGGCGCCGCTCTTCCGCGGCGGTTTAGTTTGGTCTCTGGACCAGAATTTTCCAGTGAGGTTTTTACATTAAAATAGGGTATTTGGAATATTAAAATTGGGCCCAGGTTTTCTGTGAGTGCTACAGTTTTGGTTGGGGGCCCACTTGTTAATTTTTGGTCAATCGGAAATTTTTAAACACATTTTTCACAGTATTTACATTATATCTGCGACCGTGAATGTCACTCGATCGGTAAATCCGGTCTAACTGCTATAGCCCGGTTAGACGGATTTGCGAACGTGACTTTCACGTTGATGTTCTATGTTTATGCTGTGTTGTTGCGGATCGGTCGTGGGGGATAGCCTGGATGCAATGCTAGTACAGTTTTGGTGTATTATGTACATTTGATATTGCGGGGCGAGCGTCCGACATGTGGACTGCCGTCACTGCCTGATTGTATTATTCTTTTGGGGCACGACCTGGTTGCGGTCGATGTACCCGGTGTATGTATATTTTACTTTCTGTACTAGGATTGCCCCGCGGTGGGGTGCACGGATAGCCGGGTTCTGGAGGGCAACGGGCCCGCATCTCATGGCATTGAGACGGAGGGGGCTTCAGTCTGGAATTGGCAGGCTATTCGCCGCACTCGTAGGGGGTACAGGTTGACCCAGGAGGGGTGCCCAAGTTACCGGATTCCGTGAAGTGCTGGGTGGTCCATTCACGGAGCTGAAGGGGGCTGCCTCGCTTCAGGTTTTGGCGGGTGACTTGCCGCGCCCGTAGGGGTCTAGGATTTCATTGCACAGGCTATCCACACGACCAGGGGAACGTCGGGTTTCAGCAGCGGCTCTGTGAAACCCGGGGTTTCCAGATATCTGTATTGTTCTGTGATGCTGTACATTTCTGCGTTGTTGCATTTTATTCACGCCTTGAGCGAAATACTATATATTGGTATATATATTAGTAGATGTTGTATATGTTTTTCATCCGCGCTAGTCCAGTCCCCGCTCTGCCGTTAGTAAGCTAACCTAACGGGTGATGACGGGACCCAGTGGCGAATGCGGATGGCATATACGTACGTCAGTATATTTTCGTTCTTTGTGGTGTGATCATATGATGGGACTGCGTTGATTCGGATCAATGCAAGTTAAACAAACCTATTCTGATGTTGTTGGAACACTTTTCAAAAAGCTGTTATTGCAAGGACGTTCACTTATGTTTTGCATCGTGGTATTCATTTGGAATATCCTGCTCCTCAGTCGACGAGGCAAGGGCCGAGATCCCTTCACCGGGAGTGACCCCTTGGACAGAAGTTTGCGTCAGGGCATTAACTTCATTATAGCCGATTACTTTTGCTTTGCATCGTGGTATTCAGTTGGAATATCCTGCACCTCATTCTACGGGGAAAGAGCCGAGATCCCTTCACCGGGAGTGACCTCTTTAGTAAAGGTTTTCGTCACTATATTTTTATAAAAGGCTATGCAGTTCCTTCAACGATATCAAGTTCTTTACGTTAAAGGTTTTTCGCCAAAAACCAGCCGTAGCCCTCCGTCATTTCCTACAGGTATTATTTGGTATTCGTGCTGCGTTTGTTGACCTAGTCAAGACGTAGTGTTCGGTAGCTGAGTGGTACTTGTTTGTTGCATAAGTGGGATTGATTAAGACAGTCGTGCGGCCTTGTTGACCTAGTCAAGGGTACGTACGGGTGGGTTTAATGCAATCCAGAATAATGACGGGTTGAACTTGACTGGCGGTTTATGGTTTGTTGACCTAGTCAAGGTCATAAACCGCTTGGGGTAAAAATCACATCGGGAGTTTCAAAAGAACTGAAACTTGCCAGGCATGCGCATACCTTCTGGAGTGTGGTGACGTGAGTGGATTCCGTCACGTTATCATGCGATGAGAGTTGGATCCCGATTCCCACTGATGAGTTAGTTTACTCCTCGGGTGATCCCGACTAATTCTTCTTTCAGGTTTGGAGAAGAATTTGACGGTACAGTGGGAGGTTTCCTGATTAGACAAAGTGATAACCATTCTGATCTAGGTTAGAGTGCACGCTGAGTGTTTCTTTTCTCTCTCTCTGGCAGCGACCATTGACCCGACCCTGGACTATGACTCAGTGACCAAGTTGACCGAACCTTCTTAACACAGGCTTTTGGATTGTCAGAGTTGCAGACCTCATTGCCACTCCTACTTTTACCCTTTTCTCCAGGACACCCCGTATTACTACGAACGTCCACTTCCATTGGACAAAACCATCGTATGGTTATATACGAACTCGAAGGACTTCGAGGATGGTTTCTGGTTCTGGAGAAAACGGAAAGGATTATTCAGTTGTCTTTTCTTTTCACCTTCTCTCAGGTTGCGAGTACTCCTTGGTTTAGGAGTAGTACACCTATTACGCAAATTGGATAGTCTTCTTCCAAACCATAGGCTGGTGCCGACCGGTAGGGAATGAAGAAAACCAGTTAGCCTAAAACGGTGTACAGAAGGTATTAAGTTCAGACAAAGCAAGGGATTAGTAAGAGGGCAAAGTAAATTGCGACTGATATTCACGACCAAACCAAGTATTTCTTCGCCAATCACCTTTGTATTTCTCCAGGACACTCCGTATCACTATGAAGATCCACAGTTTATTGGATACTCCATCGTATGGTCATATACGAACTCGAAAGGAACTTGTTCCAGTTCGGGGATGGATTCTGGTTCAGGGGAAATAGGAATAAAGTACATTCAGGTGTCTTTTATCTTCACCTTCTCTCGCGTTGCGAGTGCTCCTAGGATTAGGACAGTACACCCTTTATGCTTTTTGGATAGTCTTCTTCCAAACCATAGGCTGGTGCCGAACGGTAGGGAAGGAAGAAAACCATTTGGCTTAAAGGGGTGTACAGAAGGTAATGACTAAAGACATATAAAGGGATTTGGAGAGGTGGCAAAGAATTATACGGTTACAGTTGTGAATCTGGATAATGGAAGAGGCATTACTAGGAATACCAGGATACCCCCACCGAAACATTTCAATGTTTCAGTTTCACTGTGTACTGTTAATGGAAAACTGATTTCCCGATTGGACACTTGCTCCAGGGTATGTATTTACCAGGTTTGATTCTCATATCTGTATGGTTTTACAGATGATGAGTGGGAGTAAGTTATTGGGAATTGGGTGATCATCCTCATTATATCGGGATTCGTTGTAATCGGTGATATTTGAGGAGATCACCTGGGCTGTTTGCCGGTCGGCAAATATTTGGTTATGAATATCCGCTGTTGTGCACCAATTTCAAATTGATATATCTGTACGTCTATTTTCATAGAGTGAGATATACCTTTTGATATTATGTCGATGACATTTACCTATATCAGTGGATGGTTAGGTAAGGAGCATTAAACAGCGGTGTAATTCTTCTTAACCATAAGTACAGTTTTCAACCTACGACACACAGTGAAAGAGTTGTTAGACTCAGCGGACTTATACAGAGTATTGTATGTTGTCCAGTGTCCATCAGGACAGAGGGGTTGGTCCTCGTACTATATTCGGTTTACTTATGACTTCTCTAGATTTTAGACAGCTGTTTCGTGGAAACACAGGGTCTAAGTTTTGAGGAGTTATAGGTATTTGAATACAGTAGAGAACCAGCTGTAGCAAGTATCGGGATTCTTCAAAGAGATCGAAGATGTAGATACTGGTGTATGGTATTCAGTTGATAGTAATGAGAACTTGCTTCTCTTTCAGGTTACTCATAATTGGAAGCAATCCTAAGTTGAGTAACGCTGATCGGCCTCCTTCCATTTAGTTGACATGCACTGGAGACAGCTGCATGATTTGAATCTGGTTCAATTAAATCAGTGCCTCTGTTTCTATATTGGATATAGAACAGTTCATATCTTGACATTGTTAAGGTACGGGGAGTTGTCCGGCTTATGCTTAAAACCAGACTCCGGATGACTCAAGGCACGTTTCTGTAATGGCTGTTTGTGGGTTGACCCAGGCTATGACGAGGGTTGACTTTCTACCATCTGGAAGATCAATAGTGATATTGTTCTTGACTCGCCACATTTTTAAAAGAAATGTTTTTTTTTTTTCAGAAAACTGTAGTGGGAGTATGGTAGAACTGGAAGTGATTCCAGAACCACAAACGATTACTGAAGATTTGATAAGGAACCTAAAGATTCAATCTGATTTGACATTCCATTGGCCACTCCGCAGATAAGGTGGGTAACTTCAGGCACCCGAGAGGTACTCCGGTAGCCTCAAGGACGGTGACAGGGAAGTTCTTGTTTACCCACACTTGCCATTGTTGTTGTTCCAGGCTGCGAGACCCGGCAGGAGGATGAGTATAGCGTCGTTCTAAACTAGCTTTAGAAGTGCACGTCTATATGACTCTGGCAGAGGGTTGTCGTAGTCAGTGGGAGCAGCGGAAGCATTGGTGGACTTCATGCTTATGTCTATTTATAGACTAAAGCAGATATAGCGGAGTTAGATCATCTGTTTCTGATGAGACAGTCATGGGTTTGACGTCATCAGAATAAGGGATGGATCTGTTGAGAAGGTAGTAGGAAGTGATATTCCTATACTACGATCGGTTATACTTTGGTCGTCACACAGTGTTTTCTCCACATGGGACTTGGATATTATATCAGACATACTGGTTACTAGACCTATGGTTTTAGATCTAGATTTGGGTGGTTTCCCAATCAGGGTACCTTGACAGCATTCTAAGAGTATTTAGAATGGACGACTCCTGGCATGGTAGTGTACCTGCAGGTAATGGAGTCACCCTCTCTAAAGGTGTCTTATAGACTAAAGTAGAGAGGGAAGTGCATGATTGACAGATCACTTGCTTAGGCAATTGAGTCAATCATGAGATGTCAAGTACCACACCAGATGTTGTTCTTGCACTAGATGCAATAAGTTGATATTGATCCAATCCTGGAGGAACAGTCGGAAGCAGTTTTAGAACATAAGTGAATGTTCTAGGGATATGATAACGGCTGCCTCCTTTAGGAGACGGTTATCACTCCAGGCTTCCAAGGTGACATGGACGACAAAGGAGGTTGTCAGAGTTATAGTTCTCCCTCTGACGAGGGGCAGTATTTTGGACAGGTGGTCCAAGGCAATACTGAGGGAGGCATGGCGCGGGATACTGATTAGTTTCAGTTGTTGATACAGTCTAAGAAGTTTGGATTTGGAGTTCATTTATGAGCTAGGTCCCATCAGACATCCAGACATTCTAAGACAGGTATTGCTCGTTTCGGGAGATGGCTTTCTCCGCGAACATGAGATATAGAGAGACATAGAAAGAAACATCTGAGCGGATCCACTCACTGAGGCTATTCCTCGAATGCAATAGTTTCGCAAACGGGTTTTGTGAGACTGACTAGTAGAGGAGTTGGGTGTTCGGTATCACACGGGCTGTGAGTATGCGGCATCGCAATAATTAGCCTTGAGTGCAAGTGGGAGATTGTTGGAGATAGTGCCCTCAGAGTCAATTATTGGATCACAGGCACGTGATTGCAATGATTGAGGGAGGACCTATCCCGGTAGGACAGTCTTACTCGAGATGATAGTATGCTATCTGGTTTATCTTTATCATCGTGTACTGCTTTAGGTGACCTGACATGTCGCTATTACACGTTGATAGAGCCCCTAGGATTCTTGCTTGACTGCCAGCAGTATGATGGCGATCATATACGTGGGAGCTGGTGGTCTATAAGCACATCCTTAAAAGGTCCCTAGTCGTGGGAGTTTCGAGACTGGGCATCGATACTCCATTAGTAGACTAGTGTATACAGTCGAGACCCCGACGAGGGGCGGTGGCCGGTCTCACAAGCCACTGGTGTCAGTTGGTTCACCTAAGATGTATACAGGTGCTCATTGGGTTATGAGTACACCGGACAGGACTCGCCGGGAACCTGCTAGTTGGTCTTATACCAGACGTCAGATAGCAGTTCCCAGGTGACATGTGTACAGGTTAGTTCATCGACCTGAGATCGTCATTTGTCTCGTGTGAGTTCCCACTGTGCTTTGATTACTACCCTACCACGGCTCAAAGGAGTCGTGCAAACAGGTTTTAGTTGGGTACAGTCCCGAGCCACATGGAGGCAGTGAGCGGATCTTCAGGGGTTCGTCTCTCCCGGTATTGGGGGTGAGGTCGCGCTGTGTCTAGGAGAGCCATTACGCAAAGCCCTCGGCCGAGGCAGGAGATTTACTGGTAGGTATTCCAGTAGTATCTCAGGGCGTTCTGGGCTACACTCCGACACGACTTGTACCGCTTTTGGGGGTCTGACTTTTACCAACCCCCTAGGCCCGCCATGCGATACTCATAGACGAACGGACCGGACTGTACGGATATTGTCACTGACAGGCTCAGTTGGGTGTCGGGGTGAGCTTCCTCATCGACGTCCCTTTTAGTCAATAGCTGGTGGCCCGTCACGTATTGGCTTATACCTCTGACGTGCCAGTGGTTAAATCCACAGCCATAGTATTGACGAGTCTTTAGAGTCCACCACACTTTCAGTTACTCAGCTTTCGGGCGAAACGCTGTAGAGGCCGTATGGAGATATGGCAGGGTCCGATCAGATACGTGCGGTATTGCACGGATCAGGATCGGACAGCTTTGTACTAGTGGCCGTATAGTTATATGGCAGGGTTCGATCAGATACGTGCGGTATTGCACGGATCAGGATCGAACAGATTTACTAGCCGGCTTTGGTTTAAGCCGGTCCTAGTTTAGTACAGTGTAGATTTTGTCTCATTGCATTTGTATCCGGTCGGAATACAGATGCGGGTGTGTATGCACAGTGTCGGGGTTTTCCTGTAATTTATTACGGGACCAGTTTTCTGGAGTTGCCAGTTTGCATTCCGTTCCGGCCGGTTTTCCTTTGTTCTTTCCCGGCCGGACTTTTCTGATGGAGGGGGTAATTTGCAGTTTTGCAAATTACACTTTGTGGGGGGGTTTCTTGCATAAAGTTTGATTATGATAGATTTCATATCTTTCAACCTTGACTTGCTTTTTAAAGTGAAGTGAAAGGTTATGGAGCAAATAGTGTTTTAAGCATGGTTGATGTTTTGTTGACCTTGGATGTGGTCACCCCTCTCTTGCTCCTACACTCACCTCCCTCTTGCTATCATATGATCATTCCTCCACCATCTTCTTCTCATGAGAAGAGAAAGTCTTTCATGGTGATGAAAAAAAAAGAGAGTAGAAGAAAAAGAAAGAGAAGAAGAAAAAGAAAGAGAGAAAGAAAAAGAATGAGAAAGTTGATTTCATCTTCTTCTTGCTAGAAAATTGAAAGCACCAATTTTCTTTACTTCTTCCTCCATCCATCAATGGCAACTACATAAACTCCAAGAGACAAAGTTTCTACACTACTTCCTACAGCAAATCTTGAGCATGTCGAGTTGCCGGCTTCATGCTCGAGTTGCCTCGGTATTGAGGCGGGAGCCCGTAAAAGACGAAGGCGATGTGGTGCCCTTTCCGGCGAGGAGGCGACGATGTGGAGCAAACAATTTCCGCGGGAGATCGGGGCGATGATGAGAAGACCGGAGGACTCGGATCTCTTGGTATACTTCTTATCCCATCTCTTGTTTGCTAGTTAGGTTAATGGTAAACGATCCGGGTTTTCTTTGTCCGCGGTAGCGCCGGTTTCCGAGTAAGGAAAAATTTTGATTCCGCAATTTGGCCTCGAGTAAGACGGCCGGGGCGCTGCCGTGGCGCAACAAATCCAACGAGTAACACTACCGTACAGTCCGGTCTGTTCATCTGATATGTCGCATATCTTGTCTAGGGGTGGTAAACGTCAGACCCCAATAACTTGATAAGTCGTGTCGATATGAGGCTCATAACGGGTCAAGAAACTACTGGTAAGACTTACCAGTAAATCTCTAAAGCAGCCTTGGCTAAGGACTTCCTGTTATAGCCAATCGAGCACAGCGCAACATCAACTCCCTATACCGGGAGAGACGAAACCCTTCCTATCGCTCACTGCCTCCATGTGATTCGGGACTGTACCCAAAAACCACCGTTTTGCACGCCCTCTTAGACGTGGTAAGGTGGAAATCAAAGAACAGTGGGAATCACACAAGACTCCATGACGATATCAGGTCTACAGACTAACCTGCACCAGTGTCACCAGAGAACTGCCATCTGACGTAAGGTATAATACCATCTGGGAGTTCTCGGCGAGTCCGTCCAGTGTACCCAATTTCCATTGATCACCCGTATATCATCTCTAATGTCAAACACCAATGGATATGGGATCATCCATCGCCCATCTATATGGGTCGAGAAGCTACACGCTAGTCTACTCTGGTATATCGATGCCCTGTCTCGATACACCCATGACTAGGGACTTTGAAGGATGTACTTATGGACTACCACGTCCCTACTAGTATGATCCGCATCATAGTCCAGGTAGTCAAGTACACATCCTAAGGGCTTTACCAACATGTAACAGAGAGACAATCAGTGTACACGTTAAGGTAAAGAGTAACCAGATAGCGTACTATCATATCGAGTAAGAAAGTCATCCCTATATATGTCCAAGCATCCACTACAATATACATCCTATGTATAGTAATGTCCTATAGGGCATACATATAACTAACAATCTCCCACTTGCACTAGGGCCATCTGATAGCAGTGGTTGTAGTATCTCATACTCAACCATCCCATAAAAGTCTCTCTCTGGGAAAAGGCTTTTTGTGAGTGGATCCGCCGTGTTTTCCTCTGAGTCTACTCTCCTAACCTCGATCCCCTGGAGATCAACCATCTCCACGATCAGGTGATACTGCCTAAGAATATGTCTGGATCACTGATGGGACGGGCGTTCCTTGGCATAAGCCATAACTCCATTGTCACACAATGGTAGGAACAAAGTTCATCTCATGAACTAATATATATCCAGACTGCCTCTTTGGTAGCATCTTAAGTAGCGATGTATCTTGCCTTTAATCGTCTAGTATGTCACGGTATCTAGCTTGAAACTCTTCCAACATACCATCCCTGTACTGAGGGTAAAGACAATGCCTGTGACTGACATTCAGTCGTCCTTATCACCCTGGAACCTTTCCAGTGATTTTCCCCAGGATTAATTGATACCTTCTCACTACAACTAGTGAGTATCCTAACATCCAATTAGATCTATCTCATAGATCCAAAACCCAGGATTTAGTAGGTATCACTTTGATCCTATATGGAGAATCCTTGTGATAAGCGGAGATTGACCGAGCGTAGCATTGGAAACTCCTTCCCTATCAAGAGTATGTTATCCACGTACTCTACGAGGATCACCACCATACTCTCTACTACCTTTTTGTATATACAAGGTTCATCTACCATTTGATGATGTCAAACTCTTTGACTAACTCATCAAAACAAATGTTCCAACTCCGCGATGCCTACTTTATCATATAAAACATCTTGCACACGTTTCCGCTGCTCCCACTGTCTACGAAGCCCTCTGGCTGTGTACTTATAGACGCTTTCTTCTAAAACATCATTTAGAAAAGCAGTCAAGACACCCAACCACCAGATATCGTAGTCATGGTATGTACTCGTGGCAAGTAGGATCTGGATGGACTTAACCATAGCTACTTAGAAAAGGTTTCATCATAATCCATACCTGGTCAATGATGCAAACTTTTAACAAGTCTAGCTTTGAAAGTCTCAACTTTTCTATGTACACCAAGTAATCTTCTCAAGATATACTTTCTCCTGATGGGGATTTAACCCTTCAGATAAAGCAACCAAAGTCCATACTTTATTGGTGTAAAAGGATTCCATCTCAGATCGATAAACATCCAGCCATTCTTACAGAGTCACACTCCTGATGGCCAGCTCGAAACTAGTTAGGTCATCATCCCATGATACAATCCTCGCTCCCACTGTCATAGAGAAACCGGAGTATCTCTCAGGTGGGTGAGGAAACCTACTAGATCGGCGGAGAGGCTGAGGTTCGTTGGTTGCTATTGAATTCTTTGGTTCTACCAAATCATCAGCCGCAGTTTGTATAGCTGGAACTGTTTCTAGTTCTACCTCATAACCAATAATTTCTTCACAAGAAATTCCCTTTCACAAAGGTGGCATGCTGAGAAACAAAACATTTTCGTTCCTCGGTTAGGTAGAAGATATTCCCTTGCGTATACCTGGGATATCCAACAAACTTCCACAGATCTGTTTTTGCCTCGAGTTTGTCCGGATTTTTCTTTTAGATATAGGCCGGATAACCCCAAATCTTAGCTGACTTAAGAGATGGGCTCTTCCCTTTCCATATCTCATATGAAATGGTAGGCAACTGATTTGATCGGAACCCTATTCAATAGGTATGCAACTTCATAAGTGCATAACTCCCTAAAAGGAAATAGGAAACTCAGTAGTACTCATCATAGAGCACACCATATCACATAGGGTGTTATTGCTCCGCCCCGATATACCATCGTGCTATGGTGTATACGGAGGAGTAATGCTGAGAGAGAATCTCATTCTCGTTTAGAATAATCCAGGAATTCAGTGCTCAAGTATTCTCCTCCTTGATCGCATCAAAGGACATAATACTTTTACTCGTATTTTGGTTCTCTACTTCTAACTTATATTCTATGAATATCTCAAAAGGTTCGGACTTGTGTTTCAACAGGAACATAGGTCTGAATCTCGAGAGATTATCAGAGAATGTAATGAAGTATAAAGAATCGGTCTTGGCATGTGTAGACAGGGGACCTTCATACATCAGCATGTATCAATCCCAAGAGTTCATTAACTCTTTATCTATTTCCAATAAACAGAACTGTGGTCATCTTATCTTTGTGACATGACTGGCAAGTTTCAGAAGATGTAAATTCAAACTAATTTAAATATGCATTTATTTGTAACTTCAGCTAGTCGGGTCGCATTGATATGACCTAGTCTATAATACCTCAAGAAGAACTCATTCATATCTGAACTTTTCCTCTTGTGTGTATTCTATTTACTAAGAACTGTAGTTTGATTTAGAACGTTAATGCTTTTAGATAACGTGCCTGAACCGATCAACTCTTGATTTAGGAAATGTTCAAAACATTATCCAACAATATAAAATTATATCCTTCTTTATCTAAATAAAGAGACTGATATGATTTTATATATCAGGTTCGGTATCTAATAACATTTGTTCAGAAATCAATGTATTCTGGTAATACAGGGTGACAGTGACCAACAGACTTGGCTGCAACACTTGCACCGTTTTCTGCCTCATGAAACTTATCACCCGTTCTCGGTTCTCTACCTTTCTGTAGCCCATGTAATATATTACATATGCGGGATCCTGAACCGGTATCATATACCCAGGACGTAAAGGACATTGAGAAACAGTTCTCTGTAATGAACACACCCGAAGATGATGCATCGGCATGCACTTTCTTCGTTTGGGCGGCACGGGAATTCTGGTAATCCCCAATTTCCTGCTCTGTCTTATAACAATTATAAGTTGAAGCGGGACCAACGTTCCCCAGCTCAGTATAACAAGCGGGTTCGGTCAATATATCCGTTTTATTATCTTGATTAAGGCGTGACATGGTCGCTACCAGGAGAGAGAGAGAAGAAAACACTCTGCGTACGCTCTTGCAAGATCAGATTGGTTATTATTTTATCTAATCAGGATGGTTCCCACTGTTTTTATCAAATCTTCCTTCAAACCTTAAAAGGAAAGACTAGCCGGGATTAATTACACGCTACAAGTTCGCCAATCTTTCAGCCAGGCCAGTGTCGGTACTTTGAGGGAGGTTCCCCGTACTTTCGCACGGACCTAATTAAAGTAAACCTCGTTTTCCCAGAGGCGTAACCCCGTTGACACCTTTCTAGACACCTACTTGATCGGCTAATTGTAATGTGTAAAACTCTCCCAGGAGTAACAATTACTCGCAGCGGGTATCGGGATCCAACTATCTCATAGAAGGTATGCAATCTCATTGCAAATTTCAACACTTGAAATTCCCGATAATATTTTGCCCCTAGCAGCTATATGACCTTAACATAGTCAACAAATCATAAGTGCTAGTCAAGTTCAACCCGTCATTTCCCGATTGAATTAAACCCACCCGCACGACCCTTAACATAGTCAACAAAGTCGCACGACTACCCTAATTTAATCGCATCATATGCTTATACAGATAAGCACTAATTAGCTACCGCACACTACGCCTTACAATAGTCAACAAACGTAGCACGAATACTAACTAATACTTATCTGAAATGACGGAGGGATACGACAGGTTTTTCTGAAAACCTATTGCGTAATGAACTTGATATCGTTGTAGAATCAAATGATTTAAAATGGAGTGTTTTTTAGGCTTTTCTAGTTTTGCTAAAGGGGTCACTCCCGGTGAAGGGATCGTCGGCCCTTTCCTCATCGAATAAGGTACAGGATATATCATATATACCGCTGTGCAAAGCAAAAACTATAGAAGCAATCAAAATACAAACCGAGGGTTGTAGCATCTGCCAGTTATTGCTAAAGGAGTCACTCCCGGTGAAGGGATCTCGGTCCTTTCCTTATCGAATAAGGTGCAGGATGTTCTACAAGGAACACCGCGATGCAAAGCAAGAACTGTAGCTACCTGTTTTTGAAAATTCGATTCCACAACCTCTTAGGTTTCTTTTCTTTCATTAATCACATTAATGAAGACCCATCATTTAAATCACCTAAACATCACAGATAAATACGACGTACACTTATGCCATCCGCATTCGCCTCGATGTCCCCTCGTGTACCGTTAGGTTAGGTAACTAACGACAGAGCGGGGCAGGGCTAGCGCGAGTGCAAAACATAAGTAACGTCTATATAATATATCATATAAATCATATACAGTATTTATCACAGAACATCAAATGATCACATCACAGATATCGCAGCAGAAGAATCATATGAAATATTGGATATACTAGGACCTCCGTGTTTTCAATACGAGCCTGTATAAAACACGGATTCCACGGTCGCGATGTATAGCCAAACCCACACCCCTAGACCCCTACGAGAGCGGCAAGCAACCCTACCAATTCTATAGTTAGGAGACCCGGACTCGACTCCTCGAGTTGGTCTCCCACTGGACTCCAGAATCCGGTTACTTGTGCTCTCCTCCTTGGGTCTATCCTAGTGCGGAAAAGTAAATAATATACAATGGGTGACATCTTCCGCAACCTGAAAGTGCCCCAATAAAAGAATATTACATACAAATTAATTTTACATGAATGAAAATAAAAACTCTCATCTCACATAAAACCCCCGGCTATTCAAAACGCGATGATCCAATATAACATATCCAGCAACACATAACATCACATGTTATCAACGTAAGTAAACATGCGTATCCCAATTGTCGTTGACATATAGCAACGAAACCGGCGATATCACATATTACACTTACGGTCGCAGAAAAGAAAGTGTAAAACTACAACAGTTGGAATCCGCAATCTCCTTAGACGTCGCATGCCTGACCAAATGAATTCCTTAGACATCACATGCCTAACAATTATAAACCCCGCATTTTAGTCTCTATATCGAAAACACTTTTCAATATCTAGTCGGGAAATTCAACAAGATTCCCGAAAAACTGATCGAATGCTCGTCGCAAACTTTAGTAGGCGGCCGCACCCCTGATACCGTCAACGAAGTGCACCAAGGAGGAACACCGCTGCCGCGAGCACCCGAACGGATGCTTTCGGCGACGGGGTTCTCCTATAGTCACTTGGTCGGGGCTATGGGGCATGGCTATCTATTAAGTTTACCAGGCGAGTATCCGCGTACGCTACGTGATTGCGACGGATTTTTGATCGCATCAAAATTCCGTGGCAACCGATCAAGTGAGACTAAAGTGCTATGTTTATAACATTCATATTAGTTATCTCATAACTACTTGTGAATTCCAAATACTGTATCACATTCCAGATAAATAGAAAATGTTAAACTTTCCGATCGAACAATCAAACACCCAAGTTTTCCCGAAACAGCTCAACACATGAAATAAATTTAAAAACATCCTCTTCATGCCACAGTACCAACGGTCCAGCCGTAGAAGGGTCAAGCCAACGCCTCACATGTGGCACGCCGTACTGCCCTAAACCCTAAGGTTCAAAGGGCAGTTCAAGACGGTCACATAATCGAGTTAAGGTTTGTTGTCTTCTAGAGGGACCATCGCGTTACTTGCACTACTTAGAACGTTATTAAACTACAAAAAAATCCAACACTTGGAAATTTCCCGGCAGGGGAAAAAATGGGTATTTATATCCGGTCGAACTTTTAACATGTTCTAAAAATATCCGGAAAACACATAGACGGAGTTAAACTTTCCGATCGAAACACCGAGTCCCCAATACAACCCAGAAAACTCAACTGTTGAGTATAAATTAAAATTACCCAAAAGACAGAGGAATTAAATATGGAAATTACTGTGCAAACAGAGGAGGATAAAGCCACTGTATTGCCGCGGAACCGCCGCCCAAGCTAGGGTACGGCCGCGGTTCCGCGGCGGTTTAAAGGAATTGGGCCCACGAATTTCATAGTAATTCCTACAAAACCCTGCTGAATTTTCTGGCTATTTTTATTTTGGAAAAATCCACATTTTCAGAAAATGTACAGAGAGTGGTCTTGGTTAAGGTTTCGTGACTCGATCGGATTTCTAACATCGTCTACACTTCGCCTAAAGCTCTAGCAAGGCTTTGATACCACTTAAGGGTTCATAGGCAAACTCAAGAGGTTCCACAAGGCATCAACCATGCCAAACAAAAATTTTCCGGTGCCGAGAAACCCTAATATAGATCGTTAACTAGAAGTAAAGGCGAAACAACAAGCAAGAAAACAACCTTGCTACTAAGTGAAAGGAATTACAATCTTTCTAGATCCGGTCCTCCACTTCTTTAGCTCCGTGTTGACGTTCCTCCACTAAGATCATCGGGTCCCGAACTCTAGCGATGGTTTCGTCGGAGAAATGATCGGGCTAGGTCATTGACTTCGAGGCCGAAGATGATCTATGTCGGGGAGACTCAAACTCAAGCTATTCCTTCACTCGGTCGAAAACATTGTGAAGAGAACACCCTATACTACATGGCAAGTGATAGAGGATAAAGAAGTAGAAAGTGGGTTCACTTTAGAATTGGATTTCTCACTCTTTTGACCATGGCACCATTGGAGCTCTCAAGCTTTTGTGAGCTTGATGAAGATGAAGAAGAAGAAGGAATCATATGAATTAAAAGAATAATATGAATACTTATCCTTTTAATCATGGCACCATGGTTGAGTTAATCCCTCATGCTTAACTCATGTAGAGAATTAACCATAGCATTAGGTTAAGGGTTGGGTTAGCTAATATCTTAAACAAATGATAAAGAGAGTTGACTTTGTCGATATTTATCAAGCTTCATGAAGCTTGATAACTTTGACCAAGTCACACTCTTTTGTTATTTGTTTAGGAAAATAGTAAACTCTAATCTAACCTTGATATGGTTCAAGTCTCATACACACAACTTGTTTGTATCATCAAGCATGATACAAACATGTACACTTGCATATATCACATATAAACAATGTGCACATTCAAGTGAGAAAATCAATCTTAAATGAACCAATACTAGTTAATGTAAAGTAATATATCAAATATATAATTATACATTAAATCATTAAATCAACACTTGATTTAACGATCCGGTCATATCGCATATAACCGACTAATATCAATAGTAACAACTTATCGAATCAACACTTGATCCGATAACCCGGCTATATTGCATACAACCGATCAATGTCACAAATCGCGAGAATAGAATACAGTATCACATACTGGTATTATTCTCGGTCCCACACATATCTCATATGCGCTCCTATTTCGTTTCGCTTGAGCCAGGAAACCCCTGTGTAGGACTCTAAAGATTCGTCAATACGCCGGCAGCAGGTGATGATCATATCAAACACCCACAAGCCGCAAGCGGTCTGCTAAACGTAACGGCCACCCGGGTATTGAGTGATCAGAAGATCAATGAGCAAGCCCGCTCACACTCCTGTGAATCCAATGAGTAACACTACCGTACAGTCCAGTATGTTCGTCTGATATGTCGCATATCTTGTCTAGGTGTGGTAAACGTCAGACCCCAATAACTCGATAAGTCGTGTCGATATGAGGCTCATAACGGGTCTAGAAACTACTGGTAACACTTACCAGTAAATCTCTAAAGCAGCCTTGGCCAAGGACTTCCTGTTATAGCCATTCGAGCACAGCGCAACATCAACTCCCTATACCGGGAGAGACGAAACCCCTCCTATCGCTCACTGCCTCCATGTGATTCGGGACTGTACCCAAAAACCACCGTTTTGCACACCCTCTTGGACGTGGTAAGGTGGAAATCAAAGCACAATGGGAATCACACAAGACTCTATGACGATCTCGGGTCTACAGAATAACCTGCACCAGTGTCACCAGAGAACTGCCATCTTACGTAAGGTATAATACCATATGGGAGTTCTCGGCGAGTCCGTCCAGTGTACCCAGTCTCCACTGAGCACCTGTATATCATCTATGATGTCAAACACCAATGGATATGGGATCATCCATCGCCCATCTATATGGGTCGAGAAGCTACACGCTAGTCTACTCTGGTATATCGATGTCCCGTCTCGATACACCCATGACTAGGGACTTTGAAGGATATACTTATGGACTACCACGTCCCCACTAGTATGATCCGCATCATAGTCCAGGTAGTCAAGTACACATCCTAAGGGCTTTACCAACATGTAACAGAGAGACAATCAGTGTACACGTTAAGGTAAAGAGTAACCAGATAGCATACTATCATATCGAGCAAGAAAGTTATCCCTATATATGTCCAAGCATCCACTAAAATAAACATCCTATGTATAGTAATGGCCTCTAGGGCATACATATAACTAACAAGGGTTAGGGTTTGAAGATGGAGAGCTTGAGGAGAGAGAAGGTGAGAGTGAGAATCCTTTTGGATGAATAGATCATGTGTGTATATATGAAACATATCATATATATTAAATGAATAACAAATAATGATATATCATCATGTTTCATTAATACACTACGTGATTCATCACATGAGTCATATAAATCATAATTGATTCATTAACTCTATGTATGAATCACACCATGCCTCACTTATCCAATTAATGCAAATGCCACCTTAACCCCCAAGTCACCATGCTTCAAGAAGCTTCCCGAAAAATTACGAGAACGCCCCTCCTATCCGTAAAAACACGGAAAAACTTTAGACTGTATAAATCCAATAATCCGATACTAGAATCTGGCTTAAACCAAAGCCGACTAGTAAAAAACTGTCCGAACATCGTACCTGCGTAAAAACACGTATGCGTCCGAACCCTGTCGTAAAACCATACGACCTCTATATCGTTTCGCCCGAAGCAGGGAAACTCTCTTTGTGGGACTCTAAAGACTCGACACTACGCTGGCAGTGGGTTTTAACCACAGACCGCAAGCGGTACTAGCTGTACGTAACGGTCCCCAAGTAGATGTCGATAAGAAGGCCGATGAGTAAACCCATCCGAACTCCTACTGAGCCTGCTGTGACAATCTCCGTACAGTCCGGTCTATTCGTCTAAGACTATCGCATATCGGGCCTTGGGGGCGGCAAGCGTCAGTCCCCTAAAAGCGGTATAAGTCGTGTCGGAGCGTAGCCCATTACACCTTGAGAAACTACTGGAAAACCTACCAGTAAATCTCGCTTGCCCTGGCCAGGGACTTTGCGTAATGGCTCTCTGACACAGCGTGATATCAACTCCCAATACTGGGAGAAAAGAATCCTGTCTAACCGCCACTGCCTCCAAGTGCTCAGGACTGCACCCAACTGCTACCTGTTTGCACGACTCTTTTGAGCCGTAGTAGGGTAGCAATCTAAGAACAGTGGGACACACTCGAGGCGAAGTAGCAGTGTCAAGTCTGCGGACTATGCTGTACTCATGTCACCTGGGAACTGTTAACTGACGACGGGTATAATCCCAACCAACAGTTCCCCATGAGTCCTGTCCGGTGTACCCGTAACCTAACGAGCACCTGTATACTATCTCCAGTACAACGTACTGATGGCTGTGGGACAGACCATCTCCCCAACTGGGATGAGAAGCGTACACACTAGTTTACTCCGGAGTATCGATGCCCTGTCTCGATAATCCAATGACTAGGGACCTGAAAAAGGATGTGCTTGTAGACTACCCAGCCTCCACTAGTGTGACTGCCATCACAACGCTGGTAGTCAAGCAAGATCCTAAGAGCTTTATCAATACGTATACTCACATATTAAGATAAATAAAACCAAGTAGCATACTACCATGTTTAGCAAGACTGTCAATACAACTGTGAATATCCCAAGCTTCCATTAAGTAATATACAAACTAGTATGATACAGTAATGGCCTTCTAGGGCATAAACACTAACAAACAGCACGTCACTGGCGTCGGCCTCTGGTCCTCTGAATACACACGACACATCTAATCCTCGGTGCAAATCTTATTGCTGCAGTGTCCTGGAAGGAGCCTGCTCAGGGTCTCTTCCGATCTCGCCTATGCCGAACTATATGGAAGCTGGTATTCTTACATAATCTTTTCTCGTTCTCTGAACATCTGCGTTCTCAGCACAACATTTCATTGGGAACTGGTCGTATTCCAACGCTTCTGTATACACATCCGATCTCTAATCTTAACGGGGAGTAACAACAGCTCGTCAGCACCTCGCACGAACCTCTTGTTCCTCCTGTCCTTATTATCGTCCACTTTGACGTCACGTCATGCTATCTGCGTACAACAATTTTTTTCTCGGCTACGGTCAATCCGGAATCTCTCACACGGACTCGAAATCATAAACTCGGTATCTTCATCACTCTGTAGAAGATCTCTAGCCGAACAAGTCCTCGGGAACTCGCCCCAATCATCGGAGGAATACTCAATACTCGTCCGTTCTTGATCAACTCACAACATATCTGGGTGAGGTCCTCTATCTGAAACTGGTCAGCTTACCAATCTCACATCGGAACATTCGACGAACAACGTCATCTCTGGATCGATCTACTCTGGATCTGAATAAGATTATCCACACTGGAAATCTTCAACTCAACTGGGTTTGCGTCGGCGCATCAATTCTGATGAATCACTTCGTCTCTCAACTCAAGATAGACTAGCTATCACCTGTCGCATCTCTGCCTGGAAGCTCCAGCGATCTCAGCTCGTAAGCTCTGGAAGCGACATCACATCAATTTCAGCAACAGCTGGGCCATCTGTCTGCACGGTAGATGACAACACAATCTCTGAGGTATGTTGTACATCAACAATCCTCTCACAACAGGCAGCCTCTAACCATGGCCCAATCATCCGGTACAAAACCGTACACTCGTCTCAAACAAGAGGTCACAATACAACACTAAATCGATACGTTCCCATGTCACCAGAAAACACGATGGTCAGTCCTCGTCCACGATGAGCTCGCCCTGACCGCATCACTAGCAGCAGCTCAAACTGCGCTCAAACCATGGTGGCAGGAACCTCAATCATGTATCGACGAAATAAATCAAAAGGATGAAATGAATCAACAGATCTAGAATGAACACATGATCATAAGGAGGAATGTAATCAGTGAGAGTATGCTCATAAACGAATAGAATCAAGGATCTCAAATGGATGTATAATCAAGGAAACGAAGAGAATCACAAGTCTCAAGATATGTACATCCTAAGGTCACTTAAGTGGAGTATCGTATCGTAAATATGCCGCGGAACATACGTACGGTACGTCACTCTACTCAAGCTACCTACTCCATCAATCAGGGTCTGCCTATAAAATGAAAGTTCGGGTGTAATACCCCCTTGTTCAAGTGTAAGTTCCATAAGGTCAAGCCTATGCAACGAAATAAATTACGGCCCAGACTTCATATAGTCAAACCTAGACTCGAACCAAAATTAAACCTAGCGCTCTGATACCAACTTTGTCACGACCCGAAATATTAGCGAGTGACCAGCACTTAAATCACGCGACGTCTACAGGCGTAACGTAGTTAAAGTAACCTGAAACCCAGAAATCTAAACCTTTTTAAGAAATAAAGAGGTGAAGCTTTGAAATAAAGGTATAATAAATCATGTTTTGTCTTTTGAAAATTTGGGCAGCACCTCCTTAGTAAAAACTAGCCCCAAAAATGGGTACAGCACAGAATATAAAGAAAGCATCCCCAAACGGGAGCAAATCACGTCCAACGGCGGAAACCACCACCACAAGTATATATAACAAGTATACGATGCCCAACGGCGAAGGTCAACACAAAAGATAATGAATAAAACAAGACATCAACCCAAAAGCGAACATAAAACCCATCGCTCAAGTCTCGCAACTATAAGTCTTTCTAAGTCTTACTACATAAACAAATACTAGTTTCTGATTTAATGGAGTTGACTAGATACAATATGAATAGCAAATACAAGAGGGGCACGATCCAACATGTACCACCTACCAAAGCAAAACACCCAAAAGCAAGCAGTGTGCCAGCGATACCGCTACTGATCCATATGGACAACCTGCAAGAACTGTGGCACAACGGGGGTGGATTGCCAACTCGTGAGTAGAAAACATCAACAGGAATAAATCAAAATAAATAACGATTTCCTAGGTCAACTATATCATAAGGTAATACTATGATATCTAGGGTGACCGTATCGACATATGTACCAACAGTGTAGAAATCAATACCTGTATGCATGTGGATATCATCCAACAATATAATCAATGCAGTGTGCATGTGGATCTCGTCCAACAATATAATCAATGCAGTGTGCATGTGGATCTCGTCCAACAATATAATCAATGCAGTGTGCATGTGGATCTCGTCCACGTGTCAACCAATGACACAACAGCATCATGCATGCAAATATCATAAAACATATGCATGTAAATATAAGGATATCAAAGAATGTGTGTCCATCAATAACACATCAAATCATGGAACCTGAGTGTTCAACATCGACACTCGAAACATGATGAAAACCCGTGTCCAGCATCGACACGTAAATCCTCATATCTCGGGCTTCGTCAGTCCGGATCGGCCCACGGGCTCCGTCAGTCCGGATCGGCTCGTATCATCTCACGACTCTGGTTGGTATCCTCCGGATAACCGCCGAACCCAAATATTATCACCGGTAGGTACTAGCCCACCTGCCGGCTCATCGTCTATACCACGAAAATCACCTCTTGCCCCGGGGAACCATACCGGGTGCACCATGTACCCGCAGACGGTGCCTATCCGCTCCTCGAATCGGGTATATAACACAAGTCTCAGAACCGAGAAAACTCATGGTGGACGCACTGAAATATCATATCAAGAGAAACCGGGTTTTCAAACATTACATAATTTTCTTGAAAACATATCCACGGTTCTCAAATCCAAAATCTCATGAAAACAACATATCTCAATACGTATAATCATAAAGTATGATGTATGCGACCTATAACAGAATGTAAGCATATCCGTATATCATGCAACATGGAACAGTGATGTGATCATATCAAGTAAATCGTGCAACATAGCATAATGGTGTGAGCATAGCCAGTATATCATGCAACCTAGCATAGTGATGTGAACAAGGCAAGTATATCATAGCATGATGTAGCAATTCTATTGTGTAAGTGACATAGCAATTATCGATGATGAAGTGTGTGAGCCGGCAATCTGTGTAAGTGTAACATACACATCATTGATAATGGTGTAGGTGTACTAGCACAGGTATATGAAATGCAATGAGAATAATATGAATGCAGCATAAAGTACATCGTGAACTAAATGCTATAAGGTATACGTATCTAACATGACCGAGTCAGTGAATCTATCAATCGGCATCTAGCCTCACAACATCACGTACTGTACAATCCATCGTACGACATCCTTTAATCAAGGGTATGGATAAATCAAGAAGTAAAACTCATCACGTACGGAAATCTATCGTACGGCGGCATTAAACAATTTTGGGATTCTATCAACTTATACAACATCGGGGGTACGGACCTAAGTCTCGTACGGCATATCACTCATTATGCATATCATTATCCATATATATACCTATCTCTCAGGTCACATCCGCGTCAATCTCGTATCAGGGACCGACAAGGTATCAACTATCTCTTATCGACTCGCATCCATATAACGACATATCAACCAAGTCATCATATCTCATCGTATACTCTTTTCATCGCATCAATATCTCACATCAAGTCATTTTATATATGCATTCTATCATATGAATCTCATATCATGCTACTCTAAATCTCATGCTTTATCTCGTGCAACTACATATCTATACATCGTGATTCACCTTCATTTTTCATATCCTTATATCTCAATTCGAGACATCATTTCCATCATATCATGTCCAAGAGTTATGTCCCTATAACTTTCATCTCATATCTCGATATATATATATTCAATCATTAATATTACATCTAACTATCTTTTTAACCATATCTATAGTTTTCTAATATAGGTTTCTCTGACAGTATTATATATATCGGTTTCCATTTAAAATTTGTGGGGGTGCTATACGCCGTCCACCTGACTTCCCCCGTAGATATAAATCTACTCACCTGCCAAACTCCTCGCTTAGCCGTAGTCGATGCGGTTCGTTGTCTCGGAATCCACACGAATGTACCTACAATCAATATGAAATCGCAAAGCTATTAACATCAAGTTTCGAAATCCAAATACGGCACATGGTGTGCTCATATGTTAGAACCTATAGCCTACACATGCAAAACAATCAAGCAACCCTTGTCGTTGACGTACAAACATCCAACGACCAAATACCATATCAAACCTCAAAACCAAGAAATCCCAATACCGGAAAATATAGCCAAAAACCTAACTAGGGTCGCTATTCATGAAAACCACCAAGCCTAAAACCCCAATCGTACCAATAACCCTATACTAGTAAACTGTAAAGTGGTTTAAGAAATTATACCGATCAATCTGTGTCCTTCGGCTTTCAATCTCTGTCCTTAGCAAGTTGCGGCTGTCTCGACGAAGTTCGCTATCCGGTCACGCTCGTCGAAGAGGACACACGTCGAGGAATCTTAATACGGGCTCCCGCCTCAAAACCGAGGCAACTCGGACATCCAGTTTGCTAACCTAGATGCCCAAGAAGATGTAGAGATAGTGTGCGGATATTTTGTCTCAAGACACCCAAGCATTTGGGTGGATGTAAATGAAGTTGCCAAAATGAGATGAAGTGGAGAAATGTGAGCTTTAGAAAAATATCTTGTGCTTGTAAAAAAAGGGGGTCGGCCACTAAATATGTTCTCTGGGAAAATTTAACCAAGTGGTGAGGGTAAGCTTTAATGGTGAGAGTAACAAATAAAGAGGAGGTGAGTGTAACCCAATGTGTATCATAATTAATTAATCAATACAACACCAAAATGAATGCACAACCCCCACCCAAACCGAATTCAGCCACCTCACCACATCAATAAAACCCACGAAATTACCAAGCACCCCTCCACTACAAATATCTTATGCTAAATATCCTAGCACAAACAAAAGGAATTAATGCTTAGGTGGACACCTCACCAATCAAGCCCATGCCCATTTTCGAAATTGGCAGCCAAGGAAAAATACTATGCTTACATATCACACTATTAATTATATTTTTAAATGAATAAATCATTTTAATCTCCCAATTATTTCATAAATATTGGTAAATATTTATACCATTTTTACGAAAACCCCAAATTCGCAAATCGGTAGTTTTCTCGAAATATATTATTTTAATATTAAATTCCAAAAATAATATTTTATATTTTCTGAAATGTTACAATAATATAGGTATTCGTATCAGAATATATCAAATGATCACATCACAGAATATCAGCAGCAGAAGAATCACATATGAAATATTAGATATACTAAGAATTCCGTGTTTTAGATTAAGCCAGTATAAAACACGGATTCCACGGTCGTGATGAATAGCCAAACCCACATCCATAGACCACTATGAGAGTGGCAAGCAACCCTACCAATTCTAGAGTTAGGTGATCCGGTCTCAACTCCTTGAGATGGTCTCCCACTGGACCCTATAACCCGGTTACTTATGCTCCCCGCCTTGGGTCTATCCTAATGCGGAAAAGTAAATAATATACATCAATGGTGACATCATCCTCAATCCGGAAGTACCCCAATAAAAGAATATTACATACAATGAATTTTACATGAATGAAAATAAAAACACTCATCTCACAGAAAACCCCCGGCTATTCAAAACACGACGATCCAATATAACATATCACAGCAACACATAATATCACATGTCATCAACGTGAGTAAATATGCGTATCCCAATTGTCGTTGACATATAGAAACGAAACCGGCGATACACCACATATTACACTTACGGTCGCATAAAAGAAAGTGAAAAACTACAACAGTTGGAATCCGCGACCACCTTAGACATCATAAACCCAATGTATCTTATACTTTGGATTTCATGCCCAACCAAATGAATTCCTTAGACATCACATGCCTAACAATTATAAACCCCGCATTTTAGTCTCGATATTGAAAACACTTTCCAATAACCTGTCGGGTAATTCAACAAGATTCCCGATAACCATATCGAATGTTCGTCGGAAACTTTAGTAGACGGCCTCACCCCCCGATGTCGTCGACGAAGTAAACTAAGGCGGAACACCGCGTCCGCGAGCACCCGAACGGATGCTTTTGGTAACGGGGTTCTCCTACAGTCACTTGGTCGGGGCTATGGGGTGTGGCTATCTAGTAAGGTTACCCGGCGAGTATCCACGTAGACTACGTAATTGCGACGGACTTTTGATCCACATCAAAATTCCGTGGCAACCAATCAAATGAAACTAAACTGCTAGAATATTCAAACTAGTTATCTCATAACTATTTGTGGATTCCTAATATTGTATCACAATCACAGATAGCTAGACAAAGTTAAACTTTTCTATCGAAAATCAAGCACCCAAAATTTCCCAACAAGCTCAACACTTGAGAGGAGTTCAAAAAGTACCCAGAAACTGCCACAGCTCCTATGAACCAGCCGTAGAAAGGTCAACCAATGCCTCACATGTGGCATCGCTGAACTACCACAAACCCTAGGGTTTGATGGCAGTTCTGATGGTTATATAATCGAGTTAGGGTTTTGTTCTTCTAGAGAGTCCACAGAATCGCTTGCAAGATTTTCTGAAAATTTTAAACTCGGAAAAAATCCAACCCTTGAAAAAATTTCCAGCGGGGGAAAAATTGGGTTATTGATATCCGTTCGAACTTTTTAATATCGCCCAAGTAACCCGAATACATGTTAGAATTACGATTACGAAACACTCCGAGTTGCTTTTTCAGAAAGTTAACATCACATGAAAATTTAGCAAAAACAAACAACACCTGAAACCCTAAAACCCAGAGACTGGAACACAACCAAAATTTGAAGCCAGAACTCCACTATTCACCCGAGCACACCGGATTCTAGCCTATTGTGGCCGGCCAAATTTGATCAAAATTGCCTCAATTTTTAGTGGTATTCATGTTACATCACATATAACATTCTGTAGTTGTTTAAAAAAAATTTTGAAGACTTTTTAAATTCGACAGAAACCAAGTTTTCATATCGGGTGTTTTGGAGTAGTTTCGGTTTCGTAATCCTAGCAAACATCGTCTAATTTTCTAGCATGTCTCTGATACCACTGCAGGGTTGCCTAGCACAGCAGCAAGTTTTCGGGAGGCATCGTCCATGCCAATTTTAAAAATTTGTCGTTCCAATAAACCCTAACCCTAGAATCGCTACTAAAAAATCCGAAGAAACAATATGTAAACACTTTACAGCTAAGTGAATGAGGGAATACAACCTTTGTAGAGTGGTCCTTCACTTCTAAAGCTCTATGTCGTAGTCCCTTTGCTGCGAATGGTGAACTCCCGGACACTTGAGAGGGTTCAGTTGAAGAAACGAACAAGCTTGCTCAATGTCTTTGAAGCCAAAGATGATCTACGTCGAGGAGACTCGAGCTCATGCTACCGCTTCACTAATTATGAGATTAGTGAAGCAAACACCCTAAACTAAATGGCTAATAGTAGAGGATGATGAAGTACGAAGTGGGCTCACTTTAGATTTAATTTTCTCACAATTTTTCATCACCTTTTCAAACCCTGGAAAACTCTTTTCTTTTGGAAGAAGAAGATGAAGCAAGTGATGAATAATCATGTGAGGTTAGAAATGCAACCATGGTGAGTGTATGTCATACACTAACCATTGTAGAGACTAAACCATGGCTAAGGGTTAAAGGTTAGGTTAATAAATATCTTTAAGTAAAACAAAAGAGGTGGACAAAGTCAATGGTTCTACAAGTTTCTACAAACCATAACCATGAATAATTCCACCATTTTGAATTTACTTAATAATAAATAAAACCTTAACATTAACCCTAGCATTGTGTAAGTCTCACACAACTATGTTGCATGTGTAACCTAGCATGACACACTTATATATATCACATATATATTTAGTGTGCAAAAAAGAAAACAATACATATATCACATATATGTAAAGTGTATCAAATGTGAGAAAAAGAATTACTTAAGTGAGCTAATATTAGGTAATGTAATGTAATATATCAAATATATAATTATACATTAAATTATTAAATCAACACTTGATTTAATAATCCGGCTATACTGTGTATAACCGATTAATATCATATGCAACAACTTATCGAATCAACACTTGATCCGATAACCCGACTATATCACATATAACCGACCAATGTCACATGTCGTGAGAATAGAATGCGGTATCACATATCGCATTAATCTCAGTCCCGCACATATCACATATGTGCTTCTACTCCGTTTCGCATGAACCAGGAAACCTCTGTGTAAGACTCTAAAGACTCGTCAATACGCCGGCAGTAGGTGATGATCATATCAAACACTCACAAGCCGCAAGCGGTCTGCTAAACATAACGGCCACCCAGGTATTGAGCGATCAGAAGATCAACAAGCAAGCCTGCTCGTACTCCTGTGAATCTAATCAGTAACACTACCACACAGTCCGGTCTCTTCGTCTGATATATCGCATATCAAGGCCTGGGGTGGTATAACGTCAGACCCCAATAGCCTGATAAGTCATGCCGATGCAAGGTCCATAACGGTTCGAGAAACTACTGATAACACTTACCAGTAAACCTCAGCAACCCTGGCCAGGGATTTCCTATTATGGCCAATAGAGCATAGCGCAACATCAACTCCCAATACCGAAAGAGACGAAACCCCTCCTCTCACTCATTGCCTCCATGTGACTCGGGACTGTACTCAAAAACCACCTTTTTGCATGATTTCTTGACCGTGGTATAGTGGAAATCAAAGCACAGTGGGAATCACACAAGAATCTATGACGATCTCGGGTCTACAGACTAACCTGTACCAGTGTCACCAGAGAACTGCTATCCAACGATAGGTATAATACCATCTCGGAGTTCTCGGCGAGTCCGTTCAGTGTACCCAGTCTCCACTGAGCACCCATATACCTTCTCTAATGTCAAACACCAATGGATGTGGGATCATCCATCGCCCATCACATGGGTCGAGAAGCGTATACGCTAGTCTACTATGGAGTATCGATGCCATGTCTCGATACTCCCACGACTAGGAACATTTGAAGGATGTACTTACCGACTACCCTATCCCCACTAGTATGATCTGCATCATAATCCTGATAGTCAAGTACTCATCCTAAGGGCTTTATCAATATGTAATAGAGAGACAATAAGTGTACATGTTAAGATAAAGAGCAACCAGATAGCATACTATCATGTCGAGCAAGAAAGTCCTTCCTATATATGTCCAAGCATCCACTACAATATACATCACATGTATAGTAATGGCCTCTAGGGCATACATATAATTAACACAGAGGCCGGACCCACACCCCAAGACCACCACAAGGTGGCCTTGGTGGTGGGTGACCCGAGGGCACCCCAACTAGGTGCTCTCGGGTCTCCCTAGAGGGACACTTCGTGGTGGCCCCCGGGGGTGGGTACCCCCTCGAGGCCCCCCATTCGACAGTTAATTTTTGTATCTTCGCCTCCGTGAAGATTCGAGCAGGTTTCGAGTTCATTTCGACTCCCGGATTGGCTTAATACGATCGTTTTTGGAACTTTAGCTCACTGGATTTTTCATGTCTTGGAAAAATTGGTTTAGTTTGCTAATAGCATGCGGAATTCTAATGTCGCGGTTACTTTACAAGCTTTGTGATGTGTGATACAATTATTAGAATCCGGATTAATTAGTTTTATGAAAACTAGTTAGTATATTGTAAACCTAGCCGTTTAGTCTCAATTGATCGATTGCCACGAAGTTTTGATTCGAATCAAAACTCTGTCGCAATTGCGTATTATACGCGATCACTAAGTTAGGAATCTTGTTGAATTATCCGATAACCAATTGAAAAGAGTTTTCAATTTGAGACTAAAATGCAAGTTTTATAAGTTAGGCATGAAATTCGGAATATGAGATATTCCGGGTTTATGATGTCTAAGGATATTACGGATTCTAATTATTGTATTTTTCTGTTTTATTTTCTGCGACCATAAGTGTAATATGTGGGGTATCCCAATCTTGTTGCTATGTGTCAACAAGTTTTAGGGATACGCATATTTGCTTACGTTGATGATATGTGATATCATGTGTCATATGATTTATTGGATCGTCGTGAAAGAATAGCCGGGGGTTCTATGTGAGATGAGAGTTTTTATTTTCATTCATATAAAATCTGTATGTAATATTCTTTTATTGGGGCACTTCCGGGTTGAGGATGATGTCACCATTGATGTATATTATTTACTTTTCCGCATTAGGATAGACCCAAGGCGGGGAGCAGAAATAACCGGGTTCTGGGGTCCAGTGGGAGACCATCTCAAGTAGTTGAGACTGGGTCTCCTAACTCTAGAATTGATAGGGTGACTTGCTGCTCTCATAGGGGTCTATGGGATGTGGGTTTGGCTATTCATCACAACCGCGGAATCCATGTTTTACATTACTGGCTAAACTTAAAACACGGACATCCTAGTATATCCAATATTTCATATGTTGCTTCTACTGCTTGATTATGTGATGTTGATCATATAACCGTGTGAGACGAATGTACTATTATATATATGATATATAATAAACGTTGCTTATGTTTTGCACCCGCGCTAGTCCAGCCCCCGCTCTGCCGGTAGTTAAGTAACCTAACGGTGCATGACGGGGCCCCGTGGCGAATGCGGATGACATAAGCATACGTTCTATTTTCGTTTCATTTTTCTATAATGTTTATGAAACATTAAATGATGGGACTTCATTAATGAGATTAATGAAAAGAAAGAAACCAAAAGATGTTGTAGAATCAAATTTTCAAAAAGGGTAGCTCTATTTTTTGCTTTGCACGGTGGTATTCCCTGATGAATATCCAGCACCTCATTCGATGAGGAAAGAGCCGAGATCCCTTCACCGGGAGTGACCTCTTTAGCGCAACTATCAAATGCTACAACCCACTCGGTTTTGTTTTTTGACTGCTTCTCTAGTTCTTTCTTTGCATAGTGGTATTCCTGAATATCCTGCACCTCATTTGATGAGGAAAGAGCCGAGATCCCTTCACCGTGAGTGACCTCTTTAACGAAGCTAGAAAAGCCTAAAAAACACTCCTTTTCAAAATCGTTAGATTCTACAACGATATCAAGTTTATTACGCTCATGGTTTTCTTAAAAACCTGCGTAGCCCTCCGTCATAGTACTATTTAGTATTCGTGTTGCGTTTGTTGACCTCCGTCAAGACGTAGTGTGCGGTAGCTGATTAGTACTTATCTGCCTGCATGTGATGCGATTGGATTAGGGTAGTCGTACGGCCTTGTTGACCTCCGTCAAGGGTCGTGCGGGTGGGTTTAATTCAATCAAGAAATGAACGGGTTGAACTTGACTAGCGGCCTATGGTTTGTTGACCTCCATCAAGGTCATAGGAAGCTAGGGGTAAAAACCATTGTCGGGAATTTCAAGTGTTGAAATTTGCAATGAGATTGCATACCTTCTATATGATAGTTAGATCCCGATACCCACTGCGAGTAAGAGTTACTCCTGAGAAAGTTTTGCACCTTACAATTAGCTAATCAAGTAGGTGTCTAGAAAGGTGTCAACGGGGTTATGCCTCTAGGGAAACGAGGTTTATTTTAATTAGTTCCGTGTGAAATCACGGGGAACCTCCCTCGGAGTACTGATACTTGCCTGGCCGAACGATTGGCGAACTTGTAGGGTGTAATTAATCCCGGCTAATCTTACCTTTTAGGATTTGAAGGAAGATTTGATAAAACTATGGAAGCCATCCTGATTAGATAAGATAATAACCAATCTAATCTTGCAAAGAGCGCGCAAAGTGATTACCCTTCTCTCTCTCCTGGTAGCGACCAATGAAATGCATTAATCAAGATAATAATATGGATGTATTGACCGAACCTACTTATTATACTGAGCTAGGTTCCACTCTACCTTATGATTGTCATAAATCTAAGCAAGGAATAGGGGAATATACGGATTCCCATGCCACCCAAACGAAGAATAAGCATGTTGATGCATTGTCTTCAGGTGTGTTCGTAACCAAAAACTGTTTCTCAGTTACTTCTACGTCCTGAGTATTGGCTACGGGATCAAGATCCCACACATGTAATTTGTTACATGGGCTATAGACAGGTGGAGAACTGGGAAAGGGTGATATGTCTCTAGTAGTAGAGAATGGTGCAATTGTTGCAGCCAAAGCAGTTGGCAGATATCACCTAGTGTTACCAACTGGTAATACATTGATTCTAAACGACTGTTATTTCGTACCGATAATATTGTGAATATTTTCCTAAATCAAGTGTTGATTGGGTAAGGTACATTGTATAACAGCGTACATGTTCTGAATTAAAACACTGTTCTAACGTACAGAACACACACAAGAGGAACAGTTCAGAAATGAACGACGTCTTCTTGAGGCATTGTAGACTAGGTCATGTATATAAAACAAGACTAGCTGAAGTTCCATAAGGATGCATATTTGAATCTGTTCGAATTTATATCTTATAAAACTTGTCAGTCATGTCTCAAAGACTAGGTGACCAAATCTCCGTTTATTGGAAACGGAGAAAGAGATATTGAACTCTTGGACAGATACATGGTGATGTATACGGTCCTATGTCTACACATGCCAGGGATGGTTCCACATACTTTATTACATTCACCGATGTTCTCTCAAGATACGGACATGTGTTCTTGTTCAAACACAAATCTGAATCTTTTGAGAATTTCAAGGAATATAAGTACGAAGAAGAGAACCATATGGGTTAAGGTATTCAAATCCTTCGATATGATCGGGGAGAAGAATACTGGAGCACGGAATTCCGAGACTATTTAAAAGTGAATGGGATTCTCTCTCAGTTTACTCCTCCATATAAACCACAGCACAACGGTATATCGGGGTAGAGGAATCGCACTCTATGAGATATGGTGCGCTCTATGATGAGTACTGCTGAGTTGGCTATTTCCTTTCAGGGACATGCACTTGAGAAGATGCATACCTATTGAATATAGTTCCGATCAAATCCGTTGCCTACCACTCTATATGAGATATGGAATGGGGAGAGATCATCTCTTAAACGAGTTAAGATATAGGGTTGTCCGGCCTATATTGAAAAGCAAAATCCGGACGAGCTTGAGGCAAGGTCGGTTCTGTGCAAGTTTGTAGGATATCCCAACCATTCGCGAGGGTATATCTTCTACCGCACCGAGAAACAAAAGATTTTTTGTTTCTCGACATGCCACCTTTTTAGAAAAGGAATTTCTTGTCGAAGAAATTAGTGGTGATGAGGTAGAACTAGAAAAAGTTCCAGCAAAGAAAACTATAACTGGCGATTTGGTAGAACCAGAGGATTCAATAGTCCCTGACGAAACAAAGCCACTCCGCAGATCTAGTTGGGTTCCTCATCCACCTGAGAGATACTACGGTTTTCTCGTAGACGGTGGGAGCGAGGATTGCATCATGGAGATGATGACCTAACTAGTTTCGAGCAGGCCATCACAAGTGGAGACTATGTGAAATGACTGGATGCTATGCGATCTGAGATGGAATCCATGTACACCAACAAAGTATTGACTTTGGATGTTGCACCTGAAGGGGTAAAACCCATCGGGAGCAAGAGGATCTTTGAGAAAGATAATTTGGTATAGATGGAAAAGTTGAGACTTTCAAAGCTATGCTTAAGTCCATCAGGATCCTACTTGCCATTGCTGCATACCATGTCTATGAAATCTGGCAGACTGCACGTTAAAATCACTTTTCTAAATGGTGATTTAGAAGAGAGAGTGTATATGACACTGCCAGATGGCTTCGTAGACAGTGGGAGCAGCGGAAGTATGTGCAAGCTGCTTAAATCCATCTACGGGTTAAAGCAGGCATCGCGGAGATGAAACATCTATTTTGATGAAGCTTTCAAAGAGTTTGACTTCATCAAAAAGGTAGATGAACCATGTATAAATAAGAAGGTTGTAGAGAGTATGGTTGTATTCCTCGTATTGCATGCGGATGATATACTCTTGATAGGAAACGATGTTCATATGCTACACTCGGTCAAGCTCCTCTTATCACAAAAGTTCTCCATGAAAGATCTAACTGATGCCTCCTACATCCTGGGGATATAGATATATAGAGATAAATCTAAATGGATTTGGGATTGTCCCAATCCAGGTACATAGACACCATGCTAAAGGATTTAGTATGGATGATTCTAAGCGTGGTAATGTACCCGCTTGTTCAGGAATCACTCTCTCCAAAGAGATGTCTCTCGAGATTGATTTGGAGAGGGCTCACATTCAAGGAATGCCCTATGCTTTGGCAGACGGGTCAATCATGTGTGCGATGTTATGTACCAGACCAGATGTAGCTTACTCACAAGGTGTAGTGAATAAGTATCGAAAAGATCTTTGGGAAAACCACTGGACAACTGAAGAACATTCCTAAGTGCTTGAGAAGGACTAAAAAGATGTTCTTGGTGTATGGTAACGGTGAACTCCAGATAGAGTCCTTTACCGATTCGATCTTCCAGAGTGATAAGGACGACTGAAAGTCAGTCTCGGGTTTTGTCTTCACCCTTAGTGGAAGGACGGTATGCTGGAAGGGTTCCAAGCTATATACCGTAGTAGACTCGTTGATAGAGGTTAATTACATCGCTACCAACGATACTGCCAAAGTGGTTGTCTGGATGAATGTTAGTTATGTATATGTGTCACGACCCGAAAGTACGGAACATGACCGGCACTTAAACTACGAACGTCTCGATGCGTACATAATCTAAGTAAACTGAAAACCCAGAAATCCAAACAAAGAAAGATGTAGAGTGCAGGAAAAACCAACTTAAAGCAAGTAGTTTCAATAGCATAAGCCGAATTAGGCGGTTTAAAAAACATCAAAAATTTCCCGAAAATTTCAGCAGAGTCTCCTTTGTAAATACTAACCCCCAAATGGGATACAACATGAATAGTATACGAAATCAATAAAAAGGCATCCCCAAGCGGTAGCTAGCTCTTCGTCAATCGACGGTCACAACCACACAAGCAATATAATATACAACGCCAAGAGCGAGGATCAAAATTCAAAAGGAAACTCAAAAACCACAAGAAAACCACAGAAATACAACGCGCGACTCTAAGGTCGAAAGAATAAACATCACTGGTCTCTATCTCAAATAAATACATGTTTGGTTGATGGAACTTCTAGATACAACAGAATAATAATATACAAGATATAAAATGGGGGTACGATACAAATAAACCCACCTACTAGCAAATCACCCGAAGGAAACTATGCCCGCAAGCCGTAAAGAAACCTGTACGGCAAACCTGCAAGAAACTGGGGCACAACGGGGGTGAGTTGCCAACTCGTGAATAGAAAAATATCTACGCACAGAAATCGCATAAATAACGCAACCTAGGTCAATGATCATAATATATCCTCAAATATATGAATAACACGTAGCCTATAACAAGGCTAGGGTAAATATCTAACCCGAGTGTAATCTCATGTGCCCGTGTCAGTGCCTCAAGTAGCAATATATCATATGAATGAGGTATGAATGCATGAAAATAGAATACATGTAAATGAAGAACCGTTTTCATAATTTAGTGAGATTTCCTTTGTATTTTTAAAATGAGGTATCATAATGAAATCAGCATAAAACAGTGCCTAGCATCGGCACAAAACGTAATCCCAATATCTCGATATCTCAGTATCACAGTCTCTGTACCTCAATATCTCGAAATCTCAATGTCTCAATCACAATATCTAGGGCGCCGTCAGTCCAGACCGGCCCCTACCATCCATCTCAAGACCACGACGGTATCCTCCGGATATCCGACGCGTCGGGTAAAATCACCGGTAGGTAGTGCTCCCCTGCCAGGCTCACATCGTCATCATCACGCGCTTCTTGCCCCGGGGTACCTTACCGGGTCCACCATGTACCCGAAACGGTTCATCCGTCTCCTCGAATCGGGTCTCGAAATCCATCAGCAAACTAATGATGGACGACTCATACATCATGGGAAAAACCGCACTTTTTATTTAAAAAGAGAGAAATCAGTTTATATAAGTTTTGCGGTTTTCCCCCCAAATCCAGAAAATTTCATGGAAATCCGAATCCAAATCATCAATAGCATGTAAAAACCATGAATATAGGCATAACAATGAATAACAGTATGCATGAAGTGACAAGTAATAACTACAATGTTAAGCTGGCATATAAGGCAGGCACACTAATATCATGTCAAATTACTAACTAACAAGCTAAGTCAAGCAATAATATTTTCTAAGGTGTACGTGACAAGGCAATTACTGATGAAGATGTGTGTGAGCCGGCAAGTAAGTGTATGTGGTACATACGCATCATCGGTAATGGTGCTAGTGTCCTAACAATATGATATCAACATTGCAATAAGAAATTATAACATAAGTTTGCGATGCGAAGCGAACTACAATAATAAGCGGGAGCTGAATACTAGACGCAACTGTAACTAACCTGCATTAATCTAATATAAGTCCTATAAATGGTGTCTTTTGAAAATAACACAAATCATGGGGTTTTGAAAATAAGGGCTACGGTGTTTTTATGAAAAGATACGTCTTTTGAAATATCCGTAGGATCCCTTGGGCTGTCTTTTAAAATACCCACGATTCTTTAGTTTTTGAAATAGGTAAGAATCGAATCTAATCTAACAACTAAACTAAACTAAAGGGCTAAGCTAACAAGCTGGACTACAGGTAAGGAAACCGCCTAACATCTGAGTCGATCCATATACATACCTGTATATATATTTGTCGGTGATCCCGCCTCAATAATATCATATCCGATACCATATCTACAATCAGCCATCCCAAGTCAAGAGTGCGAATCAATCATCAAGATATAGCTCGTACGTAAATCCGTCGTACGGCATCCCCAAATCTGGGTACGGGTCAATATCATATTCCTCACACCATTCCTCTGGTATCCTCTTTATTCAAGATCATAGTCTAGGGTACTGACCTATGTCTAGTACAATACTAATATCCTCAATATACTCATGATCTGACTACAGATCGACAATCTCGTACAAACCGATACCGTAAGCACATAGCATCATCAAGGGTATACATCGCTCGATTCGGCCTAATATCAATATCCTAGCATATCATGCCTCATATCACGATCACATGTCGACCATTTTATTTATAACACTATTCACCCGTATCGCCGCCCCAAGAACCGCTATAACACCAGGGCGTACCTTAAGTACGAATCCTGCCATATCACCGATATCACAACCACAAAACAAATCTCATCGACTCAGCTCAATACCAAGTATCATCCTCAAATCCGTATGTGAACACATAGTCCCATACCCATGTGATCACATAACTATAAAGAATCCCATGAGCACGTATAAATAGGAATGTATGCAAGTATGTAGGTGTGTATGTGTAGTGCAACACTACCCTAGGGTTCGCAACACTAAAATAATCCAACACACCAATATCCATCCTAAACATCGTTATTAATCCCAAATAACATATAGTAAATTGTTGGTGTGTATACGCATCCGTATAAACCACCACGGACTGCGGGGGTGCTATACGCCATCCACCCGACTTCTCCCCGTAGATATAAATCTACTCACCTGGTCCTCGTTCGCCGGTGCCGACGTCGCCACACGCTTGCTTGTCATCTTGAAGTCCACATGGGGTACCTACATATCATAACGCACCATACCGCATTAAAATACGACTCATGACCAAAACGACGCACGAATCCCACATAGGTCAAAACCTATGGTTGCTTTCGCAAATCGACCCAAAAACCCTCGACGTCGGCGTACAAACGCCAAACCATCGATAAAACTCCCAACACACTCATTTGTACAATTACAAGCACTAATTATAATATAAAATAGCTTAAAATTCACAAAAACCCCAATTTCACTTAAAAAGTCATTTTTCCGAAAATCTAGCAAGCACAAATCACCGTTTTAGTACAAAACTCGATGTATAAACGAACCTAGCATCCACAATATTCACTAAATATCATAACAAAGTCATATAAACCATTCGTATAATTTATTCTCATCAATTTGCATAAATTCCTAAAACCTAGTTTGCAAAAATATCAATTTTTAACACCTTTTAAAGCAAAATTCACTATTCAACAATTAAGCTTGGTTTTGCATAACCTAAGATATTAAACCACTCATAATAATGTTAATGGTGTCATAAAAACATAATTACATTTTTAACCCAATTATTTAACCAATTTTAAATAGCTAGTTAGCAAATTAGCGTAATTATCATAATTTTTAAACTAACAATTAACAACTAGCTACTAAATTTTTTTTAACAAGCCATAAGAGCCTAATACATTACACAACCATACACCAATTTCACAAAACCCTAACTTGCATTCAAACCCTTTCTTGAATTTTATAACTAATAAAAATCCAACCCAAACTATACATGAAACACTAAATTAGCACTAATTTGAAGCCCAAAAAGCAAGTTAAACTCTTAGATTTGGTTTGTATAAAACACTAGATAGAAAAATAGAATAATTAACTTAATAATGGTGTGCTAAAAACCCTAGTTTAACTCAAACCATTCTCTTGAAGATCCTAGATGAAAATAGCACCAATATTAACACTAAAACAACTCATTTAAAGAAATCTAACCATAAGAATTTAAATGGGTAAGAATTATACCTCTAGATCTAGAGATATAGCAAGAAATTTTGACTCCAAAGATGGCCTCCTAGTATCCAAAATCCATGCAAGAAAGGTTAAGAAGAATGGATGAAGGATGGGCTTGAAATTGTGAAGTTTAAATGGAATTTTGATGGAATTTTGATGAGTTTAGAAGAAAAATGAGAGGGGAAATTTTGGGACTGTTTATTGCAGGAATTTCGGCTGAGGAGGGAGTGGGGAGAGGTGTGGGGGAGTTGTGGAAAAGAATCCAAGTCAAAGCCCTTCCCAAATTACCATAATACCCCCACCTACTTTACTATATATAAAAACCTTATTTTAACCCATTTCTCACATGATTTAAGGTCAAAAAGAGGGAAATAAAATTCTTGGGCTGCTACAATAGTGTGGGGCCGGCCAAGGGGAGTGAGGGTGAGTTTGAGAGACTTTACAAAAAAATTCTATGCAAAAAGCCCCCCCACAATACCATATTTGCAAGTTTTAGTTCAAAATAACTATATTTTTGTTTTCCATAAAATAAATCAATTAAAACCTGAAATAAGATACTAAAAAATTATATTACAACTAGATTTTAATCAACATGATTCTAAAGATTAAAATTAGCCCATTTAAATTTGTATTTATCGCTAATTTAATGTATTTTCTTACCGGCTTAAAATAATATTAAAATAATTAATTTCGGATTTCAGAAAATTTGAAATTTCAGCAGTGGCTCAATAAACACCAAATACTAGCAATTACATAGCTAGAATATGTATATTTAATTTTATAATAAAGATATTTACATTTTGACTTTTTACAGAAAACACCCTTATTTTACCGTTTTTTCGAAATTTCACCGAAACGATTTTCAAAATGTTACAATCTTCCCCCCTTAAAGAAATTCGGTCCCCGAATTTAAATTAAAACTTCCCCCAAATACTAAAATATCTCAGCCAAAACCATCAAATCGCCGGGGCTCCGAAATCATAAATACATAAAACAAATCGTAGCGCAACGCATGCGCATGAAAAATGAGCATATAACTCAAATCAGAACTCCGTCAAGCATCCCGCAATTATCGGAGTCATGGGGAAGACATCAATACCAAATCCAAAGAAAAACCAATATGATATAACTCGAAACTATACATGTAAAATATATTCAGGTACTGTCCTCTGACTAGTCCTGCTCAGTACGAAAACACATAGCAATATCATAAAAACGTACTGCTCTATAAGAAAAATCAATCCCCAAAATACGCGTATGAATACTACGTGCGTCTTGTGCGTACGGAAATCAAAATCCAAATATGTGCCATACATATGCACAGAAACAACATCTAAGTGCATCGGGTGTGCACGAAACATCTGTCATAGGCAACATGTGTGCCTGACAGCAAAATCAGGTGCATCTGACATGCACGAAAAATCTCGATTTAGTGCATCTGGTGTGCACCAAAATCACACTTCAAAACATGCGCCCGACATGCGCAAAAATCCAAATCAGGTGCATCCATCGTGCACGAAATCATGAAATCCACGAAATCATGAAATCCAATATCAAGTGCCGAACATGCGCAAAATCAAATCAGGTGCATAAGGTGCACAAAACAAATATCGAACATCACCATCGAAATCAAAGTCCAGGGCATCTAAATGCACAACATACGTAACACTGCACTGCAAGCATATATGAACTATACCGCGTGCAAAAACCAAATCGTGTGCGTATATACGCACAAAATCAACTCAAATGTCTAAAACCGTAAAATCGCAAACATGTGAAACCAAGCACGAAAACGATATCAAGTGCAACACTGTGCAAAGATCGTAAATCCTCAATCATCAAAATCAAATCATGCGAATCAATCACCCAAAATATCGAAATCAATAATGGCGGAATAGTACCGCTCAAGTGCATCCTCTAAGAATCTTGGACCAAATGTCGCGGTCACTAGTGGGACGTCTCGTCGATGATCATGAACTCTGGCCTACTGGTGTGCGTAACACGACCACTCCTGGGTCCAAGTCTTCTCGTAATTTGTCCCAAAAAGGTCCTGTCGAGGTCTCTCCCAAATATCGCCTCTGCCGAACTGTCCGAAAGTCATCGTTCCTTACTAGATCTGTTCTCGTTCCAGAATGGCTGCATACTCATCACGACTCCTTCTGGAAGGTAAATCCAAGTACCATGCCTCGGCATGCGCATCGCATCTCTGATGTCGGCGGAGTGGAACGTCATCTCATCTAGATCTGGTACGAACCTCTTACTTCACTTTCCTCTAATGTCGTCTTCTTTAGACTCGTCTCGTCGCGGCTGCATGGACTGAGCTCCAATGGCTATCCTCGTATCTGGAATCTCCTAAGAAATGCATCTCACCACCTAGCATCCGAATTAAGTCGAGCCATCCGATCGAGTCGTCAAAACCTCATAATCCCCCAAGAGCTCAACATCTTGGGCACAGTTTAATAGTATCGAGTACATACCACAGCATCGGTGGTCCAGCCGTAGAAGGGCAAACCCAAGCCTCACTAATGGCGCCGTAGAACTGCCGCAAACCCAAAGGTTCAAAAGCTTTCATACGGTCATTAAGTCGAGTTAGGGTTTCATTCTTTTAGAAGGACCATAGAATTGCCTGCATATCTTTCCGACTACTTTAAACTTAGAATAATAGGTTTCTGACATTCGATCGTCTCTGTCGACTCCCAACGTCTCCGCGTGAAGTCGTCTCTAGCTGGAATCAATCTATCTGATGACCTCGCATCGGGGTAGGCGAACGATCCACATGTCCTAGTCATTCATCCTCGATGACTAGCGACCTTCTATCATCTCTTAGTACAACTCGTTCTGCACTAACGCCAGCATCTGGGGCAATATCTCGTCGTTCGTAGCAATAACTGGCTCGCTCGTCTGCACGCTGAACAGTGCCTCGACCATCATGAATAAGCAACACACCAACGGTCATCAAAATCTGGCTGGCCTCTGTCAGTGGCCCAATCCTCTGATACTGATCGGCACGCCCGAGAAATCTCATAAAGGCGATCCGCCAAACGCTCGTGGCGCGGAAACACAATAAAAAGACACATCTCCGCAATCGAGTGTCGCCGGAATTTTGCCCTGGTCAGTCCTCGATCGTGACGAGCTCGTGCTGACCGCAACTCTAGCCGTAGCTCTCCCTGCCCGTAATCGTGGCACCAAAACCATAACTGGTACTGATGAGGCTAGATCGGAATGAATATAATACTGAGCAAAGAAATGTACATCCTAAGGCTTCTTAAGTGGAGTAGCGTATCGTAAATATGCCGCGGAACATACCCACGGTACGTCACTCTACTTTAGTCACCTATTCCATCAACCAAGGGTCATCCTACGCTCCGAAGGTAAAACCTAACGCTCTGATACCAACTTTGTCACGACCCGAAAGTACGGAACATGACCGGCACTTAAACTACGAATGTCTCGAGGCGTACGTAATCTAAGTAAACCGAAAACCCAGAAATCCAAACCAAGAAAGATGTAGAGTGCAGGAAAAACCAACTTAAAGCAAGTAGTTTCAATAGCATAAGCCGAATTAGGCGGTTTTAAAAACATCAAAAATTTCCCGAAAATTTCGGCAGAGTCTCCTTTGTAAATACTAACCCCCAAATGGGATACAACATGAATAGTATAATAAATCAATAAAAAGGCATCCCCAAGCGGGAGCTAGCTCTTCGTCAATCGACGGTCACAACCACACAAGCAATATAATATACAACGCCAAGGGCGAGGATCAAAATTCAAAAGGAAACTCAAAAAACACAAGAAAACCACAGAAATACAACGCGCGACTCTAAGGTCGAAAGAATAAACATCACTGGTCTCTATCTCAAATAAATACATGTTTGGTTGATGGAACTTCTAGATATAACAGAATAATAATATACAAGATATAAAATGGGGGTACGATACAAGTAAACCCACCTACTAGCAAATCACCCGAAGGAAACTATGCCCGCAAGCCGTAAAGAAACCTATACGGCAAACCTGCAAGAAACTGGGGCACAACGGGGGTGAGTTGCCAACTCGTGAATAGAAAAATATCTACGCACAGAAATCGCATAAATAACGCAACCTAGGTCAATGATCATAATATATCCTCAAATATATGAATAACACGTAGCCTATAACAAGGCTAGGGTAAATATCTAACCCGAGTGTAATCTCATGTGCCCGTGTCAGTGCCTCAAGTAGCAATATATCATATGAATGAGGTATGAATGCATGAAAACAGAATACATGTAAATGAAGATCCGTTTTCATAATTTAGTGAGATTTCCTTTTTATTTTTAAAATGAGGTATCATAATTAAATTAGCATAAAACAGTGCCTAGCATCGGCACAAAACGTAATCCCAATATCTCGATATCTCAGTATCACAGTCTCTGTACCTCAATATCTCGAAATCTCAATGTCTCAATCACAATATCTAGGGCGCCGTCAGTCCAGACCGGCCCCTACCATCCATCTCAAGACCACGACGGTATCCTCCGGATATCCGACGCGTCGGGTAAAATCACCGGTAGGTAGTGCTCCCCTGCCAGGCTCACATCGTCATCACCACGCGCTTCTTGCCCCGGGGTACCTTACCGGGTCCACCATGTACCCGAAACGGTTCATCCGTCTCCTCGAATCGGGTCTCGAAATCCATCAGCAAACTCATGGTGGACGACTCATACATCATGGGAAAAACCGCACTTTTTATTTAAAAAGAGAGAAATCAGTTTATATAAGTTTTGCGGTTTTCCCCCCAAATCCAGAAAATTTCATGGAAATCCGAATCCAAATCATCAATAGCATGTAAAAACCATGAATATAGGCATAACAATGAATAACAGTATGCATGAAGTGACAAGTAATAACTACAATGTTAAGCTGGCATATAAGGCAGGCACACTAATATCATGTCAAATTACTAACTAACAAGCTAAGTCAAGCAATAATATTTTCTAAGGTGTACGTGACAAGGCAATTACCGATGAAGATGTGTGTGAGCCGGCAAGTAAGTGTACGTGGTACATACGCATCATCGGTAATGGTGCTAGTGTCCTAACAATATGATATCAACATTGCAATAAGAAATTATAACATAAGTTTGCGATGCGAAGCGAACTACAATAATAAGCGGGAGCTGAATACTAGACGCAACTGTAACTAACCTGCATTAATCTAATATAAGTCCTACAAATGGTGTCTTTTGAAAATAACACGAATCATGGGGTTTTGAAAATAAGGGCTACGGTGTTTTTATGAAAAGATACGTCTTTTGAAATATCCGTAGGATCCCTTGGGCTGTCTTTTAAAATACCCACGATTCGTTAGTTTTTGAAATAAGTAAGAATCGAATCTAATCTAACAACTAAACTAAACTAAAGGGCTAAGCTAACAAGCTGGACTACAGGTAAGGAAACCGCCTAACATCTGAGTCGATCCATATACATACCTGTATATATATTAGTCGGTGATCCCGCCTCAATAATATCATATCCGATACCATATCTACAATCAGCCATCCCAAGTCAAGAGTGCGAATCAATCATCAAGATATAGCTCGTACGTAAATCCGTCGTACGGCATCCCCAAATCTGGGTACGGGTCAATATCATATTCCTCACACCATTCCTCTGGTATCCTCTTTATTCAAGATCATAGTCTAGGGTACTGACCTATGTCTAGTACAATACTAATATCCTCAATATACTCATGATCTGACTACAGATCGACAATCTCGTACAAACCGATACGGTCAGCACATAGCATCATCAAGGGTATACATCGCCCGATTCGGCCTAATATCAATATCCTAGCATATCATGCCTCATATCACGATCACATGTCGACCATTTTATTTATAACACTATTCACCCGTATCGCCGCCCCAAGATCCGCTATAACACTAGGGCGTACCTTAAGTACGAATCCTGCCATATCACCGATATAACAACCACAAAACAAATCTCATCGACTCAGCTCAATCCCAAGTATCATCCTCAAATCCGTATGTGAACACATAGTCCCATACCCATGTGATCACATAACTATAAAGAATCCCATGAGCACGTATAAATAGGAATGTATGTAGGTGTGTATGTGTAGTGCAACACTACCCTAGGGTTCGCATCACTAAAATAATCCAACACACCAATATCCATCCTAAACATCGTTATTAATCCCAAATAACATATAGTAAATTGTTGGTGTGTATATGCATCCGTATAAACCACCACGGACTGCGGGGGAGCTATACGCCATCCACCCGACTTCTCCCCGTAGATATAAATCTACTCACCTGGTCCTCGTTCGCCGGTGCCGACGTCGCCACAAGCTTGCTTGTCGTCTTGAAGTCCACATGGGGTACCTACATATCATAACGCACCATACCGCATTAAAATCCGACTCATGACCAAAACGACGCACGAATCCCACATAGGTCAAAACCTATGGTTGCTTTCGCAAATCCACCCAAAAACCCTCGACGTCGGCGTACAAACGCCAAACCATCGAGAAAACTCCCAACACACTCATTTGTACAATTACAAGCACTAATTATAATATAAAATAGCTTAAAATTCACAAAAACCCCAATTTCACTTAAAAAGTCATTTTTCCGAAAATCTAGCAAGCACAAATCACCGTTTTAGTACAAAACTCGATGTATAAACGAACCTAGCATCCACAATATTCACTAAATATCATAACAAAGTCATATAAACCATTCGTATAATTTATTCTCATCAATTTACATAAATTCCAAAAACCTTGTTTGCAAAAATATCAATTTTTAACACCTTTTAAAGCAAAATTCACTATTCAACAATTAAGCTTGGTTTTGCATAACCTAAGATATTAAACCACTCATAATAATGTTAATGGTGTCATAAAAACATAATTACATTTTTAACCCAATTATTTAACCAATTTTAAATAGCTAGTTAGCAAATTAGCGTAATTATCATAATTTTTAAACTAACAATTAACAACTAGCTACTAAATTTGTTTTAACAAGCCATAAGAGCCTAATACATTACACAACCATACACCAATTTCACAAAACCCTAACTTGCATTCAAACCCTTTCTTGAATTTTATAACTAACAAAAATCCAACCCAAACTATACATGAAACACTAAATTAGCACTAATTTGAAGCCCAAAAAGCAAGTTAAACTCTTAGATTTGGTTTGTATAAAACACTAAATAGCAAAATAGAATAATTAACTTAATAATGGTGTGCTAAAAACCTTAGTTTAACTCAAACCATTCTCTTGAAGATCCTAGATGAAAATAGCACCAATATTAACACTAAAACAACTCATTTAAAGAAATCTAACCATAAGAATTTTAATGGGTAAGAATTATACCTCTAGATCTAGAGATCTAGCAAGAAATTTTGACTCCAAAGATGGCCTCCTAGCATCCAAAATCCATGCAAGAAAGGTTAAGGAGAATGGATGAAGGATGGGCTTGAAATTGTGAAGTTTAAATGGAATTTTGATGGAATTTTGATGAGTTTAGAAGAAAAATGAGAGGGGAAATTTTGGTGCTGTTTATTGCAGGAATTTCAGCTGAGAAGGGAGTGGGGAGAGGTGTGGGGGAGTTGTGGAAAAGAATCCAAGTCAAAGCCCCTCCCAAATTACCATAATACCCTCACCTACTTTACTATATATAAAAACCTTATTTTAACCCATTTCTCACATGATTTAAGGTCAAAAAGAGGGAAATAAAATTCTTCGGCTGCTACAATAGTGTGGGGCCGGCCAAGGAGAGTGAGGGTGAGTTTGAGAGACTTTACAAAAAAATTCTATGCAAAAAGACCCCCCACAATACCATATTTGCAAGTTTTAGTTCAAAATAACTATAATTTTGTTTTCCATAAAATAAATCAATTAAAACTTGAAATAAAATACTAAAAAATTATATTACAACTAGATTTTAATCAACATGATTCTAAAGATTAAAATTATCCCATTTAAATTTGTATTTATCGCTAATTTAATGTATTTTCTTACCGGCTTAAAATAATATTAAAATAATTAATTTCGGAAAAATTTTCAGAAAATTTGAAATTTCAGCAGTGGCTCAATAAACACCAAATACTAGCAATTACATAGCTAGAATATGTATATTTAATTTTATAATAAAGATATTTGCATTTTGACTTTTTACAGAAAACACCCTTATTTTACCGTTTTTTCGAAATTTCACCGAAACGATTTTCAAAATGTTACAATATGCCCTAGAGGCCATTTTTGTACATTTGATGTATATTATAATGGATGCTTGGATATATATAGAGAGGACTTTCTTGCTCGTCATGATAGTATGCTATTTGGTTTTCCTTTATCTTAACATGTTCACTTGTATTGGTTTACTGTCTTTCTCTCACATGTTGATAAAGCCCTTAGGGTCTGTACTCGACTACTGGGACTATGATGAGATCATACTAGCGGGGCCACGGTAGTCGATGAGTACATCCTATAACTGTTCCTAGTCGAGGGTATATCGAGACAGGGCATCGATACACCAGAGTAGACTAGCGTATACGCATCTTGACCCATATGATGGGCGATGGATGATCCCATATCCATCGGTGTTTGACATCAGAGATGGTGTACGGGTGCTCAGTGGAGACTGGGTACACTGTACGGACTCGCCGAGAACTCCCATGTGGTGATATACCACACGTCAGATGGCAGTTCTCCGGTGACACTGGTACAGGGTAGTCTGTAGACCCGAGATTGTCATAGAGTCTTGTGTGATTCCCACTGTGCTTTGATTTCCACCTTACCACGTCCAAGAGGGTATGCAAAATGGTGTCTTTTAGGTGCAGTCACGAATCACATGGAGGCAATGAGCGATAGGAGGGGATCCGTTCTCTCCCGGTATAGGGAGTTGATGTTGTACTGTGTTCGATTGGCTATAACTGGAAGTCCCTGGACAGGGCTGATAAAGAGATTTACTGGTAAGCATTATCAGTAGTTTCTCGACCTGTTATGAGCCTCACATCGACACGACTTATCGGTTACTGGGGTCTGACGTATAATACCCCTAGACTTGATATGCGACATATCAGACGAAGAGACCGGATTGTACGGGAGTGTTACTGATTGGATTCACAGAAGAACGTACAGGCTAGCTTGTTGATCTTCTGATCGCTCAATACCTAGGTGGATGTTACGTTTAGCTGACCGCTTGCAGCTTGTGGGTGTTTGATATGATCATCACCTACTACCGGCGTATTGACGATTCTTTAGAGTCCTACACAGAGATTTCTTGGCTCAGGCAAAACGGAGTAGAGGCACATATGTGATATGTGCAGGACCGAGGATAATGCGATATGAGATACCGTATTATATTCTCGCGATATTTAGATATGAACCATTTTGTTTTTTGCTTAACCTAACCATTAAACCTAAACCCTAGTTTATTCTCTACATGTGTTAGCCTCACCCATGGTTACATTATGATAAAATCACTTGATTTATTATTTTTCATTAATTCTTTTCTATTCTTTTCTTCTTCTTCTTCTTATTGATGAAGAAAAAGAAAGCTTGCTTGAAAATTATCAAGTGCTGAATCCAAGTGAGAAATCCAAATCCAAAGTGAACCCACATCATATTTCTTCATCCTCTACCACTTGCCTTGTAGTAGAGTGTGTTATCTTCACAAGTTTTATGACCAAGTGAAGATGGAGCTTGATCTTGAGTTGCCTCAACGTAGATCATCTTCGGCATCGAAGTCGACGACCTAGCCCAATCATTTCTTCGACGAAACCATCGCTAGAGTCCAGGATCCGATGATTGCAGCGGAGGGACGTCATCACGGAGCTAAGGAAGTGGAGGACCGGATCTACAAAGGTTGTAGCCCCTTTCACTTTTTAGTTAAGTTGTTAACTTGCTTGTAGTTTCGCCTTTACCTCTAGTAACGATCTAGCATTAGGGTTCTTTAGCACATGGAAATTTTTGATTTTGGCATGGTTGATCAGTTGTAGAACCTCATGAGTGTGCCTAGGAACCCTACACTTACTTGCCATTGTTGCATACCATGACTACGAAATCTGGCAAATGGATGTTAAGACCGGCTTTCTAAACGGTGATTTAGAAGAGTGCGTGTACATGACTCAGCCAGAGGGCTTCGTAGATAGTGGGAGCAGCGGAAAGGTGTGCAAGCTGCTTAAATCCGTTTATGGGTTAAAGCAAACATCACGGAGTTGGAACATCTGTTTTGATGTTGTAGTCAAAGAGTTTGACTTCATCAAAAATATAGATGAACCTTGTATCTATAAGAAGGTAGCAGAGAGTAAGGTTGTCTTCCTCGTATTGTACGTGGATGACATACTCTTGATAGGAAATGATATTCCTGTGCTGCAATCAGTCAAGCTCTTCTTATCACAAAGATTCTCAATGAAAGATCTAGGTGATGCCTCCTGCATATTGGGAATCATGATCTATAGAGATAGATCTAAACGGATACTGGGATTGTCCCAATCCAGGTACATTGACACCATACTAAAGAGGTTTAGTATGGAAGAATCCAAGCCTAGGAACCAACCCACGATCTCTGGACTCACTCTCTCCAAAGAGATGTCTCCCAAGACTGATTTGGAGAGAGCTCGCATGCAAGGGATACCCTATGCTTCGGCAGTAGGCTCTATCATGTATGCGATGCTATGTACCAGACCCAATGTAGCATACTCACTAAGTGTAGTGAGTCGGTATCAAGCAGATCCTGGAGAGAGTCACTGGACAGCTGTGAAGAACATTCTCAAGTACTTACGAAGGACTAGAGATATGTTCTTGGTGTATGGTAACGGAGAACTCCGGGTGGAGTCCTTTACCGATTCCAGCTTCCAAAGTGATAAGGACGACTCTAAGTCGCACTCGGGATTTGTCTTTACCTTCAATGGAGGGGCGGTATGTTGGAAGAGTTCCAAACAGGATACCGTTGCAGACTCGACGATGGAGGCTGAATACATCGCTGCCGACGATGCTGCTAAAGTGGTTGTCTGGATAAAGAAGTTCATTACTGAACTTGGTGTGGTTCCATCCATTGAACATCCAATACCTCTGTATTGCGATAACAATGGAGTTGTGGCGTTGGCCAAGGAACCCAGGCCCCATCAAAAGTCCAGACATATTCTGAGGCGGTATCACCTGATCAGGGAGATAGTTGATCGCCGGGAGATCGAGGTCAGGAGAGTAGATACGAAGGACAACACTGCGGATCCATTCATGAAGGCTATTCCCCAGATACAATTTGAGAGATTATTCGGGATGCTAGGTATGAGATACTACAGCAGCTGGCCTTAGTGCAAGTGGGAGATTGTTAGTTATGTATATGCCCTAGAGGCCATTGTTGTACATTTGATGTATATTATAATGGATGCTTGGATATATATAGAGAGGACTTTCTTGCTCGTCATGATAGTATGCTATTTGGTTTTCCTTTATCTTAACATGTTCACTTGTATTGGTTTACTGTCTTTCTCTCACATGTTGATAAAGACCTTAGGATCTGTACTCGACTACTGGGACTATGATGAGATCATATTACTGGGGCCACGGTAGTCGATGAGTACATCCTATAACTGTTCCTAGTCGAGGGTATATCGAGACAGGGCTTCGATACACCAGAGTAGATTAGCGTATACGCATCTTGACCCATATGATGGGCGATGGATGATCCCATATCCATCGGCGTTTGACATCAGAGATGGTGTATGGGTGCTCAGTGGACACTGGGTACACTGGACGGACTCGCCGAGAACTCCCAGATGGTGATATACCACACGTCAGATGGCAGTTCTCCGGTGACACTGGTACAGGGTAGTCTGTAGACCCGAGATCGTCATAGAGTCTTGTGTGATTCCCACTGTGCTTTGATTTCCACCTTACCACGTCCAAGAGGACATGCAAAATGGTGGCTTTTGGGTGCAGTCCCGAATCACATGGAGGCAATGAGCGATAGGAGGGGATTCGTCTCTCCCGATATTGGGAGTTGATGTTGTGCTGTGTTCGATTGGCTATAACTGGAAGTCCCTGGCCAGGGCTGATATAGAGATTTACTGGTAAGTGTTATCAGTAGTTTCTCGACCTGTTATGAGCCTCACATCGACACGACTTATCAGTTACTGGGGTCTGACGTATACCACCCCTAGACTTGATATGCGACATATCAGACGAAGAGACTGGACTGTACGGGAGTGTTACTGATTGGATTCGCAGGAGAACGTACAGGCTAGCTTGTTGATCTTCTGATCGCTCAATACCTGGGTGGCTGTTACGTTTAGCTGACCGCTTACAGCTTGTGGGTGTTTAATATGATCATCACCTGCTACCGGTGTATTGACGATTCTTTAGAGTCCTACACAGAGGTTTCTTGGTTCAGGCAAAACGGAGTAGAGGCGCATATGTGATATGTGCAGGACCGAGGATAATGTGATATGAGATACCGTATTACATTCTCGCGATATTTAGATATGAACCGGATCATCGGATCAAGTGTTGATTCGATGAATCGGTACATGATATATTAGTCGGTTATATTCGATATAACCGGATTGTCGGATCAAGTGTTGATTCGATGATTTAATGTATAATAATATATATGATATATTGTTTTACATTATCTAACATTGGCTCGCTTTATTATTTCATTTTCTCACCGGATAATACATTGATATATATGCGATATATATTAATTGTATTATTTTCCTATGTTACAAATATAATATATATGTGATATATATTATAGTAACATGATATGATTAATAATGAAACATGTTTAGTGATGATAAAAAGAGATTAGGGTTTGATTAGGGTTAGCTTCTTCTTGCACCTTCAAGAAGCATTCCTTTTGTCATGAAGAAGATATTATGATAGATATTTTCTTATGACTCATTTCTTAACCCAACCAAACCCTAGCCTTAGTTAACTCTCTACAAGGGTTATCCTTGTCATCATTAACCATGGTTGCATTATTATTGATATACTCTTATCATTATTCATCACAAAAGGATTATCTCAATATTCATCATCTTCTTCTCTCTTGAGCTTTGAGAAAGCTTGCTTGATTTTCCTTTTGTGATGATTTCTTGTGAGAATATGATATAAAAAGAAAGCATAAATACTACTCCATCATCCTCATCTAATCTAGCCCATTAGATTAGGGTGTTCACCTCATTAGAGTGAGAGAGCTTGAGTTATCGCAACTTCGACGTAGATCATCGGAGAAAAGGAATACTATAAGCTAGCATGGATCGTTCGAGTCGTGGAGCCTCTCTTGAGTCTGGGAGATCGTGGATCGCGGCGAAGGGACTTCTACTCGGAGCTTATGAAGCGAAGGAGAGGACTACAAAGGTTGTAATCCCTCACACTTTTTAGTAAAGATGTTTACTTGCATGTTAAACCCTAATAATCTAGCAAAGATCCCGGTTTTGGGTTGTTCGGCACGTCCAAGATTTTATTCGAGCATGGTTGATACCTTATGTACCCTCACAAGAGTGCCTAGGAACCCTACAATGAATAAAGTTCATATGATGAACTTGGTTCCTACCATTGGGCATCCAGTACCTGTGTATTGGGATGACAATGGAGCTGTAGCTTTGGCCTACGAACCCCGGTCCCGTCAGCGGTCCAGAAATATTCTTAGACAGTATCACCTGATCAGGGAGATAGTTGATCTCCGGAAGATCGAGATCAGGAGAGTTGACACAGAGGATAACACAGTGGATCCACTCACCGAGGCCATCCCCCAGATGCTATTCGAGAGACTTTTAGGACGTTGGGTATGAGATACTACAACAACTGGCCTTAGTGCAAGTGGGAGATTGTTAGGAATATGTATGCCCTAGAGGCTATTATTGTTGATATAGTGGATGCTTGGACATATATAGAGGACTTTCTTGCTCGACATGATAGTATGCTATTAGGTTACCTTTATCTTAACATGTAGACTGGTATTCTTCCGGTCTGTCTTTTGCATGTTGGTAAAGCCCTTAGAATATGTACTTGACTACCAGGATTATGATGAGATCATACTAGTGGGGCCAGGGTGGTCCAAAAGTACATCCTTTAATCAGTTCCAAGTCGAGGGGATATCGAGACTAGGGCATCAATATTCCAGAATAGACTAGTGTGTACGTTTCTTGTCCCTTGGAGGGCGATGGTTGATCCCATAACCATTGGTGTGTGACATCAAAGATTGTACGCAGGTGCTCATTAGACAATGGGTGCACCGAACAGGACTCGCCGAGGACTCCTAGTTGGTAGTATACCTATCGTCAGATAGCAGTCCTCTGGTGACACTGGTCCAGATTAGTCTGTAGACCCGAGATCGTCATAGAGTCTTGTGCGGCTCCCACTGTGCTTTGATTTCCTCCCTGCCACGCTCAAAGGAGATGTGCAAACATATGGATTTTGGGTACAGTCCCGAGGCGCATGGAGGCAATGAGCGATAGGAGGGGTTTCGGCTCTCCCGATATTGGGGGTTGATGTTGTGCTATGCTCGATTGGCTATAACTGGAAGTCCCTGGACAGGGATGCTTATGAGATTTACTGATAAGTGTTATTAGTAGTTTCTCAACCTGTTATAGGCCAGACATCGGCATGACTTATCACATTACTGCGGTCTGACGTTTACCACCCCTAGACATGATATACGACATATCAGACGAAGAGATCAGACTGTACGTGTAACACCTTAGAAATGCGGTTAGTGTTAATTAAGCGTTAATGCGCGTTTTTGAGTAAAAAGTTTACCATATCGGTTTCCTCACATTTTATAACAATAAATTAATATTTTATTATTATTTGTTATGGCTTGCACACACATGTGCATGTTAATGTGAGGGTTAGTTAGTGTTAATCTCGTTTAGTGACCATGACACCTTAACATAATCCTTGCTTGTTTAACCTTAACCCTAGATATTTTGTGTGAGAAAATATCTTGTTTTGGATTGAGAGAGGTGGCTAGGTGAGTCATGAGAGCATTAATGGAGGTGAGGGAGAGAGAATAAGAATAAGGATTTAGCTCACCCTACATTCACCCTCTCACCCTTTTCTCTCCTCACTCTCTCATTCTCTTCTCACTTCTCACACACAATTATTCTTTCATTTCCTTTGCTCACAAACTGAAACACTCACTACCCCATCACTAAAACCTTGCAAAACCTCACAAAAATCCCATTAAAACACTTCAGAAGTCTTGATTTAGCCACTAGGTTGCCTTGGAGCTTGGAAAGCTAGGATTTTTTAGCAAGGGTGGCTAGGTAATGACCTCTAACTGATAATTAGGTATTTATTTTGTTGCGTTTCCTTATAGTTAAGGTTTAGAACACTAAAGGTAGTGTTTTGTGAAATATCATATTTTTAGTGTCAAATCGGAGTCTCTGTGAATCTGCTGTTGATCCGGGTTGTTGTTTTAGAAGTTCCCATCACAGTGACCTAGTGTTGTGAGTTAGAAACCACCGTAAAAACCTGAGACTCATCCCGCTTAATGTGGCCGCATATTTAATGGTTCTAGCCGCAGATTGCGGCCAGAGTGGGGGCTGGGATGTTGATTCTTGGTCGTGGGGTCTCTGGGGTTGTGTGTAGTCTCGTGGAACTTGCAACTTTAACTAATTGCCTGTGTAGAAAAATCTGGGATCACTTTGCTATAATCTAGTATTTTGAATACGCGTATTACGTTATCCGACACGGTTCGTGATCTTGTGTAGCTGCTGCACTTGGGTTGGTTTTGGTGTGTCGCCACACACGTTAGCCCTTAGACGAACACTTATGAGTTGGATTGGAGTTGGTGCGTCGGTCAAACGTAGTGTGTACGTGATATTGATCGATTTCTGAGATTTGCACTTGCTATGTTTTGTGGTAATAGGATCGCAGGAGGGGACTTCGGACGCTGCGAAGAAAGGGAAGCAGGTGATTGGATTTACCTAGCCCGCGACTGTCGGTGAGTAGATTTAACATCTACGGGGAAATCGCCCATATGGCGTTAAGCATCAGGGCTAGATATGATATAATATTAACCGCATGTTTATATGCACATATAGAGATGGTGCATGAACTTCATTTCATATAGTTATTTGTTGTGCCTGAACCTGTACTAATTGTACACTACACTATTATTGTCAGTCCATGTTGCATGAGCACTCATTGTATGCTGCACACACTGTCGGTAATTGCCATGATACGCACAACACAAATATGCATATGATATACCTTGCTATTGGTTACCGACATTGAGATATTGATTCTTATGTGATGGCGCATATGAAATATAGCATACCTGTATACCTACATGCTTACACATATGCCTTGCTATACCTACATGCTTACACATATACCTTGCTATAGATATATGTTCACTGTTATATGATGTTGCGTTGGATTTGGATAATTGGGAACCGCGTGATATATTTAATGACTCGGTGCATTTAAATAGCGGATTTTCCCTTGATATGCTCATATTGTCATTCTATATTGCATATATCATATTACATGGATTTCCGCATTGAGATATGGATTTCATGTGATTTTACGGATTTAAGAACCGCGGGGATATTTCAAGAAATGTGTGTTGTTTTGGAAACCCGGTTTCTCTTGATTTGGGGATTTCGAGTGTTGATGTTGGGCACTTATGTTCCGAGAGATATATGGATTTGGGGATTTCGAGTGTCGATGTTGGGCACTTATGTTCCGAGAGATATGTGGATTTGGGGATTTCGAGGTCGACGATGGGCACTTATTTTCCGTGTGATATATGGATATGGGGATTGCGAATGTCGAGGTTGGACATTCAGGTTCCGAGGATTTCGAGTGTCAGGTTGGACACTTAGGTTCCGTGAGATGTACAGGTACGATATGTGGATTTATGTGTCGATGTTGGACACGAGTATTTCATAATGTTTTCGAGTGCCGATATTGGGCACTCAGGTTCCATGAGACTTACAGGTTATGAGGGCCGATCTGAGGGCCGATCTTGAGAAATTTAGGAATTTGATTGTCTTGATGGACACTGGTCCTACAACGATGAGGATTCCGTGAGGATGACATGTTTTATCCCATACTCCACATTTATTTGATATGCATTTGTTTCATGTAGATATAGTACCCTGGTGTGTACCTTGATCATGATAGTTGCATATTCATTTTGCCACACTTATGCTATCAGATTACATGTGATAGATTATCGCTGTTAGTGCATACTTGAGATTACAGTATGATGTTATTTTCTATTCACGAGTTGGCAACTCACCCCCGTTGTGCCGTAGTGTTTTGCAGGTCTGATCCTCAGAGTAGACACGGCAGGGCGCCTTATTACCTCTACTTTTGCGGATACCGTTACGGTTGGCTGTGATGCCTTTTGCTTTAGGTGGGTTGTGGTTATCCGACAATGTACTTTTTATATCTTTGTATCTAGTACTCTCTATGTATCACCTTCATGTATTGACTTAGATACGAGTTGTGAGGATCGATGTTGTATATTCTTATGACTCTGGTTGTCGTGCTCGTGTGAGCCGGCCTTTATTTATGTGGATTATCTCATTTCTTCGCTACGGCGTCGTATATCTGTTGTGGTGGTTGTTTCCGCCATTGGGTGAGATTTGCTCCCGTTTGGGAATGCTTTACTTATACCTTAGGTTTGTACCCGTTCCGGGGTAGTTTTTACAAAGGAGGTGCTGATTGAAAGATTTTTAGTTACCGCAATCAAGACGGTGTCGCTTTGCAGCTAGCCGCGATGAGCACGGGTTGATCCACAGGGAGACGGAGCGTTTTACATTCTTGTTCTAACGAGTTAATGCGCGTAGGCGGAAAGTTCTTTATCTATCCTAAGTGTTATATGCAAGTATAAAGTTGTTAGGAAAAAATACAAAAAGTATAAGCTAAGGAATCCGCACTAAAACCTTTGAGCCGAACTTAACGATTGAAGCTAGAACAATCGGCAACAACGTGGATTAGGGTGCTTAAGCACGGTATTCGTGGAATCCGGCTTATTGACCCTTGTCTGTCCGTTCTTGTCTCTTGCTTTCGCCTCCGGCCAAACCGAACGCAACCGGTCGCGGTTAGGAATCACCATTACCTTGGTAGGGTAGGGTGTCTAACGGAGCGCTTGCGTAACATTTGGACGGAGTTAAATGGAAAATACAGGAATAGGAAATGAGCAAAGAAACCTTAACTTACAATATCGTATTTATTCCTAACAACACCATATTAACAACCATTCACAAAACAAACTAAAAAGAGAGAACAAAAGAGAAGATAAACAAAGAGAAGAAAAGATTACAAGCAAGTAATTAAATGACATGGTAATAAATTGCAAGTAATAAAAGACAAGAATGAAATGCAAGTAAATAAAAGAGCAAGAAAGAAATAAGCAAGAAATGAGAACTAGGAACCATGGAACAAGTTACACACCATGGGTTTAATAACCCAAACTTAAACTTGCAAGCTCGATTAAGAGGTTGCAAGATCAAGAGAGAGCTAAAAACCCAAGGCAAAATGAAGCACAAAAGAGATTTTATTCATCTTTAAGAATGATACAACCCTTGAGATCAAATACCAACCTTTAAACCTTCAAGCTCAATGAATAGGTTGAAAGATCAAGAAAAGGCAATGATCTCAAGGGGAAGCTAAGCTATTTACAAGAGAAAGAGAAAACAAAATGAAATGTTGCAAAAAGAATGACAAAATTGGACCCTTGCTCACTTTCCCTATGGTCTGCTTTTATAGGAAAGAAAAGAGATTAAGAAAACAATAAAATAAAGTCCAAATGGCAGTAAATGAGGCTCTATGAGAAGGTGGGGTCCACAGGAGGAGGTGGGGCCGGCCAGGCCGGTTTTGGAAGGGAAGTGATCGGCCAAATTCCGAGGAGTGGGTCCCGTATTGCAGTGGTGGTCTTGTGCTGTCCCCAGCATGCCCCTGGGGTTGTTTGCTTGGTCAGAAACATCTCTGGATGCACTCAGGACTTGGAGGGAACTTGGTAGATACAAATCACATCACTACTTTTTGCAATAAATGCACATCACACCATATAACCCACTTGCTCCTAGACATCATGCCATGGCTCCCCTAGGTCCATGGTCCAAGCCCCAAGAGTTAGTGTGTACACATGCTATGTGTTGGACCAAAATATTGTGCACACACTATTTGCAAAATAACACTTGGGATATCGGTCGATTTCCAGTTCTGGCTGCAGTGTCGGCTCTCAAATGATATATCCATGATTTTGAATGTATTTCCAGTATTTTGTCACGGATACCTGTAATCTGTATTACTGAGCAAACACCGGTTAATAGTACCGATATATAACAAAACAGATAACGAATAAGCGGTATTGAAATGCAGTTTTCTGTGATGAACAAATACCCCCAAACTTATCTTTGCTCGTCCCGAGCAAAACAAAATCCTAGCCTCACTTTCGCAGGGAACGCGATTGCACTGAGCACGTGCAACAAGCCGTTAAACCTCTAGTTGTCCCTAGTAGGAGGAGTGTTGTCTCCTGAGGGTTTTCAGCAGATTACACCCATAAAATCCCGTCAAGCTAGTTTCATAAGTTAACATCGATTCTACTCCTACAGTTTAGTATCTAGGTTAGAAATTCTATCATCTTAAGTTAGAAACATCCCACCCTAATGTTTTACACCTCCTATCTATTTAATCTCAGATCCTATACATTCCAAAAAAGTTTAGAAAGATCTCGATATCTCCTGAGTTTTCCTTCTAAAAGTGTTGTCTTAAATTAGGGATTTTTATCAGCTTTACAGAAAATATAAGTCATATTCTTCATTTTTATCTTTTATCCAAACATCGATTGTATACCCCTACGTATGTGTATATTTGCACCCCTACATTCAAGAATTCAATTCAAGCTATAGTACCCTTGACCTAATACCTAATACTACTTCTTTTCATTAATGATGGACGGTGTTGCTCACACACCTTTCATGCGACTATTAATACTTCTTGAGGCACTAACAGCCGATTACTGAATGTGTAAGCTTAAAGCGTAAATAGCAGTTTCCAGGTCTTGATTTTATTTTATTTTTTTCTTTTATTTTTATTTTTCTTTTCAAGACCGGATATATTTTTCACTGATGCTCTTTTTGGTGTTTAGCTTTAAATACCGTTTTTTCTTTCATACTAGGTTTTTAGCAAGAGTATTTCTAGGTGTCCTCTAGTATCCCAAATTTCAAGGTGCGTGTATGTGCAGTTTATAGGATATATACTTTCTAAATTTGAATTCAAGAATAGAAACTATTTTTCAGACTTATCTTTCAGTAAAGTATCAATACTTTCCCTTCATCTTGACTTAACTCAAGAACTGAACTAAAGATTACCTATTTCTCAAAAAAAACTGTAAGGACCTATACTTTCCAAAGTTTTACAGAAAGAAGGTTATTTTTAGGGTTTTCAATTCCTAAGCCTAGGATTTAGTTATTTTTAACGTATCAACTAAACTTTCAAAACAAATCTATGTTACCCTATTAGCTAACTTGACGACAAAGTTTTTATATTTTTGGAAAAAATTTCGATTTTCGTGGGTTTTAATAAGGTATGCAAATGCAAAATATATAAATGAACGCGAAGGAAGAAAGCTTACCGAGCACACCCCCAAACTTAAACTTGACAGTGCCCTCACTGTCAGATGAAACTAAGAGGGTCAAAATTGCCGGTGTTTTCTGAAAGAAATATATACAAAGAAAAAAAGCAAAACAAAAAATATATACACAAAAAGGTCCCCCCAAACTTAAGTGAAACAGTGTTTCCACTGTTAAGAGTTGAAGTTCAGGATTAGGAGGGAAAGAGAAAAGTATCAAGCTATATAAGGCCTTACAAAAGCCAAAAGTTAACACCAACCATTCAAAAATTCTATCTCTGTAATATGCGGGTTGGTGAAAGAAGGTGAAGAGGAAAGAAATGGAGAATACGCGAGACCGTATGGAGATAGAAGCGGGATACGGTATCGGTGGAGGAGAAGAATGGCGGAAGGGAAAAAGAAATGGAGTACGAACTTGAGGGTGAAAATGGAGTGAATAGATTAGCACAATTTATGATGACCGATGTGTAAGAAGCGTTTGTGCTAATCTATTAACCCGTCGAGAAATGGGGTCAAATCCCTCAAGATTCGTGAGAAAATATGGGTACGCCGAACTTGGTAAACCAGACAATGGAAATGGAAGTGATATGGTTACTTGCAAGGTTGGAACGATGGAAAGGATGGAGGGGAGTGATTGAGGAAGGTCATCGGTTAAGGGTTCGGGAGGGTGTGCACAGTCAATGAAAGGAACAGGATGAATTGGAAAATCCGACTCATCAAATAAGACTGGTTCATCCTCAAAACTATCCTCAAAAGTCTCCTCAAAATTCAGCTTATCCATGCAAATTTCATCAAAATCAAGACGCATATGAAGTTCGGGAAAAACAGTTAAAGACTCGGGATGATGAATTGGAGAGAAAAACTCAGCCAAATCTGTGGGTTCATCATCCAAAATATCCCCAGCGTCAATATTCTTAATCAAGTGAAAATTAATATTCTCAGACACCTCATCAAAAACATGGATGTCAATCGATTTTGGCTCTAAGATGGAGGTGTGGAGGTCAAAAGAACTGGGTGTGGTTTCACTCGAAAGGGACTCTTCACAATCAGGTAAATCAAACACTACAAAGTCGCACAACTCATTCATCATTCTATCTTCAATCGGTGAATCGTTTGGAACACTAGATAGACATTCAAAACCGGAGTTGTGGGATTCAATTTGCAACGGGTAGGTTCGATTTGGAAGGGTATACAGCTCACTCTCTCCACTCAAATTCACATCCTGTCCTGCCGCCTCATCATACATTGGAAAATGTGGAGCTAGTAGAAAACTAGCTACCGGGTCAGTAGGTTGTATGAGGGCGGCCATGGACGCATTCAAATCCATCATCTGTTAGCATGACGCTACCCTAAAGTCTTCCAACGACTGTTCCAGACTACACATAGGTTGTGAAGGGGTTTCAGTAAAAGATTAAAAGTTGTTTGGATGCTGAAAACTCCCAAATGGCGGGTCAGAAGCCATGTCTAGGGAAGGTGCAAACGTCGGGTAGGATGGATAGGAATTGAATGGCTGGACAGGAGTAGGATCAACAATTGGATAAGAAGGTGAATGAAATTGTTGATCTAAAGAATTTGTAGTGGTGAAACGAGTGAAAGATCGGCTATGGGATTGTTCAATATGTTCAGCGATGGAAAAAGGACGACTTGCAAAAGGGGTATCAACATAAGAGGGTGGGGGAGGTTGAAAAGGTTGATACACAGTGGATTGCGGAGTGCAAGTGTTTTTCCTAGATGCGTCTATGCGATCTTTTAATGAAATTTTGGGCATAGAGGGGTCGTTCGAAATTCGACCAAAGCAAGAACCGTAGAAATTTATGTCTGGTTGTGGGTACCAAAGTTCGGCAAGGGTTTTTCGAGGCTGGGTACCCATGATATGAAGAGAGAAAGAAAGAAAGGAAGAGAAAAGGAAGGGAAAAAGAATGTGATTTTTTTATTTTTTTAATATTTTTTTAGTTAGTTATTAACAAAAGAATGAAATATACATACAAAAAGAATCTGGACAAAAACAATCACGACAAAAAAATACCACGCACCTAATCGGTCTAGGGTTCACCTAGGTCAACTAGACCTACTCCAGAACTTGATTGGCGAAGTAAAACTGTGTCGAGAAGCGGGCTTAAGATATACTGATCACGAGGCCAGATAAGTGCAGAGATAAGGGGAGGTTTTCCGACGCTTTCGCGAAAGTCCTTAATTAAATAACCCTTTCTCTTTTGGCGATTTCACCGTTAACACTTTCCTAGACACCCCGTAAACAATATACGGTTAAGCGGTGTTCTAAACACAGTTAACTTCTCCTAGTGAGCGCGAAGTCCTTAAGGCTTAAAGTCTAATTTCTTTTTAAAATTTGTGCGGGTAAACGCTATGTTCAAGTTCGTGATTTGTGGCCCATGGAAAAGGTAATGAAATCCTTTATCGTATGTTGTGGGGTTCGCTTGCCCTTAAGTCCGTATTAATGTATGCAATGTGCAATTCAATAAAAATTCTATAAAGAATCAAACAATTATTTTTTTTAGTTTAAGCTCGGCACTGCAACAAATACGGGTTAGTCAAGTGTCACGACCCGAAATTGGCACGTGACGGCCCTAATACTACGCAACGTCTACAGGCGTAACGCAGTAAAAGAAAGCCAAAATCCAGAAATTTAAACCATTAAAAGACAAGAAAAGATAAGAAACATTGTTTAAACTTTTGAAAATCTCAAGTATAAATTCTTTAAGTCCAATTTACTTTCTTGAAAATTTCGGCAGCACCTCCTTTGTAAAAACCAACCCCAAAAATGGATACAACATAAATATAAAGTAAAGCATCCCCAACGGGAGCAAATCCACGCCCAACGGCGGAAAACAACCACCACAACAGATATACGACGCCGTAGCGAAGAAATAAAAGACGATATAAGTAAAACTGCATAAAAGACATCTAAGTCACCAAAATATACAATATCGTCCTCACATCAAGTCTCTAAGTCATACAAGATAATGGTAGATGGAGAGTACAGGATACAACGAATATAAAATAAACAACCTTGGATAACCGCAAAACCCACCTAAGCAAAACTGCACACCGTGAGCCGAAACGGTATCCGCTGCAAAAGATGATGTGATAGATGAATAGCCTGCCTCGACTGCTCTGGGGAAAACAACCTACAAAACCCTGTGGCACAACGGGGGTGAGTTGCCAACTCGTGAATAGTAAATAACAAATGCAGGTAATCGCAAGTATGCACGTACAGCGCGAATCTAACATATGTAAGCTAAAAGCAGTAAAAGGTCATATGAATGCGATAATCATGAAAGGTACACTAGCAGGTTCAACTAATACATGAAGCAATAATATGACAATCTGTATGCAATAATCATGCGATAATGATATGAATGTGTATATATGCAATAGTCATGAAAGGTACGCTATCAGGTACAACTAACACATGAAGTAATGTATATAAATAAAGGTATGTAAATGCAACAGTCATGAAAGGTACTCTATCAGGTACAACTAATATATGAAGCAGTGCATAAACAATAAATGTTGAGTATGGAATGAAACATGTCATTTCCACGGAATCCTGACATCGTGGTAGGATCAAAATCCATCAAGACAATCCAAATCCCAATTCCTCAAATCAGCCCCCAAATTGGCTCTCATATCATATAAGTCTCACAAATCCTGAATGTACAATATCGAATAAATCTCATATATCCTGAATGTACAAAATCAGCAATCTCATAAATATCCTGTATCCAATATCAAATGAATCACCTATATCCCAAATCCAATATCAAGTAAAATTCTAACACCCTAAATATATTTGCATGAATAAATATGATGTATATAAATTGATATAAATACACATATATTAGCGTCCCATTCCACTAATATTGGTGTAAAGGCATATATAACAGCGTCCCATTCCACTGTGATATATACTTAGGAGTAAAAAGAAATATCATGAAACCAATGTGTCAAGCATCGACACAGAAATGTTGATCTATCAGGTGCTGTCACCAAGACTGGCCCCCTGATAGGTACGTATCATACGCTATACCGAAAGCTCGAGTGCCTAGCTCTGACCCTCGCCTTTCAACATATCCATACGTACATGACTCCCGTCGGTATCCCCATGATAACCGCCGAGTCATTGGTAATGTCACCGGATGGTATGGTTCCCCCACTAACTCATCGTCTACTCCACGACTCTTGCCCCGGGGTACCTCCGGGCCCCACCATGTACCCGCACATGGACCCCTCCTTTCCTCGGGTGGGGTATATATATATGTAACGTTTTAGAAATCGTTTTGCGAATTTTCCCGTTTTAGGGCAAAATTGTCGGTTTTTCCCGTTTTAACCCCATTTCGATCAAACGACCGTATAAACTTACCGACACCTAGTTTGGCTAAAATAAAGCTTGTGCGCGAACTTTGGGAGTATTTGGGAGGTTTTGGTTCAGATAGATTTTTTCCCAAATAAAATATTTTTTTAAGCGGTATTTTGTGCACGTAAATCGGGAAAATTTTTCTTTTGTGAATAAATTAAAATTTGTCACTAGAATTATTTTAGAAGGTTCTTTTTAAATATCTAGATTTTTTTTGGTGACTAATGGTTTCTTTTTAAAAATAAAAGAAAAGAGAGAAAAGGTGGCATGTTGCATTTATGTGCATTTATTGATTTCTTTTGACTAGAAAACTCCACCCACTTCACAAAAATACCCCCACCTTTCCTCCTTGGCCGAAACTCCTCCCCATTTCTGCCCTCTTGCTTTTCTTTGCTCAATTTCTTCATTCCAAGATCAATAATTCATCAAAATTCCTTTAAAAATTCCACAAAACTCATAAACAATCAATAACCAATCTTTATCCTTCATTAATCTTGCTTATACCTTCAAGGAAAACATCATTTTTGGAGAGAAAAATGATGGATCTAGTTGCTTGTTTGTGTTCTTGAGAGGTATAATTTCAAACCCTAATCTTTAATTGTGGTATTTAAATCTTTTAGCTATCTAATTTAGTTAACTATTTATGTGCTTAGTTTAGCTTTTAATTCATGATTAATTCATTATATTTGGTTTAAGAAATTCATGTTAGGGTTAATTATTGATTAAGTGATAAGTGTTTATTTGAAGTATTAAATTGGGTTTTAGAAAAGATTAATCTAGTAGAAAATGTTAAAATTTTGCTAATAAGTATTTTGTTTAATTAAGCAAAGTTGCTTACTAGATTTTTGCTAAAACAAAATTAGCGAGTGTTAAAAATATAGGATTGGTTTTGATAGCTTAGTTAAGCTATTTTAAGATATTTGTAATTGTTAGATTTGCGTTATCTTGAATCTAGTGCGATATATTGCGATAGGTTGCTTACTAGATTTCGGGGTTTTTCCGACGTAGGGTTCGTTTGGTAGTTGCGAGGTTATATCTAGTGTATTCCTCGTAATTTTTGTGTTGTGTTGCGCGATCGGGACGATCGGGGTCCAGAATTGGTGTTTTGTAGTTTAGCGACCCCAATTAGGGTTTTGGCCGGTATCGTGCGCGATAGATGCGCTAAGCGTGCAGTGTAATTTTCCGGGCGTTTTCGTCGCGTTTCGTTGTCTTTTCGTCATTATAGGATTTTTAGCTTATGTGTGGTATTTATGAAATTTTAGGTTCACAAGCAGGGATTTCAGGTGCTGCGGACAAGGGGAAGCAGGTGGTCGGATTTTCATAGCTCGAGACCATCGGTGAGTAGATTTAACATCTACAGGGAAATCGCTCGTATGGTGTTATGCGTCGGGGCGAATATGTTATGATAGCTGCATGTATTTGCATATTAGTTACTTTCATATGAATGTCATTGCATAGCATTATCTGTTGTACTTGACTCGTACCTTTAGATATAACACATTACTGACGGTTCATGTTGCACGAGCACTAAATTGTATGCTACACCCACACCGTCTGTAATTGCCATGACACGCACAAACACCTACCTATGTGATATGATAGTGGATAGGAATGATTGGAGTAGCAACTCTTATTCTATTGTGCATATGAAATACTGTGGACACATACATACGTGATATTGCATTGGGCATGAATAGTTAAGGTAGTGAACCTTATTCCACTTCACTTATATCTTGCTATAATTACTTATACATCATGCATACATATTGACATGTACACCCTCGTACTTGATTACATGTAGATACTTAAACTTTGCTACACTTACATGTACACTTCATATGATACTGCATTTATTTTCGAAGGAATTAGGAACTGCATGATATGTTTTAAAGCTAGATTCAATTTAAAGAGCGGTTTTCCCTTTATATGCTCATATTGATGTTTTATGTTGCATATATCAGCTTTATATGGATTTTACGCATTGAGATATGGATTTCATATGATTTATGGATTTGAGAACCATGGGGGATATTTTCAAGAAAACTATGTATTGTTTGAAAACCCGGTTTCTCTTGATATGATATTTGATGTGTCCACCATGTGATTTCTCGGTTCTAAGATTTGGCTTGTGATACCCGATTCGAGGAGCGGGACACACCGTCTGTGGGTACATGGTGGACCCGGTATGGTACCCCGGGGTGAGTGGTGATTTCGTGGTGTAGACGATAAGCCTGAGGGTGGGACCACTACCTACCGATGATTGTATTTGGACTCGGCGGTTATCATGGAGATACCGACCGGAGTGAGGTATGACATATCGTCAGGGATAGTCATGGTGACAGCGCCTGAGTTATGAGGATTTACGTGTCGATGCTAGACACGGGTTTCATGATGTTTCGAGTGTCGGTGTTTGACACTCAGGTTTTCGTGAGACATACAGGATGTGAGGGCCGATCTGAGGATGCGGTGCCTGAGGATTTGGGATTTGATGTGTCAGTGAGGGACACTGGTGTTTTTCCATGCTGATGATTTTTGCATGAGATTTTATATTATATCATCCCACACTCAGGATTATGTTGATATGCATTGTTTCATGTAGTTATAGTACCCTGATGATGTACCTTTACATGATTGTTGCATATTCACCTATCATACTTATGCTATCGGATTACTTATGATAGACAGATCGCTGTTCGTGCATACTTGCGATTACTGTATGATGTTATTTACTATTCACGAGTTGGCAACTCACCCCCGTTGTGCCACAGTGTTGTGCAGGACTTACCCTCTGAGTAGTCGCGGCAGGGCATCTTTTCATCTCTACTTTTGCGGATACCGCTACGGTTGGCTGTGAAGCCTTGCTTTTAGGTGGGTTGCGGTTATCTGTTTGTACTTTGTATATTTTTTGTTGGATCTAGTATTCTCCATCTACCACTATGTTGTATATGACTTAGAGACGACTTGTGAGGATTCAGTGTTATTTTGTGGTGACTTTGGGTGCCGTGCTCGTGGGAGCCGGTCCTGTTGAAAAGTTTTATTTCTTTATGCAGTTTTCTTTTATATTTCTTCGCTTCGGCGTCGTATATATGTTGTAGTGGTTGTCTCCGCCGTTGGGTGTGATTTGCTCCCGTTTGGGATGCTTTTATTATTATCTATGTTGTACCCGTTTTCGGGGTTAGTTTTTACAAAGGAGGTGCTGCCGAAATTTTTAAGAACGAAAACTAAACTTAAAGATTTTTACTTGAAAATTTCCGAATGTTTAAAACTATGATTTTCTCCGTTGATCCAGTTTTGGCTGGTTTAGATTTCTGGGTTTCGGCTTACTTAAGTTGCGTACGCTTTTAGACGTTACGTAGTTTAAGTGCCGGTTACGGGCCAAATTTGGGTCGTGATAATATATATCAGAACCGATAAATCTCATGGTGGCTGCTGAAATATCATATCAAGGGAAACCGGATTTTTCAAATAATGCATAATTTCATGAAACTACCACGGTCCCCAAATCCAGAAAACATCATGAAAAATCCATATCTCAATGTGAAAATCCATGAATATAATATACGCATCATAAATCTGAAATGCGAGCATATAAAGGAAAAGCCGCTATTTAACTGCAACAAGTTAATATATAAATCATGCGGTTCCTAATTTCTCCAAGTTTATATAACATCAAGTAAAGGTAAACATGTAACTATAACCAGGTATATGTGTAAACATAAAGGTATAGCAAGGTATATGTATCTACCAATGAGTAATGATGTAATATACCTCCTGGGTATAAGTGAAGTATGTATGCAAAGTATTCATGTAGCTATGTCATTATGTGTGTATGTACCTATCACTAATGGTACAATACCCTATAGGTATACAGGTAACTAGCATGTAAGTATGTCAAGGCATATGTGTAAGCATATAGGTATACAGGTATGCTATAAGTCATATGCATAAAGAAATATGAATCAATGTCTCAATGTCCCTAACCAAACAATATCATATCTATAAGTGGGTTGTGCGTGACATGGCAATTATTGACGGTGTGTATGGCATACAATCAGTGCTCGTGCAACATGAATCGTCAATAATAGTGCTGTGTCCTAAGGATACTAGTCCAAGCACAACAATATCTAAGCAATAAAATGTATGCGCAATTATAAATATGAAATAAAATATGCGACAAGTCAAATCATTTCTAGCCCAGATGCATAACGCCATGCGGGCGATTCCCCTGTAGATGTTAAATCTACTCACCAACGCTCCTGGCTAAGTAAAGCCTACCACTCGCTTTCCCCTGTCCGCAGCGCCCGAAGTCCCCGCCTGCGATCCTGAATACATATAACAATAAAGCAAGCGTATATAAGCAATCGACCAAAAATACGTACAACTACGTTTAACCCACGCACCAATTCCAAACATACTCTCGAGTGTTCGTTTTAGTGGCTAACACGCGTAGCGACATTACGAAACGAACTCAAGAGCAAAAGCTACACAAAGACACGAACGACATCGGCACGACCCTGGTTAGGAGCGCAAAGCGACACAACTACCAAGTCTAGACCCTGATCGTACCAATCGCGCATTCACAACACAATAATAAACGTGGAATCAATATTATTAACGTCGCAACGTCAAAAGAAACCCACGCCTAAAAGTTACCGAAACCTAGTAAGCAGTATTTATCATTTTAGCACAAAACTACAAGTTTTATCAAAACTAGAATTTACAAACATCTCAAAATAGCAAGGTTTAACCATTTAAACCTGTACTAAAATTTTAGATTTCACTAATTAGGATTAGCAAAAGTTTAGTTTGCTAATTAGCTTAATGAGCCGATTAGGAAAATATCATTTAACAAATTAGCAACTTGATTTAATTTTCTTCGAGCTTAACATATTAACTAACCATTTCACTAATCAAAACCCAAATTTGATTAATAAAATGATATCTTGAATTTCTAAATATTAATTTAAAAGCTTACTTTAAACATCTAATTAAGCTAATTAAAGGTATTAAGCAAAAAAAAAGAGATTAGGGTTAAGCTTTTATACCTTCCAAGAACACAACTTGAAACAAGAACAATCCACACTTTTGCCTCCAAAATCCTCACTAGAATGAAGATCTAAGAAAGTTTTGTGAAGAAAAATGAAGGTTTTGGATTATATTTGAATTTCTATGAATTTATTTGGATTTTTCATGATTTATTTGGAGTAAAATGAGTTGAAATGGGGTTGAAATCATGAGGGGCAGCAAAGGAAAGAAGAGGGGCCGACGAAAATGGAGGGAGGTGGAAATTTGTGGAAATTGTGGAGAAGTTTCTAGCAAAAAAATCATTTAATACACATTTAATGCAAAATGCCACCTTTTATTCATTTTCTTTTCGTTTTCTTTTAAAATTTTAATTCCATTGACCAAAAAAAATCTAGATATTTAAAAAGAAGGTTCTAAAATAATTGTAGTGATGATTTCCGATGATTCTAATTTAGAAGAAATTTCTCGATTTACGTGCATATTTTACCGGCTAAAATAATATTTTATTTGGGAAAATTCTATCTGAACCAAAACCTCCCAAATACCCCCAAAGTTCGTGCACTAGCTTTATTTTAGCTAAAATAGGCGCCGGCAAGTTTCTACGGAAGTTTGATCGAAATCGGGTTAAAACGGAAAATACCTACTATTTTGCCCTAAAACAGAAAAATTCGCAGAACGATTTCTAAAACGTTACAATCTCCCCCCTTATAAAAATTCATCGCCGAATTAAAAATTTTCACTAAGCGTACCTTCAAAAAGAAGATTACAAAAAAATCCCAAATCTCGCACGCAACCTTCCAAGTGATCACCTCACTATACGGCTACGTCCAAGAAAACCCTTCACAGATGGCAAGACCCTTGACCGAAGTTTTTCCACCTGCCGAGTCATTAACACAATTGGCTTCCGGTGAACGAAACGATCACGTCCAAGCCAAATGGTCTGATGCTGAATCATGTGAGAAAGGTCATGAAGGTAATTGCAAAGTATCGACACAAGGAATACAGGGTGAACACTCAATAATCTGGGCGGAAGTGGCAAATCAAAGGCAACGGAACTAACTCGCATTAAGGATCTTAAAAGGACCTACAATTCTGGGATAAGCTTCCCAAAACTCAACACGTCATTCATCGGAAAATCCGTAGGAATACATGAGCTCCCACTGCGAACTCAAGTCTGCGACCACAACGGTCGGCATAAGACCTCTGTCTGCACTGGGCTGTCATCATCCTGACCTGAACCAAATGGATCATTTCCGAAGTCTCTAGACTAGCTGTGTCCAAAAATCCTAATCTCACAAAGTCAGAAAAATAGACTGGAGATCGACACCACCTAACAAACAAAACTTAAAGGTTGCCAATTGGAATGTCTCCTGATAACTGCTATCGAAGGAGAGTCCTAACAATGGCAAGTGACGATCCCAACTGCCGACAACAATTAATACGTACGCACAAGCATATCCTCCAGAGTCGGTATAGCCCGCTCTCACAAAACCATCATCCTGCGGATGGAAAAACGGAGCTAAAGCTCAACCAGTACCCAAGGCTTCCTGAAGTTCCTGCCCAAGATGGCAAGCGAATAGGGTGCCCTATTTGGATACGACCCATGAAGGAACTCCGTGCAACGCACAAACTTAACCAAGGACAACTGAGCCACCCGAGTATAACCGGACAACTAGCATCCGAATGGAGTTACACCCTGACTAAACCTGGGTAGACACCATAACGGAATTCGTGGAGATCTGCTCCCACTCCTATTTCGGAACGGTTAAAGGTTACAACTCTCCAGCCGGTCTCAGATGCTCAACCTTAGCACGCAACAAGACAAACACCCCGAAACGAAATCCGAAACTTCACTCTTCATCCCTGCCCACCCGTAACTATTTCATGAGTCACGCTACAAATTGGTAGAACTTGAATGAACACAGAAAGCTGACTGATGTACCTGCTATAGGATTTCGCGTCTCTGCCCAATAGTATCAGGTACACAAACGCATCCTTAAACGTAGCACATCTGGTCATAAATCAAGGACTCCGAATCTTTACCCAGCCAAGTATGCTCAAGAATCTTTGACGGACGAGCATCGGCGGGCAATGCCTCGCGAAAGCGATTAAGGAATAGTGGTCGGGCGCGGACATGAGCCAGCTGTCCCCTCAGTAGAGGTGAACTTAAGTTATACTCAATGATCGCACAAGAACTGTAAATCTGCAGAAGACTATCTCAACAATCAAAACCCGCTGCAGGAAGATGTACATTAAGCTCTGCTGGTCCGTGAAAATCTGACACGACTCTCCAAACATGTAGTGTCTCCAAATCTCCAACGCAAGACCACCGCGGCCATCTCCAGATCATGAGTGGGATATCCTGCTAGTACTTCCTCCAACTGTAAGGAAGCAAAAGCGATACTCTATAGTGCTACATCAGTACACAATCGAGCCCCACTCGCGAAACATCACAGTTAAACAACAAAGTCGCCCGAACCAGAAAGCAAAGAAAGAACTGGTGCAGTTGTCAACCGAATCTCCAACTGCTGATAACTCCGCATGCATGCCTCAGTCCAAAGAAAAAGGAACCTCCTTTACGGTCAGTCCAGTCAACGGTGCAGTGATACACTAGTAATACTGCACGAAACGGCGGTAACAACCTACTAAGCCCAAAAATCTGCGGAACTCCGTCCGTACACAAGTCTGGGCCAAAGCTGTACGGCCTCGATCTTCCTCGGGACCATACAAAAAACCGTTTCCCGTAACTACAAGACCTAAGAGTCAACACAAACAAGCCTGTAGGAACACTCCGAGAATCTAGCAAACCGCTGGGGCTCTCCCAATGTCTGCAAAACAAATCCTCAAGTGCTACTCATGTCCCTCACGACACATTGAATAGACCAGAATGTCGTCAATAACACAACAATAACCGGTCGAGGAACGGCCTGAAGAAAACTGGTTCATCATATCTACGAATGCTGCTAGGGCATTAGTGAGTCCAATGACACCACCAAAACACACAAAGCCCGTAGCACGCACAAGGAAGTCTTCGGAATGTCATCACTCCGAACCCGCAACAATGATGACCTGATCCTGAACAAACTTAGAAAAATGTCTCGCACTGTGGAGCTGATCGAAGAAATCGTCAATGCGAGGTAAAGGATACCTATCTGCACCGTAAGCCGGTTCAATTGACGATCAATCAATATACAACCTCGAGTGCCGTCCTTCTCCTTGACGAACAGAAGTAGGAGCTCCCTAATGCGAAACACTCATATGCATAAGCCCCCCAACAAACAACTCTGCAGCTGATCCTTAAGCTCTCTAAGTTTCGCCGGCTCATCTGGAACAACGTCGGAAAACTCTCGCACGAAGAAAAACCCGGTCCAACAAACCCACTGTGGCTCCGGTATCACGAAGGAACGCCAAGAATCCTCGACATCCTCTGTTAGTTATATGTATGCCCTAGAGGCCATTACTGTACATACGATGTATATTGCAATGGATGCTTGGACATATATAGGGAGGACTTTCTTGCTCGACATGATAGTATGCTATCTGGTTATACTTTATCTTAACATGTACTCTAATTGTCTCTATGTTACATGTTGATAAAGCCCTTAGGATAAGTACTCGACTACTGGGACTATGATGAAATCATACTAGTGGGGCCACGGTAGTCGATGAGTACATCCTATAACTGTTCCTAGTCGAGGGTGTATCGAGACAGGGCATCGATACACCAAAGTAGACTAGCGTATACGCATCTTGACCCATATGATGGGCGATGGATGATCCCATATCCATCGGTGTTTGACATCAAGGATGGTGTATGGGTGCTCAGTGGAGACTGGGTATACTGGACGGACTCGCCGAGAACTCCCAGATGGTATTATACCTCATGTCAGATGGCAGTTCTTCGGTAACGCTGATACAAAGTAGTCTGTTGACCCGAGATCGTCATAGAGTCTTGTGTGATTCCTACTGTGCTTTGACTTCCATCATACCACGTCCAAGAGGGCGTGCAAAAAGGTGGCTTTTGGGTACAGCCCCGAATCACATGGAGGCAATGAGCGATAGGAGGGGATTCGTCTCTCCCGGTATAGGGAGTTGATGTTGTGCTGTGTTCGGTTGGCTATAACCGGAAATCCCTGGCCAGGGTTGCTGAGATTTACTGGTAAGTGTTATCAGTAGTTTCTTGAACTGATATAGACCTTATATCGACACGACTTATCGAGCTACTGGGGTCTGACGTTTACCACCCCTAGGCGAGATATGCAACATATCAGACGACGAGACCGGACTGTACGGGAGTGTTACTGATTGGATTCATTGGAGAATGTACAGGCTTGCTTGTTGATCTTCTGAGCGCTCAATACCTGGGTGGCTGTTACGTTTAGCTGACCGCTTGCAGCTTGTGGGTGTTTGATATGATCATCACCTACTACCGGCGTATTGACGATTCTTTAGAGTCCTACACAGAGGTTTCTTGACTCAGGCAAAACGGAGTAGGAGCACATATGTGATATGTGCAGGACCGAGGATAATGCGATATGAGATATCGTATTCTATTCTCGCGATATTTGATATCAGCCGGGTCATCGGGTCAAGTGTTGATTTGATGAATCGGTACGGATAAATATTAGTCGGTTATATGCGATATAGCCGGATTGTCGGATCAAGTGTTGATTCGATAATTTAATGTATAATAATATATGTGATATATTAAATTACATTAACTAATATTAGCTCACTAAAAGATTCTTTTTCTCACTCGGGTAATACATTGATATATATGCGATATATGTTAAATGTATTATTTTATTTGGTTACAATAAATATTATATATGTGATATATGTTAGTGTATATGCCCTAGAGGCCATTACTGTATCATACTGGTTTGTATATTACTTAATGGATGCTTGGGATATTCACCTTGTATATACAATCTTGCTCAAAATAGTAGTATGCTACTTGGTTTGTTTCTACTTCAATGTGTACATGTGTTTATTTTTGTATATTGCCTATACACATTAGTGGAGCCCTTAGGATCTTTGCTTGATTACCAGCGATGTGATGGCCGTCACACTAGTGAGGCTGGGTAATCTATAAGCACATCCTTAATCAGGTCCCTGGTCGCAGGACTATCGAGACAGGGCATCGATACTCCGGAGTAGACCAGCGCATGCGCTTCTCATCCCAGTGTGGGAGACGGTCTGTCCCACAGCCGTCAGTACGTCGTACTTGAGATAGTATGTGGGTGCTCGTTAGGTTACGGGTACACTGGACAGGACTCGTCGGGAACTGACTAGTTGGTATTATGCCTATCGTCAGTTATCAGTTCCCAGGTGACATGAGTACAGCTTAGTCCGCTGACTTGACACTGTCACTTCGCCTCGAGTGTGTTCCCACTGTACTTTGATCACTACCCTACCACGGCTCAAAGGAGTCGTGCAAACAGGTAGTGGTTGGGTGCAGTCCCGAAGCACTTGGAGGCAGTGACGGTTAGACAGGATTCGTCTCTCCCGGTATTAGGGGTTGACATCGCGCTGTGTCTAGGAGAGCCATTACACGAGTAGTCCCTGGCCAGGGCAAACGAGATATACTGGTAGGCTTCCAGTGTTATCTCAGGGTGTTTTGGGCTTCGCTCCGGCACGACTTGTACCGCTATTGGGGGACTGACGTTTACCGCCCCCTAGGCCCGCCATGCGATGTATCAGACGAACAGACCGGACTGTACGGAGAATGTCACACTCAGGCTCAGTAGGAGTTCAGATGGGTTTCGCCTCGTCGGTCTTCTTGTCGGCATTACCTGGGGACCGTTACGCACAGCTAGTGCCGCTTGCGGTCTGTGGTTAAACCCACTGCCAGCGTAGTGTCGAGTCTTTAGAGTCCCACACAGAAAGCTTTTCGCCTTTAGGCAAAAGAGTAGAGGTCGCATGGTATTGCGACAGGTCGCATGGTTTTGCGACAGGGTTCGGTCACATCCGTGCACTTATGCACGTACAGTGTGCGGACAGTTTGCACTAGCGGGCTTTGGTTTAAGCCAGATCCTAGTGTACCTTTTGGGATTGGATTTATCCAGTGTGCATTCGTGTTCCTCGGAACGCGGATGCGAGTGTGTATGCACAGTTGACAGGGAGGCGGAGGCAGCGGATTCTCATTAGGGTTGTTGACAGTTGACCGTTGACTATTTGACTTTTTGCTCAACCCTAATGAGAATATGATATGTGATTAACTATTATATTAATTAAGTATTATGGTGACATGGTTGTTGACTTTTGTTGACTTTGTTGACTTGTTGACTTTTGTTGACTTGTTGGCTTTGTTGACCGGTTGACTAGGCTTGACTAGTTGACCATCATGATAACCATAGCCATCATTTCATGGCAAAGACTTTTACTTGCTTGCTCATTTGTGTAAAATGAGTGCATGAAATGATATGGTTATGGTTTCTTCTACCATCACATAAGACTTTTTTTTTGGTATGATGAGTTATCATGACTTTGGATTATGAGAGGGTGAGAGACAAAAGACTTGCTCATTCTTTCTTGCTCATTCTCTCTCTTGTTCTTGAGCTCTCTTGTTTTGCTCTCACCCTCAACCTCTTGCTCCCTCTCTTGACTCTATGGTTCTCTTGTCTCATGAGTTGAGAATCAAGAACCATAGATAAAATCCCATACAAACTCTTCTCTACTCACTCTAGTTCACAAGGTTTAGCAAACCGAGTGAACTAGTTTCTTCAAAGAACGAAGAAGGAGCTAAAGATTGGAGCTTTCAGGTGGATCTATCTTCGGCGTAAGGAGACGATGTGAAGAAGCCAATCCGGACCACCATTGGAGCTTGAAGACGAAGGAGTTCAAGACAAGCAAGGTATAACCCCTTAACCGAGTAGTTAGCAACTCGTAGTTAGGTTGTTAGATAGATGTTTAACCAAGATCCGGGTTTTAGGTCCATGTTACCACCTCTATAAAAATCGTTTTTTACCAAATTCCGCATTCCCGAAAGTACCGGGAGAGGTAGCATGGACTTACAGTGGTATCAGAGCCTAGTTAAACTCTATCTAACATGTTAGCAAGTAACTAGAAGATCGATCAAAGAAAAAAGTCCCGAAAACAAACCCCAAAAATTCGAGTTTCTGTCGATTTTTATACTGTTCAAAAGTTGATTATTTTCAGACCTAAAATCGGCTCAGGGTTTTTAAAAGCCACTGTAGAAAAATCACCAAGAGATCCCCCTAAACGACCGCGGAAACGCGGCAATAGCTTGCTATTGCCGCGGTTCCGCGGCCTCCTTGGCCCCTCTCTGATGTTTCTTTGCTACAGTGTACTTGCAGGGGTATTTTGGGATTTTTGGAATATATATTTTCTGCCCAGATTTTCCAGAACGAAAATTCTATTTTTGGGGTCCCGAAAATCCGTATTTTTGATCGAACTTCTAAAAGACTTAAGCTAACGGGTTTTTCTGTAATGTGATATTTGTACTGAACGTCTACTAATCGCTATATGTCGATTAGTGGGGGTTATACAAATCTGTGATCTGTAATGTTGCTGGAATGTGTATATGAATATGTTGGATTGTCGCGGGTGAATAGCCGGGGGTTGTGAGACGAGAGTTTTCTTTTCTTTCAATTCATGTAAATTTGTAAATTGATGTAATAATTTTTTGTATGGCCGCACAACCGGGTCGGGGTTGTAGCCGTCATTGTATAATTTCTTTTTACTGTTTTTGCTCCTAGGATAGACCCATGGAGGGGGTGCACAAACTACCGGGTATGCCGAAGTGTCGAGTGGCCTACTCATGGAGATGAGGGAGGTTACTACGCTTCGGGTACTTGGCGGGTAGTTTGCCGCACCCGTAGGGGTCATGGGTGGGGTTTTGGCTATTCACCGCGACCGTGTAATCTGTTTTTCGTTACAGGCTCGTGCGAATTACAGATTCCTAGTATATCCAATGTATTCATCTGTGATCTGAAATGTTTATCATTGCAGTATATCTATATATGATATTATTTAGGCGTTGCTTATGTTTTACAGCCGTGCTAGCCCAGCCCCCGCTCTGTCGTTAGTTAAGTAACCTAACGGGTAATGACGGGGCCCCGTGGCGAATGCGAATGGCATAAGCGTACGTCATATTTTGGTTGTTTTCTGCAATGGTAGGAATAAATGAAGGGACGCATTAAAAGAACTAATGCAAGAATATCACGCATTAAAAGAACTAATGCAAGATAATAAACCAAGTTAAAGTCGTTGGAACACTTTCGAAAAACCACTCGGTTCTTTTCAAAACCAACTTTTAAATGCGGAGCTTGAGCCACTCCTTTTAAAAGCTATCTCGTTCCACCGACTATATCAAGTTCACTACGTTCACGGTTTAGCCAAAACCGTTCGTAGCCTTCCATCATTTCAGTTAAATATTCGGTAGTATTCAAGCTATGTATTTTGACCTCACGCCAAGGCATAGTGATTGGTAGCTGCCGGATATTTATCTGTTGCATAGATAGAATGCGTTGATTTGGGACAGTCGTACTACCATTTTGGCCTACATCAAGGGTAGGTACGGGTGGATTCAAATTAACCTGGATAATGATGGGAAGAACTTGACATGTGACTTATGACATTTTGACCTCACGCCAAGGTCATAAGAGCATGGGGCAAAAAAATCCACATCGGGAGTTTCATAAGTACTGAAACTTGCTAGATTTGCATACCATTTGGAGTGTGATGATTCTGGTAGGATTCCTTCAGTTTCGTCACGCGATGATATTTGGATCCCGATCCTACTGTGAGTATATGCTACTCCTCGGGAAATTTCTCACTAAACGATCAATGCTATAAACCTAGTAGGTGCCTAGAAAGGTGTTAGCGGGGCTACGCCCCCAGGGAAAAGAGGTTCTTTAATTAAGGAACTTCGCGAAAGCGTTGGAAAACCTCCCTCGAAGTACCGACACCGGCCTGGCTGAACGGTTAAGCAAGTATTGTGCGGTGGGATTGATCCCGACTAATTCTTCCTTTATGGTTTGAGGAGGGATTCGAGAAACAGTGGGAGCCATCCTGTTTAGACAAACTAAAAACCACTCTAAACTTGCAAGAGCATCATGCTGAGTGTTTCTTCTTCTCTCTCCTAATTGCAGCGACCTAATCGACATGACTGGACTTAAGTTACTCCTAGATAAAAACAAACTGACAGGGCCAAACTACAAAGATTGGCTCAGGAATGTCAAGATAGCAATCACTTACGACAAGCTGGGGTATCTTCTTACCACCAAAGCTCCCCCTGTCCCTGGTCCCACTTCCAGCGTCGCGGATAAGGAAATCCGCAAGACTTGGGAGATTGATAGAGCGAAGGCCAAGTGCCTCGTACTTGCCTCGATGGACAACGAACATCAGAGGAGGCACGAGAATATGGACCTTGAATCCATATTTCTCCATACAAAAGAACTGTATGGAGAGCAATCTCGTATCGCAAGATACGAAGCGTCGAAAAAGTTATTTTCGGCAAAGATGGCCGTCGGATCATCAGTAGCCGAGCACGTGCTAAAGATGATCGGCTACATTGAGGAGCTCGCGGACCTAGGGACCACATTGGAGAGTGAACTCTATACGGACATAGTTCTCCAGTCCCTTCCTTCCACTAACGCCCAGTTTATACTGAACTTCAATTTACAAGAAAAAGAGGTTGAACTTTCAGAGCTCCTCAACATGCTGAGGAGCGCAGAGGGCACCCTACAGAAAAGTAGGGAAACATCCACTTTGTTTGTAGGAGGATCATCTTCTTCTAGGTCCAAGGCGAAAGCCAAGGGAAAGAAGAGGAAAGCCCCCGCCAAACCAAGGGGCGGTGTTAGTAAAGTGGATACGAAGGGAAAAGCTAAAGCAACAAAGAAAGCGGGGAAGCTTGTGGATAAGGAAGAATGCTTCTATTGTCATAAGAAAGGTCACTGGAAGAATGATTGCAGGGCCTGGAAGGCCAGAACACAGGAATTGAAGCAGGTTGCAGTTTCAGCTTCAGGTGTGTATGTTATTGAAAACTGTCTTTCAATAAACTCTACTTCCTGGGTATTGGATACCGGATCAGGATCTCATATCTGTAATTCTTTGCAGGCGTTGAGAAACCGTAGTGTTTTGAAGGCAGGTGACATGACCCTCAGAGTTGCGAACGGAGCTAGCATGGATGCTAAAGCCGTGGGGGACTATCACCTGGGAATGTCAGATGGACATGTTTTGGTTTTGCGTAATTACTTTTTTGTACCCAACGCAACTTGTAATATCATTTCTGTATCTTTAGTTTCTAAAGAAGGTTATGAATTTGCGTTTGTAAGTAATGTTGTAAACATTCACCTTAATCAAGTTTTGATTGGGTCAGGTACATTGAGTAATGGTATATACGTATTAAACCAACCACAGATTTTCAATGTCCAGAATACACACAAAAGAAAGTCTCCAGAAATAAATCAGACTTTCTTGTGGCATTGTAGACTGGGTCACATCAATGAGAGAAGGTTGACTAAGTTACATACAGAAGGATATTTGAATGCGTTCGAATATCAATCGTATGCCACTTGTCAATCTTGTCTCAAAGGAAAGATGACAAAGACTCCGTTTACTGGACATGGAGTAAGAGCGAGCGAGCTCTTGGGACTCGTACACAGTGACGTGTGCGGTCCAATGTCTACACATGCGCGAAGCGGTTATTCTTACTTCATTACGTTTACGGATGACTTCTCAAGGTACGGTTATGTCTTCTTAATGAAACATAAGTCCGAAGCCTTTGGAAAATTCCAGGAGTATAAGAATGAAGTAGAGAAATAGACCGGCAAAAGTATTAAGATTCTAAGATCGGATCGAGGTGGAGAATACTTAAGTGCCGAGTTCCTGGACTATTTAAAAGAGAACGGAATTCTCTCTCAGCTTACTCCTCCATACACCCCGCAACATAACGGTGTATCAGAGAGACGGAACCGCACCCTATTGGATATGGTGCGGTCCATGATGAGTAACGCTGAGTTACCGCGATCATTCTGGTGATATGCGCTGGAATCAGCCGCATATCTTTTGAACCGAGTTCCGACTAAGACTGTGCCTACCACACCATATGAAATGTGGAGTGGGAAGAAACCCTATCTTCAATATCTGAAGATCTGGGGATGTCCAGCTTTTGTCAAAAAGCAGCATGCGGACAAACTCGAGGCATGCTCAGTACTGTGCAAGTTTGTGGGATACCCAAAGAACACCAGGGGGTATCTTTTCTACTACGCAGAGGAACAAAAAGTCCTTGTTTCTCGTAATGCCCACTTTCTAGAACACCAGTTCTTGGAAAAGGAAATTAGTGGGAGCGCAGTAGAACTGGAAGAAATTCCAGAACCACAGACTATTACTGAAAGGTTAGTGGAACCAGAGGGTTCAACAGAATAGGACATTCCTACGCCGCTCCGCAGAAGTAGTAGGCAGACTCATCCGCCCGAGAGATACTACGATTTTCTCATAGACGGGGATAGAGAGGATTGCATCATAGATTATGATGAGCCTACTAGCTTCCAGCAGGCCGTTCAGAGCGTTGACTCAGTGAAATGGCTGGATGCAATGCGGACCGAAATGGAGTCCATGTACACCAACAAGGTATGGACGTTGGACATTGCTCCATACGGGGTAAAACCCGTAGGATACAAGTAGATCTTCAAAAGGAAGATTGGTGTAGATGGACAGGTTGAGACCTATAAAGCTAGGCTGGTAGCAAAGGGTTTTCGTCAAAGACCTGGCTTGGACTATGACGAAACCTTTTCTCCAGTAGCCATGCTGAAATCCATTCGGATCCTTCTTGCCATTGCTGCCTTCCACGATTATGAGATCTGGCAAATGGACCTAAAGACAGCTTTTCTAAATGGAAATTTAGAGGAGTGTGTCTATATGGACCAGCCAGAGGGTTTCATTCAGAGTGGGAGCAGCGGAAAGGTGTGCAAGTTGCTTAAGTCCATCTATGGACTAAAGCAGGCATTGCGGAGTTGGAACATCTGCTTTGATGAGACGGTCAAAGAATTTGGCTTTATCAAAAATCCAGATGAACCATGCATCTATAGTAGATTTGTAGCGAGAACTGTAGTATTCCTCGTTTTATACGTGGATGACATTCTCTTAATAGGAAATGACATTCCTATGCTACAATCTGTCAAGGGGTTCTTGTCACACAGGTTCTCCATGAAAGACCTGGGTGATGCCTCATACATTCTGGGTATCCGGATCTACCGTGACAGATCCAAGAGGATATTAGGACTTTCTCAGTCCAGGTACATCGACACCGTGCTGAAAAGATTCAGTATGGAAGATTCCAAGCGCGGTAACCTACCGGCTTGTCACGGGATCACCCTCTCTAAAGAGATGTCTCCCAAGACTGATTTGGAGAGGGATCGCATGTCTATTATACCCTACGCTTCTGCGGTAGGCTCTATAATGTATGCGATGTTGTGTACCAGACCGGATGTAGCTTATGCACTGAGTGTGGTAAGCCGGTATCAGTCAAACCCTGGGGAGAAACACTGGATAGCGGTAAAGAACATTCTCAAGTACCTGAGAAGGACTAAGGAGATGTTCTTGGTGTATGAAGGAAAAGACCTCCAGATCGAGGCCTTTGCTGACTCCAGCTTCCAGAGTGACAAGGATGATTCCCAGTCCATGTCGGGTTTTGTCTTTACCCTCAATGGAGGGGCGGTGTGTTGGAATTGTTCCAAACAGGAAACCGTTGCAGACTCGACGATGGAAGCGGAATACATCGCTGCATCTGATGCCGCAAAAGAAGCTGTCTGGATGAGGAAGTTCTTGAAAGAACTTCAGGTGGTTCCGTCCATTGTTGATCCAATACTTTTGTATTGCGACAACAACGGAGCTATAGCTTTAGCGAAGGAACCCAGGTCCCATCAGAGATCCAGGCACATCTTGAGGCGGTATCACCTGATCAGGGAGATCGTGGATCGCCAGGAGATCGAGGTTCGGAGAGTCGCTTCAGAAGATAACACTGCAGATCCATTCACCAAGGCCCTGCCCCAGACTCAGTTCGAGCGGCTGATCGAGATGATAGGTCTTCGATACGCCAGTACATGGCCTTAGTGCAAGTGGGAGATTGTTAGTGTATATGCCCTAGAGGCCATTACTGTATCATACTGGTTTGTATATTACTTAATGGATGCTTGGGATATTCACCTTGTATATACAATCTTGCTCAAAATAGTAGTATGCTACTTGGTTTGTTTCTACTTCAATGTGTACATGTGTTTATTTTTGTATATCGCCTATACACATTAGTGGAGCCCTTAGGATCTTTGCTTGATTACCAGCGATGTGATGGCCGTCACACTAGTGGGGCTGGGTAATCTATAAGCACATCCTTATGCAGGTCCCTGGTCGCAGGACTATCGAGACAGGGCATCGATACTCCGGAGTAGACCAGCGCATGCACTTCTCATCCCAGTGTGGGAGACGGTCTGTCCCACAGCCGCCAGTACGTCGTACTTGAGATAGTATGCGGGTGCTCGTTAGGTTACGGGTACACTGGACAGGACTCGTCGGGAACTGACTAGTTGGTATTATGCCTATCGTCAGTTATCAGTTCCCAGGTGACATGAATACAGCTTAGTCCGCTGAATTGACACTGTCACTTCGCCTCGAGTGTGTTCCCACTGTACTTTGATCACTACCCTACCACGGCTCAAAGGAGTCGTGCAAACAGGTAGTGGTTGGGTGCAGTCCCGAAGCACTTGGAGGAAGTGACGGTTAGACAGGATTCGTCTCTCCCGGTATTGGGGGTTGACATCGCGCTGTGTCTAGGAGAGCCATTACACGAGTAGTCCCTGGCCAGGGCAAACGAGATATACTGGTAGGCTTCCAGTGTTATCTCAGGGTGTTTTGGGCTTCGCTCCGGCACGACTTGTACCGCTATTGGGGGACTGACGTTTACCGCCCCCTAGGCCCGCCATGCGATGTATCAGACGAACAGACCGGACTGTACGGAGAATGTCACACTCAGGCTCAGTAGGAGTTCAGATGGGTTTCGCCTCGTCGGTCTTCTTGTCGGCATTACCTGGGGACCGTTACGCACAGCTAGTGCCGCTTGCGGTCTGTGGTTAAACCCACTGCCAGCGTAGTGTCGAGTCTTTAGAGTCCCACACAGAAAGCTTTTCGCCTTTAGGCAAAAGAGTAGAGGTCGCATGGTATTGCGACAGGTCGCATGGTTTTGCGACAGGGTTCGGTCACATCCGTGCACTTATGCACGTACAGTGTCCGGACAGTTTGCACTAGCGGGCTTTGGTTTAAGCCAGATCCTAGTGTACCTTTTGGGATTGGATTTATCCAGTGTGCATTCGTGTTCCTCGGAACGCGGATGCGGGTGTGTATGCACAGTTGACAGGGAGGCAGAGGCAGCGGATTCTCATTAGGGTTGTTGACAGTTGACCGTTGACTATTTGACTTTTTGCTCAACCCTAATGAGAATATGATATGTGATTAACTATTATATTAATTAAGTATTATGGTGACATGGTTGTTGACTTTTGTTGACTTTGTTGACTTGTTGACTTTGTTGACCGGTTGACTAGGCTTGACTAGTTGACCATCATGATAACCATAGCCATCATTTCATGGCAAAGAATTTTACTTGCTTGCTCATTTGTGTAAAATGAGTGCATGAAATGATATGGTTATGGTTGCTTCAACCATCACATAAGACTTTTTTTTTGGTATGATGAGTTATCATGTCTTTGGATTATGAGAGGGTGAGAGACAAAAGACTTGCTCATTCTTTCTTGCTCATTCTCTCTCTTGTTCTTGAGCTCTCTTGTTTTGCTCTCACCCTCAACCTCTTGCTCCCTCTCTTGACTCTATGGTTCTCTTGTCTCATGAGTTGAGAATCAAGAACCATAGATAAAATCCCATACAAACTCTTCTCTACTCACTCTAGTTGACAAGGTTTAGCAAACCGAGTGAACTAGTTTCTTCAAAGAACGAAGAAGGAGCTAAAGGTTGGAGCTTTCAGGTGGATCTATCTTCGGCGTAAGGAGACGACGGGAAGAAGCCAATCCGGACCACCATTGGAGCTTGAAGACGAAGGAGTTCAAGACAACCAAGGTATAACCCCCTAACCGAGTAGTTAGCAACTCGTAGTTAGGTTGTTAGATAGATGTTTAACCAAGATCCGGGTTTTAGGTCCATGTTACCACCTCTATAAAAATCGTTTTTTACCAAATTCCGCATTCCCGAAAGTACCGGGAGAGGTAGCATGGACTTACAATATATAATATTGTAACATGATATGATAACTAATGCAACATGTTTTGTAGAGATTAAACAAGATTAGGGTTTGATTTGGGTTAATGCTTTCTAGATGATTCTAGAAGGTTTAGTTTTATTTTGTGAAAGATATTTTGTTATGACTCATTCCTTGACCTAACCCAAACCGTTGCCCTAGTTAATTCTCTACATGGGTTTAGTTGACCATGCTTGCATTATTCATCATATTTATCTTTTCATTATTCATCAAAAAAGGAATTGATATTATTCATCTTCTTCTTCCTTCTTCTTTCTTTCATAAAAAAGCTTACTAGCTTTTTCCAAGTGATGAATGAGTGTGAGAAAAAGATAATAAAAGAGAGCAAAAATCCTACTTCATCATCATCATCTATCCTTGCCATTTAGATGAGGGTGTTCACTTCATATTATGAGTGTTAGCTTGTGTTAACGAAACTTCAAGGTATATCATCTTTGTATCGAAGATCGGAAGCAAGACTGCATCTTTCTCTTCGTGGAACCTCTCGAGAGTCCGGAACACGATGATCACAGCGAAGGGACTTCAACACGGAGCTTTAGAAGTGAAGAACCGGATCTCCAAAGGTTGTAATCCCTCTCACTTAGTGTTAAAGTGTTTAACATGTTTGTTTTCGCCTAAACTCTAGTTTAAAGATCCGGCTTTGGGTTGTTCGGCACGGCTAAATTTTAAATCGGGCATGGTAGATGCCTCGTAGAACCTTGTGCGCGTGCCTAGCAACCCTACAGTGGTATCAGAGCCAAGCTAGAGCTTTAGGCGAAGTCTAGATGAAGTTTAAAGTCCGATCGAACCCGAGAACCCCGATAAAACCCCTTCTCTGGAAATTTTTCAAAATGTTGATTTTTCTGAATTAAAAATGCTCAGAAAATAGAGCAGGGAAATATAAGGATTACTGTAGAAAACGACCCCCTGAATCCACTGTAGCGAAGTGGAACCGCGGCCTTACCCTGCTTTTCGCCGCGGTTCCGCGGCCGTATGTAAAGATCAGGGACTCCTTTTTCTACAGTAAGCTCCGTGGGTGATTCCTGATTCTTCTGGGAATTTTTATTTTCACTCAAGTGTTGCGTTTTCTGGGTTGTATTGGGAACTTAATGATTCGATCGGATAATTTAAATTTGTTTAGTTTTTTCCGGATAATTTTAGAAACTGTTAAAAAGTTCGAACGGATATCAATAACTCACTTCTTCCCCAGTTGGAAAATTTTTCAAAAGTTGGATTTTTTCTCGAGTTTAAGAACGTTCTAAGTCGTGCAAGTAACGCGGTGGACCCTCTAGAAGACAACATACCTTAACTCGATTATGTGACCGTCTTGAGCTGCCTCTAAACCTTAGGGTTTGGGGCAGTACGGCGTGCCACATGTGAGGCGTTGGCTTGACCCTTCTACGGCTGGACCATTGGTACTGTGTGTAAGTCCACGGTAGCGCCCCGGCAGTCTAACAGACGCCAATCGCGGAACAAAAATTTTTAACGAAACTGGCGCTATCGTGTACCGTAACCCGGATCTGCCATTAAAACTAAACTAACAAACTACAAAGTGGGTAGAAACGTTATACCGAATGATCCGAGTCCTTCGGTCTTCAACCATCATCCCACGCTTTGTTGCGGCTGCTCTGATCTCCTTGAACTCCGGTCTTCTCGTCCAGGTGGCACCACGTCGACGGATCTTTAAACGGGCTCCCGCCTCTGAACCGAGGCAACTCGATCGTCAAGTTTGCTAGAAGAGACGACCAAGATGAAGTAGAGAATGAGTAGAACACTTTGTCTCGTTACGTCCAAGGCTATGGACGAACGGTTAATGAAGTTGCCTTTTGGATCGATACGAAATGAGAAATGAAGTATATCAATTTCCATGAACCAAAATCCTTAATCTTTTTAAACAACAACCATTTCTCAAGTGAGTGAGAGAGAGGGGGAGGGGCCGGCCATTTATAGGAGAGGAGGGGGTGAGTGTAGGAGAGGGGGAGGTGATCACAAGGAAAAGATCAAGAAGAAAATATCTAAGCTCAAACAAAACCCCATTAATGAACTAATGAATCATCGCCCTTAGTCATCATAATCATTAATGGTCCATTAAAGCACTAATGAGTCACTATCCTCATCACCACTTCTAGAAGCATCCACACACATCTCCTCATGACTCACCTAAAAAGATAAATCCGTATTTAACCGAATGTCAAAATACGGCTGATAGAAAACTGGAAACTGGCAACTTCCAAAAGTGATCCTGAAACGAATTTCAGGATAACCCCGTATCAGTATAAACATACCCGCATTTGTATTACGACCGAATACAAATGCAATTGAGACAAAGATATTATATCTACACAGTATAATACTGGGTTCCGGCTTAAACCAAAGCCTACCAGTATTATCTGTCCGAAAAACGACACGTACGAAAACGCACGTGCTTTTTCCGAACCTTGCCATATCACCATACGGCCTCTACAACGTTTCGCCCGAACTTGGGAAAGTGTCTGTGGGGGACTCTAATGACTCATCAACACATCGGCACTGGGTATAACCCCTAGCACGTCAGAGGTACAAGCTGTACGTAACGGTTTGCCTATGTATTGATTGGAAGGGAAACTGACGAGCGAACTCATCTATAAACCCTACTGAGCCTGACAGTGACAATGTATATACAGTTCGGTCCATTCGTCTAAAGAGTATCGCATATCGAGTCTAGGGGGATGGATAAAGTCAGACCCCTAATAACGCGATAAATCGTGTCGGCATGAAGCCCATCACCACCTGAGAAACTACTGATCCAAATCAGTAATTCTCCACTACCTCGGCCGAGGATTCGTAGTGATGGCCACCCGTGCACTGCGCGATATCAACCCCCAATACCGGGAGAAACGAATCCCCGAGATCCGCTCACTTGCCTCCAATGTGGCTCGGGACTGTACCCAAAAAAGACCTGTTTGCACGACTCCTTTGAGCCGTGGTAGGGTAGAAATCAAAGCACAGTGGGAACTCACACGAGACAAATGACGACCTCAGGTCGATGAACTAACTTGTACACATGTCACCAGGGAATTGCTATCTGACGATATGTATAATACCAACTAGCAGATTCCCGGCGAGTCCTGTCCGGTGTACTCATAACCCAATGAGCACCTGTATACATCTTAGGTGATCAAACTGACACCAGTGGCTTGTGAGACCGGCCACCGCCCCTCGTCGGGGTCTTGAATGTATACACTAGTCTACTCTGGAGTATCGATGCCCTGTCTCGAAAACTCCCACGACTAGGGACACTTTAAGGATGTGCTTATAGACCCCAGCTCCCACGTATATGATCACCATCATACTGCTGGCTGTCAAGAAGAATCCTATGGGCTCTATCAATCATGCAATAGCGAACTAAGGCATGTATACTATGATAAAGACAAACCAGATAGCATACTATCATCTTGAGCAAGACTGTCATATCGGTATAGGTCCTGCTTCAATCATTGCAATCACGTAGCTGCGACCCAATAATTGACTATGAGGGCACTATCTCCAACAATCTCCCACTTGCACTCAAGGCTAATTATTGCGATGTCGCATACTCACAGCCCGTGTGATACCGAACATCCAACTCCTCTACTAATCAGTTTCACAAAGCTAGTTTGTAAAACTCTTGTGTTCGAGAAATAGCCTCAGTGAGTGGACCCGCCCTGATGTTTCTTTCTATGTCTCTCTTAATCTCAAGTTCGCGGAGAGAGCCATCTCCCGAATCGAGTAATACCTGTCTTAGAATATGTCTGGATATCTGATGGGACCTAGTTCATAAATGAACTGCAAATCCAAACTTCTTAGACTGTATCGATAACTGAACCTAATCAGTATCCAGCACCATGCCTCCCACAGTATCCTCTTGGACCACCTGTCCAAAATACTGTCCCTCGTCAGAGGGAAAACTATAACTCTTACAATCACTCTGTCATCCATGTCACCTCTGAAGCCTGGAATGATAACCGTCTCCCGAAGGAGGCTGCCGTCATCAAATCCGTAGAACATGCACTTATGTTCTAAAACTGCTTCATTATGTTTCTTCAGGATTGGATTAACATAAACTTATCGCATCTAGTGCAAAAACAACATTTGGTGTGGTACTTGACATTTTCATGATCGACTCAATTGCCTAAGCAAGTGATCTGCCAATCATGCACTTCCCTCTCTGCTTTAGTCTATAAGACACCTTTAGAGAGGGTGACTCCATCACCTGCAGGTACACCACCATGCCAGGAGTCATCTATTCTAAAATACTATTAGAATACTGTCAAATTACCCACATTGGGAAACTACCCAAATCTAGATCTAAAACCATAGATCTAGAAACCAGAATGTCTGATATTATATCCATATCCTTTGTGGAGAAACAACGGTGTGACGACCACAGTACAACCGATCGTAGTATAAGAATTTTACTTCCTACTGTGTGTATGTCATCCAAATACCAGGACATCACACCCTACTACCTTCTTAACAGATCCATCCCCTATTCTGATGAAGTCAAACCCATGACTATCACATCAAAATTAGATGATCTTTTTCCGCTATATCTGCTTAAGTCTATAAATAGACATAAGCTACTTGTCCACTATACTTCCGCTGCTCCTACTGATTATGACAACCCTCTGGCAGAATAATATCAACGTACACTTCTAAAGCTGGTTTAGAACGACGTTATACTTATCCTCTTGCCATGTCTCATAGTCTGGAACAACAGTAGTGTCAAGTTTGGGTAAACAAGAACCACTCTGTCACCATCCTTGAGGTTACCGGAGTTCCTCTCGGGTGTCTAAGGTTACCCACCATATCTACGGAGTGGCTATTGGAATGTCAAACCTGATTGAATGTATAGGTTCTATTAAATTTTCCGTAATCGTTTGCGGTTCTGGAATCACTTCCAGTTCTACCATACTCCCACTACTGTTTTCTGAAAAAATCCATTTTAATAAAACTGTGGCGAGTCAAGAACAATATCACTATTGATCTTCCAGATGGTAGAAATGTCAACCCTCGTCAAAGCCAGGGTCAACCCACAAACAGCCATTACAGAAACGTGCCTTGAGTTATCCAGTGTCTGGTTTTAAGCATAAGCTGGACAACTCCCCGTATCTTAACATCGTTAAGATATGAACCATTCTATATCCAATATAGAAACAGAGGCACTAATTTAATTGGAACCAGATTCAAAACATGCAACTGTCTCCAGTGCATATTAACTTAATGGAGAAAGGCTAATCAGCATTACTCAACTTAGGAATCCATCCAATTATGAGTAACCTGAAAGAGAAACAAGTTTCTCAAAACCATTACTATCAACTGAATACCAGTCACAAGAATCTACATCTTCAATTTCTTTGAAGAATCCTGATACTTGCGACACCTGGTTCTCTACTTTATTCCTATACCCACAACTTCTCAAAACTTAGACATTGTATTTCTACGAAACACTTGTCTAAAAACTAGAGAGGTGATAAGTAAACAGAACATAGTACGAGGACCTACCTCTTTGTCCTGATGGACACTGGACAACATACAGTACTCTGTATAAGTCCCCTGAGTTGAATAACTCAAAACCTATGCATCGTAGGTTGAAAACTGTACCCAGGCGACTTCCTCAAATATCACCAATTACAACGAATTCCGATATAATGAGGATGATCACCTAACTCCCAATAACTTACTTCCACTCATCATCTGTAAAACCGTACAGATATGAGAATGGAACCTGGTAAATACATACCCTGGAGTAAGTATCTAATCGGGAAAACAGTTTTCTTTTAACAATGCGCAGTGAAACTGAAACATTAAAATGTCTCGTAGGGGTATCCTGGTATTCATAGTAATGCCTCTTCCATAATCCAATTCATGACTATAACCGTATATTTCTTTGTCATCTCTCCAAATCCCTTTATTTGTCTTTAGTCGTTAACTTCTGTACACCATCGTTAGGCTAAATGGTTTTCTTCCTTCCCTACCGTTCGGCACCAGCCTATGGTTTGGAAGAAGACTATCCAGTAAGCATAATAGGTGTACCCTCCTCAACGTAGGAGTACTCGTATCTTGAGAGAAGGTGATGATAAAAACAACTGAATAATACTTTATTCTATTTCTCCCGAACTGGGGAAAAAGCAAAGGTGAAATAGGAGCAGCGATGAAGTACGCGGTTTGGTCGTGAGTGATAACAGTCGCAATTTACTTTGCCCTCTTTCTAATCCCTTTTATTTTGTCTTTACATATTACCTTCTGTACACCCTACTTAGGCTAATTGGTTTTCTTCATTCCCTACCTTTCGGCACCAGCCTATGGTTTGGAATAAGACTATCCAATAAGCGTAATAGGTGTACTCTCCTAAACTAAGGAGCTCTCGCAACCTGAGAGAAGGTGATAATAAAAGACAACTGAATAAACTAATTCTATTTCTCCTGAACCTGGATCCATCCTCGAAGAAGTCTCTTCGAGTTCGTATATAACCATACGATGGTTCTATCCAATGGAAATGGATATCCGTAGTAATACGGGGTGTTCTGAGAAATACAAAGGGTAAAAGAAGGAGCGGTAATGACTTATGCAACTTGGACAATCCAAAAGCCAGTATTTTAAGAAGGTTCGGTCAACTTGGTTACTGAGTCATAGTCTAGGGTCAGTCAAAAGGCGCTGCCAAAGAGAGAGAGAGAAAAGAAACACTCTGCGTGCACTCTAACCTAGATCAGAATGGTTATCACTTTATCTAATCAGGAAACCTCCCACTGTTATCTCAAATTCTCCTCCAAACCTGAAAGAAGAATTAGTCGGGATCACCCGAAGAGTAAACTAACTCATCAGTGGGAATAGGGATCCAACTATCATCGCATGATAACTTGATGGAAGCCACTCAAGTTATCACACTCCAGAAGGTATGCGCATATCTGGCAAGTTTGCTTTATGTTTGAAACTCCCGATGTAATTTTTGCCTCATGCTCTTATGACCTTGACTTTAGTCAACAAATCATAAGTCACATGTCAAGTTCTACCCGTCATTGTCCAGGTTGATTTGAACCCACCCGTACATACCCTTGACTTTAGTCAACAAGGTAATACGACTGTCCCAAACCAACACATCTATCAATGCAACATACGAATACCCAGCAACTACCAAACACTATGCCTTGGCTTTAGTCAACAAACATAGCTTGAATATTACTGACCACCCATAAGAAATGACGGAGGGCTACGGCTGGTTTTTGGCGAAAAACCTTTAACGTAATGAACTTGATATCGCTGAAGGAACCTGATAGCTTTTTATAAAATATAGTGACGAAAACGTTTTGCTAAAGAGGTCACTCCCGGTGAAGGGATCTCGGCTCTTTCCTCGTGGAATGAGGTGCAGGATATTCCATCTGAATACCGCGATGCAAAGCAACTTGTAATCGACTATATTAAAGTTACTACCCTGACGTAAACTTCTGCCCAAGGGGTTTTTCCCGGTGAAGGGATATCAGCCCTTGCCTCGTTTAATGAGGTGCAGGATATTCCAACTGAATATCACTATGCAAAACAAAAGTAAACATCTTTGTAATAACACCTTTTAAAATTGGTTCCAACAACATCAAATATAGGTTTGTTTTATCCTTGCATTGATAAGAATCAATGCAGTCCCATCAATCAATCACACCAGAAAAGAACGAAAATAAAATGTACATATATGCCATCCGCATTCGTCACTGGGTCCCGTCATCACCCGTTAGGTTACTTAACTAACGACAGAGCGGGGACTGGACTAGTACGGGTGTAAAACATATACAACATCTAATAGTATATATACCAATATACAATAATCGCTCCAGGCGTGATAATATGCAACATTACAGAAAAGTAATAAGCATCACAGAACAATACAGATAATCTGGGATCCCCGGGTTTCACAGAGCCGCTGCTGAAACCTGACTTTCCCCTGGTCGTGTGGATAGCCTGTGCAATGAAACCTAGACCCCTACGGGTGCGGCAAGTTACCCGCCAAAACCTGAAGCGAGGTGGTCCCCACAGCATAGTGAATGGAACACCCGGCACTTCATGGAATCCGGTAAATTGAGCACCCCTCCTTGGGTCAACCTGTACCCCCTACGAGTGCGGCGAATAGTCTGCCAATTCTAGAGTGAGATCCCTCTGCCTCTCAATGCCATGAGATACGGACCCGTTGCCCTCCAGAACACGGCCATCCGTGCACTCCTTCGCGGGATAATCCTAGTACATAAATAAAAATAGTACAACAGGTACAACGACCGCAACCTGGTCGTGCCCCAAAAGAATATTATACAAACAGGCAGTAACGGCAGTCCACATGTTGGACGCTCGCCCCGCAATATCAAATGTACAAATAAATCCAAACTGCACTATCATTGCACCCTGCTATCCACCACGACATATCCGCAACAACACAGCACGACACAGAACATCAACGCGAATGTCACGTTCGCAAACCCGTCTAAAAGAACTATAGCAATCAGACGCGGTTTACCGATCAAATGACATTCCCGGTCGGAGATATAAAGTAAGTACTGTATACTAACAAATTTAAAATTTCGATCGACTAAATTTCCCGAAGTGGGCCCCATGTACATCTGCTGTACAGTAACAAAATCTGGGCCAAAAATTTATATACCAAAAACCACAATTTCCCATGTAGAACTCACTGTAGAAATTTGGAGTGCCAATCTCACAATACTGCGGCGGATCCGCGGCCAAACCCATGTTTGCGCGGCGGATCCGCGGCGGTTCTGTGGAATTGGGCCACCAAATTTCACCAGTATTCTTAGAAAACCCTGCTCTGTCTTCTGTGATATGCAAAAAAAATTTAGGACATCATTTAAAATCGACAGAAACTGACATGCTTGAAAATTGTGTTTTTGCGAAATCCGTTCGATCGATGCTTTAAACGTGTTAGCACAAGTTAGTATAGCTTAATGGTGAGGCTCTGATACCACTGTAAGTCCACGGTAGCGCCCCGGCAGTCTAACAGACGCCAATTGCGGAACAAAAACTTTTAACGAAACTGGCGCTATCGTGTACCGTAACCCGGATCTGCCATTAAAACTAAACTAACAAACTACAAAGTGGGTAGAAACGTTATACCGAATGATCCGAGTCCTTCGGTCTTCAACCATCATCCCACGCTTTGTTGCGGCTGCTCTGATCTCCTTGAACTCCGGTCTTCTCGTCCAGGTAGCACCACGTCGACGGATCTTTAAACGGGCTCCCGCCTCTGAACCGAGGCAACTCGATCGTCAAGTTTGCTAGAAGAGACGACCAAGATGAAGTAGAGAATGAGTAGAACACTTTGTCTCGTTACGTCCAAGGCAATGGACGAACGGTTAATGAAGTTGCCTTTTGGATCGATACGAAATGAGAAATGAAGTATATCAATTTCCATGAACCAAAATCCTTAATCTTTTTAAACAACAACCATTTCTCAAGTGAGTGAGAGAGAGGGGGAGGGCCCGGCCATTTATAGGAGAGGAGGGGTGAGTGTAGGAGAGGGGGAGGTGATCACAAGGAAAAGATCAAGAAGAAAATATCTAAGCTCAAACAAAACCCCATTAATGAACTAATGAATCATCACCCTTAGTCATCATAATCATTAATGGTCCATTAAAGCACTAATGAGTCACTATCCTCATCACCACTTCTAGAAGCATCCACACACATCTCCTCATGACTCACCCAAAAAGATAAATCCGTATTTAACCGAATGTCAAAATACGGCTGATAGAAAACTGGAAACTGGCAACTTCCAAAAGTGATCCTGAAACGAATTTCAGGATAACCCCGTATCAGTATAAACATACCCGCATTTGTATTACGACCGAATACAAATGCAACTGAGACAAAGATATTATATCTACACAGTATAATACTGGGTTCCGGCTTAAACCAAAGCCTACCAGTATTATCTGTCCGAAAAACGACACGTGCGAAAACGCACGTGCTTTTTTCGAACCTTGCCATATCACCATACGGCCTCTACAACGTTTCGCCCGAACTTGGGAAAGTGTCTGTGGGGGACTCTAATGACTCATCAACACATCGGCACTGGGTATAACCCCTAGCACGTCAGAGGTACAAGCTGTACGTAACGGTTTGCCTATGTATTGATTGGAAGGGAAACTGACGAGCGAACTCATCTATAAACCCTACTGAGCCTGACAGTGACAATGTATATACAGTCCGGTCCATTCGTCTAAAGAGTATCGCATATCGAGTCTAGGGGGGTGGATAAAGTCAGACCCCTAATAACGCGATAAATCGTGTCGGCATGAAGCCCATCACCACCTGAGAAACTACTGATCCAAATCAGTAATTCTCCACTACCTCGGCCGAGGATTCATAGTGATGGCCACCCGTGCACTGCGCGATATCAACCCCCAATACCGGGAGAAACGAATCCCCGAGATCCGCTCACTTGCCTCCAATGTGGCTCGGGACTGTACCCAAAAAAGACCTGTTTGCACGACTCCTTTGAGCCGTGGTAGGGTAGAAATCAAAGCACAGTGGGAACTCACACGAGACAAATGACGACCTCAGGTCGATGAACTAACCTGTACACATGTCACCAGGGAATTGCTATCTGACGATATGTATAATACCAACTAGCAGATTCCCGGCGAGTCCTGTCCGGTGTACTCATAACCCAATGAGCACCTGTATACATCTTAGGTGATCAAACTGACACCAGTGGCTTGTGAGACCGGCCACCGCCCCTCGTCGGGGTCTTGACTGTATACACTAGTCTACTCTGGAGTATCGATGCCCTGTCTCGAAAACTCCCACGACTAGGGACACTTTAAGGATGTGCTTATAGACCCCAGCTCCCACGTATATGATCACCATCATACTGCTGGCTGTCAAGCAGAATCCTATGGGCTCTATCAATCATGCAATAGCGAACTAAGGCATGTATACTATGATAAAGACAAACCAGATAGCATACTATCATCTTGAGCAAGACTGTCATATCGGTATAGGTCCTGCTTCAATCATTGCAATCACGTAGCTGCGACCCAATAATTGACTATGAGGGCACTATCTCCAACAATCTCCCACTTGCACTCAAGGCTAATTATTGCGATGTCGCATACTCACAGCCCGTGTGATACCGAACATCCAACTCCTCTACTAATCAGTTTCAGAAAGCTAGTTTGTAAAACTCTTGTGTTCGAGAAATAGCCTCAGTGAGTGGACCCGCCCTGATGTTTCTTTCTATGTCTCTCTTAATCTCAAGTTCGCGGAGAGAGCCATCTCCCGAATCGAGTAATACCTGTCTTAGAATATGTCTGGATATCTGATGGGACCTAGTTCATAAATGAACTGCAAATCCAAACTTCTTAGACTGTATCGATAACTGAGCCTAATCAGTATCCAGCACCATGCCTCCCATAGTATCCTCTTGGACCACCTGTCCAAAATACTGTCCCTCGTCAGAGGGAAAACTATAACTCTTACAATCACTCTGTCATCCATGTCACCTCTGAAGCCTGGAATGATAACCGTCTCCCGAAGGAGGCTGCCGTCATCAAATCCGTAGAACATGCACTTATGTTCTAAAACTGCTTCATTATGTTTCTTCAGGATTGGATTAACATAAACTTATCGCATCTAGTGCAAAAACAACATTTGGTGTGGTACTTGACATTTTCATGATCGACTCAATTGCCTAAGCAAGTGATCTTCCAATCATGCACTTCCCTCTCTGCTTTAGTCTATAAGACACCTTTAGAGAGGGTGACTCCATCACCTGCAGGTACACCACCATGCCAGGAGTCATCTATTCTAAAATACTATTAGAATACTGTCAAATTACCCACATTGGGAAACTACCCAAATCTAGATCTAAAACCATAGATCTAGAAACCAGAATGTCTGATATTATATCCATATCCTTTGTGGAGAAACAACGGTGTGACGACCACAGTACAACCGATCGTAGTATAAGAATTTTACTTCCTACTGTGTGTATGTCATCCAAATACCAGGACATCACACCCTACTACCTTCTTAACAGATCCATCCCCTATTCTGATGAAGTCAAACCCATGACTATCACATCAAAATTAGATGATCTTTTTCCGCTATATCTGCTTAAGTATATAAATAGACATAAGCTACTTGTCCACTATACTTCCGCTGCTCCCACTGATTATGACAACCCTCTGGCAGAATAATATCAACGTACACTTCTAAAGCTGGTTTAGAACGACGTTATACTTATCCTCTTGCCATGTCTCATAGTCTGGAACAACAGTAGTGTCAAATTTGGGTAAACAAGAACCACTCTGTCACCATCCTTGAGGTTACCGGAGTTCCTCTCGGGTGTCTAAGGTTACCCACCATATCTACGGAGTGGCTATTGGAATGTCAAACCTGATTGAATGTATAGGTTCTATTAAATTTTCCGTAATCGTTTGCGGTTCTGGAATCACTTCCAGTTCTACCATACTCCCACTACTGTTTTCTGAAAAAATCCATTTTAATAAAACTGTGGCGAGTCAAGAACAATATCACTATTGATCTTCCAGATGGTAGAAATGTCAACCCTCGTCAAAGCCAGGGTCAACCCACAAACAGCCATTACAGAAACGTGCCTTGAGTTATCCAGTGTCTGGTTTTAAGCATAAGCTGGACAACTCCCCGTATCTTAACATCGTTAAGATATGAACCATTCTATATCCAATATAGAAACAGAGGCACTAATTTAATTGGAACCAGATTCAAAACATGCAACTGTCTCCAGTGCATATTAACTTAATGGAGAAAGGCTAATCAGCATTACTCAACTTAGGAATCCATCCAATTATGAGTAACCTGAAAGAGAAACAAGTTTCTCAAAACCATTACTATCAACTGAATACCAGTCACAAGAATCTACATTTTCAATTTCTTTGAAGAATCCTGATACTTGCGACACCTGGTTCTCTACTTTATTCCTATACCCACAACTTCTCAAAACTTAGACATTGTATTTCTACTTTATTCCTATATAACAGCGGCTCAATCCCCTGTTATATATACAAATGAGTAATTAGAAATATCATGAAACCAATGTGCCAAGCATCGACACAGAAATACTGATCCATCAGGTGCTGTCTCCATGACTGGCCCCCTGATAAGTACGTATCATACGCTATCCCGAGAGCTCGAGTGCCTAGCTCTGACCCTCGCCTCTCGACGTATCCATATGCACATGACTCCCGTCGGTAACCACTCGATAGCCGATGAGTCATTGGTCCTGTCACCGGAAAGTATGGTTCCCCCACTAACTCATCTCCTCACTGAGATTCTTGCCCCGGGGTACCTCCGGGCCCCACCATGTACCCATACACGGATCCCTCCTTTCCTCGCGTAGGGTATATATATCAGCACCGATAAATCTCATGGTGGCTACTAAAATATCATATCAAGGAAACCGGGTTTTTCAATGTATGCATAATTTCATGAACTACCACGGTCCCCAAATCCAGAAAACATCATGAAAAATCCATATAACAATGCGATAATCCATGAATAAAGTATACGCAACATATAAACTGTAATGAAAACGTATAAAGGAAAAGCATAGCTATCACCAAATATAAATAAACACATGAATGGTATAGCAGAAATATAGGTATCTACCTACATGATGATGTGATATACCTATCAGGTATAAGTAAAGTATGAAATGCATGTACACCTGTAACTATGCCCTTAGGTGTGTATGTACCTAACACTAATGGTACAAAACCCTATAGGTAAACAGGAACTAGCATATCAAAGTCTAAGTTATAAACGATAAGAAATATGTATCAAAGTCATAATGTCCCTAACCAGACAATATCATTTCTAAATGTGGGTTGTGCATGACATGGCAATTATTGACGGTGTGTGTGGCATACAATCAGTGCTCTCGCAATCTAAGCCGTCAATAATGTTAGTTGTATGTATGCCCTAGAGGCCAGTATTGTACAGATGATGTATATTATATTGGATGCTTGGACATATATAGAGAAGATAGTATGCTATCTGGTTACTCTTTATCTTAACATGTATACTGGTCTCTTTAAACTGTCTTATAGTTACATGTTGATAAAGCCCTTAGGATGTGTACTTGACTACCTGGACTATGATGCAGATCATACTAGTGGGGACAAGGTAGTCCATAAGTACATCCTTCAAGGTCCCTAGTCATGGGTGTATCGAGACGGGGCATCGATATACCAGTGTAGACTAGCGTATACGCTTCTCGACCCATGAGATGGGCGATGGATGATCCCATATCCATTGGTGTTTGACATCAGAGATGGTGTACGGGTGCTCAGTGGAGACTGGGTACACTGGTAGGACTCGCCGAGAACTCCCAGATAGTATTATACCTCACGTCAGATGGCAGTTCTCAGGTGACACTTGTGCAGGTTAGTCTGTAGACCCGAGATCGTCATAGAGTCTTGTGTGATTCCCACTGTGCTTTGATCTCCACCTTACCACGTCCATGAGGGCGTGCAAAACGGTGGTCTTTGGATACAGTCCCGAATCACATGGAGGCAATGAGCGATAGGAGTTCGTCTCTCTCGGTATTGGGGGTTGATGTTGCGCTGTGCTCGATTGGCCGTAACAGGGAAGTCCCTGGCCAGGGCTGATCAGAGATTTGCTGGTAAGTGTTACCAGTAGTTTCTCGACCCGTTATGAGCCTCACATCGGCACGACTTATCGGTTATTGGGGTCTGACGTTCACCACCCCTAGACTTGATATGCGACATATCAGACGAACAGACCGGACTGTACGGTAAGTGTTACTGGTTAGATTCACAGGAGTGTGAGCGGGCTAGCTCGTCGATCTTCTGATCGCTCAATACCCGGATGGCCGTTATGTTTAGCAGACCGCTTGCGGCTTGTGGGTGATTGATATGATCATCATCTGCTACCGGCGTATTGACGAGTTTTTAGAGTCCTACACAGAGGTTTCCTGGCTCAAGCGAAACGAAATAGGAGCGCATATGAGATATGTGCAGGACCGAGAATAATGCGTGTATGTGATACCGTATTCCATTCTCGCGATAGATGTATCGATTGGTTATATTCGATATAACCTAGATATCGAATCAAGGATTGATTCGATAAGCCGATACATAGGATACTGGTCGGTTATATGCGATATGACCGGATCGTTAAATCAAGTGTTGATTTAATGATTTAATGTATAATTATATATTTGATATATTACTTTGCATTAGCTAGTATTGGTTCACTTTAAATGGATTTTCTCACTTGATGTGCAAGTTGTATATGTGATATATTTTTGTGCACATGTTTGTATCATGTTTGATGATACATATTAACTTGTGCTTGTGTAAAGATTAAACCATGGTTATATGAATGGTTAGGGTTTTATTTACTTATTCATTTATTTATATTGATTATTCATTTTGGAAAGGAAAAGAAAAATGGTGGCTTTATTTGTTTCTTTCATGAAGCTTCATGAAGAGTTGAATGATTGACCATTTTTGTTTTCTTCTCTTAACCTAACCATGCACCTAACCCTAGTTTGCTCTCTACACTTCACCATGGTTAGTATATGATAAGTAATGATATTATTCTTATTTTTAATCTAATACTTATCATATTCTAACTTCATCTTCTTCTTCTTCAAAGAAAAAGCTTGACACCATTAATGGCGCCTTGAGCTAAAGAGTGAGAAATCCAATTCTAAAGTGAACCCACCTTCTATTTCTTCATCCTCTACCTCTTGCCAAGTGGTTTTGGGTGTTTTCTTCACATGTTTCACAACTTGGTGAAGTTGGAGCTTGAACTTGTGATGCCTCGACGTAGATCATCTTCGGCACGAAGCCGACGACCTAGCTCGCCCATTTCTCCGATGAAGCCGACGATTGAGTTCGGGATTCGAGATGGACAGCGAGAGGACGCCTACGTGGAGCTAAGGAAGTGGAGAAACGGATCTACAAAGGTTGTAGCCTCTCTCCTTTAGTTAAGTCGTTAACTAGTTTAATGTTTCGCCTAGAATTCTAGTCGACGATCCGTATTAGGGTTTCTCGGCACCCATAAAATTTGAAATTGGCATGGTTGATGCCTTGTGAGACCTCTATAGTGTGCCTAGGAACCCTACAGTGGTATCAGAGCCTAGCTAGAGCCTTAGGCGAAGTCTAGACGACGTTTGAAACCCGAATACACATCGAAATCCTAACACATCATGCTCTCTGGATTTTTTCCAAAAACTGGGATTTTTCCAGATTAAAAATTCTTAAAAAATTCAGCAGGGAATTCTAAGAACTACGGTGCAAAATTTACCTCATGAACAGTAAATAGTGCGGCGAAACCGCGGCAGAAGCATGGCTTCTGCGGCGGTTCCGCGGCCAACTAATGGGATTTTCCTGTAATTTTTGCACAGTAATTCATCATTTCAGTAGCTGAGTTTTCTGGGAATTTTTAATATGCACTCAACAGTTGAGTTTTCTGAGGTGTTTTAGAGCTTCGATGATTCGACCGAAAATTTCAAATGTTGTCTATGTGTTTTCCGGGTATTTGGAATATGTTAAAAAGTTCGACCGGATGTAAATACCCAAATTTTCCCCTGCCAGGAAATTTCCAAGTGTTGGATTTTTCCGTGGTTTAATGACGTTCTAAGTAGTGCAAGTAACGCGATGGACCCTCTAGAAGACAACAAACCTTAACTCGATTATGTGACCGTCTTGAACTGCCCTTTGAACCTTCGGGTTTGGGGCAGTACGGCGTGCCACATGTGAGGCGTTGGCTTGACCCTTCTACGGCTGGACCGTTGGTACTGAGGTACGAACTGAATGTTTTTAGACTTGTTTCATGTGTTGATCTGTATCGGGAAAACTTGGGTGTTTGAATGTTCGATCGGAAAGTTTAACATTTTCTAATTATCTGGAATGTGATACAATAATTGGAATTCACAAGAAGTTATGAGATAACTGAATGAATGTTATATATCTAGCCGTTTAGTCTCACTTGATATTGAAAAGAGTTTTCGATAATGGGACTAAAATGCGGGGTTTATAATTGTTAGGCATGTGATGTCTAAGTATTTCATTTGCTTAGGCATGTGATGTCTAAAGAGATTGCGGATTCCAACTGTTGTAGTTTTACACTTTCTTTTCTGTGACCGTAAGTGTAGTATGTCAATATCGCCGGTTTCGTTGCTATACGTCAACGACAATTGGGGTATGCATACTTACTTACGTTGATGACATGTGATGTTATGTGTTGCTGGATATGTTATATTGGATCGTCGTGTTCGAATAGCCGGGGTTTTTTTTATGTGAGATGAGTGTTTTTCATTTTCATTCATGTAAAAACTTGTATGTAATATTCTTTTATTTGGGGCACTTCCAGGTTGCGGAAGTTGTCACCTTTTGTATATTATTTACTTTTCCGCATTAGGATAGACCCAAGGAGGGGAGCACAAGTAACCGGGTTCTAGGGTCCAGTGAGAGACCAACTCGAGGAGTCGAGTCCGGGTCTCCTAACCCTAGAATTGGCAGGGTTGCTTGCCTCTCTCGTAGGGGTCTAGGGGTGTGGGATTGGCTATTCATCACGACCGTGGAATCCGTGTTTTATACTGGCTCGTATTGAAAACACGGACGTCCTAGTATATCCAATGTTTCATATGTTTCTTCTGCTGCGATATCTGTGATGCGATCATGTGATGTTCTGTGATAGATACTGTATATAGTATATATGATATATTATATAGACGTTACTTATGTTTTACACCCGCGCTAGCCCTGCCCCGCTCTGCCGTTAGTTACCTAACCTAACGGTGCACGAGGGGACATCGAGGCGAATGCGGATGGCATAAGTATACGTCGTATTTATCTGTGATGTTTAGGTACTTAAATGATGGGAATTCATTAATGAGATTAATGAAAGAAAAGAAACCTAAGATGTTGTAGAATCAAATTTTAAATAAAATAGGTAGCTACAGTTCTTGCTTTGCACAGCGGTATATGTGATATATCCTGCACCTTATTCGATGAGGAAAGAACCGAGATCCCTTCACCGGGAGTGACTCCTTTAGCAATAACTGGTAGATGCTACACCCTCGGTTTGTTTTTGATTGCTTCTATAGTTTCTGCTTTGCACAGTGATATATATGATATATCCTGCACCTCATTCGACGAGGAAAGGGCCGACGATCCCTTCACCTGGAGTGACCCCTTTAGCAAAACTAGAAAAGCCTCAAAATCACTCCATTTCAAAACTTCATTTGATTCTACAACGATATCAAGTTAATTACGCAATAGATTTTCAGAAAAACCTGTCGTAGCCCTCCGTCATTTCAGATAAGTACTAGTTAGTATTCGTGCTACGTTTGTTGACTATGTTAAGGCGTAGTATGCGGTAGCTGACCAGTATTTATCTGCTTATGCATATGATGCAGATTGGATTAGGGTAGTCGTGCGACCTTGTTGACTATGTTAAGGGTCGTGCGGGTGGGTTTAATTCAATCAGGAAATAACCGGTTGAACTAAACTAGCACTTATGATTTGTTGACTATGTTAAGGTCATATAGCTGCTAGGGGCAAAATATTATCGGGAATTTCAAGTGTTGAAATTTGCAATGAGATTGCATACCTTCTATGAGATAGTTGGATCCCGATACCCACTGCGAGTAAGAGTTACTCCTGGGAGAGTTTTACACATTGCAATTAGCTGATCAAGTAGGTGTCTAGAAAGGTGTCAACGGGGTTACGCCTCTGGGAAAATGAGGTTTACATTAATTAGGTTCGTGCGAAAGCACGGGGGACCTCCCTCAAAGTACCGACACTGGCCTGGCTGAAAGATTGGCGAACTTGTAGTGTGTAATTATCCCGGCTAGTCTTTCCTTTTAGGGTTTGAAGGAAGATTTGATAAAAACAGTGGGAGCCATCCTGATTAGATAAGATAATAACCAATCTGATCTTGCACGAGCATACGCTAAAGTGTTTTCTTCTCTCTCTCTCCAGGTAGCGACCATTTCATGCCCTAATAAAGATAATAATATGGATGTATTGACTGAACCCGCATGTTATACTGTGCTGGGGAACGTTGGTTCCGTTCTTTCTTATAAGAGTTATAGGAATGAACAGGACATAGGGGAATACCAGGATTCCCATGCCACCCGAATGAAGAAAGTACATGATGATGCATTTTCTTCGGGTGTGTTCGTTACTGAGAACTGTTTCTCCATTTGCTCTACGTCCTGGGTATTAGATACCGGGTCAGGATCCCATATATGTAATCAGTTACATGGGCTTAGGAAAGGTAGAGAACTTGGAGAAGGTGATAAAGACATTAGAGTTGAAAATGGTGCAATTGTTGCAGCTAAGACTGTCGGGGAATATCACCTTGTATTACCAACTGGTTATACATTGGTACTGAACGAATGCTATTACATGCCGAACCTGATATGCAACATTATATCGGTTTCTTTGTTGAGTAAAGAGGGATATAATTTTGTATTACAGGATAATGTTATGAACATTTTCCGTAACCAAAAGTTGGTTGGATCAGGCACGTTGTGCAATGGCATTTATGTTCTAAATCAATCAACAGTTCTGAGCATAACAAACACACACAAGAGGAAGAGTTCTGAACTGAACGAATCCTTCTTGTGGCATTGTAGACTGGGTCACATCAATGCGACACGACTGGCTAAGTTGCATAAGGATGGATATTTGAAACCATTCGAATTTTCATCTTATGACACTTGCCAGTCATGTCTCAAAGGAAAGATGACCAAAACTCCGTTTACGGGACACGGAGAAAGAGTTACCGAACTCTTGGGACTGATACATAGTGATGTATGCGGTCATATGTCTACACATGCCAGGGATGGTTCTTCATACTTCATTAAATTCACTGACGATCTCTCTAGGTTCGGGTATGTGTTTCTGATGAAACACAAATCAGAAGCTTTTGAGAAATTTAGAGAATATAAACAAGAAGTTGAGAACCAAACCGGAAAAAGTATTAAAATCCTACGATCTGATCGAGGAGGTGAATACTTGAGCAATGAATTCCTGGACTTCCTAAAAGAGAATGGGATTCTCTCTCAGCTGACTCCTCCATATACACCACAGCACAACGGTGTATCAGAACGGAGGAACCGCACCCTATTAGATATGGTGCGCTCTATGATGAGCACAGCTGAGTTACCTATTTCCTTCTGGGGATATGCGCTGGAAACAGCAACATACCTATTGAATCAAGTTCCATCTAAATCTGTACCTACCACACCATATGAGATATGGAGTGGGAAGAGACCATATTTTAAACGAGTTAAGATATGGGGTTGTCCGGCCTATGTCAAAAGGCAAAATCCAGACAAACTCGAGGCACGGTCAGTTCTTTGCAAGTTTGTGGGATATCCTAAGAATTCACAAGGATATTTTTTCTACCATGCTGAAGAACAAAAGGTGTTTGTTTCTCAATATGCCACCTTTTTAGAAAAGGAATTCCTTGAAAAAGAAATTAGTGGCAAAGTGGTAGAGCTGGAAGAAGTTCCAGATACACAAACCGTAACTGAAGATTTAGTGGAACCAGAAGATTCAGTAGCTCCCAATGAACCTCAGCCTCTCCGCCGATCTAGTAGGGTTCCTCGCCAACCTGAGAGATACTACGGTTTTCTCATGGATGGTGGGAGCGAGGATTGCATCATAGAGGATGATGACCCAACTAGCTTCGAGCAGGCCATCACGAGTAGGGACTCGGTGAAATGGCTGGATGCAATGCGGTCCGAGATGGAATCCATGTACACCAACAAAGTATGGACTTTGGAACTTGCTCCTGAAGGGGTAAAACCCATTGGGAGCAAGTGGATCTTCAAGAAAAAACTTGGTGTAGATGGGAAAGTGGAGACTTTCAAAGCTAGACTTGTTGCAAAGGGTTTTCGTCAAAGACCAGGTGTGGATTATGACGAAACCTTTTCTCCAGTGGCTATGCTTAAATCCATCCGGATCATGCTTGCCATCGCTGCATATCATGATTACAAAATCTGGCAAATGGATGTTAAGACCGCCTTTCTAAATGGTGATTTAGAAGAGTGCGTGTACATGACTCAGCCAGAGGGCTTCGTAGACAGTGGGAGCAGCGGGAAGGTGTGCAAGTTGCTTAAATCCATTTATGGATTAAAGCAAGCATCGCGGAGTTGGAACATCTGCTTTGACGTCGTTATCAAAGAGTTTGATTTCATCAAAAACCCAGATGAACCTTGTATTTACATGAAGGTGGCAGAGAGTAAGGTTGTCTTCCTCGTATTGTACGTGGACGACATACTCTTGATAGGAAATGATATTCCTATGCTGCAATCGGTCAAGCTCTTCTTATCACAAAGATTCTCAATGAAAGATCTTGGTGATGCCTCCTGCATATTGGGAATTAGGATCTATAGAGATAGATCCAAACGGATATTGGGATTGTCCCAATCCAGGTACATTGACACCATACTAAAGAGGTTTAGTATGGAAGAATCCAAGCGTGGCAACTTGCCCACGATCTCTGGAGTCACTCTTTCCAAAGAGATGTCTCCCAAGACTGATTTGGAGAGAGCTCGCATGCAAGGAATACCCTAGGCTTCGGCTGTAGGCTCTATCATGTACGCGATGCTATGTACTAGACCCGATGTTGCATACTCACTAAGTGTAGTGAGCAGGTATCAAGCTGATCCTGGAGAGAGTCACTGGACAGCTGTGAAGAGCATTCTCAAGTACTTACGAAGGAATAAAGAGATGCTCTTGGTGTATGGTAACGGAGAACTCCAAGTGGAGTCCTTTACCGATTCGAGCTTCCAGAGTGATAAGGACGACTCTAAGTCGCAGTCGGGCTTTGTCTTTACCCTTTACGGAGGGGCGGTTAGCTGGAAGAGTTCCAAGCAGGAAACCGTGGCAGACTCGACGATGGAGGCTGAATACATCGCTGCCAACGATGCTGCCAAAGAGGCTGTCTGGATCAAGAAGTTCATTAGTGAACTTGGAGTGGTTCCATCCATTGAGCATCCAATACCTTTGTATTGCGATAACAATGGAGCGGTGGCTTTGGCCAAGGAACCCAGGTCCCATCAGCGGTCCAGGCATATTCTGAGGCGGTATCACCTGATCCGGGAGATAGTTGATCGCCGGGAGATCGAGGTCAGGAGGGTTGACACGAAGAACAACACGGCGGATGCACTCACGAAGGACATTCCCCAGATACAGTTTGAGAGACTCTCCGAGATGCACGGTATGCGATACTACAGCAGCTGGCCCTAGTGCAAGTGGGAGATTGTTAGTTGTATGTATGCTCTAGAGGCCAGTATTGTACAGATGATGTATATTATATTGGATGCTTGGACATATATAGAGATGACTTTCTTGCTCGATATGATAGTATACTATCTGGTTACTCTTTATCTTAACATGTATACTGGTCTCTTTAAACTGTCTTATAGTTACATGTTGATAAAGCCCTTAGGATGTGTACTTGACTACCTGGACTATGATGCAGATCATACTAGTGGGGACAAGGTAGTCCATAAGTACATCCTTCAAGGTCCCTAGTCGTGGGTGTATCGAGACGGGGCATCGATATACCAGTGTAGACTAGCGTATACGCTTCTCGACCCATGAGATGGGCGATGGATGATCCCATATCCATTGGTGTTTGACATCAGAGATGGTGTACGGGTGCTCAGTGGAGACTGGGTATACTGGACGGACTCGCCGAGAACTCCCAGATGGTATTATACCTCACGTCAGATGGCAGTTCTCAGGTGACACTTGTGCAGGTTAGTCTGTAGACCCGAGATCGTCATAGAGTCTTGTGTGATTCCCACTGTGCTTTGATCTCCACCTTACCACGTCCATGAGGGCGTGCAAAACGGTGGTCTTTGGGTACAGTCCCGAGTCACATGGAGGCAATGAGCGATAGGAGGGGTTTCGTCTCTCCCGGTATTGGAGGTTGATGTTGCGCTGTGCTCGATTGGCCGTAACAGGGAAGTCCCTGGCCAGGGCTGATCAGAGAATTGCTGGTAAGTGTTACCAGTAGTTTCTCGACCCGTTATGAGCCTCACATCGGCACGACTTATCGGTTATTGGGGTCTGACGTTCACCACCCCTAGACTTGATATGCGACATATCAGACGAACAGACCGGACTGTACGGTAAGTGTTACTGGTTGGATTCACAGGAGTGTGAGCGGGCTAGCTCGTCGATCTTCTGATCGCTCAATACCCGGATGGCCGTTACGTTTAGCAGACCGCTTGCGGCTTGTGGGTGATTGATATGATCATCATCTGCTACCGGCGTATTGACGAGTCTTTAGAGTCCTACACAGAGGTTTCCTGGCTCAAGCGAAACGAAATAGGAGCGCATATGAGATATGTGCAGGACCGAGAATAATGCGTGTATGTGATACCGAATTCCATTCTCGCGATAGATGTATCGATTGGTTATATTCGATATAACCTAGATATCGAATCAAGGATTGATTTGATAAGCCGATACATAGGATACTGGTCGGTTATATGCGATATGACCGGATCGTTAAATCAAGTGTTGATTTAATGATTTAATGTATAATTATATATTTGATATATTACTTTGCATTAGCTAGTATTGGTTCACTTTAAATGGATTTTCTCACTTGATGTGCAAGTTGTATATGTGATATATTTTTGTGCACATGTTTGTATCATGTTTGATGATACATGTTAACTTGTGCTTGTGTAAAGATTAAACCATGGTTATATGAATGGTTAGGGTTTTATTTACTTATTCATTTATTTATATTGATTATTCATTTTGGAAAGGAAAAGAAAAATGGTGGCTTTATTTGTTTCTTTCATGAAGCTTCATGAAGAGTTGAATGATTGACCATTTTTGTTTTCTTCTCTTAACCTAACCATGCACCTAACCCTAGTTTGCTCTCTACACTTCACCATGGTTAGTATATGATAAGTAATGATATTATTCTCATTTTTAATCTAATACTTATCATATTCTAACTTCATCTTCTTCTTCTTCTTCAAAGAAAAAGCTCGACACCATTAATGGCACCTTGAGCTAAAGAGTGAGAAATCCAATTCTAAAGTGAACCCACCTCCTATTTCTTCATCCTCTACATCTTGCCAAGTGGTTTTGGGTGTTTTCTTCACAAGTTTCAGAACTTGGTGAAGTTGGAGCTTGAACTTGTGATGCCTCGACGTAGATCATCTTCGGCACGAAGCCGACGACCTAGCTCGCCCATTTCTCCGATGAAGCCGACGATTGAGTTTGGGATTCGAGATGGACAGCGAGAGGATACCTACGTGGAGCTAAGGAAGTGGAGAAACGGATCTACAAAGGTTGTAGCCTCTTTTCTTTAGTTAAGTCGTTAACTAGTTTAATGTTTCGTCTAGAATTCTAGTCGACGATCCGTATTAGGGTTTCTCGGCACCCATAAAATTTGAAATTGGTATGGTTGATACCTTGTGAGACCTCTATAGTGTGCCTAGGAACCCTACAAATAATAGTGCAGTATCCTAAGGATACTAGTCCAAGCACAACTATCACTAAGCAGAAAGGTAATTGCGCAATTCTAAACATGACATAGAATATGCGACAAAGTAAATATTTCTAGCCCAGACGCATAACGCCATGCGGGAGATTCCCCTGTAGATGTTAAATCTACTCACCCACACTCCAAGCTAGATGAAGGCTACCACCTGAATCCCCCTGTGGCAGTGTCCGTAGTCTCCGTCTGCGAACCTGCAACATATAAACAACAAGCAAATATAAATATTAATAATAGTTACAAAACACGAACAGGCTACACCTAACCGACACAACAACACACAACCACCTCTTAAGTGTTCGTATCGTGGCTAACGAGAGTAGCGACACGACGAAAACAACTTAAGAGCAAAACCACGAAAACTGCCCGACCCGTGTCGTATCACGTATCGCGCGGACACGAAACACTAGAAACTACCCAATTGACCCCATATTTTGCCTACTGTGAAGACTAAACAAACAAAAAAACCAGAAGAACCCAAACCATAGCAGACACGTACAGACAAAAACCCAAACCCTAACTCTTCACCATGGCCGGCGTCGCCGGCCCCTCCTCTTGACGTCGCCGGCCCTGGCCGGTGGCCTGGGGTCCATCTCCTAGGTGGTGCTCCAGGTTCCCTAGTACAACACTACCACTATGTTTAGTTTTCCAGTATACATCCCGGATCACAGCAGGTCCTAGAAACCACAAACCGACACTAAAACACGATATTTCACGACAAAACCTAATTTAACATTCTAAACTGAAACTAACAAACAACAAAGCACAAAAACTAACTAAAGAAGAGATAAGGATCATTACCTAACTGAAAGAACATAAGGATCCAAGCTCAAGAGCACTCCAAGCAAGCAAGAGGCAAAACATGAAGAAAATTGTGATTTTTATGAACTTTGAATGAGATGAAAAGGGATTTGTGAAGGAATTATGATGAAAAGAGATAGAGAAATGGATAAGGGCAGGAGAGGGAAGAGAGAGCTCGGCCAAGGAGAAAGTGAGAGAGAGAGGGAAATTTCTATGCAATTTCCAAGCATTTAATGCACTCACACACAATTATTCACATTCATGCACCTTCTCTTCTATTCTTTTCTTTTCTTTTCTTATTCCTTTCACCATTAATCCTAGTCCACACAATATATGCTATGTGGTTTAGGTCAACTTAAGAAAAAATTTAAGAAAAGATGCAAAGAGAAGATTTCCAAAAATGTGCAAACCGGATTAAAATAACATTAAAATTGGGAAAAATTCAAATTGGAACAAAACGTCCCATATACTCCCAAAGTTTGCGCACTAGCTTTATTTTTATCAAAACTAGGTGCTGGCAAGTTGATATGGCCGTTTGATCACAATCGGTATAAAACTGAAAATACCGACGAATTTCACCCAAAAACAGAAACAAACACAAAACGATTTCTAGAACGTTACAATCTCCCCCCCCCCCCACTTATAAAAATTCGTCCCCGAATTTAAAATTTCCACCAAGCATACCTTCAAAGAGAAGAGTACAAAAACTCCCAAATCTCGCTCGCAGCTTCCCAAGTGATCACCTCACTATACGGCTACGTCCAAGAAAACTCTTCACAGATTGCAAGACGCTTGACCGAAGTTTCTCCACCTGCCGAACCATTTACACCAATGGCTGCTGGTGAACGAAAAGATCGAGTCCAAACCAATGGTCTGTGCCGAATCATGTGAAAAAGTCATGAAGGTATTTGCAAAAATCAACACCATGAAAACGGGGTGAATAATCGATAATCTGGGCGGAAGTGCCAAATTAAAGGCAACGAAAACTAACTCGCATTAAGGATCTCAAAAGGACCAAAAATCCTGGGATAAGCTTCCCAAAACTCAACATGTCATTCATCGAAAAGTCCGTAGGAATACATGATCTCCCACTGCGAACTCAAATCTGCGACCAACATGGTCGGCATATGACCTCTGTCTGCACTGGGCTACTCTCATTCTGACCTGAAACAGCTGGATCATCTCCGAAGTCTCTAGACTAGCTGAGGTCCAAAATCCTACTACGCAGAGTCAGAAAACAGACTGGTGATCGACACCACCTGACTAAACCTAAAGGTTGCCAATTGGAATGTCTCCTGATAACAGCTATCAAGAAGTATCCTAACAATGGCGAGTGACGATCCCAACTGCCGCAAACAATTAACACAAACGCACAACAAGACAAACACCTTGAAACGAAACCTGAAATTTCTCTTTACATTCCTGTCCACCCGTAACTATCTCACCAGTCACGTCAATATTGGCGGAACTTGAATGAACATAGAGAGTTGACTGATGTGCTTGCTCTAGGATTTCACGTCTCTACCCGATAACATCAGGTACACAAACGCATTCCTAACTTAGCACAACCTAGTCACAATCAAGGACTCCGAATCATTACCCAGCCGAGTATACTCAAGTATCTCTAACGAATGAGCGTCGGCGGGCAGTGTCACAACCACACACAATCGAGCCACTTTCGTGAAACATTACAGTCAAATCACAAAGTCGCCCGAACCAAAAGCAAAGAACTGATGCAGTTGCTAACCGAATCTCCAACTGCCGAAAACTCCGTACACATGCCTCAGTCCAAAGAAAAGAACCTCCTCCCAGGTCTGTCCAGTCAACGGTGCAACAATACGCTAGTAATCCTGCACGAAACGGCGGTAAAAACCTGCTAAGCCCGAAATCAGCGGATCTCCGTCCTGCACACAAGTCTGGGCCTAAGGTGTACGGCCACGATCTCCCTCGGAACCATATGAAACCGTCTCTCGTAACTACAAGACCTAGGAGTCAACGCAAACAAGCCTGAAGGAACACTCCGAGAATCTAGCAAACAGCTGGGGCTCTCCCAATGTCTGCAAAACAAATTCTCAAGTGCTGCTCCTGTTCCTCAAGACACAAAGAATAGACCAAAATGTCGTCAAAACACAACAGCAACTGGTCGAGGAACGGCCTGAAGAAATCTGGTGCATCATATCCACGAATGCTGCTAGGGTATTGGCGAGTCCAACGACACCACCAAACATAAACTGCCCGTAGCACGCACAAAAGCAGTATTCGGAATGCCACCACTCCGAACCCGCAACAATGATGACCTGATCCCAAACAAACTTAGGAAAAGTCTCGCACTCTGGAGCTGATCGAAGAAAAATCGTCAAAGCGAGGTAAATGATACCTAACCGCACCGTAAGCCGGTTCAATTGACGATCTATCAATCCACAACCGCAATCTGTCATTTTCTCCTTGACGAACAGAATTAGGAGCTCCCAAAAACGAAACACTCGGACACACAAACCTCCCAACAAACACTGTGCAGCGGATCCTTAAGCTCCCTGAATTTCGCTAGCTCCTCTGGAACATCGTCGGAAAACTCTCGCATGATAAGTACCCGGTCCAACAAATCTACTGTGGCTCCGGTATCACGAATAAACGCCAAGAATCCACGACATCTCCTCCAAAGCTGACTAGCGGAAAAGGCTGAATTCAAGCTGTGAGAGGCGGCACAACTATCCACCTGCACAACAAGAACTGACTCGCCGGGAAAACAAAGCCTGACTGTTTCCACACGGTAGTCCACAGACGCCTAACACGTAGCTAACCAATTCATGCCCAGGAGAACGTCAAATCCAACATCTCTAGAAGGATCTAATGACGGCAAAATCTCCTCACCGATTGGCATATGACTGAAATACGTGTCGCGCAACAAAAGAATCGCTGACAGAAGTTAACACAACAAAACAGATGATCTAACTAACACGATCCTCGTCCCAACCACGGCACAAAGTGCGAAAACCAACAAGTACATCAAAAGAACAAGAACAAGGATACCTGACAAATCTGCACTGGACGCCCGTGCATCCGGAAGAGTACAAACAAACCCTCATGTCTGCCTTCTACCCGGAACTGGCTGAAATCCTCCACTCTGCGGTATAGCTGTCTCGCGACTACGTGGCTCAGTACAAACTCGAACCCGATGATCCAAACTCCAGCACCGATAACACCCGGAAGAAAACTGCTGACCATCTTGGGGATAAAAGCTAGACGACTGTCCTCGCCTCAAGCCTCTGCTACTCCCATGACGTGCACGAAACCTGTTGGAGATAGTGCCCTCAGAGTCAATTATTGGATCACAGGCACGTGATTGCAATGATTGAGGGAGGACCTATCCCGGGACGACAGTCTTACTCGAGATGATAGTTTGCTATCTGGTTTACCTTTATCATCGTGTACTGCTTTAGGTGACCTGACATGTCGCTATTGCACGTTGATAGAGCCCCTAGGATTCTTGCTTGACTGCCAGCAGTATGAGGGCGATCATATAAGTGAGAGCTGGAGTCTATAAGCACATCCTTAAAAGTCCCTAGTCGTGGGAGTTTCGAGATAGGGCATCGATTCTCCAGAGTAGACTAGTGTATACAGTCGAGACCCCGACGAGGGGCGGTGGCCGGTCTCACAAGCCACTGGTGTCAGTTGGTTCACCTAAGATGTATACAGGTGCTCATTGGGTTATGAGTACACCGGACAGGACTCGCCGGGAACATGCTAGTTGGTCTTATACCTGACGTTAGATAGCAGTTCCCAGGTGACATGTGTACAGGTTAGTTCATCGACCTGGGGATCGTCATTTGTCTCGTGTGAGTTCCCACTGTGCTTTGATTACTACCCAACCACGGCTCAAAGGAGTCGTGCAAACAGGTTTTAGTTGGGTACAGTCCCGAGCCACATGGAGGCAGTGAGCGGATCTTCGGGGGTTTCGTCTCTCCCGGTATTGGGGGTGAGGTCGCGCTGTGTCTAGGAGAGCCATTACACGAAGTCCTTGGCCAAGGCAGGAGATTTACTGGTAGGTATTCCAGTAGTGTCTCAGGGTGTTCTGGGCTACACTCCGACACGACTTGTACCGCTTTTGGGGGTCTGACTTTTACCAACCCCCTAGGCCCGACATGCGATGCTCATAGACGAACGGACCGGACTGTACGGATATTGTCACTGACAGGCTCAGTAGGGTGTCAGGATGAGTTCGCTCATCGACGTCCCTTTTGGTCAATAGCTGGTGGCCCGTCACGTATTGGCTTATACCTCTGACGTGCTAGTGGTTAAATCCACAGCCATAGTATTGACGAGTCTTTAGAGTCCACCACATTTTCAGTTACTCAGCTTTCGGGCGAAACGCTGTAGAGGCCGTATGGAGATATGGTAGGGTCCGATCAGATACGTGCGGTATTGCACGGATCACGATCGGACGGTTTGTACTAGAGGCCGTATAGAGATATGGCAAGGTTCGATCGGGTACGTGCGGTATTGCACGGATCAGGATCGAACGGATATTACTAGCCGGTTTTGGTTTAAGCCGGATCCTAGTATAGTACAGTGTAGATTTTGTCTCATTGCATTTGTATCCGGACGGAATACAGATGCGGGTGTGTATGCACAGTATGGGATTTTCCTGTAATTTATTACGGGACCAGTTTTCTGGAGTTGCCAGTTTGCATTCCGTTCCGGCCGGTTTTCCTTTGTTCTTTCCCGGCCGGACTTTTCCGATGGAGGGTGTTATTTACAAGTTTGCAAATAACACATTGTGGAGGATTTATTTGCAAGATGATTTATTATGATAGCATCTTTTTGATTCCATTCTCTTCACTTGCTTTTTGTTGATAAGAAAGGATTAGATGTGATTAGAGTTTGATGTGAGATGGTTATAATTATGTTTTGGATGTGGTCACCACTTATGCTCCTACCATCACCTCCCTTCATGCTTCATAATCTTTCCTCCACCATTTTCTAAGGATGAATGTTTTTCATGAGAAAAGAGAGAAGAAAGAGAGAAGAAAAAGAGAAGAAAAAGAGAGCTTCATCTTTGAGAGAGTAGCATTCTTGATCTCATTTTTCATGTTAAGAAAAATGCAAGCACCATTTTTCTTATCTTGTTTCCTCCATCATCTTCAAATGGCAACCACCTCAAAAGAGACTATGATTCTACACTACACTTCCTACAGCACATCTTGGGCGCGTCGGCTAGCCTACTTCGTGCCCGAGTTGCCTCGGTATTGAGGTGGGAGCCCGTAAAAGCTACAGGCGATGTGGTGCCCTTCCGGCGAGGAGGCGACGACCGGAGATCCCGCGAGGAGATCGGAGTGGAGATGAAGACCGGAGGACTCGGATCAGTCGGTACATCTCTAACCCATCCTCTTGTTAGCTTAGACTTGTTTAATGGCACGATCCGGGGTTTAGTGCGCGGTGGTGCCGGTTTGCTAAGTCCGCAAAAATGAAAGTTTATCACCGTTTCCGCGTTTGGCCGTCGGATTGACGGCCGGGGCGCCGCCGTGCACTTACTCTGGTATCAGAGCCTCGCCATTAACTTCGTCTAGCTTCGTTTGATGTGTTTTTCAGTTCCGATCGATCAAAATTCCAAAAACCCAATCTTAAGTTCACATCAGTTTTCTGTTGAAATATTTTGGTCTCGAAAAATTTTTCAGGTTGTAAAATATTGATGTACTGGAAAATCTAAGAGCTCTGTAAAAATTCGACGAAGTAACTCCACAGTGGGAGCGCGGAACCGCCGCGAAAACCCCCTTCCCGCCGCCCTTCCGCCGCACACTGTGGAGATCACTTCACCAATTTTTACAGAGGCCTTCTGGGCTTAAAATATGGGTTTTGGAATATTAAAATTGGGCCCAGGATTTCTGTGAGTGCTACAGTTTTGATTGGGGGCCCACTTGTTATTTTTTGATCGATCGGATATTTTAAACACATTTTTCACAGTATTTACCTTATATCTGCGACCGTGAATGTCACTCGATCGGTAAATCCCGTCTGACTGCTATAGCCCGGTTAGACGGATTTGCGAACGTGACTTTCACGTTGATGTTCTATGTTTATGCTGTGATGTTGCGGATCGGTCGTGGAGATAGCCTGGATGTAATGCTAGTACAGTGCTGTTGTATTATGTACATTTGATATTGCGGGGCGAGCGTCCGATATGTGGACTGCCGTCACTGCCTGTTTGTATTATTCTTTTGGGGCACGACCTGGTTGCGGTCGATGTACCCGGTGTATGTATATTTTACTTTCTGTACTAGGGTTACCCCGCGGAGGGGTGCACGGATAGCCGGGTTCTAGAGGGCAACGGGCCCGCATCTCAGGGCATTGAGACGGAGGGGGCTTCAGTCTGGAATTGGCGGGCTATTCGCCGCACTCGTAGGGGGTACAGGTTGACCCAGGAGGGGTGCCCAAGTTGCCGGATTCCGTGAAGTGGTGGATGGTCCATTCACGGTGCTGAAGGGGGCTGCCTCGCTTCAGGTTTTGGCGGGTGACTTGCCGCGCCCGTAAGGGTCTAGGATTTCATTGCACAGGCTATCCATACGACCAGGGGAACGTCGGGTTTCAGTAGTGGCTCTGTGAAACCCGGGGATCCCAAATATCTGTATTGTTCTGTGATGCTGTACATTTCTGTGATGTTGCATTTCTTTTCACGCCTTGAGCGAAATATAATATATTGGTATATATATTAGTAGATGTTGTATATGTTTTTCATCCGCGCTAGTCCAGTCCCCGCTCTGCCGTTAGTTAGCTAACCTAACGGGTGATGACGGGACCCAGTGGCGAATGCGGATGGCATATACGTACGTCAGTATATTTTCGTTCTTTGTGGTGTGATCAATTGATGGGACTGCATTGATTCGGATCAATGCAAGTTAAACAAACCTAATCTGATGTTGTTGGAACACTTTTTCAAAAGGCTGTTATTGCAAGGACGTTCACTTTTGTTTCGCATCGTGGTATTCATTTGGAATATCCTGCTCCTCAGTCGACGAGGCAAGGGCCGAGATCCCTTCACCGGGAGTGACCCCTTGGACAGAAGTTTGCGTCAGGGCATTAACTTCACTATAGCCGATTACTTTTGTTTTGCATCGTGGTATTCATTTGGAATATCCTGCACCCCATTCTACGGGGAAAGAACCGAGATCCCTTCACCGGGAGTGACCTCTTTAGTAAAGGTTTTCGTCACTATATTTTCTAAAAAGCTATCCATTCCTTCAACGATATCAAGTTCATTACGTTAAAGGTTTTCGCCAGAAACCATTCGTAGCCCTCCATCATTTCAGTTAAATATTCGGTAGTATTCAAGCTATGTATTTTGACCTCACGCCAAGGCATAGTGTTTGGTAGTTGCCGGGTATTTATCGGTTGCATAGATAGATGCGTTGGTTTGGGACAGTCGTACTACTATTTTGGCCTACGTCAAGGGTATGTACGGGTGGATTCAAATTAACCTGGACAATGATGGGTAGAACTTGACATGTGACTTATGATATTTTGACCTCACGCCAAGGTCATAAGAGCATGGGGTAAAAATCACATCGGGAGTTTCAAAAGAACTGAAACTTGCCAGATATGCGCATACCTTCTGGAGTGTGATACCGTGAGCGGATTCCGTCACGTCATCATGCGATGATAGTTGGATCCCGATTCCCACTGATGAGTTGGTTTACTCCTCCGGTGACCCCGACTAATTCTTCTTTCAGGTTTGGAGGAGAATTTGAGGTACAGTGGGAGGTTTCCAGATTAGATAAATTGGTAACCATTCTGATCTTTGGTTAGAGTGCACGCTGAGTGTTTCTTTTCTCTCTCTCTTTGGCAGCGACCATTGACCCGACCCTAAGACTTCGACTCAGTGACCAAGTTGACCGAACCTTCTTAACACTGGCTTATTGGATTGTCTGAGTTGCAGACCTCATTGCCACTCCTACTTTTACCCTTTTCTCCAGGACACCCCGTATTACTGCGAACGTCCACTTCCATTGGACAAAACCATCGTATGGTTAGATACGAACTCGAAGGAATTCGAGGATGGTTTCCGGTTCTGGAGAAAACGGATAGGATTATTCAGTTGTCTTTTCCCTTTTACCTTCTCTCAAGTTATGAGTACTCCTTAGTTTAGGAGATAGTACACCTATTACGCAAATTGGATAGTCTTCTTCCAAACCTTAGGCTGGTGCCGACCGGTAGGGAATGAAGAAAACCAATTAGCTTAAATGGTGTGCAGAAGGTATTAAGATTAAGACAAAGCAAGGGATTAGTAAGAGGGCAAAGTAAATTGCAACTGATATTCACGACCAAACCAAGTACTTCTTCGCCAATCCTAAATCACCTTTGTATTTCTCCAGGACACTCCGTATCGCTACGAAGATCCACAGTTTATTGGATACTCCATCGTATGGTTATATACGAACTCGAAAGGAACTTGTTCCAGTTCGGGGATGGATTCTGGTCCAGGAGAAATAGGAATAGGGTTTATTCGGTTGTCTTTTATCTTCACCTTCTCTCGCATTGCGAGTACTCCTAGGGTTAGGACAGTACACCCATTATGCTTATTGGATAGTCTTCTTCCAAACCATAGGCTGGTGCCGAACGGTAGGAAAGGAAGAAAACCAATTGGCCTAAAGGGGTGTGCAGAAGGTAATGACTAAAGACATATAAAGGGATTTGGAGAGGTGGCAAAGAATTATACGGTTATAGTTGTGAATCTGGATAATGGTAGAGGCATTACTAGGAATACCAGGATACCCCATCGAAACATTTCAATTTTTCAGTTCACTGTGTACTGTTAAAAGAAAACTGATTTCCCGATTAGATACTTACTCCAGGGTATGTATTTACCAGGTATGATTCTCACATCTGTATAGTTTTACAGATGATGAGTGGGAGTAAGTTATTGGGAATTGGGTGATCATCCTCATTATATCGGGATTCGTTGTAATCGGTGATATTTGAGGAGATCACCTGGGCTATTTGCCGGTCGGCAAATATTTGGTTTTGAATATCCGCTGTTGTGCACCAATTTCAAATTGATATATCTGTACGTCTATTTTCATAGAGTGAGATATACCTTTTGATATTATGTCGATGACATTTACCTGTATCAGTGGATGATTAGGTAAGGAGCATTAAACAGCGGTGTAATTCTTCTTAACCATAAGTACAGTTTTCAACCTACGACACGCAGTGAAAGAGTTGTCAGACTCAGCGGACTTATACAGAGTATTGTATGTTGTCCAGTGTCCATTAGGACAGAGGGGTTGGTCCTCATACTATATTCTGTTTACTTTTAACTTCTCTAGTTCTTAGACATGTGTTTCGTAGAAACACAGGGTCTAAGTTTTGAGGAGTTATAAGTATTTGAATAGAGTAGAGAACCAAGTATCGGGATTCTTCAAAGTGATCGAAGATGTAGATACTTGTGTATGGTATTCAGTTGATAGTAATGATAAAGAGAAATAGCTTCTCTTTCAGGTTACTCATAATTGGAAGCATTCCTAAGTTGAGTAACGCTGATCGGCCTCCTCCCATTTAGTTGACATGCACTGGAGATAGCTGCATGATTTGAATCTGGTTCAATTAAATCAGTGCCTCTGGTTCTATATTGGATATAGTACAGTTCATATCTTAACATTGTTAAGGTACGGGGAGTTGTCCGGCTTATGATTAAAACCAGACTCTGGATAACTCAAGGCACGTTTCTGTAATGGCTGTTTGTGGGTTGACCCAGGCTATGACGAGGGTTGACTTTCTACCATCTGGCAGATCAATAGAAATATTGTTCTAAACTCGCCACAGTTTTTAATAAAAATGGATTTTTTTCAAAAACAGTAGTGGGAGTATGGTAGAACTGGAAGTGATTCCAGAACCGCAAACGATTACTGAAGATTTGATAAGGAACCTAAAGATTCAATCTGATTTGACATTCCATTGGCCACTCCGCAGATAAGGTGGGTAACTTCAGGCACCCGAGAGGTACTCCGGTAGCCTCAAGGACGGTGACAGGGAAGTTCTTGTTTACCCACACTTTCCATTGCTGTTGTTCCAGGCTGCGAGACCCGGCAGGAGGATGGGTATAGCGTCGTTCTGAACTAGCTTCAGAAGTGTACGTGTATATGACTCTGCCAGAGGGTTGTCGTAGTCAGTGGGAGCAGCGGAAGCATTGGTGGACATCAGGCTTATGTCTATTTATAGACTAAAGCAGATATAGCGGAGATAGATCATCTATTTCTGATGTGACAGTCATAGGTTTGACGTCATCAGAATAGGGGATGGATCTGTTAAGAAGGTAGTAGGGTGTGATATCCGGGTTTTGGATGACATACACATAGTAGGAAGTGATATTCCTATACTACGATCGGTTATATTTTGGTCGTCACACAGTGGTTTCTCCACATGGGATTTGGACATTATATCAGACATACTGGTTATTAGATCTATGGTTTTAGATCTAGATTTGGGTGGTTTCCCAATCAGGGTACTTTGACAGCATTCTAAGAGTATTTAGAATCGACAACTCCTGGCATGGTAGTGTACCTGCAGGTGATGGAGTCACCCTCTCTAAAGGTGTCTTATAGACTAAAGTAGAGAGGGATGTGCATGATTGGCAGATCACTTGCTTAGGCAATTGAGTCAATCATGAGATGTCAAGTACCACACCAGATGTTGTTCTTGCAGTGGGTGCAATAAGTTGATATTGATCCAATCCTGGGGAAACAGTCGGAAGCAGTTTTAGAACATAAGTGAATGTTCTAGGGATATGATAACGACTGCCTCCTTTAGGAGACGGTTATCACTCCAGGCTTCCAAGGTGACATGGACGACATGGTGATCGTCAGAGTTGTAGTTTTCCTTCTGACGAGGGGCAGTATTTTGGACAGGTGGTCCAAGGCAATACTGAGGGTGGCATGGCGCAGGATACTGATTAAGTTCAGTTGACGATACAGTCTAAGAAGTTTGGATTTGGAGTTCATTTATGAACTAGGTCCCATCAGACATCCAGACATTCTAAGACAGGTATTGCTCATTTCGGGAGATGGCATTCTCCACGAACTTGAGATTTAGAGAGACATAAAAAGAAACATCAGAGCGGATCCACTCGCTGAGGCTATTCCTTGAACGCAATAGTCTCGCAAACGAGCTTTGTAAGACTGACTAGTAGAGGAGTTGGGTGTTCGGTATCACACGGGCTGTGAGTATGCGACATCGCAATAATTAGCCTTGAGTGCAAGTGGGAGATTGTTGGAGATAGTGCCCTCAGAGTCAATTATTGGATCACAGGCACGTGATTGCAATGATTGAGGGAGGACCTATCCCGGGACGACAGTCTTACTCGAGATGATAGTTTGCTATCTGGTTTACCTTTATCATCGTGTACTGCTTTAGGTGACCTGACATGTCGCTATTGCACGTTGATAGAGCCCCTAGGATTCTTGCTTGACTGCCAGCAGTATGAGGGCGATCATATAAGTGAGAGCTGGAGTCTATAAGCACATCCTTAAAAGTCCCTAGTCGTGGGAGTTTCGAGATAGGGCATCGATTCTCCAGAGTAGACTAGTGTATACAGTCGAGACCCCGACGAGGGGCGGTGGCCGGTCTCACAAGCCACTGGTGTCAGTTGGTTCACCTAAGATGTATACAGGTGCTCATTGGGTTATGAGTACACCGGACAGGACTCGCCGGGAACATGCTAGTTGGTCTTATACCTGACGTTAGATAGCAGTTCCCAGGTGACATGTGTACAGGTTAGTTCATCGACCTGGGGATCGTCATTTGTCTCGTGTGAGTTCCCACTGTGCTTTGATTACTACCCAACCACGGCTCAAAGGAGTCGTGCAAACAGGTTTTAGTTGGGTACAGTCCCGAGCCACATGGAGGCAGTGAGCGGATCTTCGGGGGTTTCGTCTCTCCCGGTATTGGGGGTGAGGTCGCGCTGTGTCTAGGAGAGCCATTACACGAAGTCCTTGGCCAAGGCAGGAGATTTACTGGTAGGTATTCCAGTAGTGTCTCAGGGTGTTCTGGGCTACACTCCGACACGACTTGTACCGCTTTTGGGGGTCTGACTTTTACCAACCCCCTAGGCCCGACATGCGATGCTCATAGACGAACGGACCGGACTGTACGGATATTATCACTGACAGGCTCACTAGGGTGTCAGGATGAGTTCGCTCATCGACGTCCCTTTTGGTCAATAGCTGGTGGCCCGTCACGTATTGGCTTATACCTCTGACGTGCTAGTGGTTAAATCCACAGCCATAGTATTACCGAGTCTTTAGAGTCCACCACACTTTCAGTTACTCAGCTTTCGGGCGAAACGCTGTAGAGGCCGTATGGAGATATGGCAGGGTCCGATCAGATACATGCGGTATTGCACGGATCACGATCGGACGGTTTGTACTAGAGGCCGTATAGATATATGGCAAGGTTCGATCGGATACGTGCGGTATTGCACGGATCAGGATCGAACGGATATTACTAGCCGGTTTTGGTTTAAGCCGGATCCTAGTATAGTACAGTGTAGATTTTGTCTCATTGCATTTGTGTCCGGACGGAATACAGATGCGGGTGTGTATGCACAGTATGGGGTTTTCCTGTAATTTATTACGGGACCAGTTTTCTGGAGTTGCCAGTTTGCATTCCGTTCCGGCCGGTTTTCCTTTGTTCTTTCCCGGCCGGACTTTTCCGATGGAGGGTGTTATTTGCAAGTTTGCAAATAACACATTGTGGAGGATTTATTTGCAAGATGATTTATTATGATAGCATCTTTTTGATTCCATTCTCTTCACTTGCTTTTTGTTGATAAGAAAGGATTAGATGTGATTAGAGTTTGATGTGAGATGGTTATGATTATGTTTTGGATGTGGTCACCACTTATGCTCCTACCATCACCTCCCTTCATGCTTCATAATCTTTCCTCCACCATTTTCTAAGGATGAATGTTTTTCATGAGAAAAGAGAGAAGAAAGAGAGAAGAAAAAGAGAAGAAGAAGAGAAGAAGAAGAGAGCTTCATCTTTGAGAGAGTAGCATTCTTGATCTCATTTTTCATGTTAAGAAAAATGCAAGCACCATTTTTCTTATCTTGTTTCCTCCATCATCTTCAAATGGAAACCACCCCAAAAGAGACTATGATTCTACACTACACTTCCTACAGCACATCTTGGGCGCGTCGGCTAGCCTACTTCGCGCCCGAGTTGCCTCGGTATTGAGGTGGGAGCCCGTAAAAGCTACAGGCGATGTGGTGCCCTTCCGGCGAGGAGGCGACGACCGGAGATCCCGCGAGGAGATCGGAGTGGAGATGAAGACCGGAGGACTCGGATCAGTCGGTACATCTCTAACCCATCCTCTTGTTAGCTTAGACTTGTTTAATGGCACGATCCGGGGTTTAGTGCGCGGTGGTGCCGGTTTGCTAAGTCCGCAAAAATGAAAGTTTATCACCGTTTCCGTGTTTGGCCGTCGGATTGACGGCCGGGGCGCCGCCGTGCACTTACAAAACCTGTCACGAAGACTGAACCTCTGTCCCTGGACTGGCACACCTGTACGGGTCCTCCTCTGTCCTGGAACTCGCAAAGTCTCTGGAATACGTGTCTCGTCGACTGGGGCTACATCCACTGGTGCTACGTAAGTGACAGACTGCTGCATGCTGATCCCAAGGAACAACTGAGTAACAGGGGTGACAACCTCCTGTCGCTACGCTCGAATGGTATCAACCAATAATCTCATCGTCTGGCGCAAGTCCTGCATCTCTGTCATAAGCCTAGCGAGCTGATCTGTCGAAGGCTGATCCGTCTGCACATGTGCAACAAGAGTGCCATCCTGGTCATTGCTCGTCTCACCCGAACTAACTCTGACCTCGGCCCTCGCTGCATCACTCTGAGTCCCCATAGTCATCGGCGGCAAGGCTATAAATAGAGATAGGATTCGATAAGAACAAGGAAATCGAATCACAAGGATATGAATCATCAAGGAAGGAATTTCAAGCAATTTGTACTTAGGCACTTTAGGCGAAATACTGCATCGTGAGTATGCTGCAGACATACACACACTACGTTACTCCGCTTAGGTTACCTACTCCATCATACAAAGGTCATCCTACTCTCCGAAAGGTAAAACCACGCTCTGATACCAACTTTGTCACGACCCAAAATTGGCACATGACGGCCCTAATACTACGCAACGCCTCCAGACGTAACGCAGTAAAAGAAAGCAAAAACCCAGAAATCTAAACCATAAAAATACGAAAAAGATAATAAAAGTTTTTGAAATCACAATCCAAATTCTTTAAAATTTTGGCAGCACCCCCTTTGTAAAACAAGCCCCCAAAAAGGGTACAACATAAATATAAAGTATAGCATTCCAAACGGGAGCAAAATCCACGCCCAACGGCGGAAAACAACACCACAACAGATATACGATGCCGTAGCGAAGAAATAAGAGACAAAAGAAAGGAAACTGTATAAAAGACAACAAATCCAGAATAATAAACAATATCGTCCTCACCAAGTCTCTAAGTCACAACAAACTGGTAATAGATGGAGAGTACAAGATACAACGAATATACAATACAATCTCAGATAACCACAAAACCCACCTGGGTAAAACTGCACACTAACAGGCGAAGTGGTATCCGCAGCCAAAAGATGATAGATAAGTGAATAGCTAGCCTCGACTACTTTGGGAAAACACCTGCAATACCTGTGGCACAACGGGGGTGAGTTGCCAACTCGTGAATAGTAAATAACATATGCAGGTAATCGCAAGAATGAACGTACAGCATGAATCTAAGATATGACATTTTCAGTAATAACAGGTCATATGAGTACGAAATAATGGAAAGTACACTAACAAGTACCACCAATATATAATGCAATAATGATATGACAACAGTATGCAATAATTATGCACGGGGATATGAGAATGTAAATGTGCAACACTCATGAAAGGTACACTCATAGGTACTCCTAATACATGGAACAGTGCACAAGTATATAAAGATGAGGTATGGAGTGAAATATGTCATTTCCACGGAATCCTGACATCGTGGTAGGATCACAATCCAGCAAGACAAATCAAAATCCCTCCTTTCCTCAAATCAGCCCCCAAATTGGCTCTCATATCATCTAAGTGTCACATCTCCTCAACTGCACAATATCAAGTATATCTCGCATATGTATCGAATGTACAACATCAAGTAGATCTCACATATCTAGTATGTACAATATCAGGTATATCTCACATATATCAAATGTACAACATCAAGTAGATCTCACATATCTAGTATGTACAATATCAGGTATATCTCACATATATCAACATACAACATCAAGTGGATCTCACATATCTAGTATGTACAATATCAGGTATATCTCACATATATCAAATGTACAACATCAAGTGGATCTCACATATCTCGTATGTACAATATCATTATATCTCACATATATCAAATGTACAACAGCAAGTGGATCTCAAATATCTCGTATGTAAAATATCAGTATATCTCACATATATCAAATGTAAAACAGCAAGTGGATCTCACATATCTCGTATGTACAATATCAACATCCAATCCGAATGAATCTCTTAAGTCCCAAATCAAAACTCCAGCACAGTTCTAACATCCTAAATATAATGACATAAGTAAATATGATGAGGGCAATACACATATATTAGCGTCTCATTCCACTAATATTGGTGTAAGGGTATATATAACAGCGGCTCAATCCCCTGTTATATATACAAATGAGTAATTAGAAATATCATGAAACCAATGTGCCAAGCATCGACACAGAAATACTGATCCATCAGGTGCTGTCTCCATGACTGGCCCCCTGATAAGTACGTATCATACGCTATCCCGAGAGCTCGAGTGCCTAGCTCTGACCCTCGCCTCTCGACGTATCCATACGCACATGACTCCCGTCGGTATCCACTCGATGGCCGATGAGTCATTGGTCCTGTCACCGGAAAGTATGGTTCCCCCACTAACTCATCTCCTCACTGAGATTCTTGCCCCGGGTACCTCCGGGCCCCACCATGTACCCGTACACGGATCCCTCCTTTCCTCGCGTAGGGTATATATATCAGCACCGATAAATATCATGGTAGCTGCTAAAATATCATATCAAGGAAACCGGGTTTTTCAATGTATGCATAATTTCATGAACTACCACGGTCCCCAAATCCAGAAAATATCATGAAAAATCCATATAACAATGCGATAATCCATGAATAAAGTATACGCAACATATAAACTGTAATGAAAACGTATAAAGGAAAAGCATAGCTATCACCAGATATAAATAAACACATGAATGGTATAGCAGAAATATAGGTATCTACCTACATGATGATGTGATATACCTATCAGGTATAAGTAAAGTATGAAATGCAAGTACACCTGTAACTATGTCCTTAGGTGTGTATGTACCTAACACTAATGGTACAAAACCCTATAGGTAAACAGGAACTAGCATATCAAAGTCTAAGTTATAAACGATAAGAAATATGTATCAAAGTCACAATGTCCCTAACCAGACAATATCATTTCTAAATGTGGGTTGTGCATGACATGGCAATTATTGACGGTGTGTGTGGCATACAATCAGAGCTCTCGCAATCCGAGCCGTCAATAATAGTGCAGTGTCCTAAGGATACTAGTCCAAGCACAACTATCACTAAGCAGAAAGGTATTTGCGCAATTCTAAACATGACATAGAATATGCGACAAAGTAAATATTTCTAACCCAGACGCATAACGCTATGCGGGCGATTCCCCTGTAGATGTTAAATCTACTCACCCACACTCCAAGCTAGATGAAGTCTACCACCTGAATCCCCCTGTGGCAGTGTCCGTAGTCTCCGTCTGCGAACCTGCAACATATAAACAACAAGCAAATATAAATATTAATAATAGTTACAAAACACGAACAAGCTACACCTAACCGACACAACAACACACAACCACCTCTTAAGTGTTCGTATCGTGGCTAACGAGAGTAGCGACACGACGAAAACAACTTAAGAGCAAAACCACGAAAACTGCCCGACCCGTGTCGTATCACGTATCGCGCAGACACGAAACACTAGAAACTACTCAATTGACCCCATATTTTGCCTACTGTGAAAACTAAACAAACAAACAATACCAGAAGAACCCAAACCATAGCAGACACCTACAGACAAAAACCCAAACCCTAACTCTTCACCAAGGCCGGCGTCGCCGGCCCCTCCTCTTGACGTCGCCGGCCCTGGCCGGTGGCCTGGGGTCCATCTCCTAGGTGGTGCTCCAGGTTCCCTAGTACAACACTACCACTATGTTTAGTTTTCCAGTATACTTCCCGGATCACAGCGGTCCTAGAAACCACAAACCGACACTAAAACACAATATTTCACGACAAAACCTAATTTAACATTCTAAACTGAAACTAACAAACAACAAAGCACAAAAACTAACTAAAGAAGAGATAAGGATCATTACCTAACTGAAAGAACATAAGGATCCAAGCTCAAGAGCACTCCAAGCAAGCAAGAGGCAAAACATGAAGAAAATTGTGATTTTTATGAACTTTGAATGAGATGAAAAGGGATTTGTGAAGGAATTATGATGAAAAGAGATAGAGAAATGGATAAGGGCAGGAGAGGGAAGAGAGAGCTCGGCCAAGGAGAGAGAGAGAGAGAGAGGGGGGGAAATTTCTATGCAATTTCCAAGCATTTAATGCACTCACACACAATTATTCACATTCATGCACCTTCTCTTCTATTCTTTTCTTTTCTTTTCTTATTCCTTTCACCATTAATCCTAGTCCACACAATATATGCTATGTGGTTTAGGTCAACTTAAGAAAAAATTTAAGAAAAGATGCAAAGAGAAGATTTCCAAAAATGTGCAAACCGGATTAAAATAACATTAAAATTGGGAAAAATTCAAATTGGACCAAAACGTCCCATATACTCCCAAAGTTTGCGCACTAGCTTTATTTTATCAAAACTAGGTGCTGGCAAGTTGATATGGCCGTTTGATCACAATCGGTATAAAACTGAAAATACCGACGAATTTCACCCAAAAACAGAAACAAACACAAAACGATTTCTAGAACGTTACAATCTCCCCCCCTCACTTATAAAAATTCGTCCCCGAATTTAAAATTTCCACAAAGCATACCTTCAAAGAGGAGAGTACAAAAACTCCCAAATCTCGCTCGCAGCTTCCCAAGTGATCACCTCACTATACGGCTACGTCCAAGAAAACTCTTCACAGATTGCAAGACGCTTGACCGAAGTTTCTCCACCTGCCGAACCATTTACACCAATGGCTGCTGGTGAACGAAAAGATCGAGTCCAAACCAATGGTCTGTGCCGAATCATGTGAAAAAGTCATGAAGGTATTTGCAAAAATCAACACCATGAAAACGGGGTGAATAATCGATAATCTGGGTGGAAGTGCCAAATTAAAGGCAACGAAAACTAACTCGCATTAAGGATCTCAAAAGGACCAAAAATCCTGGGATAAGCTTCCCAAAACTCAACATGTCATTCATCGAAAAGTCCGTAGGAATACATGATCTCCCACTGCGAACTCAAATCTGCGACCAACATGGTCGGCATATGACCTCTGTCTGCACTGGGCTACTCTCATCCTGACCTGAAACAGCTGGATCATCTCCGAAGTCTCTAGACTAGCTGAGGTCCAAAATCCTACTACGCAGAGTCAGAAAACAGACTGGTGATCGACACCACCTGACTAAACCTAAAGGTTGCCAATTGGAATGTCTCCTGATAACAGCTATCAAGAAGTATCCTAACAATGGCGAGTGACGATCCCAACTGCCGCAAACAATTAACACAAACGCACAACAAGACAAACACCTTGAAACGAAACCTGAAATTTCTCTTTACATTCCTGTCCACCCGTAACTATCTCACCAGTCACGTCAATATTGGCGGAACTTGAATGAACATAGAGAGTTGACTGATGTGCTTGCTCTAGGATTTCACGTCTCTACCCGATAACATCAGGTACACAAACGTATTCCTAACTTAGCACAACCTAGTCACAATCAAGGACTCCGAATCATTACCCAGCCGAGTATACTCAAGTATCTCTAACGAACGAGCGTCGGCGGGCAGTGTCACAACCACACACAATCGAGCCACTTTCGTGAAACATTACAGTCAAATCACAAAGTCGCCCGAACCAAAAGCAAAGAACTGATGCAGTTGCTAACCGAATCTCCAACTGCCGAAAACTCCGTACACATGCCTCAGTCCAAAGAAAAGAACCTCCTCCCAGGTCTGTCCAGTCAACGGTGCAACAATACGCTAGTAATCCTGCACGAAACGGCGGTAAAAACCTGCTAAGCCCGAAATCAGCGGATCTCCGTCCTGCACACAAGTCTGGGCCTAAGGTGTACGGCCACGATCTCCCTCGAAACCATATGAAACCGTCTCCCGTAACTACAAGACCTAGGAGTCAACGCAAACAAGCCTGAAGGAACACTCCGAGAATCTAGCAAACAGCTGGGGCTCTCCCAATGTCTACAAAACAAATTCTCAAGTGCTGCTCCTGTTCCTCAAGACACAAAGAATAGACCAAAATGTCGTCAAAACACAACAGCAACTGGTCGAGGAACGGCCTGAAGAAATCTGGTGCATCATATCCACGAATGCTGCTAGGGTATTGGCGAGTCCAACGACACCACCAAACATAAACTGCCCGTAGCACGCACAAAAGCAGTATTCGGAATGCCACCACTCCGAACCCGCAACAATGATGACCTGATCCCAAACAAACATAGGAAAAGTCTCGCACTCTGGAGCTGATCGAAGAAAAATCGTCAAAGCGAGGTAAATGATACCTAACCGCACCGTAAGCCGGTTCAATTGACGATCTATCAATCCACAACCGCAATCTGTCATTTTCTCCTTGACGAACAGAATTAGGAGCTCCCAAAAACGAAACACTCGGACACACAAACCTCCCAACAAACACTGTGCAGCGGATCCTTAAGCTCCCTGAATTTCGCTAGCACCTCTGGAACATCGTCGGAAAACTCTCGCACGATAAGTACCCGGTCCAACAAATCTACTGTGGCTCCGGTATCACGAATAAACGCCAAGAATCCACGACATCTCCTCCAAAGCTGACTAGCGGAAAAGGCTGAATTCAAGCTGTGAGAGGCGGCACAACTATCCACCTGCACAACAAGAACTGACTCGCCGGGAAAACAAAGCCTGACTGTTTCCACACGGTAGTCCACAGACGCCTAACACGTAGCTAACCAATCCATGCCCAGGAGAACGTCAAATCCAACATCTCTAGAAGGATCTAATGACGGCAAAATCTCCTCACCGATTGGCATATGACTGAAATACGTGTCGCGCAACAAAAGAATCGCTGACAGAAGTTAACACAACAAAACGGCTGATCTAACTAACACGATCCTCGTCCCAACCACGGCACAAAGTGCGAAAACCAACAAGTACATCAAAAGAACAAGAACAAGGATACCTGACAAATCTGCACTGGACGCCCGTGCGTCCGGAAGAGTACAAACAAACCCTCATGTCTGCCTTCTACCCGGAACTGGCTGAAATCCTCCACTCTGCGGTATAGCTGTCTCGCGACTACGTGGCTCAGTACAAACTCGAACCCGATGATCCAAACTCCAGCACCGATAACACCCGGAAGAAAACTGCTGACCATCTTGGGGATAAGAGCTAGACGACTGTCCTCGCCTCAAGCCTCTGCTACTCCCATGACGTGCACGAAACCTGTCACGACGACTGAACCTCTGTCCCTGGACTGGCACACCTGTACGGGTCCTCCTCTGTCCTGGAACTCGCAAAGTCTCTGGAATACGTGTCTCGTCGACTGGGACTACATCCACTGGTGCTACGTAAGTGACAGACTGCTGCATGCTGATCCCAAGGAACAACTGAGTAACAGGGGTGACAACCTCCTGTCGCTGTGCTCGAATGGTATCAACCAATAATCTCATCGTCTGGCGCAAGTCCTGCATCTCTGTCATAAGCCTAGCGAGCTGATCTGTCGAAGGCTGATCCGTCTGCACATGTGCAACAAGAGTGCCATCCTGGTCATTGCTCGTCTCACCCGAACTAACTCTGACCTCGGCCTTCGCTGCATCACTCTGAGTCCCCATAGTCATCGGCGGCAAGGCTATAAATAGAGATAGGATTCGATAAGAACAAGGAAATCGAATCACAAGGATATGAATCATCAAGGAAGGAATTTCAAGCAATTTGTACTTAGGCACTTTAGGCGAAATACTGCATCGTGAGTATGCTGCAGACATACACACACTACGTTACTCCGCTTAGGTTACCTACTCCATCATACAAAGGTCATCCTACTCTCCGAAAGGTAAAACCACGCTCTGATACCAACTTTGTCACGACCCAAAATTGGCACATGACGGCCCTAATACTACGCAACGCCTCCAGACGTAACGCAGTAAAAGAAAGCAAAAACCCAGAAATCTAAACCATAAAAATACGGAAAAGATAATAAAAGTTTTTGAAATCACAATCCAAATTCTTTAAAATTTTGGCAGCACCCCCTTTGTAAAACAAGCCCCCAAAAAGGGTACAACATAAATATAAAGTATAGCATCCCAAACGGGAGCAAAATCCACGCCCAACGGCGGAAAACAACACCACAACAGATATACGACGCCGTAGCGAAGATATAAGAGACAAAAGAAAGGAAACTGTATAAAAGACAACAAATCCAGAATAATAAACAATATCGTCCTCACCAAGTCTCTAAGTCACAACAAACTGGTAATAGATGGAGAGTACAAGATACAACGAATATACAATACATTCTCAGATAACCACAAAACCCACCTGGGCAAAACTGCACACTAACAGGCGAAGTGGTATCCGCAGCCAAAAGATGATAGATAAGTGAATAGCCAGCCTCGACTACTTTGGGAAAACACCTGCAATACCTGTGGCACAACGGGGGTGAGTTGCCAACTCGTGAATAGTAAATAACATATGCAGGTAATCGCAAGAATGAACGTACAGCATGAATCTAAGATATGACATTTTCAGTAATAACAGGTCATATGAGTACGAAATAATGGAAAGTACACTAACAAGTACCACCAATATATAATGCAATAATGATATGACAACAGTATGCAATAATTATGCACGGGGATATGAGAATGTAAATGTGCAACACTCATGAAAGGTACACTCATAGGTACTCCTAATACATGGAACAGTGCACAAGTATATAAAGATGAGGTATGGAGTGAAATATGTCATTTCCACGGAATCCTGACATCGTGGTAGGATCACAATCCAGCAAGACAAATCAAAATCCCTCCTTTCCTCAAATCAGCCCCCAAATTGGCTCTCATATCATCTAAGTGTCACATCTCCTCAACTGCACAATATCAAGTATATCTCGCATATGTATCGAATGTACAACATCAAGTAGATCTCACATATCTAGTATGTACAATATCAGGTATATCTCACATATATCAAAAGTACAACATCAAGTAGATCTCACATATCTAGTATGTACAATATCAGGTATATCTCACATATATCAACATACAACATCAAGTGGATCTCACATATCTAGTATGTACAATATCAGGTATATCTCACATATATCAAATGTACAACATCAAGTGGATCTCACATATCTCGTATGTACAATATCATTATATCTCACATATATCAAATGTACAACAGCAAGTGGATCTCAAATATCTCGTATGTACAATATCAGTATATCTCACATATATCAAATGTAAAACAGCAAGTGGATCTCACATATCTCGTATGTACAATATCAACATCCAATCCCAATGAATCTCTTAAGTCCCAAATCAAAACTCCAGCACAGTTCTAACATCCTAAATATAATGACATAAGTAAATATGATGAGGGCAATACACATATATTAGCGTCTCATTCCACTAATATTGGTGTAAGGGTATATATAACAGCGGCTCAATCCCCTGTTATATATACAAATGAGTAATTAGAAATATCATGAAACCAATGTGCCAAGCATCGACACAGAAATAATGATCCATCAGGTGCTGTCTCCATGACTGGCCCCCTGATAAGTACGTCTCATACGCTATCCCAAGAGCTCGAGTGCCTAGCTCTGACCCTCGCCTCTCGACGTATCCATACGCACATGACTCCCGTCGGTATCCACTCGATAGCCGATGAGTCATTGGTCCTGTCACCGGAAAGTATGGTTCCCCCACTAACTCATCTCCTCACTGAGATTCTTGCCCCGGGTACCTCCGGGCCCCACCATGTACCCGTACACGGATCCCTCCTTTCCTCCCGTAGGGTATATATATCAGCACCGATAAATCTCATGGTAGCTGCTAAAATATCATATCAAGGAAACCGGGTTTTTCAATGTATGCATAATTTCATGAACTACCACGGTCCCCAAATCCAGAAAACATCATGAAAAATCCATATAACAATGCGATAATCCATGAATAAAGTATACGCAACATATAAACTGTAATGAAAACGTATAAAGGAAAAGCATAGCTATCACCAGATATAAATAAACACATGAATGGTATAGCAGAAATATAGGTATCTACCTACTTGATGATGTGATATACCTATCAGGTATAAGTAAAGTATGAAATGCAAGTACACCTGTAACTATGTCCTTAGGTGTGTATGTACCTAACACTAATGGTACAAAACCCTATAGGTAAACAGGAACTAGCATATCAAAATCTAAGTTATAAACGATAAGAAATATGTATCAAAGTCACAATGTCCCTAACCAGACAATATCATTTCTAAATGTGGGTTGTGCATGACATGGCAATTATTGACGGTGTGTGTGGCATACAATCAGTGCTCTCGCAATCTGAGCCGTCAATAATAGTGCAGTGTCCTAAGGATACTAGTCCAAGCACAACTATCACTAAGAAGAAAGGTAATTGCGCAATTCTAAACATGACATAGAATATGCGACAAAGTAAATATTTCTAACCCAGACGCATAACGCTATGCGGGCGATTCCCCTGTAGATGTTAAATCTACTCACCCACACTCCAAGCTAGATGAAGTCTACCACCTGAATCCCCCTGTGGCAGTGTCCGTAGTCTCCGTCTGCGAACCTGCAACATATAAACAACAAGCAAATATAAATATTAATAATAGTTACAAAATACGAACAAGCTACACCTAACCTACACAACAACACACAACCACCTCTTAAGTGTTCGTATCGTGGCTAACGAGAGTAGCGACACGACGAAAACAACTTAAGAGCAAAACCACGAAAACTGCCCGACCCGTGTCGTATCACGTATCGCGCGGACACGAAACACTAGAAACTACCCAATTGACCCCATATTTTGCCTACTGTGAAAACTAAACAAACAAACAATACCAGAAGAACCCAAACCATAGCAGACACCTACAGACAAAAACCCAAACCCTAACTCTTCACCATGGCCGGCGTCGCCGGCCCCTCCTCTTGACATCGCCGGCCCTGGCCGGTGGCCTGGGGTCCATCTCCTAGGTGGTGCTCCAGGTTCCCTAGTACAACACTACCACTATGTTTAGTTTTCCAGTATACATCCCGGATCACAGCGGTCCTAGAAACCACAAACCGACACTAAAACACAATATTTCACGACAAAACCTAATTTAACATTCTAAACTGAAACTAACAAACAACAAAGCACAAAAACTAACTAAAGAAGAGATAAGGATCATTACCTAACTGAAAGAACATAAGGATCCAAGCTCAAGAGCACTCCAAGCAAGCAAGAGGCAAAACATGAAGAAAATTGTGATTTTTATGAACTTTGAATGAGATGAAAAGGGATTTGTGAAGGGATTATGATGAAAAGAGATAGAGAAATGGATAAGGGCAGGAGAGGGAAGAGAGAGCTCGGCCAAGGAGAGAGAGAGAGAGAGAGGGAAATTTCTATGCAATTTCCAAGTATTTAATGCACTCACACACAATTATTCACATTCATGCACCTTCTCTTCTATTCTTTTCTTTTCTTTTCTTATTCCTTTCACCATTAATCCTAGTCCACACAATATATGCTATGTGGTTTAGGTCAACTTAAGAAAAAATTTAAGAAAAGATGCAAAGAGAAGATTTCCAAAAATGTGCAAACCGGATTAAAATAACATTAAAATTGGGAAAAATTCAAATTGGACCAAAACGTCCCATATACTCCCAAAGTTTGCGCACTAGCTTTATTTTATCAAAACTAGGTGCTGGCAAGTTGATATGGCCGTTTGATCACAATCGGTATAAAACTGAAAATACCGACGAATTTCACCCAAAAACAGAAACAAACACAAAACGATTTCTAGAACGTTACAGTAGTGTACGCGGATACTCGCTGGATAAACTTAACAGACAGCCACGCCCCATAGCCCCGACCAAGTAACTGTAGGAGAACCCCGTTGCCAAAAGCATCCGTTCGGGTGCTCGTGGCAGCGGTGTTCCGCCTTAGTGTACTTCGTCGACGGCATCCAGGGGTGCGGCCGTCTACTAAAGTTTGCGATGAGCATTCGATCAGGATGTCGGGAATCTTGTTGAATTGCCTGACTTGATATTGAAAAGTGTTTTCGATAAAGAGACTTAAATGCGGGGTTTATAATTGTTAGGCATGCGATATCTAAGGAATTCATTTGGTTAGGCATGCGATGTCTAAGTAGGTTGCGGATTCCAACTGTTGTAGTTTTACACTTTCTTTTCTGTGATCGTAAGTGTAGTATGTAGTGTATTGCCGGCTTCGTTGCTATACATCAACGACAATCGGGATACGCATACTTGCTTACGTTGATGATATGAGATATTATGTGTTGCTGTGATATGTTATATTGGATCGTCGCGTTCTGAATAGCCGGGGGTTTTATATGAGATGAGAGTTTTTTCTTTTTCATTCATGTAAAATTCATTTGTATGTAATATTCTTTTATTGGGGCACTTCCGGGCTGAGGATGATGTCACCATTGTATATTATTTACTTTTCCGCATTAGGTAGACCCAAGGAGGGGAGCACAAGTAACCGGGTTCTAGGGTCCAGTGGGAGACCATCTCGAGGAGTCGAGACTGGGTCTCCTAACCCTAGAATTGGCAATGTTGCTTGCCGCTCTCGTAGGGGTCTAGGGATGTGGGTTTGGCTATTCATCGCGACCATGGAATCCGTGTTTTATACAGGCTCGTATTGAAAACACGGACATCCTAGTATATCCAATATTTCATATATGTTCTTCTGCTGCAATGTTCTGTGATGAGATCATATTACTGCCTGAGACGAATGTTTATATTATATATATGAGATACATGTTATATTGCAGATTTCGTTTCAAATGTGATGCTTGTGAAGCATAATAAAATGGGACTTCATTAATGAGATTAATGAAACTAAAAGAAACCTAAAGATGTTGTAGAAACTTGTCTTAAAAACTGGTAGCTCTAGTTCTTGCTTTGCATAGCGGTGTTCCTTGTAGAACATCCAGCACCTTATTCGATAAGGAAAGAGCCGAGATCCCTTCACCGGGAGTGACCTCTTTAGTGAAACTAGCAGATGCTACAAACTCGGTTTGTCTTTTGATTGCTTCTATAGTTCTTGCTTTGCATAGTGATATTTGTGAAATATCCCGCACCTTAATCGATGAGGAAAGGGCCGACGATCCCTTCACCGGGAGTGACCCCTTTAGCAAAACTAGAAAAGCCTCAAAAACGCTCCATTTAAAATCACTCGATTCTACAACGATATCAAGTTCATTACGCAAAGGGTTTTCTTAAAAACCTTTCATAGCCCTCCGTCATTTCAGATAAGGACTGTTTAGTATTCGTGCTGCGTTTGTTGGCCTTTGTCAAGGCGTAGTGTGCGGTAGCTGAATAGTACTTATCTGCTTATGCATATGATGCAGATTGGATTAGGGTAGTCGTGCGACCTTGTTGTCCTTTGTCAAGGGCCGTGCGGGTGGGTTTACTTCAATCATGAAATGACGGGTTGAACTTGACTAGCAGCCTATGGTTTGTTGGCCTTTGTCAAGGTCATAGGAGACTTGGGGCAAAATATTATCGGGAATTTCAAGTGTTGAAATTTGCAATGAGATTGCATACCTTCTATGAGATAGTTGGATCCCGATACCCACTGCGAGTAAGAGTTACTCCTGGGAGAGTTTTACATATTACAATTAGCCGATCAAGTAGGTGTCTAGAAAGGTGTTAACGGGGTTACGCCCCTGGGAAAACGAGGTTTACTTTAATTAGGTTTGTGCGAAAGCACGGGGGACCTCCCTCAAAGTACCGACACTGGCCTGGCTGAAAGATTGGCGAACTTGTAGCGTGTAATTAATCCCGGCTAGTCTTTCCTTTTAGGGTTTGAAAGGAGATTTGACTAAAACAGTGGGAGACACCCTGATTAGATATATTAGATAACCAATATAATCTTGCAAGAGCTGTTGGATGTATATGTCCTAGAGGCCTTCATTGTATAGGATACTGGGGATATGTATGTACATAACAGTCTTGCTTAATATGATAGTACGCTATTTGGTTTGTCTTTGTCTTGACATATATATTTTGCGTAGTATTCATATATATATATATATATATATATATATATATACGTGTTGATAAAATCCATAGGGTGTTTGCCTGACTTCCGGCGTTATGATGGCAGTCATACTAGTGGGAGCTGGATAGTCAATAGGCACATCCTTAGATGTCCCTGGTCGCAGGAGTATCGAGACTGGGCATCAATACTCCGGAGTAGACTGGTGTATACATATCTAGACCCTGAGAAGGGGCGATGGATTGGTCCCGCAGCCATTGGTGGAGTGCACCTAAGATTGTATACAGATGCTCTCTGGGTGTGAGTACACCGGACAGGACTCGCCGAGAACTGACTGGATGGTATTTATACCTAACGTCAGATAGCAGTTCTCAGGTGACATGTGTGCAGATAGTCCGTTGACTTAAAGTCGTCATTTGTCTCGTGTGAGTTCCCACTGTGCTTTGATTACTACCCTACCACGGTTCAAAGGAGTCGTGCAAACAGGTTTTAGTTGGGCACAGTCCCGAGCCACGTGGAGGCAGTGAGTGACTGTTAGGGATTCGTCTCTCCCGGTATAGGGAATTGATATCGCACAGTGATCGGTTGGTCATTACCATAAGTCCCTGGCCAGGGCTGATTGAGAATTACTGATAGATTGATCAGTAGATTCTCGGATGGTGATAGAGCCATACCGACATGACTTGTGCGGTTATTAGGGGTCTGACGTTTACCACCTCCCTAGACCTTACATGCGATACTCTTAGACGAACATACCGGACTGCACGGATATTGTCACGCGCAGGCTCAGTAGGAGTTCGGATGGGTATCCTCACCGGCCTTCTTATCGACGTCTACCTGGGGACCGTTACGTACAGCTAGTGCCGCTTGCGGTCTGTGGTTAAACCCACTGCCAGCATAGTAGTCGAGTATTTAGAGTTCCACACAGAGTTTTCCCATCTCAAGGCAAAATGATATAGAGGTCGTACGGTTTTACGACAAAGGGTTCGGACGCATACGTGTTTAAACGCACGTACGACATTCGGACAGTTTTTACTAGCCGGCTTTGGTTTAAGCTGTTAGTTATATGTATGCCCTAGAGGCCATTACTATACATAGGATGTATATTGTAGTGGATGCTGGGACATATATAGGGAGGACTTTCTTGCTCGACATGATAGTATGCTATCTGGTTGATCTTTACCTTAACGTGTACACTGATTGTCTCTCTGTTACATGTTGGTAAAGCCCTTAGGATGTGTACTTGACTACCTGGACTATGATGCGGATCATACTAGTGGGGACATGGTAGTCCATAAGTACATCCTTCAAGGTCCCTAGTCGTGGGTGTATCGAGACGGGGCATCGATATACCAGAGTAGACTAGCGTATACCATCTCGACCCATAAAGATGGGCGATGGATGATCCCATATCCATTGGTGTTTGACATCAGAGATGATATACGGGTGCTCAGTGGAGACTGGGTACACTAGACGGACTCGCCGAGAACTCCCAGATGGTATTATACCTTACGTCAGATGGCAGTTCTCTGGTGACACTGGTACAGAGTAGTCTGTTGACCCGAGATCGTCATAGAGTCTTGTGTGGTTCCCACTGTGCTTTGATTTCCACCTTACCACATCCAAGAGGGCGTGCAAAACGGTGGCTTTTGGGTACAGTCCCGAATCACATGGAGGCAATGAGCGATAGGAGGGGATTCGTCTCTCCCGGTATATGGAGTTGATGTTGCGCTGTGTTCGATTGGCTATAACCGGAAATCCCTGGCCAGGGTTGCTGAGATTTACTGGTAAGTGTTACCAGTAGTTTCTCGAACTGTTATAAACCTCATATCGACACGACTTATCGAGCTATTGGGGTCTGACGTTTACCACCCCTAGGCAAGATATGCGACATATCAGACGACGAGACCGGACTGTACGGTAAGTGTTACTGGTTGGATTCACAGGAGTGTGAGCGGGCTTGCTCGTCGATCTTCTCATCGCTCAATACCCGGATGGCCGTTACGTTTAGCAGACCGCTTGCGGCTTGTGGGTGTTTGATATGATCATCACCTGCTGCCGGCGTATTGACGAGTCTTTAGAGTCCTACACAGAGGTTTCCTGGCTCAAGCGAAACGAAATAGGAGCGCATATGAGATATGTGCGGGACCGAGAATAATGCGTGTATGTGATACCGTATTTCATTCTCGCGATTTGTAACATTGATCGGTTATATGCGATATAGCCGGGTTATCGGATCAAGTGTTGATTCGATAAGTTGTTACTATTGATATTAGTCGGTTATATGCGATATGACCGGATCGTTAAATCAAGTGTTGATTTAATGATTTAATATATAATTATATATATGATATATTACTTTACATTAACTAGTATTGGTTCACTTTAAAAGGTTTTTCTCACTTGAAGTTCACAAGTTGTATATGTGATATACTTTTGTGCACTTGATTGTATCATGTTTGATGATGCATGCTCACTTAGGTTTGTGTAAAGAATTATACCATGGTTAAGTTAATGATTAGGGTTTTGTTTATTTGATTTACTTATTTATTTATTTATTTCTTTTCATTTATATTTAGAAAAGAAATGAAATGGTGGCTCATTTTGGACTTTCTTTTGAAGCTTCATGAAGCTTTGAATGGTTTGACCATTTTGTCTCTTTTCTTAACCCTAACCATTCACTTGAACCATAGTTGATTCTCTACACAAGTTATCTTGACCATGGTTGCTATATGATAAGCATAATCTATTTTCTATTTGATGATTATTCTGATCATAATATATTCCATCTTCTTCTTCTTCTTCTTCAACAAGAAGAAGCTTGCTACCAACAATGGCAAGTTGAGCAAATGAGTGTGAAATCCAATTCTAAAGTGAACCCACCTCCTATTTCTTCATCCTCTACCTCTTGCCAAGTAGTATAGGGTGTTTTCTTCACAAGTTTCATGACTTGGTGAAGTGGGAGCTTGATCTTGTGATGCCTCGACGTAGATCATCTTCGGCATCGTAGTCGATGACCTAGCCCGCCCATTCTCCGATGAAGCCGATGCTAGAGTCCGGGATCCGATATGGACAGCGAGGGGACTTCATCACGGAGCCTAGGAGGTGGAGAACCGGATCTACAAAGGTTGTAGCCTCTTTCCTTTTAGTTAAGTTGTTAACTAGTTGCTTGTTTCGCCTAAAATTCTAGTTAACGATCTAGTCTAGGGTTTCTCAGCACCGTAAAATTTGAAATTGGCATGGTTGATGCCTTGTGAGACCTCATTAGTGTGCCTAGGAACCCTACAGTGGTATCAGAGCCTAGCTAGAGCCTTAGGCGATGAGTAGACGACGTTTGAAATCCGAACGAACATCGAAACCAACATCCAAAATGCTCTCTGGAAATTTTCTAAAAATCTGGTTTTTTGTGAATTAAAAATATGCAGAAAAATCAGCAGGTGTTTATAAGAGTTACTGTGAAATTCGAGCAGCTAAGTCCATTAAACCGCCGCGGTTCCGCGGCACGAGCTTGCTCATGCGGCGGTTCCGCGGCATGAGCTTGCTCATGCGGCGGTTCCGCGGCCGTACTGTCGCCTTGTCCAATGAATTTTACACAGTAATTCCTATTTTGCAGTGCTATATTTTCTAGGTATTTTTATTATGACTTCAGAGTTGAGTATTCTGGGGTTGTATTGGGAATCAGAGATTCGATCAGATTATCAAACTTTGTCTGTGTGTTTTTCCGGATAATTTTACAATATGTTAAAAAGTTCGACCGGATGTAAATACCCAATTATTCCCCTGCCGGGAAATTTCCAATTGTTGGACTTTTCCGTAGTTTAATGACGTTCTAAGTAGTGCAAGTAACGCGATGGTCCCTCTAGAAGACAACAAACCTTAACTCGATTATGTGACCGTCTTGAACTGCCCTTTGAACCTTCGGGTTTGGGGCAGTACGGCGTGCCACATGTGAGGCGTTGGCTTGACCCTTCTACGGCTGGACCGTTGGTACTGAGGTACGAACTGAATGTTTTTAGACTTATTTCATGTGTTGAGCTGTTTCGGGAAAACTTGGGTGTTCGATTGTTCGATCGGAAAGTTTAACATTTTCTATTTATCCGGAATGTGATACAATAATTGGAATTCATAAGTAGTTATGAGATAACTGAATGAATGTTATAAACACAGCACTTTAGTCTCACTTGATCGGTTGCCACGGAATTTTGATGTGATCAAAAGTCCGTCGCAATCACGTAGCGTACGCGGATACTCGCCGGGTAAACTTAATAGACAGCTACACCCCATAGCCCCGACCAAGTGACTGTAGGAGAACCCCGTCGCCGAAAGCATCCGTTCGGGTGCTCGCGGTAGCGGTGTTCCGCCTTGGTGCACTTCGTCGACGGTATCGGGGGTGCGGCCGCCTACTAAAGTTTGCGACGAGCATTCGATCAGATTTTCGGGAATCTTGTTGAATTGCCCGACTTGATATTGAAAAGTGTTTTCGATAATGAGACTAAAATGCGGGGTTTATAATTGTTAGGCATGCGATGTCTAAGGAATTCATTTGATTAGGCATGCGATGTCTATGCAAGTTGCGGATTCCAACTGTTGTAGTTTTACACTTTCTTTTCTGTGACCGTAAGTGTAATATGTGATATCGCCGGTTTCGTTGCTATATGTCAACGACAATTGGGATACGCATGTTTACTTACGTTGATGACATGTGATGTTATGTGTTGCTGGATATGTTATATTGGATCGTCGTGTTTGAATAGCCGGGGGGTTTTATGTGAGATGAGTGTTTTTCTTTTTCATTCGTGTAAAAATTTGTATGTAATATTCTTTTATTGGGGCACTTCTAGGTTGCGGAAGTAGTCACCCTTTGTATATTATTTACTTTTCCGCACTAGGATAGACCCAAGGAGGAGGGCACAAGTAACCGGGTTCTGGAGTCCAGTGGGAGACCAACTCGAGGAGTCGAGTCCGGGTCTCCTAACTCTAGAATTGGTAGGGTTGCTTGCCGCTCTCGTAGGGGTCTAGGGGTGTGGGTTTGGCTATTCATCGCGACCATGGAATCCGTGTTTTATACTGGCTCGTATTGAAAACACGGACGTCCTAGTATATCCAATATTTCATATGTTTCTTCTGCTGTGATGTTCTATGATAGATACAGTATACAGTATATATGATATATTATATAGACGTTACTTATGTTTTACACCCGCGCTAGCCCTGCCCCGCTCTGTCGTTAGTTACCTAACCTAACGGTGCACGAGGGGAGATCGAGGCGAATGCGGATGGCATAAGTGTACGTCGTATTTATCTGTGATGTTTAGGTAATTTAAATGATGGGACTTCATTAATGTGATTAATGAAAGAAAAAGAAACCTAAGATGTTGTAGAATCGAATTTCAAAAATAAAACAGGTAGCTACAGTTCTTGCTTTGCACAGCGGTATATATGATATATCCTGCACCTTATTCGATAAGGAAAGGACCGAGATCCCTTCACCGGGAGTGACTCCTTTAGCAATAACTGGCAGATGCTACACACTCGGTTTGTCTTTTGATTGCTTCTATAGTTTCTGCTTTGCACAGTGATATATATGATATATCCTGCACCTCATTCGACGAGGAAAGGACCGACGATCCCTTCACCGGGAGTGACTCCTTTAGCAAAACTAGAAAAGCCTAAAAAACACTCCATTTCAAAATCCATTCGATCCTACAACGTTATCAGGTTCATTACGCAATAGGTTTTCAGAAAAACCTGTCGTAGCCCTCCGTCATTTCAGATAAGTACTAGTTAGTATTCGTGCTACGTTTGTTGACTATATTAAGACGTATTGTGCGGTAGCTAATTAGTGCTTATCTGTATAAGCATATGATGCGATTGGATTAGGGTAGTCGTGCGACTTTGTTGACTATGTTAAGGGTCGTGCGGGTGGGTTTAATTCAATCGGGAAATGACGGGTTGAACTTGACTAGAACTTATGATTTGTTGACTATGTTAAGGTCATATAGCTGCTAAGGGCAAAATTATCGGGAATTTCAAGTGTTGAAATTTGCAATGAGATTGCATACCTTCTATGAGATAGTTGGATCCCGATACCCGCTGCGAGTAAGAGTTACTCCTGGGAGAGTTTTACACATTACAATTAGCCGATCAAGTAGGTGTCTAGAAAGGTATTAACGGGGTTACGCCTCTGGGAAAACGAGGTTTACATTAATTAGGTTCGTGCGAAAGCACGGGGGACCTCCCTCAAAGTACCGACACTGGCCTGGCTGAAAGATTGGCGAACTTGTAGTGTGTAATTAATCCCGGCTAGTCTTTCCTTTTAGGGTTTGGAGGAAGATTTGATAAAAAGCAGTGGGAGCCATCCTGATTAGATAAAATAATAACCAATCTGATCTTGCAAGAGCGCACGCTGAGTGTCTTCTTCTCTCTCTCTCCTGTTAGCGACCATATCACGCCTTAATCAAGATAATAATACGGATATTGACCGAACCCGCTTGTTTTACTGAGCTGGGGAACGTTGGTCCCGCTCCAACTTATAATAGTTATAAGACAGAGCAGGAAATAGGGGAATGCCAAGATTCCCATGCCGCCCAAACGAAGAGAGTGCATGCTGATGCATCATCTTCAGGTGTGTTCATTGTACAGAACTGTTTCTCAATATTCTTTACGTCCTAGGTATATGATACCAGAACAGGATCCCAGATATGTAATCTGTTACATAGGGCTTCAGACAGGTAAAGAACTGAGAACGGGTGATAAGTTTCATGAGGCAGAAAACGGGGCAAGTGTTGCAGCCAAGTCTGTCGGTCATTGTCACCCTGTATTACCAATACATTGATTCTGAACGAATGTTATTAGATACCGAACCTGATATACAAAATCATATCAGTCTCTTTATTAATAAAGAAATGATAAAATTTTGTATTGTTGGATAATGTTTTGAACATTTCCTATATCAAAAGTTGATCGGTTCAGGAATGTTATCTAAAAGCATTGGTGTTCTAAATCAAACTACAGTTCTTAGTATATAGAACACACACAAGAGGAAGAGTTCAGAAATGAACGGATCCTTCTTGAGGTATTGTAGACTAGGTCATATCAATGCGACCCGACTAGCTAAGTTACATTTAGATGCATATTTAAATCAGTTTGAATTTACATCTTATGAAACTTGCCAGTCATGTCACAAAGATAAGATGACCACAGCTCTGTTTGTTGGAAACAGAGAAAGAGTTAGTGAACTCTTGGGATGATACATGTTGATGTATGTAGGTCCCCAGTCTACAAATGCCAAGACCGGTTCTTTGTACTTCATTACATTCTCTGATAATCTCTCGAGATTAAGACATATGTTCCTGTTGAAACACAAGTCCGAACCTTTTGAGATATTCATAGAATATAAGTTAGAAGTAGAGAACCAAAATACGGGTATAAGTATTATGTCCTTTGATGTGATCGAGGAGGAGAATACTTGTGCATGGAATTCCTGGACTATTCTAATGGAGAATGAGATTCTCCCTCAGCATTACTCCTCCGTATACACCATAGTACGATGGTATATCGGGGCGGAGCAATCACACCCTATATGATAAGGTGTGCTCTATGATGAGTACTACTGAGTTACCTATTTCCTTTAGGGAGTTACGCACTTATGAAGTTGCATACCTATTGAATAGGGTTCCGATCAAATCAGTTGCCTACCACTTCATATGTGATATGGAAAGGAAAGAGCCCATATCTTAAGTTAGTTAAGATTTGGGGTTGTCCGGCCAATGTCTAAAACCAAAATCCAGACAAGCTCGAGGCAACGTCTGTTATGTAGAACTGGAAATGTTCCAGCTATACAAACTGCAGCTGATGATTTGATAGAACCAAAGGATTCAGTAGATTCCAACGAACCTCAGCCTCTCCGCCGATCTAGTAGGGTTCCTCACCCACCTGAGAGATACTTCAGTTTCTCTATGACAGTGGGAGCGAAGATTGCATCATGAGATGATGACCCAACTAGTTTCGAGCTGGCCATCAGGAGTGGGACACTGTAAGAATGGCTGGATGCTTAGCGATCTGAGATGGAATCCTTATATACCAACAAAGTATGGACTTTAGTTGCTATATCTGAAGGGTTAAATCCCCATCAGGAGAAAGTATATCTTGAGAAGATTACTTGGTGTAGATGGAAAAGTTGAGACTTTCAAAGCTAAACTTATTAAAGGTTTTCGTCATCGACCAGGCGTGGATAATGATGAAACCTTTTTCCAGTGGCTATGCTTAAGTCCATCCAGATCCTACTTGCCACGGCTACATACCATGACTACGATATCTGGTGGTTGGGTGTCATGACAGCTTTTCTAAAATGATGTTTTGGAAGAGAGCGTCTATAAGTACACAGCCAGAGGGCTTCGTAAACAGTGGGAGCAGCGGAAACGCGTGCAAGATGTTTTATGTGATAAAGCAGGCATCGCGGAGTTGGAACATCTGTTTTGATGAGTTAGTCAAACAATTTGACATCATCAAAATGGTAGATAAACCTTGTATATACAAAAAGGTAGTAGGGAGTATGGTGGTGATCCTCGTAGAGTACGTGGATGACATGCTCTTGATAAGGAAGGAGTTTCCTATGCTACGCTCGATCAATCTCCGCTTATCACAATGATACTCCATATAAGATCAAAATGATACCTACTAAATCCTGGATTTTGGATCTATGAGATAGATCTAAATGGATGTTAGGATACTCACTAGTTGTAGTGAGATGGTATCAGTTGATCCTGGGGAGAATCACTAGAAGTGTTCCAGGGTGATAAAGACGACTGAATGTCAGTCACAGGCATTGTCTTTACCCTCAGTAAAGGGACGGTATGTTGGAAGAGTTCCAAGCTAGATACCGTGGCATACTAGACGATAAAGGCTGGATACATCGCTATTTAAGATGCTACCAAAGAGGCAGTTTGGGTGTATATAGGTCCATGAGAAGAACTTGGTTCCTCCCATTGTGTGACAATGGAGTTGTGGCTTATGCCAGGAACCCCGGTCCCATCAGTGATCCAGACGTATTCTGAGGCAGCATCACCTGATCATGGAGATAGTTGATCTCCAGGGTGATCGAGGTTAGGAGAGCAGACTCAGAGGATAACACGGCGGATCCACTCACGAAGGCCTATTCCCAGAGAGAGATTTTTATGGGATGGTTGAGTATGAGATACTACAACCACTGCTACAGATGGCCCTAGTGCAAGTGGGCGATTGTTAGTTATATGTATGCCCTAGAGGCCATTACTATACATAGGATGTATATTGTAGTGGATGCTGGGACATATATAGGGAGGACTTTCTTGCTCGACATGATAGTATGCTATCTGGTTGATCTTTAGCTTAACGTGTATACTGATTGTCTCTCTGTTACATGTTTGTAAAGCCCTTAGGATGTGTACTTGACTACCTGGACTATGATGCGGATCATACTAGTGGGGACATGGTAGTCCATAAGTACATCCTTCAAGGTCCCTAGTCGTGGGTGTATCGAGACGGGGCATCGATATACCAGAGTAGACTAGCGTATACCTTCTCGACCCATAAAGATGGGCGATGGATGATCCCATATCCATTGGTGTTTGACATCAGAGATGATATACGGGTGCTCAGTGGAGACTGGGTACACTGGACGGACTCGCCGAGAACTCCCAGATGGTATTATACCTTACGTCAGATGGCAGTTCTCTGGTGACACTGGTACAGAGTAGTCTGTTGACCCGAGATCGTCATAGAGTCTTGTGTGGTTCCCACTGTGCTTTGATTTCCACCTTACCACGTCCAAGAGGGCGTGCAAAATGGTAGCTTTTGGGTACAGTCCCGAATCACATGGAGGCAATGAGCGATAGGAGGGGATTCGTCTCTCCCGGTATAGGGAGTTGATGTTGCGCTGTGTTCGATTGGCTATAACCAGAAATCCCTGGCCAGGGTTGCTGAGATTTACTGGTAAGTGTTACCAGTAGTTTCTCGAACTGTTATAGACCTCATATCGACACGACTTATCGAGCTATTGGGGTCTGACGTTTACCACCCCTAGACAAGATATGCGACATATCAGACGACGAGACCGGACTGTACGGTAAGTGTTACTGGTTGGATTCACATGAGTGTGAGCGGGCTTGCTCGTCGATCTTCTCATCGCTCAATACCCGGGTGGCCGTTACGTTTAGCAGACCGCTTGCGGCTTGTGGGTGTTTGATATGATCATCACCTGCTGCCGGCGTATTGACGAGTCTTTAGAGTCCTACACAGAGGTTTCCTGGCTCAAGCGAAACGAAATAGGAGCGCATATGAGATATGTGCGGGACCGAGAATAATGCGTGTATGTGATACCGTATTTCATTCTCGCGATTTGTAATATTGATCGGTTATATGCGATATAGCCGGGTTATCGGATCAAGTGTTGATTCGATAAGTTGTTACTATTGATATTAGTCGGTTATATGCGATATGACTGGATCGTTAAATCAAGTGTTGATTTAATGATTTAATGTATAATTATATATATGATATATTACTTTACATTAACTAGTATTGGTTCACTTTAAAAGGTTTTTCTCACTTGAAGTTCACAAGTTGTATATGTGATATACTTTTGTGCACTTGATTGTATCATGTTTGATGATGCATGCTCACTTAGGTTTGTGTAAAGAATTATACCATGGTTAAGTTAATGATTAGGGTTTTGTTTATTTGATATACTTATTTATTTATTTATTTATTTTCATTTATATTTAGAAAAGAAATGAAATGGTGGCTCATTTTGGACTTTCTTTTGAAGCTTCATGAAGCTTTGAATGGTTTGACCATTTTGTCTCTTTTCTTAACCCTAACCATTCACTTGAACCATAGTTGATTCTCTACACAAGTTATCTTGACCATGGTTGCTATATGATAAGCATAATCTATTTTCTATTTGATGATTATTCTGATCATAATATATTCCATCTTCTTCTTCATCTTCTTCAACAAGAAGAAGCTTGATACCAACAATGGCAAGTTGAGCAAATGAGTGAGAAATCCAATTCTAAAGTGAACCCACCTTCTATTTCTTCATCCTCTACCTCTTGCCAAGTAGTATAGGGTGTTTTCTTCACAAGTTTCATGACTTGGTGAAGTGGGAGCTTGATCTTGTGATGTCTCAACGTAGATCATCTTCGGCAACGTAGTCGATGACCTAGCCCGCCCATTCTCCGATGTCACGACCCGAAAGAGCACGTGACTGGCCCTTGAACCATATGAAGTCTATAGGACTCCATCTGATCCAAGTAAGCCAAAAGCACAGAAACCTAAAACCATTTTAAGGATAAATAAACAACAAGCAATATAGTATACAACGCCGAATGGCGAGGATCAAAATTTAAAAGAAGCCCAGATAAGCATGAAAACTGCAACACTACTAAGCGCGACTCTAAGGTCGAAATAATACATCACTAGTGTCTGAGTCTGAAACAATATACAAGTTTTTGGCTGATGGAATTTCTAGATACAATGAATAATACAAGTACAACGGCGGTTCTGATACAAGGAACCCACCTGCCAAGAAAATCACCCGCAAAGGAAAGCAGTGTGCCAGAAGTGCCGCTATGGAACCTGTACGGCAAGCCCTGCAAGAACTGTGGCACAACGGGGGTGAGTTGCCAACTCGTGAATAGAAAATATCTACAAGCAGAAATCGAATGCAAGACATAATCCTAGGTCAATACGATCAGTATATAATATAAAACTCAAATGAATAAGTTTGAAGCATAGTAAAGTGGCAATGTAACATCTGAACATAAGTGTAGTGCCGAGTACTCGTATCAATGCCTCACGTAACAGTATATCACAAATATGATGTATGTATGCGGTAAAATGAAAACAGGAGATATCTTGAATGAAATCATCAGAAAATCAATGTCGAGCCTTGACACAAACTATATATCTCAATATCAAATGAAACACATAAATCATGTATCTGACATGTATGCAGCATTCATGAAGGTACTCTGTCAGGTACTACTAATATGTGATGCAATGCATATACAATAAATGTGGGGTAGGGGAGATATAATATACCATCGACCATAAAGGCCCCGAGCACATAGGCTCCTCTCACATCGAGCTCATAGGCTCCGAGCTCATAGGCTCCTCTCACATCGAGCTCATAGGCTCCGAGCTCATAGGCTCCTCTCATAATGCAAATGTAAATTAGCATAGATCATCATGATGATAAATTTAAGTATGCGTATATATATATCAGCGTCCCATACCACTAATATATATATACTCTAGGGGTATACATATATATTTCAGCGTCCCATACCACTGATATATATACGCAGGAGTAAAACAATCTAGAATCATCATATGCAACCATATCACAGTGCGAAATCCATGAATTATAATACATGCAACAAGAACACTAATATAGGCATGCAACTATGTAAAGGCATGTGCACAAGGAATATGAATCATTAACATATAAGCATGCAATGCAATGCGAGCCGTAGAATAAATGGTAAATGAATAATTGTCAATATATGTGTACAAGTATGGGTATGTGTCATCTAAATGAAGTGCAAGTATAACACTATATCATGCAACATGGAAATAATAGTATGCACATACAAGGTCATATCCTGATGCAATAATGCTACTGTGTAGTGACATGGCAATTATCGATGAAGAAGTGTGTGAGCCGGCAAGCAAGTGTACGTGGAACATACGCATCATCGATAATGGTGCTAGTGTCCTATCAACATAATAGTAATATAGCAGTAAACATATGCAAAGCAATGTGGATAGCAGGAATATGCGGACATTGAATAATCAACGTAACAGTAAAGAATCTACACCCATATGTATATGTCATGCGGTTATGCCATTTGAAATAAGAATGACTCGGGTCTAGTCTAACATCTACTGTGCAACTACAGATCTAAGTATCAAGTAAATCAGGAGGGGTAAGGAGACCACCTAAGTCTGCGTCGATATATATATATAATAGTCGGTGATCCCGCCTCAATAGTATCGCGTACGATACAGTATATCATATGCCAATCCTCATGTCATGAGTACGGATCAATCATCAATATAGGCTCGTACGGTAAGTCGTCGTACGGCATCCCATTAACTGGGTACGGTCAATATTCTTATTCTTCTCAACAATTATCAGGTATCACCATCATCATCTCACATACTCTGGGGTACTGATCTAAGTCTAGTACAACTGATACCCTCTACTAAGTATGAATGCCTGGGTACGGTCAATATTCTTATTCCTCTCAACAATTATCAGGTATCACCATCATTATCTCACATACTCTGGGGTACTGATCTAAGTCTAGTACACTGATACCATCTACTAAGTATGAATGCCTAGGTACGGTCAATATTCTTATTCCTCTCAACAATTATCAGGTATCACCATCATTATCTCACATACTCTGGGGTACTGATCTAAGTCTAGTACAACTGATACCATCTACTAAGTATGAATGCGGGGGTAAACACACATCCCAAGCCCGCAAGAATCACATGCCGTATCCCAAATACGAATCATATCACATCTCCGATCTCGTGGCACAAAGCCCAATATCATCGACTCATCTCCAAATGTCATCCAATATCATCATTAACACCGTGTAAGTATAGTGAATATGCAAGGATGTGCGTGTGGGCGTAAACCTATTCTAGGGTTCGCGACTATGAGCTATACCAGTTTACTTCTAACCCTAAGCTATCCATACTACACCTAACACAACATCCCTGACACGCTGTACTATCAAGCATAACATATAGTATACCAACTACGGACTGCGGGGGTGCTATACGCCATCCACCAGACTTCCCCCAGTAGATATAATCTACTCACCTTGCGTCATATATGTGGATTTCGCCACGCGCTTGCTTGTCGTCCCGAAGTCTTCATGGGGTACCTACACATCAAGGTATCGTATCTACGTATTAAAACCAAATCAAAGCTAACACGGCACACAAAACCCAAAACGATACGATAAGGGGCCTATAGGTCAGAACCTATGGGCACGCCTTCAAAACCATCAATCAATCCTCGATATCGTCGTATGAACGCCAAATAGTCGAGGTAAAACACAATGCACAATTTCAGAACTAATAATACGGAATACGGAAACACGAATCTAAATCAGCAACTAGGGAAATAGGCTCCAGATTTCACCCTAGGTCAGACTAGACAAATCTATGCATACCAGAGGTCTAAAATATACATGTAGGAGCTACAGAACAAACACGAGACAAAATAGTGGGACCCAGGCCGCAAATTGCGGCCAAATAGATTAAATTTGCGGCCTGGAAAAGGAAGTGGGGGCTAGGGCTTTGGGGTTAGCTTCCTGGGTGCCTGCACATGTCACTGTCCATCCAATACAATTTTCAGAGTCTCGGGTTGATAGCAGATCTTAAATAACCTTCACAGATTCCACAAACTTTCCGATATCGGTTTCTAAAATCCGTATTCTGGGTTTAGGCTTCAGGTTAGGGTCTCAATTCATACACTAGGGTGTTGGTGTAGCCTCTATTGAACTCAATTTCACATTACAACTTATAATTCTTCACAACCCTAACTAGGTTTTACCTCAAGTCACCAAATCACACAATATCGGTTCAATCATAACACGGGGGTAAAGGAAATGCTAAAACTAAGTTAATGATCCAGAAAATACCTCATTTGGCAACTCAAGAATTTTCTTGAGTTGCCCCTAGGGGCCAAAATCCTTGCTTCTTTAGTCCAAAGTGTAGATCAAGAGCTTGTGCACACATTTAATGAAATGAGAGTGGGGTTTTGGAGTTGTTTTAGAGGTGTTTTGGAGCATTGAAGAGGGGAGGGAGAATGAGGTGCAGGAGCAGCAGCAGCAAAGGGAGGAGAAGGAGGGAAAAATGATGGAAGCAATGGCTAAGTCCAAGTCAAATGAGACCATACCTCTCTCTCTCTCACCAACTACCAATTTCTTTATTCTTGTCCCATTTTCTTTCTCTTTTCTTCTCTCTTAATCTCTCAAAATCCTTCTCACATAAATAGTAAACCCAAATGAGAAACCATGGCAAGAAAAATGCACAAGGGTAGAAAAAGTGATATGGGCATGTTTTGCTCAAAATTGCTAAAAACCGATTAGCGATTTTTAATCGCGATTAGCACTAAATTAGCATATAACTAATCAATTAAACTTAGAAATGGCATAATTCTCTAAATTACCCTATTTTAGAATTTTCCATAACTTTTCCAAATTTTTCCCTATTTATTTGGATTTAAATATACAAATTATTAAAATATTCAATAAAATAATATTAAATTATAAATATTCCCTAAAATTAGTATTTTTATTATTTCGAAATGTTACAATCTACCCCCTTTAAATAAATTCGGTCCCCGAATTTAAACTTAACTCCCAAGTACTAAAACATTCGGTCAAAAATCCAAATTGTCGGAGCTCCACAAACATCAATCCTAAGACGTAAATAAGAATACCCCGTGCGTCAGGTGCGCACGGAAAACAGAATCCACATAAGTACCATTCAGGTGCAACGGGTGTGCACACAACATCTGTCATAAGCAACGTATGTGCCTGACAGCAAAACCAAGTGCATCTGACATGCACAAGGAAACCCGATTTAGTGCATCTGGTGTGCACCAAAATCGTACCTCAAAACACTAAGGGTGCATCCAAAGCTAGCAGCGCAGGATTTCTACTTGCCTCTTGCTCACGGTCTGGCGTCCTCTGACTCTGGGTCCTTATCTTCTCTGTGGATCACCAATCTCACAATCGTTCGGCTCATCGGCCCTGTCAGGTGTGCTAACGGGGACGATTCCGTTCTGGCACTTCTATGGTCATCTCTCGGTCAATCCTCACGACCACTCGCAAGCAGCATGTCACTAGCATTGGCCTCTGGCTCTCTGAATGCCCGTGACATATCTGATCCTGGGTGCAACTGTCATTGCAGCAGTATCCTGGTAGGAATCCTGCTCAAGGTCTCTTCCGATCTTACCTATGCCGAACTGTATGAAGGATGGCGCTCTTGCATAATCTCTTTTCGTTCAATAGACATCTGTGTCCTCAGCACAACATTTCTCAGAATCGGGTTGCATCCCAACGCCTATGTAGCATAATTGACCTCTGGTCTCGACGGGAAGTAATGACAGATCGTCAGCGTCTCGTACGAACCTCTGGTTCCACCTGTCTCTATCGTCGTTCATTATGACGTCACGCCATGCTATCAACGCGCTGCACTGTTCTCGGCCACGGTCAATCTGAAGTCTCTCGCACGGACTCAAAATCGCTTACTCTGTAGCTTCATCATTCTGTAGAAGACGTCAGGCCGAACAGGTCCTCGGGAATACGTCCCAACCATCGGAGGAATACTGAATACTCGTCCGTCCTTGATCAATTTGCAACGCATCTGGTTAAGTTCCTTTATCCGAATCTGGTCAACTACCTCGTCGACAATGCCGAACTCTGGCCTGCTGGGTGTGCGCAATATGACCACCCCTGGGTCTAGGTCTTCTCGTATCGTATTCCAGAAAGGCCCTTTCGAGGTTTCTCTCTCAAATCTCATTCCTGCCGGATTTCCCGGAAGTCATCATCCATTGCTGAAGCAAATTCTTATTCCGGAACGGCTGCATACTTATCGCGCCTCTTTCTAGAAGATATATCCATAAACAACGCCTCTGTGTGCGCATCACATCTCTGACGTCAGCGGAGTGGGACGTCATCTCGTCGAAGTATCTTGCGAACTCTTTTCTTCACTTTGCTTCAATGTCGACTGATTTCGGACTCGTCTCATCGTGGCTGCATGGACTGTGCTCCAACGGCTATACTCGTATCTGGAGTCTCCCAAGCAATGCATCCCATCACATGCTATCCGAATGATGCCGCACCATCCGATCGACTCGTCAGAACCTCATAATCCCCCAAGAGATCAACATCATGGGTACAGTTTAATAGTATCGAGTACATACCACAGCGTCGGTGGTCCAGCCGTAGAAGGGCAAACCCAAGACTCACTAATGGCGCCGCGGAACTGCCGCAAACCCTAAGGTTCAAAGGCTTTCACACGGTCATTAAGTCGAGTTAGGGTTTCATTCTTCTAGAGGGTCCATAGAATCGCTTGCATGTCTTTCCGAATACTTCAAACTTCGAAAATGGGCTCCTGACATTCGATCGTCTCAATTGACTCTCAACGAACCTGCATGAAGTCGCCTCTAGCTGGAATCAATCTATCTGTTGACCTCTCATCTGGGTAGGCGAACGAATCACATGTCCTAGTCATTCATCCTCGGTGACTAGCGACTTTCCATCATATCTCTAAGTATATACTCATGCTGCAGTAGCTCCAATCATCTGGGCGATATCTCGTCATTTGCAGCAACAACAGGCTCATTCGTCTGTACGCTGAACAGCGCCTCAATCCTCCAGGAAAGGCAATACATTGGCGGTCATCTCTAAATCGGTCTGCTCTTGATCTGAGTAAGACTCTCCGCACTGGAAATCTTCCACTCAACTGGGCCTGCTCCGGCGCATAAATCGGACGAATCACCTTCGTCTCTCAAATCGGGTAGACTAGCTATCATCTGTCTCATATCTTCCTGGAAGCTCCGGCGATCTCAGCTCGTAAGCTCCGGAAGCGACATCCTATGAATCTCAGCAACCGCTGGTCCATCTGTCTGCACGGTAGACGACATCATAATCTCCGAGGTATGATGTACATCAACGGTCCTCTCTCAACTGACAGCTCTAACAATGGCCCAATCATCCGGTGCAAAACCAAGCACTCGCCTCCACTAGAGGTCACAATCACCAATACTAACTCGAGACATTCCCATGTCACCAGAAAACACAATGGTCGGCCCTCGTACCAGACGAGCTCGCACTGACCGTAACCCTAGCAGCAACCCAAACCGCGCTCAACATGGCGACAGGAACCTCAATCGAGTATCAAAGAGAGCAGATCAATAGCAAGAAGGAGAACAACAGATCCAGAGTGGATACATGATCATAAGAAGGAACAGCATCAATAAAGGTATGATCATGAAACTAATAGAATCGGGGATCTCAAATGGATGTATAATCATGGATATGGAGAGGATCACTGATCTCGAAAATATGTACATCCTAAGGTTTCTTAAGCGGAGTGGCGTGTCGTAAGTATGCCGCAGAACATACCCACGGTACGTCACTCTACTTTAGTCACCTATTCTATCAACCAAGGGTCATCCTACACGACAAAAGTTCGGGCCTAATACCCCATCGACTAAGTTTAAGTTCCGTAAGGTCAAGCCTAAGTTCCGTATATATATAAACGCACTAGGCACCACATAGTCAAACTTAGACTCGAACCAAGGTCAACCTAGCGCTCTGATACCAACTTTGTCACGACCCGAAAGAGCACATGACTGGCCCTTGAACCATATGAAGTCTATAGGACTCCATCTGATCCAAGTAAGCCAAAAGCCCAGAAACCTAAAACCATTTTAAGGATAAATAAACAACAAGCAATATAGTATACAACACCGAATGGCGAGGATCAAAATTTAAAAGAAGCCCAGATAAACATGAAAACTGCAACACTACTAAGCGCGACTCTAAGGTCGAAATAATACATCACTAGTGTCTGAGTCTGAAACAATATACAAGTTTTTGGCTAATGGAATTTCTAGATACAATGAATAATACAAGTACAACGGCGGTTCTGATACAAGGAACCCACCTGCCAAGCAAATCACCCGCAAAGGAAAGCAGTGTGCCAGAAGTGCCGCTATGGAACCTGTACGGCAAGCCCTGCAAGAACTGTGGCACAACGGGGGTGAGTTGCCAACTCGTGAATAGAAAATATCTACAAGCAGAAATCGAATGCAAGACATAATCCTAGGTCAATACGATCAGTATATAATATAAAACTCAAATGAATAAGTTTGAAGCATAGTAAAGTGGAAATGTAACATCTGAACATAAGTGTAGTGCCGAGTACTCGTACCAGTGCCTCACGTAACAATATATCACAAATATGATGTATGTATGCGGTAAAATGAAAACAGGAGATATCGTGAATGAAATCATCAGAAAATCAGTGTCGAGCCTTGACACAAACTATATATCTCAATATCAAATGAAACACATAAATCATGTATCCGACATGTATGCAGCATTCATGAAGGTACTCTGTCAGGTACGACTAATATGTGATGCAATGCATATACAATAAATGTGGGATAGGGGAGATATAATATACCATCGACCATAAAGGCCCCGAGCACATAGGCTCCTCTCACATCGAGCTCATAGGCTCCGAGCTCATAGGCTCCTCTCACATCGAGCTCATAGGCTCCTCTCACATCGAGCTCATAGGCTCCAAGCTCATAGGCTCCTCTCACATCGAGCTCATAGGCTCCGAGCTCATAGGCTCCTCTCATAATGCATATGTAAATTTGCATAGATCATCATGATGATAAATTTAAGTATGTGTATATATATATTAGCGTCCCATACCACTAATATATATATACTCTAGGGGTATACATATATATTTCAGCGTCCCATACCACTGATATATATACGCAGGAGTAAAACAATCTAGAATCATCATATGCAACCATATCACAGTGCGAAATCCATGAATTATAATACATGCAACAAGAACACTAATATAAGCATGCAACTATGTAAAAGCATGTGCACAAGGAATATGAATCATTAACATATGAGCATGCAATGCAATGCGAGCCGTAGAATAAATGGTGAATGAATAATTGTCAATATATGTGTACAAGTATGGGTATGTGTCATCTAAATGAAGTGCAAGTATAACACTATATCATGCAACATGGAAATAATAGTATGCACATACAAGGTCATATCCTGATGCAATAATGCTACTGTGTGGTGGCATGGCAATTATCGATGAAGAAGTGTGTGAGCCGGCAAGAAAGTGTACGTAGAACATACGCATCATCGATAATGGTGCTAGTGTCCTATCAATATAATAGTAATATAGCAGTAAACATATGCAAAGCAATGTGGATAGCAGGAATATGCGGACATTGAATAATCAACGTAACAGTAAAGAATCTACACCCATATGTATATGTCATGCGGTTATGCCATTTGAAATAAGAATGACTCGGGTCTAGTCTAACATCTACTGTTCAACTACAGATCTAAGTATCAAGTAAATCAGGAGGGGTAAGGAGACCACCTAAGTCTGCGTCGATATATATATATAATAGTTGGTGATCCCGCCTCAATAGTATCGTGTACGATACAGTATATCATATGCCAATCCTCATGTCATGAGTACGGATCAATCATCAATATAGGCTCGTACGGTAAGTCGTCGTACGGCATCCCATTAACTGGGTACGGTCAATATTCTTATTCTTCTCAACAATTATCAGGTATCACCATCATCATCTCACATACTCTGGGGTACTGATCTAAGTCTAGTACAACTGATACCCTCTACTAAGTATGAATGCCTGGGTACGGTCAATATTCTTATTCTTCTCAACAATTATCAGGTATCACCATCATTATCTCACATACTCTGGGGTACTGATCTAAGTCTAGTACACTGATACCATCTACTAAGTATGAATGCCTAGGTACAGTCAATATTCGTATTCCTCTCAACAATTATCAGGTATCACCATCATTATCTCACATACTCTGGGGTACTGATCTAAGTCTAGTACAACTGATACCATCTACTAAGTATGAATGCGGGGGTAAACACACATCCCAAGCCCGCAAGAATCACATGTCGTATCCCAAATATGAATCATATCACATCTCCGATCTCGCGGCACAAAGCCCAATATCATCGACTCATCTCCAAATGTCATCCAATATCATCATCAACACCGTGTAAGTATAGTGAATATGCAAGGATGTGCGTGTGGGCGTAAACCTATTCTACGGTTCGCGACTATGAGCTATACCAGTTTACTTCCAACCCTAAGCTATCCATACTACACCTAACACAACATCCCTGACACGCTGTACTATCAAGCATAACATATAGTATACCAACTACGGACTGCGGGGGTGCTATACGCCATCCACCCGACTTCCCCCAGTAGATATAATCTACTCACCTTGCGTCTTATATGTGGATGTCGCCACGCGCTTGCTTGTCGTCCCGAAGTCTTCATGGGGTACCTACACATCAAAGTATCGTATCTGCGTATTAAAACCAAATCAAAGCTAACACAGCACACAAAAGCCAAAACGATAGGATAAGGGGCCTATAGGTCAGAACCTATGGGCACGCCTTCAAAACCATCAATCAATCCTCGATATCGTCGTATGAACGCCAAATAGTCGAGGTAAAACACAATGCACAATTTCAGAACTAATAATACGGAATACGGAAACACGAATCTAAAACAGCAACTAAGGAAATAGGCTCCAGATTTCACCCTAGGTCAGACTAGACAAATCTATGCATACCAGAGGTCTAAAATATACATGTAGGAGCTACAGAACAAACACGAGACAAAATAGTGGGACCCAGGCCGCAAATTGCGGCCAAATAGATTAAATTTGCGGCCTGGAAAAGGAAGTGGGGGCTAGGGCTTTGGGGTTAGCTTCCTGGGTACCTGCACATGTCACTGTCCATCCAATACAATTTTCAGAGTCTCGGGTTGATAGCAGATCTTAAATAACCTTCACAGATTCCACAAACTTTCCGATATCGGTTTCTAAAATCCGTATTCTGGGTTTAGGCTTCAGGTTAGGGTCTCAATTCATACACTAGGGTGTTGGTGTAGCCTCTATTGAACTCAATTTCACATTACAACTCATAATTCTTCACAACCCTAACTAGGTTTTACCTCAAGTCACCAAATCACACAGTATCGGTTCAATCATAACACGGGGGTAAAGGAAATGCTAAAACTAAGTTAATGATCCAGAAAATACCTTATTTGGCAACTCAAGAATTTTCTTGAGTTGCCCCTAGTGGCCAAAATCCTTGCTTCTTTAGTCCAAAGTGTAGATCAAGAGCTTGTGCACACATTTAATGAAATGAGAGTGGGGTTTTGGAGTTGTTTTAGAGGTGTTTTGGAGCATTGAAGAGGGGAGGGAGAATGAGGTGCAGGAGCAGCAGCAGCAAAGGGAGGAGAAGGAGGGAAAAATGATGGAAGCAATGGCTAAGTCCAAGTCAAATGAGACCATACCTCTCTCTCTCTCACCAACTACCAATTTCTTTATTCTTTTCCCATTTTCTTTCTCTTTTCTTCTCTCTTAATCTCTCAAAATCCTTCTCACATAAATAGTAAACCCAAATGAGAAACCATGGCAAGAAAAATGCACAAGTGTAGAAAAAGTGATATGGGCATGTTTTGCTCAAAATTGCTAAAAACCGATTAGCGATTTTTAATCGCGATTAGCACTAAATTAGCATATAACTAATCAATTAAACTTAGAAATGGCATAATTCTCTAAATTACCCTATTTTAGAATTTTCCATAACTTTTCCAAATTTTTCCCTATTTATTTGGATTTAAATATACCAAATTATTAAAATATTCAATAAAATAATATTAAATTATAAATATTCCCTAAAATTAGTATTTTTATTATTTCGAAATGTTTCATCCGATGAAGCCGATGCTAGAGTCCGGGATCCGATATGGACAGCGAGGGGACTTCATCACGGAGCCTAGGAGGTGGAGAACCGGATCTACAAAGATTGTAGCCTCTTTTCTTTTAGTTAAGTTGTTAACTAGTTGCTTGTTTCGCCTAAAATTCTAGTTAACGATCTAGTCTATGGTTTCTCGGCACTGTAAAATTTGAAATTGGCATGGTTGATGCCTTGTGAGACCTCATTAGTGTGCCTAGGAACCCTACATAAGCCAGATTCTAGTATCGGGTTATTGGATTTATACAGTCTATAGATTTTCCGTGTTTTCACGGATGCGAGGGGCGTTCTCGTAATTTTCCAAGAAGCTTCTAGAAGGAGGGTGACTAAGGAGGTTAAGGTGGCATTTTCATTTAATGCAAATTGTGACTCATCAGTGTGATTCACTATGTCATTAATGCATCATTTATTGCTTAATGACTCACATAGTGAATCACTCTTATTGAATTAATGAAGCATGGTGAATAATCATTTATATTCATTTATTTGATAATTCATTATGTTTCATATATTCAAGTGAGAAGCTTTTCATTCTCATTATCATTATCATCTCCACCTTCTCTCTCCTCAAGTTCACTCCTTCTTCAAACCCTAATCCTACCACTCATGAGTTGAGACCAAGGATTGGGATAGAATAAACACTCCATAACCTAACTCTACATCATCTTAGTTACTTTGGTTAGCAACTAGAGAAAAAAAGTTACCTCAAGTCTTGAGGTGTAGCTTGGATTAGGGTACTCGGGTGGATCTTCTATTACGGAAAGGAGGCCGAGGAGGACGTAGAGATCACAAAGACGAAAGACTAGAATCATTAGGTATAATCTCTTTACATAGTAGCTTAGAACTCTATGGTTGTTGTTAATTATCGTTTAGCAAAGATCTTCGGTTAGTCGATGTACGCTTCAAAACAAGATCGTTTTTCATATTTCCGCCACCCCGCCACTCGTGGGGTGTTGCACATCGACTTACAGTGGTATCAGAGCCTCACTAAACAATAATTAACTCACTTGCAAAGTCGTATGAATTTCGAACGCGAAACGAACCGGAAAACGCCACGATATCACATAGTTTCTGTCGATTTTAAAATGAGGTCCTAAAATTTTTCAGGTTCCTCCAGAATGACCAGCATGAAAATATAAGAACACAGAAGAAAAATGGGCTCCTGAATCGGCCACTGAGCTGCGGAACCGCGGCGGATCCCACCGATCCGCCGCGGATCCGCGGCCGAGTTAGGGCCGATTCAGCCCAGTTTTCCTCTGTGCATCTTTTGTGATATTGTGTATTTTCTGGTATTATTTATTTTCTGCTCAGTTTTCAAATTTACAGAGAAGATTTGGAGTAGAATTTAATGTGTTTAATCGATCGAAATTATACGATGTTTGCTTGTTTGATTATATCTGTGAACTGTATTATGTGTTCGTAAACCTCCCCTAACTGCTAGTATGTCGGTTGGCAGGGGGTTGCATATATCTGTAATGTTTTTAACAGTTTGTGATTATGATTTCTATTGGACTGTTGTGATGATTAGCCGGGGTTTTTGTGATGGGTTATTGTATTAATTCATTCGATGTAATTGTAATAAGTTGTGATATTATTTTGTGGGGCACATCCAGGTTACAGTTGTAGCCAACGTTGTCTTATTTCTTTTTACTGTTTTTGCTCCTAGGATAGACCCAAGGTGGGGTGCACAAACTACCGGGTATTTCGAAGTGTTTAGTGGCCTACTCACGTCGTTGAGGGAGACCGCTTCACTTCGGGTACTTGGCGGGTAGTTTGCCGTACCCGTAGGGGTCTTGGGTGGGGTAATGGCTATTCATCACAACTGTGTAATCCGTCTTTTCTTACAAGCTCAAAAGAAACGCGGATTGCTTGCATATCCAATAAAGTTTATCTGTAATCTGGAATGCCTATTATTGCGTCTGACGAATGTACAATATCTATATATGATAGCTATTTAGACGTCACTTATGTTTTACACCCGCGCTAGCCCAGCCCCCGCTCTGCCGTTAGTTAAGTAACCTAACGGGTGATGACGGGACCCCGTGGCGAATGCGGATGGCATAAGAGGACGTTGTATTTTCGTTGTTATCTGTAATGATAGGTTAAAGATGGGACGCATTATTTTTTAATGCAAAGAAAAATAAAACCTAAACTGAATCGTTGGAACAATTTCTAAAGCCACTCGGTTTTCTTGAAAAAGCAAATTTTAAATGCGGAGGTTAAACCACTCCTTTTAATAAAAGCTATCTTAGTTCCTTCGATCAAATCAAGTTCATTACGTTAACGGTTTTTTGCCAAAAACCAGCTGTAACCCTCCGTCGTTTCAGATAGACAGCACATCGTATTCATGCTAGGCTTGTTGGCCTACGTCAAGGCATAGTGTATGGTAGCAGTGTGTTTGCTTATTTGTTGCATAGATAGATGCATTAGTATAGGACAGACGTACAGCCTTGTTGGCCTACGTCAAGGGCATGTATGATGTACCTAAATTAATCAGGACAACGACGGGTAGTACTTGACTTGCGTCTTATGACTTGTTGGCCTACGTCAAGGTCTATAAGAGCTTGGGGTATAAAAATCACATCGGGAGTTTCAAACATAAAGGAAACTTGCAGATCTAGCATACCTTCTGGAGTATGGTGACTAGAGTGGCTTCCATCTAGTGCATCATGCAATGATAGTTGGATCGCGATCCCACTGATAAGTAGGATTACTCTCGGGAAACATTATCACTTAACAATCAATGCTATAAACCAAGTAGGTGTCCAAAAAGGTGATAGAGGGGCTACGCCTCCAGGAAAAAAAGGTTATTTAATTAAGGAACTTCGTGAAAGCGTTGGAAAACCTCCCTCGAAGTACCAACGCCAGCCTGGCTGAAAGGTTAAGCAAGTATTGTGACGTGTGATTAAATCCTGACTAGTTCTTCTTTTAGGTTTTGAAGAAGGATTTGAGGAAACAGTGGGAGCCATCTGTTTAGATAAACTAATAACCAATCTAAACTTGCAAGAAGCATATGCTGAGTGTTTTCTTTTCTCTCTCTCTAGCAGCTACCATGACAGGACTAAAATTATTACTTGAAAAAAATATACTGACCGGACAGAACTATAAAGATTGGCTAAGGAACGTCAAAATTGCACTGACTTATGACAAAGTAGCATATGTTACCACCGATGTTCCTCCCCTTATCCCTGGACTAGATTCCTCAGTTGTGGACAAGGAAGTTCGCAAAACCTGGGATGTGGATTGTGAGCGAGCTAAGTGTATCTTGCTGGCATCCATGAACAATGAACTCCAGAAACAGCACGAGAGTATGGATATTGTATCCATCTTTCTCCATGTTAAGGAATTATATGGAGAGCACTCCCGTATCGCAAGTTACGAGACCTCAAGGAAAATATTCCAGATGAGGTTAGCTCCAGGATCGCCTGTAGGAGAGCACGTCCTCAAAATGATCAACCTCATTGAGGAACTCGCAAACCTGGGATGCGTGCTAGAGATTGATTTTTATATCGACTTGATTTTGCAGTCCCTTCCCCACACCTTCTCTCAGTTCGTGCTTAGTTTCAACATGCACGAAATGAAAGCTGATCTTCCAAAGCTCCTCAACATGTTGAGGGTAGCAGAGACCTCCTTGAAAAAGGAGAAGACCCCCGTTCTGTATGTTGGCCAATCATCCTCTTCTAAATCTAAAGCGAAAGCTAAAGGGAAGAAGAAAATGAAAGCCACCAAACCGAAGGGTGGGGTCAAGAAGGTACAGGGAAAGAACAAGGCAGGAAGGGTGAAAGCGGATATAAACGAATGCCATTATTGTCACAAGCAATGGCACTGGAAGAAGGACTGTATGGCCTTCAAGGCAAAGGACACGAAGCAAGCGGTTGCTTCTGCTTCAGGTGTGTTCGTAATCGAAAATTGTCTTTCAGTAAACTCTACATCATGGGTACTTGATACCGGTTCTGGTTCTCACATTTGTAATTCATTGCAGGATCTGAGAAATAGTAGAGTACTGGAGACAGGTAATATGACTCTCCGGATGGGCAATGGAATGCATGTAGTTGCTGTTGCAATAGGGGAGTATCACCTAGGGTTGACTAATAGGCACGTTTTGGTGTTGTACAGCTGTTTTTGTATTTCCAGTATGCTGTGTAATATTATATCAGTATCTTTGTTGTCTAATAAAGGATATAATTTTGCACTTGAAAGTAATGTCGTGAACATTTTCCTAAATCAAGAACTGATTGGGTATGGCACACTAGAAAACGGCATATACATACTTAATCAACCTCAAATTTTCAATATTCAAAACACACTTAAAAGAAAAGCTCCAGATTCAAATCAAGCCTTCTTATGGCATTGTAGACTTGGTCATATAAACGAAACAAGGTTGACTAAGTTACATAAAGATGGATATCTAGATCCGTTTGAATATTCATCATATGCAACTTGTCAATCATGTATCAAAGGAAAAATGACCAAATCTCCATTCTCCGGACACGGAGCAAGAGCTACTGAACTCTTGGGACTTGTACACAGTGATGTATGTGGTCCAATGTCTACACATGCGCGAAGCGGTCACTCCTACTTCATCACTTTTACTGATGACTTCTCTAGGTATGGGCATGTGTTCTTAATGAAACATAAATCAGAGGCCTTTGAGAAGTTTAAGGAGTATAAAAATGAAGTAGAGAAACAAACTGGTAAAAGCATCAAGACACTTCGATCTGATCGAGGTAGAAAATACTTAAGTACCAGTTTCCTTGAATACTTAAAAGAGAATGGAATTCTCTCTCAGCTTACTCCGACTTATACACTTCAGCATAATGGTGTATCAGAAAGGAGGAATCGCACGCTATTAGATATGGTGTGTTCAATGATGAGTAGTGTTGAGTTGCCACTTTCCTTCTGGGGATTTGCTCTAGAATCAGCGGCATACTTATTGAATAGAGTTCCAACTAAGTCTGTGCCTATCACTCCATATGAAATGTGGAGCGGGAAGAGACCATATCTCAAGTATATCAAGATATGGGGGTGTCTGGCATATGTTAAAAAGCATAAACCGGACAAGCTCGAGTCACGATCGGTTTTGTGCAAGTTTGTAGGTTACCCCAAACATTCAAGGGGGTACATGGTCTACCACACTGAAGAACAAAAGGTGTTTGTCGCTCGCCACATTGTCTTCTTAGAGAGCGAATTTCTTGCAAAAGAAATTAGTGGGAGCGCGGTAGAGCTGGAAGAAATTCCAGAACCTCAAACTGCTACCGAGGACTTAGAATAACCTCATATTTCAATAGAACATAACGAACCAACGCCACTCCACAGATCTAGTAGGCTTTCTCATCCTCCAGAGAGATACTATGGTTTTCTTCTAGATGGGGATCGAGAGGATTGCATCATCGACGATGATGAGCCTACTAGTTTTCAGCAGGCTATCACGAGTATTGACTCGATGAAGTGGCTGGATGCTATGAGATCCGAAATGGAATCCATGTACACCAATAAAGTATGGACTTTAGAAGTTGCTCCTCCTGGGGTGAAACCAGTTGGATGCAAATGGATCTTCAAAAAGAAAATTGGTGCACTTGGACAAGTGGAAACCTACAAAGCTAGACTCGTTGCAAAAGGTTTTCGTCAAAGACCAGGATTGGACTATGATGAAACTTTTTCACCTGTAGCTATGCTTAAATCCATTCGGATCCTGCTTGCCATTGCTGCCTTCCATGACTATGAAATCTGGCAGATGGATGTAAAAACAGCTTTTCTAAATGGACATTTAGAAGAGAGTGTTTACATGGATCAACCAGAAGGTTTCTTAGACAGTGGGAGCAGCGGAAGAGTGTGCAGGTTGCTTAAATCCATTTATGGATTAAAGCAAGCATCGCGAAGTTGGAACATCTGCTTTGATGAGACAGTCAAAGAGTTTGACTTTATCAAAAATGTAGATGAACCATGTATTTATAGGAAGATTGTAGAAGGAGCAGTAGTCTTCCTCGTTTTGTACGTCGACGACATACTACTGATAGGGAATGATGTCCCTATGCTACAATCAGTAAAGCTCTTCTTGTCACAGAAATTCTCCATGAAAGACTTAGGTGATGCAACCTACATTTTGGGCATTAAGATCTATCGTAATAGATCTAATAGAATGTTAGGACTCTCACAGTCGAGGTATATTGACACTATACTAAAGAGATTTAGTATGGAAGATTCCAAGCACGGTAACATGCCCGCTTGTCACGGGATCACCCTCTCCAAAGAGATGTCTCCAAAGACTGATGAAGAGAGGGATCACATGAGCATTTTACCCTACGCTTCGGCGGTAGGGTCTATAATGTATGCGATGTTATGTACAAGACCGGATGTAGCTTACGCACTTGGTGTGGTAAGCAGGTATCAGTCTGACTCAGGTGAGAAACATTGGATAGCGGTAAAGAACATTCTCAAGTACCTGAGAAGGACTAATGAGATTTTCTTGATTTACGGTAATGGGGACCTCCAGATAGAGGCTTTTACCGACTCTGATTTCCAAAGTGACAAAGATGATTCTAAATCCATTTCGGGTTTTGTGTTTACCCTCAATGGAGGGGCGGTGATCAGTCGAAAATAATGTATTTTTAACACGGCAATTTCCCCATCTTTTGCATACATTTAGAAGTGTTCGGTATTCATATTTCACATATTAGCAAATCAGTCGTAAAATATCAGATTTCATGTGTTAGACTTTTAAACCGACACTTTAAAGGAAATTAACCGCATTTCATGGCGTCGCATCATTTCTGTATTTGCGCAACACTTGTCTTGAGTCTGTGCAGGAAAATCCGGAAGAAAAGCCAAAAAAGCTGATCAAAATTACGCCAACTCAAAAGTTGCAAATCTGGTAGCAATGCAGAAGTAATTACAAAATTAAACATATCAAAGAAAAGCCCAAAAGTGAGCCCAAGTTCAACCCAGAAGACTCAAGCCCTAAGCCCTCAAAAGCGCCGCGGTTCCGCGGCGGGAGCCAGCTTGTGCCGCGGAACCGCGGCGGTTTGGCCACGTCAGCAATTCATTTTTAGTGCACAATTTGTATCTCTGGGCCCACATTCCTTTCTGATACTTCAAATTCCAGAATTCTCTCGAAGCTACTGCCAGATCAGCAAAGATCATTAAGCAAGGCTAATCCTAATTAAGCTCCTAACTAACCTCTTCTAGAAGCTCCCTCCTAACTAATCACATCTAGAAGCTTCTCCTCTAACTAACTTTTGGAGGGAAATTCAAATTTCCTCAACAAACTTTAGCAGGGAAACTTAGAATTTGAAATCCTAGATCTAGGGTTTAGATATCTATAAATAGGAGACTAAATCTAAGGGTTGAGGTTAATCTTCTATATTCCTAAAATTCCCTCTTTCATCATCTTCTTCCACAAGTCTAGTGACAAGGCTTGTGCGAAACCATAACCCTAATTCCACTCCAAATTCAAGATCTTGAGTACCAATCAAGCAAGAAGCCTTCAACCTTTTAGGAGCCGAGCCGATCTTCAATCGGGAAAGTGATCCAAGCCGATCCGCGTCCCACGGAGACGAGCGAAGCCAAATCGACGATCGAATTCTTCCTCTTGTAGTTCTTGAGCGAATGTAATGAAATTGTTGATATAAATAAAAGGTGAAATTCTTTAATCTTGCTTTCTTTTAATTCTTGCATCATGATTAGATCTCAATTTGTAATTGTTGTTCTTGTTGTGATGTTTGAGTAAAACTCCGCTCGTAAAGGAGTCGAGACGATTGTAGAATGATGATGTAACAAATCTTAATACGATTTTTAAGTCCTACGAGTTTTGTAAACCCTAGCAAGTTCAAGAATCGATGACCTAGTTTCGTAGCGATGCTTTCTTGATTGTGATCGCTCGAAATTAGGGATCAACGATCGTTTCTTGAATTTACTAGAGGCTAGAATGTGAATGATCTCGACGAAGGAACAAGGGATAAGATGAAACCCTAGTTTCACAAGAAATCCCTAATTCTCGATCGATCATCATCGATCTAGTATCAATTCATCGAAAGATAAGAATACGTAATTGTAAGATTACATCACATCTATAGATCCGATCGAATCCTACGAGCCTCATTTCGATTCTTGATATTTGGTTTGGAAAAATCAACAAACGATCAATTCTTGATTCTATCTTTTAATGCTTTCTTAGATCTAGATTTTTCTCTTTCTTGAACTTCAAATATAAATCATGAATTGTTTGTTTTCTTTTCATTAAAGTTTCGACTCACCTAATTCAAAAGACGAACGATTACACTTTCCCTGTGGACGATCCGCACTCACTTACAATCTACAATCCGACACCGTAGTTGATTGCGGTCAAATAATTTTTGGTTGTGATTTCTTTACAATTTCCAACACACACAACGAGAATTTATTACAATCAAATGGCGCCGTTGCCGGGGATAGTGCGCTAATAGTTCGTATTTTGAAATTTGAGTTGAAAATTTTATTCCATCTAAATTTGGTGATCTAAACTCACACAAACTCTAATACGTGTGTTGTGATTTGATTGCGAGGAATTCTGGAATCATTGGAGCTTGGATAAAATTTTTCTGAGCATTCCAGAGAGCTCAAGAAGTAAACAGAAGTTCACTGTAGAATTTTGGTGCACTGAACAGTACATACAGGTGCGATTCCGCGGCAATACCCCCCCAACTGCGGCGGTTCCGCGGCTATTTGAAGCCCTCTCTGTGCCAATTTTCCTCTGTAAGCTTCTTACCTTCTCCTCTCTCCTCTTTTTAGCTCCAATTAACATTTTGTGCAGGTTTCTTTGCAAATAATCGCTGCGCCGCAAAAGCAAAATAAAATTTGTGCGTATTTTGATTCTTGGTTGTTTGCATATTAATACGGAAAATTAAGGGGCGCGACCAAATTCAAATTAGGTGGGGAGTTCATTACCCTTCCTAGGCCCCGAAAACCACAAAACTTTCATCCGCATTGTCCCACATTAACTAAAAAATATCTAGAGATGACTCTAAGGACCGTCGCGCTCAATTAGGACAAAAGAAGGCCGTGGGTAATTCATTGCTTATCCGCGTTTTCTTGTGGTGTCTAAGGCGAGTGTGTCTAAGGCTAGTGGTTTTTAATTAGGCCCACTACTTACGTAGTGGAGTACCTTCCCACTTACCTGGCACTTATCCGGCCACAGGGGAACAAAGAGGCAGTGGAGGATTTTATCCCGCGACTTGTCTTTTGGCAGTTAGGAGCGGTCTAGAGCCGGACCTAGGTGACCACTAGATTCTAGGGTTTTGTGTGTTGCATTTGTTTTGTTGCATCATTTTTTTCAAAAATCCGTCCACTTTTCAAAACAAACACCGCATTCATCTTTCCCCTAATTATAAATTCACGCTGCCACTTGTACTAACCCTTTTTAGTGCAAGATAGGCTGGACAACAGGATTCTAGTGCCTGTTTTGTCCGCGTCCCCCGATCGACCCAAAAGTCGGTATTTCTACATTTACCTTTTCTTTTACCCACCACCACACCCACATCGATGGATCCACCTCCATCGAACTTCTTTTCCACTACTCTGCCGCCGTCCGTTGGTGCACAGAATCCACCTCGCATCTCTCTCCAAGAGAGGTGCTATCCAACACGAAGTCCACTTTCCACCTGTCTATCCATTCCACCAGCCAACGGGGAAAATTTTCAAATAAAACCCCAATACATCAACCTTCTACCAAAATTTCACGGTCTCGAGTCTGAAGACGCATACGTGTTTATCACGAAATTTGAAAATGTATGCGCAATGATGGGTACTTCACAGCTTTCTGTGGATGCTTTACGTCTTCGTCTTCTCCCATTCACCTTGTGCGATTTAGCCGAGAAGTGGCTATATAACACTACCGCACATTCCATTTCAAATTGGGACGAATTCGCCAAAGCATTCCTTAAGAAATTTTACCCACATCACAAAACAGCTCGAGTCCGTAGCGAAATCTATCAATTCACCCAGCTTCCAAATGAAACATTTTCAAAATGTCTTGAACGCTTCAAGGATCTGTTAGTCCAATGTCCACATCACGGCATCCCGAGATGGGATCTGTGCTGAATCATTTATGAGGGCATTACTCCTTACACAAGACAGACCCTTGAATCCATGTGTCAAGGCAACTTTATGACCAAAGATGATGGGGAAGCCTGGAAATTTCTAGAAGATTTCGCTGAAAAATCTTTACAGTGGGAGGGTGTGAGTCAATCGTCTAGGGAAGGCAATGATATTTCCATAGGAGTTAGAGCTGACATTGCAGCTATACACAAGAAACTCGAGACTATGGAAAATATTTTTAGCCGCCACCCTAAATCAAATGTCACTCTCCAAAACTGTATGTGGCTGTTGTTCTGATCCGTCTCACTTGACGGAAGAATGTCCGTTTCAAGGTCATGAGCATACCAATGCCATATTTCAAAGACCTAGAAACGATCCATCTTCCTCCACATATGATCAGGGTTGGAGGAATCACCCAAATTTTGCTTGGAACCAATCACAATTTCAAAACACGGTTCCAACCCAAAACAATTTCCAAGGGGCCCCTCCACCACAACAGCACCCACCACTTCAATTGAGTCAGCACCCCTTCCAAGCACAAAACTTTCAAAATCCGGCCAACACTTTTGCACCGTCTAGTCCTTTGCAATTGACCGGTACAGATAATACCTCTGCACTAGCACAAACCTTGGATACTTTCATGAAACAATCCATCCAAGGGACGGCAAGTTTGCGATCTTCCGTCGAGAATGTAATGAAGATCATTATCTCTCAAAATGAGAACATCAAATCGATGGAAGAACAAATTGCACAACTAAAAGCCGAAATGAGTGCAAGAGAGAAAGGGAAACTTCCAGCTCAACCTTTACCCAATCCTGGCTATTCACATCATGTGGATGCACTTATGTTGAGATCTGGAAGAGTGCTTGACCATCACCTTGGGGAAGAGTTTGATGATACTGATAAATCAATCAATAACACCCCGGCTGAGACCTTTCCTCACACACACACTTCTAGTTCTGATCCTTGTTCTTCTACCCCACCACCTTCTTCCGAGCCTATTCTTCGTTTCCCAAAAGGCTCGCCACTTCAGCCCACCTCTTTTACCCCTCCACGGACGATCCCCACTTCTATTTTGGGATCGGTTCCACACACACTTCCTTCTCCTATGATGGACCCAACGCTTATTGCTAAAGCACCTTATCCTAATCGGTTAAGGGCAAACACACTGAGTCCACATATGGAGAAGATTATGAACATTTTTAAGCAAGTAAACACCAACATCCCTCTCCTAGATGCCATCCAACAAGTTTCGTCCTATGCGAAAACTCTTAAGAACTTGTGCACTAGGAAGAGGAAGACTCAAGTGCCCAAGAAGATTTTCATGGAAAAAACAATAGACACGGCTTTCCCCCAACAATTACCGAGGAAACGTAAGGATCCAGGATATCCTACTATTTCCGTTTCTATTGGGGAAAAACACATCAACCGTGCTCTAGTAGACCTTGGCGCTAGTGTTAACTTGCTTCCATATTCAGTTTATGAGCAATTAGGAATCGGAGAGTTGAAACCATCTCCTTGCACTCTCCAGATGGCTGACCGATCAATCACCAGACCTAGGGGTGAACTAGAGGATGTGTTAATAAAAATAGGGGAATTTATATTCCCTGTGGACTTTATTGTAATTGATACACAGCCTGTAGCGAACTCACTGAATCAAATTCCGGTGATTTTAGGTCGCCCCTTTTTGGCCACTTCCAATGCTATCATCAATTGTCGTAACGGTTCTATGACCCTATCCTTCGGGAAGAGGACAATTGAGATGAACATTTTGTCACGACCCGAAGGGTACGGAACGTGACTGGCACTTAAATTACGAAACGTCTCAAGGCGTCCGTAAAATAAGTAAGCCAAAGCCCAGAAATCAAAACCAAATAAGCAGAAGAGTGAAGAAAAACCAATCAATTGAAAGCGAGTTTATCAAATAAGTCATATAAAACCTTTTTAAAAACAATACAAATTTTTCCGAAAATTTCGGCAGAGTCTCCTTTGTAAATACTGGCCCCCCAAAATGGGTACAACAAGAATATATACGAATCCAACAAATAAGGCATCCCCAAGCGGGAGCTAGCTCTTCGCCACAAGGCGGTCACAAATCCCACGCAATATAAAACAACAACATGCAAAATAATCATAAAGAAGCATGAGAAAAACAGCATGTCGACTCAAGTGAGCTCGACCCCAAAATACAGCATAAAAAGTCCACAAATCTCACAGTCTCATCTCTAGGTCAATATACAACAATACTGGTAGATACAGTAGATGGAGTACACTAGATACAAGAATATACAAGGTGGTACAAAAATAATGATATAACCCACCTAAGAGCAAAACCTCGAGTCCAGGCAAAAGAAACAAGAGCGCCCGCCGCTACTGCACTGACGGAGCGGACCTGAAAAAGGCTGTGGCACAACGGGGGTGAGTTGCCAACTCGTAAGTAATAAATAACATCTACACAGGCTATCGAATGCATGCACACAAGCATCCTAGCATCTCAAATACAGGTAAGGCAGGACATAATAGCAGGTATGTATGCAATATGAATATACTAGCAGGTATGAATGCAATGCGAATCAACTCACGATCTGAATGTGTAATTATAAGAATCATGTTTTTCCTTTAGGAATCCCTTTTGAAATACCAGCACAATACCAATAGAATCAACAAGAACCAGTGTCTAGCAACGACACCTCAAAACTATCACAAATCTCATATATCCATGTCATAGTATCTCTGGCCTCAGCCATCCGGCTGACCGAGCTCAATATCAAAATCTCATCATCTCACGGCCACGGTCGGTATCCTCTGGATATCCGCCGTGCCAAACAGTCACCGGTAGGTAATCCGTCCCCTGCCAGGCTCAACATCAACACCACATTCATCTTGCCCCGGGGAACCATACCGGGCCCACCATGTACCCGTGACGGTTCCTCCACTCCTTGACACGGATCTCGAAAACCACAGCAAACTCATGGTGGACGACACTTTACATCACTAGAAAACCGCAATTACATATTTTAAAAACATAATAAGTTTAGAAATTTTGCGGCTTTCCCCCGAAATCCAGAAATATCATAAAATCTCAAGAAATCCTCATAAGTGCATATATCAATGGTAATGAATGCATATGGTATCAATAATTAAGCTACGATGTATGATTAATAGACTAGGCATGAACAAATAATATGATGAGGTACATGCACATGAATAGCAATCCTACGATTTCATTTTAAGGAATTAAAGGCAATAGCATAGGTTTAAGCATCAATTAGTAAAAGATTTCAAATTATAGGTTATCTAGTGTGGTGGCATGGCAATTATCAGGGCGTGTGTGTAAGCATGAATAGTGCTCGTGCTGCATATAAAAACCCTGGCAATGGTGCAGGTGTCCTATAAAATGGGTTCGCATATGTATGTCAATATAAGGCATGGATGCAGCAAATAATCATATAAGTATTACACCCCTAATTACTAACATCACTAAGAATCTTTTAAGTTACTAAAACTATCGGGCGACTTGCGCCATCCAACGATAGTCCCCCGTAGATGTTACATCTACTCACTGGAATCCCTAGCTAGCTGTGTCCAATCACCGCTTTCCCCTTTCAAGCCGCGTCTGACGTCTCCGCGACCGAACCTGGAATTTACATCAATACCAAACATAAGGTTACATATCAAGAACGACGCAAAACCCAAACGAAAATACCATAGTTCACAAGCTAGGTACAACGTGCACAAAGTGCGCGGAACACACGCAAAAATCTACTAAAATGCCGATTTGGTCGCCCGGCCAAACTAAAACCCGACTACTCAAAAATCCGCACTCACGCATCCTAAATGTCATAGGATATGCCAACAATATAATCTAGATATCGCAATTAATTCGCCACAATAATATAATAAAAACCTAGTAAGCTAGAAGTTTTAAAATTTAGTGCAAATATCGACAATTAGCGACAAAGTTAACACAATCCAACACAAAAATCCAAACTAACCCACTAGCTAGACATTACACTAATTTTAAACCATTAACTATGCTGAAAAACCTAATTCCCATAAACAAAACCTTTCTTGATTTTCATAATTAGCAATTTCAATCCAAAACTAAACATGACAATACCAAATTAACACTAATTTGAAGCCCACACAAATAAAGTAACCTCATTAACCTAGATTAGCAAACAACTAGATAGCTAATTAGCTTTAATTAACTAAATAACGGTTTCAAGAAACCCTAGTTAACTCAACCATTAACTTTAAACAAAACTAGAATGAAAATAGCACTAAATTAACACTAAACAACTAGATTAAAGAATTCTAACCATATTAACTTAAAAGAGTAGAAATTATACCTCAAATTTTCAATCCTAAGCTTGCTCAAGCCTCCCAAGACACCTCCTTTCTCCTTGATTTGAACCAAATTAGGTTGGAGAAGAGATGGAATATGGTTTTGTGTTGAATTTGTGAAGGAAATTGTGGATTTTGTTGAATTTTTGAGATGAAAATGAAGCAAAAGAGAAGAAGAAATGGGGAAAATATTTGGGGCTGTTGGTGCAGGATTTCTGAGCTGAGGAGGGAGTGGGGAAGTGGTGTGGGGTGTGGGAAAGTCATGGTCAACCCACACCAAACAAGTAAAGACCCATACCTAATAAAAAAATCCAAAATCCTTAAAAAAAACACCTCTTTTCTACATAAAAATGAAGTCAAAGAGGAAAGCACTTTTTTTTTCTTGGGTTGCTGGAAATGGGTCGGCCTAGGGCTGAGGGAAGAGAGAGAGGGGTTTTACAAAAGAAATTTTATGCAAAAAGACCCCCTACAAGTCCAAAATTGCAAGTTTAAGCTTAAATTCAATAAATTTCGTTTTCTATAATAAAAATTAGTTAAAAATCAAAATAAAATACTAAAAATTTATGTCACAATTATATTTTAATTAACATAATTTTAAAGATTAAAATTAGCCCAGAAAAATTTGTATTTATCGCTAATTTAATGTATTTTCTTACCGGCTTAAAATAATATTAAAAATTGAAAAATTAGGGAAAATTTTTAAACGACCAGAATTTCATAAGTAACTCATTTGCTACTAAAAACAAGCAAATTCCTATCCAAATTAGGTATAATTAGTCCTAAACTGCAAAATAACAAAAAAGGCGGTTTTCGGAAAAATACCGAATTTTCACCGATTTTCAGGAAAACACCAAAACGACTTTTCAAGGCGCTACAATCTTCCCCCCTTAAAGAAATTCGGTCCCCGAATTTAAAAAATATAGCTACGCGTACCTTCAAAGAGATGGGGATATTTCTTTCTCATCTCGCCCTCGGTCTCCCAGGTGACCTCCTCGCTACTCGGGCTACGCCAAAGGACCTTGACGGTTGGTATAATCTTCGATCTCAACTTCTTCACCTGCCGATCCAGGATGGCCACCGGCTGCTCTGCAAAAGAAAGGTCGCGCTCTAGCTGGACTTTCGGGTGCTGAATCGCATGCGAAGGGTCGTGAAGGTACTTGCGGAGCATCGAAACATGGAAGACGGGGTGAACATCGGGAAAGCTGGGTGGAAGGGCCAAACGATACGCAACAGCGCCGACACGCTCGAGGATCTCGAAGGGACCTACGAATCTAGGGCTAAGCTTCCCCTTTCGCCCAAAACGCATCACGCCCTTCATCGGAGAGACCCTCAGAAAAACATGATCGCCAACTGCGAACTCTAACCTGCGACGGCGCCTGTCTGCATACGATTTCTGTCTGCTCTGAGCTGCCCTCATCCGGTCTCGGATCAACTGTATCTTCGCTGTCGTCTCCTCAACAAGCTGCGGCCCCAAAATACTGCTCTCGCTGAGCTCTGTCCAACAGACAGGCGATCTGCATCTCCTCCCATACAATGCCTCGAAAGGTGCCATCTGAATAGTATCCTGGAAGCTGTTGTTGTAGGAGAACTCCACTAGAGGTAAATGACGATCCCAGCTACCGCCGAAGTCTAAAACGCACGCTCTGAGCATGTCCTCGAGAGTCTGAATGGTCCGCTCTGACTGTCCGTCGGTCTGCGGATGAAATGCTGTGCTGAAGCTCAAACGAGTGCCCAAAGCCTCCTGGAGTCTCTGCCATAGTCGGCTGGTAAACTGAGTGCCTCGATCTGACACGATACAAGTCGGTATGCCATGTAGTCGCACGATCTCGTCAATGTAGAGCTGAGCATACTGAGCGAAGCTGAAAGTCGTCTTCACTGGCAGGAAGTGAGCCGCTTTCGTCAATCGATCTACGATCACCCTGATGGAGTCATACCCTCGACTGGTCCTGGGTAGACCCACAACGAAATCCATCGAAATCTTCTCCCATTTCCACTCCGGAATGGGTAACGGCTATAGCTCTCCTGCGGGCCTCTGGTGCTCGGCCTTGACTTGCTGGCAAGTCAGGCATCTCGATACAAACTCCGCAATGTCCCTCTTCATCCCGTCCCACCAGTAGGTCTCTCTCATATCATGGTACATCTTGGTGGAACTGGGGTGGACACTATACACTGATCGGTGTGCCTCCTCAAGAATGTCGCGCCACAATCCATCAGCATCTGGTACACACAGTCTAGATCCATATCGTAAAATCCCCTGATCATCAATCACGAACTCGGAAAATCTGCCCTGTCCCATCTGTGCCATGATCTCTGAGCAACGGTCGTCTCTGTTCTGTGCCTCATATATACGGTCAAGCAACTGTGGGCGTGCACGAACATGCGCGAGCTGTCCCCCTGTCTGAGTGAACTCGAACTCAACTCGGCTGTCGCATAACATCTGCCAATCTGCTGACGACTGCCTCTGCACTGCGCGCAAAAAGGATAGACTACCCCCGGGCCTCCTACTCAACGCATCTGCCACCACATTCGCCTTGCCTGGGTGATATAAGATCTCGCAGTCGTAGTCTTTCACCAACTCCATCCAACGACGTTGTCTGAGGTTCAGGTCTCGCTGCTGAAATATGTACTTTAAGCTCTTGTGATCAGTGAATATCTGACACGACTCGCCGTATAGGTAATGTCGCCAAATCTTCAGTGCAAAGACCACTGCAGCCATTTCCAAATCGTGAGTGGGGTAGTTCTGTTCATGCTTCTTCAGCTGCCGAGAAGCATAAGCGATCACCCGGCCATGCTGCATCAATACGCATCCTAGCCCCACTCGTGAAGCGTCACAATAAACCACGAATCCACCTGATCCCGAAGGCAAAGTTAATACCGGCGCCGTAGTCAAACGAGTCCGTAGCTGCTGAAAACTGTGCTCGCACTCCTCCGTCCAAACGAATGGAACTCCCTTCCAGGTCAAACCGGTCAAAGGTGCAGCTATACGGGAGAAGTCCTGAACAAAATGCCTGTAGTAGCCCCAGAGGCCTAGAAAACTACGGATCTCAGTAACCGATGTTGGTCGGGGCCACTGCTGAACGGCCTCAATCTTCTTCGGGTCCACACATATGCCGTCTCTCGTAACCACGTGACCCAAGAATCCGACGCTGTCTAGCCAGAATGCACACTTGGAGAACTTTGCGAACAACTGGTGCTCCCTCAAAGTCTGTAACGTAATCCGCAAGTGCTGCTCGTGCTCCTCTCTGCTCCGGGAGTACACCAAGATATCGTCGATAAACACGATGATGAACAAGTCAAGATACGGCCTGAATGTACGGTTCATCAAATCCATGAATGCTGCTGGGGTGTTGATGAGTCCGAACGACATCACCAAAAACTCGTAGTGGCCGTAGCGCGTGCGGAAAGCTGTCCTCGGTATATTCTCCTGTCGAACTCGCAGCTGATGGTATCCTGATCGTAAGTCGATCCTCGAAAAATACCCTGCACCCTGAAGTTGGTCGAACAAATCATCAATGCGTGGCAACGGATATCTGTTCCGAATGGTAACTTTGTTCAGCTGGCGGTAGTCGATGCATAAGCGCAAACTTCCATCCTTCTTCTTGACAAACAGGACCGGTGCACCCCACGGAGAAACACTAGGTCGAATAAGCCCCTTATCTAACAAATCCTGCAACTGATCCTTCAGCTCTCGAAGCTCTGCCGGGGCCATCCGATAAGGCGGTATAGAAATAGGCCCCGAGCCGGGAATCAAATCAATGCAGAACTCAACATCGCGCTCAGGCGGTAGCCCAGGTAGCTCATCAGGGAAAACATCAGGGAACTCACAAACAACCGGGACCCGGTCCAACGGAACCTCTGTAGCTCGAGTATCACAAATATACGCTAAGAATCCCTGACATCCCTTCCGCAAGAGCTGACCAGCGCGAAGAGACGAAATCAAGCTGGGAAGGGTGAGGCTGCGGTCTCCCTGAATAACAAGGACTGGCTCTCCCGGAAAGCTAAATATGACTGCCTTCTCACGGCAGTCCACCGAAACATAACAAGTGGCTAGCCAATCCATGCCCAGAAAAGCATATCAAAGTCCAACATATCGAGGAGAATCAAATCAACTGATGAATCCCTCTCCCCGATACGAACGGAACACAATCGAAATACAAAACGAGTGACAAACGACTCGTCTACCGGAGTAACAACAACAAGCGGATGATCTAACGACGACAACTCACGGCCCAACATCGGTGCAAAGTGTGTAGAGACGTACGAATGTGTGGAACCTGGGTCGAATAATACCCGTGCGTCGAAAGAACAAACTGGCAAGGTACCTGTCACAACGGCATTGTATGCCTGCGCATCCTGCGGTGTCAAAGCAAAAACTCGGGCCTGTCCTCCACCGATAGCGGGCTGACCTCGACCTCGGCCTCTGCCTCCTCGTCCTCTCTGAACAGGACCGCCGCGTCCATGGCCTCTGGGTGCACCTAACTGGCGTGGAGCATCGCCAGTGATAGGAAGTAGGGCTCTCTGAGGAGGGGGTGGTGATGGTGGTAGGGTCACATGCGGAACTGTCGCTGCTCCCTGTCGTCTCGCCGGACAGTCTCTGACAAGATGGTGCGGACTCCCGCACCCAAAACACCCTGGCGACGGCTGCTTTCCCTGGGGATAAGAACCATATAACTGTCCCTGTCCAAATCCTCTGCCAGGCCTATCTCTCGGAAAGAATCTGGCGTGCTGCCTCTGAGACGGTACATCGGTGCGAATTCTCTTCGGCCCAGAAATGGCCGAAGTCTGTGCTATGCGTGCCTCAATCCGTAATGCCGTATCCATAGCAGCTGAATAAGTGTCGTAGTGCTGGGCGCCAATGGCAAGATATAGCTGGGCATCAAGTCCCTGTACGAACCTCTTCACCATCTTCTCTTCGGTATCCACCAAATACGGAGCATATCGGGATAACTGCATAAACTGGATGTCATACTCAGACACCGTCATCCCAGGTGTCTTGACTAAGGCCTCGAAGCTGCGGGCTCTGGCGTCACGAACGCTCTCTGGGAGGAAACGAGCTAGAAAGACCGCTGTAAACTCGGCCCAAGTCATAGGCGGTAGACCTGCAGCTCGACCTCTCAAGACTGACTCCCACCATGTCTGCGAGAGACCCTCTAGTCGGAAACTCGCAAGCTCTACCCATCGATCATCCGAACATCTCAGCGAACGGCAGATCCTGGCTAAACTGTCAAGGAACGTCTGTGGGTCCTCCGCTGCCTCGGTGCCGGTGAATACTGGAGGTCTCAGCCTCATGAAATCCTGTAGTGAAACCGGAATGGCCACGGTGGTAGTAGTAGGAGCAGGTATCATGGTCGTCTGTGATGTAGTAGGTACGTCGTCCGGTCTCGGTGTACGACTGGCTGCAACTAAGGATCCTACCATCTGACGTAGCTCCTGCATACCCCCCATCATCTGTCGCAACTCCTCCATACCAGTCTCGAGCCTATCCATACGGCCTGGGGAAGGTGGATCGGTCTGTCCCTGCGGCGTAGGCATACCACCCTGCTCAGTCCTAGTCTCGGACGAGCCAGCTCGAATCTCGTCTTTAGCGGCAGCCCTCTGTGCCCTCGTAGCCTTCGGCGGCATAGTGGCTGCTACAGGGAAAAGGATAATAAGAACAGTGCAATAGAATCATAGGATACACGGAATTGAAGAAGGAATTTTCAAGCAAGTATATCCTAAAGTCACTTAGGCGGAGTACCGTATCGCAAGTATGCCGCGGACATACACACGCTACGTTACCCTACTTAAGTCACTTACTCCATCTACCAAGGGTCATCCTACACTCAAAAAGGTAAAACCTATCGCTCTGATACCAACTTTGTCACGACCCGAAGGGTACGGAACGTGACTGGCACTTAAATTACGAAACGTCTCAAGGCGTCCGTAAAATAAGTAAGCCAAAGCCCAGAAATCAAAACCAAATAAGCAGAAGAGTGAAGAAAAACCAATCAATTGAAAGCGAGTTTATCAAATAAGTCATATAAAACCTTTTTAAAAACAATACAAATTTTTCCGAAAATTTCGGCAGAGTCTCCTTTGTAAATACTGGCCCCCCAAAATGGGTACAACAAGAATATATACGAATCCAACAAATAAGGCATCCCCAAGCGGGAGCTAGCTCTTTGCCACAAGGCGGTCACAAATCCCACGCAATATAAAACAACAACATGCAAAATAATCATAAAGAAGCATGAGAAAAACAGCATGTCGACTCAAGTGAGCTCGACCCCAAAATACAGCATAAAAAGTCCACAAATCTCACAGTCTCATCTCTAGGTCAATATACAACAATACTGGTAGATACAGTAGATGGAGTACACTAGATACAAGAATATACAAGGTGGTACAAAAATAATGATATAACCCACCTAAGAGCAAAACCTCGAGTCCAGGCAAAAGAAACAAGAGCGCCCGCCGCTACTGCACTGACGGAGCGGACCTGAAAAAGGCTGTGGCACAACGGGGGTGAGTTGCCAACTCGTAAGTAATAAATAACATCTACACAGGCTATCGAATGCATGCACACAAGCATCCTAGCATCTCAAATACAGGTAAGGCAGGACATAATAGCAGGTATGTATGCAATATGAATATACTAGCAGGTATGAATGCAATGCGAATCAACTCACGATCTGAATGTGTAATTATAAGAATCATGTTTTTCCTTTAGGAATCCCTTTTGAAATGCCAGCACAATACCAATAGAATCAACAAGAACCAGTGTCTAGCAACGACACCTCAAAACTATCATAAATCTCATATATCCATGTCATAGTATCTCTGGCCTCAGCCATCCGGCTGACCCAGCTCAATATCAAAATCTCATCATCTCGCGGCCACGGTCGGTATCCTCTGGATATCCGCCGTGCCAAACAGTCACCGGTAGGTAATCCGTCCCCTGCCAGGCTCAACGTCAACACCACATTCATCTTGCCCCGGGGAACCATACCGGGCCCACCATGTACCCGTGACGGTTCCTCCACTCCTCGACACGGATCTCGAAAACCACAGCAAACTCATGGTGGACGACACTTTACATCACTAGAAAACCGCAATTACATATTTTAAAAACATAATAAGTTTAGAAATTTTGCGGCTTTCCCCCGAAATCCAGAAATATCATAAAATCTCAAGAAATCCTCATAAGTGCATATATCAATGGTAATGAATGCATATGGTATCAATAATTAAGCTACGATGTATGATTAATAGACTAGGCATGAACAAATAATATGATGAGGTACATGCACATGAATAGCAATCCTACGATTTCATTTTAAGAAATTAAAGGCAATAGCATAGGTTTAAGCATCAATTAGTAAAAGGTTTCAAATTATAGGTTATCTAGTGTGGTGGCATGGCAATTATCAGGGCGTGTGTGTAAGCATGAATAGTGCTCGTGCTGCATATAAAAACCCTGGCAATGGTGCAGGTGTCCTATAAAATGGGTTCGCATATGTATGTCAATATAAGGCATGGATGCAGCAAATAATCATATAAGTATTACACCCCTAATTACTAACATCACAAAGAATCTTTTAAGTTACTAAAACTATCGGGCGACTTGCGCCATCCAACGATAGTCCCCCGTAGATGTTACATCTACTCACTGGAATCCCTAGCTAGCTGTGTCCAATCACCGCTTTCCCCTTTCAAGCCGCGTCTGACGTCTCCGCGACCGAACCTGGAATTTACATCAATACCAAACATAAGGTTACATATCAAGAACGACGCAAAACCCAAACGAAAATACCATAGTTCACAAGCTAGGTACAACGTGCACAAAGTGCGCGGAACACACGCAAAAATCTACTAAAATGCCGATTTGGTCGCCCGGCCAAACTAAAACCCGACTACTCAAAAATCCGCACTCACGCATCCTAAATGTCATAGGATATGCCAACAATATAATCTAGATATCGCAATTAACTCGCCACAATAATATAATAAAAACCTAGTAAGCTAGAAGTTTTAAAATTTAGTGCAAATATCGACAATTAGCGACAAAGTTAACACAATCCAACACAACAATCCAAACTAACCCACTAGCTAGACATTACACTAATTTTAAACCATTAACTATGCTGAAAAACCTAATTCCCATAAACAAAACCTTTCTTGATTTTCATAATTAGCAATTTCAATCCAAAACTAAACATGACAATACCAAATTAACACTAATTTGAAGCCCACACAAATAAAGTAACCTCATTAACCTAGATTAGCAAACAACTAGATAGCTAATTAGCTTTAATTAACTAAATAACGGTTTCAAGAAACCCTAGTTAACTCAACCATTAACTTTAAACAAAACTAGAATGAAAATAGCACTAAATTAACACTAAACAACTAGATTAAAGAATTCTAACCATATTAACTTAAAAGAGTAGAAATTATACCTCAAATTTTCAATCCTAAGCTTGCTCAAGCCTCCCAAGACACCTCCTTTCTCCTTGATTTGAACCAAATTAGGTTGGAGAAGAGATGGAATATGGTTTTGTGTTGAATTTGTGAAGGAAATTGTGGATTTTGTTGAATTTTTGAGATGAAAATGAAGCAAAAGAGAAGAAGAAATGGGGAAAATATTTGGGGCTGTTGGTGCAGGATTTCTGAGCTGAGGAGGGAGTGGGGAAGTGGTGTGGGGTGTGAGAAAGTCATGGTCAACCCACACCAAACAAGTAAAGACCCATACCTAATAAAAAAATCCAAAATCCTTAAAAAAACACCTCTTTTCTACATAAAAATGAAGTCAAAGAGGCAAGCACTTTTTTTTTCTTGGGTTGCTGGAAATGGGTCGGCCTAGGGCTGAGGGAAGAGAGAGAGGGGTTTTACAAAAGAAATTTTATGCAAAAAGACCCCCTATAAGTCCAAAATTGCAAGTTTAAGCTTAAATTCAATAAATTTCGTTTTCTATAATAAAAATTAGTTAAAAATCAAAATAAAATACTAAAAATTTATGTCACAATTAGATTTTAATTAAAATAATTTTAAAGATTAAAATTAGCCCAGAAAAATTTGTATTTATCGCTAATTTAATGTATTTTCTTACCGGCTTAAAATAATATTAAAAATTGAAAAATTAGGAAAAATTTTTAAACGACCAGAATTTCATAAGTAACTCATTTGCTACTGAAAACAAGCAAATTCCTATCCAAATTAGGTATAATTAGTCCTAAACTGCAAAATAACAAAAAAGGCGGTTTTCGGAAAAATACCGAATTTTCACCGATTTTCAGGAAAACACCAAAACGACTTTTCAAGGCGCTACACATTTACAAGTTAGGAAGTGTACCCTCTGAACCTACTGCTCAGGTCTGTTCTGTCGACTTAATGGATGTCGACAACAGCGAATTAGATGATCCTCCTGATACTGATCTTGACTCTTTTCATACGTTGTTGTTTGACCCAACTATGTATCATACACATACGGACTCTTCCACCGAGATGTCCGGGTCAACAAGTAACACTGATTATGAACTGTTTTTAGAGTCTGAAGATCACCCCACACTTTGTGATGACATTATTCTTCGGGGTATAGATGAAACTTTTGAGGAGATCTTCGCTGATGAACTCGCATTTCTGAATAACACGGGTGTTGAGATGAATCAGGTTCCACTCACTGAAATTGAACCTCCACCCCTTCTGAATTGTAAGAAGAATGCGAGTAATCCATCACATACACTGCATCGTCTCTCCAAAATGAGACGCACACACATTCTCTTCCACCACTTACCTTTTCCCTACTTTTTCTTCCACCAACCCGAGCACTGCATTGATAAATTTTTTGAATGGTTGGTGTTGACATTCGGTCTTTGCAAAGCTTGGCATCGACCACTGATTTTTGACCCCCACTTGTGATTTTCAAAGTTTAACATTGCATAACTCAAGTTTGGGGGGGCATTTTTTTTCTGGCTCTTGAAAAGAAAATTTTTACAAAATGATGAGCCAAAAATAAGTTTAGTGGAGGGTCTTCACCTAAATATTTTGCCCCCACTAATAAATTCCTCCCAAGCTTACAGGTTTTTCGAGATTTAGCGGAAGGCAACAGTGAGGACACTGTTGAAAACAAGTTTTAGGGAGGTTTGTGCTTATAGCACAAAACATTTTCGAAAACCCATAAAAATTTAAAAAAAATTTAAAATATAAAAATATTTTTGTACATAAATAAGATAATGAAAGTTTAGATAGTGAAAAATTACATCCATGAGATTAGAAAAATTTAAGAAAACCAAGAAAATTAGAAGTTTTCTTATACGAACTAGTAATAAGTAGTTATGAGCCGTTGTCCCAAGGGTTAGTAAGATGAAAGACGTCACTAATCTGAGGATAAAAATAAGTCTGAAAAATAGTTTCTATTCTGGAAGCCAAATATTTTGAACGTTGATACCCTGCTATTCGCACTTACACACGTCTTAAAGCCTGGGATAGTAGAGGTACCTTGAAATGCTCTTGTCTTAAAGCCGATGTATGAAGGAAATAAAAAGAAAAAATGAATAAAAATATAAAGTGGTGAGAAAAATGGACACTGGTTTTGTTATCACCAAGGGCAATAAAAAAATAGATAGCGAGGGTGCCTCTTCACCTAGTGCCCTAAGGCCAACTGGTCTGGGAGTCACTGCTATGCCTAAGGTGGTGCAAGACGAGGAAAATACACCAAGTAAGCAAGCACATGAGTAATCGGTCGGTTAGTACCTCAAGAAGTATTAACGGTCGCATGAAAGTGTGTGAGCAATCCTAAATATTCATTAATTAAAAAGTACTGAGGCTGATGGGCAAGAGTATGATAGCTTGAATTGAATTCTCCGGGTGTAGGGATGTCTTTTACACACACGCAGGGTGATATGATCGATGTTTGGAAGAAAGATAGGAAGGAAGAATAAGACGATGTTTTATTGAGGGAGGACGTGATTTCTGACATCTTTTCTTGACCATTAAGATAGGGCTCATGACAACCGAAAAGCTAGCTTAGTTGGAAACCCTAATTTTCAAGGCTTTTCTTTTACAATTATTGTCTTTAAATGTAATATTCATGATCTTTCTTTTATTATTGGATTTTGTGGGTGCAATCCGCTGAAAACCCTCAGGAGACAACACTCCTCCTACTAGGGACACCTAGAGGTTTAAAGGCTTGTTGCACGTACTCAGTGCAATCGTGTTGCCTACGAAAGTGTGCTAGTTAGTTTTTCTCTTTCTTTATTTTCTCCTTCTATTTTTAATAAAACATTCGCTCGAGACGATCGAAATTAAGTTTGGGGGTATTTGATCAGTCGAAAATAATGTATTTTTAACACGGCAATTTCCCCATCTTTTGCATACACTTAGAAGTGTTCGGTATTCATATTTCACATATTAGCAAATCAGTCGTAAAATATCAGATTTCATGTGTTAGACTTTTAAACCGATACTTTAAAGGAAATTAACCGCATTTCATGGCATCGCATCATTTCTGTATTTGCGCAACACTTGTCTTGAGTCTGTGCAGGAAAATCCGGAAGAAAAGCCAAAAAAGCTGATCAAAATTACGCCAACTCAAAAGATGCAAATCTGGTAGCAATGCAGAAGTAATTACAAAATTAAACATATCAAAGAAAAGCCCAAAAGTGAGCCCAAGTTCAACCCAGAAGACTCAAGCCCTAAGCCCTCAAAAGCTCCGCGGTTCCGCGGCGGGAGCCAGCTTGTGCCGCGGAACCGCGGCGGTTTGGCCACGTCAGCAATTCATTTTTAGTGCACAATTTGTATCTCTGGGCCCACATTCCTTTCTGATACTTCAAATTCTAGAATTCTCTCGAAGCTACTGCCAGATCAGCAAAGATCATTAAGCAAGGCTAATCCTAATTAAGCTCCTAACTAACCTCTTCTAGAAGCTCCCTCCTAACTAATCACATCTAGAAGCTTTTCCTCTAACTAACTTTTGGAGGGAAATTCAAATTTCCTCAACAAACTTTAGGAGGGAAACTTAGAATTTGAAATCCTAGATCTAGGGTTTAGATATCTATAAATAGGAGCCTAAATCTAAGGGTTGAGGTTAATCTTCTATATTCCTAAAATTCCCTCTTTCATCATCTTCTTCCACAAGTCTAGTGACAAGGCTTATGCGAAACCCTAACCCTAATTCCACTCCAAATTCAAGATCTTGAGTACCAATCAAGCAAGAAGCCTTCAACCTTTTAAGAGCCGAGCCGATCTTCAATCGGGCAAGTGATCCAAGCCGATCCGCGTCCCACGGAGACGAGCGAAGCCAAATCGACGATCGAATTCTTCCTCTTGTAGTTCTTGAGCGAATGTAATGAAATTGTTGATATAAATAAAAGGTGAAATTCTTTAATCTTGCTTTCTTTTAATTCTTGCATCATGATTAGATCTCAATTTGTAATTGTTGTTCTTGTTGTGATGTTTGAGTAAAACTCCGCTCGTAAAGGAGTCGAGACGATTGTAGAATGATGATGTAACAAATCTTAATACGATTTTTAAGTCCTACGAGTTTTGTAAACCCTAGCAAGTTCAAGAATCGATGACCTAGTTTCGTAGCGATGCTTTCTTGATTGTGATCGCTCGAAATTAGGGATCTACGATCGTTTCTTGAATTTACTAGAGGCTAGAATGTGAATGATCTCGACGAAGGAACAAGGGATAAGATGAAACCCTAGTTTCACAAGAAATCCCTAATTCTCGATCGATCATCATCGATCTAGTATCAATTCATCGAAAGATAAGAATACGTAATTGTAAGATTACATCACATCTATAGATCCGATCGATTCCTACGAGCCTCATTTCGATTCTTGATATTTGGTTTGGAAAAATCAACAAACGATCAATTCTTGATTCTATCTTTTAATGCTTTCTTATATCTAGATTTTTCTCTTTCTTGAACTTCAAATATAAATCATGAATTGTTTGTTTTCTTTTCATTAAAGTTTCGACTCACCTAATTCAAAAGACGAACGATTACACTTTCCCTGTGGACGATCCGCACTCACTTACAATCTACAATCCGACACCGTAGTTGATTGCGGTCAAATAATTTTTGGTTGTGATTTCTTTACAATTTCCAACACACACAACGAGAATTTATTACAATCAGGCGGTATGTTGGAAGAGTTCCAAACAGGATACCGTCGCAGACTCAACTATGGAGGCTGAGTATATAGCCGCTAGTGAAGCCGCAAAAGAGGCTGTCTGGATGAGGAAGTTCATCTCTGAACTTCAGGTGGTTCCGTCCATTGCCAATCCAATACCTTTGTATTGTGATAACAATGAGGCCGTAGCATTGGCAAAGGAACCCAGGTCCCATCAAAAATCCAGGCATATCTTAAGGCGTTTTCACCTGATCAGGGAGATCGTTGATCGTCGGGAGATCGAGCTACGGAGAGTGGATACAAAAGACAACACGGCAGATCCATTCACAAAGGCCATCCCTCAAGTTCAGTTCGAGAGGCTGTTTGAGATATTGGGCATGCGGTACTCCAGCAACTGGATATAGTGAAGACAGTGGGTACTCATTGCGCCAATTATAGGCCTTAGTGCAAGTGGGAGATTGTTGGATGTATATACCCTAGAGGCCTTCATTGTATAGGATACTGGGGATATGTATGTACATAACAGTCTTGCTTAATATGATAGTACGCTATTTGGTTTGTCTTTATCTTGACATATATATTTTGCGTAGAATTCATATATATATATATATACGTGTTGATAAAGCCCATAGGGTGTTTTCCTGACTTCCGGCGTTATGATGGCAGTCATACTAGTGGGAGCTGGATAGTCAATAGGCACATCCTTAGATGTCCCTGGTCGCAGGAGTATCGAGACTGGGCATCAATACTCCGAGGTAGACTGGTGTATACATATCTAGACCCTGAGAAGGGGCGATGGATTGGTCCCGCAGCCATTGGTGGAGTGCACCTAAGATTGTATACAGATGCTCACTGGGTGTGAGTACACTGGACAGGACTCGCCGAGAACTGACTGGATGGTATTTATACCTAACATCAGATAGCAGTTCTCAGGTGACATGTGTGAAGATAGTCCGTTGACTTAAAGTCGTCATTTATCTCGTGTGAGTTCCCACTGTGCTTTGATTACTACCCTACCACGGTTCAAAGGAGTCGTAGAAACAGGTTTTAGTTGGGCACAGTCCCGAGCCACGTGGAGGCAGTGAGTGACTGTTAGGGATTCGTCTCTCCCGGTATAGGGAGTTGATATCGCACAGTGATCGGTTGGTCATTACGATAAGTCCTTGGCCAGGGCTGATTGAGAATTACTGATAGATTGATCAGTAGATTCTCGGATGGTGATAGAGCCATACCGACATGACTTGTACGATTATTAGGGGTCTGACGTTTACCACCTCCCTAGACCTTACATGCGATACTCTTAGACGAACAGACCGGACTGCACGGATATTGTCACGCACAGGCTCAGTAGGAGTTCATATGGGTATCCTCACCGGCCTTCTTATCGACATCTACCTGGGGACCGTTACGTACAGCTAGTGCCGCTTGCGGTCTGTGGTTAAACCCACTGCCAGCGTAGTAGTTGAGTCTTTAGAGTCCCACACAGAGTTTTCCCAACTCCAGGTGAAATGATATAGAGGTCGTACGGTCTTACGACAAAGGGTTCGGACGCATACGTGTTTAAACGCACGTACGACATTCGGACAGTTTTTACTAGCCGGTTTTGGTTTAAGCCAGATTCTAGTATCGGGTTATTGGATTTATACAGTCTATAGATTTTCCGTATTTTCACGGATGCGAGGGGCGTTCTCGTAATTTTCCGAGAAGCTTCTAGAAGGAGGGTGACTAAGGAGGTTAAGGTGGCATTTTCATTTAATGCAAATTGTGACTCATCAGTGTGATTCACTATGTCATTAATGCATCATTTATTGCTTAATGACTCACATAGTGAATCACTCTTATTGAATTAATGAAGCATGGTGAATAATCATTTATATTCATTTATTTGATAATTCATTATGTTTCATATATTCAAGTGAGAAGCTTTTCATTCTCATTATCATCTCCACCTTCTCTCTCCTCAAGTTCACTCCTTCTTCAAACCCTAATCCTACCGCTCATGAGTTGAGACCAAGGATTGGGATAGACTAAACACTCCATAACCTAACTCTACATCATCTTAGTTACATTGGTTAGCAACTAGAGAAACAAAGCTACCTCAAGTCTTGAGGTGTAACTTGGATTAGGGTACTCGGGTGGATCTTCTATTACGGAAAGGAGGCCGAGGAGGACGTAGAGATCATAAAGACGAAGGACTAGAATCATTAGGTATAATCTCTTTACATAGTAGCATAGAACTCTATGGTTGTTATTAATTATCGTTTAGAAAAGATCTTCGGTTAGTCGATGTACGCTTCAAAACAAGATCGTTTTTCATATTTCCGCCACCCCGCCACTTGTGAGGTGTTGCACATCGACTTACAAGAGCATACGCTGAGTGTTTTCTTCTCTCTCTCTCCAGGTAGCGGCCATATCACGCCTTAATCAAGATAATAATACGGATATATTGACCGAACCCTCTTGTTATACTGAGCTGGGGAACGTTGGTCCCGCTCCAACTTATAATTGTTATAAAACAGAGCAGGAAATTGGGGAATACCATATTTCCCGTGCCGCCCAAACGAAGAATGTGCATGTTGATGCATCATCTTCGGGTGTGTTCATTATCGAGAACTGAGAACGGGTGATAAGTTTCATGAGATAGAAACGGTGCAAGTGTTGCAGCCAAGTCTGTTGATCACTATCACCCTGTATTACCAGAATATATTGATTCTGACCGAATGTTATTAGATACCGAACCTGATATACAACATCATATCAATCTCTTTATTAGTAAAGAAGGATATAATTTTGTATTGTTGGATAATATTTTGAACATTTCCTATATCAAGAGTTGATCGGTTCAGGCACGTTATCTAAAAGCATTGACGTTCTATATCAAACTACAGTTCTTAGTATACAGAACACACACAAGTGGAAGAGTTCAGAAATGAACGAATCCTTCTTGAGGCATTGTAGACTAGGTCATATCAATGCGACCCGACTAGCTAAAGTTACATATAGATGCATATTTAAATTAGTTTGAATTTACATCTTGTGAATTGCCGGTCATGTCACAAAGATAAGATGACCACAACTCTGTTTATTGGAAACAGAGAAAAAGTTAGTGAACTCTTGGAATTGATACATGCTGATGTATGAAAGTCTCTTGTCTACACATGCCAAGACCGGTTCTTTGTACTTCATTACATTCTCTGATGATCTCTCAAGATTCATACATATGTTCCTGTTGAAACACAAGTCCGAACCTTCTGAGATATTCATAGAATGTAAGTTAGAAGTAAAGAACCAAAATACGGGTATAAGTATTATGTCCTTTGATGAGATCAAGGAGGAGAATACTTAAGCACGGAGATTCCTGGACTATTCTAAAGGAGAATGAGATTCTCTCTCAGCATTATTCCTTCGTATACACCATAGCACGATGGTATATCGGGGCGGAGCAATAGCACCCTATGTGATATGGTGTGCTCTATGATGAATACTACTGAGTTTCCTATTTCCTTTTGGGAGTCATGCACTTGAGAAGCTGCATACCTATTGAATAGGGTTCGAATCAAATCAGTTTCCTACCACTTCATATGTGATATGGAAATGGAAGAGCCCATATCTTAAGTTGGTTAAGATTTGGGGTTGTCCGGCCTATGTCTAAAAGAAAAATCCGGACAAGCTCGAGGCAAGGTCTGTTATGTAGAACTGGAATGGTTCCAGCTATACAAACTGCAGCTAATGATTTGGTAGAACCAAAGGATTCAATAGTTTCCAACGAACCTCAGCCTCTCCGCCGATCTAGTAGGGTTCCTCACCCACCTGAGAGATACTTCGGTTTTCTCTATGACAGTGGGAGCGAGGATTGCATCATGAGATGATGACCAAACTAGTTTCGAGCTGGCCATCAGGAGTGGGACTCTGTAAGAATGGCTGGATGCTTATCGATCTGAGATGGAATCCTTATACACCAACAAAGTATGGACTTTGGTTGCTTTATCTGAAGGATTAAATCCCCATCAGGAGCGAGTATATCTTGAGAAGATTACTTGGTGTACATGGAAAAGTTGAGACTTTCAAAGCTATGCTTAAGTCCATCCAGATCCTACTTGCCACGGCTACATACCATGACTGCGATATCTGGCGGTTGGGTGTCATGACTGCTTTTCTAAATGATGTTTTAGAAAATAGCGTCTATAAGTACACAGCCAGAGGGCTTCGTAGACAGTGGGACTAGAGGAACCGTGTGCAAGATGTTTTATATGATAAAACAGGCATCACGGAGTTGGAACATCTGTTTTGATGTGGTAGTCAAAGAGTTTGACTTCATCAAAATGGTAGATGAACCTTGTATATACAGAAAGGTAGTAGGTGTAGGGTTACTAGGCACACTCATGAGGTTCTACAACTGATCAAACATGTCCAATTCAAATTTTTCTATGTGCCGAGAAACCATAAATAAGATCGATACTAGAGGTAAGGCGAAAGAACATGCAAGTTAACAACTTTAACTAAAAGTGAAAGGGACTACAACCTTTGTACATCCGGTCCTCCACTTCTCTAGCTCCGTGATGACGTCCCTTCGCTGCGATCACCGGGATCCTGGACTCTGGCGATGGTTTCGTCGGAGAAATGAGCGGGCTAGGTCATTGACTTCGATGCCAAAGATGTTCTACATCGAGGCAACTCTAACTCAAGCTCCATCTTCACTTGGTCATGAAACTTGTGAAGATAACACACTCTACTACATGGCAAGTGGTAGAGGATGAAAAAATAGGAAGTGGGTTCACTTTGGAATTGGATTTCTCACTTGGATTCATCACTTGGAAATTTTCAAGAATGCTTTCTTCTCTTCATGAAGAAGAAGAAGAAGGAGAAAAGAGAAATGAATAATGAATTATCTCCAAAAAAAATCAAGTGATGTCTATCATTTAGCAATCATGGGTGAGTAAACTCATGTAGAGAGTAAACTAAGGTTTAGGCTAATGGTTGGGTTAAGGAAAGAAACAAAATGGTTAAGACTTTCAAAGCTTCATGAAGCTTCAAGAGTAAAACAAAACAAGCCATCATTTTATTTCTTGCCAAAAATAAATAAAACAAATGAAACCCTAACCATTAACTAAACATGGTGTATAGCATACACACACCCAAGTTTGCATGTATCATCAAACATGATACAATCAAGTGCACAAAAATATATCACAAATACTACTTGTGCACATCAAGTGAGAAAATCAATCTTAAGTGAACAAATACTACTTAATGTAAAGTAATATATCATATATATAATTATACATTAAATCATTAAATCAACACTTGATTTAATGATCCGGTCATAACGCATATAACCGACTAATATCAAGTGTATCAATATATCGAATCAACATTTGATTCGGTAACCCGGCTATATCTTATATAACCGTCCGATGATACGAATCGCGAGAATAGAATTCAGTATCACATACTGGTATTATTCTCGGTCCCGCACATATCTCATATGCGCTCCTATTTCGTTTCGCTTGAGCCAAGAAACCTCTGTGTAGGACCCTAAAGACTCGTCAATACGCCGGCAGCAGGTGATGATCATATCAAGCACCCACAAGCCGCAAGCAATCTGCTAAACGTAACGGCCACCCGGGTATTAAGCGATCAGAAGATCAACGAGCAAGCCCGCTCACACTCCTGTGAATCCAACCAGTAACACTTATCGTACAGTCCGGTCTGTTCGTCTGATATGTCGCATATCTCGCCTAGGGGTGGTAAACGTCAGACCCCAGTAGCTTGATAAGTCATGCCGACGTAAGGTCCATAACATGCGTGAAACTACTGATAACTCTTACCAGCAAATCACAGCAACTCTGGCCAGAGATTTCCAGTTATGGCCGGTCGAGCATAGCGTAACATCAACCCCCAATACCGGGAGAGACGAATCCCTTCCTATCGCTCATTGCCTCCATGTGAATCGGGACTGTACCCAAAAACCACCTGTTTACACGACTCAGTAGAGCCGTGGTAGGGTGGAAATCAAAATACAGTGGGAGACACACAAGACTCTATGACGATCTTGGGTCAATAGACTAAGCTGTACCAGTGTCACCAGAGAACTGCCATCTGACGTGAGGTATAATACCATCTGGGAGTTCTCGGCGTGTCCGTTCAGTGTACCTAGTCTCCACTGAGCACCCGCATACCATCTCTGATGTCAAACACCAATGGATATGGGATCATCCATCGCCCATCACATGGGTCGAGAAGATATACGCTAGTCTACTCTGGAATATCGATGCCCCGTCTCGATATTCCCACAACTAGGAATATTGAAGGATGTACTCATGGACTACCCAGGCCCCACTAGTATGATCTGCATCATAGTCCTGGAAGTCGAGTACACATCCTAAGGGCTTTATCAACATGTAACAGAGAGACAGAAAGTATACATGTTAAGATAAAGAGCAACCAGATAGCGTACTATCATGTTGAGCAAGAAAGTCCTACCTATATATGTCCCAGCATCCACTACAATATGCATCCTATGTACAGTAATGGCCTCTAGGGCATATATATAACTAACAATCTCCCACTTGCACTAGGGCCATCTGTAGCAGTAGTTGCAGTATCTAATACTCAACCATCCCATATAAGTCTCTCTCTGGGAAAAGGCCTTTGTGAGTGGATCCGCCGTGTTGTCTTTTGAGTCTACTCTCCTAACCTCGATCACCCTGGAGATCAACTATCTCCATGATCAGGTGATGCTGCCTCAGAATATGTCTGGGTCACTGACGGGACCAGGGTTCCTGGGCTAAAGCCACACTTCCATTGTCACACAATGGTAGGAACCTAGTTCATCTTATGAACCAATATACACCCAAACTGCCTCTTTGGTAGTATCTTTAATAGCAATGTTATCAGCCTTTATCGTCTAGTTTACCACGGTATCCAGCATGGAACTCTTCCAACATACCGTCCCTCTACTGAGGGTAAAGACAATGCCTGCGACTGACATTCAGTCGTCCTTATTACCCTGGAACCTTTTCAGTGATTCTCCCCAGGATCGATTGATACCATCTCACTAAACCTAGTGAGAAGCCTAACATCCATTTAGATCTATCTCATAGATCCAAATCCCAGGATTTAGAAGGTATCACTTTGATCCTGTATGGAGAATCCTTGTGATAAGCGGAGATTGACCGAGCGTAGCATAGGAAACTCCTTTCCTATCAAGAGTATGTCATCCACGTACTCTACGAGGATGACCACCTTACTCTCTACTACCTTTTTGTATATATAAGGTACATCTACCATTTTGATGAAGTCAAACTCTTTGACTACCATATCAAAACAGACGTTCTAACTCCGCGATGCCTGCTTTATTCTGTAAAGCAACTTGTACACGTTTCCGCTGCTCCCACTGTTTACGAATCCCTCTGGCTGTGTACTTATAGACGTTCTCTTCTAAATCAGTATTCAGAAAAGCAGTCATGACACCCAACCACCAGATATTGTAGTCATGGTATGTAGCAATGTTAAGTAGGATCCGGATGGACTTAAGCATAGCCACTGGAAAAGGTTTCATCATTTTCCACGCCTGGTCAATGACGAAAACCACTAACAAGTCTAGCTTTGAAAGTCTCAACTTTTCCATCTACACCAAGTAATCTTCTCAAGATATACTTGCTCCTGATGGGGATTTAACCCTTCAGATATTGCAACCAAAGTCCATACTTCATTGGTGTACATGGATTCCATCTCAGATCGCTAAGCATCCAGCCATTCTTACAGAGTCCCTACTCTCGATGGCCTGCTCGAAACTAGTTGGGTCATCATCTCATGATGCATTCCTCGCTCCCACTGTCATCGAGAAACCGAAGTATCTCTCTGGCAGATAAGGAACCCTACCAGATCGGCGGAGAGGCTGAGGTTCGTCGGGGACTATTGAATCCTTTGGTTCTGTCAAATCATTAGCTGTAGTTTGTATAGCTGGAACTTTTCCAGTTCTACAGAACTGACCTTGCTTCGATCTTGTCCGGATTTTGCTTTCGACATAGGCCGGACAATCCCAAATCTTAACTTACTTAAGAGATAGGCTCTTCCCATACCATATCTTATATGGAGTGGTAGACACTGATTTGATTCGAACCTAATTCAATAGGTATGCAGCTTCTTGTTAGTTATATGTATGCCCTAGAGGCCATTACTGTACATAGGATGTATATTGTAGTGGAAGCTGGGACATATATAGGGAGGACTTTCTTCCTCGACATGATAGTATGCTATCTGGTTGCTCTTTACCTAAACGTGTACACTGATTGTCTCTCTGTTACATGTTGGTAAAGCCCTTAGGATGTGTGCTTGACTACCTGGACTATGATGCGGATCATACTAGTGGGGACATGGTAGTCCATAAGTACATCCTTGAAGGTCCCTAGTCGTAGGTGTATCGAGACAGGGCATCGATATACCAGAGTAGACTAGCGTATACCTTCTCGACCCATACAGATGGGCGATGGATGATCCCATATCCATTGGTGTTTGACATCAGAGATGATATACGGGTGCTCAGTAGAGACTGGGTACACTGGACGGACTCGCCGAGAACTCCCAGATGGTATTATACCTCACGTCAGATGGCAGTTCTCTGGTGACACTGGTACAGAGTAGTCTGTTGACCCGAGATCGTCATAGAGTCTTGTGTGGTTCCCACTGTGCTTTGATTTCCATCTTACCACGTCCAAGAGGGCGTGCAAAACGGTGGTTTTTGGGTACAGTCCCGAGTCACATGGAGGCAATGAGCGATAGGAGGGGATTCGTCTCTCCCGGTATAGGGGGTTGATGTTGCGCAGTGTTCGATTGGCTATAACCGGAAATCCCTGGCCAGGGTTGCTGAGATTTACTGGTAAGTGTTACCAGTAGTTTCTCGAATTGTTATAGACCTCATATCGACACGACTTATCGAGCCATTGGGGTCTGACGTTTACCACCCCGAGGCGAGATATGCGACATATCAGACGATCAGACCGGACTGCACGGTAGTGTTACTGGTTGGATTCACTGGAGTGTGAGAGGGCTTGCTCGTCGATCTTCTGATCGCTCAATACCCGGGTGGCCGTTACGTTTAGCAGACCGGTTGCGGCTTGTGGGTGTTTGATATGATCATCATCTGCTGCCGGCGTATTGACGAGTCTTTAGAGTCCTACACAGAGGTTTCCTGGCTCAAGCGAAACGAAATAGGAGCGCATATGAGATATGTGCGGGACCGAGAATGATACCAGTATGTGATACTGTATTCGATTCTCGCGATATGTGACATTGATCGGTTATATGTGATATAGCCGGGTTATCGGATCAAGTGTTGATTCGATAAGTTGTTACTGTTGATATTAGTCGGTTATATGCGATATGACCGGATCGTTAAATCAAGTGTTGATTTAATGATTTAATGCATAATTATATATTTGATATATTACTTTGCATTAACTAGTATCGGTTCACTTTAAATGGATTTTCTCACTCGGATGTGCGCATTGCATATGCGATATGATTTTGTGCACATGATTGTATCATGTTTGATGATACATGCAAGCTAGGGTTAGTGTAAAGAATTAGACCATGGTTAAGTTTATGATTAGGGTTTTCCTTTTAATTACTTGTTCATTTATTTATTCCTTTTGTTTATTTTGGAAAAAGGAAATGATATGAAAATGGAATGGTTGCTAGTTTTGTTTTTAGTTGCAGTTTCTTGAAACTTTGACCAAGTCACCATTCTTGTCTCATCCTTAACCCTAACCATTCAAGTTAACCATGGTCCATTCTCTACAACTAACCAAGGGTTAGTAAATGATAAGTATTGATTTATTTATCATTTACAAATAACTTATCATATTCTTCATTTTCTTCTTCTTCTTCACTTCAAGAAAAAGCTTGAAAGCTTTAATGGCAAAGTGAGAAAAAGAGTGAGAAATCCAATTCTAAAATGAACCCACTTCCTATTTCTTCATCCTCTACCTCTTGCCAAGTAGTAGAGTGTGTTTTCTTCACAAGTTTCTTGACTTGGTGAAGTGAGAGCTTGATCTAGTGATGCCTCGACGTAGATCATCTTCGGCACGGACATCGACGACCTAGCTCGCCATTTCTCCGACGAAGCCGACGCTAGAGCCCGGGAATTCATTTGGACAGCGAGGGGACTTCGTTGAGGAGCTATGGAGGTGGAGCACCGGATCTACAAAGGTTGTATTTCCGTATTCTTGTAGTTAAGTGTTAACTAGTTTTTAGTTTCGCCTAGAAATCTAGCCGACGATCCGTTCTAGGGTTTCTCGGCACATGTAATTTTTGAAACGGGCATGGTTGATCCCTTGTGAGACCTCCTTGGAGTGCCTAGGAACCCTACAGTGGTATCAGAGCCTAGCTAGAGCCTTAGGCGAAGCGTAGACGGAGTTTGAAGTCCGATCGAACCGAAATCCGATTTCCAAATTGCTCTCTGTACTTTTTTGTAAACTGTGGTTTTTTTTCCAAATTATAAATATGCAGAAAAATCAGCAGGGAAATATAAGAATTACGGCGCAAAATTTAACTCCTAATTCCATAAAAGTGCGGCGGAACCGCGGCATTAGCGTGCTAATGCGGCGGTTCCGCGGCCCTTTTGTCTTATCTCACATTGAAATTTGCACAGTAACTCCTACTTTTCAGTGCTGGTTTTCCTGGGAATTTTTAATCTGAAATCATGAGTTGAGTATTTTGGGTTGTATTGGGGACTCGGTGTTTCGATCGGATTGTCAGACTTTGTCTATGTGGCTTTCCGGATATTTTAGAATATGTTAAAAAGTTCGACCGGATATAAATACCCAACTTTTCCCCTGCCGGAAAATTTCCAAGTGTTGGATTTTTCCGTGGTTTAAAGACGTTCTAAGTAGTGCAAGTAACGCGATGGACCCTCTAGAAGACAACAAACCTTAACTCGATTATGTGACCGTCTTGAACTGCCCTTTGAACCTTCGGGTTTGGGGCAGTACGGCGTGCCACATGTGAGGCGTTGGCTTGACCCTTCTACGGCTGGACCGTTGGTACTGAGGCACGAACTGAATGTTTTTAGACTTGTTTCATGTGTTGATCTGTATCGGGAAATCTTGGGTGTTCGAATGTTCGATCGGAAAGTTTAACATTTTCTGTTTATCCGGAATGTGATACAATAATTGGAATTCATAACAAGTTATGAGATAACTGAATGAATATTATAAACATAGCAGTTTAGTCTCACTTGATCGGTTGCCACGGAATTTTGATGTGATCAAAAGTCCTTTCCAATCACGTAGCGTACGCGGATATTCGCCGGTAAACTTAATAGACAGCCTCACTCCATAGCCCCGACCAAGTGACTGTAGGAGAACCCCGTCGCCGAAAGCATCCGTCCGGGTGCTCGAGGCAGCGGTGTTCCGCCTTGGTGCACTTCGTCGTCGGTATCAGGGGTGCGGCCGCCTACTAAAGTTAACGACGAGCATTCGATCAGACTTTCGGGAATCTTGTTGAATTGCCCGACTTGATATTGAAAAGTGTTTTCGATATAGAGACTAAAATGCGGGGTTTATAATTGTTAGGCATATGATGTCTAAGGAATTCATTTGGTCAGGCATGCGATGTCTGAGGTGGTTGCGGATTCCAACTGTTGTAGTTTTACACTTTCTTTTCTGTGACCGTAAGTGTAATATGTGATATCGCCGGTTTCGTTGCTATATGCCAACGACAATTGGGATGCGCATATTTACTTACGTTGATGACATGTGATGTTATGTGTTGCTGGATATGTTATATTGGATCGTCGTGTTTGAATAGCCGGGGGTTTTTATGTGAGATGAGTGTTTTTCATTTTCATTCATGTAAAAACTTGTATATAATATTCTTTTATTGGGGCACTTCCAGGTTGCGGAAGATGTCACCCTTTGTATATTATTTACTTTTCCGCACTAGGATAGACCCAAGGAGGGGAGCACAAGTAACCGGGTTCTGGAGTCCAGTGGGAGACCAACTCGAGGAGTCGAGTCCCGGTCTCCTAACTCTAGAATTGGTAGGGTTGCTTGCCGCTCTCGTAGGGGTCTAGGGGTGTGGGTTTGGCTATTCATCGCGACCGTGGAATCCGTGTTTTATACTGGCTCGTATTGAAAACACGGACGTCCTAGTATATCCAATATTTCATATGATTCTTCTGCTGCGATATCTGTGATGTGATCATGATATGTTCTGTGATAGATACAGTATATAGTATATATGATATATTATATAGGCGTTACTTATGTTTTACACCCGCGCTAGCCCTGCCCCGCTCTGCCGTTAGTCACCTAACCTAACGGTGCACGAGGGGATATCGAGGCGAATGCGGATGGCATAAGTGTACGTCGTATTTATCTGTGATGTTTAGCTACTTAATTGATGGGACTTCATTAATGAGATTAATGAAATAAAAGAAACCTAAGATGTTGTAGAATCGAATTTCAAAATAAAACAGGTAGCTACAGTTCTTGCTTTGCACAGCGGTATATATGATATATCCTGCACCTTATTCGATAAGGAAAGGACCGAGATCCCTTCACCGGGAGTGACTCCTTTAGCAATAACTGGCAGATGCTACACACTCGGTTTGTTTTTTGATTGCTTTTAAGAGTTTTTGCTTTGCACAGTGATATATACGATATATCCCGCACCTCATTCGACGAGGAAAGGACCGACGATCCCTTCACCGGGAGTGACTCCTTTAGCAAAACTAGAAAAGCCTCAAAAACACTCCATTTCAAAATCATTTGATTCTACAACGATATCAAGTTCATTACGCAATAGGTTTTCAGAAAAACCTGTCGTAGCCCTCCGTCTTTTCAGATAAGTTGTATATAGTATTCGTGCTGCATTTGTTGGCTTTCGTCAAGGTGCAGTGTGCGGTAGCTATATGCTGCTTATCTGCCAGCATACGATGCGATTGGATTAGGGTAGTCGTGCGACTTTGTTGGCTTTCGTCAAGGGTCGTGCGGGTGGGTTTAATTCAATCAAGAAATGTACGGGTTGAACTTGACTAGCGGGCTATGGTTTGTTGGCTTTCGTCAAGGTCATAGCACGCTAGGGGCAAAATATTATCGGGAATTTCAAGTGTTGAAATTTGCAATGAGATTGCATACCTTCTATGAGATAGTTGGATCCCGATACCCACTGCGAGTAAGAGTTACTCCTGGGAGAGTTTTATACATTACAATTAGCCGATCAAGTAGGTGTCTAGAAAGGTGTCAACGGGGTTACGCCTCTGGGAAAACGAGGTTTACATTAATTAGGTCCGTGCGAAAGCACGGGACACCTCCCTCAAAGTACCGACACTGGCCTGGCTGAAAGATTGGTGAACTTGTAGTGTGTAATTAATCCCGGCTAGTCTTTCCTTTTAGGGTTTGAAGGAAGATTTGATAAAAAGCAGTGGGAGCCATCCTGATTAGATAAAATAATAACCAATCTATTCTTGCAAGAGCGCACGCTGAGTGTTTTCTTCTCTCTCTCTCCTGGTAGCGACCATATCATGACTTAATCAACATAATAATACGGATTATTGACCGAACCCGCTTGTTATACTGAGCTGGGGAACGTTGGTCCCGCTCCAACTTATAATTGTTATAAGACAAAGCAGGAAATTGGGGATTACCAGAATTCCCGTGCCGCCCAAACGAGGAGAGTGCATGATGATGCATCATCTTCGGGTGTGTTCATTACAGAAAACTGTTTCTCAGTATCCTTTACGTCCTGGGTATGTGATACCAGAACAGGATCCCAGATATGCAATCTGTTACATAGGGCTACAGAAAGGTAGAGGACTGAGAACGGGTGATAAGTTTCATGAGGCAGAAAACGGGGCAAGAGTTGCAGCCAAGTCTGTTGGTCACTGTCACCCTGTATTACCAATACATTGATTCTGAACGAATGTTAGTAGATACCGAACCTGATATACAAAATCATATCACTCTCTTTATTAGTAAAGAAATGATAAAATTTTGTATTGTTGGATAATGTTTTGAACATTTCCTATATCAAAAGTTGATCGGTTCAGGCACGTTATCTAAAAGCATTGATGTTCTAAATCAAACTACAGTTCTTAGTATATGGAACACATCTAAGAGGAAGAGTTCAGAAATGAACGGATCCTTCTTAAGGCATTGTAGACTAGGTCATATCAATGCGACCCGACTAGCTGAAGTTACACATAGATGCATATTTAAATCTGTTTGAATTTACATCTTGTGAAACTTGCCAGTCATGTCACAAAGAATAGATGACCAAAGCCCTGTTTATTGGAAACAGAGAAAGAGTTAGTGAACTCTTGGGATGATACATGTTGATGTATGTAGGTCCCCTGTCTACACATGCCAGGACTGGTTCTTCTTTATACTTCATTATGTTCTCTGATAATCTCTCTCGAGATTCAGTCATATGTTCCTGTTGAAACACAAGTCTGAACCTTTTGAGATATTCACAGAATATAAGTTAGAAGTAGAGAACCAAAATAAGGGTATAAGTATTATGTCCTTTGATGAGATCGAGGAGGAGAATACTTGAGCACAGAAATCCTGGATTATTCTAAAGGAGAATGAGATTCTCTCTCAGCATTATTCCTCCGTATACACCATAACACGATGGTATATCGGGGCGGAGCAAAAATACCCTATTTGATATGGTGTGCTCTATGATGAGTACTACTGAGTTACCTATTTCCTATTGGGTGTTATGCACTTATGAAGTTGCATACCTATTGAATAGGGTTCGAATCAAATCAGTTGCCTACCGCTTCATATGAGATATGGAAAGGGAAGAGCCCATATCTTAAGTTAGTTAAGATTTGGGGTTGTCCGGCCTATGTCTAAAAGCAAAATTCGGACAAGCTCAAGGCAACGTCTGTAATGTAGAACTGGAAAGGTTCCAGCTATACAAGCTACAGCAGAAGATTTGGTAGAACCAAAGGATTCAGTAGATTCCAACGAACCTCAGCCTCTCCGCCGATCTAGTAGGGTTCCTCACCCACCTGAGAGATACTTCTGTTTCTCTATGACAGTGGGAGCGAGGATTGCATCATGAGATGATGACCCAACTAGTTTCGAGCTGGCCATCAGGAGTAAGACTCTGTAAGAATGGCTGGATGCTTAGTGATCTGAGATGGAATCCTTATACACCAACAAAGTATGGACTTTAGTTGCTATATCTGAAGGGTTAAATCCCCATCAGGAGCAAGTATATCTTGAGAAGATTACTTGGTGTACATGGAAAAGTTGAGACTTTCAAAGCTAGACTTGTTAAAAGTTTGCATCATTTACCAGGTGTGGATAATGATGAAACCTTTTCCAATACCTATGCTTAAGTCCATCCAGATCCTACTTGCCACGGCTACATACCATGACTACGATATCTGGTGGTTGGGTGTCATGACTGCTTTTCTAAATGTTGTTTTAGAAGAGTGCGTCTGTAAGTACACAGCCAGAGGGCCTCGTAGACAGTGGGAGCAGCGGAAACGTGTGCAAGATGTTTTATAAGATAAAGCAGGCATCGTGGAGATGGAACGTCTGTTTTGATGCGTTAGTCAAAGAGTTTGACATCATCAAAATGGTAGATGAACCTTGTATAAACAAAAAGGTAGTAGGGAGTATGGTGACGATCCTCGTAGAGTACGTGGATGACATACTCTTGATAAGAAAGGAGTTTCTTATGCTACGCTCGATCAATCTCCGTTTATCACAAAGATTCTCCGTATAGGATCAAACTGATACCTACTAAATCCTGGATTTTGGATCTATGAGATAGATCTAATTGGATGTTAGGATACTCACTAGCTGTAGTGAGATGGTATCAATCGATCCTAGGGAGAATCACCGGAAAGGTTCCAGGGTGATAAAGACGACTGAATGTCAGTCGCAGGCATTGTCTTTACCCTCAGTAAAGGGACGGTATGTTGGAAGAGTTCCAAACTAGATACCGTGACATACTAGACGATAAAGGCTGGATACATCGCTACTCAAGATGCTACCAAAGAGGATGTTTGGGTGTATATTAGTTCATGAGATGAACTATGTTCCTACCATTGTGAGACAATGGAGTTGTGGCTTATGCCAAGGAACGCCGGTCCCATCAGTGATCCAGACATATTCTAAGGCAGTATTACCTGATCATGGAGATGGTTGATCTCCAAGGACATCGAGGTTTGGAGAGTAGACTCAGAGATAACACAGCGGATCCACTCACAAAGGCCTGTTCCCAGAGAGAGACTTTTATGGGATGGTTGAGTATGAGATACTACAACCACTGCTACAGATGGCCCTAGTGCAAGTGGGAGATTGTTAGTTATATGTATGCCCTAGAGGCCATTACTGTACATAGGATGTATATTGTAGTGGAAGCTGGAACATATATAGGGAGGACTTTCTTGCTCGACATGATAGTATGCTATCTGGTTGCTCTTTACCTAAACGTGTACACTGATTGTCTCTCTGTTACATGTTGGTAAAGCCCTTAGGGTGTGTGCTTGACTACCTGGACTATGATGCGGATCATACTAGTGGGGACATGGTAGTCCATAAGTACATCCTTGAAGGTCCCTAGTCGTGGGTGTATCGAGACAGGGCATCGATATACCAGAGTAGACTAGCGTATACCTTCTCGACCCATACAGATGGGCGATGGATGATCCCATATCCATTGGTGTTTGACATCAGAGATGATATACGGGTGCTCAGTAGAGACTGGGTACACTGGACGGACTCGCCGAGAACTCCCAGATGGTATTATACCTCACGTCAGATGGCAGTTCTCTGGTGACACTGGTACAGAGTAGTCTGTTGACCCGAGATCGTCATAGAGTCTTGTGTGGTTCCCACTGTGCTTTGATTTCCATCTTACCACGTCCAAGAGGGCGTGCAAAACGGTGGTTTTTGGGTACAGTCCCGAGTCACATGGAGGCAATGAGCGATAGGAGGGGATTCGTCTCTCCCGGTATAGGGGGTTGATGTTGCGCAGTGTTCGATTGGCTATAACCGGAAATCCCTGGCCAGGGTTGCTGAGATTTACTGGTAAGTGTTACCAGTAGTTTCTCGAATTGTTATAGACCTCATATCGACACGACTTATCGAGCCATTGGGGTCTGACGTTTACCACCCCTAGGCGAGATATGCGACATATCAGACGATCAGACCGGACTGCACGGTAGTGTTACTGGTTGGATTCACTGGAGTGTGAGCGGGCTTGCTCGTCGATCTTCTGATCGCTTAATACCCGGGTGGCCGTTACGTTTAGCAGACCGCTTGCGGCTTGTGGGTGTTTGATATGATCATCATCTGCTGCCGGCGTATTGATGAGTCTTTAGAGTCCTACACAGAGATTTCCTGGCTCAAGCGAAACGAAATAGGAGCGCATATGAGATATGTGCGGGACCGAGAATGATACCAGTATGTGATACTGTATTCGATTCTCGCGATATGTGACATTGATCGGTTATATGTGATATAGCCGGGTTATCGGATCAAGTGTTGATTCGATAAGTTGTTACTGTTGATATTAGTCGGTTATATGCGATATGACCGGATCGTTAAATCAAGTGTTGATTTAATGATTTAATGCATAATTATATATTTGATATATTACTTTGCATTAACTAGTATCGGTTCACTTTAAATGGATTTTCTCACTCGGATGTGCGCATTGCATATGCGATATGATTTTGTGCACATGATTGTATCATGTTTGATGATACATGCAAGCTAGGGTTAGTGTAAAGAATTAGACCATGGTTAAGTTTATGATTAGGGTTTTCCTTTTAATTACTTATTCATTTATTTATTCCTTTTGTTTATTTTGGAAAAAGGAAATGATATGAAAATGGAATGGTTGCTAGTTTTGTTTTTAGTTGAAGTTTCTTGAAACTTTGACCAAGTCACCATTCTTGTCTCATCCTTAACCCTAACCATTCAAGTTAACCATGGTCCATTCTCTACAACTAACCAAGGGTTAGTAAATGATAAGTATTGATTTATTTATCATTTACAAATAACTTATCATATTCTTCATTTTCTTCTTCTTCTTCACTTCAAGAAAAAGCTTGAAAGCTTTAATGGCAAAGTGAGAAAAAGAGTGAGAAATCCAATTCTAAAATGAACCCACTTCCTATTTCTTCATCCTCTACCTCTTGCCAAGTAGTAGAGTGTGTTTTCTTCACAAGTTTCTTGACTTGGTGAAGTGAGAGCTTGATCTAGTGATGCCTCGACGTAGATCATCTTCGGCACGGACATCGACGACCTAGCTCGCCATTTCTCTGACGAAGCCGACGCTAGAGCCCGGGAATTCATTTGGACAGCGAGGGGACTTCGTTGAGGAGCTATGGAGGTGGAGCACCGGATCTACAAAGGTTGTATTTCCGTATTCTTGTAGTTAAGTGTTAACTAGTTTTTAGTTTCGCCTAGAAATCTAGCCGACGATCCGTTCTAGGGTTTCTCGGCACATGTAATTTTTGAAACGGGCATGGTTGATCCCTTGTGAGACCTCCTTGGAGTGCCTAGGAACCCTACACTTCTCAAGTGCACAACCCCTTAAAAGAAACAGGTAACTCAGTAATACTCATCATAGAGCACACCATATCTAATATGGTGCGATTGCTCCACCCCGATACACCGTTGTGCTGTGGTATATTCAGAGGAATAATACGGAGAGAGAATCTCATTCTCCTTTAGAATAATCCAGGAATTCTATGCACAAGTATTCTCCTCCCTGATCTTATCATAGGACATAATACTTATGCCCGGTTTTTGGTTCTCTATTTCTAACTTATATTCTGTGAATATCTCAAAAGGTTCGGACTTGTGTTTCAACAGGAACATATGTCTGAATCTTGAGAGATTATCAGTGAATGTAATGAAATACAAAGAACGGTCTTGGCATGTGGGGATCTATATACATCAACATGTATCATCCCAAGAGTTCGTTAACTCTTTCTCTGTTTCCAGTAAACAGAGCTATGGTCATCTTATCTCTGTGACATGACTGGCAAATTTCACAAGATGTAAATTCAAACTGATTTAAATATGCATCTTAAATGTAACTTCAGCCAGTCGGGTCGCATTGATATGACCTAGTCTACAATGCCTCAAGAAGGAATCGTTCATTTCTGAACTCTTCCTCTTGTGTGTGTTCTGTATACTAGGAACTGTAGTTTGATTTAGAATGTCAATGCTTTTAGATAACGTGCCTAAACCGATCAACTTTTGAAATAGAAAATGTTCAAAACATTATCCAACAATACAAACTTTTATCATTTCTTTACTAATAAAGAGACTGATATGATTTTGTATATCAGATTCGGTATCTAATAACATTCGTTCAGAATCAATGTACTGGTAATACAGGGTGACAGTGACCAACAGACTTGGCTGCAACACTTGCCCCGTTTTCTGTCTCATGAAACTTATCACCCGTACTCAGTTCTCTACCTTTCTGTAGCCCTATGTAACGGATTACAGTTGCGGGATCCTGATCCGGTATCTAATACCTAGGACGTAGAGGACACTGAGAAATAGTTCTTTATAATGAACACACCCGAAGGAGATGCATCATACGCACTTTCTTCGTTTGGGCGGCATAGGAATTTTGGTATTCCCCTATTTCCTGCTCTGTCTTATAACAATTATAAGTTGGAGCGGGACCAACGTTCCCCAGCTCAGTATAACAAGCGGGTTCGGTCAATACATCCATATTATTATCTTGATTAAGGCGTGATATGGTCGCTACCTAGAGAGAGAGAAGAAAACACTCTACGTGCGCTCTTGCAAGATTAGAATGGTTATTTATTTTATCTAATCAGGATGGCTCCCACTGTTTTTATCAAATCTTCCTTCAAACCTTAAAAGGAAAGACTAGCCGGGATTAATTACACTCTACAAGTTCGCCAATCTTTCAGCCAGGCCAGTGTCGATATTTTGAGGGAGGTTCCCCGTGCTTTCGCACGGACCTAATTATAGTAAACCTCGTTTTCCCAGAGGCGTAACCCCATTGATACCTTTCTAGACACCTACTTGATCGGCTAATTGCAAAGTGCAAAACTCTCCCAGGAGTAACAATTACTCGCAGTGGGTATCGGGATCCAACTATCATATAGAAGGTATGCAATCTCATTGCAAATTTCAACACTTGAAACTCCCGATAAAGGTTTTTACCCCTGGCACCTATGACCTTGGCTAAGGTCAACAAATCATAAGCACTAGCCAAGTTCTACCCGTCATTTCGTGATTAATTAGACCCACCCACATGACCCTTGGCTAAGGTCAACAAAGCCACATGACTGTCCTAACTAATCGCATCATATGCGGTGTAGGAAGACATCACTTAGCTACCGTATACTGTGCCTTGACTATGGTCAACAAACACAGCACGAATACTAAGTACTCTACTTCCTAAAATGACGGAGGGTTGCTGATGGTTTTTAAGAAAACCATTAACGCTTTGAACTTGATCTCATTGCGGAATCAAACGGTTTTAAATGGAGTGTTTTTTAGGCTTTTCTAGTTTTGCTAAAGGGGTCACTCCCGGTGAAGGGATCGTCGGCCCTTTCCTCATCGAACAAGGTACAGGATATATCATATATACCGCTGTGCAAAGCAAAAACTATAGAAGCAATCAAAAGACAAACCGAGGGTTGTAGCATCTGCCAGTTATTGCTAAAGGAGTCAGTCCCGGTGAAGGGATCTCGGTTCTTTCCTTATTGAATAAGGTGCAGGATGTTCTACAAGGAACACCGCGATGCAAAGCAAGAACTGTAGCTACCTGTTTTTATTTTGAAATTCGATTCCACAACATCATTTAGGTTTATTTTCTTTCATTAATCTCATTAATGAATGTCCCACCATTTAAGTCCACCTAAACATCACAGATAAATACAACGTACGCTTATGTCATCCGCATTCGCCTCGATGTCCCGTATGCACCGTTAGGTTAGGTAACTAACGGCAGAGCGGGGCAGGGCTAGCGCGGGTGTAAAACATAAGCAACGTCTATATAATATATCATATATACTATATACAATATCTATCTGAACATGTCACATGATCACATCACAGATAACGCAGCAGAAAATATCATATGAAATATTGGATATACTAGGACGTCCGTGTTTTATTTTGAGCCTGAATAAAACACGGATTTCACGGTTGTGATGAATAGCCAATCCCACAGCCCTAGACCCCTACGAGAGCGGCAAGCAACCCTACCAATTCTAGGGTTAGGAGACCCGGACTCGACTCCTCGAGATGGTCTCCTACTGGACCCTAGAACCCGGTTACTTGTGCTCCCCGCCTTGGGTCTATCCTAATGCGGAAAAGTAAATAATATACAAATGGCGACATCATCCGCAACCTGGAAGTGCCCCAATAAAAGAATATTACATAAAAGTTTTTACATGAATGAAAATGAAAAAACACTCATCTCACATAAAAAAAAACCCGGCTATTCAAACACGACGATCCAATATAACATATCCAGCAACATATAACATCACATGTCATCAACGTAAGTAAATATGTGCATCCCAATTGTCGTTGACATATAGCAACGAAACCGGCGATATCACATATTACACTTACGGTCACAGAAAAGAAAGTGTAAAACTACAACAGTTGGAATCCACAACCTGCATAGACATCGCATGCCTAACCAAATGAATTCCTTAGACATCGCATGCCTAACAATTATAAACCCCGCATTTTAGTCTCATTATCGAAAACTCTTTTCAATATTAAGTCGGGCAATTCAACAAGATTCCCGACATTCTGATCGAATGCTCGTCGCAAACATTAGTAGACGGCGGCACCCCCGATACGGTCGACGAAGTGCACTAAGGCGGAACACCGCTGCCGCGAGCACCCGAACGGATGCTTTCGGCGACGGGGTTCTCCTACAGTCACTTGGTCGGGGCTATGGGGTGTGGCTATCTATTAAGTTTACCCGGCGAGTATTCGCGTACGCTACGTGATTGCGACGGACTTTTGATCGCATCAAAATTCCGTGGCAACCGATCAAGTAAGACTAAACTGCTAGATTTATAATATTCAAATCAGTTATCTCATAACTACTTATGGATTCCAAATATTGTATCACATTCCGGATAAATAGAAAATGTTAAACTTTCCGATCAAACAATCAAACACCCAAGTTTTCCCGAAACAGCTCAACACATGAAATAAGTTTAAAAACATTCAGTTCATGCCACAGTACCAACGGTCCAGCCGTAGAAGGGTAAAGCCAACGCCTCACATGTGGCACGTCGTACTGCCCCAAACCCTAAGGTTCAAAAGGCAGTTCAAGATGGTCACATAATCGAGTTAAGGTTTGTTGTCTTCTAGAGGGTCCATCGCGTTACTTGCACTACTTAGAACATTCTTAAACTACGGAAAAATCCAATACTTGGAAATTTTCCGGCAGGGGGAAAATTGGGTATTTATATCCGGTCGAACTTTTTAACATATTCTAAATTATCCGGAAAAACACACAGACAAAATTAGACAATCCGATCGAATCTACGAACTCCCAATACAACCCAGAAAACTCAACCCTTGAGTGCACATTAAAAATTCCCAGAAAACACAACAATAAAAGAAAGAAATTACTGTGCAAGATTCAAAGAATATTGTGACTGTACGGCCGCGGAACCGCCGCACGAGCCATGCTCGTGCCACGGTTCCGCGGCGCCTTAATCGATTTAGGCGCACGTTTTGCACAGTATTTCTTAGAAAACCCTGCTGATTTTTCTGCATATTTTTAATTCACAAAAATCACAGTTTTGAAAAATTGTACAGAGAAGGGTTTTCAATTAGGGTTTTGAGTTCGATCGGACTTCTAACATCGTCTACACTTAGCCTAAAGCTCTAGCTTGGCTCTGATATCACTGTAGGGTTACTAAGCACACTCATGAGGTTCTACAACTGATCAAACATGTCCAATTAAAATTTTTCTATGTGCCGAGAAACCCTAAACAAGATCGATACTAGAGGTAAGGTGAAAGAAAATGTAAGTTAACAACTTTAACTAAAAGTGAAAGGGACTACAACCTTTGTAGATCCGGTCCTCCACTTCTCTAGTTCCGTGATGATGTCCCTTCACTGTGATCACCGGGATCCCGGACTCTGGCGATGGTTTCGTCGGAGAAATGAGCGGGCTAGGTCATTGACTTCGATGCCGAAGATGATCTACGTCGAGGCAACTCTAACTCAAGCTCCATCTTCACTTGGTCATGAAACTTGTGAAGATAACACACTCTACTACATGGCAAGTGGTAGAGGATGAAGAAATAGGAAGTGGGTTCACTTTGGAATTGGATTTCTCACTTGGATTCATCACTTGAAAATTTTCAAGAATGCTTTCTTCTCTTCATGAATAAGAAGAAGAAGGAGAAAAAAGAAATGAATAATAAATTATCTCCAAAAAAAATCAAGTGATGTCTATCATTTAGCAACCATGGGTGAGTAAACTCATGTAGAGAGTAAACTTGGGTTTAGGCTAATGGTTGGGTTAAGGAAAGAAATAAAATGGTTAAGACTTTCAAAGCTTCATGAAGCTTCAAGAGTAAAACAAAACAAGCCACCATTTTATTTCTTGCCAAAAATGAATAAAGAAAATAAATAAAACAAATGAAACCCTAACCATTAACTAAACATGGTGTATAGCATACACACACCCAAGTTTGCATGTATCATCAAACATGATACAATCAAGTGCACAAAAATATATCACATATACTACTTGTGCACATCAAGTGAGAAAATCGATCTTAAGTGAACAAATACTAGTTAATGTAAAGTAATATATCATATATATAATTATACATTAAATCATTAAATCAACACTTGATTTAATGATCCGGTCATAACGCATATAACCGACTAATATCAAGTGTATCAATATATCGAATCAACATTTGATTCAGTAACCCGGCTATATCTTATATAACCGTCCGATGATACGAATCGCGAGAATAGAATTCAGTATCACATACTGGTATTATTCTCGATCCCGCATATGAGATATGTGCTCCTATTTCGTTTCACTTGAGCCAGGAAACCTCTGTGTAGGACTCTAAAGACTCGTCAATACGCCGACAGCTGGTGATGATCATATCAAGCACCCACAAGCCACAAGCGGTCTGCTAAACGTAACGGCCACCCGGGTATTGAGTGATCAGAAGATCAACGAGCAAGCCCGCTCACACTCTTGTGAATCCAACCAGTAACACTTACCGTACAGTCCGGTCTGTTTGTCTGATATGTCGCATATCTCGCCTAGGGGTGGTAAACGTCAGACCCCAGTAGCTTGATAAGTCATGCCGACGTAAGGTCCATAACATGCGTGAAACTACTGATAACTCTTACCAGCAAATCACAGCAACCCTGGCCAGGGATTTCCAGTTATGGCCAGTCGAGCATAGCGCAACATCAACCCCCAATACCGGGAGAGACGAATCCCCTCCTATCGCTCATTGCCTCCATATGAATCGGGACTGTACCCAAAAACCACCTGTTTGCACGACTCAGTAGAGCCGTGGTAGGGTGGAAATCAAAGCACAGTGGGAGACACACAAGACTCTATGACGATCTCGGGTCAACAGACTAAGCTGTACCAGTGTCACCAGAGAACTGCCATCTGACGTGAGGTATAATACCATCTGGGAGTTCTCGGTGAGTCTGTTCAGTGTACCCAGTCTCCACTGAGCACCCGCATACCATCTCTGATGTCAAACACCAATGGATATGGGATCATCCATTGCCCATCACATGGGTCGAGAAGATATACGCTAGTCTACTCTGGAATATCGATGCCCCGTCTCGATATTCCCACGACTAGGAACATTGAAGGATGTACTCATGGACTACCCAGGCCCCACTAGTATGATCTGCATCATAGTCCTGGAAGTCGAGTACACATCCTAAGGGCTTTATCAACATGTAACAGAGAGACAGAAAGTATACATGTTAAGATAAAGAGCAACCAGATAGCGTACTATCATGTCGAGCAAGAAAGTCCTACCTATATATGTCCCAGCATCCACTACAATATACATCCTATGTACAGTAATGGCCTCTAGGGCATATATATAACTAACAGTAGGGAGTATGGTGGTGATCCTCATAGAGTACGTGGATGACATACTCTTGATAGGGAAGGAGTTTCCTATGCTACGCTCGGTCAATCTCCGCTTATCACAAGGATTCTCCATATAGGATCGAAGTTGATACCTCCTAAATCCTGGGTTTTGGATCTATGAGATAGATCTAATTGGATGTTAGGATTCTCACTAGTTGTAGTGAGATAGTATCAATCGATCCTGGGGAGAATCACTGGAAAGGTTCCAGGGTGATAAGGACGACAGAATGTCAGTCGTAGGCATTGTCTTGACCCTCAGTGGAGGGACGGTATGTTGGAAGAGTTCCAAGCTAGATACCGTGATATACTAGACGATTAAAGGCAAGATACATCGTTACTAAGGATTCTACCAAAGAGGCAGTCTGGATATATATAAGTTCATGAGATGAACTTCGTTCCTACCATTGTGTGACAATGGAGTTGTGGCTTTTGCCAAGGAACCCCCGTCCCATCAGAAATCCAGATATAATTCTTAGGCAGTATCACCTGATCATGGAGATGGTTGATCTCCAAGAAGATCGAGGTTAGGAGAGTAGACACAGAGGACAACAGCGCGGATCCACTCACAAAGGCCTTTTTCCCAGTAGAGACTTTTATAGGATGGTTGAGTATGAGATACTTCAACCACAGCTAATTGTTGGGTATGTGATACCACAACAGATGGCCCTAGTGCAAGTGGGAGATTGTTAGTTATATGTATGCCCTAGAGGCCATTACTGTATATACGATGTATATTGTAATGGATGCTTGGACATATATAGGGAGAACTTTCTTGCTCGACATGATAGTACGCTATCTGGTTGTACTTTATCTTAACATGTACTCTGATTGTCTCTATGTTACATGTTGATAAAGCCCTTAGGATAAGTACTCGACTACTGGGACTATGATGAGATCATACTAATGGGGCCACGGTAGTCGACGAGTACATCCTATAACTGTTCCTAGTCGAGGGTGTATCGAGACAGGGCATCGATACACCAGAATAGACTAGCGTATACGCATCTTGACCCATATGATGGGCGATGGATGATCCCATATTCATCGGTGTTTGACATCAAGGATGGTGTACGGGTGCTCAGTGGAGACTGGGTACACTGGACGGACTCACCGAGAACTCCCAGATGGTATTATTCCTCATGTCAGATGGCAGTTCTCCGGTGACACTGGTACAGAGTAGTCTGTTGACCCGAGATCGTCATACAGTCTTGTGTGATTCCTACTGTGCTTTGATTTCCATCATACCACGTCCAAGAGGGCATGCAAAAAGATGGCTTTTGGGTACAGTCCCGAATCACATGGAGGCAATGAGCGATAGGAGGGGATTCATCTCTCCCGGTATAGGGAGTTGATGTTGTGCTGTGTTCGATTGGCTATAACCGGAAATCCCTGGCCAGGGTTGTTGAGATTTACTGGTAAGTGTTATCAGTAGTTTCTCGAACTGTTATAGAGCTTATATCGACACGACTTATCGAGCTACTGGGGTCTGACCTTTACCACCCCTAGGCGAGATATGCAACATATCAGACGACGAGACCGGACTGTACGGGAGTGTTACTGATTGGATTCACAGGAGAATGTACAGGCTTGCTTATTGATCTTATGAGCGCTCAATACCTGGGTGGCTGTTACGTTTAGCTGACCGCTTGCAGCTTGTGGGTGTTTGATATGATCATCACCTACTACCGGCGTATTGACGATTATTTAGAGTCCTACACAGAGGTTTCTTGACTCAGGCAAAACGGAGTAGGGGCACATATGTGATATGTGCAGGACAGAGGATAATGTGATATGAGATATCGTATTCTATTCTCGCGATATTTGATATCAGCCGGGTCATCGGGTCAAGTGTTGATTCGATGAATCGGTACGGATAAATATTAGTCGGTTATATGCGATATAACCGGATTGTCGGATCAAGTGTTGATTCGATAATTTAATGTATAATGATATATATGATATATTAAATTACATTAACTAATATTAGCTCACTAAAAGATTCTTTTTCTCACTCGGGTAATACATTGATATATATGCGATATATGTTAAATGTATTATTTTATTTGGTTAATAAATATTATATATGTGATATATAATATTGTAACATGATATGATAATTAATGCAACATGTTTTGTAGAGATTAAACAAGATTAGGGTTTGATTTGGGTTAATGCTTTCTAGATGATTCTAGAAGGTTTAGTTTTGTTTTGTGAAAGATATTTTGTTATGACTCATTCCTTGACCTAACCCAAACCCTAGCCCTAGTTAATTCTCTACATGGGTTTAGTTGACCATGGTTGCATTATTCATCATATTTATCTTTTCATTATTCATCACAAAAGGAATTGATATTATTCATCTTCTTCTTCCTTTTTCTTTCTTTCATGAAAAAGCTTACTAGCTTTTTTCCAACTGATGAATGAGTGTGAGAAAAGGATAATAATGTAGGGTTCCTAGGCACTCTCAAGAGGTCTCACAAGGCATCAACCATGCCAATTTCAAATTTTATGGGTGCCGAGAAAACCTAATACGGATCGTTGACTAGAGTTTAGGCGAAAAACGAAACTAGTTAACATCTTAACTAAAGGAGAGAGGCTACAACCTTTGTAGATCCGTTTCTCCACTTCCTTAGCTCCACGTAGGCGTCCTCCCGCTGTCCGTCTCGAATCCCGAACTCAATCGTCGGCTTCATCGGAGAAATGGGCGGGCTAGGTCGTCGGCTTCGTGCCGAAGATGATCTACGTCGAGGCATCACAAGTTCAAGCTCCAACTTCACCAAGTTGTGAAACTTGTGAAGAAAACACCCTATACTACTTGGAAAGAGGTAGAGGGTGAAGAAATAGGAGGTGGGTTCACTTTAAAATTGGATTTCTCACACTTTTGCTCAAGTTGCCATTGATGGACTTAAGCTTTTCTTGAAGAAGAAGATGATGAAGAAGAAGAAAGAATATCATAAGTCTCTTATTTAAAAAAGAAACTAATATGAATACTTATCATATCCTAACCATAGTCAAGTGTAGAGAGTAAACTAGGGTTAGTTGGAATGGTTAGGGTTAAGGATGAGATAAGAATGGTGGACTTGTTCAAAGCTTCAAGAAGCTTCAACATACAAACAAAATAAGCCACCATTCTCATTTATTTTCCAAAATGAATAAATAAATAAATAAATAAATAAGTAAATAAACAAAACCCTAACCATTCATATAACCATGGTTTAATCTTTACACAAATCCAAGTGAGCAAGTATCGTCAAACATGATACAAACAAATGCACAAAAATATATCACATATACAATGTGAATCAAGTGAGAAAATCCTTTTTAAAATGAACCATTACTAGTTAATGCAAAGTAATATATCAAATATATAATTATACATTAAATCATTAAATCAACACTTGATTTAACGATCCGGCCATATCGCATATAACCGACTAGTATCCTATGTATCGTTTTATCGAATCATTGCTTGATTCGATATCTAGGTTATATCGAATATAACCAATCGATACATTCATCGCGAGAATGAAATACGGTATCACATACACGCATTATTCTCGGTCCCGCACATATCTCATATGCACTCCTATTTCGTTTCGCTTGAGCCAGGAAACCTCTGTGTAGGACTCTAAAGACTCGTCAATACGCCGGTAGCAGATGATGATCATATCAAGCACCCACAAGCCGCAAGCGGTCTGCTAAACGTAACGGCCACCCGGGTATTGAGCGATCAGAAGATCGACGAGCTAGCCCGCTCATACTCGTGTGAATCCAACCAGTAACACTTACCGTACAGTCCGGTCTGTTCGTCTGATATGTCGCATATCAAGTCTAGGGGTGGTAAACGACAGACCCCAATAACCGATAAGTCGTGCTGATGTGAGGCTCATAACGGGTCGAGAAACTACTGGTAACACTTACCAGCAAATCTCTGATCAGCCCTGGCCAAGGACTTCCCTGTTACGGCCAATCGAGCACAGTGCAACATCAACCCCCAATACCGGGAGAGACGAAACCCCTCCTATCGCTCATTGCCTCCATGTGATTCGGGACTATACCCAAAGACCACCGTTTTGCACGCCCTCATGGACGTGGTAAGGTGGAGATCAAAGCACAGTGGGAATCACACAAGACTCTATGACGATCTCGGGTCTACAGACTAACCTGCACAAGTGTCACCTGAGAACTGCCATCTGACGTGAGGTATAATACCATCTGGGAGTTCTCGGTGAGTCCGTCCAGTGTACCCAGTCTCCACTGAGCACCCGTATACCATCTCTGATGTCAAACACCAATGGACATGGGATCATCCATCGCCCATCTCATGGGTCGAGAAGCGTATACGCTAGTCTACTGTGGTATATCGATGCCCCGTCTCGATACACCCACGACTAGGGACCTTGAAGGATGTACTTATAGACTACCATGTCCCCACTAGTATGATCTGCATCATAGTCCAGGTAGTCAAGTACACATCCTAAGGGCTTTACCAACATGTAACCATAAGATAGTTTAAAGAGACTAGTATACATGTTAAGATAAAGAGTAACCAGATAGCATACTATCATATCGAGCAAGAAAGTCATCTCTATATATGTCCAAGCATCCAATATAATATACATCATCTGTACAATACTGGCCTCTAGGGCATACGAACAACTAACAATCTCCCACTTGCACTAGGGCCAGCTGCTGTAGTATCGCATACCGAGCATCCCGAAGAGTCTCTCAAACTGTATCAGGGGAATGGCCTTCGTGAGTGGATCCGCCGTGTTGTTCTTCGTGTCAACCCTCCTGACCTCGATCTCCCGGCGATCAACTATCTCCCGGATCAGGTGATACCGCCTCAGAATATGCCTGGATCGCTGATGGGACCTGGGTTCCTTGGCCAAAGCCACTGCTCCTTTGTTATCGCAATACAAAGGTATTGGATGCTCAATGGATGGAACCACTCCAAGTTCAGTAATGAACTTCTTGATCCAGACAGCCTCTTTGGCAGCATCGTTGGCAGCGATGTATTTAGCCTCCATCGTCGAGTCTGCCACGGTTTCCTGCTTGGAACTCTTCCAGCTAACCGCCCCTCCGTAAAGGGTAAAGACAAAGCCTGACTGTGACTTAGAGTCGTCCTTATCACTCTGGAAGCTCGAATCGGTAAAGGACTCCACTTGGAGTTCTCCGTTACCATACACCAAGAGCATCTCTTTAGTCCTTCGCATGTACTTGAGAATGCTCTTCACAGCTGTCCAATGACTCTCTCCAGGATCAGCTTAATACCTGCTCACTACACTTAGTGAGTATGCAACATCGGGTCTGGTACATAGCATCGCGTACATGATAGAGCCTACTGCCGAAGCATAGGGTATCCCTTGCATGCGAGCTCTCTGCAAATCAGTCTTGGGAGACATCTCTTTGGAGAGAGTGACTCCAGAGATCGTGGGTAAGTTCCCACGCTTGGATTCTTCCATACTAAACCTTTTTAGTATGGTGTCAATGTACCTGGATTGGGACAATCCCAATATCCGTTTGGATCTATCTCTATAGATCCTAATTCCCAATATGCAGGAGGCATCACCAAGATCTTTCATTGAGAATCTTTGTGATAAGAAGAGCTTGACCAATTGCAGCATAGGAATATCATTTCCTATCAAGAGTATGTCGTCCACGTACAATACGAGGAAGACAACCTTACTCTCTGCCACCTTCTTGTAGATACAAGGTTCATCTGGATTTTTGACGAAATCAAACTCTTTGATAACGACGTCAAAGCAGATGTTCCAACTCCGCGATGCTTGCTTTAATCCATAAATGGATTTAAGCAGCTTGCACACCTTCCCGCTGCTCCCACTGTCTACGAAGCCCTCTGGCTGAGTCATGTACACGCACTCTTCTAAATCACCGTTTAGAAAGGCGGTCTTAACATCCATTTGCCAGATTTCGTAATCATGATATGCAGCGATGGCAAACATGATCCGGATGGATTTAAGCATAGCCACTGGAGAAAAGGTTTCGTCATAGTCCACACCTGGTCTTTGGCGAAAACCTTTTGCAACAAGTCTAGCTTTGAAAGTCTCCACTTTCCCATCCACACCAAGTTTCTTCTTGAAGATCCACTTGCTCCCAATGGGTTTTACCCCTTCAGGAGCAACTTCCAAAGTCCATACTTTGTTGGTGTACATGGATTCCATCTCGGACCGCATAGCATCCAGCCATTTCACTGAGTCCCTACTCGTGATGGCCTGCTCGAAGCTAGTTAGGTCATCATCCTCCATGATGCAATCCTCGCTCCCACCATCCATGAGAAAACCGTAGTATCTCTCAGGTGGGTGAGGAACCCTACTAGATCGGCGGAGTGGCTGGGGTTCATTGGGAACTACGGAATCCTCTGGTTCCACCAGATCTTCTGTTGTAGCTTTTGTAGCTGGAACCTCTTCCAGTTCTACCTCATGACCACTAATCTCTTTTTCAAGAAATTCCTTTTCTAAAAAGGTGGCATGCCGAGAAACAAACACTCTTTGTTCCTCAGGGTGGTAGAAGATATACCCTTGTGAATTCTTGGGATATCCTACAAATTTGCATAGAACAGATCGTGCCTCGAGTTTGTCCGGATTTTGTCGTTTGACATAGGCTGGACAACCCCATATCTTAACATAGTTAAGACATGGTCTATTTCCTTTCCATATCTCATATGGAGTGGTAGGCACAGATTTGGTGGGGACCATATTCAATAGATGTATGGCTGTTTCAAGCGCATACCCCCAGAAGGAAATAGGTAACTCAGCTGTGCTCATCATAGAGCGCACCATATCTAATAGGGTGCGGTTCCTCCGTTCTGATACACCATTGTGTTGTGGTGTATATGGAGGAGTCAGTTGAGAGAGAATCCCATTCTCTTTTAGGAAGTCCAGGAATTCATTGCTCAAGTATTCACCTCCTCGATCAGATCGAAGGATTTTAATACTTTTTCCGGTTTGGTTCTCGACTTCTTGTTTATATTCCCTAAATTTCTCAGAAGCTTCAGACTTGTGCCTTATCAAGTACACATGTCCGTATCTTGAGAGATCGTCAGTGAATGTAATGAAGTACGAAGAACCATCCCTGGCATGTATAGACATAGGACCGCATACATCACTATGTATTAGTCCCAAGAGTTCAGTAACTCTTTCTCCGTGTCCCGTAAATGGAGTTTTGGTCATCTTGCCTTTGAGATATGACTGGCAAGTGTCATACGATGAAAATTCGAATGGTTTCAAATATCCATCCTTATGAAACTTAGCCAGTCGTGTCACATTGATGTGACCCAGTCTACAATGCCACAAGTAGGATTCATTCAGTTCTGAACTCTTCCTCTTGTATGTGTTTGTTATGCTCAGAACTGTTGATTGATTTAGAACATAAATGCCATTGCACAACGTGCCTGATCTAACCAACTTTTGGTTACGGAAAATGTTCATAACATTGTCCTGTAATACAAAATTATATCCCTCTTTACTTAATAAAGAAACCGATATAATGTTGCATATCAGGTTCGGCATGTAATAGCATTCGTTCAGAACCAATGTATTACCAGTCGGTAATACAAGGTGATATTCCCCGACAGTCTTAGCTGCAACAATTGCACCATTTCCAACTCTAATGGCTTTATCACCTTCTCCAAGTTCTCTACCTTTCCTAAGCCCATGTAACTGATTACATATATAGGATCCTGACCCGGTATCTAATACCCAGGACGTAGAGCAAATGGAGAAACAGTTCTCTGTAACAAACACACCCGAAGAAAATGCATCATCATGTACTTTCTTCATTCGGGTGGCATGGGAATCCTGGTATTCCCCTATATCCTGTTCAGTCCTATAACTCTTATAAGAAAGAACGGAACCAACGTTCCTCAGCACAGTATAACATGCGGGTTTGGTCAATACATCCATATTATTATCTTGATTAGGGCATGTAATGGTCGCTACCTGGAGAGAGAGAGAAGAAAACACTTTAGCGTATGCTCGTGCAAGATCAGATTGGTTATTATCTTATCTAATCAGGATGGCTCCCACTGGTTTTTATCAAATCTTCCTTCAAACCCTAAAAGGAAAGACTAGCCGGGATTAATTACACACTACAAGTTCGCCAATCTTTCAGCCAGGCCAGTGTCGGTACTTTGAGGGAGGTCCCCCGTGCTTTCGCACGAACCTAATTAATGTAAACCTCATTTTTCCAGAGGCGTAACCTCGTTAACACCTTTCTAGACACCTACTTGATCGGCTAATTGTAATGTGTAAAACTCTCCCAGGAGTAACTCTTACTCGCAGTGGGTATCGGGATCCAACTATCTCATAGAAGGTATGCAATCTCATTGCAAATTTCAACACTTGAAATTCCCGATAATGCTTTTGCCCCTGGCGTGCTATGACCTTGACGAAAGCCAACAAACCACAGCCCGCTAGTCAAGTTCAACCCGTACATTTCTTGACTGAATTAAACCCACCCGCACGACCCTTGACGAAAGCCAACAAAGCCGTACGACTACCCTAATCCAGTCGCATCATATGCAGCAGATAAGCAGCATATAGCTACCGCACACTACACCTTGACGAAAGCCAACAAATGTAGCACGAATACTATATGCAACTTATCTGAAATGTCGGAGGGCTACGACAGGTTTTTCTGAAAACCTATTGCGTAATGAACTTGATATCGTTGTAGAATCAAATGAAGTTTTGAAATTGAGTGATTTTGAGGCTTTTCTAGTTTTGCTAAAGGGGTCACTCCCGGTGAAAGGATCGTCGGCCCTTTCCTCGTCGAATGAGGTGCGGGATATATCATATATATCACTGTGCAAAGCAGAAACTATAGAAGCAGTCAAAAGTCAAACCGAGTGTGTAGCATCTGCCAGTTATTGCTAAAGGAGTCACTCCCGATGAAGGGATCTCGGTCCTTTCCTCATCGAATAAGGTGCAGGGTATGTCATATATACCGCTATGCAAAGCAAGAACTGTAGCTACCTGTTTTGTTTAGAATTTGATTCTACAACATCTTAGGTTTCTTTTCTTTCATTAATCACATTAATGAAGTCCCATCATTTAAGTACCTAAACATCACAGATAAATACGACGTACACTTATGCCATCCGCATTCGCCTCGATGTCCCCTCGTGCACCGTTAGGTTAGGTAACTAACGACAGAGCAGGGCAGGGCTAGTGCGGGTGCAAAACATAAGTAACGTCTATATAATATATCATATATACTATATACTGTATCAATCACAGAACATCACATGATCACATCACAGATATCGCAGCAGAAGAAACATATGAAACATTGGATATACTAGGACGTCCATGTTTTCAATACGAGCCAGTATAAAACACGGATTCCACGGTCGTGATGAATAGCCAATCCCACACCCCTAGACCCCTACAAGAGCGGCAAGCAACCCTACCAATTCTAGGGTTAGGAGACCCGAACTCGACTCCTCGAGATGGTCTCCCACTGGACCCTAGAACCCGGTTACTTGTGCTCTCCTCCTTGGGTCTATCCTAATGCGGAAAAGTAAATAATATATAAAAGGTGACAACTTCCGCAACCTGGAAGTGCCCCAAATAAAAGAATATTACATACAAGTTTTTACATGAATGAAAATGAAAAACACTCATCTCACATAAAACCCCCCGGCTATTCGAACACGACGATCCAATATAACATATCCAGCAACACATAACATCACATGTCATCAACGTAAGTAAGTATGCATACCCCAATTGTCGTTGACGTATAGCAACGAAACCGGCGATATCAACATACTACACTTACGGTCACAGAAAAGAAAGTGTAAAACTACAACAGTTGGAATTCGCAACCTCTTTAGACATCGCATGCCTAATCAAATGAAATACTTAGACATCACATGCCTAACAATTATAAACCCCGCATTTTAGTCTCATTATCGAAAACTCTTTTCAATATCAAGTGAGACTAAACCGCTAGATTTATAACATTCATTCAGTTATCTCATAACTGTTTGTGAATTCCAATTATTGTATCCCATTCCGGATAAATAGAAAATATTAAACTTTCCGATCGAACATTCGAACACCTAAGTTTTCCCGAAACCGTTCAACACATGAAATAGGTTCAAAGATATTCACTTCATGCCTCAGTACCAACGGTCCAGCCGTAGAAGGGTCAAGCCAACGCCTCACATGTGGCACGCCGTACTGCCCCAAACCCGAAGGTTCAAAGGGCAGTTCAAGACGGTCATATAATCGAGTTAAGGTTTGTTGTCTTCTAGAGGGACCATCGCGTTACTTGCACTACTCAGAACGTCCTTAAACCACAGAAAAATCCAACACTTGGAAATTTTCCGGCAGGGGAAAAGTTGGGTATTTATATCCGGTCGAACTTTTTAACATATTCAAAAATTATCCGGAAAAACACATAGACAAAACTTGATAATCCGATCGAATCTTGGATTCCCAATGCAACCCCAGAACACTCAACTCTTGAGTCATTTTAAAAATTCCCAGAAAACTCAGCACTGTGAAATAGGAATTACTGTGCAAAGTAGTAGGGCTGACGTCATCATCTTGCCGCGGAACCGCCGCAGAAGCTATGCTTCTGCCGCGGTTCCGCCGCACACTATACTGTTCATTTGAAAAATTTTGCACCGTAATTCTTATAATTCCCTGCTGAATTTTTTAAGCATTTTTAATCTGTAAAAATCCCAGTTTTTGAAAAAAGTCCAGAGAGCACATCGGGAATTAGGGTTTCGGTTCGATCGGGTTTCAAACGTCGTCTAGACTTCGCCTAAGGCTCTAGCTAGGCTCTGATACCACTGTAGGGTTCCTAAGCACTCTCAAGAGGTCTCACAAGGCATCAACCATGCCAATTTCAAATTTTACGGGTGCCGAGAAAACCTAATACGGATCGTTGACTAGAGTTTAGGCGAAAAACGAAACTAGTTAACATTTTAACTAAAGGAGAGAGGCTACAACCTTTGTAGATCCGTTTCTCCACTTCCTTAGCTCCACATAGGCGTCCTCTCGCTGTCCATCTCGAATCCTGAACTCAATCGTCGGCTTCATCGGAGAAATGGCCGGGCTAGGTCGTCGGCTTCGTGCCGAAGATGATCTACGTCGAGGCATCACAAGTTCAAGCTCCAACTTCACCAAGTTGTGAAACTTGTGAAGAAAACACCCTATACTACTTGGCAAGAGGTAGAGGGTGAAGAAATAGGAGGTGGGTTCACTTTAGAATTGGATTTCTCACACTTTAGCTCAAGTTGCCATTGATGGACTTAAGCTTTTCTTGAAGAAGAAGATGATGAAGAAGAAGAAAGAATATCATAAGTCTCTTATTTAAAAAAGAAACTAATATGAATACTTATCATATCCTAACCATAGTCAAGTGTAGAGAGTAAACTAGGGTTAGTTGGAATGGTTAGGGTTAAGGATGAGATAAGAATGGTGGACTTGTTCAAAGCATCAAGAAGCTTCAACATACAAACAAAATAAGCCACCATTCTCATTTATTTTCCAAAATGAATAAATAAATAAATAAGTAAATAAACAAAACCCTAACCATTCATATAACCATGGTTTAATCTTTACACAAACCCAAGTGAGCAAGTATCATCAAACATGATACAAACAAGTGCACAAAAATATATCACATATACAATGTGCATCAAATGAGAAAATCCTTTTTAAAATGAACCAAACTAGTTAATGCAAAGTAATATATCAAATATATAATTATACATTAAATCATTAAATCAACACTTGATTTAACGATCCGGCCATATCGCATATAACCGACTAGTATCCTATGTATCGTCTTATCGATCATTGCTTGATTCGATATCTAGGTTATATCGAATATAACCAATCGATACATTCATCGCGAGAATGAAATACGGTATCACATACACGCATTATTCTCGGTCCCGCACATATCTCATATGCACTCCTATTTCGTTTCGCTTGAGCCAGGAAACCTCTGTGTAGGACTCTAAAGACTCGTCAATACGCCGGTAGCAGATGATGATCATATCAAGCACCCACAAGCCGCAAGCGGTCTGCTAAACGTAACGGCCACCCGGGTATTGAGCGATCAGAAGATCGACGAGCTAGCCCGCTCATACTCGTGTGAATCCAACCAGTAACACTTACCGTACAGTCCGGTCTGTTCGTCTGATATGTCGCATATCAAGTCTAGCGGTGGTAAACGTCAGACCCCAATAACCGATAAGTCGTGCTGATGTGAGGCTCATAACGGGTCGAGAAACTACTGGTAACACTTACCAGCAAATCTCTGATCAGCCCTGGCCAGGGACTTCCCTGTTACGACCAATCGAGCACAGTGCAACATCAACCCCCAATACCGGGAGAGACGAAACCCCTCCTATCGCTCATTGCCTCCATGTGACTCGGGACTGTACCCAAAGACCACCGTTTTGCATGCCCTCATGGACGTGGTAAGGTGGAGATCAAAGCACAGTGGGAATCACACAAGACTCTATGACGATCTCGGGTCTACAGACTAACCTGCACAAGTGTCACCTAAGAACTGCCATCTGACGTGAGGTATAATACCATCTGGGAGTTCTCGGCGAGTCCGTCCAGTGTACCCAATCTCCACTGAGCACCTGTATACCATCTTTGATGTCAAACACCAATGGATATGGGATCATCCATCGCCCATCTCATGGGTCGAGAAGCGTATACGCTAGTCTACTCTGGTATATCGATGCCCCGTCTCGATACACCCACGACTAGGGACCTTGAAGGATGTACTTATGGACTACCATGTCCCCACTAGTATGATCTGCATCATAGTCCAGGTAGTCAAGTACACATCCTAAAGGCTTTACCAACATGTAACCATAAGACAGTTTAAAGAGACTAGTATACATGTTAAGATAAAGAGTAACCAGATAGCATACTATCATATCGAGCAAGAAAGTCATCTCTATATATATCCAAGCATCCAATATAATATACATCATCTGTACAATACTGGCCTCTAGGGCATACATACAACTAACAAATAAAAGAGAGCAAAAATCCTACTTCATCATCCTCATCTATCCTTGCCATTTAGATGAGTGTGTTCACTTCATATTATGAGTGTTAGCTTGTGTTAACGAAACTCCAAGGTAGATCATCTTTGTATCGAAGATCGGAAGCAAGACTGCATCTTTCTCTTCGTGGAACCTCTCGAGAGTCCGGAACACGATGATCGCAGCGAAGGGACTTCAACACGGAGCTTTAGAAGTGAAGGACCGGATCTACAAAGGTTGTAATCCCTCTCACTTAGTGTTAAAGTGTTTAACATGTTTGTTTTCGCCTAAACTTTAGTTTAAAGATCCGGCTTTGGGTTGTTCGGCACGGCTAAATTTTAAATCGGGCATGGTAGATGCCTCGTAGAACCTTGTGCGCATGCCTAGCAACCCTACATCTTCTCCTCAAAAGCCGACGAGCAAAAAGGCTGAATTCAAGCTGTGAGAGGCGGCAACACTGTCCTCCCGCACAACAAGAACTGACTTGCCGGGAAAAACAAAACCTGACTGCTTCCTCACGGTAGTCCACAGACGCCTAGCATGTAGATTACCAGTCCGTGCCCAGGATAACGTCAAATCCAATATCTCTAGAAGGATCAAGTGACGGATGAATCTCCTAACCGATTGGCACACGACTGAAATACGTGTTGCGCAACAAAAGAATCGCTGACAGAAATTAACACAACAAACGGCCGATCTAGCTAACACGACTCTCCTCGTCCAAAACCTCTGCTACTCCCACGACGGTCGCGAAAGCTGTCTCGACGACTAGGCCTCTGTCTCTGGGCTGGTACACCGGTACTAGTCCTCTACTGTTCCGGAACTCCCAAAGTCTCTGGAAGGCGTGCCTCGTCAACTGGGGCTGCATCTACTGGTGCTATGTAGGTGACGGAATGCCGCATGCTGATCGTAAGGAACAACTGGATAACAGGGGTGACAACCTCCTGTCGCTGCGCTCGAATGGCCTCAACCAATGAACTCATCGTCTGGCGCAAGTCATGCATATCTGCCACCAGCCTAGCGATACTATCTGTCGAAGGCGGATCCGTCTGCTCCTGTGCAACGAGCGCGCCATCCTGGTCAGTCCTTGACCCACCCGAGTCAACTCTGACCTCGGCCCTCGCTGCATCACTCTGAGTCCCCTTAGTCGGCGGCGGCAAAGGTTATAAATAGAGATAGAATTCGATATGAACACGGAAATCGAATCACAAGGATATGTCATCAAGGAAGGAATTTCAAGCAATTTGTACTTAGGTCACTTTAGGCGGAGTACCGCATCATGAGTATGCCACGGAAATTCACACACTACGTTACTCTGCTTAAGCTACCTACTCCATCATACCAAGGTCATCCTACACTCCGAAAGGTAAAACCTAGCGCTTTGATACCAACTTTGTCACGACCCGAAATTGGCACGTGACGGTCCTAATACTACGCAACGTCTACAGGCGTAACGCAGTAAAAGAAAGCCAAAACCCAGAAATCTAAACCATTAAAAGACAAGAAAAGATAAGAAACATTGTTTAAACTTTTGAAAATCTGAAGTATAAATTCTTTAAGTCCAATTTACTTTCTTGAAAATTTCGGCAGCACCTCCTTTGTAAAAATCAACCCCAAAAATGGGTACAACATAAATATAAAGTAAAGCATCCCCAACGGGAGCAAATCCACGCCCAACGGCGGAAAACAACCACCACAACAGATATACGACGCCGTAGCGAAGAAATAAAAGACGATATAAGTAAAACTGCATAAAAGACATCCAACTCACCAAAATATACAATATCGTCCTCACATCAAGTCTCTAAGTCATACAAGATAATGGTAGATGGAGAGTACAGGATACAACGAATATAAAATAAACAACCTTGGATAACCGCAAAACCCACCTAAGCAAAACTGCACACCGTGAGCCGAAACGGTATCCACTACAAAAGATGATGTGATAGATGAATAGCCTGCCTCGACTGCTCTGGGGAAAACATCCTGCAAAATCCTGTGGTACAACGGGGGTGAGTTTCCAACTCGTGAATAGTAAATAACATATGCAGGTAATCACAAGTATGCACGTACAACGCGAATCTAACATATGTAAGCTAAAAGCAGTAAAAGGTCATATGAATGCGATAATCATGAAATGTACACTAGCAGGTACAACTAATACATGAAGCAATAATATGACAATCTGTATGCAATAATCATGTGATAATGATATGAATGTGTATATATGCAACAGTCATGAAAGGTACGTATCAGGTACAACTAACACATGAAGTAATGCATATAAATAAAGGTATGTAAATGCAACAGTCATGAAAGGTACTCTATCAGGTACAACTAATACATGAAGCAATGCATAAACAATAAATGTGGAGTATGGAATGAAACATGTCATTTCCACGGAATCCTGACATCGTGGTAGGATCAAAATCTATCAAGACAATCCAAATCCCAATTCCTCAAATCAGCTCCCAAATTGGCTCTCATATCATATAAGTCTCACAAATCCTGAATGTACAATATCGAATAAATCTCATATATCCTGAATGTACAAAATCAACAATCTCATAAATATCCTGTATCGAATATCAAATGAATCACCTATATCCCAAATCCAATATCAAGTAAAATTCTAACACCCTAAATATATTTGCATGAATAAATATGATGTATATAAATTGATATCAATACACATATATTAGCGTCCCATTCCACTAATATTGGTGTAAAGGCATATATAACAGCGTCCCATTCCACTGTGATATATACTTAGGAGTAAAAAGAAATATCATGAAACCAATGTGTCAAGCATCGACACAGAAATACTGATCCATCAGGTGCCGTCACCAAGACTGGCCCCCCTGATAGGTACGTATCATACGCTCTACCGAAAGCTCGAGTGCCTAGCTCTGGCCTCCCTGATAGGTGCCTAGCTCTTGATTTAGCCACTAGGTTGCCTTGGAGCTTAGAAAGCTAGGATTTTTTAGCAGATGTGGCTAGGTAATGACCTCTAACTGATAATTAGGAATTTATTTTGTTGTGTTTCCTTGTAGTTAAGGTTTAGAACACTAAAGGTAGCGTTTTGTGAAATATTGTATTTTTAGTGTCAAATCAGAGTCTCTGTGAATCTGCTGTTGATCCGGGTTGTTGTTTTAGAATTTCCCATCATAGTGACCTAGTGTTGTGAGTTAGAAACCACCATAAAAACCTGAGACCCATCCCTCTTATGTGGCCGCAGGTTTAATGGTTCTGGCTGCAAATTGCGGCCAGAGTGGGGGCTGGGATGTTGATTCTTGGTCGTGGGGTCTCTGGGGTTGTGTGTAGTCTCATGGAACTTGCAAATTTAACTAATTGCCTGTGTAGAAAAATCTGGGATCACTTTGCTATAATCTAGTGCTTTGAATACGCGCGTTACATTATCCGACACGGTTCGTGATCTTGTGTAGCTGCTACACTTGGGTTGGTTTTGGTGTCGCCACACACGCTAGCCCTTAGACGAACACTTGTGAGTTGGATTGGAGTTGGTGTTAGTTATATGTATGCCCTAGAGGCCATTACTGTACATAGGATGTATATTGTAGTGGATGCTGGGACATATATAGGGAGGACTTTCTTGCTCGACATGATAGTATGCTATCTGGTTGCTCTTTACCTTAACGTGTACACTAATTGTCTCTCTGTTACATATTGGTAAAGCCCTTAGGATGTGTACTTGACTACCTGGACTATGATGCGGATCATACTGGTGGGGACATGGTAGTCCATAAGTACATCCTTCAAGGTCCCTAGTCGTGGGTGTATCGAGACGGGGCATCGATATACCAGAGTAGACTAGCGTATACCTTCTCGACCCATACAGATGGGCGATGGATGATCCCATATCCATTGGTGTTTGACATCAGAGATGATATACGGGTGCTCAGTGGAGACTGGGTACACTGGACGGACTCGCCGAGAACTCCCAGATGGTATTATACCTTACGTCAGATGGCAGTTCTCTGGTGACACTGGTACAGGTTAGTCTGTAGACCCGAGATCGTCATAGAGTCTTGTGTGATTCCCACTGTGCTTTTATTTCCACCTTACCACGTCCAAGAGGGCGTGCAAAACGGTGGTTTTTGGGTACAGTCCCGAATCACATGGAGGCAATGAGCGATAGGAGGGGATTCGTCTCTCCCGGTATAGGGAGTTGATGTTGCGCTGTGTTCGATTGGCTATAACCGGAAATCCCTGGCCAGGGTTGCTGAGATTTACTGGTAAGTGTTATCAGTAGTATCTCGAACTGTTATAGACCTCATATCGACATGACTTATCGAGCTACTGGGGTCTGACGTTTACCACCCCTAGGCGAGATATTCGACATATCAGACGAACAGACCGGACTGTACGGTAAATGTTACTGCTTGGATTCACAGGAGTGTGAGCGGGCTTGCTCGTTGATCTTCTGATCGCTCAATACCCGGGTGGCCGTTACGTTTAGCAGACTGCTTGCGGCTTGTAGGTGTTTGATATGATCATCACCTGCTGCCGGTGTATTGACGAGTCTTTAGAGTCCTACACAGAGGTTTCCTGGCTCAAGCAAAACGAAATAGGAGCGCATATGAGATATGTGCGGGACCGAGAATAATACCAGTATGTGATACTGTATTCTATTCTCGCGATTTGTATCATTGGTCGGTTATATGTGATATAGCCGGGTTACCGAATCAAATGTTGATTCGATACATTGATACACTTGATATTAGTCGGTTATATGCAGTATGACCGGATCATTAAATCAAGTGTTGATTTAATGATTTGATGTATAATTATATATTTGATATATTACTTTACATTAACTAGTATTGGTTCACTTAAGATGATTTTCTCACTTGATGTGCACATTGTATATATGATATAGTTTTGTGCACTAGATTGTATCATGTTTGATGATACATGCAAACTTGGGTATGTGTTTTCTTTAAACTATGATTAAGTTAATGGTTAGGGTTTGATTTATTTGTTTTATTTACTTATTTATTCATTTTGGGAAAAAATAAAATGGAGGCTTGTTTTGTTTTGCTCTTGAAGCTTCATGAAGCTTTGAAAGTCTACCATTTTGTTTTTATCCTAAACCTAACCATTACCTTAACCATAGTCTATTCTCTACATGAGTCTATCTAACCCATGGTTGCATTATGATAACCATCACTTCATTTTTCTTTTTGAAAATTAATTCATTATTGATAATTCTTCTTCTTCATCTTCTTCTTCAAGTGAAGAAAAGAAAAGCTTTCTACAAAAATGTCAAGTGATGAAATCAAGTGAGAAACCCAAATCCAAAGTGAACCCACTTCCTATTTTTTCATCCTCTACCACTTGCCATGTAGTATAGGGTGTTTTCTTCACAAGTTTCATGACTTGGTGAAGATGGAGCTCGAGTTAGAGTTGCCTCGACGTAGATCATCTTCGGCATCGAAGTCAACGACCTAGCCCGATCTTTTCTCCGATGAAACCACCGCGAGAGTCCAGGATTCCGATAGTTCCAGCGGAGGGACGTCATCACGGAGCCAAAGAAGTGGAGGACCGGATCTACAAAGGTTGTATTTCCATACACTTAGCAATAAAGTTGTTTAATTGCATGTTTCGCCTTTGCCTCTAGTTATCGATCTATCATTAGGGTTTCTCGGCACAAGAAAAATTTGATTTTGGCATGGTTGATGCCTTGTGGAACCTCAATTGAGTGCCTAGGAACCCTACAGTGGTATCAGAGCCAAGCTAGAGCCTTAGGCGATGAGTAGACAAAGTTAGAAACCCGATCGAACCCGAAATCCTAACTCAAAATCACTCTCTGGAAATTTTCTGGAATTTTAGATTTTTGTGAATTAAAAATTGCCAAAAAATTCAGCAAGGAATTGTAGGAGTTACTGTGAAGCACGTGACCCTAACTCGACCAAAGCGCGGCGGAACCGCGGCCCCACCCCTGCTTGTGCGGCGGTTCCGCGGCCATATTGGTGAGTTAGCCCACGTGGTTTGCACAGTAATTTGTTTCTGGAGGTGCTGTATTTTATGGGAATTTTTAATTTATACTCAAGAGTTGAGTTTTCTGGGTTGTATTGGGGACTCGGTGTTTCAATCGGGAAGTCTAATTTCGTCTATGTGTTTTTCCGGGTAATTTTAGAATATGTTAAAAAGTTCGACCGGATATAAATACCCACTTTTTCCCCTGCCGGGAAATTTCCAATTGTTGGATTTTTCCGTAGTTTAATGACGTTCTAAGTAGTGCAAGTAACGCGATGGACCCTCTAGAAGACAACAAACCTTAACTCGATTATGTGACCGTCTTGAACTGCCCTTTGAACTTTCGGGTATGGGGCAGTACGGCATGCCACATGTGAGGCGTTGGCTTGACCCTTCTACGGCTGGACCGTTGGTACTAAGGCATGAAGTGAATGTTTTTAAACTTATTTCATGTATTGAGCTGTTTCGGGAAAACTTGGGTGTTTGACTGTTCGATCGGAAAGTTTAACATTTTCTGTTTATCTGGAATGTGATACAATATTTGGAATCCACAAGTAGTTATGAGATAACTGAATAATTGTTATAAACATAGCACTTTAGTCTCACTTGATCGGTTGCCACGGAATTTTGATGTGATCAAAAGTCCGTCGCAATCACGTAGCATACGCGGATACTTGCCGGGTAAACTTAATAGACAGCTACACCCCATAGCCCCGACCAAGTGACTGTAGGAGAACCCCGTCGCCGAAAGCATCCGTTCGGGTGCTCGCGGCAGCGGTGTTCCACCTTAGTGCACTTCGTCGACGGCATCGGGGGTGCGGCCGCCTGCTAAAGTTTGCGATGAGCATTCGATCAAAATGTCGGGAATCTTGTTGAATTGCCCAACTTGATATTGAAAAGTGTTTTCGATACTGAGACTAAAATGCGGGGTTTATAATTGTTAGGCATGTGATGTCTAAGGAATTCATATGGTTAGGCATGCGATGTCTAAGGAGGTTGCGGATTCCAACTGTTGTAGTTTTATACTTTCTTTTCTACGACCGTAAGTGTAATATGTGATATCGCCGATTTCGTTGCTATATGTCAACGACAATTGGGATACACATGTTTACTTACGTTGATGACATGTGATGTTATGTGTTGCTAGATATGTTATATTGGATCGTCGTGTTTGAATAGCCGGGGGGTTTTATGTGAGATGAGTGTTTTTCATTTTCATTCATGTAAAAACTTGTATGTAATATTCTTTTATTGGGGCACTTCCAGGTTGCGGAAGATATCACCGTTTGTATATTATTTACTTTTCCGCACTAGGATAGACCCAAGGAGGAGGGCACAAGTAACCGGGTTCTGGAGTACAGTGGGAGACCATCTCGAGGAGTCGAGTCCGGGTCTCCTAACTCTAGAATTGGTAGGGTTGCTTGCCACTCTCGTAGGGGTCTAGGGGTGTGGGTTTGGCTATTCATCGCGACCGTGGAATCCGTGTTTTATACTGGCTCGTATTAAAAACGTCCTAGTATATCCAATGTTTCATATGTTTCTTCTGCTGCGATATCTGTGATGTGATCATTTGATGTTCTGTGATAAATACTGTATATAGTATATATGGTATATTATATAGACGTTACTTATGTTTTACACCCGCGCTAGCCCTTCCCCGCTCTACCGTTAGTTACCTAACCTAACGGTGCACGAGGGGACATTGAGGCGAATGCGGATGGCATAAGTGTACGTCGTATTTATCTGTGATGTTTAGGTAACTTAAATGATGGGACTTCATTAATATGATTAATGAAAGAAAAGAAACCTAAGATGTTGTGGAATAGAATTTTCAAAAACAGGTAGCTACAGTTATTGCTTTGCATCGCGGTGTTCCTTATAGAACATCCTGCACCTTATTCGATAAGGAAAGGGCCGAGATCCCTTCACCGGGAGTGACCCCTTTAGCAATAACTGGCAGATGCTACACCCCTCGGTTTGTCTTTTGATTGCTTCTATAGTTTTTTCTTTGCACAGCGGTATATATGATATATCCTGCACCTTATTCGATGAGGAAAGGGCCGACGATCCCTTCACCGGAGTGACCCCTTTAGCAAAACTAGAAAAGCCTCAAAAACACTCCATTTTAAAATCTTTTGATTCTACAACGATATCAAGTTCATTACGCAATAGGTTTTCAGGAAAACCTGTCGTAGCCCTCCGTCATTTCAGATAAGTAGTAGTTAGTATTCGTGCTACGTTTGTTGGTCTGCGTCAAGGCGTAGTGTGCGGTAGCTAACTAGTATTTATCTGCTTATGCATATGATGCAGATTGGATTAGGGTAGTCGTGTGACTTTGTTGGCCTGCGTCAAGGGTCGTGCGGGTGGGTTTAATTCAATCAGGAAATGACGGGTAGAACTTGACTAGTGCACTATGGTTTGTTGGCCTGCGTCAAGGTCATAGGACGCTAGGGGCAAAATTATCGGGAATTTCAAGTGTTGAAATTTACAATGAGATTGCATACCTTCTATGAGATAGTTGGATCCCGATACCCACTGCGAGTAATTGTTACTCCTGGAAGAGTTTTACACATTACAATTAGCCGATCAAGTAGGTGTCTAGAAAGGTGTCAATGGGGTTACACCTTTAGGAAAACGAAGTTTACTATAATTAGGTTCGTGCGAAAGCACGGGGGACCTCCCTCAAAGTACCGACACTGGCCTGGCTGAAAGATTGGCGAACTTGTAGCGTGTAATTAATCCCGGCTAGTCTTTCCTTTTAGGGTTTGAAGGAAGATTTGATAAAAACAGTGGGAGCCATCCTGATTAGATAAAAAAATAACCAATCTGATCTTGCAAGAGCATACGCTGAGTGTTTTCTTCTCTCTCTCTCCAGGTAGCGACCATGTCACGCCTTAATCAAGATAATAATACAGATGTATTGATCGAACCCGCTTGTTATACTGAGCTGGGGAATGTTGGTCCCGCTCCAACTTATAATTGTTATAAGACCGAGCAGGAATTAGGGGAATACCAGATTTCCCGTGCCGCCCAAACGAAGAAAGTGCATGTGATGGATCTCCTTCGGGTGTGTTCATTATAAAGAATTGTTTCTCAGTATCTTTTACGTCCTGAGTATGTGATACCGGATCAGGATCCTGCATATCTAATCTGTTATATGGGCTACAGATAGGTAAAGAACTGAGAACGGGTGATAAGTTTCATGAGACAGAAAACGGTGCAAGTGTTGCAGCCAAGTCTGTTGGTCACTGTCACCCTGTATTACCAATACATTGATTCTGAACAAATGCTATTAGATACCGAACCTGATATACAAAATCATATCAGTCTCTTTATTAGTAAAGAAATGATAAAATTTTGTATTGTTGGATAATGTTTTGAACATTTCCTATATCAAAAGTTGATCGGTTCAGGCACGTTATCTAAAAGCATTGATGTTCTCAATCAAACTACAGTTCTTAGTATACAGAACACACACAAGCGGAAGAGTTCAGAATTGAACGAATCCTTCTTGAGGTATTGTAGACTAGGTCATATCAATGCGACCCGACTGGCTGAAGTTACATTTAGATGTATATTTAAATCAGTTTGAATTTACATCTTGTGAAACTTGCCAGTCATGTCACAAAGATTAGATGACCGTAGCTCTGTTTATTGGAAACAGAGAAAGAGTTAGTGAACTCTTGGGATTGTTACATGCTGATGTATGAAAGTCTCCAGTCTACACATGCCAAGACCGGTTCCTTTTTACTTCATTACATTCTCTGATAATCTCTCAAGATTTAGACATATGTTCCTGTTGAAACACAAGTCCGAACCTTTTAAGATATTCACAGAATATAAGTTGGAAGTAGAGAACCAAAATACGGGTATAAGTATTATGTCCTATGATAAGATCAAGGAGGAGAATACTTGTGCACGGAATTCCTGGATTATTCCAAAGGAGAATGAGATTCTCTCTCAGCATTACTCCTTCGTATACACCATAGTACGATGGTATAATCGGGGCGGAGCAATTGTTAGGTCCACGTTACCTCTCCCGGTACTTTCGGGGTTGCGGAAACGGTAAAACAAAAATTTTTCTAAACTTTGTAACATGGACCGTAAAAGCCGGATCTTTGCTAAACAATACACTAGCATCCTAACATGAGATGTGATCTACTCGGTTAGGGGTTATACCTCAACTTGAACTCCTTCTCTTCTTGTTGTTCTTCACTTCTTGTTGTTCTTCTCTTCTTATTGTTCTTCTCTTGCTTGCTCAATGGTTGATCCGGACTTTGGTCACCTCCGCGGCCTCCTTGAGTCGAAGACGATCCACCGAGAGATGTACACCGAGCTCCACCTCGAGCCGAGGTAACTAGGGCAAGGAGATTGCTAATCTAAAAGCCCTAGGTTGTGTAGAAGTGATGAAGGGATGGCTTTGTCTTTGTGAAATCTTTATCTCTCAACACATGAGATCAAAAGATCAAAACAAGAGGAGGAAGAAGAAGGAGGAGCAACAACCATGGTTTATTTCTTTCCTTCTCACTTCAAAAAACCAAGAGAGAGAATGAGAAAGAAATTATGATACAAAAGAAAATCAACCATGGTTGCAAATAATGCAAAAGCATCATCATTACTAATCCCATCAAGATAAAGTTGATGGCTACTTTGAAATGACCATTATCATAATCCAAAAGAAAAAGGAAAAGAAAAGAAGAGTGTGGAACCCTCTTGAAAGTCAATGGTCAACACGGTCAACCGGTCAACAAAGTCAAGAGAGGTCAACGGGGTCAAATGGTCAATGCAATTAGCCATCATAAGATTATCACTAATAGGATTAGTAAATGATGTTCGCGGCTCATAATGGTTTTGACCAAACGAACTGTCAAAAACCCTAATGAGTCCGCCTCAAAATGGTTTTGACCGAATCAACTGTCAAAACCCTAATGAGCCTGCCACATAACGGTTTTGGCCGAACCAACTGCCAAAACCCTAATGAGGCACTTCCTCCTTCATCGCTCCGAAAAACTGTGCATACACACCTGCATCCGTATTCCGTAAAATGCGGATGCACAGAAGACAAAACAAATCCATCCGTGCAATACTAGGATCCGGCTTAAACCAAAGCCTACTAGTACTGCCTGCCCGAACACCATATGCAGACAAGTGTACGTAAGTGATCGCAGCCCTGCCGTAAAACCATACGGCCTCTACACGTTTCGCTCAGTGCAGGGAAACTCTCTGTGTGGGACTCTAAAGACTCGACACTACGCTGGCAGTGGGTTTAACCACAGACCGCAAGCGGCACTAGCTGTACGTAACGGTCCCCAGGTAGATGTCGATAAGTGTTAGTGTATATGCCCTAGAGGCCATTACTGTATCATACTAGTATGTATATTACTTGATGGAAGCTTGGGATATTCACAGTTGTACAGACAATCTTGCTCAATATAGTAGTATGCTACTTGGTTTGTCTCTGCTTTAATGTGTACATGTGTGTTTATTTATTATATCACCTATACGCATTAGTAGAGCCCTTAGGATCTTTGCTTGATTACCGGCGTTGTGATGGCGATCACACTCGTGGGGGCTGGGTAATCTACAAGCACATCCTTATACACGTCCCTAGTCGTGGGAGTATCGAGATAGGGCATACTCCAGAGTAGACTAGCGTATGCGCTTCTCATCCCAGCTCGGGAGACGGTCTGTCCCACAGCCGTCAGTACGTCGTACTTGAGATAGTATGCGGGTGCTCGTTAGGTTACGAGTACACTGGACAGGACTCGTCGGGACTGATGGTTGGTATTATACCTATCGTCAGTTATCAGTTCCCAGGTGACATGAGTACAGCTTAGTCCGCTGACTTGACATTGTCACTTCGCCTCGAGTGTGTTCCCACTGTTCTTTGATTGCTACCCTACCACGGCTCTACTGAGTCGTGCAAACAGGTAGTAGTTGGGAGCAGTCCCGAAGCACTTGGAGGCAGTGACGGTTAGACAGGATTCGTCTCTCCCGGTATTGGGGGTTGACATCGCGCTGTGTCTAGGAGAGCCATTACACGAGTAGTCCCTGGCCAGGGCAAGCGAGATATACTGGTAGGTTTCCAGTGTTATCTCAGGGTGTATTGGGCTTCACTCCGACACGACTTGTACCGCTATTAGGGGACTGACGTTTACCGCCCCCCTAGGCCCGCCATGCGATGTATCAGACGAACAGACCGGACTCTACGGAGACTGTCACATACAGGCTCAGTAGGAGTGCAGATGGGGTTCACCTCGTCAGTCTTCTTGTCGACATCTACCTGGGGACCGTTACGTACAGCTAGTGCCGCTTGCGGTCTGTGGTTAAACCCACTGCCAGCGTAGTGTCGAGTCTTTAGAGTCCCACACAGAGAGCTATTCGCCTTTAGGCTAAATGAGTAGAGGTCGCATGGTTTTGCGACAGGGTTCGTTCACATTCGCGCACTTGTGCACGTTTGCTGTCCGGACAGCTTATACTAGCGGGCTTTGGTTTAATCCGGATCCTAGTATATGATTTGAGATTGGTTTTTCTCATTGTGTTCGTGTTCCTCGGATCACGAATGCGGGTGCGTATGCACAGTTGCTTGAGATTGAGGGAGAGGACCTTGATTAGGGTTAATGGCTATTGTCATTTTATTAACCCTAATATTTATGTGTGTGTTATTGTTAATTAGTAATTAGTTTAATAATTATCCATGGTTATGGTTGTTGACCATTTGACTTCTTTGACTTGTTGACCTAGGTTGACACTTTGACCATCATCATTTCTTTGGAAGATGCTTTTTGATCTTTGCAAATTGAAATGATAATGGTCATGTCATGATTTACCATGATAATTATCTAGCTAATTATTCAATTAAATTAATTCACACATATTAGTGAGAATGGCTCTATTTTTTTCTCATTCTCTCATATCATTTCTCTCTCTTGTTCATCCTCTCCCTCAAGCTCTCTCCCTCTCATGTGTTGAGAAACAAAAAGCTTGAGAAAAACCTTCACTTGATCTTCTCTACTCTCTTCTAGGGTTCAAGTCTTAGCATTTCTTGCACTCTAGTTACTCCTAGCTTGGAGTTGAAGCTAAAGGTGGTGGCTTTCAAGTGGATCTTTCTTTGACGGGAGAAGACAAGCAAGGTGAACTCTTTCTACCATTCCTAGGAGCAAGGAGAGAAGGACTAAAGACCAAAGGTATAACCTTTCCATCACTTAGCTACTTTGTAGTTAGGGTTAGCGAGTTTATGTTTAGCAAAGATCCTCACAAGCTTGGTCCATGTTGCCTAAGTCCATAAAAATCCAATTTTTATTATGTTTTCCGCCTCCCCGTAAGCACCGGGGTGGGCAACACGGACCTAACAATAAGAAGGCCGATGAGGTAAACCCATCCGAACTCCTACTGAGTCTGTATGTGACAATCTCCGTACAGTCCAGTCTGTTCGTCTGATACATCGCATGTCGGGCCTAGGGGGGCGGCAAGCGTCAGACCCCTAATAGCGGTACAAGTCGTGTCGGAGTGAAGCCCAGAACACCCTTAGATAACACTGGAACCTACCAGTATATCTCGCTTGCCCTGGCCAGGGACTACTTGTGTAATGGCTCTCCTAGACACAGCGCGATGTCAACCCCCAATACCGGGAGAGACGAATCCTGTCTAACCGTCACTGCCTCCAAGTGCTTCTGGACTGCTCCCAACTGCTACCTGTTTTCACGACTCAGTAGAGCCGTGGTAGGGTAGTAACTAAAGAACAGTGGGAACACACTCGAGGCGAAGTGACAGTGTCAAGTCAGCGGACTAAGCTGTACCCATGTCACCTGGGAACTGATAACTGACGATAGGTATAATACCAACCATCAGTTCCCGACGAGTCCTGTCCAGTGTACTCGTAACCCAACGAGCACCCGCATACTATCTCAAGTACGACGTACCGACGGCTGTGGGACAGACCGTCTCCCGTGCTGGGATGAGAAGCGCATACGCTAGTCTACTCCGGAGTATCGATGCCCTATCTCGATGCTCCCACGACTAGGGACGTGTATAAGGATGTGCTTGTAGATTACCCAGCCCCCACGAGTGTGATCGCCATCACAACGCCGGTAATCAAGCAAAGATCCTAAGGGCTCTACTAATGCGTATAGGTGATATAATAAATAAACACACATGTACACATTAAAACAGAGACAAACCAAGTAGCATACTACTATATTGAGCAAGATTGTCTGTACAACTGTGAATATCCCAAGCTTCCATCAAGTAATATACATACTAGTATGATACAGTAATGGCCTCTAGGGCATATACACTAACAATCTCCCACTTGCACTAAGGCCATGCACTGGCGTATCGAAGACCTATCATCTCGATCAGCCGCTCGAACTGAGTCTGGGGTAAAGCCTTCGTGAATGGGTCCGCAGTGTTGTCCTTTGTGTCCACTCTCCGCACCTCGATCTCCTGGCGATCAATGATCTCCCTGATCAGGTGATACCGCCTTAAGATGTGCCTGGATTTCTGATGGGACCTTGGTTCCTTCGCTAAAGCTATAGCCCCATTGTTATCACAATACAAAGGTACTGGGTCAACAATGGACGGAACCACCTGAAGTTCACTAATGAACTTCTTTATCCAGACCGTCTCTTTTGCGGCATCGCTTGCAGCAATGTATTCAGCCTCCATCGCCGAGTCTGCGACGGTATCCTGCTTGGAACTCCTCCAACATACCGCCCCTCCGTTGAGGGTAAACACAAAACCCGAGAGAGACTTGCTGTCATCTTTGTCACTCTGGAAGCTTGAATCGGTAAAGGACTCGACCCTGAGGTCTCCATTACCGTAAACCAGGAACATCTCCTTAGTCCTTCTCAGGTACTTGAGAATGTTCTTCACTGCTGTCCAGTGGTCCTCCCCTGGGTCTGACTGATACCGGCTTACCGCGCTCAACGCGTAAGCTACATCTGGTCTTGTACATAGCATCGCATACATTATAGATCCTACCGCCGAAGCGTAGGGTATAATGCTCATGCGAACCCTCTCCTCGTCAGTCTTAGGAGACATCTTCTTGGAGAGGGTAATTCCGTGCAATGCGGGTATGTTACCGCGCTTGGAACCCTCCATACTAAATCTCTTTAGTACGGTCTCTATGTACCTGGACTGCGAAAGTCCCAATAGTTTCTTGGATCTATCTCTATAGATCTTGATCCCCAGAATGTACGAGGCATCACCCAGGTCCTTCATGGAGAACCTTTGTGACAAAAATAGCTTGACCGATTGTAGCATAGGAATGTCATTTCCTATCAAAAGAATGTCGTCCACATACAAGACTAGGAATACGACAGTTCATCCTACAATCTTCTTATATACACAGGGCTCATCTTCGTTCTTCATCAAAACAGATGTTCCAGCTCCGCGATGCCTGCTTTAATCCATAAATGGATTTAAGCAACTTGCACACCTTTCCGCTGCTCCCACTGTCTACGAAACCTTCTGGTTGATCCATGTAAACGCACTCTTCCAAACAACCGTTTAGGAAAGCCGTTTTAACATCCATCTGCCAGATTTCATAGTCATGGAAGGCAGCAATGGCAAGTAGGATCCGAATGGATTTGAGCATAGCCACCGGAGAAAAAGTTTCATCATAGTCCAAACCAGGTCTTTGACGAAAACCTTTTGCAACGAGTCTAGCTTTATAGGTTTCCACCTGCCCATCTACACCAAGTTTCCTTTTGTAGATCCATTTGCATCCAACGGGTTTTACCCCAGATGGAGCAATATCCAAGGTCCACACTTTATTGGCGTACATGGACTCCATTTCGGATTGCATTGCTTCCTGCCACCTATCAGAGTCCCTACTGATAATGGCCTGCCTGAAACTGGTAGGGTCATCTTCTTCCAAGATGCAATCCTCTCGATCCCCGTCAATGAGAAAACCGTAGTATCTCTCGGGCGGATGAGAAATCCTACCAGATCTGCGGAGTGGCTGAGGTTCTTCTGGGGTTATTGAATTCTGAGGTTCTGTCAGATTTTCAGTTTCAGTTTGTGGTCGCTAAATTTCTTCCAATTCTACCGTGCTCCCACTAATTTCTTTTGTAAGAAATTCCGTTTCTAAGAAAACGGCATGCTGAGCAACAAACACCTTTTGTTCCTCGGTGTGGTAGAATAGATATCCATAACCATTCTTTGGATATCCCACAAACTTACATAAAACTGACCGTGCCTCTAGTTTATCCGGTTTATGCATTTTAACATAAGCTGGACAACCCCATATCTTAAATCTTTTAAGATATGGCCTCTTTCCATTCCATATCTCGAACGGAGTCTTAGGCACTGATTTAGACGGAACATCATTCAATAGGTATGCTGCTGTCAATAGCGCATGTCCCCAAAATGAAAGAGGCAACTCGGCATTACTCATCATGGAGCGAACCATATCCAGTAGGGTACGATTCCTCCACTCCGAAACACCGTTGTGCTGTGGTGTGTAAGGAGGAGTAAGCTGAGAGAGAATACCATTCTCTTTTAAGTAATCTAGGAATTCCGTGCTTAAGTACTCCCCTCCCCTGTCAGACCGGAGGATCTTGATACTTTTGCCTGTCTGGTTCTCTACTTCGTTTCTAAATTCCTTGAATTTCTCAAAAGCTTCAGATTTGTGTTTCATCAGATACACATATCCGAACCTAGAGAGATCGTCAGTGAATGTGATGAAGTACGAGAACCCACCCCTTGCATGTATAGACATCGGACCGCATACATCACTATGTACGAGTCCCAAGAGCTCGGTTGCTCTTTCTCCATGTCCGGTGAACGGAGATTTGGTCATCTTCCCTTTGAGACAAGACTGACAAGTTTCATAAGATGAAAACTCGAACGCATTCAAGAGTCCATCTTTATGCAACTTACTCAGCCTTTTCTCTCCGATATGACCAAGTCTACAATGCCACAAGTAGGATTCATTCGTATCTGAATTCTTCCTCTTGCGTGTGTTTTGTATATTGAGAACTGTATTCTGATTTAGAACGTAGATACCATTACACAGTGTACCTTCTGCAACCAGTACCTTATGAAGGTAAATGTTCATGATTTCTTTTCAAGAACAAAGTTATATCCATCTTTATCGAGTAAAGAAACTGATATGATGTTGCAAACCATGGAGGGTACATAGTAGCAATCGTTCAAAATCATAGTCTTGCCATTTGGCAATACTAGGTGATATTCACCGACGGCTGCCGCATTAACTTGTGCTCCGTTCGCTACTCTGAGCGACATATCACCCGGTGCACGGTGCAACTTTCCTACTTTTTCTCAGTCCCTGCAATAAATTACAGATATGAGATCCTGATCCGGTATCAAGTACCCAGGAGGTAGGGCTGACCGTAAAACAGTTCTCAATTACAAGAACACCTGAAGTAGATGCAAAACCATGCTTCTTCTTCAACTGGGTATCCTGGAAATCCATACAATCCTCTTTCCCACTCTCATACTCATGACTGTTGCCACAAGTTAGAGCTGAACCAACTTTCCCCAGTCTCGAATAAGAATTCGGATCGGTCAAGCGATACATTTTATTATCTTGATTAGGGCGTGAAAAGGTTGCTGCCTGGAGAGAGAGAAAAAGAAACACTCAGCGTATGCTCTTGCAAGATTAGATTGGTTTATTAATTTATCTAACCAGGATGTCTCCCACTGTTTACTCAAATTCTTCTTAAAACCCTTTTAAAAGAAGAACTAGCCGGGTTTTAATTCACGTCACAATACTTGCTTAACGTTTCAGCCAGGCTAGTGTCGGTACTTTGAGGGAGGTTTTCCAACGCTTTCGCGAAGTTCCTTAATTCAAGAACCTCTTTTCCCTGGGGGCGTAGCCCCGCTAACACCTTTCTAGACACCTACTAGGTTTATAGCATTGATCGTTTAAGTGAAATAATCTCCCGAGAGTAATCCAACTCATCATTGGGATCGGGATCCAACTGTCATTGTGTGATAACCTAGATGGAATCCACTCTAGTCACCACACTCCAGAAGGTATGCTAAATCTGCAAGTTTCAGTTCTTTTGAAAATCCCGATGTGATTTTTGCCCCTAACGGTTCATGACCTTGACTAGGTCAACAAGCCACAAACTGTTAGACAAGTTCTACCCGTCATAATCCTGATTGCATTAGACCCACCCGTACGTGCCCTTGACTAGGTCAATAAGGCCGCACGACTGTCCTAACCAATCACTTTTGCAATCCAGAGAAAAATATTATTTAGCTACCGTTCACTACGCCTTGACTAGGTCAACAAACGCAGCACGAATACTGAATAATATTAATCCGAAACGACGGAGGGCTACGGCTGGGTTTTTGGCGAAAAACCCGTTAACGTAATGAACTTGATATCGTTGAAGGAACATGATTGCACCTTTTTGAAAATATAGTGGCGAAAACTTTTGCTAAAGAGGTCACTCCCTGTGAAGGGATCTCGGCTCTTTCCTCGTCGAATGAGGTGCAGGATATCCCAAAATGAATACCTCGATGCAAAGCAAGAATAATCGACTATAGTGAAGTTATTACTCTGACGTAAACTTTTGTCCAAGGGGTCACTCCCGATGAAGGGATCTCGGCCCTTGCCTCGTCGACTGAGGTGCTGGGCATTCACAACCGAATACCGCGATGCAAAACAAAAAATGAACGTCCTTGCAATAACAACTTTTTGAAAAATTGTTCCAACAACGTATTTAAGGTTTATTTTCTTGCATTAGTTCTTTTAATGCGTCCCATCATTTAAATCCTACCATTGCAGAAAACAACCAAAATATGACGTACGCTTATGCCATTCGCATTCGCCACTGGGCCCCGTCATCACCCGTTAGGTTACTTAACTAACGACAGAGCGGGGGCTGGGCTAGCGCGGCGTAAAACATAAGCAACGCCTAAATAGTTATTATATATATATATATATATACTGCAATGATAGCCAATCCAGATCGCAGATGAACACTTTGGATATGCTAGGAACCCGCGATTCGTTCAAGCCTGCAACGAAAAGTGGATTACACGGTCGCGATGAATAGCCAATACCCCACCCAAGACCCCTACGGGTGCGGCAAACTACCCGCCAAGTACCCGAAGCGAAGCAACCTCCCTCAACGCCGTGAGTAGGCCACTCGGCACTTCGAGATACCCGGTAGTTTGTGCACCCCCTCCATGGGTCTATCCTAGGAGCAAAAACAGTAAAAAGAATTATACAATGACGGCTACAACCCCGACCCGGTTGTGCGGCCAAACAAATAATATTACATCAATTTACAAATTTATTACATGAACGAAAGAAAAAGAAACTCTCATCTCACATCCACCCCGGCTATTCATCCGCGACAATCCAACGAGTTCATATACACAAACCATCAACAACACTGATCACAGATATGTATAACCCCCACTAATCGACGTATAGCGATTAGTAGACGTTCAAAACACATAAACATCACAGATATAACCTTTGTAGTCAAAGTATATTGAAGTTCGGAAAAATACGGATTTATAGGCCCCCAAAAACAAATTTCTATTCTGAAAAATCTGGGCACGTATAAACCATCTTAAAAATCCTAAAACCAAGTCAGAAAGACACTGCACCAAAATCGACCCAGTGACTCACCAAGATGGTCGCGGTTCCGCGGCAATAGCAAGCTATTGCCGCGGAACCGCGGCCATCTTGGTGAGTCACTGGGTCGTTTTTGGTGGCTTTCTTCTAAAAACCCTGAGATGATTTTTGGAGTATTACAAATTTTGTTTTGACCAGAAAAAATTTTAACAGAAACTCAGATTTTCGTAACTCGGTTTTTTTTTTTTTCCGTTTCGAACTTCGATACACTTCACTACCAAGCTAGTTTATGTTTAGTTAGTCTCTGATACCACTGTTAGGTCCACGTTACCTCTCCCGGTACTTTCGGGGTTGCGGAAACGGTAAAACAAAAATTTTTCTAAACTTTGTAACATGGACCGTAAAAGCCGGATCTTTGCAAAACAATACACTAGCATCCTAACATGAGATGTGATCTACTCGGTTAGGGGTTATACCTCAACTTGAACTCCTTCTCTTCTTGTTGTTCTTCACTTCTTGTTGTTCTTCTCTTTGCTTGCTCAATGGTTGATCCGGACTTTGGTCACCTCCGCGGCCTCCTTGAGTCGAAGACGATCCACCGAGAGATGTACACCGAGCTCCACCTCGAGCCGAGGTAACTAGGGCAAGGAGATTGCTAATCTAAAAGCCCTAGGTTGTGTAAAAGTGATGAAGGGATGGCTTTGTCTTTGTGAAATCTTTATCTCTCAACACATGAGATCAAAAGATCAAAACAAGAGGAGGAAGAAGAAGGAGGAGCAACAACCATGGTTTATTTCTTTCCTTCTCACTTCAAAAAACCAAGAGAGAGAATGAGAAAGAAATTATGATACAAAAGAAAATCAACCATGGTTGCAAATAATGCAAAAGCATCATCATTACTAATCCCATCAAGATAAAGTTGATGGCTACTTTGAAATGACCATTATCATAATCCAAAAGAAAAAGGAAAAGAAAAGAAGAGTGTGGAACCCTCTTGAAAGTCAATGGTCAACACGGTCAACCGGTCAACAAAGTAAAGAGAGGTCAACGGGGTCAAATGGTCAATGCAATTAGCCATCATAAGATTATCACTAATAGGATTAGTAAATGATGTTCGCGGCTCATAATGGTTTTGACCAAACGAACTGTCAAAAACCCTAATGAGTCCGCCTCAAAATGGTTTTGACCGAATCAACTGTCAAAACCCTAATGAGCCTGCCACATAACGGTTTTGGCCGAACCAACTGCCAAAACCCTAATGAGGCACTTCCTCCTTCATCGCTCCGAAAAACTGTGCATACACACCTGCATCCGTATTCCGTAGAATGCGGATGCACAGAAGACAAAACAAATCCATCCGTGCAATACTAGGATCCGGCTTAAACCAAAGCCTACTAGTACTGCCTGCCCGAACACCATACGCACACAAGTGTACGTAAGTGATCGCAGCCCTGCCGTAAAACCATACGGCCTCTACACGTTTCGCTCAGTGCAGGGAAACTCTCTGTGTGGGACTCTAAAGACTCGACACTACGCTGGCAGTGGGTTTAACCACAGACCGCAAGCGGCACTAGCTGTACGTAACGGTCCCCAGGTAGATGTCGATAAGAAGGCCGATGAGGTAAACCCATCCGAACTCCTACTGAGTCTGTATGTGACAATCTCCGTACAGTCCGGTCTGTTCGTCTGATACATCGCATGTCGGGCCTAGGGGGCGGCAAGCGTCAGACCCCTAATAGCGGTACAAGTCGTGTCGGAGTGAAGCCCAGAACACCCTGAGATAACACTGGAACCTACAAGTATATCTCGCTTGCCCTGGCCAGGGACTACTTGTGTAATGGCTCTCCTAGACACAGCGCGATGTCAACCCCCAATACCGGGAGAGACGAATCCTGTCTAACCGTCACTGCCTCCAAGTGCTTCGGGACTGCTCCCAACTGCTACCTGTTTGCACGACTCAGTAGAGCCGTGGTAGGGTAGTAACCAAAGAACAGTGGGAACACACTCGAGGTGAAGTGACAATGTCAAGTCAGCGGACTAAGCTGTACTCATGTTACCTGGGAACTGATAACTGACGATAGGTATAATACCAACCATCAGTTTCCGACGAGTCCTGTCCAGTGTACTCGTAACCCAACGAGCATCCGCATACTATCTCAAGTACGACGTATCGTCGGCTGTGGGACAGACCGTCTCCCGTGCTGGAATGAGAAGCGCATACGCTAGTCTACTCCGGAGTATCGATGCCCTATCTCAATGCTTCCACGACTAGGGACGTGTATAAGGATGTGCTTGTAGATTACCCAGCCCCCACGAGTGTGATCGCCATCACAACGCCGGTAATCAAGCAAAGATCCTAAGGGCTCTACTAATGCGTATAGGTGATATAATAAATAAACACACATGTACACATTAAAGCAGAGACAAACCAAGTAGCATACTACTATATTGAGCAAGATTGTCTGTACAACTGTGAATATCCCAAGCTTCCATCAAGTAATATACATACTAGTATGATATAGTAATGGCCTCTAGGGCATATACACTAACAGCAATAGCACCCTATGTGATATGGTGTGCTCTATGATGAGTACTACTGAGTTGCCTATTTCCTTTTGAGTGTTATGCTCTTATGAAGTTGCATACATATTGAATAGGATTCTGATCAAATCAGTTGCCTACCACTTCATATGAAATATGGAAAGGGAAGTGCCCATATCTTAAGTTTGTTAAGATTTAGGGTTTTCCGGCCAATGTATAAAAGCAAAATCCGGACAAGCTTGAGGCAAGGTCAGTTATGTAGAACTGGAAAGGTTCCAGCTATACAAACTGCAGCTGGTGATTTGACAGAACCAAAGGATTCAATAGTCCCCGACGAACCTCAGCCTCTCCGCCAATCTGGTAGGGTTCCTCATCCGCCTGAGAGATACTTCGGTTTCTCGATGACAGTGGGAGCAAGGAATGCATCATAAGATGATGACCCAACTAGTTTCGAGCTTGCCATCAAGAGTAGGACTCTGTAAGAATGGCTGGATACTTAGCGATCTGAGATGGAATCCTTATACACCAACAAAGTATGGACTTTAGTTGCTCAATCTGAAGGGTTAAATCCTCATCAGGAGCAAGTATATCTTGAGAAGATTACTTGGTGTACATGGAAAAGTTAAGACTTTCAAAGCTAGACTTGTTAAAGGTTTGCATCATTGACCAGGTATGGATGATGATGAAACCTTTTCTGGGGCTATGCTTAAGTCCATCCAGATCCTACTTGCCACGGCTACATACCATGACTACGATATCTGGCGGTTGGGTGCCATGACTGCTTTTCTAAGTGATGTTTTAGAAGAGTGCGTCTATAAGTACACAGCCAGAGGGCCTCGTAGACAGTGGGAGCAGCGGAAACGCGAGCAAGATATTTTATGTGATAAAGCAGGCATCGCGGAGTTGGAACATCTTTTTTGATGTGTTAGTCAAAGAGTTTGACATCATCAAAATGGTAGATGAACCTTGTATATAAAAAAAGGTAGTAGGGAGTATGGTGGTGATCCTCGTAGAGTACGTGGATGACATACTCCTGATAAGGAAGTAGTTTCCTATACTACGCTCGGTCAATCTCCGCTTATCACAATGATTCTCCATATAGGATCAAAATGATACCTACTAAATCCTGAGTTTTGGATCTATGAGATAGATCTAATTGGATATTAGGATACTCACTAGTTGTAGTAAGATGGTATCAATTGATCCTGGGGAGAATCACTGGAAAGGTTCCAGGGTGATAAGGATGACTGAATGTCAGTAACAGGAATTGTCTTTACCCTCAGTAAAGGGACGGTATGTTGGAAGAGTTCCAAGCTAGATACCGTGTCAAACTAGACGATAAAGGTTGGATACATCGCTACTTAAGATGCTACCAAAGAGGCAGTTTGGGTGTATATTGGTTCATGAGATGAACTGGGTTCCTACCATTGTGTGACAATGGAAGTGTGGCTTTGGCCCAGGAACCCCGGTCCCATCAGTGACCCAGACGTATTCTGAGGCAGCATCACCTGATCATGGAGATAGTTGATCTCCAGGGTGATCAAGGTTGGGAGAGCAGACTCAGAGGATACACGGCGGATCCACTCACGAAGGCCTATTCCCAGAGAGAGACTTTTATGGGATGGTTGAGTATGAGATACTACAACCACTGCTACTGATGGCCCTAGTGCAAGTGGGAGATTGTTAGTTATATGTATGCCCTAAAGGCCATTACTGTACATAGGATGTATATTGTAGTGGATGCTGGGACATATATAGGGAGGACTTTCTTGCTCGACATGATAGTATGCTATCTGGTTGCTCTTTACCTTAACGTGTACACTGATTGTCTCTCTGTTACATGTTGGTAAAGCCCTTAGGATGTGTACTTGACTACCTGGACTATGATTCGGATCATACTAGTGGGGACATGGTAGTCCATAAGTACATCCTTCAAGGTCCCTAGTCGTGGGTGTATCGAGACGGGGCATCGATATACCAGAGTAGACTAGCGTATACCTTCTCGACCCATACAGATGGGCGATGGATGATCCCATATCCATTGGTATTTGACATCAGAGATGATATACGGGTGCTCAGTGGAGACTGGGTACACTGGACGGACTCGCCGAGAACTCCCAGATGGTATTATACCTTACGTCAGATGGCAGTTCTCTGGTGACACTGGTACAGGTTAGTCTGTAGACCCGAGATCGTCATAGAGTCTTGTGTGATTCCCACTGTGCTTTGATTTCCACCTTACCACGTCCAAGAGGGCATGCAAAATGGTGGTTTTTAGGTACAGTCCCGAATCACATGGAGGCAATGAGCGATAGGAGGGGATTCGTCTCTCCCGGTATAGGGAATTGATGTTGCGCTGTGTTCGATTGGCTATAATCGGAAATCCCTGGCCAGGGTTGCTGAGATTTACTGGTAAGTGTTATCAGTAGTATCTCGAACTGTTATATACCTCATATCGACACGACTTATCGAGCTACTGGGGTCTGACGTTTACCACCCCTATGCGAGATATGCGACATATCAGACGAACAGACCGGACTGTACGGTAAGTGTTACTGCTTGGATTCACAGGAGTGTGAGCGGGCTTGCTCGTTGATTTTCTGATCGCTCAATACCCGAGTGGCCATTACGTTTAGCAGACCGCTTGCGGCTTGTAAGTGTTTGATATGATCATCACGTGCTGCCGGCGTATTGACGAGTCTTTAGAGTCCTACACAGAGGTTTTCTGGCTCAAGCGAAACGAAAAAGGAGCGCATATGAGATATGTGCGGGACCGAGAATAATACCAGTATGTGATACTGTATTCTATTCTCGCGATTTGTATCATTGGTCGGTTATATGTGATATAGCTGGGTTTCCGAATCAAATGTTGATTCGATACATTGATACACTTGATATTAGTCGGTTATATGCAGTATGACAGGATCATTAAATCAAGTGTTGATTTAATGATTTGATATATAATTATATATTTGATATATTACTTTACATTAACTAGTATTGGTTCACTTAAGATGATTTTCTCACTTGATGTGCACATTGTATATATGATATAGTTTTGTGCACTAGATTGTATCATGTTTGATGATACATGCAATCTTGGGTATTTGTTTGCTTTAAACTATGATTAAGTTAATGGTTAGGGTTTGATTTATTTGTTTTATTTACTTATTTATTCATTTTGGGAAAAAATAAAATGGAGGCTTGTTTTGTTTTGCTCTTGAAGCTTCATGATGTTTTGAAAGTCTACCATTTTGTTTTTATCCTAAACCTAACCATTACCTTAACCATAGTCTATTCTCTACATGAGTTTATCTAACCCTTGGTTGCATTATGATAACCATCACTTCATTTTTCTTTTTGAAAATTAATTCATTATTGATAATTCTTCTTCTTCATCTTCTTCTTCAAGTGAAGAAAAGAAAAGCTTTCTACAAAAATGTCAAGTGATGAAATCAAGTGAGAAACCCAAATCCAAAGTGAACCCACTTCCTATTTCTTCATCCTCTACCACTTGCCATGTAGTATAGGGTGTTTTCTGTTAGTGTATACGCCCTAGGGGCCATTATTGTATCATACTAGTTTGTATATTACTTAATGGAAGCTTGGGATATTCACATGTATATAACAGTCTTGCTAAACATAGTAGTATGCTACTTGGTTTTTCTATCTTAATATGTGAGTATACGTATTGATAGAGCTCTTAGGATCTTGCTTGACTACCAGCGTTGTGATGGCAGTCACACTAGTGGGGGCTGAGTAGTCTACAAGCACATCCTTATTCAGGTCCCTGGTCGTTGGATTATCGAGACAGGGCATCGATACTCCGGAGTAGACTAGTGTGTACGCTTCTCATCCCAGTTGTGGAGATGGTCTGTCCCACAGCCGTCAGTACGTCGTACTGGAGATAGTATGCAGGTGCTCGTTAGGTTACGAGTACACCGGACAGGACTCACAGGGAACTGTTGGTTGGTTTTATACCAGTCGTCAGTGAACAGTTCTCAGGTGACATGAGTACAGCATAGTCCGCAGACTTGACACTGCTACTTCGCCTTGAGTGTGTCCCACTGTTCTTAGATTGCTACCCTACCACGGCTCAAAGGAGTCGTGCAAACAGGTAGCAGTTGGGTGCAGTCCCGAGCACTTGGAGGCAGTGGCGGTTAGACAGGATTCGTCTCTCCCGGTATTGGGGGTTGATATTGCGCTGTGTCAGAGAGCCATTACGCAAAGTCCCTGGCCAGGGCAAGCGAGATTTACTGGTAGGTTCCAGTAGTTTCTCAGGGTGTAATGGGCTTCGCTCCGACACGACTTATACCGCTATTAGGGGACTGACGCTTGCCGCCCCCTAGGCCCGATATGCGATAGTTTTAGACGAACAGACCGGACTGTACGGAGATTGTCACATCAGACTCAGTAGGAGTTCGGATGGGTTTCCTCATCGGCCTTCTTATCGACATCTACCTGGGGACCGTTACGTACAGCTAGTGCCGCTTGCGGTCTGTGGTTAAACCCACTGCCAGCGTAGTAGTCGAGTCTCTAGAGTCCCACGCAGAGAGTTTCCCTACTCCAGGCGAAACGATATAGAGGTCGTATGGTTTTACGACAAGGGTTCGGACGCATACGTGTGTTTACGCACGTACGACTTTCGGACGGTTTTTACTAGTCAGCTTTGGTTTAAGCCAGTTACTAGTATCCGGTTATTGGATTTATACAGTCTAAAGTTTTTCCGTGTTTTCACGGATAGGAGGGGCGTTCACGTAATTGAGCGAGAAGCTTCTAGAAGATGGTGAGTAAGGAGGTTTAGGTGGCATATACATTAAATGAGATTAGTGAGTCATATGGATGATTCATCCATGTCATTAATGCTTCATAATTGCTTAATGACTCATGGAGATGAATCACCATAAGATATTTATCAAGCATGGTTGTAAATCCTTTTCTTTTCTTTTCTTGATAAAATGAAAATGCTTGATATATATTATGATAACTCATTTTCTCATTTCATTATTATTCTCACCTTCTCTCTCCTCAAGCTCTCTCTCTTCAAACCCTAATCCTCCCCTCTCATGTGTTGAGTACAAGGATTAGTTAGACTACTTAATCCATAACCATACTCTATTTCATCTAGGTACTTTGATTAGCACTTAAAGATACCTAGTTGCCTCAAGTTTAGAGGCAAAGCTTGGAGTTTAGCTCTCGTGGTGGATCGTCTACTACTTGGAGAAGGCCGAGGAGGAGGTGGAGTTCGTAAAGACGAAGGACACGGTTCTTTAGGTATAATCCCTTTACATAGTAGTTGTTAACTTCTATGTTTGATGTTAGTTATCGTTTAGCTTCGATTCATGCGGTTAGTCGATGTTTAAGCAAAGAACAAGATTGTTTTTCATATTTCCGCCTCCCCGCAAGTCATGGGGTGTTGTACATCGACTTACAGTGGTACCAGAGACTCGCTAAACAATAAATAACTCACTTGCAAAATTGTATGAATTTCGAACGGAAAAAACAAAACCGGAAAACCTCGATATCATGAGTTTCTGTCGATTTTTAAATGAGGTCCAAAAATTTTTCAGGGACCTTCAGTAAGCCCTAAATGATAGTATTAGAACACCCAAGAAAACTGGGCTCACGAATCGACTAAAGCGCCGCGGAACCGCGGCGAATCCCCCCGATCCGCCGCGATTCCGCCGCCGAGTTGCCGATTCATCTGCCCATTTTTCCTGTGTTGGTTCTCTGTGATATTTGGTATTTTCTGGAATTTTTTAATTTTTGCTCAGGTTTCAGATTTACAGAGAAGTATTGGAGCGAAATTAAATGTGTTTAATCGATCGAAATTATACGGTATTTGCTTGTTGGATTATATCTGTGTTTGTATAATGTGTTCGTAAACCTCCCCTAACTGCTAGTATGTCGGTTGGCAGGGGGTTGCACATTTCTGTAATGGTTTTTACTGTTTGTGGATATGAACTGTGTTGGACTGTTGTGATGTATAGCCGGGGTTATGTGATGGGTTATTATTTAATTCATTTGATGTAAATGTAATTTGTTGTAATATTATTTTGCGGGGCACATCCAGGTTGCGGTTGTAGCCACCGTTGTATTATTTCATTTTACTGTTTTTGCTCCTAGGACAGACCCAAGGTGGGGTGCACAAACTGCCGGGTGGGTAGTTTTCCGTACCCGTTGGGGTCTTGGGTGGGGTAATGGCTATTCATCACAACTGTGTAATTCGTCTTTTGTTGCAGGCTCAAAACAAACACGGATTGCTTGTAAATCCAATAAAGTTCATCTGTGATCTGGAATGCCTATTATTGCGTCTGACGAATGTACAATATCTATATATGATAGCTATTTAGACGTCACTTATGTTTTACACCAGCGCTAGCCCAGCCCCCGCTCTGTCGTTAGTTAAGTAACCTAACGGGTGATGACGGGACCCCGTGGCGAATGCGGATGGCATAAGAGGTCGTTGTATTTTCGTTGTTTTCTGCAATGATAGGTTAATGATGGGACGCATTATTTATAATGCAAAGAAAATAAACCAAAAGTTTAATCGTTGGAACAATTTAAAAGAAACCACTCGGTTAATTTTAAAAACAGATATTTTTTACGGAGCTTTAACCACTCCTTTTAAAAGCTATCAGGTTCCTTCGGTTATATCAAGTTCACTACGTTCACGGTTTCGCCAAAACCATTCGTAGCCCTCCGTCATTTCATTTGGGTATTCAGTAGTATTCAAGCTATGAATTTTGGCCAAAGTCAATGCATAGTGTTTGGTAGTTGCTGGGTTTTCATTTGTTGCATAAGATAGATGAGTTGGTTTGGGACAGTCGTATTATCATTTGACCAAAGCCAGGGGTATATACGGATGGGTTCAAATTGACAAGATAATGACGGGTAGAACTTGACATGTGACTTATGACATTTTGACCAAAGCCAAGGTCATAAGAGCATGGGGCAAAAACTTATATCGGGAATTTCTAAAGAAACTGAAATTTGCAAAGAGATGCATACCATTTGGAGTTTGATGAATGTTGGTATTATTCCTTCAACATTATCATACGATGATATTTGGATCCCGATCCTACTGTGAGTATATGCTACTTATCAGGATATTCGTCACTTAACGATCAATGCTATAAACCAAGTAGGTGTCAAGAAAAGTGTCAGCGGGGTTACGCCCCCAGAGAAAAGAGGTTCTTTAATTAAGGAACTTCGCGAAAGCGTTGGAAAACCTCCCTCGAAGTATCGACACTAGCCTAGCTGAACGGTTAAGCAAGAATTGTACAGTGAGAATAGTCCTGGCTAATTCTTCTTTTATGGTTTGAGGAAGGATTCGAGAAACAGTGGGAGCCATCCAGTTTAGATAAACTAAAAACCACTCTAAACTTGCAAGAGCATCATGCTAAAGAGTTTTCTTCTCTCTCTCCTAATTGCAGCGACCCTGAAAATGACTGGACTTAAGTTACTTTTAGAGAAAAATATACTGACAGGGCCAAACTATAAAGATTGGCTGCGGAATGTCAAAATGGCTTTGACCTATGACAAATTGGGGTACGTCCTCACCGCTACGGCACCTGCTGTCCCTGGTCCCAAATCCAGTAATGCGGATAAGGAAATCCGCAAAACCTGGGATTTCGATTGCGCGAAAGCCAAGTGCATCGTGCTTGCCTCGATGAACAATGAACATCAGAGGAGGCACGAGGATATGGAATTAGATGCCATATTTCTCCATACAAAGGAACTTTATGGAGAGCAACCTCGTATAGCAAGATACGAGACCTCTAAGAACTTGTTTCGAGCGAGGTTGGCTGTCGGGTCATCGGTAGGAGAACATGTCCTAAAGATGATCGGCTATATAGAAGAGCTCGCAGACCTTGGGACGACTTTGGATAATGAGCTCTATACAGACCTTATTCTCCAGTCCCTTCCTTCCACCTACGCCCAGTTTATCCTGAACTTCAACATTCAAAGAAAAGAAGTTGAACTTCCGGAACTCCTGAACATGTTAAGGAGTGTAGAGGGCACCTTGCAGAAAGCAAGGGAAACACTCGCTATGTTTGTTAGCGGTACATCTTCTTCCGGGTCCAAGGCTAGGGCCAAAGGAAGGAAGAAGAAGGCCGCCACCAAACCTAGAGGAGGTGTTAGTAAGGTGGGAGGGAAGGGAAAGAAAAAGTTTGCGGTACCGGTAGTGGGCCAGGATGAGTGCTTCCATTGTCACAGGAAAGGGCACTGGAAGAAGGATTGCAAGGTGTGGAACGCCAAGAACCAGGAACCGAAGCAAGCTGTGGCTTCGACTTCAGGTGTGTTTGTAATTGAGAATTGTCTGTCGATCAACTCTACTTCCTGGGTATTGGATACCGGATCAGGATCTCATATTTGCAATTCATTGCAGGCACTGAGAAACCGTAGAGTGCTGAAGGAAGGTGATATGACCCTAAAGGTTGCTAACGGAGCTAGCGTGGGAGCTGCGTCCGTCGGGGATTATCACCTAGGATTGACGAGTGGACACATTTTGGTTTTACATAACTGTTTTTTTGTACCAAGCTTAACGTGTAATATCATATCGGTTTCCTTGTTATCAAATAAAGGTTATGATTTCACGTTTGTAAGAGATGTTGTTAACATCCACCTTAATCATGGTTTGATTGGGTCCGGTACACTAAATAACGGTATATATGTTTTAAACCAACTCCAAATTTTCAATGTCCAGAACACACTAAAAAGAAAGTCTCTAGATTTAAATAAAGCTTTCTTATGGCATTGTAGACTGGGTCACATCAATGAGAGAAGGTTGACTAAGTTGCATAGAGAAGGATATTTGGACTCGTTCGAATATCAAACTTATGACACTTGTCAATCTTGTCTCAAAGGAAAGATGACAAAGACTTCATTTACTGGACAAGGAGTAAGAGCGAGCGAGCTGTTAGGACTCATACATAGCGATGTATGTGGTCCATTGTCTACGCATGCAAGAGGTGGTTTTTCCTATTTCATTACTTTCACGGATGATTACTCAAGATACGGATTCATTTATCTGATGAAACATAAATCCGAGGTTTTTGAGAAATTCCAAGAGTATAAGAATGAAGTAGAAAACCAAACCGGCAAAAGTATCAAGACACTTAGATCTGATCGAGGTGGTGAATACTTGAGTGCCGAGTTCCTAGGTTACCTAAAAGAGAAAGGAATTCTCTCTCAGCTTACTCCTCCATACACTCCACAGCATAACGGTGTATCGGAGAGACGGAATCGAACCCTATTGGATATGGTACGATCCATGATGAGTAATGCTGAGTTACCGCGATCTTTTTGGGGTTATGCGCTAGAATCAGCAGCATATCTTCTGAACAGGGCTCCTACCAAGACTGTGACTACCACTCCATATCAGATGTGGACTGGGAAGAAACCCCATCTTCAGCATATGAAGATTTGGGGATGTCCAGCTTTTGTTAAAAAGCAGCATGTGGACAAGCTCGAGGCACGATCAGTAAAATGTAAGTTTGTGGGATATCCAAAGAACTCCAAGGGATACTATTTCTATTACGCAGAGGAACAAAAGGTTTTTGTTTCTCGTAATGCCCATTTTCTAGAGCATCAGTTTTTAGAAAAGGAAATAAGTGGGAGCGAAATAGAACTGGAAGAAATTCCAGAACCACAAGCTGCTACTGAAAGTTTGGTAGAACCGAAAGTTCAAGAAGAACAGGACATTCCCCCACCCCTCCGCAGGAGTGTAGGCCATCTCATCCGCCTGAGAGATACTACGGTTTTCTCATAGATGGGGATAGAGAGGATTGCATCATAGATGATGATGAACCTACTGACTTCCAGCAGGCCATCCAGAGCGGCGACTCGGTACGATGGCTAGATGCAATGCGGACCGAAATGGAGTCCATGTACACCAACAAAGTATGGACTTTGGACTTTGCTCCAGATGGGGTAAAACCCATAGGATGCAAATGGATCTTCAAGAAAAAGATTGGTGTAGATGGACAGGTGGAAACCTATAAGGCTAGACTTGTTGCAAAGGGTTTTCGTCAAAGACCTGGTTTGGACTATGACGAAACTTTTTCTCCAGTGGCTATGCTCAAATCCATTCGGGTCCTTCTTGCTATTGCTGCCTTCCATGATTATGAAATCTGGCAGATGGACGTAAAGACGGCTTTTCTGAATGGAAATTTAGAAGAGTGCGTCTATATGGATCAGCCAGAGGGTTTCAATCAGAGTGGGAGCAGCGGGAAAGTATGCAAGCTGCTTAAGTCCATTTATGGACTAAAGCAGGCATCGCGGAGTTGGAACATCTGTTTTGATGAGACAGTCAAAGAATATAACTTTATCAAAAATCCAGATGAACCGTGTATATATAGTAAAGTTGTAGCCAGAAGTGTCGTAGTCCTCGTCTTTTATGTGGATGACATTCTATTGATAGGAAATGACATTCCTATGCTACAATCTGTCAAAGGATTCTTGTCACACAGGTTCTCCATGAAAGACCTGGGTAATGCCTCTTACATTCTGGGGATCCGGATCTATCGTGATAGATCCAAGAGGATGTTGGGACTTTCGCAGTCCAGGTATATCGACACTGTACTGAAAAGATTCAGTATGGAAGATGTAACGCCTTGAAAAGTCGTTTTGGTGTTTTCCTGAAAATCGGTGAAAATTCGGTATTTTTCCGAAAACCGTCTTTTTTGTTATTTTGCAGTTTAGGACTAATTATACCTAATTTGGATAGGTAATTGCTAGTTTTTAGTAGCAAATGAGTTAATTATGAAATTCTGGTCATTTAAAATTTTTCCCTAATTTTTCAATTTTTTAATATTATTTTAAGCCGGTAAGAAAGTACATTAAATTAGCGATAAATACAATTTTAAATGGGCTAAAATTAAGATTTAAAATCATGTTAATTAAAATCTAGTTGTAACATAAATTTTTAGTAATTTATTTTAAGTTTTAACTAATTTTTATTATGGAAAACGAAATTTATTGAATTTTAAGCTTAAACTTGCAATTTTAGACTTGTAGGGGGTCTTTTTGCAAAAAAAATTTTGTGCACTCTCACACACACATCCTCACATCTCCTTGGCTGTCCTAAACTGCAGAAAATTCCCCCTCTCTCTTTTGTTTTAAAATTCTTTTGTTGGGGATGAATTGAGTTGAATGTGTATGTTTAAAATATTGTATGTTGAAGGTATGGTGCATTGACTTTGAGGGGGGTTGACCATGACTTTTTCCATACACCCACACCACTCCCCTCTCCCTCCTCTGGCTGAAATCTGCAGCCCCTCCCCTCTTCATCATTTTTCTTTTCATCTTGTTCAAAAATTCATCAAATTGCTCCAAAATTTCCAAATTTAAACCTCACAAAATAACCCCATTCTTCATCCCCTTTCTCTTTAACCTCTCTTGCTTGGAATCATGGTGCTATGAGGCCATCATTGAGGCAAATTCTTCTTGCTAGATCTATAAAAATTTGAGGTATAATTTCTACTCTTTTAAGTTGTTATGGTTAGAATTCTTTAATCTAGTTGTTTAGTGTTAATTTTAGTGTTAATCCTAATCTAGTTTTTTTTAAAAGTTAATGGTTGAGTTAACTAGGGTTTCTTGAAATCATTATTTAGTTAATTAAAGCTAATTAGCTATCTAGTTGTTTGCTAATCTAGGTTAATGAGGTTACTTTATTTGTGTGGGTTTCAAAGTGTTAATTTGGTATTGTCATGTTTAGTTTTGGATTGAAATTGCTAATTATGAAAATCAAGAAAGGTTTTGTTTATGGAAATTAGGTTTTTAAGCAAAATTAATGGTTTAAAATTAGTGTAATGGCTAGCTAGTGGGTTAGTTTGGATTGTTGTGTTGGATTGTGTTAACTTTGTCGCTAATTGTCGATGTTTGCACCAAATTTGCAAACTTCTAGCTTACTAGGTTTTTATTATATTATTGTGGCGAATTAATTGCGATATCTAGATTATATTGTTGGCTTATCCTATGACATTTAGGATGCGTGAGTGCGGATTTTTGTGTAATCGGGTTTTAGTTTTGCCGGGCGACCAAATCGGCGATTTTTGCAGTTTTTGCGATTTTCGCGTGTGTTCCGCGCACCTTGTGCATGTTGTACCTAGCTAGTGAACGTTGGTATTTTCGTTAGGGAATTGCATCGTTCTTGATTTGTAACCTTATGTTTGTATTGATGTAAATTCCAGGTTCGGTCGCGGAGACGTCAGACGCGGCACGAAAGGGGAAAGCGGTGATTGGACACAGCTAGCTAGGGATTTCGGTGAGTAGATGTAACATCTACGGGGGACTATCATTGGATGGCGCAAGTCGCCCGATAGTTTTAGTAACTTAAAAGATTCTTAGTGATGTTAGTAATTAGGGGTGTAATACTTATATGATTATTTGCTGCATTCATGCCCTATATTGACATACATATGCGAACCCATTTTATAGGACACCTGCACCATTGCCAGGGTTTTTATATGCAGCACGAGCACTATTCTTGCTTACACACACGCCCTGGTAATTGCCATGCCACCACACTAGATAACCTATAATTTGAAACCTTTTACTAATTGATGCTTAAACATGTGCTATTGCCTTTAATTCCTTAAAATGAAATCGTAGGATTGCTATTCATGTGCATGTACCTCATCATATTATTTGTTCATTCCTAGTCTATTAATCATGCATCGTAGCTTAATTATTGATACCATATGCATTCATCACAATTGATATATGCACTTATGAGGATTTCTTGAGATTTTATGATATTTCTGGATTTCGGGGGAAAGCCGCAAAAATTTCTAAACTTATTATGTTTTTAAAATATGTAATTGCGGTTTTCTAGTGATGTAAAGTGTCGTCCACCATGAGTTTGCTGTGGTTTTCGAGATCCGTGTCGAGGAGTGGAGGAACCGTCACGGGTACATGGTGGGCCCGGTATGGTACCCCGGGGCAAGATGAATGTGGTGTTGACGTTGAGCCTGGCAGGGGATGGATTACCTACCGGTGACTGTTTGGCATGGCGGATATCCAGAGGATACCGACCGTGACCGCGAGATGATGAGATTTTGATATTGAGCTGGGTCAGCCGGATGGCTGAGGCCAGAGATACTATGACATGGATATATGAGATTTGTGATGGTTTTGAGGTGTCGTTGCTGGACACAGGTTCTTGTTGATTCTATTGGTATTGTGCTGGTATTTCAAAAGAGATTCTTAAAAGGAAAAACATGATTTCTTATACTTACCCATTCAGATCACGAGTTGACTCGCATTGCATTCATACCTGCTAGTATATTCATATTGCATACATACTTGCCATTATGTCCTGCCTTACCAGTATTTAGATGCTAGGATGCTTGTGTGCATGCATACGATAGCCTGTGTAGATGTTAATTATTACTCACGAGTTGGCAACTCACCCCCATTGTGCCATAGCCTTTTTCAGGTCCGCTCCGTCAGTTCAGTAGCGGCGGGCGCACTTGCTTCTTTTGCCTGGACTCGAGGTTTTGCTCTTAGGTGGGTTATATTATTATTTTTGCACCACCTTATATATTCTTTGTATCTAGAGTACTCCATCTACTGTATCTACCAGTATTGTTGTATATTGACCTAGAGATGAGACTGTGAGGTTTGTGGACTTTTATGCTGTATTTTGGGGTCGAGCTCACTTAAGTCGACATGCTGTTTTTCTTATGCTTCATTATAATTATTTCGCATGTTGTTGCTTTATATTGCGTGGGATTTGTGACCGCCTTGTGGCGAAGAGCTAGCTCCCGCTTGGGGATGCCTTATTTGTTGGATTCATATATATTTTTGTTGTACCCATTTTGGGGGCCAGTATTTACAAAGGAGACTCTGCCGAAATTTTCGGAAAAATTGATATTGTTTTTAAAAAGGGTTTTATATGACTTATTTGATAAACTCGCTTTCAATTGATTGGGTTTTCTTCACTCTTCTACTTTGTGGTTTTGGTTTTCTGGGCTTTGGCTTACTTATTTTACGGACGTCTTGAGACGTTTCGTAAACTTAAGTGCCAGTCACGTTCCGTACCCTGCGGGTCGTGACAAAGTTGGTATCAGAGCGATAGGTTTTACCATTTTGAGTGTAGGATGACCCTTGGTAGATGGAGTAAGTGACTTAAGCAGGGTAACGTAGCGTGCGTATGTCCGTGGCATACTTGCGATACGGTACTCCGCCTAAGTGACTTTAGGATACTTGCTTGAAATTCCTTCTTCAATTCCGTGTATCCTATGATTCTTTTGCACTGTTCTTATTATCCTTTTCCTGTACCAGCCACTATGCCACCGAAGGCTACGAGGGCACAGAGGTCTGCCGCCCGAGACGAGATTCGAGCTGGCTCGTCCGAGACTAGGACTGAGCAGGGTGGTATGCCTACGCCGCAGGGACAGACCGATCCACCTTCCCCAGGCCGTATGGATAGGCTCGAGACTGGTATGGAAGAGTTGCGACAGATGATGGGGGGCATGCAGGAGCTACGTCAGATGGTAGGATCCCTAGTGGCAGCCAGTCGTACACCGAGGCCGGATGACGTACCTACTACATCACAGACGACCATGATACCTGCTCCTACTACTACCACCGTGGCCATTCCGGTTTCACTACAGGATTTCATGAGGCTGAGACCTCCAGTATTCACCGGCACCGAGGCAGCGGAGGACCCCCAGACGTTCCTTGACAGTTTAGCCAGGATCTGCCGTTCGCTGAGATGTTCGGATGATCGATGGGTAGAGCTTGCGAGTTTCCGACTAGAGGGTCTCGCGCAGACATGGTGGGAGTCATTCTTGAGAGGTCGAGCTGCAGGTCTACCGCCTATGACGTGGACCGAGTTTACAGCGGTCTTTCTAGCTCGTTTCCTCCCAGAGAGCGTTCGTGACGCCAGAGCTCGCAGCTTCGAGGCCTTAGTCAAGACACCTGGGATGACGGTGTCTGAGTATGACATCCAGTTTACACAGTTATCCCGATATGCTCCGTATTTGGTGGATACCGAGGAGAAGATGGTGAAGAGGTTCGTACAGGGACTTGATGCCCAGCTATATCTTGCCATTGGCGCCCAGCACTACGACACTTATTCAGCTGCTATGGATACGGCATTGCGGATGGAGGCACGCATATCACAGACTTCGGCCGTTTCTGGGCCGAAGAGGATTCGCACCGATGTACCGTCTCAGAGGCAGCGCGCCAGATTCTTTCCTAGAGATAGGCCTGGCAGAGGATTTGGACGGGGACAATTATATGGTTCTTATCCCCAGGGACAGCAGCCGTCGCCAGGGTGTTTTGGGTGCGGGAGTCTGCACCATCTTGTCAGAGACTGTCCGGCGAGACGACAGGGAGCAGCGACAGTTCCGCATGTGACCCTACCACCATCACCACCCGCTCCTCAGAGAGCCCTACTTCCTACCACAGGCGATGCTCCACGCCAGTTAGGTGCACCCAGAGGCCGTGGACGCGGCGGTCCTGTTCAGAGAGGACGAGGAGGCAGAGGCCGAGGTCGAGGTCAGCCCGCTATCGGTGGAGGACAGGCCCGAGTATTTGCTTTGACACCGCAGGATGAGCAGGCATCCAATGTCGTTGTGACAGGTACCTTGCCAGTTTGCTCTTTCGACGCACGGGTATTATTTGACCCAGGTTCCACACATTCGTACGTCTCTACACACTTTGCACCGATGTTGGGCCATGAGTCGTCGTCGTTAGATCATCCGCTTGTTGTTAGTACTCCGGTAGGCGAGTCGTTTGTCGCTCATTTTGTTTTTCGTTTATGTTCCGTTCGTATCGGGGAGAGGGATTCATCAGTTGATTTGATTCTCCTCGATATGTTGGACTTTGATGTGCTTATGGGCATGGATTGGCTAGCCACTTGTTATGCTTCGGTGGACTGCCGTGAGAAGGCGGTCAGATTTAGCTTTCCGGGAGAGCCAATCCTTGTTGTTCAGGGAGACCACAGCGTCACCCTTCCCAGCTTGATTTCGTCTCTTCGCGCTGGTCAGCTCTTGCGGAAGGGATGTCAGGGATTCTTAGCGTTTATTTGTGATACTCGAGCTGCAGAGGTTCCGTTGGACCGGGTCCCGGTTGTTTGTGAGTTCCCTGATGTTTTCTCTGATGAGCTACCTGGGCTACCGCCTGAGCGCGATGTTGAGTTCTGCATCGATTTGATTCCCGGCTCGGGGCCCATTTCTATACCGCCTTATCGGATGGCCCCGGCAGAGCTTCGAGAGCTGAAGGATCAGTTGCAGGATTTGTTAGATAAGGGGCTTATTCGACCTAGTGTTTCTTCGTGGGGTGCTCCGGTCCTGTTTGTCAAGAAGAAGGATGGAAGTTTGCGCTTATGTATCGACTACCGCCAGCTGAACAAAGTTACCGTTCGGAACAGATATCCGTTGCCACGCATTGATGATTTGTTCGACCAGCTTCAGGGTGCAGGGTATTTTTCGAGGATCGACTTACGATCAGGATACCATCAGCTGTGAGTTCGACAGGAGGATATACCGAAGACAGCCTTCCGTACACGCTATGGCCACTACGAGTTTTTGGTGATGTCGTTCGGACTCACCAACGCCCCAGCAGCATTCATGGATTTGATGAACTGTACATTCAGGCCGTATCTTGACTTGTTCATCATCGTGTTTATCGACGATATCTTGGTGTACTCCCGGAGCAGAGAGGAGCACGAGCAGCACTTGCAGATTACGTTACAGACTCTGAGGGAGCACCAGCTGTTCGCAAAGTTCTCCAAGTGTGCATTCTGGCTGGACAGCGTCGGATTCTTGGGTCACGTGGTTACGAGAGACGGCATATGTGTGGACCCGAAGAAGATTGAGGCTGTTCAGCAGTGGCCCTGACCTACATCGGTTACTGAGATCCGTAGTTTTCTAGGCCTGGCGGGCTACTACAGGCGTTTTGTTCAGGACTTCTCCCGTATAGCTGCACCGTTGACCGGTTTGACCCGGAAGGGAGTTCCTTTCGTCTGGACGGAGGAGTGCGAGCGCAGTTTTCAGCAGCTACGGACTCGTTTGACTACGGCGCCGGTATTATCTTTGCCTTCGGGATCAGGCGGATTTGTGGTCTACTGTGATGCTTCGCGAGTGGGATTAGGATGCGTGTTGATGCAGCATGGCCGGGTGATCGCATATGCTTTTCAGCAGCTGAAGAAGCATGAACAGAACTACCCCACTCACGATTTGGAGATGGCTGCAGTGGTCTTTGCACTGAAGATTTGGCGACATTACCTATACGGCGAGTCGTGTCAGATATTCACTGATCACAAGAGCTTAAAGTACATATTTCAGCAGCGAGACCTGAACCTCAGACAGCGTCGTTGGATGGAGTTGGTGAAAGACTACGACTGCGAGATCCTAAATCACCCAGGTAAGGCGAATGCGGTGGCAGATGCGTTGAGTAGGAGGCCCGGGGGTAGTCTATCCTTTTTGCGCGCAGTGCAGAGGCAGTCGTCAGCAGATTGGCAGATGTTATGCGACAGCCGAGTTGAGTTCGAGTTCACTCAGACAGGGGGACAGCTCGCGCATGTTCGTGCACGCCCACAGTTGCTTGACCGTATATATGAGGCACAGCGCAGTGACGACCGTTGCTCAGAGATCATGGCACAGATGGGACAGGGCAGATTTTCCGAGTTCGTGATTGACGATCAGGGGATTTTACGCTATGGATCTAGACTGTGCGTACCAGATGCTGATGGATTGCGGCGCGACATTCTTGAGGAGGCACACCGATCAGTGTATAGTGTCCACCCCGGTTCCACCAAGATGTACCATGATATGAGAGAGACCTACTGGTGGGACGGGATGAAGAGGGACATTGCGGAGTTTGTATCGAGATGCCTGACTTGTCAGCAAGTCAAGGCCGAGCACCAGAGGCCCGCAGGAGAGCTGCAGCCGTTACCCATTCCGGAGTGGAAATGGGAGCGGATTTCGATGGACTTCATTGTGGGTCTACCCAGGACCAGTCGAGGGTACGACTCCATCTGGGTGATCGTGGATAGATTGACGAAAGCGGCTCACTTCCTACCAGTGAAGACCACTTTCAGCTTCACTCAGTATGCTCAGCTCTACATTGACGAGATCGTGCGACTACATGGCGTACCGACTTGTATCGTGTCAGATCGAGGCACTCAGTTTACCAGCCGACTATGGCAGAGACTTCAGAAGGCTTTGGGCACTCGTTTGAGCTTCAGTACAGCGTTTCATCCGCAGACCGACGGACAGTCAGAGCGGACCATTCAGACTCTCGAGGACATGCTCAGAGCGTGCGTTTTAGACTTCGGCGGTAGCTGGGAACGTCATTTACCTCTAGTGGAGTTTTCCTACAACAACAGCTTCCAGGATACTATTCAGATGGCACCTTTCGAGGCATTGTATGGGAGGAGATGCAGATCGCCCGTCTGTTGGACAGAGCTCAGCGAGAGCAGCATTTTGGGGCCGCAGCTTGTGGAGGAGACGACAGCGAAGATACAGTTGATCCAAGACCGGATGAGGGTAGCTCAGAGCAGACAGAAATCGTATGCAGACAGGCGCCGTCGCAGACTAGAGTTCGCAGTTGGCGATCGTGTTTTTCTGAGAGTCTCTCCGATGAAGGGCGTGATGCGTTTTGGGCAAAAGGGGAAGCTTAGCCCTAGATTCGTAGGTCCCTTCGAGATCCTCGAGCGTGTCGGCGCAGTTGCATATCGTTTGGCCCTTCCACCCAGCTTTCCCGATGTTCACCCCGTCTTCCATGTTTCGATGCTCCGCAAGTACCTTCACGACCCTTCGCATGCGATTCAGCACCCGACAGTCCAGCTAGAGCGCGACCTTTCGTTTGCAGAGCAGCCGGTGGCCATCCTGGATCGGCAGGTGAAGAAGTTGAGATCGAAGATTATACCAACCGTCAAGGTCCTTTGGCGTAGCCCGAGCAGCGAGGAGGTCACCTGGGAGACCGAGGGCGAGATGAGGAAGAAATATCCCCATCTCTTTGAAGGTACGCGTAGTTATATTTTTAAATTCGGGGGCCGAATTTCTTTAAGAGGGGAAGATTGTAACGCCTTGAAAAGTCGTTTTTGTGTTTTCCTGAAAATCGGTGAAAATTCGGTATTTTTCCGAAAACCGTCTTTTTTGTTATTTTGCAGTTTAGGACTAATTATACCTAATTTGGATAGGTAATTGCTAGTTTTTAGTAGCAAATGAGTTAATTATGAAATTCTGGTCGTTTAAAATTTTTCCCTAATTTTTCAATTTTTTAATATTATTTTAAGCCGGTAAGAAAATACATTAAATTAGCGATAAATACAAATTTAAATGGGCTAAAATTAAGAATTAAAATCATGTTAATTAAAATCTAGTTGTAACATAAATATTTAGTAATTTATTTTAAGTTTTAACTAATTTTTATTATGGAAAACGAAATTTATTGAATTTTAAGCTTAAACTTGAATTTTGGACTTGTAGGGGGTCTTTTTGCAAAAAAAAAAATTTGTGCACTCTCACACACACATCCTCACATCTCCTTGGATGTCCCAAACTGCAGAAAATTCCCCCTCTCTCTTTTGTTTTAAAATTCTTTTGTTAGGGATGAATTGAGTTGAATGTGTATGTTTAAAATATTGTATGTTGAAGGTATGGTGCATTGACTTTGAGGGGGGTTGACCATGACTTTTTCCATACACCCACACCACTCCCCTCTCCCTCCTCTGGCTGAAATATGCAGCCCCTCCCCTCTTCATCATTTTTCTTTTCATCTTGTTCAAAAATTCATCAAGTTGCTCCAAAATTTCCAAATTTAAACCTCACAAAATAACCCCATTCTTCATCCCCTTTCTCTTTAACCTCTCTTGCTTGGAATCATGGTGCTATGAGGCCATCATTGAGGCAAACTCTTCTTGCTAGATCTATAAAAATTTGAGGTATAATTTCTACTCTTTTAAGTTGTTATGGTTAGAATTCTTTAATCTAGTTGTTTAGTGTTAATTTTAGTGTTAATCCTAATCTAGTTTTTTTTAAAACTTAATGGTTGAGTTAACTAGGGTTTCTTGAAACCATTATTTAGTTAATTAAAGCTAATTAGCTATCTAGTTGTTTGCTAATCTAGGTTAATGAGGTTACTTTATTTGTGTGGGCTTCAAATTAGTGTTAATTTGGTATTGTCATGTTTAGTTTTGGATTGAAATTGCTAATTATGAAAATCAAGAAAGGTTTTGTTTATGGAAATTAGGTTTTTAAGCATAATTAATGGTTTAAAATTAGTGTAATGGCTAGCTAGTGGGTTAGTTTGGATTGTTGTGTTGGATTGTGTTAACTTTGTCGCTAATTGTCGATGTTTGCACCAAATTTGTAAACTTCTAGCTTACTAGGTTTTTATTATATTATTGTGGAGAATTAATTGCGATATCTAGATTATATTGTTGGCTTATCCTATGACATTTAGGATGCGTGAGTGCGGATTTTTGTGTAATCGGGTTTTAGTTTTGCCGGGCGACCAAATCGGCGATTTTTGCAGTTTTTGCGATTTTCGCGTGTGTTCCGCGCACCTTATGCACGTTGTACCTAGCTAGTGAACGTTGGTATTTTCGTTAGGGAATTGCGTCGTTCTTGATTTGTAACCTTATGTTTGTATTGATGTAAATTCCAGGTTCGGTCGCGGAGACGTCAGACGCGGCACGAAAGGGGAAAGCGGTGATTGGACACAGCTAGCTAGGGATTTCGGTGAGTAGATGTAACATCTACGGGGGACTATCGTTGGATGGCGCAAGTCGCCCGATAGTTTTAGTAACTTAAAAGATTCTTAGTGATGTTAGTAATTAGGGGTGTAATACTTATATGATTATTTGCTGCATTCATACCCTATATTGACATACATATGCGAACCCATTTTATAGGACACCTGCACCATTGCCAGGGTTTTTATATGCGGCACGAGCACTACTCATGCTTACACACACGCCCTGGTAATTGCCATGCCACCACACTAGATAACCTATAATTTGAAACCTTTTACTAATTGATGCTTAAACCTGTGCCATTGCCTTTAATTCCTTAAAATGAAATCGTAGGATTGCTATTCATGTGCATGTACCTCATCATATTATTTGTTCATGCCTAGTCTATTAATCATGCATCGTAGCTTAATTATTGATAACATATGCATTCATCACCATTGATATATGCACTTATGAGGATTTCTTGAGATTTTATGATATTTCTGGATTTCGGGGGAAAGCCGCAAAAATTTCTAAACTTATTATGTTTTTAAAATATGTAATTGCGGTTTTCTAGTGATGTAAAGTGTCGTCCACCATGAGTTTTCTGTGATTTTCGAGATCCGTGTCGAGGAGTGGAGGAACCGTCACGGGTACATGGTGGGCCCGGTATGGTACCCCGGGGCAAGATGAATGTGGTGTTGACGTTGAGCCTGGCAGGGGACGGATTACCTACCGGTGACTGTTTGGCACGGCGGATATCCAGAGGATACCGACCGTGGCCGCGAGATGATGAGATTTTGATATTGAGCTGGGTCAGCCGGATGGCTGAGGCCAGAGATACTATGACATGGATATATGAGATTTGTGATAGTTTTGAGGTGTCGTTGCTGGACACAGGTTCTTGTTGATTCTATTGGTATTGTGCTGGTATTTCAAAAGAGATTCTTAAAAGGAAAAACATGATTTCTTATACTTACCCATTCAGATCACGAGTTGACTCGCATTGCATTCATACCTGCTAGTATATTCATATTGCATACATACTTGCCATTATGTCCTGCCTTACCAGTATTTAGATGCTAGGATGCTTGTGTGCATGCATACGATAGCCTGTGTAGATGTTATTTATTACTCACGAGTTGGCAACTCACCCCCGTTGTGCCATAGCCTTTTTCAGGTCCGCTCCGTCAGTTCAGTAGCGGCGGGCACACTTGCTTCTTTTGCCTGGACTCGAGGTTTTGCTTTTAGGTGGGTTATATTATTATTTTTGCACCACCTTGTATATTCTTTGTATCTAGAGTACTCCATCTACTGTATCTACCAGTATTGTTGTATATTGACCTAAAGATGAGACTGTGAGGTTTGTGGACTTTTATGCTGTATTTTGGGGTCGAGCTCACTTGAGTCGACATGCTGTTTTTCTTATGCTTCATTATGATTATTTCGCATGTTGTTGCTTTATATTGCGTGGGATTTGTGACCTCCTTGTGGCGAAGAGCTAGCTCCCGCTTGGGGATGCCTTATTTGTTGGATTCATATATATTTTTGTTGTACCCATTTTGGGGGCCAGTATTTACAAAGGAGACTCTGCCGAAATTTTCGGAAAAATTGATATTGTTTTTAAAAAGGGTTTTATATGACTTATTTGATAAACTCGCTTTCAATTGATTGGGTTTTCTTCACTCTTCTGCTTTGTGGTTTTGGTTTTCTGGGCTTTGGCTTACTTATTTTACGGACGTCTTGAGACGTTTCGTAAACTTAAGTGACAGTCATGTTCCGTATCCTGCGGGTCGTGACAGAAGATTCTAAGCGCGGTAATCTACCGACTTGTCACGGAATCACCCTCTCCAAAGAGATGTCTCCCAAGACTGATTTGGAAAGGGAACGCATGTCTATTATACCTTACGCTTCTGTGGTAGGCTCTATAATGTATGCGATGTTGTGCACCAGACTAGATGTAGCTTACGCACTAAGCGTGGTAAGCCGGTATCAGTCAGACCCAGGGGAGAAGCACTGGATAGCGGTAAAGAACATTCTCAAGTACCTGAGAAGGACTAAGGAGATGTTCTTGGTTTACGGCGGAAAAGACCTCAGGTTGGAGACCTTTGCTGATTCCGGCTTCCAGAGTGATAAGGACGATTCCAAGTCCATGTCGGGTTATGTCTTTACCCTCAATGGAGGGGCGGTGTGCTGGAAGAGCTCCAAGAAGGACACCATTGCTGACTCGACGATGGAAGCGGAGTATATAGCTGCTTGCGATGCCGCAAAAGAAGCAGTCTGGATGAAGAAGTTCCTAACAGAACTTCAGGTGGTTCCTACCATAGTTGATCCAATACCTCTGTATTGCGACAACAACGGAGCTATAGCTTTAGCAAAGGAACCCAGGTCCCATCAGAAATCCAGACACATCTTAAGGCAGTATCACCTGATCAGGGAGATCATTGATCGTCGGGAGATCGAGGTTCGGAGAGTTGCTTCTGAAGAGAACATTGCTGATCCATTCACAAAGGCCCTACCTCAGATTCAGTTCGAGAGGCTACTCGAGATCATAGGTCTTCAATATGCCAGTACATGGCCCTAGTGCAAGTGGGAGATTGTTAGTGTATATGCCCTAGGGGCCATTATTGTATCATACTAGTTTGTATATTACTTAATGGAAGCTTGGGATATTCACATATATATAACAGTCTTGCTAAACATGGTAGTATGCTACTTGGTTTTTCTATCTTAATATGTGAGTATACGTATTGATAGAGCTTTTAGGATCTTGCTTGACTACCAGCGTTGTGATGGCAGTCACACTAGTAGGGGCTGGGTAGTCTACAAGCACATCCTTATTCAGGTCCCTAGTCGCTGGATTATCGAGACAGGGCATCGATACTCTGGAGTAGACTAGTGTGTGTTAGTTATATGTATGCCCTAAAGGCCATTACTGTACATTGGATGTATATTGTAGTGGATGCTTGGACATATATAGGGAGGACTTTCTTGCTCGACATGATAGTATGCTATCCGGTTGATCTTTACCTTAACTTGTACACATTGTCTCTCTGATACATGTTGGTAAAGCCCTTAGGATGTGTACTTGACTACCTGGACTATGATGCGGATCATACTAGTGGGGACATGGTAGTCCATAAGTACATCCTTGAAAGTCCCTAGTCGTGGGTGTATCGAGATGGGGCATCGATATACCAGAGTAGACTAGCGTGTACCTTCTCGACCCATACAGATGGGCGATGGATGATCCCATATCCATCGGTGTTTGACATCAGAGATGATATACGGGTGCTCAGTGGAGACTGGGTACACTGGACGGACTCGCCGAGAACTCCCAGATGGTATTATACCTTACGTCAGATGGCAGTTCTCTGGTGACACTGGTACAGAGTAGTCTGTTGACCCGAGATCGTCATAGAGTCTTGTGTGGTTCCCACTGTGCTTTGATTTCCATCTTACCACGTCCAAGAGGGCGTGCAAAACGGTGGTTTTTGGGTACAGTCCCGAGTCACATGGAGGCAATGAGCGATAGGAGGGGATTCGTCTCTCCCGGTATAGGGGGTTGATGTTGCGCTGTGTTCGATTGGCTATAACAGGAAATCCCTGGCCAGGGTTGCTGAGATTTACTGGTAAGTGTTACCAGTAGTTTCTCGAATTGTTATAGACCTCATATCGACACGACTTATCGAGCTATTGGGGTCTGACGTTTACCACCCCTAGGCGAGATATGCGACATATCAGACGATCAGACCGGACTGTACGGTAGTGTTACTGGTTGGATTCACTGGAGTGTGAGCGGGCTTGCTCGTCGATCTTCAGATCGCTCAATACCCGGGTGGCCGTTACGTTTAGCAGACCGCTTGCGGCTTGTGGATGTTTGATATGATCATCATCCGCTGCCGGCGTATTGACGAGTCTTTAGAGTCCTACACAGAGGTTTCCTGGCTCAAGCGAAACGAAATAGGAGCGCATATGAGATATGTGCGGGACCGAGAATAATGCGTGTATGTGATACCGTATTTCATTCTCGCGAAGAATGTGTCGATTAGTTGTATGCGATATAACCTAGTTATCGAATCAAGGATTGATTCGATAAATCGATACATTGAATACTAGTCGGTTATATGCGATATGACCGGATCATTGAATCAAGTGTTGATTTAATGATTTAATGTATAATTATATATTTGATATATTACTTTGCATTAACTAGTATTGGTTCACTTTAAATGGATTTTCTCGCTCGGATGTGCGCATTATATATGTGATATGATTTTGTGCACATGCATGTATCATGTTTGATGGTGCATGTAAAATTGGTTAAGTATAAAGAATTAAACCTTGGTTAATGAAATGGTTAGGGTTTTTATTTGCTTATTCATTTTATTCATTTATTTATTCTTTTGGAAAAAGAAAAGGAAATGATAAAATGGTGGCATTCTTTGTTCTTTCATGAAGCTTCATGAATACTTTGACTTTGTGACCACTTTGTCTCATCCTTAACCCTAACCATTCCACTTAACCCTAATTAATTCTCTACACCTAACCATGGTTCTATTATGATAAGAATTCATTATTCTTTTCATTTTAGAAATTCTTATCATAATATCTTCTTCTTCTTCATCATCTTCTTAAAAGAAGAAAACCTTGGACCATCAATGGTGATTGATGAAAATGAGTGAGAAATCCAATTCTAAAGTCTACCCACTTCCTATTTCTTCATCCTCTACCTCTTGCCAAGTAGTAGAGTGTGTTTCCTTCACGAGTTTTCATGGCTTGGTGAAGGTGGAGCTTGATCTAGCGATGCTTCGACGTAGATCATCTTCGGCATGGACATCGACGACCTAGCTCGTCTATTCTCCGATGAAGCCGACGCTAGAGCCCGGGATTTGTTTTGGACAGCGAGAGGACTTCATTGCGGAGCTATGGAGGTGGAGCACCGGATCTACAAAGGTTGTATTTCCGTTTCCTTTTAGTTAAGATGTTAACTAGTTTGCTTTGTCGCCTAAAATTCTAGTCAACGATCTTGTTAGGGTTTCTCGGCACCGTTAAAATTTGAAATTGGCATGGTTGATGCCTTGTGAGACCTCATTAGGGTTCCTAGGAACCTTTCACTGGTATCAGAGCCTAGCTAGAGCCTTAGGCGAAGTCTAGACGGAGTTTGAAGTCCGAACGAACCCGGAAACCCATTTCCAAATTGCTCTCTGTCCATTTTTTAAAAATCTGGATTTTTCCATATTAAAAATATGCAGAAAATCAAGCAGGGTTTTTTATGAGTTACTGTGAAAAACGGAGACCTAACTCCGTCATAACGCCGCGGAACCGCGGCTAAGACCCACGTGGTGCGGCGGTTCCGCGGCCATAGTGTTGACTCTTTGACTCCTTTTTGCACAGTAATGTTTATAATTAATTCCTGTGTTTTCTGGGTAATTTTAATATATACTATACAGTTGAGTTTTCTGGGGTTGTTTTGGGATTTCATGGATTCGATCGGATTGTCTAAACTTGTCTATGTGTTTTCCGGATAATTTTTGAATATGTTAAAAAGTTCGACCGGATATAAATACCCAATTTTTCCCCTGTCGGGAAATTTCCAAGCGTTGGATTTTTCCGTAGTTTAACGACGTTCTAAGTAGTGCAAGTAACGCAATGGACCCTCTAGAAGACAACAAACCTTAACTCGATTATGTGACCGTCTTGAACTGCCCTTTGAACCTTAGGGTTTGGGGCAGTACGGCGTGCCACATGTGAGGCGTTGGCTTGACCCTTCTACGGTTGGACCGTTGGTACTGAGGCACGAACTGAATGTTTTTAGACTTGTTTCATGTGTTGATCTGTATCGGGAAAACTTGGGTGTTTGGATGTTCGATCGGAAAGTTTATCATTTTCTAATTATCTGGAATGTGATACAATAATTGGAATTCACAAGTAGTTATGAGATAACTGAATGAATGTTGTAAATCTAGCAATTTAGTCTCACTTGATCGGTTGCCACGGAATTTTGATGTGATCAAAAGTCCGTCTCAATCACGTAGCGTACGCGGGTACTCGCCGGGTAAACTTAATAGACAGCCTCACTCCATAGCCCCGACCAAGTGACTGTAGGAGAACCCCGTCGCCGAAAGCATCCGTCCGGGTGCTCGCGGTAACGGTGTTCCGCCTTGGTGCACTTTGTCGACGGTATCGGGGGTGCGGCCGTCTACTGAAGTTTGCGACGAGCATTCGATCAGGATGTCGGGAATCTTGTTGAATTGCCCGACTTGATATTGAAAAGAGTTTTCGATAATGAGACTAAAATGCGGGGTTTATAACTGTTAGGCATGCGATGTCTAAGGTATTCATTTGATTAGGCATGCGATGTCTATGCAGATTGCGGATTCCAACTGTTGTAGTTTTACACTTTCTTTTCTGTGACCGTAAGTGCAATATGTGATATCGCCGGTTTCGTTGCTATATGTCAACGACAATTGGGATGGACATATTTACTTACGTTGATGACATGTGATGTTATGTGTTGCTGGATATGTTATATTGGATCGTCGTGTTTGAATAGCCGGGGGTTTTTATGTGAGATGAGTGTTTTTCATTTTCATTCATGTAAAAACTTGTATGTAATATTCTTTTATTGGGGCGCTTCCAGGTTGCGGAAGTTGTCACCGTTTGTATATTATTTACTTTTCTGCACTAGGATAGACCCAAGGAGGAGGGCACAAGTAACCGGGTTCTGGAGTCCAGTGGGAGACCAACTCGAGGAGTCGAGCCCGGGTCTCCTAACTCCAGAATTGGTAGGGTTGCTTGCCGCTCTCGTAGGGGTCTAGGGGTGTGGGTTTGGCTATTCATCACGACCGTGGAATCCGTGTTTTATACTGGCTCGTATTGAAAACACGGACGTCCTAGTATATCCAATATTTCATATGATTCTTCTGCTGCGATATCTGTGATGTGATCATGTAATGTTCTGTGATAGATACTATATATAGTATATATGATATATTATATAGACGTTACTTATGTTTTACACCCGCGCTAGCCCTGCCCCGCTCTGCCGTTAGTCACCTAACCTAACGGTGCACGAGGGGATATCGAGGCGAATGCGGATGGCATAAGTGTACGTCGTATTTATCTGTGATGTTTAGCTACTTAATTGATGGGACTTCATTAATGAGATTAATGAAATAAAAGAAACCTAAGATGTTGTAGAATCGAATTTCAAAATAAAACAGGTAGCTACAGTTCTTGCTTTGCACAGCGGTATATATGATATATCCTGCACCTTATTCGATAAGGAAAG